>BTCW01000004.1:6265000-7515000 GCA_033239725.1 Echinochloa phyllopogon
AGGTCGAGGGTATGGCATTTTTTTATAAGGAAAATTTTATTAATCTTACACATATACAAATGTGATGAGACTATTCCCGATCTTTGCATAGCTAGGATGCACACAGCCAAAAGAAAACAAAATAGATATGGCAACATATATCTAGGCAAAAACAAAAAAACAACACACGACTTAACCTTCTATTATTTACACCATCATATTAAACACCCGGACTACGGAAAACACTCTCTAAAAAGCAACTTCTTCAACAAGAAAAATGGCACACACACGCACCATCGTTGCCATGGTCCAACCAGTCAAGGCTAGACCATCGGTCTCATCTTAGAGAACGATTCTTGGAGCCCCAAACAATGAGTTTAACAATATCATTGCTAGATACAACCAATTAAGGTCAGTCCTATAGATTTCTCTCCGGAACCAAGGAATCAATACCCAGAGCGTGGTTTCATAGTGTTGCCTCCTTCTTTTTTAGCCGATACTACCATATTACCCAACCTTACCCAAGTACGATCGGTCGCAATCTCTCATCATTTCACAAAGACTATGCTACGAAGTGACCAATAGGCACATGCACAAAGTCCGTAAGATCCACTTCGGAGCGCGCTATGCCGTAAGTCGACGTCAAGATGACTCTGATCTCTAGAATCATATGGAAAATACTAACTATTTATGAAGAACATATCATGAGTAATAATTTATCAATATCGCTGCCAAATCCAAAAATAAGATCCAGTCGATGTAGTGGCCAACTGCCGAAGAAGATCATACACGGCCTGCTTGGGTGCTACCGCCACCGCCGGAGTCCGCACAGTGTCACGAGCCATCGATCTAGATCCGCCGTCTTCGTGCAGACGGTGTCTTGCGGTTGCCGGGCTTCTAGCTTTTCACTTGGACGGCGGTGAGGGAGGAAGCAGTGAGAAGAGGAATGATCCACGGCGCGACGAGGAAAGCCGCCCATGTCGCCGCGGGTTGCGATCCGATTTTTCCGCAAGTACAACACTTTTAAATTCTACTCTTTTAAATTCTCTTCTCGTATTAATTGAGAGGTAGAGCGCTTGCCATGTTAAAACAAACAATGACGACAACGTGCTGGTCCTGTGGTGCAGCAAAATGCAATGTGAAATTGTTCTCAAGACTTGATATTATGATGAATATGCACTAAAGAAAGAGCGGAATGTAGAAAGCTTTGGTCAGTTGTTTGGTAAATACAAGAAGATAGCTTCAATTCCTTCATGGCAGCATAATCCTAGCTGTGAGCCTGTGAGCTCCTAGACCAATTTTCCCGGCACATAAACACCAGGCACAGGTTTGCAGGGGAACTCGGCTTAGTTGTAGTCATGCATGGTCCACGACATACTATCGAATTGATCAGCATACTGAGTCCCATGTTGTTCTGAAGATCGAGGTGTGGTGCACGTCGGCATCAGTGTGACAGCTGACACTCTTGCAGAACATCTCACTACACGCTCACACCTTGTCAGCATCCATCCATTATCAGCGCAAAGAAGGAACCTTTTAGGACTTTTGGCAGAGATTATATTTTGTACTGTCAGCAGTCGGCAGCTAGCAACCTACCGTCCAGCCATTTTAATTCCTAATTCTTGATTTGGAGAAAAAGAAACACAATCTTCTGCTTGAATACAGGAATTTCATAGTAGAACACTAGAACAGTTCATCTTCGGCAGGGAAGGAACTTGTACATTCCAAATGAAGACCTATTGAAGCTCCACACACTCGTTCCTCTTGCTGCTCTTCTTCGATACAGGGCTAATCCTAGTCTAATTCCTCTCCAACTCCATCAATTTCTTCCACAGACCAGAATCGAGCTACCAGCAACATAACAAGCTGACCCGCCGCTAAAGATGCTGCTGTAGATGAATTTCTCGTTGAAGAGAACAAGGCCGCCTTGTCGCAGCAAATCATGTGCACTTGCGCAGCCCACACGCCGACCAGCCCACCGTTACCGTACTCACTGGAGTGCACCATGCCCCAGAGGCTGGCCTCCGAGCTGGGCACACCAGAGCCAGCCGGGCAAGGTTCTATTGTTGCCATGTTTGATTCCGGAGTGCCACCCATTCCAAGCAGTTGGTGCGTTAATCACACAGAGCAAGCCCCCGTGGTGCTGCTTCAAGGTTTGGATCCGATCCGCCGGTTGAAAGCTCCGGCGGCGGTAAAGAAGCTGGCCGGGCTGGGATGGAAGGGCTAACGCACATCATGCGGGGGAAATATGATAGACAACAGATGGCACGACTGAAACCTTCGAAAAATATTGGGACTATTAAGAGAGATAAACAATTTGACATGGTGACTTAGTGAGGAATGAGAAGCTTGGTCGAGGCAAACGTACATAAATAGGATGGAAATGTGACATAATGCAGCACATGGCAAAATGTTGAGGAGCAGACCTGGCTCACCAATAACTCACAAAAGGCTTGAGCATAGTTGGCTGTACTCATTCTTATTCACCAGTCATCACAGTAGATGCAAAAGAGATATAAAAAAAATCATGGCATGGCCACATGAGAGAGAGTTAGCAGATCATCATGTCACTCGAATATCACATCAATAAACCATGGAAATGCACAGACCAAAAATATATTTGTTAAACATTGCTCTATATTAATATATTTGAGCACCAAAATAGCTTTAATAAATTACAAAAGTTATTAACTTAAAAAATTGTACATCACAGCGGGAACTACAATTTTATATAAAGATTATCTATGTTCCGTCACCATATGAAAGAGTTATGACTTGTCGAAAGATAAGATGTACTAAATTTCATAATTGAACTAGCGAATCCATATTTTCATTTGATCTTTAAAAAATATTTTCACCATTTGGAAGTGCAAAATTTGGTATTTTTGCACTTTGAGTGTGCAAAAATATTCCCATCTCCATAGAGAGAAAATATGTACGTGCCAGAACAAAAATATTCCCATCTCCATAGGGAGAAAAATAACGTTTCTCCATAGGATGAAATGTTTCACCAAAATAGCTTTATTAAATTATAGAGGTTATTAACTTAAAAATTGTACATCATAGCTGGAACTACAATTTTATATAAAGATTACCTATGATCCGTCAACATATGAAAGAGTTACGACTTTTCAAAATATAAGATGCAAGAAATTTCATACTTTGAACTAGCAAATCCATATTTTCATTTGATCTTCAAAAATATTTTCACCATTTTTAAGAGAAAAATTTGGTTTTTTTGCACTTTGAATGTGCAAAAATATTCCCATCTGCATAGAGAGAAAATATGTACGTGCCAGAACAAAAATATTCCCATCTCCATAGAGAGAAAAATAATGTTTCTCCATAGGATGAAATGTTTCACCAAAATAGCTTTATTAAATTATAGAGGTTATTAACTTAAAAATTGTACATCATAGCTGGAACTACAATTTTATATAAAGATTACCTATGATCCGTCAACATATGAAAGAGTTACGACTTTTCAAAATATAAGATGCAAGAAATTTCATACTCTGAACTAGCAAATCCATGTTTTCATTTGATCTTCAAAAATATTTTCACCATTTTGAAGAGAAAAATTTGGTTTCTTTTGCACTTTGAATGTGCAAAAATATTCCCATCTCCATAGAGAGAAAATATATGCCAGAACAAAAATAATGTTTCACTCATTAAAGGAAGAAATGTGATATTTCTGTAATTTGTTCATGTAATTATTGGAGGATCACAGAGAGAAGCTAAGGGAAATCTCAACAGGAGGAAATGGAAATTTAACACGACATAGACGCTTCGGTGAACAAGATTGAAGGTATAACCTCATGTAGCGCACTTTATTATTTATTACTGAAATAAATTTGTGAAAATGAGAGTATTCCATGCCGAGTTTAAGGCAAGAATCTCACCATGTAGCACAAGATTCTGCATTTTCATATTTGGTATGTTGGCACCAGGATATTACCGTGTATTCTGCTACTTTTCTTGTTACAAAGTGAGAAAAAAAAAGTTTTCTGAATAATCAAGCATTGCCATATGGGAGGGTTGCAGTTGCAGATCACCATGTTGCCTCATCTGACTGTGAGGAACACTTGTTGGCCCAATTCATCTTAGCCGGCAATAACATAGCTAAACCAAAATACGCACACACAAAAAGAAATAATTTGAATGGGTCAACATACTTCAGTCCGTTCTTATGTAGTAAAACTCTCATGTCCAATGTGGCCATGTGGCATGTGCCCATGTGTGGTCCCTGAAGCCGGAGGGCCTTGTGCATGTGGACATCAGTGCAGGCACTTGCAGACCATCTCATTGTCCTTTGATATACCTTCTCAGCATATCTTTCTAAAAAATATACCTGCTTCTCAGCATCAATTATCATCCTAACGACGCTTGCTAGGACGTGGAGTTATCATGTGCTGTTTGTGCCTCTAGTTCCACTTTATCAGTCATCGCGCGCTACGAAATTAAACACCACATAGAACCTGGCAACTCGTGATGGAGTGCTTTTTGAAGCAGATGTGCAGCAACAACACGAGTCTAAGAACAGCAGGATCACAGATGATCCCAGAAGCTTGGTCATCCGGGAAGAAGGCCGTGACGTGCCACCCTCTCTCCCGAGCTCACTCGTGGCCGGGATGCGGCTGCAGTTTCGTGCAATCAGCCGGTCCCGTCGCGTCTGACTTCCCAATGCCGCGCATTCCGAACTCCAGAGCAGCAGCACATGTGTTCATCAGCCACCTCACATCCAGGTGCTTCATAAGCGGGATCACCGCTCGAAAACTCCGGGAAACGATGTGTGAATTGGTAAATAAGCGGGATGGAACTGGGAGACTATTGCATTTCTCATGGGAAACACGGGGCATGTAGATTCATTTTTTCTTGTCACAGCAAAATAGATTTGTCTGATGATTTCAGTAAAGCGGTCTCTGTTATCCAGTGAAGTGCCCTATTCTGAATTTTTGGCCACTTTTTTCTGACAGCAGTGTTGAATAGCAATTTTGATGTTAAATTTGCTGGCTACGTAGGCGGAAGTAGCTTCCAGCGAACACACGAAGCAAGCGTCTGTTCTGCATTGCTTTGTAATTTCATCAACTGGATCTATATTTTTCCATTTGAGTTCTTTTGTTTTACACTCAAAATGGAGAACATGTTCAATAACGAAATGCAATGTGAACTCGTTCAGAGGAATCGAATCCTCAGGATGATGAATACACGCTAGAGAATGAGCAGCACAGGTGTACAAATTAATCTTCGATCAGTTGTTTCATAAATATAACAGAAGTTATCAATTCCTCTCTGGCTGCATAGTCGTAAACTCGTAGCTATCAGCTCAAAGAAGAAAGTCTTTTGCACTTTGGCAAAGATTAATTTTCTCTTGATCTGGAGAAGTAGAAACATAATCTTCTGTGGGATGCAGGAACTTCATAGGTAAGAGGTCATCGTCAGGAAAATAAAAGGCTTGTACATTGCAAACAATACACCTAGTGAGGCTCATTACCGTCATTTATTCCTCTGTGTTCCCCAATTCCGTCTAATTCCCCCTATGCCTCCTCCATCTTTACCCCAGGATACGCTGAAGCTACTAGCAGGAACATAACATGTAGACTCGCCACGCCTATGGTTGTCGTGTCTAATGCTGACCACTTGGCCAACTTACATCCGCCGAGGCCATGCCTACCGCATCGTCGCAGTGCCCCATGGGCCAGCCTCCGCACTTGCCCGGCTGAGCAAGATACAGGACTTGCCATTTCTGATGTCCGGGTGCCACACATTCCAAGCAATTCTGCGTGTTGATCATAAAGAGCTAGCACCATGCATGCTTCATCGAGTGAATCGATCAACCGGTTGAAATCTTCAGGGACAGTGAAGGCCCAAGGCACACTGGAGGTGAATATGCTGTGTGTGATCTGATGGATGGCACGATAAAAGGCTTCGTAAAATCTAATTAACTGGTGACAAGAAAAGAGAGGAACAGTGTGACGCCCAAACAGTTGGACACAATGAAGATGCTCATATATAGAAGGTAAATGTGCTTAAATAGTGTAGAAATGTGGGATTCAGTGAACAGAAACATTATGTCAGAGTATGGAGTTAGAGTGCAGCACATGGCAAAAATTAAAAGTTCAGGAGGAGGTCACTCTGGCTCGCGAGTAACTCACAATATATAGACTTGCACACGAAGCTGGGTGTTCTCATTCATCAGTCATCACATTAGATTCATTTTTTTTGGCTCGTGGTAACAGAGTGGCGGATCATCATGTTGCTTCGTATCCGGCCTGTTCCGATCGACCATGAATAACACTAGTACGTAGCTCCAATAAATCTGCTGGCATTATGTTGCTAAACCATCAAAAGCAAATAGTTGAAATGGTTAGCATACAGCAGTCCGTTTGCTACTGCAACTCACTCATGTGGTCACGTGCGATTCTAAAAGCTAGATGGAGGACCATATGGAGATGTCGACATCAGTGGAGACACTCGCAGACCATCTCATTATCCGTTGATCATGTCAAAGTCAATTATTAGCAGCTTAAACTTAAAGTAGAAAGTATTTGGAGTTCCAAAAGTGTTAGTGGGCTCAACGTTGATGATGATCTCCCTCATGTTGGGTTCTTCTTGCTGTGGCTGTCGATGATGTAGCTCCCGCGGATCCATCCAATCCAGCCCAAAGTGCAAAGAAACAGTAGGCCTGTTGGGATCAACTCATACCAGTAAGTCAGACCATTGGCGCCTCAAAGCAGGCTGGACATTTACATTCAACACGTACACACACTTTACATTCATAAATGTTTCCCAGCAAGAGAGTCAAAGGAAAAGTGATGTATGATTTCCCAATGCCATGCATTCTCAAGTGTTCCTTACTTCCTTTGTTCATCACACGGATCACCCAAGTGTCCCATTGTGTGGACCCAACCGAAACCGTGTTGGAAAATCTCAAAACAAGGGACGAACAATTTTGGAAAATGTGTACAGATATAGGATGGAAGTGTGACATGCAGTACGTAGTGGGGACTGACATTATATCAGGCTAGTCTAATTATTCCTCTCCAACTCCTTCAATTTCTCGAGCTACCACTCTACCAGGAGCATTAGAAGCCGAGACCCACCGCCAAAGATGCTGCTGCTGTAGATGAAGTTCTCGTTTAAGAGAACAAGGCCGCCTTGTCGCAGCCAATCATGCGCACTTGCGCAACCCACACGCCCGCCTGATGGCCGGTGTGCCCAGCCCACTGTTACCGTACTCACTGGAGTGCACCATGCCCCAGAGGCTGGCCTCCGAACTCTCTCACCGGGGCTAGCCGAGAGCAAGGTTCCAGCTTCCAGTGTTGTCCAGCTTCCACTGGAGTGCACCATGTTTGATTCTGGAGTGCCACCCATTCCAAGCAGTTGGTGCGTTAAGCACACGGAGCAAGCACCGTGGTGGTTCAAGCAGGTTTAGATCCGATCCGCCGGTTGAAAGCTTCAGCGACAGTAAAGAAGCTGGCTGGGCTGGAATGGAAGGTCTAACGCACATGTGAGGAGAAATATATACGCTACTCCCTCCGGTATCGTATTAGAAGTCGTTTTGGACAATGTTTGAGTCAAACATTGGGAATATAAATCATGAATAACATTTAAGTCATTGAGTTTGGAAATGTGAAAATCATATAAATATATTATACCGGAGGGACTTCTAATATGATACCGGAGGGAGTATGTTTGCTACAAAAGTCGTGCTATTTTTTTACCATTAAGATAAACATTTAGATTAGGCTGACAAGAATAATTGGCATACAAGTCTGGCTAATCATTCACATTACCTCCATACAGGACAGAAGTACATTTTTTAAAAACAATTGGCCTAAACAAATAAGTACAATGGTTACTTTGGCAAAAAGTAGTGACTCGCCTATACATGTTGTATAGATAAAATTGAGTTAAGCACACATCCCACAATAGATACAATGTATATAGACATTGATTAGGATAATCGATAGATAGACGATATGGTAAAAATAAATTAGTAAACCACATATATTAAAATACCAGTTGCATATAAAAAGGTGGTCCTGGGGAATAGTGAAATAAATCGAAAAAATAAAACTTGAGGGATGAGTTTGAAAAACAAAACTTGAGAGACTAAATTGGCTAATTCAAAAGTTGAGGGACGAATTTGATCTAAAAACGAAAGTTCAGGGACTAGATTAGTCGTTTTAAAAGTTGAGGGACGAACTTGACTCTTTAGACAAAGTTAGGGGACTAATATGCCTATTTTGCCTTTGATATAATAGATTGATGGTTGTTGGCACTCCTTACAGTCCACTCTTGAGGCAAAGTTGAGGGACGAACTTGACCGTGAAACTGTGCACTGAGACTGGCACAATTACTTGTCACATTAGTTGTTACAATTACAATACACTACAGGAAGGGTATGTGGGCCCATCTCACCAGCCTCCCTATAGACATGTGGGCCCGTAAAAGTGTTGAGCTCCCATCCATAAACTGTGAATGGTGCTCCAGCCTCTGGGCCTGGTGAAGTTATTGATTTGGTCACATCTGTGTACATCATTTTTCTCGGCTTTGCATCTGGGATATCTGTTTAGTTACTGGTCTGAGTTGAACAGCCATGGAGAGAGTGACAACAATTATTTCATGTTCGTCAGGAGAATAGTGACATCGATCAGCACGAGAACATATTGTTGCATTTTGCGATCAGATTTTTGTATAATTCTCTTTGCTCTTATACTTATAAGCGCCCTTTCGAAACGTTTGCATGTTTTGAGTCCAACAAGTACGAGATCGGATTTATTTCACACCTGCTCACAAGTATTGCATTTTTCATGGGAACATGGGGCATGCAGATTTTTTTTGGCATAGGAAAATAGATTTGTTTATGGTTTTGGAAAAGTGCGCTCTGTTGTCCTGTGGTAGTGGGCTTGTTTTTGGCAATTTAATTACTCTATATATTCAGAACTTTTGGTTAGTTTTTCCAATTCTATACCAGTTGTAATGTCAACTTTGATGTTAAATTTGCTGGCTTCATTGGCGGAACCGATGAAGTAGCTTGTAGTGAACACAAGAAGGAAGCGTCTGTGTTTTGCATTGCTCTGTAATCCAACAACTCGATCATTTTTTCCATTTGAGTTCCTTTTTTTACAACCAATATCGAGGACATGTTCAATAACACGAAATGCATTGTGAAATCGTTCTGAAGAATTGAATCTTGAGGATGATGAATACACACTATGATGATGAATGTATACACGCTAGAGAAAGAGCGCACGTACAGTTGTACAAATTAACCTTGGACCAGTTGTTTCACAAATACAACAGAAGTTAATTAGCTTCGATCACTTCCTCACTGTCTGCATAATCGTACAAGAAGCTACCATCGCAAAGGAAAAAAGTCTTTTGCACTCTTGCTACGCTTTGCAGTAACACCAGCTTCCAGCAGCCATTCGGATTTTAAGTCTTGCCCTGGATCGAGAAGTAGAAACATAATCTGCTTCTGCATGAACGTGAATGCAGAAAACATCATATATCGTCTTCCTCGACGGAAAAAAAATTGCATTGCAAATGAAGATTTTTTTAGATAATGGAAATTAATTGTAACACCCTAGTTTTAATTTTGCTATGATTTTAAAATTTTCTAAAATTTGTTAGAATTAATTAGGAAGTGTGTGTAATTATTTTCAATAAAACAATATTTTCTAAATACAAATATAATTAATATAGGTTATAATGTTAGGGTGGTTGTTGCATTCATGCCGTTTGCATAGCATTTTGAGTGTAAAATAAATTGTAAATTGTTTTATAAAACACGATTAGGTTTCGATCCGACCTCAAGTTTAATATCCGGAAAATCCTAAATTAAATCTTTGAAACTTTGATCAAATATTGCTAAAATATCTTTGGACCAAAATCTTGCTCAGCTCGTCTCTCATTTCTGTATTGACAGGCCTGATCTTTCTTCTTTTGCACAGCAACCCGAATCCAACATGGTCCTAGCCCAAGCCTATGTTCACTTTTCTCTCTTACCTTTTCTCCTCACGGCAGCTCTCCCCTTTCACGTGAGAAAAAAAAACAGACGAACCCCTCCCTGTGTCCCTCACGCTGCTCCCCCTCTTCCCTCATCAAAAAAAAAAGAAAAGAAACAGCAGCAGGCATTAATCCCCTCCCTTCCTCCCACGCACCTCTCCCTTCCTTTTCCACCCGTAACCCCTCCCAATTAATCTCCTTTATTCCTCTTAATTCCACAAAAGAAACAGACGGCTGGTCACCTCCCTCCCCCTAGCTATGGCTGACCCCTCCCAATCCTCCACCTCCTCTCATCTCTATCCACCAAAATGGAGAGCCCTCGCCGCCGCAAATCCGTTCTACCGCATTGTTCCTCCTCTCGTGCACCGAAGCAATGGATTGGAAGAAGGCGTCATCCCCTCCTCTGTCCCTCACATGAATGCAGTCCATGCCCCTGGTGGAGTCGCTGCCCCAACGGCACAGCCACCTCGCCAACGCTCCACATCGTCGTCGTCGTGCTGCTGCTGCCCCTCGTCGTCGCCGGCACCAACGATCCATCATCGGCCTCCACGAAATCCCCAAGTGAGAACACCTCATCTCCTCCCCCTCTCTCTTTTAAGGTTTTTGGGCATAAGTAGATCAAATCCAATCGATTACCGGTGAAGTTCCCATGTGAATCTCGACGCTGTCCTCGCGGCCAGCATCTCTGTCCTTTGTTGGCATATTATGTATCACATACCTGCACACGTCTCTGCAAGAGGGATTGGTCATATCTTGCACCGTTTGAGAAATACTCCCTCCGTTCCAAATTATTAGTCGTTTTGGCAAATCTAGATTCATAGTTAGTAGTATGTATCTAGACATAAGTATATATGTAGATACATACTACTAACTATGAATCTAAATTTGCCAAAACGACTTATAATTTGGAACGGAGGAAGTATTAATTTCGTCATGCTTGCTGTTCCTGCTGAAAGACATCCAGACTGCAGTGTTTTGCTTTCGCGTTCCCCATTGATCCAGTGCTCCAAATGACTTGATTTTTGGTCAGTATGTATTACATATATCCATTAGAATCTCCACAAAACAGATCCTCAAGTTATGCAACCTAAATAAATTTATGGCAGCCACAATACTGCCGTTCTCTCGTCGTGCCCGTTTTACTGGTGCTGCAGTGGGCTCGCGTTCCCTGATGATCTAAGTGAAAAATCAGCAAATCCTTTCACCACATCATGTCTCTTATAGTTTCACATGATCCCACAAAGTGTCTTATCAATATGATCATTATACACTCACTTGTTGATGCTCTTAGTGCTTGCCGCTCTGCTGTCCCTCTCGTCGGGCATTAACACCTAAAAGTGTATCTGTGTTTCCCGTTGATTACATGTCTTTCTCAGTGCACCCTTTGGTCATAATGTGTTCCCATGTACCCTTTACATGTCCACAAATTTATTCATCATATCTATAAAGGAACCACCAGCACGGGAAAATCAAGTTCAGCATCTCCGCCGGCGTAGTTTCGCCAATTGCCTTGCCCTCGGCATGCTCCTGCAGTTCGTATCACCCAAATTGTTCCTGCCTCACCGTGTTCCACAATCAAAGTGCATTTTCTCCTATCAAAATCTCGCATCCACCCATCCATGCCATCCATCGGCAACCGTCGGGCGACCGGCGAATATTCGCCACTCTTTGATCGTTTTAGTTCCGATTCGACCCGTTCAAGTTGCTTTAGGTTCGTGCTGGCATTAACTACATAAAAGCAGCGACGTTCACCCTGTTATATATTTCTGAAATTAATTATAATATTAATTTGATTAATGCTTAATTTAACACTTTCTTAAATAAAATGAAACATAGGTTTGTACACCGGTTTTCTTTTTCCTATATAAATATCAACTTGGATAATATCAACTTCAATCTGTTTTTAATTTTAATTTGATTAGTTGAACATGGTATACATCGATTAGTGGCTCTCACATATGCCTTGTTTTAATATTAAATGCTAAAAATGAACAATTTCTACGAAACAATTATAAATAAAATATGATTAGGATCGACCTCGTGTTTTTAAATCTAAATATAATCTGAATTAAATCTACTTAGATTATTTCATTGAAATAATCTTTACATGTGTTTTCTATAAATAAAATAAATACAACTTGTAGCCTTTTCTTGTTGTTAATAATCAAAATGCTTCGATAGCCGTGTTCGTCCTAATCATAGCTTTGTTCTTGTTGTTTCTCGCGTTAGCTTATAGAACGCTTTTCAAAACTGTTTTGTCTCTGTTTGGTGTATTGTCTTAGTTGTAAATTTACTTGTTTCAGTCGATTGTTTAACACCGAGGAACGGTTCTGAGCAGTGGGACTTTGGAAAAGATGCAAGTGTCTTGATCATTTGACTCTTGCGCCTTTATTAATTTTACATCATCACTATTTTATTTATGCTTTCTGCATTTAGATGTCAATTTAATGGAAATCCTATATAGGTTGTTTATTAGATTTTCATGATCATTCCTTGAAGCCTTTAGTGATACCTTTGTTATGGGTAGTATATGCTTAGCTTGCTCAACAGGGTTGGTTGTTAATATAATCTTGACTAATGATATATGCAACTTGTTAATGTGGGTTTGGTTAGAAACATGGAAACCCCTAGGTGACTCAGGCAAGTGGAATGATGGATTGTTTTGTGATTGTTTGATGCTAGTCTTGCCTGAGTCAGTTTTAAAGGACCGGTCTATGGAGTGACCACCCGGGATTTACAGTACAACCATGAGACTGAATGGGCAACAGCCTTGGTTGAGTAAGTTGGGTAACCCAGGGGTACGTGTTGAGCGGGTAGGAGCCGACTAGGGCAGCGTCCTAGAAGTCACGGCACGGTGATGGGTTTGAGCCCTGAGTGGTTCAATGCTCCCTAGAGAACCAATGCAAAGGCCTCGTAGTGCACCGCGTAGCACTCACATCTCGGAAATGTGAGGGGGGGGGGGGTTAGCGGCCCCTATCGAATGGTGAGACACGACTCATGGTGAAATTGTACGACCTCTGCTGAGTGTAAAACTGTTATAACAGGCGTGCTCATGGTCAAGACCAGCCTGGACCCTACCATGGATAGTTGGGCTGGATGAATCATATAGCGGTGACTGTGGTTTGGGAGTTGGTTTTGATGATGAGATGTTAACCTTAGGATCAGGACAGGTGGGTGACCTATGCCTTGTTTGGGTTATGGGAAGCTTTATTCACAATATAATCCTAGGTGCTTAATTAAAATATGACAAACTAAAATATGAGCTTTGCAGTCCACTAAATAAAGCCTTCCTTGTCATAAGCCCGTCATGTCATATTTCTCCCCCACTTGCGGAGTACAAGCCTCCAGGTGTACTCACCCTTTTCCTTTGAATCCCCTGCTGTGTCTCCCCTTGCTGCTGCTCAGATAGTACCTAAGGAAGGAGCTGCCATGAAAAGACTTGGTGAGAAGGAGTTGTTCATCAAGACTTGGAGTCCTAGGTTGGCGTGCCCCCGGTCGACGTTCTTGTGGAAGATGGAGCCCTCCGCTGCGATTAGTTATTTCCGATGTGTAATTTTCTTTAAGACCCTTTGGTCATTTTGTAATAATACACGCTTTGTAATTGATATATGTTGTGATATTCACTGATGATGTCACTTTATCCATGAAACTTGATACTGGGCATGCATAAAGAGTGCATTCGGTTTGTCCTTGAAACCGGGCGTGACATTAATCCAGCATTGACCCAGGGGCTACGGCCAAAGTTTACAAAAGCGCAGCACTTCTGTCTGCTCAACCACTCAAAAATAAAACAGACCATAAGGTTTGAGAAATATTAGCCTACAATTCTATTGCTAAATCTCCATCCATGGTGCGCGAAGATCCGCATTGCCAAAGGCTCCAGCGATTGACATGCCTCCGTTATTGCTTGTTTGTCTTGCTCAAGCCGCTGTAGCTTAGCCCAAAACCAGAGCCAATATGTTCCTCTGAAGAGTACCTGCAAGTAAGTTTTTATAGGAGATTTATCAAAAACTAAATCATTCCTACTGAGCCACAATGCCCAACACAAGGCAGAAACTCCGACCAACAGTTGCCCTTTTAATTTTCTTCCCATCCCTACAAGCCATGTATTAAGTAAATGATTAAAGCTATAGGGAATCTGTAAATTAAAAAGCAAATTGTATAGCTCTCCAAAGAAACTTGGCCATATGACAGTCAAAAAAGAGATGCTGAATTGTCTCCGGATATATTGGAACAGAAAGCACAAAGTTTATTACCATTCCAATTCCTTCTAGCAAGATTATCCTTGGTCAGGATCGCCCCTTTTTTGAGATACCATAGAAATTTTAAGTTTCCAAATTCTAGTATTCCGCTGTACATTATCATTATTAAGTAAAGCCATATACATAGATTTAACAGAGAAAACACCGGATTGGGTCAAATTCCACCAGAAGCTGTCCCGCCTGTTATTCAAATGTATGACATATACGACTCACGAGATCATGCCACGAGTTCAAAGACGGACCAACTAGATCTTCTAAATGAAGATCTAGTGAGCCTCCTTGCAGCCATTCCTCTTGCTGCCTTCCTCGTAATGTCGGTAAGACGGTAATCCTAGTCCAATTCCCTTCTAGTTCTTCCATCCGTACCACATATCATCCTCAGGCTACCACGAACATTACACATCGACTCGCCGCTGGTTCCGCTGCTGTAGACGAAGTTCTTGGCGGAGAGAACCAAGCCGCATCGCCGCAGCCAATGCCGTGCGCTTGGCCAACTAACGCTTCCGCATGAGGCTATGACCACCCCACTTTTCGCGTGCCTGCACCAGTGCACCGTGCCTCAGCAGCCGGCCTGCGCACTGGGAGCCTCACGTCCTGCTGAGCAACGCTCCGGTGTCGCGATGTCTGATTCCCGGGTGCCACACATTCCAACCAGTTCAATTCCTTGCATTGATCACATAGAGTGAGCACCATGATGCTTGATCGTGTAGATCCACTTGTTGAAAGCTTCGATCAGCGACAGTAAACAAGCCGGCCAAGGAAACAGTTGGCGATAATGCTATGTATGATCTGATGGATGGCACGACCAAAGCCTTTGCAAGATGTTGGCGATAATAAGAGTTGAACAGTTGGACATAGCGAGCGAGAAGCTCGCAGGAGGCAAATGTGCTTAAATAGGATATGGAAATATGGCAAGCATTGAACACAAACATTATGTTAGACTACGGAGGACGACTAGGGCAGCACATGGGAAAAACTTCAGGAGGTCTGTCTGGCTCCTGAGTACTCTTAATTCGTACTCCCTCAGTTCCAAATTATAGTTCATTTGACTTTTTTTGCCACAAGTTTGATCGCACGTCTTATTAAAAAAATTTGTGTAAATATAGTCAAATTTAAGATATTTTTAAATTCTTTTTATAAATAAAGCAAGCCACCATAAAAAAATACATAAAATTTTGAATAAGACGTACAGTCAAATTTAGAATCAAAAAGTGACGTACAGTCAAATTTAGAATCAAAAAGTCAAATGACTATAATTTGATACGGAGGGAGCAGTAGGCTTGTCATCATATATCATTAGTCATCACATTATATGCATTTATTTTTGCTCGTGGCAACATGTGCGGATCATCATGTCGCCTCATGCTCTATTCCGATCATGAATAATACTGGTTACTCCTATAAATCTCAGCTGGCATTACTGCCTCGGTCCCATGAAGGCGGCTGTTGACACGAAACCGATCAGACCGTCTTACGAAACCGGTCAGACCGCTTTTGATAGTGCGACGGTAAAAACCTAAAATCTCTAGCTCGGGAGGGACCCCATCGGAGCTTGAGAGTCTAGGGTTGTTCTAGGGTCGGCAGGCCACCTAGAACGTCCTCAAATGTCATCGAGACGAGAGAAGAACAGCAGATATGAGGGTTGGAAGAGCTAGAGTTTGGAGATAAAAGTAATGCGAAACATAGAAAGATAAATGTATTTGATCGATTGGATGATTCTCAATCGGTCTTGGCCCTTTATATTTATAGGGTGGGATGGTCTTACCCTGTTGAGTCGGTTACAATATGGTATAAAACTCAGAGTCCTAAACCTACTCAAATTCAGATCCAAAAAACCGGTCTGACCGGTTTTCCCAGGATCAGAATCTTCTCGAAGTCATAACTCTCTCATCCGTAGTTCAAAATAGGCGTTCCACAAATGCATCTTGATCGTCTCGACGAGAGCTACGCAATGGTGAAGTCCAATTTGCATTTTGACAATGTTTACTAAACCGGTCTGACCGGTTTATGCATACCGGTCAGACCGGGTTGCACAGCCGTGCCAATTTTGGTCGTCATCAGTGGCACATTTTTGACGACGTACGCAATGGTGAAGGGACGACGTTGCAGAGGAATAATTTCTCCCAGCTTCTTCCGTTCTCCGATGGCGATCTACTCCGACGTCAACGGAGAGGCTGGGGACCTATCCAGGAGTCGAGGGCTGGCGTATCGTCGTCTTCTTCAGATGATGATGGTGTTGACCCTGTTAATCTCGAGGAAGATGATCTTTGGTGAAAATTTGAGCTTTGCTTGGGTTGCCGGCGGTGGAATCGAAGGATGCGTCGTGGGTACTGGAGTTGGCCGATGCGCCTGGGAGGCAGAGTACTCGGCTGATTCGCCTAAAAGTAAGCCCTCCTCTGCGGCCTCCACCATGTGGAGATTGGTTTTGGTGCCCGGCGACGATTGGGAAGCGGCTTCGGCGGCGGTGACGAACGGATCTCCGAAGGCTTCGAGGAAGATGAACAGTAATTTTAGACTTCTTTGTAATTTTCCTTTTCTTTGGGGTCCTGTTTGTAAAAGGGCCGGTGTAATGGGCTAAGATCAATCCATCTTTCTTCTCAAAAAAAGTGACACTGTTTTAATACCTACGTCTCATTAATAAACGTGCGTGCCGCACGTGAGTTCTTGCTAGTTCCTTAAATAAAACAAATAGAGCTTGAATTCCACCAGAATCCTATCAGCTCTACACAAACCACAGATGATGTTTCGAGCTAGGATCACTACGGGAAACCCGACGTATGCCGAGTGTCCAGCCCTTTGCCGAGTGTATTCTGTCGGGCACTCGGCAAAGAAAGCCTTTGCCGAGTGCCCTTGGCAAGGCACTCGGCATACACGGGACACTCGGCAAAGAGGTGTTTTGCCGAGTGTCAGGCCAGCGACACTCGGCAAAGAGGTGTTTTGCCGAGTGTCAGGCCGGAGACACTCGGCAAAGAAGGCGCACGTGCTCGTCAGCCACCACGCACGCCACCGACCGTTCGCGGCCGTCCGCAGCCGTTTGGGCGGCCACCGGTTTGCCGAGTGTCGGGTCAAAGACACTCGGCAAAGAGCACCTTTGCCGAGTGTCAGGTCAGAGACACTCGGCAAAGAGGTGGCAAAAAATTTGAAAATTTGAAAAAATTTGAAAATTTGAAAATATTCTTAAAAAACTTGGAATTCAAACATAAAAGTTTGAAAATTTAAAAATATTTTTGTAAAACTTGGTGGGTTTGCCGAGTGTTTACCAAGCAACACTCGGCGAAGCTAGCCTTTGCCGAGTGTTCACCACTCGACACTCGGCGAAGCTATCCTTTGCCGAGTGTTTCTTAGTAAACACTCGGCAAAGTCAGAACCTTAGTTTTTAAACTTATGTTTTTGGGGTCCAAACTTTATTTTTTTTCTAGTGATACTTGTCAAAGGCTCTTTATATCTTATGTGGAGTCTGTGGGAAAAGGTTGAGATGATTTCGAAAAGTTTATATATACGACCCTTTCCAATCGGAGCATATCCCCATAGAAGTTTCGGAGAGTTGAGAAGGAGACAGCTGGATTTCGAAACGAAGTGAAGTTGAATTAGAGTTTGAGTTCATAACTTTTTCTATAGGCAATAGATGACATAGATTGCTTCATTTGAAGTTATCATATTTTTCCGGACCCATTTGATATTTTTTAAATTATTTCTACGCCCTTCTCCGCATGAAATAATGAAAGTTACGAAGAAATTATGAGCTATATAGGCATGAAATAATGAAAACATTTCATTGAAGCATAGAATGTGCATTGTTGAATGTATTTGACAAGATATTTTGATGTGTATTTGATCAAATTTGAAAAATTTGGTACGGTGGAAATGTTCTGGGAAATGTTTGCCGAGTGCTACACTCGGAAAAAAGGACCTTTGCCGAGTGTCAGGGAAGAGACACTCGGCAAATATGCCACGTGGGCTGGCCAGCCCGCGGCCACGCGGGCCACGTCACGCGCCCACGCGCCCCCGGCGCACCCCCCTCTTTGCCGAGTGTCGTAGATCTGACACTCGGCAAAGAGATCTTACTCAGATCTATTTGCCGAGTGTCAGATCTACGACACTCGGCAAAGAGGGGGGTGCGCCGGGGGACTTAACCGCCCACGCGCCCCCCAGCTCGCGCGCGCACACACACACGCACTCCCTTACGCCCGCCGCCACCGCCGCACGGCCCGGCCGCCGCCGCCGCCCGCGCCCCAGCCGGCCCCGCCTCCGCCCGCGCCCCGGCCGGCCCCGCCCCGACCACGCCCCGGCCGGCCACGCCCCGGCCGGCCCCGCCCGCGCCGCGCCCCGGCCGGCCCCGCCCCGGCCGCCGCCTCCGCCCGCGCCCCGCCCCGGCCGGCCCCGCCTCCGCCCGCGCCCCGGCCGGCCCCGCCCCGGCCACGCCCCGGCCGGCTACGCCCCGGCCGGCCCCGCCCCGGCCGCCGCCCGCGCCCCGCCCCGGCCGGCCCCGCCCCGGCCCTGGCCGCCGGCTCATCCTCCTGTCCCCGCCGCCTCTCCGCCAACGGCCGTCGGTGCCCCTCCACCCGTCCTGCCCCGGCGGTCGCGCAGGCGCGCCTCTCTGCCCCGGCCGTCGGCGCCTCTCCGCCCGTCCTGCCCCGGCCTCCGACGCCTCTCCGGCCCCGACGAGCGACGCCGACGCCGCCCCGTTCATCTTCTATGGGTGAGTGCGCTGCTCCTCTTCCTTGATCTGTCTCCAATGCAAATCGATGATTGTTTCCATACAGACATTTTCAATTTCTTGAATCCAACATAAATAAATGCAAATTGTTATAGGAATGGACGATTTATAGTTGTGAATGTGTATGTGGTACGTGATTGTGAATGCAGATTGTGAACATGGGACCAACAATATTTAATGTTTGAATTATTTGAAATATTGAACAATGTGGATGTATATGTTGGCCTTCGTGCCATGGTTATCTTTGTATATGTCGTTGTCGGCCTTCGTGCCGTGTTTTTTTGCAGGACGTGTGGTTTCAGAAACCTCCCCGTGTAGGGGAGGTGCTGCCGAATATTTTATTTGACAAAAATTTGATTGCTAGATTAGGTTGATGGTAATATGAAATTTATGTCAAATCAAAATGCCAAATTTGATTGATAGGTTGGGTTGATGCTAATATCAAATGCATGTCAATACCAAATTTTACAACAAACATTTCATTTTTTTTAGGGAGAGGCCCTTTGCACCGTCCTCAGCAAGCTTGTACGTAGCCCGTCCTCGGCTTGTAGCCCGTAGCCGTTCCCCGCCGTCTGCTCCGACACGAGCGTCACCGACTCGCCGAGCCCGTAGGTGAGCACATGCAAAACCATACCCCTCAGCATTTAATTCGTAGATTCATATTTAAGTTGTGTACCTTCTTCGTCTCTTGTATTTATCTTTACCGTGTGGCTTCTTTGCCATGTTCTTGCGTTTCCTACAGTAAATAAGACATCTTATTTACTGTAGGATACGCAAAGACATGACAAAGAATTCATACCGTACAGTTAAATACAGCGGGCCAAGATTGTGCACAACTGTGTCACGTAACCTATTTTGTTTTTTCGGGAGAAACGCCCTGCGCTGCTGCGCGGCGTCGACGGGCATCGGAGTCGCCCACACTGTGCACGAGGCATTGGTCCTCAACGACTTCGCCATGGAAGAGCTCCGATTCTACGAGGAAGGGGACTACTACAACCAAGGCATCAAGCTCCATGACGACGAGAGCTACCTGAAGCTACTTTCAGGTAGCTCTCGTCCTCATGGAGCTTGAGGCCTTGGTTGTAGTAGTCCCCTTCCTCGTAGAATCGGAGCTCTTCCATGGCGAAGTCGTCGAGGACCAATGCCTCGTGCACCGTGTGGGCGACTCCGATGCCCGTCGACGCCGGGCAGCAGCGCAGGGCGTTTCTGCTGCCATGGCCTAAATTTTTGCCGAGTGCCAGGACAGACACTCGGCAAACAAGTGTCGGCCCCAACCACCTTTGCCGAGTGCAACACTCGGCAAAACTTGGAGTCTTTGCCGAGTGTGGCACTCGGCAAAGGCCCCGTGAGCACTGACGGACGGCCGCGAACGTCGCCGTGCCGTCCGCGGCCGTCCGTTAGTGCTTTATTTTGCCGAGTGTCGGCTTTTGCACTCGGCAAAACCTTTGCCGAGTGCCCGACAAAAGACACTCGGCAAAGGGCCTGTTTGCCGACACGAGCTATGCCGTAACCCCTTTGCCGAGTGTAACACTCGGCAAAGGCTTTGCCGAGTGCATAACTGCCTTTGCCGAGTGCCCCTGGCACTCGGCAAACGTGGGGTTTCCCGTAGTGGATGGAGTCTGCTGTGAAGTCTGATTTCTCAAAGCCGTTCACCCCGAAGCAGTTGATTCATTCTATCTAGGGGTGGTAAAGTGCCATCACTTTTATACTAGAAATTTTAAGGATCGGACCGGATTTGGGCCGGGTCAAAATAATCCTAGTTTTTTAGCTAAATTTTGTTAGGACCAAGTTAGATTGTGAAGAAACAAACGGGCCATGATCCATTACCACCCCCAGTTCTATCACGTTCACGTCACATGGAGCACTCAGATACTGCATTGTGTGCGTCCACTAGTGAAAAGCTCCAGTAGCGGCAAGGAAGCCGACTGGTAGGGATCATGAAGCGAACACTATATCCAATGTGAATGCAAGTACAAGAAAGCCTCTGATGACTGGAACAACTTTGGTGAAAGCCTCGGGAGAATCGCACAAAAAATGTCTTCAGAAAAAATGAATATAAAAAATAAGAAGGGGCGAAGAATTGTTCATGAGGGAGAAAGTGGCCGGGTAGACAAAAGTTCATGTGCATGCATATATAAATAGGGTGGAAGTGTGGTATGAGTAGTGGACACTAATATACTACCTCCATTTCAAATTATAAGTCGTTTTGACAAATCTAGATTCATAGTTAGTAGTATGTATCTACATATATAATTATGTCTAGATACATACTACTACTAACTATGAATCTAATGTTAGAGCGGGGAGTCATGGGTGAAGCACGTAAAAAGGGCGTACCCAGTGGCAAAAAAAAATTAAGCAGCAGGTCTTGCTCGTCACTGGCACACTACAGAAATATACATTACTCCAGTCTCCACGTCAATATGTCTTTCCCATGTGGGTTCACCTCACATTTGATAGCTTGTCAACGTCAATTATCGGCTTAACTCTTCCTCTCGATCGATCACTTTCATGGGCAAGCCGCCTTCCATCCGCAGCGTCAGCGAGAGCACGAGCCCCGGCCGCCCCTCGCCGCCGACGAACCGGAACCTGAACCTCTCGAACACGCACGCCACGATCCGCGGCCCGGCATGGAAGACCGGGTACTTGAACGGGCTCTCCGGCCAAAACGCGCCGTCCTCGCCAAGCCACCGCTCCGGCCTGAACTCCTCGCCCCAAATGTCCTCCACGCGCGCCATCGCGTAGGCGGAGTAGGAAATCAGCCACCCTTTCCCGACGAACGTGCCGTCGGGAAGGAAATCGTCCTCCTTGCAGCTGTGCGTGTCCACGGCCGCCGGCGGGTACAGCCGCATGGACTCGGTGATGGCGGCGTGGAGGTACTGCATCTCGCGCAGCTCGTCGAAGCTGAACGTCGTCGTCGCGCCGCCGGCGCGCACCGAGCGGACCTCGCGCACGATCTTGTCCTCGACGTCGGGGCGGCCGGAGACGAGCCAGAAGAACCAGGTCAGCGCCGACGACGTCGTGTCGCGCCCGGCTAGGAGGAAGTTGGTGACCACGTCCCGGAGGCTCTCGTCGCTGTGCTCCCCGCCGGCGGCGAAGCGCGACAGGAAGTCATCCCCGGCCTCGCCGCCCCTCTCCCGGCGCTCGCGGATGATCCGCTCGGCGTAGCCATGGATGGTGCCGAGCGCCTCGCGCATCCGCCTCTCGGGCTCCATGTTGAGCAGCCGCTTGAGGCGCCACAGGGACTTGAACGGCGACATGAACCGGGCCATGACGGCGTTCTGCGCGTCGTCGCAGCCTCGCAGGCCCGCATGAGCGCGGCGCTCCACGGCGCCGCCATGCCCTCCGCGGCGAGGCACGCCGGGTCCTCGCCGAACACCACGCGGCAGATGCTGTCAAACGCGAAGCGCTCGAGCGCGTCCTGCACGTCCAGCGTCGCGCCGTCGCGCGCCGCGCGCTCGAGCAGCGGCAGCAGCCGCTCGACGATCTCGAAGCGGACGGCGTCGACGACGAAGCTCCGGAGCGAGCGCTTGCTGAACTCGTAGCTGGCGGCCTTGCGCTGCCACATCCACTGCTCGCCGTCGGAGTTGAAGATGCCGTGGCCGAGGAAATCCTCGATCATGGATACGGCGAGCTCGCCCTTGGGATAGTTGGCGAAGTTGGTCTTGACGATGTGCTCGACGTTGGCCGGGTTGGCGGTGATGGCGCCTGTTGGTAGTAATCCTGCACGTCTAGGTGTCTTAGCTGAATAAACCAGCTTGTGTGTCAGCTGGGTGAGTCAGAGTCTGTTATGCTTGACGCAAGCTCAGTCCTTGCGGAGCGAGTGTTTAGGAGCGCGCGGCCTGTTCGCTGGACGTGGGATGGCACGGCCGTATAGGGAGTCATGCCGCGCTTGTAGGGCAGTTAGTTTTAGCCACGATTAGCACTTTTTATTCAGGGTTTATATTCAGCAATCATAGACAGAAAACGCTGCCGATTCTTTGCAGCACAAAACACCTGTGTACTGTTTATCTTCTTCGTGTGACTTGAGAGCGGGTGATCGCCGGCGACGTGGGCTCGCCGGGATCTCCAACAGCGCCGCCGGTGAGACCGAGCGCCTTGAAGGACATGGTGTGCCCGGGGTCGCGCTTGACGACGTCGGTGCTCCAGTCGAGGAAGCGGTGCTGGTTCTTGACGAAGTCCGGGATGATGCTGATGAGCGGGTAGCACTTGAGGCCATGGGCGCGAGGCTGCTTCTTGGGGTCCTGGCGCAGGAGGAAGCAGAGCAGAGGAAGGAGCAGGGGGAGGAGCAGGGCGAGCTGCAGGAGAGGGAAGGATGGGAGGTCCATGTCGATTTGGATTTGGATTCGGTAGGACTATGTTTTCTTTTATATAACAAGAAACGAATGCAAGATTCAAAATGTTTCATAGTAATGTTTGCTTAATTTGTATAACACTCCATGATGTAGATTTTGTGATATAAATAGTGCACTCATACCGTAAATAAAAGTATTGTGAAGTGATCATTTCTTTTCTGCTATGATCGTTACTTTCTCCCATTGCACTATATGATTTTCATAGCGTCGGTATAATGCATTTTAAAATAACTTTGTTACAAAATTAATAGTGTTTTATTTAATATTTGCATTCACTACTTATCATTAAAAATTTTTTGAAAAGGGAAAATTGTTCGTGCTATATATTTATAACAGTATAATAATGGTCTTTTCATTTTTCAAGTGACTTTTTTATTACACCAAATGCTTCCTCGGTATGAACGGTAGACTATGCACAAGCATAAGGGTAGGGAGAAGCACCTATTCGAGAAATAACAACTAAAATGTAGTCAAATCAATATGCACAAATGACAAGTATTATGGGCCTAAAATTTTATTACAGAACGTCAGCCCTTGTGTGTGTTTAGTTGTAAAAAGGGTGGGTAAATTTTGGTCGAAAAGTCACATCAGACACTGTAGCGCATTGTAGCACTTTTCGTTTGCTTGTGGTAATCGTTGTCCTACCATACCTAACTAGGCTCAAAAGATTCGACTCGTCGTGTACATCAAAACCATATATTTAGTTTTTTATTTACCTATATTTAATGCTCTATGGATGAGGAGAAAGATTTGATGTGATAGGTGAATATTAAAGTTTGGAAAGAGAATTTTAGAAAGCTCGTGGGAACTAAACAGGACCCTTAGTTTTGTTAGAAGTTAGAACTAGTAGGAAGTTTCCAAAGCCTTTATTTTTTATAATATAATAAAGCGTTTAGTTTAGGAAGTTTCCAAAGCGTTTATTTTTAATAATAAAGCGTTTAATTTAGTGAAGGTTGTTGCTGAACCTGGGCAGGACGGATTTAATACACAGAATGATCGGTGACAAGAGGAAGGGCACTGCTAGGCCAAACGCTACTCCTTGCATGCTTCGCTGTGTTTAAGATTGGCTCGCGGACTAATGTAAATGAAAAAAAACAACGCCCGCGTCGCCCCGCTCGGCGGCTCGGCTCGGGCGGACCGCACACCCCCACCTCCGCCGCCCGAAGCTACAATGCCCCCGCCCTCGCCGCCACCGGAGGGGCCGGTCGGAAGCCCGCGCTGCCCCTAGGATGGTGGCGGCGGGGTTCTCCATCCCTGTGGTGGCCATTGGTGTCCCGGTCCGAGCGGGGAACGGAGCCACGCAGCCAAGACGGAGGGGCCGGCCTTGGGGACGTCGCAGGGGCGGATCCCGGATGAATGGCCGCCGGGGTCAGCACTAATAAATAACGGGGTCAAATCTATTTAAATTATAGATAAACAATAATTTTATAAAGGAATTATATAAATCCATCGGTTCAGCTGACCCCGATAAGATAAGGTGGATCCGCCCATGGGACGTCGGCAGCTCGCGAGGCGGCGGATCCTGAGGCCTTGGGGCCGGATCCAGCGAGGCCGACGCCGGATCCGCGCGGAGGCGGCTGTGTGCGGCGGAGGCCCGGAGATGCGGCGACAGTGGAAGCGGAGGAGCGCCGGCGACCGGGGTGAGTTAGGCCGGCCGGGGTGCAGGCGGCTGCTCGGGCCTGCGGGGATCCATGCCGGGATGCGCACCGGCGGCAGGGGCTCGCGGGAGCGGAGGATCCAGGCGCAGCATGGACCCTCCCCCATTTCGGCGATGGCGCGGCACGGGGAGGGGGCCGATGAGGTTCCGCGCGCGGTGGTGCGGCAGAGACCGCGGTGGCGGCGGCCGGCGTTCGGCGGTGACGTGAGGATGGCGGAGGCGCTGCAGCATCTGCGTCCCATGGAGAGGGCGGCGCGGCAACGGGGTGCGGCTGCATCAGCGGTGTGCAGCTAGGCCGAGGCGTCGGTGGGCCTACGCGCGGAGGACGGTGGGAGTGAGGATGAGGACGATGGATTGGTGACGGAGCTCAGCTGCGTCTTGGGATGGTGCTGCGACAATGGCGTGCTCCAGTTTGGAACGGTCACAGTGGTGGTGTCGGCTTGCTACGACGAACGCGTGCAGCGGGGATTCGGCACTCCGGGCAAAAGCCCTCGCCAGATTTATTCTAGGGAAATGGCGGTGGCGCCTTCGGGCGTCGCTCTCCCTGTTGAGGGCGCCATTCTGGAGCTAGAACCCTACTGCACGAGTCTATGGGTGAAAACCCGGTCCACTCCTTGGACGAGCGACAACGGCACCTGCGGGCGTCGTGGCCTCCTTGGAGGCGTCGTCTCTAGAGACACGTTCGATCGCTACTACTCGCGTTTGCTCCGCGCAGGTGGACAAATCTGTCGGAGGGCATGTGAACAGGGGGTTGTCTACCTCACGCCAAGATGCCAACGGTCTTTTTTTTGAAAGAACAGGAGGGGGATAAGCCCCTACTGATTATATATTAAAAAGAGCACAAAGAAAAAGTCAAAAACATCGTCTAGAAAACAAAGAAAGAATAAACCAAATTACAACACAGACTCTATCCATTGTTCTATCCCAAGTGAATAAGACTTTTTTTGCTCTATGCAGAAGCAGAACAAAAAGATTCTTGAAGATGACTTTGACTGTATCAATGCCAAGACGCCAACGGTCTTCACTCGAGTGTTGTTCTGCTGCCTGCAGCGTTCCGCGGCGCCTAGAGTTGCTTGGCAACCTCCAGTGCGGTGCGGGACAACGTTGAAGGATGGCGCTTGCGGCTACGACAACCGGTGATGACTTGGTCTGTAGCGGATCGCGGCGGGGGTGTTCAGCACGGCTGAACCCGCCTGGTGCGGTACAACGTCGGAAGATGGCGCAGGTGACATCTTCGGTCTTCTAATCCGACGGCGGTGTCTTGTGCGAGAGGAAAAGCAACGTGATGATTCGAACCTTGACGGTGGTCTGGAGGTCTGAGACAGTTCCCGAGAGGCGGGGCATCTCTTCTTGCTACCTTGACGGTAATTCTTGAAACCAGTCCAGAGCATGAGCTGTGTGGCGGGGTTGAGGCCCGCACACGAGGAGGCATGCTGAGTGGCGGGTTGGAGGTCCCCGCGCACGCGAGAGACGGCGGATGTGGCGAGGCCCCCGCCCGTTGAGTAGCTTCGGACTCGGTGTTTTTTCATGTCGTTGGGTGGTCGGTTTGGGGTGCAGTGGCACGACGGCGGTGGGTCCTGCACGGCTTTGGCCCTCTAGGTGTGGTGTTGTCTGTCGTTCGGCTCCTTTATCGGCTCCAGATCTCTTCAAAGGTGTAGATACCTGTAGGGGTGCAATGGTAGGTGGGAGCTGTGATTGTGCTTTGTCCCCTCTGTCGTCGTTAGGAGTAGTGTGTCGCCGTGTTGAGGTCCCAATCCAACCGGCCAGTGAGTGTAGTCGAGCGGTAACCCGTGTTGATGTCCCAATCCAACCGGGTGAGTTGTGCCTTTTGTTTTCCTTTTCTTTTCTGTTTCCTGTCTATGGCCTTACAGGGTCATAGTCTTGTATTTTTCTGCTATATTAGTAGAAACGCACTCGTCGAGTGTTGTTAGTTCAAAAAAAAAGATTGGCTTGCGGATCAAGACATGAAGCCTTTAAGATTGCTTTGTTTAAGACGTGCTCCTCCTTGCATGCTCCACTTTGCGGGCGACGTGTACCCGCTGCCCGCTCGCGGAATGACCCGTAATTCGTGTTTTAACCCGCCATTCGTGTTTTAGAGATCGCTGTGGTCTTTGCCATGTTGGACGTTGCTGCAGAAGATGTGCCGTTGGGGAGACTAAATATAGATCAGTTTAGTTGCTTGCTTGAGTAGTGATGGAGAATTGAAGAGGGTAAAAAGATGGTTTAATTTCCATGGATTGCATTACCCCATAACCACACTGCTGATTTCCAGCAAATCAGATTGCAATTTGCATTGGGTTCCTGCAAGCAAGCTAGCCTGCTAGATGGCATATGGTGGTCCGTGGATGCTAGATACCACTGAACTAACAACTCAGAAATGCGGAGTACAGGTTGCTTATTAGGAAGTTCAAGTCGGAAGTGGTACAGCGCGCACGCCTGATGGGAGTGATATGGCTTTGGCTTGTTCACGCCGCTAGCGGTCCAACACCCTCTTGTGTCAGGATAGCCCTTCCTTCACCGCTGATCCTGACAAATACCGTGTTGCCTCGTTCGGACGCTTCATGGTCCATCTTGAAAATTGTTACCAGAGCATCGACCATTTGCTGGGGCGGCAGGCTGCTAAACATGGCCATGGATGGCTTGTGAGGAAGTTCTCGATGGAGAGAACCATGCCGCCTCGCCATTGCCAATCTCATGCACCTGTCCCAGCCATCGTGCCCGCCTGCGGCTGTACCCTACCTGCCATTCTCACTCTCGATGGAATGGAGGGCATTGGCCCCCAGCGTCCACCCTCTGCACCGCTTGCCCACCAACCGGCTGAGGAAGGTTTTAGATTTGTCATGTCTGATTCCTGGTCGCCACTCATTCCGAACAGTTTTTGGTGCGTCGATGAGACGATGATGACATGGAGAAACACTGGCGGTTGAGACCTGAGAGCTTCAGTGGGTGACACTAAAGAGGACAGCACGGTGGAAGAGGGGAAATGTGCTAAGTGTGATCCAATTGTAAACAAATTAAACCACCAATTGTAAACAAATGTGCTATGGCCTTACGGATAGCACAACCAAAACCTTATGCAACCTGCTATGGCCTTATGGATAGCACAACCCAGGACTCCCACAACCCAAGCCTTCCCAATGTCTAAGCGACAAGAACAGAGATGACCGAATAATTGGACAAGATCAGTGAGAAACTCACAAGAGGCAAAGATGCATAAAAAGGTTCAGCAGCAGGTCTGGCTCAACACTGAATATTAGGTACTTGGCTATTTGCAATAATCATTGCACCTGCTTTTTGGCTGTACTCGTCCACCTCACATTTAACATCTTGCCAGCGTCAATTATATCAGAGGCCGTGTTTAGATAGAGAACAGGGCGGGGAATTGGGGGTTTGGATTCACGTGGTAATCATTGCGCCACTGTACCATTTTCGTTTGTTTATGTGAAAAATTGTCCAAAAATTGATTAATTAGGCTCAAAATGTTCGTCTCGCATAGTACAACAAAACTGTGCACTTAGTTTTTAATTTCATCTAGATTTAGTACTCCATGCATGCTATGACATTTTGATGTGATATAAATTTTCTTTTTGCATAGCGAACTTTGGGTTGTTTTTTGGAAACTAAACACGGCCTAAAGTCTTTAGGACTTCAGCAAGGGTTGGACGTTGTAAATTTTACAGCAACTGTCCGTTCCTAAGCTCCTCAAATTCTCTACTGGAAGGAGAAGACACATATTCTTGTTGTGGAACACAAATGTCATTAGTAAACAGTCAAATAAGTCGTTTTGAGAGGAAAATAAACTTTCCATGCATTCCAAGGGGAAATCTAGTGGTTCTGAAATTTCATACGAAATTCTCGAGAGGGAGCTGGAGAGGACCATGGTGAGTTTCAAATAGGGCATGATGATATACTTACAGTTCTGATCGACAACCATGCATGACCATGATGGCTAGCTTTACTATCCCAAACAGAGCGATGACCTAATTCCATGATGGTCAAGCATGCCACGCAACTAAACAACCTAGCTCATGTTGTATATCGGGTGATTAACCGCGTGCCTCTCTCCACACACCTGCCATAACAACAAACAGTACGTAGATTTTGTTCATCACCTAGCTGGTCGATACCAAGATTCATCAGTCGTCGCCGTGCCCTTGGCCATGTTGGGTATCGCTACTGTTTCCCGTGTTACCATTGTCACGGCCAATTTCCCAATGCCATACATTCCAAGGCAGTTTCATGTACTCGTCATGTAGATCCAAGTATCCAACAGTAGAAACAAAGAAAGCTCTAGTGATGGCAAAGATGCCAACAGATGTAAGATGACAAAGTGGATTCGAAAAATGCCAACAACAAGAAGATAGCAAGAATTTTGGACAGTAGGGGGACGGTTGTGGGGGAGACAATGGTGCACATGGGATTTGCTATGTACTCCGAAATGAACATGGACAGTTGATCTAACAAAATATTACCTTATATATAAGGATCCAGTATAATTAAAAACACTTCTCACCTAAAAAAATCCTACACATACCTCACGGATGACCCACATGCCATGTCCAACGATGGAAACGATGTGGAAAGCCCCTCACGGATGACCCACATGTCACGTCCAATGATGGAAACAATGTGGAAAGTTTTCACAAAACGATGTTTTTAGAGAGTTTTTGTCGTTTTAGGTATTACTTTTCTCACCATGAAATTTATTTGGCTCTTTTACGGTGTGCCATACTAGCACCTGCTAATATGGTAGTATAAACTAGATACTGACAGGGGTATTATATATGGTAACATAAAAAAATCCCCCTAAATTTTTTTCAGGCGGCCGGACATGTGCTGTCTCGCCCGTGTGCACACCCGTCTCGCCCGTCCGTGCTGCCAGATCCAAAAAAGATATGCTATAATACATATCTGTCATTCAAACTTATATGTCAAAATTACATATCTGCCATTTTATTTTTTTCCCATATTACCCTTATACTATCTATACTACTGAGTTCATACTACCCATACTATTAAAACGGTTACAGTAGTATACAATTAATCTGGTCCGTCCGATCTTTACATACTGGTCCTCCGATCTTTACAAACTAGTCATTTTTAAGGCTAGTATGGCACACCGTAAAAGAGCCCAAATTCTTTACCCACCAATCAAATAATCTAATATAACTGTTGGACTCTTTCACGGATCCATGTTTGGTTTCTATTTCAAATTAACTCATACAGATATGCATGTATCCTTCGCCTAGGTTTCCTTTGCCGGTTATGATTATTCTGCCTTGCTCGATCTGTTTTCTCGTCGCTTCCGCCGCCCGGCAGGAGAGGACGTGAGGGTCTGAAAGTGGACATGCTCCGCGAGCAGCTCTGTTGGATATGTTCCAAATTCCACATCCACGACAAAGGCCGGGCTTCTACCGAAGCTTCGCTCCGGCCCTCGCCCCCATGTTGACGCGTAAAGGGGGGTACGGGGGGCGAAGCCCCCGTGGTACAGTATATATACCCTTGCTAGGGTTTCGTGGAGACTTGATTCTCTTGTAAGCCGCCATAGGCGTTGTAACCCGACTCTTGAGATATAGTGAGATTGTGCTGGCTGGTGCCCGTGGTTTTTCCCCTTCGCATTGGAGGGGTTTCCACGTTAAATCTTGTGTCTCGCTGTGTTTGATTACTTCGTTATTCGCCGCCGTTCATAACAAGCTCGACGGCGTTCAGCTCCAAAACCTCATAGACGTTGTCGCCCTTAGCAGCTTCAAGGGGTTGCTCTCACGCTGGCACGCTGCCACCAAGCGTCTCCGGAATCTATCCCGGGCTGGTGCGTGCAGCCGGCATCGGCGCCATCTCCGGCGTCGTCGACTCCTCCGTCGCCATCTAGCGCTCCCACGACTCAGGCTTCTGGAGCGTCCTACACGTGGTAATTGCTTGCACCACCGTACCCGGCATCCAGATTGCATTGGTGTCATGCTGGGTTCATCAATATCCCGTGCAATTGACTCAGAAAAAAAAACGATGATAAACAAGTTGATTTCCGCTGATTCGTGGTTTCAACTCGACGTGATCTGGAGCCTCCTCAGTCCTCACCGGCCGCCTCGTGCAGAGCGCTGTCGAAAGCCAGGTAAACGATCTGTTCAGTATGATCATCGATGGATCAAGCCCGAAGCATTCAAGAAGTCTTGAGCCAAACTAACGGCGCTTCTGTTCCGGTGGCACAGATGAACGCGGTGGACTCACCGTTCGGGGAGATGGCGCCGACATTGGCGAACATGTTTGAGACGGCCGCCGCCGCAACGGGCATGCCGACCGCTGCCATTGACGTGCTGCCGGCCGTGGCCTTCATCAAGCTCACCGCCTTGGAAGATGATGGTCCACTCTGCTCCATCTGCCTTTAGGTCAGTTAGCTACTACATATTTTTTATTACAGTGGATTCACTTGGGCGTCGGCTACGGAGCGCTCCCACCGGGGAGTTCCGCCGCAGGTGGATGTCATCCCTTCCATTGCCGGGGGTAAGTCAGGTACAGGTTTTAGGTTCTTTCTCGGAGGATGTAACCACGGTGGATTCACTTGACGAGGTGCATGATGCGGTGGTGTGGGCGACTCCAGAAAAACCCCTACCGACGAGCAGCGATCCTCTACATGGTCTGAGAACTGGTGGATCGGCGTCGCGGTTCTGGGGTAATGGGGTCGACGCTGCACCACAGGCATCGACGCCGGAGTCGATTTCGACAGCATCTCTGCGTCGAGTTGCAGCGAGGGAAGGGTTCTCTGAGGAGGAGGTGATTGCAACGTCGGCTGTAGTGGACGATCCGGGCGCTTTGGAAAAGGTCTTGCTTCTTCCACGCCGGTGTCCATGGATCGGCCGACTGCTTTAGCGAGGAAGTTATTCAAGGTGATGACAGCTAGAGGTGCCTCGGCTGGGGTGTGGCACGGTCCTCTTCCACCACGAAGGGTTTCGCCGCCTCTAACTCTTGGTGATTGCCCGGTGAAGAAGGTCGACGGAAGTCCCTGTGGCGGTGTGCACCAGCGTTCGGAGGTCCGTGACGATGTTCAAATTTTAAACCGTAATTCCGATCCAGATTCCTCGCGGAAAAACAGTCGGCGGCGCTCCATGCGTGTCGAGTCCGACCTGGGATCTCAGATGGGCCGTAGTGTCCGTGCTCCTGGTGTCTGGCTGAAACAAGGCCCGGCCTGGAGTTGGGTGGGCTTGAGATCCCACGTTGGTTCTTTCCTTTCACGTAGAGGAACGCTGCCGCTCCTGTATCGCAAGGGAGGCGGCGCAGAAACCCTAACGCGCGGCTTGCCGACGTACGCTGAAGTTGTTCGGTGTAATCGAGAGGCCATGGACGGCAAGGACTCTCAAGGCGTGCGTCAGGACCGTGCTGCTTTTGGCACTCATCTGCAGCAGCAACAAGGTTTGTCGCCCATCCACCCTCAGCAGCCTGGCTTTCACGGTGCTAGTTCCCAAGGTGCAGGTGGATCAAGGGGTTTCCAGGTAGGTGGTGGAGGCCATGGATTCCTAGGAGTTGCTCATGGTTTTCAGGGTCAGTCGCAATGGGGCAGGCAAGCTGGCCCCTCTTTCCAGGCGGCGCCGCAGGGACATGGTGGCAGCAGGGTTTTGGTGGACATCAAGTTTTTGGGCAGCAGGTGCCGTGTTCTGGTGGCTTCCCAACATTTTTTTCTGAAGCTTCTTTGGGTCAGCATCAAAATCCTACTGGAGGCTTCAATCAATTTGAAGGAACAGCACGAGGAGGGTCAAGGAACCGGGGACGAGGCCGTGACAGGGGTAGGGGAAGACACTATGCAGGCCGTGGTTCCAGTCAGGAGCTTCCGTTCAGGGCTCAAGGTAATCAACAGAGTAGTGATGGAGGCATGTTGGGCGTTCAAGGTATGTTTGCACAGAACCTTGTGCAGCATGGCTTAGCTGACATTAATGGTACACGGCCAATTGGACAGCCGGTGGTTCAACCTCCAAATGTTCAGGTCATTGCTTCAAAGGTTGTTCACACAGAAGCTGTAGCGGAAAGCTCAAAAGAAAATTCTCTGGTTGGGGAGAAAAGGAAGAAAACAGGAAAGGGTAAGCAAGAAGCATGGTGTTTTAAGTGCTGCTCAAAGGGCCATGTTTCAGCTGAGTGCACCACACCATTGTTTTGCAATATCTGTGAAAGTGAGGAGCATGTGGCAGCTAAATGTCCGATGAAGAAAAAGCCTAAGCCAGTGGCACTCGCTGTAGGCTATGCAGTGGATGATCTGGGGTTTTATCATATTCCCCACGGCCCCATCAAGCCTTCCAAATCGGATAACATCACTGCTATCATCAAGGTGGAGGGAGGATCCCTGACTGAAGAGGACCTTAGAGGACATTTGAAGCGGTTGTTCTCTCCCAACTTTGATTGGGCTTTACAGGTGCAAGCACCAGATGTGTGGGTGGCTCCCTTTCCTTCGAAAGTTGAGTTTACGAGAGCCATAAACTTTGGATCAGCTAGCCTAAAAATGGTATGCGGCTCAATTTTGAGTGCTTTGAGGAGGAGGAATATTTTGGGCATGAGCTTCTGATGGTATGGGTGAGGGTTCTCAACTTGCCCAAAATATTGAGAACATATGAGGTGCTCTGGGCAGTGGGGACTATGCTAGGAGCTACTCAGAGCGTGGACATGGTCATGACAAGGAAAAGTAAATTTGGCAGGTTCAAGGTTGCTGTCCTCAATCCTACCATTGTGCCAACTAAAATGGATTGTGTAATTGGGACTCAATTTTTTGAACTCGAGTTTGAGATGGAGCCGTTTGTGCCAGCTGGGGAGTCTTTGCAGGCCGGTACCAAGGAAAATCCAGAGGAAGATGATAATGGAAATCGTGATGGGGATACAGAGATGGAGGATGCAAACAAAAATGCCAAGCAATCAGATTTTCCGCCATCTGAACATAGTGACAAACCTAAAAATTCAGCAGCTGGACAACAACTTGATGGTGAGGGATTTATGGAGGATTTTGACGATGATGATCTTCTAGATGATGGTGGGGGTGCAGCGGCCAATGATAACAACCTGCAGCCCGGTCTTACATCTTCGCATCCTCCGGCGGGAGAGTTGGAGGTGCTGGTGAGTGCACGGGAGGAAGCGGTATCTGCTGCAGAAAAATTGGAAGGGGAAAAGAAGGTAACAAATTTGGTCGGCAGTCCATCAGCGTCTCCTTCCCTGGCCCTGGGTCCTCTGTTGGAGAGGGCGATTATGGGGCTTAAGGAGAAAAGTGATGGTGCGATTGTTAACAAGCAGGGGGTGGTGGTGACAGGCAGCCAGGGAGTGGAGACTCCTCCTGCGATGGGGTTCGCCAAGTCTGCCCAAAGCCCACCACTCAGAAGAAGTAAGAGAAGGGAAGCATCTGCAGATGAGGATTCCACTGCGAGGGCGGCTAGGCTGGTCGCTAAGAAGAATTTAGAAATTGATGAAGGTACGTCGTTTGGTAATTCTATTCTTTCTTTTTCATATGAGCATATTACAGATAGCGTTAAGAATATAGGTATCTCTATAGGGTCTGATGCGAATACTGCTCGTTCTTCTATTATGCTTTTGAAGAAAATTGAAAGAGATAGATTTAAGCGCCCTTGTACTGATAAAAAATACCAGGAGAATTCTTTAGACATTGATGAGTCAGATTGTAAAGTTGACCATTTGGCTATTGGTCACCTGTGTGGTGACTTAACTGATGAGCTAATGGATGATAATAATCTGTTCTCGGGTCTGTCAAATGAGCCTAGTACAAAGAATTCAGGCACAAAGAAAAAGATAATAGATCGAAAAATGAAGATTAAAAATTTACAACCAACCCGTAAAGGACGGACAACCAAAAAACACAATGTTACTCGATGAAAGAAGTTTTTTGGAATAGCAGAGGTCTTCGGGACTTGGCTAAAATTAATTTTCTTCGGGACATAGCTATAGACAAGGACCTTGATTTTATTGCCTTACTTGAAACCCACAAAAGAGATTTCACTGACATAATGTTAAAGGACTTTTGTGGAGGTAGAGAGTTTTTTGGCATTGGGTCCCACCTAGAGGCAGATCAGGAGGTATTTTGCTTGAGGTTAATCTATCTATTTTCTTGGTAGAGAATACTCAGGCAGGTGACTTCTTTGTAAATTTTACTGTTAGAAACAAATGCGATGGCTTTCGATGGGTTTTAATGGCTGTTTATGGTGCGGCGCAACCCGAACATAAAGATAGCTTTCTCGCGGAATTTGTTAATACTTGCAGTAATCAGAATCTACCGCTTCTGGTAGGTGGTGATTTTAATATTATTCGAAGTCCATATGAAGATAATAATGACCGTTTCGATAGTAGGTGGCCTATGTTGTTTAATGCTTGCATTGAATCTCTGAATCTAAGAGAGTTGGAACTTTCTGGGAGAAGATTCACATGGGCAAGTTCAGCAGAGATTCCTACTTATGAGAAGCTAGATAGAATTTTAGTCAGTACAGACTGGGAACAGAAATTTCCAGTTTCGACTGTAGAAGCTTTAACCAGAGAGCTCTCAGACCACACTGCGCTTTTACTAAATACTGGAGATGCGGCTCACAGGGCTAACGCACACCAATTTAAATTTGAATTGGGATGGTTGACCAGAGACGGTTTCCATAATATGGTGGCTCAGGTGTGGCAAAGAGCCTCGAGTGGAAATATGCCCATGCAGCGGTGGCAAAATAAGATTAGGGCCGTTAGAAGGTGGCTGAGGGGCTGGGCGAAGAATTTAGTAGGAGAGAATAAGAGGAAAAATCCTTTCTATTGGCTCAATTAGATTTTCTCGATAGGAAAGCTGAGGATGATGTGCTATCTTTGCAAGAAGTGGAGTATAAAGGTTTGCTTCATGCCGAATTAACTAAGTTGCTTAGAGAAGAGGAGCTATACTGGCTCCAAAGATCTAAAGCTACTAGGTTATTGCATGGTGATGACAATACCAAATACTTTCAATTACTTGTGAATGGTAGATATCGCAAAACGAGAATTTATCAACTCGAGCAGGAGGAAGGAGTCATAGTGGGGGAGGAAAATATAAAAACTTACATTACAAACTATTATAAGGGCTTGTTTGGATCACCTGAAGACAATCATTTTACTTTGGTTGAGGATCACAATAATGATATTCCCCAGATCTCTGATGTAGAGAATGAGATTCTGTCAGAGGCCTTTAGCGAGAATGAGATTAAAGAGGCAATCTTTCAAATGGAACACAACAAGCGCCTGGGCCAGATGGCTTCCCTGCTGAATTTGATCAGCATTTTTGGGATATAATAAAACCTGACCTTTTGGCATTATTTAATGAGTTCCATCAAGGGACCTTACTTCTGCATTGTCTCAACTTTGGTGTAATCACGTTGCTGCCCAAAAAGTCTGAGGCGACTATGATCCAACAATACAGACCTATTTGTTTGTTGAATGTAAGTTTTAAAATCTTTACAAAGGTTCTTACGAATAGAATTAATCTGGTAGCACAAAAAATAATTAGACCCTCCCAAACAGCTTTCTTACCGGGTAGATACATTATGGAAGGGGTTGTTGTTCTTCATGAAACAATTCATGAGTTGCACAGGAAAAAGAAAGATGGCATTATTCTTAAACTAGACTTTGAAAAAGCCTATGACAAAGTAAAATGGCCTTTTGTGCAACAGGTGTTGCGCATGAAAGGTTTCTCACCTAAATGGGTGTCCTGGATCCAGCAGGTCATGTCGAAAGGATCTGTAGGAATTAAAGTCAATGATAGTGTAGGACATAATTTTCAGACAAAGAAGGGTGTTAGGCAAGGAGATCCTTTATCACCTGTTCTTTTTAATATTGTGGTTGATGTTCTTGCTATTCTGATAGCGTGAGGGAAGGAGTGTGGTTTGTTCAGGGGTTTGGTTCCGAACCTTGTGGACGATGGCTTGTCTATTTTGCAATATGTAGATGACACAATCCTTTTTATGGAAAACGATCTGGATGAGACCAAGAATATGAAGCTCTTGCTTTGCGCTTTTGAGCAATTGTCAGGCCTTAAGATCAATTTCCATAAAAGTGAAATGTTCTGCTACGGTAACGCCAGGGACCTTGGGAGGGAGTACTCTGAGATCTTTAGGTGTGATACGGGAACTCTCCCTTTTAGATACCTTGGCATACCGATGCATCATAGAAAACTCCTGAACTCTGAGTGGAAAGAAGTAGAGGACTGGTTTCAGAAAAGATTAAGTGGGTGGAAAGGGAAAATGCTTTCTGTTGGGGGTCGGGTGGTTCTTATTAACTCGGTTCTTAGCAATTTGTCAAAGTTTATGCTATCATTCTTTGATATTCCTCGGGGTGTCTTAAAAACATTAGACTATTACAGATCTAGATTCTTCTGGCAGAGCGATGGACATAAGAAAAAGTATAGACTGACAAAATGGGGGATGCTATGTACACCAAAGGACCAGGGTGGATTAGGAATATTAGACCTAAACTTACAGAACAGGTGTCTACTTAGTAAATGGGTTTTTAGACTCATTAATGAGGACGGCATTTGGCAACAACTCCTTAGAAATAAATATTTGAGACATAAAACCATCACCCAAGTGGAATATATGCCAGGTGATTCTCATTTTTTGTCAGGTCTAATGAAGATCAAAGATGACCTATTGAGGATGGGCAAATTCAGAGTGGGTGATGGGTCACAAACTCGTTTTCGGGAGGATGCCTGGCTAGATGACACCCCTTTCAAAGATCAGTACCTAGCTTTATATAATATAGTACGTAAGAAAAGTGTAATTGTAGCAACGGTGCTTAGATCGAAGCCACTGAATGTGGCCTTTCGGAGATCTCTGGTTGGTATTAATTTACAGGCTTGGCACCACTTGGTTACTAAACTTGTGAACGTACAATTAACAGATCGGAGAGACAATTTTATTTGGTCTCCAACTCAAAATGGTCAGTACAGTTCGGTCTATGTATAAACAGCTTGTTGCTCAGTTGATCGCTCCAAGGAAAAATGTTATATGGAATTTAAAATTGCCCCTCAAAGTAAAGATTTTTATGTGGTATTTACAAAAAGGAATAGTTCTAACCAAGGATAATTTAGCTCGTCGACACTGGAAAGGAAGTTTAAATTGTTGTTTTTGTAATCTAGCGGAAACAATACAACATCTTTTTTTTATTGTCAACTAGCTAAAATTATGTGGAGAATTGTACAGGTTTCTTTTAATCTGGAACCTCCTGTTAGCATTACACATATGTTTAATGCATGGCTAAATGGGTTCGATAAGAAACTTATGTACAAAATCTTGGTTGGAGCATCTGCATTATGTTGGGCAATTTGGTTAAGTAGAAATTATTTGGTTTTTAACACACCTCGAGTTGTTACTCCGATGCAGGTTATTTTCCGCGGGACACACTGGATCCTTATTTGGACGTTGCTGCGGAAGGAGGACGAGCGACCGCATATTTTTTGCGGGTGTCGTGCGCTTGAAACCACGGCGATGGAAATCTTTGCCCACAATGGCTGGCCTTTTAGCAATAGAATTGCTTTTACTTAATTCGTGTTTTGTTCCGGAGGCAGATCTTTTTTCAGCTACCCTTTCAGTTATATTTGTAATAAGGAACAACTATATGTATAGTTTCATGCAGCGGCTGGAATATTGAAATATATTCCCTTTTCTAAAAAAAACCCTAACTCCTGTTTTTTAGAGCATCACTCATCAGATGACATATCGATCAGTAATGGCACTGATTTCACCAATCACATAATACAACCATGCATGCTGGTGATATGAACAAGTGCCTTGCCTAGAGGTATGTCTAGACCATTATTTTGAACGAGATTTTGGTGGTGATTGACAACTTAATTTTGATCGTTTGAATTTCCTGTAGGCCTATCTCATTTGCAATTTTATTTTACCTGCATGCTCGTCTCGCCAAATTTGCTTTCATTCATAACTCAATGATCAGGCAAGGAAATTTGTTGACCTGGTTGAACGAAAAAGTTAGTATGCGAGAGATGCCTACCGTCGTAAGCAAGCAACGATGATTCAGGATGAAAAAGGACGCAGAGAAGGCAAAGAGACGAGAAAAATATTATCTGAAAAAAGATAGGATTGAGTTGTTGCATATAGATGATTTGCGCAGTTTGCAAGATGCTGATACAATATAATCATCTATCATTTTTTATCAGTTTTATACAACATCATTTTTCAACAGGGGAACATAGAAAGGAAAGAGAAACACGACGCGGTGGAGGCAAGTGGAGTCAACGCGGTTGAAACGCCTCTTCTTTCTGTGGTGACCGACCTGTCTTCAATTCGGGACTGAAGTGACACTGAAACCCAAATTCTCCGCATCGCCGTCGCTGGCTACCGCCAACGGCGTCATCCCATCGTTCTTCTCAGGTGCCTCTTTGACAGCTTGCCCGATCTACCCCGTAATAACTGTAGAAGAGTGCAAGTGCTTCCCCAAATCTCTTGTGCCGTCCCTCTAATGGATCAGTTTTTTCTAATGCAAATAATTGATATCCTTGGATGCCTGTGTTGATTGAGATTCTGGGAAGAGATCGAGGGGCGGCTTGGTTGGCTTTGCAGCGAGCACATCGGGGTCATAATGTTTCCTTCTTTCTGCGGTGTGTCTGTTCGCGGCGGCGTGCTTGCCGGCCGTGTCCCCGTGTTGGCCATGTGCTATATGCGGCCATACTGGTCGTGTGCTGTGCGGTGGCCGTGATGTGGGTGCATGCGTGTGTTGCCGTGTGCCGCCATCATCTTTTGATAACGATTTTTGTTGTGGGGAAAATAAACGTGACAGGCGATCTGCTCAAAATGTGATAGGATTTGTTCTATAAAAAAATGACATACTGAACGTGAGAGGAGGATTTCAGTGCGTGCAGCGTGGAGATGAGCAGTTGAGAGGTTAAGGAATGAAAATGGCCCTCGAGACGTGATTGCCCATCAACACGTGCCCCCGCACGGGCTAGTACTCACCTAATAGGTTATTTATAATAAAGTTTCTAAATTAATTTGGTTCAGAGAAGATTGTGTAGTATTTATATGGAAGCTAACTAAAAAGGGCATGCCAATGCCATTAGTAAAAACTTATACTTGCTCTACTAAAATATAAGTACCCATATAAATAAGTTTAGTGCCCTCAATTTTGTTGAATAGATTCAATATGCCTTTCCTTTTATGTATATCAGTATATGATAATCATAATAAAACACCATGGAAATCAGCCTTCTACAATCAAGGAATAAATAGATCTAAATAGACGGCTACAACCATGGATTTCCCCCTCGAAACCCAAAACATTTTTCACCTAAAAAGGGCCCACCTAAATATACCCACATTTGTACCCACGTATATACACAATTATCCCGTATTGCTAATAGACAATAAATTGAAGAGTTTTTCTCCATATAAATAAATGCCAACAATCATGAGTTTTGAGAATACCTAAAGCTCTCTGTACATGAGAGAGCGAATATAAAGTATTTTTAAAAGCGTTTTCCACTAAAGTGACACTATTTTAATACCTATATGTCGTCAATAAACGTGTGGGTACTTTGTAGTTTTTTAAAAAAAACAAAATAGATCTAGTGGTTATTATGATTAGAGCATGCCGAACTGACGGCCGGATGTTTCTGATTATTGTGAGAATTTCTTAGATTTATCTTTTTTCTAGAGCCTCTCATGAGAATTAATGTGGAGCCTCCAATTAGTAATAGTAAATAAATTTACACTAATTTTATAATGGCAGATGTGGGTAATTTTTGTAAAAGACAAAATAGATCTATTGGTTATTATGATTAGAGTATGCCGAACTGACGGCCGGATGTTTCCGATTATTGTGAGAATTTCTTAGATTTATCTTTTTCCTAGAGCTTCTCATGAGAATTAACGTGGAGCCTCAAAAGAGCCTCCAATTAGTAACAGTAAGATAAGATGTTTATTTTTTAAAAAAATTGACGGTTGTGATTTATATGAGGGTGCAAGTATGACATGCGGTGACGTTTGATTTTGTTAAGCTGTGGTGGGACATGGTGCAGCACATGGCAAGCAGTTCAGGAGCAGGTCTGGCTCGCCAGTATTTTTATCTTAACCATGTGGACCGATGAAACATATATTAAATGATTAAAAATGGGTAAATTCTCAACGAAAAAGAACAAGAGGACACCTAGAGTAGTTTATTATAGATGAATTTGAACTCGGATATCAATCAATGCAATGATTTCAGACTTCTATTTTTGTGTGTTTTATGATTTGATTTGGTATCTCAGTATGTGACACTATCTTCAGCACGGTAAAAGAAACCTGTACTTCCGTAATTTACTTTGAGTTAATATTTTTAACAGCCGCATTGCACCTTCCGGGAAAGACCGACGAACGCCCGTCCGGGAGGGACCCCGTCAGGACAGGCGCACCTTGGGTTGTTCTAGGATCGGCAGACCACCTAGAACGCCTTCAATCGACATAGAGACGAAGGAAGAACAACATGATAATAGAATGGAAAAGTTGGGTAAAAAGAAAAAGTAAAAGATAAATAGTAGTTGTTCGATTGGATGATGGTTCTGAATCGGCCATGACTCTTTATATTTATAGGGTGGGGAAGTCATACCCCTTTAGGTCGGTTTACAATATGGGATAGAACTCTAAAGTCCTAAACCTACTCCAACACGGGAGAAACCGGTCAGACCGGTTTGGCCGTTGCCAGATCGGCTACAGTAAAACCGGTCTGACCGCTTCCTAGAACCGGTCTGACCGGTTGCCCTCGGCCTGATAGGCAACTGCCAATTTTGGGTGCGAACACACGCCAATCAGTCACATGGTGCCAGGGACATAACATGCCGATTCCTGACTCACTGAACCACACCTGCTCTTGGAGAATATGTTCTCGATGTAAAGAACCCGGCCGCCTCGTCGTAGCCAATCTCGTGCACCGGCCCAGTCCATCGTCCATGCATCTGATTGAAGCCTTTCCCAGCATGTTGTCTCTGTGCTCTCTAGACTGGAGTGTACCGTGCCCCATCAGCCAACCTCGGCACCAGGCACAAGCACGCCGGCCGAGAAAGGGACACGACTGGCGGAGGAAGGTTCAGATACAGCCATGTCTGATTCCTGAATGCCACCGATTCCAAGCAAAGCAATTCACGCTGATCACATGGAGCACTGGACGCCCCATCATTTTGTGTGGATCTGCCGGTTGAAAACTTCACAACGGGAAGAAGCCAGCTGGGGTGGAAGACCTCAAGACCACAGAGCTAGCTATATATAGTACACACGAGGTGAAATAATATGCCGGATGTGGTCTGATTATATACTAAGTACCAGTAGTACGTCTATCTGCATGCACACTTTCCCATCAATGGCCCGACAAATCATTTGCACAATCTGGGCGGCAAGAACAGAGATGAACAATTGGACATGACATGGGAAAAATTCAGGAGGAAAAGGTGCATAATAAATAGGGTGGCAATGGGTGACATGATGCATTAAACACAAACATTTATTTACTTTTCAATGCAAACTCTTTGATCTGCTATGGTATCACGGTGCAGAGCATGGTGAAAAAGCATGTCTGGCGCAAGTAATTCACAACAGGCTTGAACTTTTCTTTAAAAAAACAGTCGGTAGGAAACTGCACACTAGAAGAGTAGTGATAACAGTCTGCACTCATCACATCAGTCATCACTGAAGGTGAACGTAGCAACGAAATTGAGCATAGGCACGACCTTAGGCCTTACCACAACCGATAGAATTTCTCATGTGTGTAAGATACAAAGGACTATAGTGTAATATCAAAAGGTGAGGATCCCCAGTCACCGTAATGTTCTTCCCCTCCTGGTCATCATGTTAGATGCTACATTCAAGGATGTGATTGACCTACAGCAATTCCGGTGCTGAATTTGTGTGGCCTACTTCAGGCAGATATATGGCTTTGTAAGGATATACTCTGAATTGTGCTGATGTGTAAATTTAATTCAACAACACACCCGATCTGCTTCTCCATTTGAGTTCCTCGGATTCAAGCTTAAACTGGTATTAACATATATTTTTCTCTTCAAACGACAGCAACATGCTGGGTAGCGGTGTAGGTGCAAGGAAATGCATCATGAAAATCTTTACGAAAAATAGAACCTCAAGATAAAGAATATGTACACACAAGTGAAAGAAAGGTACAAACATATTCTTATAAATGAATACAGGAATGTCATAAGTGAACAATTCAAGTTGCTCCGAAAGAAAAGAGAACTTTTCCATGGATTCCAAACGGAGACCGAGTGGATGTGAAATTGCAAAATTCTAAAGGCAGGAGAGATGGAGAGGACCGTGAGGTGCAAACATGGCACCGAGTGAGAAACTGACAACCATACCTGACAAAGTGACCATGATGCATGGCTCTACAATTCCAGACAAAGTGATCTAGCATAAGCCACAAAACTAAACAACCAAGCTAACGTGTCACTTCAGTGATTAACCGTTTCTTTCTGCAGCTCTGCCGCAACAAAACTCAGCGGCTGCTTTAAGCCTAGCTAGTTGATGCCAAGGCGACTTGGTTGTCACTGTGCTCTTTGCCAGGTTGGACATTGCTGCTGTTTCTTGTGGTTGTCAGGTCTGGTCACATCTAATTAATCTCCCAATGCCACGCATTCCGATCCGGAGCAGTTTCATGAGGTCATCATGTGGATCCACAGGTACAAAGGTCCAGGCCAACCAGCGATGGCAAAGAAGCTGGCTGGAACTGGACATCGCAGAGTGGATTAGGAGATCTCAAAAAGGAGAGATGAAGAATTAAACCTACAGGGAGAGGGTGTTGGGGCAGACAAAGGTGTATAATTAAATAGGGTGTGGAAGTGTAATGGCACAGTGACGTTTTGTTAGGCTGTGTTGTCATGGTGCAGCACATGGCAAGCAGTTCAAGAGCAGGTATGGCTCGTGAATAATTCACGACCTCACGATATGCTTGACAGACATGTGGGGCCAAGTCTTCCATTCGAGATGGCTGCTTTCAATCTGGAGAGAAGGTCAATGAAGGGGCACATTCATCTCAGGCACTGGTGATTTGAAATACAACAGAGCTTCCATTCCACTAGAATCCCAGCTCCTCGAAATGCAAGCAAATGTTCCCAATTGGCCATGAACTTAATAACAGCAAATGTTTTGTGTCTTCCACCTTTCTAGTCTTGTCTCATTTCCAAGTGCCACGCATCCTGAAACAGTTCGTGCCACGTCACATGGAGCACTCGGATACCGCATCATGCTAGGAGAGACATAACCACTGAACTGAGAACGACTCAAAAATGAGGAGTACATGCTGCTAAGCAAGTTCAAGTCAGCGTGCAAGTGGAAGTGGTACAGCACGCAGGTGTCTTCGAAAGTTCATGTCAGCACATGCCTCAATTGCAGTGGCAGGCAGCAGTCCACTACTCCAGCACCATCTTTTGTCATTTCGGCCGCTCCTTCCCCGGCGATCTCGAGCAATGCCCTGTTATCCTATTCTGGTGCTTTATCCTTCTTCTTGAAGATAGCTACCAAAGCGTTGACCACTTGCTGGCACACCGGGCTGCTGAACATTGCCGGATATAGCTGTAGACGAAGCTCTCGGCGCAGAGAACCAGGCCGCCTCACCGTTGTGAATCTCGTGCACCTGCCCAGCCATCCCACCCACATGCGGTTGTGCCCTGCCTGGAATCCCCGTACTCACGGTACTGGAGGGCGACGGGCTTCAGAGTTCGGTCTTTCCACAGATCGCCCCACAGCCGGCCCAGGCTCTATTGTTGCTATGTCTGATTCCTGACTGCCACTCATTCCAAGCAGCTTTTGGTAGTTGATGACATGGAGAAGCACTGGCGGTTGAGAGCTTCAGTGGGTGACTGTAAAGAAGACAGCAGGGTGGAAGAGGGGGAATGTGCTAAGTGTGATATGATTTTACATAAACCACCAATCTATGTATATGCACTTTGGCATGGACTTATGGGTAGCACAACAAAACCGTTCCCAAGATCTAGGCCACAACAACAGAGATGTTCGAGCGAGCAACTGGACGTTATAAGGAAGAAGGTCGCAAGAGGCAAAGATGTAAATAGGGTGAAAATGTGGCATTCATATATTAAAAAACATTCAGGAGCAAGACTTCAATAACTCACAGCAGGTTTTGCCATTTGCGCCTAGGTGACTCAGTACTCAATAGCCATTGCCATTCATGGCATTAGATGTCATAGTCCTGGATGTGTGGGACCACTCAGCAGCCTCATCTCATAGAACAAGCATCGCTGACATATGGAGCCAAGATGGCTCCACGTTCCATATCCACGTGGAGAAGATCGTTGAAGGGGCAAAATTCATCTTAGCATTATTAGTAGTTAATTGTACAACAATCTGGTGTTGGATTTTGTAACACCCTAGTTTGTATTTTTATTTTTGTTGCAAAAAAATTAGAATTCATCAGTAATTTATAAATTTAAAACACATTTGACTAGGATTTTTTTTCTTACAACAATGGTCGGCGTCTGGGAATTGATGGAAAACATGTTTATGTTGAAAATCTTGCTTGTGTCTTTTCTTTAAGATATACAGGTCCTTTTGTAAGGAAGACTAACATTGTATTTATACTATATTAACTAAATGAGAACAGAGCTGAAAGCAGAGCACACATCTTCCTGGCGATTCTCAGAGAGCAATAGCCCGAGAACTGACAATGACTCAAAAATGCAGAGAACAGGCTGCCCAGGAAAGTTCATGTCGGGCACACAAGCAGAAGAGGTAAGGAACTCTTTAAGCTGCAGCGGATGCTTAACAGGTTCATGGCAGCACACAAGCCCAAATGGGAGTAGCAAGGAGTTAGCTTGCGCTTAACATGGTGAAATCGATACACTCCCTATGGCTTTTTTGGCTTGTGCAAGCCGTCACCTGTCAAGATCCCACCGTGTCAGGTCAGTCATTCCTTACACGATCTCCTCGAGCAGACCAGGTTGCTTCGTCGTAGCCAGTCTCGTGCACCTACCCAGCCCACATACATGCCCAAGGCCATGTGTGGCTTTGCGTTCCCATACTTGCTGAACTGGAGAAGACAATGCCCTAGCAGCCGGCATCTGCACGAATAACCACACAACCAGTCGACAAAAGTTCTAGTGTTGCCATGTCGGATTCCTGAGTACCACACATTCCAAGATGTTCTTGGTCCTTTGATGACACGGAACACAACCGCTGATTGAGAGTTTTGGCTGGTGTGGAAGAGTGAAAATGTGCTATGTCTGGATCGGACTGTATGCAAACCAACAATCTATCTATATGCACTTTTTCATGGCCTCATGGATGGCAGTGGTACAATAAAGCCTTCACAAAAATCTAAGTGACAAGAAGAGAGATTATCCAACAATTGGACATGACGAGGGTGAAACTCATGGGCGGGAGGGGTGTATAAGTAGGGTGAAAATGCAGCAATGCATTAAACACAATAATTTGGTTAGGCCATGGAGTCATGGTGCAGCATATGACAAAAGGTTCAGGAAATGTATTCCAAATCATTAATTGTCTGTAACTCACAACATGCTTTGCCCCACTTGCTCCTAACTGACTGCACTCGATGCTACTTGTCACTTTAGATATCACATTTCACGATGTGTGGGCCTTTTCACAAGCGTCCCTTTGGGCCATCCACAACAGGCTAGGCGAAATCGCCGCTTCACGTCATCACGTGGATGAGAGAGAAGATAAAAACCAAAAAAAATCACAAGCTACAAAGCAACGGAACCGAGTGTCAGAGTGTGCACATGCACTGGAAATGTGCGAGCCTTTCTCTTCTTAACTCAGTTGTGAGTCCATTTTTCTCGGTCCCTCTCTTTGAGTATGATGATGCATTTCCTTGCACTTGTTTCTTCATTGAATAGATAAAAATATATCATCTTACTATTACTAATTGGAGGCTCCTCCACGTTAATCCTCACAAGACTTGCTACGAAAAAAGATAAATGCTACAAATTCTCATAAAAATCAGAAACATCTGTCACACCCGGGTTTAAAGGCAAAATCAGGTGCATCTCATATGTGCGCCAGGATCAGTTTACACACATATGGTAGACGTCACAAGTGAATATCCATAACCATGCATAACGAAAGAGTATTAAAGTGCATTTATTACAATCTCAGAGTTGACACAAAGGTCATAGTGGAAGACTTAAGTAAACGTTTATCTAACGAAGCAAAAGTGACTCCAACTCCACAGGCATTGACTGGGGGAGACTCGCCTAAAACTCCTCAAAATCAGCAGTGAAATCCTCTACATTCTCTCAATCTGAGCAGCATTCCGGTTGTAGTAGATGCAATAAAAGAAAGAAAGAAAGGCAACAAGTACGAGCACATAACGTACTCAGCAAATGTAATATGACATACAAGGCTGAGGCAAAAAGGTTGGCTGACCATACTGCAGTAAGCACTTTTAGTTTGTCAAGTTTTATTAAGCAACTATTTACTAGCAAATGAAAGTATATACCACCCACAAATTAATGAATGTTATATTCCCAACATATTCACATAACCACGATTTAGATCATGTTCAAGTATGATTATCATGTAAGGGTCCAGGTCGCTCTTAACCGTGAGCACGGCTGTTATAACAGTTTTACACTCTGCAGAAGTTGTACACTTTCACTATAAGCCGTGATTCCCATTGCCGAAGCATTGTACCCTTCCCACACCACGTGGACAGAATACTGGGTTTCACTATGAGACCTTTACAAAAGCATTCTAATAAATGATAGCCCGCTAAGGTTTTCGGTTCAGAAGCAAAGCATAACCCTCCCTAATGAGGTCTGTCTCTTACCAAAGCCCACAGCTGAAAAGGACCGAGCTATACCCCGTCAACCGCCACCCCCCATGCCATTTGAGTAAAGCTACCAAAAACTACAACACCTAATTAGTCAGTCAAAGCCAGAGCCACATGGCACTCATGGTTGTACTGTTTTCCTGGGTGGTTCTCCATGTTCCAATTAAAAAGATATGATCTTGCCATTTAATTAATTTAAAGAGTATTTGGAACATAGAGTAGGGGTTCATTAACCAATCCCAGTTGAGCAAGCTAAGCATCATCTACCATTAAAGATAATTAAGTAACCCAGTTTCAGGGACAGAAAAATATAGTGGCTAGGCAAATCCTTAAATAGGAACCCATCAAATTAAGACACATGCAGGGGTGGTGAAATTAATAATTATTAGGACATTTGCATGACATAATACACTTGCCTTCTTCCCAACTCTGTTGCTGCTCAAATCCTTCTCCAACAGTTGGTTCTTCAGAGAAATCCTCGAACTGCTCGTTTCCTAATCGCATCACACATTCACATGCAAGGAAACAATACAACAAATAAGAAACAGTACACCAAACAATTCCAACAGAAGAAAACAACAGCACCAAACTAATCTACGCGTTACAACGAACGCGTGAGCGCGAGAATCACTAAAATCAGAGTTAAAACGCAAAAGATATGGCTTTTCTATGGTTCAGGGACTTGCTGGCAAAGTTTTAAAAGTTATAGGGGCTTAACTGCGAAAATCCGAGGACTAAAACATAATTTTATAAAACTACGAGGGCTAACCCATAAAATAACAGGGGCTGGACTGTGGGCACAATTTTAAATCTTGAAGGGGCTAAAATAGAAGAAAACAGGACCTATTTGGAATTATTTTTGAACTAAACTGGACCGCGAGTTGATTTTGAAAACTTGGAGGGCTTCTTTGCAAAAGCGCCACGGCAGACCGTTTTCCTCATGTTTAACTCGGGGTTCGGGCGACTGTGGACCGTTGGATCTTAATCCGACGGCCAGAAACAGATCGGAGTTAACTTCGCCTGCGGGGAAAGAGCCAGCGCTGGCGCCGCTCGCGTCCACGGCGGCGCTTGGCCGGCGCAAGCTCGATCTCGAGCTTCCGAGCACTAAACCTTACGGAAGTTGGCCGGGGAGAGAGAGGGGACGATGGCGAACTCACTGCAGGGGTTCTCGTCGCGGGAAGAGGAGCGCGATGGCCGGCCGGCGACGATCGGCGGTCGACGGCACCGGAGGATTGACGGCGAGCGATGTCAGCGTTATGTGCGGCCAAAATTGAGGCTAGATCGCGAAGGAAAGGTGCGGGGCTTCGAGACAAACCTCCTGGGATGCTTCTCGGCGAAGGAACGGCGACGACGACGAGAATCGACGACGGCTCAGATGCGTCGACGACTTGAGCGGCGGCGCGATGAAAGCAAGGATTGCAAGGGTTTGCTTGGTTTGGGAAAACCACGGGCGAGGCGGTGGCTTTAAATAGGGGCTCGAACCGGACCTCGACGTCGTGCAGGGAAGGGACTCGGCGCCGGGATTGAAGACGGGCGGCGCGCGGACTCGGGCTCGGGGGAGAGTCCCCATCGGAGACGAAGACCCTGACAGGGGGGTCCCACCCGTCAGTGACACGAGAGAGAGAGAGCGGGGAGAATCGGGACGGGCCGATGTTGGGCCGAAATCGAAACGGGCCGAGGGAGAGAAAATGATTCGGCCGGCTCGGGAGAAGAAAAGATAAAGGGGCAAAGTTGGACTGGGCCAAGAGTTCGAGGGGCAAAAACGAACTCGGTTGTTTTAACTTTTCTAAAACTCAAACAAAAGCAAATCAAATTCGAATTTAAACAGAATTTAAATTCCAACTTGATTTACTAGCAACCAAAAATATATGCAACAGCATGAATGCAACAAATACTTATTTTGACTAAAATAATTATTTAATGTAATATTTAAATTGATAAAAGGCTAGAAATTCCAATTAAATCCTAGAAAATTTATTTAAGCCTTAATAAATCCTAGAAAAATTCAGAGGGTTGCTACAATTTAATTGTGATGAATTTTAGGGTGTTACAACATCCGACCATTGATTTGATGGAGTCTAATTACCACTGATAATGATAGCCATTGGATCTACTCGACATCAAAAAATTACCCACATATGTCATTATAAAAAAATTATCCTAAAATAACCCCCTAAAACAATATTTAAAATTACCCAAATATGCCATTAAGATATTATTCCAGCAAACAAAAAATCAATACCCATCAACGGCGAGCCAGGGTGTCAACTCCGCCGCTGCCGGCGCCTGCCGCCTTCGCGTGATCTGCAGTTCCTGCAGCTTGGATCGTCACCACCTCTTCATCTACGGCAGCTAAGCTTGACGCCAGGATCTCTTTTGTGCTTGCTGCGAAGGCTACAGCGCCACGCCAAATCAAATGCATCTAATTGGCGTTTTGGCCTCTCGCTGCTTTCATCAACCAAAAGGTATGATCGACGACTCACCTCTCCCTATTCCTCATGTTTGTACGTATTCCCTCTGATTCTATCTCTCATACTTAAAAATGTCCAAACCACTGATTGAAGCGACTACTCTAGAAAAGATCGGATGACACCCCAAAATATAGTTTCAAGTTCTTCACCACCGATACACTGTCTAAATAAAAAGAATAAAAGTGGACATTTATCTCTTAGGTCAAACATTATCATTGACTTTACATTTGAGGTGACCATCAAGTTACTGAACATATTGGATCAGTAGAATTAACCTGGCCAGACTTTGCATTGACCAAAATCCCTGATAGTGTGTTGCTGATAGAGTATGCTGTTATATTTTTTTCTTAAAAATAACTACCAAACTTTCAATGTTTATATGCTTGCTACGAGCACCCCTGTTGAACTAAAATATACTCCTGTTGATAGAGTATCTCAATAACTTTTTTTCTACTGATTTACGTGTGCATCTTTAATTACACAATCTTTCACTTTCACTTCTAAATTTACAGTGATGAAAATGTTAAAGCTAGATTTTTTAGGAGCTAAAGTTGAGGAAATCGATTATATGACTAAGTCCCATGCCATCGCAATACAACTGTGAGGAAATTTGGCAATAAGTCTTCATTCAATATTAGTCATTACAATAAATCTCACCTTGGAAATTAAGTGATATGTTCGCAAGGTATTCTGTGTCATCAACCAATGCAGAGAAAATTTTTGTAGATTTACCTATTCCTGAAACTACAAAAATTTAGATACTATATTTCTACTTTAATCTATGAAAAACATGATATATATATATATATACACTCACGTACTCGATTTTCATGATAGTTAGCTGCAAGACTAGGGCACAAACGGGACAAAGGAGAAGATAGGAATCTATAATGATATGCTACTAATATCACGTACTCGATTTTCATGATGTATCATTCAAATTTTATTGATCTAGCTCCCCAATTATGACTTCATGACAACCAAATGCTCATTAATATATTATGTTGTACTCCCTCCTTTTGCTTTTATAAGGCACGACTTGACTTGGCATGATCTTCTAAATTACACTTTGACCATTAAATTATCTTATATTATATTATTTATAATCATGAGAAAGTATTTTTCATTACTAATCTAACAATTCTAAATTCGCATTATAAAAGCTAAAATTAGTTGCTTAAATTATTGACCAAAGTTTGTCGAGTTTGAATCTTGATATACATGTGCGCCTTATAAAAGCAAAAGGAGAGAGTATTTAGTGATTTGCTACAAAATTACACGTCCTTTTTATGGTGCCACAATAAATTGTTTAAACAAAATTAGTTTTAAAATCGTAATGTACCACAAAGCAAGAGCCAAATTGATTAATTATTCTTTCTAAAATTAAACAAAAACTTCTAATATTCATATCACCTAAGAGTGCCCATGCGGTAGCATGGGTTGATAGACTAGTAGTACTAATTTATGGTTAAAACAGAGCGACCCAAATGGTGGAGATCAAGTTTGTTACTAGTTGGACTACAAATCAGCACAACACAGAGCGTGTGCTTAGCAGTCAATATACAAGTCATATATGCGTAATGTTACCTGCAGCAAATTCAGCCCCAGAATCGTTGTACAATAACCAATCACCAGTGTCTGAGATGAATTTTCCTCTCCACACCGACCTTCTCCATGTGTCGCTGCCTTCATGGATCTGATTAACGCGCCAACCTAATAGGAGCGCAAATAATTTTATATCCTAGTTAGATATGTTTTGAATTTATAAATTACTTAACTTCTAAATTCATCAAAATATAAATAAAAATACAAATTAGGGTGTTACAAAATCCAACATCAGAGTTGGTGTGCAATTACCATTTACCAATATGCATGAGAATTCACCTCTTCATTGGTTGTTCAAATGTTACTGTTAGCTCCACATGCCAGAGCTGCTTCCTATAAGGCCTCCTCCAAAGGCTGGCCACGCCGCTGGCTTGCCGCAGACACCGGTTGAAACAATACATAATCGGTAACATGTTTTGATCTTGTGGCAATGGCCAATTTATCCAAAAATTAAGCTCTTATGTCGGACAGAACATATTATATTGAGTTTGGTTGTTGGACGATTTATCACTCTTGGGTTCAGAACATCCTAGGTGGATTGCCGGCTTGCCGCTGCTATGGCACATCAGTGTGCGGTGTCCTGATGGAGTCCACCTCAAACAAGCATAACTGGCATCAGCCTGCTTTTATGTTAAGGCCGCTGCTTGAGCCTGTCTTCTTCTCCCGCTTCGTGGAACGCAGTTGCTCCGAGAGAAGCAGCCAATGAACTGATTATAGGAAGATCAAGCGGAAGAAGCAAGGAAGTTTTTTTTTAAGAGGCAAGGAAGTTTTGAAGCGCAATTACAGGTTATTTAGCATGTTCATGGCAACTCGCAGGCTGCAATTACAAGAGCAGGCAGTACCTTGCACTCAACATGACCAAGATGAACTCATCCACTCCTGCTAGCTTTAGCTTATCAAGTGGCTTCCTTTATGTCAGGTCGTCTTGTTGCCTTGTTCCGACGGCTTGTCCCCCAGCTTCGATGTCTCTGTCAGTGTGGTCATCACCTCTGGGGGCAGCGAGCTGCTAAACATGGCCAGCATATTGGCGCAGAAAAAGTTCTCGATGGAGAGAACCAGTCAACCTCGTCGTAGCCAATCTCACACATCTGCCCAGCCCGAAGTCGCTCCCTGCTTGGCATTCCCATGCTTTCTGAACTGCAATGAAGAGTGGCCCAACGGCCGGCCGCAGCATGACTGGTCGATGGAGGTTGTACTGTTGCCGTGTCTAGTTCCACGCATTCCAATGCATGCAGTTCTAAGTTCTTCATACGTTGATGACACATACCACCGCCGGCCGGCTGAGAACACTTCGGTGATCCAATTGTATATATACAAAACACCAATCTATCTACACCACTTTGCCATGGCGTATGAGTAGTAGCACGATATCAAAGCCTTTGCAAAATGTTGCCGGCAAGAAGAGAGATGATCGAACAACTGGAAATGGCAAGGGAGAAGGTCGTGACAGGTAAAGATACATAAATGGGATGGAAATGTGGTATGGATTGAACACGAACATCTCGTTAGGCAATGAAGCCGTGGTGCAGCACAGGGGAAAAGGTTTAGGAGTAGGTATGGGTGTGCACGTTGATAACTCACAACAGGCTTTGCTGCTTGCATGTTGCACCTAGCTAACTGTATTTACTTCCATACATCACATTTTAAATGTCACAGTCCAAGATGTAGAGGCACATACTCACCAGCCTCGGCCCACGGACCAAGCAGTGCTGACATGTGAGGCCAGAGGCCAAGATATCCCGGACACATGGAGAAGATCATTGAAGGGGGGAATTCACCTCAGGAATATCCGAAACACATTTGACTCTAGTGCTAAATTTTGTGACACTCCATTTTATTTATTTTTTTATTACGATGAATTTATAATTTATCTATAATTTATAAATGCTATTAATTGGAGACGCGCTAGGAAAAAAGATTAATGCTACTAATTGGAGGCTCCTTTTCGTCAATCCTCACAAGACGTACAAACAAGGCATGATGACTGCAATTCCGAACGGATTGAGTGTCGCTGTATTTCCATTATAGTTCTAGTACTGTCATGAAGACAGAACAAAACCATGAAGTACAGTCTTGAGTTGAACACAGCAACTTGTCACTATCAGCTAGTTCTTGCAAATCCCGAAGCTTGGAGCCGACAGATTACACACCGTCAGAGGTGAATGAGCAGTTTCCTGGATACTCATCACCGTACTTGTGGGCTATGGCAGCAGTTTCGTGCTACAGCGGACACCGGTCGCGTCTGGCTTCCCAATGCCACTCATTCCAAACCAGTTCATGGGTTTAGTCCTACCATAAGCAAGTCATGGGTTTTGGCAACAGCAGCCAAAAAACCGGCTAGAACTGAAGAAAATTATACAGTTACCATGAAGAATGGCACAGCCAAAACTTTAGAAGATCTTAAAAAAGAAGGGATATGAACGATTGGGAAAAGCTTGCGGGTGAGCGGAGATAAATTAAGGAGGTGCGGGGGTATGAATAGGGTAGAAGCATGGCATACTGTGACTTTGTGAGGCTATGGAGTCATGGTGCAGCACATGTATGCAAAGAAGCTCTCGAGATCGATCTGGCCGGCCACTGGCGCTAGCAGTAACTCACGCTATAGGATCGGCTTTGAGACATCAAGGAGACTTTACTGGAGTGTAGCCAAGGGCCAGGATGAGCGTAAGCTTACCCACATAGATACACTTTGTGCATTTCTAAAATTTATATAAAGCCAAGCAAAGTGACGTACATGTGTGTGACCAAATAACTTCATTTTTTTGCAAAAGACCAGTATAGGCTCATACACGCACACTCAACCATATAAATACACATACACATACCCTATCTCTATGAGTACCTCCAAGTTACTGGCCAGCAAATATCGAGATTGATAAATTCATCAAAGCCACACACTCACCACACGCAAAGCCACATACACCCATGTGGGTGTGTCCTAGCACGCATTTAAACAACATTAGACAGCACAACCTCATATAGGCATATAGCACACTCTGCTATTTCTGAATTTTGTTGTCGAACTGAGTAGCTAGGTTCAGTGATAAGTAACCTCACCATATGCTCTAATTTGCCCACACAAGGTACTTGCATAGTACTGCCGGTCTTCATCCACTTGTTGCCATTGGACCTTCTCACAAATTTTCACGATCATTGCATTCTTCATTGGAACATCATGACACTTTTTATGGGACAGGAACATAGAAATTTTGGGGGGAAAAAGATCATAAAAGTGCTTTGATTTTGCAGTGAAGTGGTTTGCAATAAAACATGCATGTGCAGTAGGCTTGCTTTTGGTCATTCATTCTGATTTCATTACGAACTTCAATTTTGATCATGTTATTGGGATATTGTGGTTTTTTTTCGTTTTTATATTACCTCGTATTAATTATCAAACCATGGGCATCCAAATGTAAGGGTTAAAATTTTAATTATTTTTCAGAACCACGAGTAACTTCGGATTAACCAGTTCTTTCCTGAAACATTCAGTCACAACACAAGCGCATCGCAGCAGGATAGAATTGACAGCTCTCCTTCTTCCCCTTCCGTTCTCCAGCTTCTCTCTAACTGTCCTTGGTTGCTACCTCGCTAATCCCAATATAATTCCCCATGCCGACTCACCTGTCCGTTAGTTGTTGTGTACAAAATCCTCGACGAAGAGAACCAGCAGGCCACCTCACCACATAGCCAATGACATGAGCATAAACAAACCGATGCTCAGCTACCTCTCACACAGTGCCTGTGCCTGCACGAGTGTGCACTCTACCCCGGCGACGGCCCTCCACACCGGGCGCGCCATTGCTGGTCAGGAAAGGTTCTGGCGTCACCATGTCTAATTCCTAGATGCCACCCATTCCAAGCAATCCGTGCGTAGATCAGTCAGAGCTACTGAGAGGCAGCATGATGCTTTACTATGTGAATCAGCCAGATGAGAGCTTGGGCAACGGTAAAGAAGTCGGCTGGGAATTGGGATGGAATTTCTGTCGCGGATGGAAGAAGAAAAATGCTAACGTGTGATCAAATGGATGGCGAGACCAACGCCTTCGCAAAATCTTGGCTACAGGAAGAGAGAAACAATTGGGCATGACAATGGAGAGGCTGCTCGCTGGAGGCAAAGTTGTTAAATAGGGTAGAAATGTGGCATGCATTGAACACAAACATTATATATGTTAGGCTGATGAGTGCAGCACATGGCAAAAGGTTTAGGATCGAGCAGGTCTGTTTGGCTGGAAAATAACTCACAATAGGCTTGCGCGCATAGCTGTCTGTACTCGGTCCTCATGCATTAGTCATCACATTAGATGCAACTCCTTTTTCTTTCTGCTCGTGCAACAGAGTTGCGGATCATCATGTTGCTCCGTGCCCTCTTCCGAACACAAATAAAATTTATCATTCCAATAAATCTCAGCTGGCATTGTATCAATATAAACCACTGAAAAAAAAGGATCATGAAATCATCGACGTTGCTAATTAATACAACTCATGTGGGTCCAATCCTAAAGCTGGAGGACCTTGTGTTGACGTAACTGGAGACACACGCATGCAGACCATCCATTATCCTTTGATATCCTTTCTAGACTTCATGGCAACCCTGTCTCTTAGTCACTCAAATTCTTCATTTGAAGGAGAATGAAGAAATGTATTATTGTTCCCAAAAAAAGAAATATATTATTATGCATGAATGAGGGAATTTCTTAAGTAAATAGTTCTACTCCCACACAAACAAGAAAAATTCATGTGTTTCTAAATGGGGGCCTAGTACTTGTGAAGTTGCATACTTGATATTAAATTAATTCCTAATGCGAGAAGAAAACCATGAGCTGCAAACAGAGCATGTTTTTTTCCTTTTGAGATGCAACACAAGATAAATTTACAGTTCCAGCAGACAAATGATTATGTCTGACCTTAACAGATTAAACAGTTTCAAATGCAGGGTTATTCTAACTTCACACCATCATGGATTACTTGGACACCAGCCACAACTTGTCATAGAATCATCGGTGATGAAGGTGTGGTGCCGAGTTTTTGCTTCTCACTTTGGGCAGTTTGCAATAATCGTTTTATGGATGTCCGGAGATCTGTTTCATGTAGCTTGGCAAGAAAATTTTGAATCATGAATACAGGATCCTTTACACCTAAGAGTTATTGCTCATGCCATTTGGGATCCTCATTTGTGGTCAATCCGCGGTGGAAGCTTTACTCGAGGGTCGCCGTCCTTGTGGACAGCGGCTATTCTTCCGAACATTCAAGCCCTTAGGTGATGTCTAATTTCCTGGTGCCGCGCATTTCAAAGCAGTTGATGTAGTGTATAATGTTACAAAGAACACCTCTCACACCTAGAAGACGGCTGGGGATGTATCACCGACCAAAAACTATGTTGTCACATCAATATACCTACCAATGAATGACACGAAGCCTTTGTAGAATCTCAAACTAGGGTTGATATATGTATTCATAGGGGTGAGCATGCTTGTGTGAGCGTCTGCGTCTGGTCTTTCTTAAAAAATAAATAAGACGGCAACAAAATGAAAATTATTTTTTCCAAACATATTATATTTATAGATATGGACGATCATGTGACAACGTATCGATTTTGTGATAGGTGAAGTCACCATAAATATATGTGCTTTTGATCATCACGACAACTACTATATAATAAAGAACTATTAGCTAAAAATGAAAACATAAGCACCGATAACCCAGGTGGCAATTTCAACGTAAGAAAACTAACCCAACAAAACAGATGATATTAATGTACGTATATCTTTTTTCCTCTTTTGATGTGCATGAGCTCTGGTTGAGTAACAATGAGCAGGCGAACTGAGGAAGAAGGGTAGGGACACAATGACAGCTGAGTTCACAGAATCTATAGCTGCGGTGGTAAAACGTGGTCCATCCCATCCTTTTGGTCCATTTTTACCAAACAAGAAAAACAGGGATGTGTTCATCCTTTAAACCGAACATAAGTTGGCATCCTATCCTACCTTATCTCCAAACTAAATACATACTTATATAAACAGTGACGATTGTTTAAAGACTATGAGTTATTTTCTCCTACAAAACTGATAACGTACCAGTTGCCACTCTGTTCAAAGACCAAGAGAATCATCGTCAAATTGGCTACACGACCATACAACAAGCATATATGTCATATCAAGAGAGTCTGAAAGATTAAGACCGTGCCACGAAAAATGATGAAGACTGATTGAATAATTGCCAATTATGCTTGCTGTTCACGATGTAATGCCAACTGTGCACGTCATATCGGTCATGACATGCTCTGATGAACCCGGTCCAGATGGGGTTGGAAAAGCACGATGCACCGATCTGACTAGGTACGCACGATCTGACCCCCAAAATCTTAGCACCGCACCCCGACACACCCACTCGGGGAAAGGATGAATCTTAGCAACCACATGCACCTTGGAAATCATTTCAATAATTGAATATTTTAGATGGTGAAATTACACAAGAGAGAAGATTAATACTGCCAAACAATGCTTTCTTAGATACAATAGAGCTTCCATTCCACTAGAATCCTATCAGCTCATAAACTTAGTACTAGCCAATGTTTCATGTCTTCCACCTTTCTAGTCTTGTTGCCGCGCATCACTAAACAGTTGATGTGTTCCTCTATCACCTCCTGTGGAGCACTCAGATGCTGCATCGTGCACATCCAACGGCGGAAAGCTCGGACAACGGCTTGGATGCTAGCTAGTATATATGGATGACGGAGCCAAAACTATATTTGCATTTGAAGGATCGATACGGTGACCAGAGAGGGTGAGTGAATGGGAGCCGATAAAAATTTCTTCTCGAAACTCGGCCTATGTCTTAAAGTCACTCGTCAAAGATTCCTCACAGGCTTGTCAAGGTAGCGTAGTTACAGCGGACCTACCAACCCTAGGAACAAGCTAGAACAAATTAACAAGCGGAAGCACAACTCAATAACCAAAACGATTCACAATCTGCCTGGGTCAGCTTGGACTGTCCGCACAGGGGTCGCGGACTGTCCGTGGTCACGGCGGACCGTCCGTCTAGACAAGGCGGACCGTCCGTAAAATCACCTCAAATCTCCAGTAGCTCCAGGCCCTTTCGCGGACTGTTTGAGCTCCTACCGCGGACCGTCCGCCAGTGTCGCGGACTGTCCGAGGAGGTCACGCGGACTGTCCGAGAAAACACTTAGCCAAATCAACACCATCGAACTCTTCTGCACGGACCGTCCGCCAATCACATGCGGACCGTACGGCAACCTCGCGGACCGTCCGCCAACCCCACGCGGACCGTCCGAGAAACACGAGTGATGAACAGAACGAACAACTACAGTAACTCGCGGATCTCTCCTCCCAAATCCATCACCGGATCTCCCAAACGGCTAGAGCTCTTGAGACGAAACTTTGGAGAGATGATTAGCACCCTAAGGGGAAGCTATGCCCCAAAACTCTCGGCCTCTAACTCCCTAGAACTCGAGAAATCGAGAATCACACGGAAGAACACCACCACCACGAGTTCATCCAAAAATCATCGAATCGAGACCGATTCCCGGCATTTGAGGGGGCAAGATCATACACAAAGAGGCTCAAGGCACTCACCCATGATCCCCTCAAACAAATCCGGAGCCAAACGGCCTAGAAACGAAGAATCGAGCCAATCACAAAAATACCCAAAAAAATAGCTCCGAAAATCCCGGAAAAGACAAATCTCAGATTTTGGACGGGAGACAAACTTGAGCACGAAATTGATATTTGAATTACCACAAGAGGTTCGGTTACAAGCCACTCCTAGCAACAATCAAAGCTAGGATGGCAAAAAGATCACTCAAAGATCCAACTCTCTCCTCTCTTCCTCTCACCAAGAGCACCCAAAAAGAAAGAGCATTCCCACCCCACTAGCCAAAGAGATAGCTGCCCAACCAGCCACTCCTATATATAGAGCCCTCTGGACAAATGACCGAAGTGCCCCTACAATAGGAGTTACAACTCAAGCCCACGCAGGGGCATTTTGGTCAATACATGAATAGACCCATCGAGCGGACACGCATCCATTGGGCCTTGCTTACCTCCGACGCAAGCTCCTCGATCGCGTCGCGTGCCCCCTGCTTCGAAGCTTCCCGATGCACCCGAATACCGTCTCCGTCACGCCGAGCCTTCGCTTGATGGTTTTCTGGTAGTACCATCAAACCCCGCGCACTTGGTCCAGCCTCCACGCCAAGCCTCGAGCACGCCAAGCCTTTCACCTCCGGCTCCCGGACGGTCTACTCGGTCTTGCCTCGTTCCTTGACTCGGCCGCGCCCAATGTACCGGCTCCATCACCATCATCCACGTTGCCTTGCTTGTTCTTGCACCATGTGAACCGCACTTGATCCCATTGGCCACCGGGTCCCTCGAACCAAGCCTACTTGTCTCTCCACTCCTGGGAGGCCACTCCGGCTAAGACCTTTCGCGCTTATTCTTTACCTACACCAATGCAAACCAAGCCGCATCCTACACCTGCAATACTTGAGCCAAGGCGAACGTCAATCCACACAACATTGTCAACCACTCATCACGAGTGCATTGACAACACACCACTTCATCATAGAGGTTACACAACACTCACAACAACACAACATATACGACTTAACACACACAACACAAAGCCTCAAATCATCCGGTCAATCACTCATCATATACAAACCAAGTCACATCTCAACTTGGTTTCTCAGCATTCACGTCGAATCTGCCCACTCATAGATGGCGTGACCCAAGTATTTAAAGAATCTCAAAAGTAAGAAGTGGTGAACATTAGACATTAGTGAGAAGCTAGGGAGAAACAAATTTAGAGGAGATATTTTTTTGAACCAAATTTAGAGGAGAATTTCATTAGTAAGCAATTCAATCTTCATGTGAAATTCCTAATGCAAAGAGAGAGGACCATGATGTACAAACAGGGCATGATGACTGCAATTCCGAACAGATTGAGCGTCGTTGTATTTCCATTATAGTTCCAGTACTATCATGAAGACAGAACAAAACCATGAAGTACAGCCATGAGCCATATGGTGCGCACGACAGAGTTTTTTTTAAGAAAGATGCATTGATCTTAGCCCATTACAACTTGTCATTATCACAACTGGTTCTTGCGAGTCTGCATCGACAAGATGTGTCCCAGCACAGGAGCGATAGAGGCTTGGAGCCGACGAGTTTCACCCCATCATAGGGGAAGGAGTAATTGCCTAGACACTCATCGCCGTACTTGTGGGCTATGGCTGCAGTTTCGTGCTACATCGGGCGCCGGTCGCGTCTGCCTTCCTGATGCCACTCATTCCAAACCAGAAAGCCGGCTGGAACTGAAGAAAATTATACACTTTCCATGAAGAATGGCACGGCCAAAACTTTTGGAGATCTTAAAAAGGAAGGGATCAGATGAACGATTGGGAGAAGCTTGAGGGGAGCTAAATTAAGGAGGTGCATGTATGAATAGGGTGGAAGCATGGTATACTGTGACTCTCACATGTATGCAAAAAAGCTCTTGAGATCTGGCTGGCCACTGGCGCTAGCAGTAACTCACACACTACAGGATCGGCTTTGCGACATCAAGGAGACTGTACCAGGGTGTAGCCAAGGACCAGGATGAGCGTAAGCTCACCCGCATAGATACGCTTTGTATATTTCTAAAATTTGTATAAAGCCGAGTAAAGTGATGTACATGTGTGACCAAATAACTCCACCTTTTAATATACATATGAATATACTTACGCACACTCACTCATATCAATACACGTACGTAAACCCCTATCTTATAACCACCTCCGAGATACTGGGTCAGCAGATATCGAGATTGACGAATTCACTAAAGGCGCACTCACCACACTCCAACCCACATACACCCATGTCAGTGTGTCCTAGCATGCATTCAAACAAGATTAGACAGCACAACCTCATATAGGCATATACAACACTCTGCTATTTTCATACTGAGTTTTGTTGTCCAACTGAGTAGCTAGGTTCTATTATAAGGAACCTCACCATATGCTCTAATTTGCCCCCACAAGGTACCTGTATAGTACGGTCTTCATCCACTTGTTGCTATTGGACCGTCTCACACATTTTCACAATCATTACATTCTTCATTGGAACATTAGGACACTTTTTATGGGATTGTAACACAGAAATGTTGAGCTCTTTTTTAGTTCTTTTATGGTGTGCCATACTAGCCTTAAAAAGGACTAGTATGTAAAGATCGGAGGACTAGTATGTAAAGATCGGACGGACCAGATTAATTGTATACTACTGTAACCGTTTTAGTAGTATGGGTAGCATGAACTCAATAGTATATGTAGTATAAGGGTACTATGGAAAAAAATAAAATGGCATATATGTAATTTTGATATAAAAGTTTGGAATGGCAGATATGTAATTATGGCATATCTTTTTTGGATCCAGCAGCTCAGACGGGCGAGACAGCACGGGTCCGGCCGCCTGGAAATTTTTTTAGGGGGGGATTTTTTCCATGTTACCATAATACCTCTGTCAGTATCTAGTTTATACTACCATACTAGCAGGTGCTAGTATGGCACACCGTAAAAGAGATCAGTGAAGTGGTTTGCAATAAAACATGTGTAGTAGGCTTGCTTTTGGTCATTCATTCTGATTTCATAGGAATAGTATGTCACACCGTAAAAGAGCTCAGCGAAGTGGTTTGCAATAAAACATGTGTAGTAGGCTTGCTTTTGGCCATTCATTCTGATTTCATAGGAACTTCAATTTTGGTCATGTTATTCGGATATATTGTGCTTTTTTCGTTTTTTATATTACCTCGTATTAATTATCAAACTATGGGCATCCAAATGTAAGTGTCAAAATTTAATTATTTTTCTTTTGATTAACCAGGCCTCTAGCTTCAGAACCACAAGTAACTTCTGATTAACCAATTCTTTCCTGAAACTTTCAATCACAACACAAGCGTATCACAGCAGGACCGAATTCACAGCTCTCTTTCTTCCTCGCGCTTCTTCCCCTTCGGTTCTCCAGCTTCTCTGTGACTGTCCTTGGTCGGTACCTGTTAATCCCAATCTAATCCCTCTATCTCCATGGTAAATCAAGTATCTTCCACCTCAGGGACATATAGCATGCTGACTTAGCTGGTCCCTTCGCTGTTGTATACAAAATCCTCGACGAAGAGATCGAACCAAGCCACCTCGCCGTAGCCAATGACATGCGCATGCATGTCCCTATGCCGTGCCGCCCATCACACCGGACCTGTGCCTGCACGAGTGCACTCTACCCGGCGGCGGCCCTCCGCACCGGGCGCACCATTGCTGGTCAGGAAAAGTTCTGGGCGTCACCATGTCTAATTCCTGGATGCCGCCCATTTCAAGCAGTTCTTCCGTTTGTCAGTCAGAGCTACTTGAGCTGCATCATGATGCTTTACTATGTGAATCAGCTATATGAGAGCTTGGGCAACGGTAAAGAAGTCGGCTGGGATGGAAGATCTATCGCCGACAGAAGGAGAAAAATGCTAATGTGTAATCAAATGGATGGTGAGACCAACGCCTTCGCAAAATCTTGGCTACGTACAGGAAGAGAGATGAACAATTGGACATGACAATGGAGAGGCTGCTCGCTGGAGGCAAAGTTGTTAAATAGGGTAGAAATGTGGCATGCATTGAACACAAACATTATGTTAGGCTGCTGAGTGCAGCACATGGCAAAAGGTTTAGGATCGAGCAGGTCTGTTTGACTGGAAAATAACTCACAATAGGCTTGCGCGCATAGCTGTCTGTACTCGGTCCTCATGCATTAGTCATCACATTAGATGCAACTCCTTTTCTTTTCTTTTTTTTCCTTTTTTTTTTTGCTCGTGGCAACAGAGTTGTGGATCATCATGTTGCCTGGTGCCCTCTTCCGAACACAAATAAAATTTATGGTTCCAATAAATCTCAGCTGGCATTGTATCAATATAAACCACTGAAAAAGAATCATGAAATCGTCGACAGTACGTTGCTAATTAATGTGATCCTAAAGCTGGAGGACCTTGTGTTGACGTATTTTTAGATTAAGGAAAACATCCGGCCTCGACATACCCGGAGGAATGCCCACAGCCCAAAGTTTACAAAAGAGTCACGGTCATTAAGACCAAACACCAGACGCCCTCGGGCACTACTAACAGCCACAGCTACTTACAGAGTCCAAAAAGACACAGAAACAGCACTACTCAAAGAGTAATACCACCACAGACTCTAAAACAAACTCAAAGCTCCAGTCGGCCTCTAGCACACCAACCTGAGGCACCAAAGACTTGCATGGCCACCACCTCCAATTTGCTGCTACATTGATTCAGCAACCCATTTGTTTCCTCTTTAGGCAGCTTCGCCCACTCCCTGATCCAGTAGGACACCCTGAAGATCACCTGCAGCGAAACATTAGAGTGGGGTCTTTTGAAGACAACATCATTTCTATCCAACCAGATGGCCCAGCATAAAGCCGCTGCCCCAATCATGGTCTGGTTTCTAATCTTGCTATGAAAACTAGACACCCAATTTCCAAACATATCTTGAACATTTGTAGGTGCTCTAATGCCAAAAGCAATCTGAACAATATTCCACCACAACCGCGCTCTATGGCGGTCAAAGAACAAGTGCTGTATGGTTTCATCACTATTGCAGAAACAGCAAGTGGTGCTGCCCTTCCAACGTTTTTTTCGTAAATTATCTTTGGTCAAAATGACACCCTGTCTAAGATACCATAAGAAGACCTTTATTTTAAGAGGAACTTTAATCTTCCATAAAACACTGCTGACTTTATTCCTATCTTTCTACATTATTTCTTTGTACATTGAAGCAACAGAAAAGGACCTGCTCTTGCCTATGTTCCAACAGAATTTGTCTTTCTGGTCTGTTAGTAAAACAGAAGACACATTCCCAACTAGGTCCATCCATTGTCTCCCCCTTTCCCCTGTTATAGCACGTCTAAAGGACACATTCAGTGGTGTGGTTCCCATCACCCTTGCCACGGTTTCATTTTTTTTCCTAACAATCCTGTAGAGGGAGGGGTACACCTCCATGAGGGGCTTACTACATATCCACCTGTCTTCCCAGAATCTAGTTGGTTGCCCCCCTGAACCATAAAACTCCCCTTAGACAAGAACATATCCTTAATATCCATCAACCCTACCCAAAAATAAGAATCCCCAGGTTTTCTCGAGACTTGTGTTAAAGCTTTGTCTTGCAAGTATTTTCGTTTCAACAACTACTGCCAGACCCCTTCCTCATTTAGGAATTTAAAAATCCACTTGCTCAATAAGAAGATGTTCTGAATTTCTAAGTTTAAAATGCACATTCCTCCCACACACTTAGGTAGACTAAGAACACCCCATTTCGCTAATATGTACTTTTTCTTGTGTTCAGTAATCTGCCAAAAAAACCTAGATCTGTAGTAGTCTAACCTTTTTAGAATTCCTTTAGGAACTTTTCAGCAAGACATCATAAACATAGGCAAGCTAGACAACACCGAGTTAATGAGGACTAGCCTCCCTCCTACCGATAACAGCTTCCCTTTCCAACTACTGAGCTTTTTCTGAAATCTTTCCTCTATCATCCCCCAATCTTTCTTAGTCACTCTATTCGTACTCATAGGTATTCCCAAATATTTGAAAGGCAATCTACCTTCCTTACACCCGAAAAGTTGCACAAAATCTATCGCTCGCTCTTTAGCCTCCCTGAAGCACAAGATTTCACTTTTATGATAGTTAATCTTGAGCCCGGAAAGTTCTTCAAAAGCTCTAAGGACCAGTTTCAAATTTTTTGCCTCATTGATGTCGTTTTCCATAAAAAGGATCGTGTCGTCGGCATATTGAAGAATCGATAATCCTTCATCAACCAGGTGAGGTACTAGACCCCTAAATTGCCCACTCTCCTTAGCTCTTGAAATCAATATGGCCAACATATCAGCCACAAGATTAAAAAGAATAGGAGACATAGGGCCGCCTTGTCTCAACCCCTTCCTAGTCTGAAAAAAGTGCCCAACATCATCATTTACTTTAACACCAACACTCCCCCCCCCCCGACACTATGTTTTCTATCCATTTACACCATGTTTCTGAAAAACCTTTCATTCTCATGGTTTGTTGAAGAAAGTGCCAATTAACTTTATCGTATACCTTCCAGGATGTACCTTCCCTGCATAAACGCAGTCTGAGAAGGTCTGATCACCTTATTTGCAACCTTAGAGATCCTATTTGCCAAAACCTTAGTGACAATTTTAAAACTGACATTAAGCATGCAAATAGGTCTATATTGTTCAATTCTCGTCACCTCATCCAGCTTAGGAATAAGAGTGATGATTCCAAAATTCAGACTAAACACAGGTAAATTGTTGTCCTGAAAATCTTTGAACAAGGCCATAATGTCAGCTTTTAATAAACTCCAGAAAACCTGGTAGAATTCCGCAGGAAAACCATCCGGGCCTGGAGCTTTGTTGTGTTTCATTTGGAAAATGGCCGCTCTCACCTCTTCCTCAGTGAACTTGGTAGTCAGAATCTCATTTTCCACGTTTGAAACTTGGGGTATGTCCTCTTTTCTATTCTCATTTAGTGTAAAATCGCTTCTAATCGGCGCACCGAAAAGGTTTTTATAGTAACTCGTTATGTATTTCTTTATATTCTCTTCCCTCTCTATAATCCCCTCATTTTGTTCCAGTCGAAAGATTCTAGTCTTTCTACGTTTACCCCCAGCGACCAACTGAAAGTATTAGGTGTTGTTATCCCCTTCTAAGAGGTTAATTGTTTTGGCTCTTTGGAACCATTTCACCTCTTCCTCTCTTAGCAGGTAAGCCAACCTATCTTTAATACAATGCTTCAAGTCTAACTCCTGCTGATTTAACAACTGGTTCTCAGCCTTTCTATCTAGCTCATCTGCTTTCCTCATCAATTCTTGCTTTTCTTGTTTTTCTGTCCCTCTCATATCTTTTGCCCACCCCCTTAAATATTGGTGTAGTTTCCTAATTCTGTTTTGCCATCTTTGCATTGCATTAGCACCCCGGCATTCACTATTCCAGACTCCTGACACTAGGTCAAAGAATCCTTCTTTAAGCAGCCAACCCAACTCGAACTTAAAATTGGAGCTCTTGCTAGCCCCCTTACTCTCTCCTGTATTCAACAGGAGCGGAGTATGGTCTGATAGTTCTCGTGTTTACGCAACCACGGTGGTCAGAGCAAATTTCTCTTCCCACTCCGTACTAACCAACACCCTATCCAATTTCTTATATGTTGGAACACTAAGTGAGTTAGCCCAGGTGTATTTACGACCCGACATCTCCAACTCCCTTAGGTCCAAACTGTCTATAATTGCATTGAAAAGAAAAGGCCATTTGTCATTAAATCTCTCATTGTTTTTCTCCCTATGATTCCTTATAATGTTATAATCCCCTCCTACCATAAGAGGCACCTTTTCCTTTCTGCAGGTATTAACCATCTCAGCTAGAAAAGCTTCCTTGTATTCCGGTTGGGCAGCCCCATAGACAGCTACCAAAACCCACTGAAAGTCATCACTTCTATTCCTAACTCTAAATTTGACATAAAAGTCTCCTTCCTCAATGCTGCCTATATCTAGATTATCTAGATTAATTCCTAGAAGAATCCCTCCAGACCTCCCATGTGGCTGAGTCCAGTGCCATATAAAAATTTTCCCCCCACAATAGTTGTCTAAAATGGATTGAGAAAAATCTTTTTTACCAGTCTCCAACAGAGCAATGAAGTCTAAGCCATGCTCTTTGGATGCATCATTAAGGAACCTTGTTTTAGCCAAGTCACTAAGACCTCTGCTATTCCAAAAGATCCCTTTCATTTGGACACCATTTTAGATTTTGAGCTGTCTACAATTCTAACTTTACAAGCCTTTTTTTAAGTGTCTTAGCACTTGGCTTGCATTTCCTCCCAGTCGGTTTAATATCATCACTTAAATGATACATGTCATCATCAAAAATTTCCTCTAACATGTCCCCACAAAGCTTTTTCACAGTTGTTTGTTCCAACTCATATACACTGTCATCCTCTAAATCACTATTGTAACCCTCTGCTACCTCCTCCTCAAAGGTCCTATTATGAGTATCCTGATACTTAAAGAGCTGGAGAACAGACTTCTCCAAGGCTTCCTTAGAAGCATTACAGTACACCCCAATATGCCCCAACATGCTAACAGTTTCATTTACAGAGGCCGGAATAGAAACAGGAGATGAAGAATGAAAAGAATTCGTACCTTGCAGGTTCTCCAATGACCTGGACGCTGCCCTCCTTTGTGCCCTCTCCATGGTGTGTTCATCAGATGAACCTACCAATCTTGGGCTGGCCCTAGTCGGGGACACCACAGCCTCTTGGATCGCTGCTGCAGCTTTCACATTTGCTATTCCTTCTCCCATATCTTCTTTTCCCTGCCCACACTTCTCAACCTCCATATGTACTTCATTCTTTGTTGCTGCTCCATCCTCCCTCCCCCCCCCCTCATTGTGAGACTCATTCTCAAACTCCACGTCCTCCGCCATTATCTTGTCTGCAATTTCGTCCAGTATATTACCCTCTGATATATCTACTATTTCCTCTGCTTGTTGCCTTAGCATCTTTGTGAATTCTTCATTGATCATAGCCTGAATTTTGTTTCTAAGGTCTTCCTGCTTCACAGCCCACCCATCCTCTTGCTTTTCTTCTTCAGTGGCTTATTCTCCCATGATGTCTCCCCTCATTCTTTTATGTTCTCGAGTCATATCAGCATCCTCCTGCACCTGGCTGTTCTCTGCCCCCTCTGGATTCCAATCCACTTCTACCTCCTCCCCATGCTCATCCACCCCCATCCTCTCGACCTCAAAATCTAGCTCAAAGTAATGATCCCCAATGACCACGTCAAGACGCCGTGGTATAAGCATCGGGTTCAGCACGGCCACAAAAATCCTCCCAAATTTATTTTTCCTGGTAGTTTCCATATCAACTGTTTGAGTAGATCCCAACATTGACCCAACAGCCCATAGCTCTGGGTACTCTCTCAGCTCCTCCCTGATTCCATAGACTCTGATCCACACTTTTGGTAACAAAAAACCTTCCTTCTTTTCCTGCCACCAATCAAATTTGATTCTCACTCCCTGTTGGACTCCTGCTGCTTTAACATCTGCTACTCCAAATGCTATTGCCCTCTGCAGTTCAGTCTTGGATGGGAATTTTGTGATGAAGGACTGCTCATGCTCAGTGAGCTCCCACACCCATTTCCCTGGAAACAGTCGCTGCAGCTGCACCACTACTTGCTCTTTCGACAATTCTCCTCCTTCCACACTAATGAGGGCTACTCTTGATTCTTTCTTAACCCTTGGTAAGGCTGGACGCTGAATGTGATAAAATCCCAAGCCATGCACCGCATATCCTACCGCGTGCGCCACAGGCTTTGGCATTTTCAGAATTGCGCACCTATGATTTGTGTGATCATGCCCATTGCAGATCACACAATGAAGTTCAGCAGTGCGCTGACCAGCCACATGTCCCCTCTTGGTACACCTTGCACACTTGCTCTCTGTCTTGCTTTTATCCTCCCCTTCATTAGCTTCCTTCTCTGCCTCCTCCATTCTGACATCGCTTCCCAGACTATCTCCCTCTTTTAGATTCTGTTTTTCTTTTTCAACCCATCCATTTCTTGCTGGAATTCCCTCAGTGTTAACCTGTTTCATCGCCTCCCCTCTACCTCTACCCCCGAACTGTCCAAACGATGCTCCTAGTCCCTGGTACCCTCTTCCCCCGTATGCATTCGAGTATCCATACCTGTACCATGTCCTGCCTCCTCCAAACCTTCCACCTCCCTGCCCGGCCCTGAACTCCCTTCTGCCGTCTTGTCCTCTCCCTCTGAATCTCTGCATTGCGCCCCGAAACTGGCCTCCTCCTCTATGTCCCATCTGCTTGTGGCCTTCCCCTCTCTGCATCACACTCGCTTTTCTGGCTCGGCGCTCAGGAACTGGAGGGAAGCGCTTCGTTTCTGGAGCCCCTTGAATGCTTTGGCGGCTCGAAGTGAGTCCCCTCGGCCTCCCCCCGTTGGTAAAGAGCGCTCCCAGTCCACTTGACCCACGGAACGAGCCATGTGTTCCCACCCTGATGTTGGGCCCAATCCGCAGCTGCGGCCCACACGGCCCAGGAGGTACCCCATCTTCCCCTCCTTCCAGGTCTTGCGCCGCCGTCATCTTCCTGCCCTGCTGCGCCGCCATGCTCGAGCTTAGCCATGGCGCCGCCAGCGTCTCCTTGTCTGTGTCCTCCTCTGTGGAGGCTGCCTTTACCAGCTCCGACAGAGATCTACCTGGCCCCTCCATCCTTAATCGTCTGCAGTCCCTCATTGGTACATCCCCAATCTTCAGGCCAGGCGAGATCCGTCGGCGGGGAAGAGGTCCCCTCCATGGTCTGCATGCGTGAAACCTTCGCTCGGCGACTGCGTTTACAATCCGCGTCGACAATCTCCTCGGATGCTTCACCTGACCTGCACCACAATCATCGGAGCCAAATCTCGGCGACACCACATTAGTAGCCAGAGCTTCCGCTCGCCGCAGCTCATCAAGGTCGAACCCGTCTCGAAATGCATCTCGCATGAATTTGACAGGAGAGCTTGGATTCGAACGAACCTCACCCTCGCCAATGTCTTCTTCACTCTCATCCCCGGAGCTTACCTCTCCCTCCAGCACCCAGAACCTTGAGCCGCTCCTGGGTCCACCCGCTTCGCCTAGCGAACTCGCCGGTGAGTAGATCCAGGGAGCAGAGTGCCTTCTGGCCGGCCTGGATACCGGCGAGTCCGGAGCCGACTCTGTCGCCCCGGCGCCGCTGCTGCCATCGCCACATCCGCCCCATTCGCCGCGCTCGCCACGCTCAGGTGGAGCACGCGGGCTCATGTACTCACCCCGTCCTCCTTGTGTTGACGTAACTGGAGAAACACGCAGACCATCCATTATCCTTTGATATCCTTTCTAGACTTCATAGCAACCCTGTAGTCACTCAAATTCTTCATCCGGACAGTGTTTCCACCCCGTTTGACCACTAATTAAGGGGTATCAAATAAAGTCACTTTACAAACTAACTTCACAACCTTGGATTAATTCGCGAGACCTATCTAATGAGGCATTTGACCGCACGATTAGAGGATAGTTACTGTAGCATTAATGTAGTAAATCATGGTTTAATTAGGCTCATTAGATTCGTCGCACAAAATTACACCCATCCCTAAAAAGATTTTGCAAATAGACTTCATTTAATACTCCATGCATGCAAGATTCTCTTGGGAAAAATATATTTAGATGGGAAAGAAACACGGCGAATGAAGAAATATATTATTATGCATGAATGAGGGAATTTCTTAAGTAAATAGTTCTACTCCCACACACAAACAAGAAAAATTCATGTGTTTCTAAATGGGAACCTAGTACTTATGAAGTTGCATACTTGATATTAAATTCCTAACCTGAGAAGAAAACCATGAGCTGCAAACAGAGCATGTTTTTTTTTCCTTTTGAGATGCAACGCAAGATAAATTTACAGTTCCAGCGGACAAATGATTATGTCTGACCTTAACAGATTAAACAATTCCAAATGCAGGGTTATTCTAACTTCACACATCATGGATTACATCCTAAAATTCCAAACACCTGTAATTTCGAGTGTGGTAACAAGAGAGTTATCTACTTGGAGACCAGCCACAACCGCCTTCTTCGTCTGGATGGTTTCCAGCCATCCAACAGTATTTTTCTCTCAGCAGAAACCAGCATCAGCCACCAACCAGCCAGCAGTATTTTTCTCTCAGCAAAAATCAGCACCAGCCAGCAGCCAAACGAACAGGACCAACTTGTCATAGAATCATCGGTGATGAACCACCACTGGTCGCCGTACTCGTGGGCAGCAGCTGTTCTTCTGCATATACAAGCCTTCGGTGATGTCTAGTTTCCTGGTGCCACGCATTTCAAAGCAGGTTAATTCATAGGATTGATAGGAATTCAATCCTTTATTCCAAAAGGCTTCATCGAAAAAATTCCTATAGGATCTAAATCCTCCAAAATTCCTCTATTTTTCCTTTGTTCCAAAGTTGGCATCCAATTCCAGAAAACTGGGACGGGACCATCATATCCTAACACTTGCCTCCAAACTAAATACATACTTGTATAAACAGTGACGATTGTTTAAAGACCATGAGCTCTTTTCTCCTACAAAACTGATAATGCATAGACCAGTTGCCACTCTGTTCAAAGACCAAGAGAATCATCATCAAATTGGCATGTCATATCAAGAAAGTCTGAAAGATTAAGACCATGCCACGAAAAATGATGGAGGCCTGATTGAACAATTGCCAAGTATACCTGCTGTTCACGATTTAATGCCAACTGTGCACGTCATATCGGTCATGACTTGCTGTGCCTCTTGATGTGACGCTTTCTCGAGGAATTGCTTATGGAACGCGGGAAGGCGAATGGTTTTTGACTTTTTTTTATAGCTAGTTTCTTTATCCAAAAAAACCCCGCTAATTTTCTTTTGAAAAGTTTCAAACCAGCTTTCTAATTCTAGAACATTTTCTGAGTGTAGATCTTCAGGATCATCCGTCTCTATCCGCTGGTTAAACAAGTTGCCCCTGTTTTTTACCACTCGTAATTGGGTGTCCACGTAATTTTTTAATGGGTGTTATACGTCACGAGATAAGCCTAGTCACATGGCCCATTGGAGATTAAGGAATATTATCAATCAACAACTGGTGCTAATGTTCGTGAGGTAATGGCCGGGCCCACGGAGCCCAACGAGTCAAGAGATGGCGTGCGGCGACAAAAAACCATTAGCTGCCAACTGCCATGATGCCTCATTCTTATGATTCGGCTTCTACTCTATTTTATGATTAACATGTACTGTCATGCTAAGTGAACTCTTCTGTGTTCTCCAAAAAGAGTACACTCTTTTGAGACCACAAGTTAAAATCTAACTTTTTAAAACAGGTAAAAGGAGTACCTTTATAGAACTCTAAGAGTACATTAACACTAAGGTTTAGTACACTTCTACTCCATCTAATCCCAAACATAAGTCACACGGGGCACACACACTGTCTACATTACAATTCTTTAACTAATAATAGTATATTTAACTATTAAGTACCAAAAACAACTAATAGTATATATATTTATAAAATATATTATTTCAAACAGAAAGAGTTATTTATATTGTAAAAGTACTTAAGTAATGCGGTCGGTAAAATGAACGTTATGTTGACAATCTATATAACCTTTCAGTTATAAACGGTAAAACATAAAAATGTTTGACATCAAACAAATAAAATGGACTTAGATTCATGATTGGAGGCAGTATACTGAGGTATGCATGCAAAATCTAGCCCTCAGTGCACCTTTTCTATATTCATATTTGATTGTAAAAAGATGTTATTTCCTTTAATTTGTTATGAACAGGCCAGCATCAGCAACAGCAGATAGACATCTACAATGATAGTCCCTCGGGTGCTCCAAGCCTAACCTGTAACCAAAATAATTGATAGCTTTCTCCTTCCCCACATATGATTGACATCTCCAAATCCCCGCCCTGCTCCTCTTTCATCATCAACGACAACGATGTGCTGCCAAGTACCAACACCTTCCCTGTTTAAGTCTTACACTAAATGAGGACCATGTGTGTCCGAGGACCGGTGGATGGTCGCTCCTCAGTGTGATGAGTGATTGACAACGTGGTGTTGGACTGACTCTTGGCTGAGTACTGCAGGTGTTCGATGCGACTTGGTCTGCGTTGGTGCAGGTGAAGAACAAGCGCGAAAGGTCTCCGAGAGTGGAGATGAGTAGGCTTGGTTCGAGGGACCCGGTGACCAGACGGGATCGAGTGCGGTCGGCATGGTGGCAAGGAAAAGCAAGACGAAGTCAAGATGGGCCGATGCAAGGTGGCGGCGGACAGCCGAAGCTTGCACACGGAGTTTGATGGTTGGGCCACAAAACCATCGGAGGAGGGTTTCTCGGTTTGGGCCTCAAAACCGAGCCCGAAGGCCCAACGTGTCGGAGACGGTGATCTGAGCGCGTTCAGGAAGCTTCGAAGCGGTGGACGCGTGGCGGGATCCGGGAGTTTGCGTAGGAGCTAAGCGAAGCCGGATGGACGGTGCGTACCAGCCGGAGGAGATGCCTGCAAAGTTACTGTTTTGCCCTGCAGGCGTGTATCGTAGAAATTAGCAGTAGGGTAGTCCAGTCATTTTCCCCCACTAGGACTTGGTATTAGTAGGGGTGGAGGGGATGGCATCTCTATCTCTCCCAAGCCTTAGTTCATTTGCTCTCGTTCTCTCTCTCTCTAGCTTCTCTCTCTAGGCTAGCTAATGAGCATCAACGATTCATCTTAGCGGGAGGATGTCGGGTGGTTGCTAGCCTTGTATAGATTGTGACCTCTGTGTTTGTTAATCTATGAGCTAGTTTGAATCATCTCATTCTATCTTCCCGAGTTCGTTTTTGTGCCATTTTCGTTCGTTCTTCGATTCTTCGTTTCTAGTCCGTTTGGGTCCGGATTTGTTTGTGGAGATCATGAGTGAGTGCCTTGTGCCTCTTTGTGTGTGATCTTGCTTCCTCAAACGCCGGGAATCGGGCTTAATTTGAAGTTTCGTGGATCAACTCGTGGTTAGGGCATAGTTCGTGTGATCCGCGATTTCTCAACTTGTAGGGCGTTAGAAGCCGAGATTTTTGGGGCATATCTTCATCTTAGGGTGCTAAACATCTCCCCAAAGTTTTGTCTCTTGAGCTCTAGCCGTTTGGGAGATCCGGGTTTCGATTTGGGAGAGAAAATCGCGATTTACTGTAGCAGTTCGTTCTGTTCGTCCGACGATTTTTACGGACGGTCCGCGCGATCTCGTCGGACGGTCCGTCGTCACCGCGGACGGTCCGCATCTGCTTGGCGGACGGTCCGTGTGACCTGTTGTTTTTGGCTGTGCATCGGATTTGGCTAAGTCTTTTCACGGACGGTCCGCCTTGCTCCGTCGGACGGTCCGCGACACTGGCGGACGGTCCGTGGTAGAGGCTCGGACTGTCTGCTCGAGGTGTCTGGAGCTACTGGAGATTTGAATCATTTTTCGGATAGTCCGCCGTGCTCTGACGGACGGTCCGCCTTGCTTTGTCGGACGGTCTGCCGTGACCTGACAGACAGTCCGCCGCATCCGCGGACAGTCCGCCTGTTCTGTGCGGACGGTCCGTCGTGCACTGACTGACAAGGGTTGTCTTGAGTCGCTTCCGCTTATCGCTATTGTTTGAGGCTTGTTCCTAAGGTTGGTGAGTCCGTTGTGACCACGCAATCTTGACAAGTTCGTGAGGATCATCCGGGTTGTGAATTTCGGGATATAGGCCAAGTTTCGAAAGAAATTTCATTGGCTCCCATTCACTTCCCCCCTCTCTGGTCGCCATATCGGTCCTTCAATTGGTATCAGAGCCGGTTACGGATCTTCGTGATTCTAACCAGTCTTAAGATCCAAGGATGGCGTACGCCGGAAAGGGTTCGGGTCCTCCGCTCTTCGATGGGAAAATTACCGGATGTGGTCGATTCGCATGGGAGCTTTCCTCCGAAGCAAGGGACAGTTGATATGAGATATCACTCTTGATACTTCTTATATCATCCCGGCTTCGAGAGAGACACAGCTTGATAGGGACAAGTTTGAGGCTAATGCAAAAGCCGTTGATTTCTTGTTCAAGGCGCTCGACAAGCATGAGTTCAATCGTGTGATCGAAGAGCATCTTGCCTGGAAGATTTGGCAAAAGTTGGAGATCGCCCATGGGGGTGATAGTGGGGTGAAGGCTCGGCTCTTTTCGACTTATCGGAGGGAATATGAGAACTTCTCTCATTTGTCCGGTGAGTCAATTGATGCCATGTTCCAGAGGTTCACCATGATAGTGAACAACATGAGAGCCAACATCGCCAACCTCCCCTATACAGATCATGTCATGGCTTTGAAGCTTTTGCACTGTTTAGACATGTCTGTATGGGGCACCAAGGTTGAGGCAATCATGGAGTCGGCTAGCTATTTGACACTCACTGTTGATGGGTTGTTCTCAAAGCTCAAGTCCTCCGAGGTTGATAGGCTAGCTAGAGCCAAGCTTGAGAACCCGACTGACCCCCATAGTCTGGCACTCATGAGTGGTTCTAGTTCTAGATCTGGCGCTAACTCTTCACGACAGTTTGCCATGTCTTTGCTTGTTTCTTTGCCATATGAGGAGTTCGAGGTGCTAAGCGAGGAGGATCTCGCATTGCTCACCAAGAGGTTCGGGCGCATGTACGAGAACCGCAAGAGTACAAGGCGCTTTGGGAGTACGTGCTATAGGTGCGGCAAGATGGGACACTTCATCGCCGAGTGTCCGGAGCCAGCAGAGCCGGACCACAAGCACAAGCATCGCTCGAAGGATGACTCCAAGAAGCACAAGTACAAGCACAAAGACAAGGAGAAGAAGAAGCATAGAGATCACAAGCACAAGCACAAGTACAAGCGCAAGGAACGGGCCATGGTGGCCGGGGCGAGCGACGTCGACACAAGTTCAAGCAACTCCTCATCAAGCTCAAGCAGCGAGGATGAAGATCAAGGTCGACACCGGAGGAAGGAGAGCTTCAACGGCTTGGCGTGCATGGCATCCCGAGGCTTCTGCACCATGGCGCACAACTCCGACAACAAGAAGAAGGCAAAAGAAGACTCCGAGTCAGAGTCTGAGGATGAGGTAAACCGAGATCCCGACTTCTTGCTAGAGGAGAATGCTAGGTTGAATGCTTTGCTTGACAACCGTGATGATGTGCTTTGTAAGACTAATAAGGAGAAGAGGGAGTTTAGGTCTTTGCTTGGTGAGTCCGAGGAGAAGGTCACTGAACTTGAATCTCTGCTTGTTGCGTCTAATGAAAAAATTGCTCAACTTGAATCTTCATTTGCTAAATCACAATCTGAAATTGAAGCTTTGAAAATTGCTCCTGTTGTTTCTGATGAGCATGCTTGCACTGATTGTGATGTTGTGATGAATGATTTGGTTGATCTTAAGAAGAAGCACATGTCTCTGGTTGAGAAGTTTGATTTGCTTGTTGTTGAGCATGATGAATTGAAATCTCGATCTGCTTTGCTAGGAGCGTGTACTTCTTGCCCTGTCTTGCATGCTCAACTTGATGATAATCTTGCTAAAATCAAATTTCTTAAATGTTCTGGCAAATCTCTTGCATGTGCCATATGTGATAAAAATTCTTTAAAGAACATGGAAATTGAGCATCATATGAACCGTGTGCAAAAAGAAAATGATGAGTTGAGGCAGTGTTTGGGTTGGCTGTCGGGTCGAGAGCCCCAGTTGAGCATGTTGATGGCTCAGTTCAGGCGAGCTGATACCCAGGGGCTTGGCTCTGAGACGGTGGTTAAGAATGAGGGGATGATTTGTGAGGGTGTGCCTTTTCCTCCAAAGATAACCCCAGCCAAGAACATCTTTGATCCTAAACCCAACCACCTAAGAAACAAACTTGACACTCTTCTTGATCCACCAGCCTCCACCACACCAGCCAACAACTTCCAAAAGAGAGTGGTGTTTGTGGGAGAGTCGAGTGGTCTCAAACCCAGTGAGAAGCCAGGGCCAAAAGAAAATCTAAAGCTCAAACCTAGTGAGAAGCCTAAGCCGAGTGGAGATCCTAAGCCGAAACCAGTCCGTTATCACTGTGATTTCTATGGTAAGGATGGTCACCAAGAGGAGTTCTGCTTCAGGAAAAAGAGAGAGATGAGGCGTGAGAAGGAGATGGGTAACCGGGACAGGTACCGCTCTTCTCATAGCGTGCCTGAGCCTCATGCACCTTTGCCTAGGGGTGGTGGCTTTGTTCCTCATAGAAGAGTTCGTCAGAGACATGGTGGTTTTGCCAGACGTCATCCTCCTCGTGCTCAATATGAGGTCAGGAGAGACAACCGTGGCTTTGAATACCGGAGGGAGTTTGGACCGCGCTTTCCCCCGCGTGGTGCTCCTCCGGTTAGGCGTGAGAGGTTCTCACAGTTTGGTAGGAGTGGTAGAGTGGATTTTGCTAACCCCTCTTTTGAGCAGATGGCTCAGCACTGGTTTGACTCTTTTTGTTCTAACCCCAGTGTTGAGTCATTTGCTCATTCTCGATCTCGCTTCTGATCTTGCAGGTGGGAGGCTTGAGGAACTTGTGGTTGATTGACTCCGGTTGCTCTCGACACATGACCGGAGATCAAAGGTGGTTCTCAAGCCTCACCCCGGTGATGACAAGAGAGTACATCACTTTTGGGGATAATGGTAAGGGAAGAGTGCTCTCAGAAGGATATATTCAGGTGAGTGAGAAATTTGTGTTGAAGTATGTTGCTCTCGTCAAGTCGCTTGGTTTTAACTTGCTTTCCGTCTCTCAGCTGCTTGATGAGGGTTTTAAGGTTCGCTTTGTTAGTGGTGCTTCTCGGATTCTTGACTCTCGAGGTGATCTTGTTTGCATGATTATTCCCGAGAGTCAGGTTTTCGTTGCTGATTTCTCGAGAGCTTTTGGTGCTGCTCGTTGTCTCATTGCTGGTTCCTCTTCCGAGCTTTTGTAACACCCCGCCCTCCAAAGCCGCACCGCACAGCCCTTCCGAGGGGCGTGCACGCGTACACATAGCACTCTGCTTACACTTTCGTCCTCGCTTCGTGTAAAAGGGTTAACCCGAAGGTGCTATGGCTGGAACACAAAGGCTTATAAGTTGCCTCCACCCTTGCTCAACTAGCAATGTGGCACTAAACATGTGCATCCCGCACTAATGGGCCACTACCGGGCCATACAAACTGGGCCGGGTGTGACATGTCCTTGTGATTGTGGATGACTATTCTCGCTATACTTGGGTGTATTTCTTGGCGACTAAGGATGAAACCTTTGATTTTGTTCGAGACTTGATCTTGAGGTTGAAAAATGAGCGAAATGGTGATGTCATACGAGCTATATGCAGTGACAATGGCACGGAGTTTAAGAACGCTCAATTTGAAACCTTTTGCCATGATCTTGGTCTTGAGCATCAGTTTTCTTCGCCTTATGTTGCTTGTCAGAATGGAGTTGTGGAAAGGAAGAATCGGACCATTTGTACCATGGCCAGGACGATGCTCGATGAGCATAGGACTCCTAGGAAGTATTGGGCCGAGGCGGTGAGCACCGCGTGTTATGTGTCTAATCGGATTTTCCTTCGAGCGTTCAAGAAGAAGACTTGCTACGAGCTTTTTCATGGGAGAACTCCCAAAGTGAGTCACTTTTGAGTTTTCGGTTGCAAGTGCTTCATTCTCAAGAAGGGTAATCTAGATAAGTTTGAATCTCGGTCTCATGATGGTATCTTCTTTGGTTATGCTAATCATTCTAGAGCATATCGTGTGCTCAATCTTGCAACTAACCAAATCATGGAGACTTGCGAAGTAACATTCGACGAGACGATTCCGTGTAGCTCCGTTGTCTTTGAGTGTGCAAGTGATGAAGAGATGGGACAGCCAATCTTTGAAGACAAGGATGCGGATGATGAAGATGAGGATGGAGATGACGCTCCTCCGATGGCGCCTGTACCTACTACCTCCACTACGACGACTATGGTTGATGATGGTCTATCCACCACTTTGACAACAACTCAAGTACATGGAGGTCAAGTGGAAGCAGCGGTTGAGGGGGAGGCGATTTCAACACGTGAGGCACCAAGACACATTCAAGCTCGCCATCCACCCTCAGGAATGATTGGAGACATCGATGAGCGTACTACACGGTCAAGGTCAAGAAACTCCTCTCACTTTGCTCATTCTGCTTTCGTAGCGTCTTTTGAGCCCAGAGATATTAGGCACGCTTTATCTGATGCGAATTGGGTCAATGCCATGCACGAAGAGCTTGAGAACTTTTAGAAGAATGATGTGTGGAAACTTGTCGAACCTCCACCAAATTGCCACCCTATTGGAACCAAGTTGGTTTGGAAGAACAAACAGGGTGAGAGTGGTGAGGTTGTGAGAAACAAAGCGAGGTTGGTTGCCCAGGGCTTTTCACAAAAGGAGGGAATTGACTATGAGGAGACATTTGCTCCTGTTGCCCGTTTGGAGGCAATTCGAATCCTTCTAGCATTTGCTGTTGCTAAAGGGTTCAAGTTGCACCAAATGGATGTGACGAGTGCCTTCTTGAATGGGGTGATAGAGGAAGAAGTGTATGTGAGGCAACCACCTGGGTTTGAGAGTAAAAGATACCCCCACCGAGTGTACAAACTCCACCGAGCACTATATGGCCTCAAGCAAGCACCTAGAGCGTGGTATGGTAGGTTGAGAGGGTTCTTGCTGAGTAAGGGGTTTGTGATGGGCACCGTTGATAAGACCCTGTTCCTGCTTCGTGTTGGCAAAGACATCTTGATCGTTCAGATATACGTGGATGATATTATCTTTGGTGGCTCCTCTAATGCTCTTGTTGCAAAGTTTTCTGAAGATATGAGCAGGGAGTTCGAGATGTCGATGATGGGAGAGCTGCAGTTCTTTCTCGGACTGCAGATCAAGCAAGTCAAGGACGGGACGTTTGTGCATCAAGCAAAGTACACCAAAGACATGCTGAAGAAATTTGACATGAGCAACGCCAAGCCGATGTCGACACCGATGAGTACGACTACGGCTTTGGACGCTGATGAAGATGGAGAACCCGTGGACCAGAAGGAGTACCGGAGCATGATCGGCTCCCTCCTCTACTTGACGGCAACGAGGCCGGACATACAGTTCAGTGTGTGTCTGTGCGTTCGTTTTCAGGCTTCACCGAGGACTTCACATCGGCAGGCCGTCAAGAGGATATTCATGTACTTGAAATACACTCCTGATTTGGGTCTTTGGTATTCTGCTTCCTCGACACTCACACTTCACGGATACTCCGATGCTGATTTTGCTGGGTGTCGTTTGGATCGCAAGTCTACCTCGGGTCAATGTCAATTTCTTGGTTCTTCCTTGGTCTCTTGGTCTTCTCGCAAGCAGTCTAGCGTTGCCCAGTCCACTATAGAAGACGAGTATGTAGTTGCCGCTAGCTGTTGCTCCCAGCTCCTATGGATCATGTACACCATGAATGACTTTGGCCTGAGCTTTTCCCAGGTTCCACTTCTATGTGATAGCACAAGTGCCATTAGTGTTGCCAAAAATCCAGTGCTTCATTCCAAAACCAAGCATATAGAAGTGAGATACCATTTCTTGAGAGACCATGTTGAGAAAGGGCACATTGAACTATCCTATGTCCCAACCCAAAACCAACTAGCTGATATTTTCACAAAACCACTTGACCAAGCCACCTTTGCCCGCTTGCGAGGTGAACTTGGTGTGTGTTGTTCGTTTTGAGTTGGTTTTGGAGCTCTCTTTGTAACATATGTACATCTTGTATCATGTTTTGCATTTTTCATTTTAGAGCAAGCTTCTCTCATATGGATTGATTACTCTAATCTGCTACTTGTGAGCTTATGGACAAGCTAGTAGTTCTATGTGGTTGTTTAGCAAAGCTCTTGTTTTCACTGTTTTCTACAAATATGAGTTTGCTAAATCTTGAACAAGAATGAAAAGTTGACTCTCACCTTTGAGCAAATGAGTTACCATGAGTTGTTCTTGCCTAGGTGATTGATCTTGCTTAGGTTGTGCTTAGGAGTCTTTGTCTTGCAAATTTGGGTCAAAGACCGGCTATCACTATGAATGTTTAGCCCATAGGTTGACTTGTGGAGAGACATAAGTCTCTTTCTGCCGCAAAGGCATTTCATGTACCAATATGTAAAAATCTGAAAAAGAAATGCTTGTGCTTGACAAAAATGCTACTCATGTCATTTGTGCTATATTGAATATGTTTTGGGTGCTAAGCCATTGCAAGCTGTCTACCATAGAGAAGTCTTTATTGTTAAAAGTAGACACTTGGCACGGTATGCTTTGACATGACATGAGTTAGTCCATGGGTGTTCATGGTGATCTTTTGCTAAGAACGGATGCCTTTGTTCAATCTTTGTATGATCATGCTTATCTTTGTTTGAATCACTCTTGGCTATGATTTTGCTCATATGGTGAGAACTCTTGCGAAAATTGATTCAATTGCACTCAAATCTTGTTGGCAATGCTTCTACACCTTCTAGGACTGTCTTGCTTGCCTAGTAGCTCTCTTGTAGCATTTTAGAGTGCTTGTTGCATATTTGAGAAGCTCTAGGACTCTGTTCCCTTCATTTCGTACCTTGATGGTTGCATTAACAACAAGGGGGAGAGTGCTTTGCATTGAGAGGGTTACTCAGTTTAGGGGGAGAACTTGAGTATGTATGCACTTGTTCAGGGGGAGCGTGCATTGTTTTGTGATTTGCTCTTTTGCCTGGAGCTTGCTGTCTCGGTTGTGTTGAGCCATTGCCCTTGTCTTAGGGGACCGAGATTTTCTCTTTCGAGTGACTTGTTCTTGGCTTGTTCATTGCTTTGAGTCACTTGATTGAGGTTTCTTGAGATTTTCTCTTTCGAGTGACTTGTTCTTGGCTTGTTCATTGCTTTGAGTCACTTGATTGAGGTTTCTTTTCTTTTCTGCTTTTCTTTCTCAAACTCTTGAATCATTATGTGTGTTGTCAATGCACTCATCAAGGGGGAGATTGAGGACCAGGTGTGTCCGAGGACCAGTGGATGGTCGCTTCTCAGTGTGATGAATGATTGGCAACGTGGTGTGGACTGACTCTTGCCCTAGTACTGCAGGTGTTGGTGCGACTTGGTTTGTGTTGGTGCAGGTGAAGAACAAGTGCGAAAGGTCTTAGTAGAGACAAGTAGGCTTGGTTCGAGGGACCCGGTGGCCAGACGGGATCAAGTGCAGTCAACATGGTGCAAGAAGAGCAAGACGAAGTCGTGGACTGGAGCCGGTGCAAGGTGGCGGTTGACGACCGAAGCTTGTACGCGGGGTTTGATGGTTGGGCCACAAAACCATCGGAGGAGGGTTTCTCGGTTTGGGCCTCAAAACCGAGCCCGAAGGCCCAACGTAACGGATGGTGATCCGGGCGCGTTCGGGAAGCTTCGAGGCGGTGGACGTGTGGCGGGATCCGGGAACTTGCGTCGGAGGGAAGCAAGGTCAGATGGACGACGCGCCCAGCGGGAGGATTTATCTGCAACTTTACCGTTTTGCCCTTGTGGCGTGTATCGTAGAGTTAAGTTGTATGGGTAGTTTGGTCATTTCCCCTCACCAAGTCACTTAGTATAAATAGGAGGTGGATGGGATGGCAGTGTAGCTCTTGGAACTCTAGTTCATTTCTCTCCAGTTTCTCTAAGCTAGCCTGTGCTTCAAGTCGATCTAGAGCGGGTGGATGTTGGGAGGATGCTAGCCTTGTACAGATCATGACCTCTGTGAGTTTAACTCAAGTGCTAGTTTGATTCCTCTCGCTTGTTCTTCCCGAGCTCTTTTGGTTCCTTTCTTGTTCTTCTTGATTCGTCGTCTCTAGACCGTTTGGCTTCGGATTTGTTTGAGGGGATCATAGGTGAGTGCCTTGCGCCTCTTTGTTGATGATCTTGCCCTCTCAAACGCCGAGAATCGGTCTCGATTTGAAGTTTTCGTGATGAACTCGTGGGAAGGTGCCTAGTTCGTGTGATCCGCGATTTCTCGATTTGTAGGGCGTTAGAGGCTGAGATTTTTGGGGCATATCTTCACCTTAGGGTGCTAATCATCTCCCCAAAGTTTTGTCTCAAGTGCTCTAGCCGTTTGGGAGATCTGGTGTTGGATTTGGGAGAGAGTTTTCGCGATTCACTGTAGCTGTTCGTCCTGTTCGTCCGACGACTTTTACGGACGGTCCGCTCGGTCCTGTCGGACGGTCCGCCGTGTCCACGGACGGTCCGCACTCATGTGGCGGACGGTCCGCGGTGAGTCTTGTGTTGCTCGAACGTCGGATTTGGCTAAGTCTTTTCACGGACGGTCCGCGTGATCTCCTCGGACGGTCCGCGACACTGGCGGACGGTCCGTGGTAGGAGCTCGGACTGTCTGCTCGAAGTGCCCGGAGCTACTGGAAATTGAGGTTGTTTTTCGGACGGTCCGCCGTGCTCTGACGGACGGTCCGCCGTGCCTTCTCGGACGGTCCGCTGTGACCGGACAGACAGTCCGCCGTGTCTGCGGACAGTCCGCTTGTTCTGTGCGGACAGTCCGCTTGTTCTGTGCGGACGGTCCGTCGTGCACTGACTGACAAGTGTTCATTCCATCGTCTTGAATTGCTTCCGCCCGTTGATTTTGTTTGAGACTTGTTCCTAAGGTTGGTAGGTCCGTTGTGACTACGCAATCTTGACAAATTTGTGAGGATCATCCAGGTTGTGAATTTCGGGATATAGGCCAAGTTTCGAAAGAAATTTTCATTGGCTCCCATTCACTCCCCCCTCTCTGGTTGCCATATCGGTCCTTTCGCAAACATAACCGTAGCCTGGGCAATAGGTGCAGGCATAAGAACGGCTAGCATGACAACTGACAAGGGACACGCTTGTCCCAGACAAGCTACAAGCTTATGTAATAAAAAACTGGTGCATTAGTCATCAAATTCAGTTGCGTTTTTAGCTCTCCCCCCCCCCTTTTTCCTTTGTTATAAAACCTGTAGAAGATATAGTTAGCAATTTAGCATATAGTCGCGCATCTCCAAAAATATTAGTAGAGAATAAAATGGGAAAGGCGAATTCATCAGACACAGGAAACAAATTATAAAAAAAACTGGACTGTTTACTATTTCCCTTTCTGAAATTTGAAATGGGTGGTTATCCACGCCATGCCACCTCTGCGTGGATTATACACTCTGTAACAAATCATGCACTTGTATACAAACAGCAATCTCAAACTATTTTTTTGTTTGAGAATACAACTTGTTCATATTATTGTGCTACGGCATCCGACCTTCATTTGCTCATATGTTGTGTCCGGCTTATATTAGTAAGGGTCAATATCATTGAAAGATTCATGCGTTCTTTAAGAAAAAGATTCATGAGTTCCTTATAGAGAAAAAATCATGAGTTCCTTATAAGAAAAGATTCATGCGTTCATCCATGTAAGCTTTCCTTGATAGACTAACCGTTCATGTTTGATTTCTGGTGTGTCACTATCAACCACTTCCAGTTTCCTCGATCAATACGGCATGCGTTCTGCTGGACCCCAAATTGAAAATATGTATTTATCTGCTTGTACAATATAATGTTTCAATTTTTCCAAGAAAAAGTTAACTAGCCACATTGAGGATCATGCACCTATAGCATCCTGCAACAGTTTGAGAATATTTTTTCCGTTTTCTGCCAATTTCAGCGCCTCCAGTTCCTGCTCTTGCAACATGTTTCCGTGCGAGCAATCCTCGTTGACGCCGAGCGAACCCTCGCTATGGCTGCTGTGCGTGCCGCCCTGCGCATCGAGGCCATCTCAGTCCAGCAGACGGAGACACTGGTCCCGCATTTGTCATCGTCCTGATAGCTTGAGAGATTGATTAAAGCTCCTCCTCAACACATCGTAGCATGGAAATGCTTCACGATGCCTCTCAGTCCTAATCATGCATTGCGCACTGATCGAAATTCGCCTTCAGGTCCCGTTTCGTCACCAGTTCTTTAAATACACTTATACTAATCTACAAAATGGATTGTTTGGCGCACAAGTGCAGCGCTAATTGGCTAGGCCTTCAATTCATTCACCACGCCTTCCATAGGTGTTCCTGAAATTTTGGAACATCCTCCACCTATCTCCTGACTTTTAAAGGAGAGTGCCAACACGAGGCATCACTATGTCTGCCGTTTGGTGAAGACATAGTACTTGACAATTAAACTTTGTCAGGTGCGGAACTTTACATGGATGGACACAATCAACTCGATTCGGACCTGAATGAAGATGTCCTGCCTATTACTACGCTTTGGTTCAGTAGCCAGTCGGTGCAGAGTCTGCTGCCAAAAGGGCAAGCGCTCTAGCTTCCAATCTCTCTTTAATGGCGAATTGAAGAGAGTAACACGGACATGATTACAAAGATAAGCATTGATTTGACTCAACCTCCCCTGAATAAGCGATTATTCAGAGTAATAAGCAGAAATTTTACAACTAATTTACCAAAAATATATTAGAACAGCAATGGCTCAAGGAATGATCGTTTCCAAGTTTGTGGTTGACTAGAACATGCAGGTATACAACTGACTTTTCTTACATTTAGATTTCATTGCGTTAATCTGTGAAATCCGTAGCGTGGGTTACCCAAAACATACATGCTTTCATGGTATCACGAGACAGTTCATTCCTGCCTTCCTGCGGCGTCTGCTGCCCCGGCGCTGGCTGTGTTAGCCGGTGTCCCTCTCCCTTGTTTCTTCTTTCCCACATGACACCAGAAGAAGAGCCTCACCGCCGAGACGATCAAGAGTTCAAGACAGTGGTCCCAATAATCCTACACAGGTACAGCATGTGGTCAAATTCCCTTCACACCTTGGGCAAGTATGCTGCCATTGACGACACAATTTTCACTGAATGCCTCCCGATCCTGCTTTCTGACTAAGTTGCATATGGTAAGAACTATGCTGTGGAGTTGTGCAGATATGCATCTCACCCTTTGCACTGATAGCTGAGGAGCACTGATAGGCGAAGCAATAGCTGCCTCCAGGAGTAGGACCAATGCCACGACCTCAAAAAGCACGAGCAGCATGACATGCACGATATTCAGCCAACTTCTCTGAATGAATTTACATGCTGGACAGTTATATGCTGTACAGGAAGCAATCATAGAGGCCAGAGAGCCCACAAGATTATCAAAAGCAGAATAGTACTCATCAATGGTCATGTCATTCTGCCCAATTACATGTGTTTGTTGTATGAGAGTATCCAAAAGGGCACCGCTATCCTAAACATAGCACCCCTTCAAATGAGACCAAATAGCCTTGGCTGCTTTAAACGCCCTAAGAGCGTCTCTAAGAGACTAGCAATAATCCCAACTAAATTTAAAGATTAAGAGGCTAGCTAAAAAAAATAAAAAAACTTTTCAAAAACATGGGTAAACCAACAGACTCTTTAAAACTGGCGAGCATGGATGGAGAGCCCGCCCGGCTAGGCAAGATTAGCTAGCGAAGGGGAGGAGATAGCTAACATGGAAAGCTAGTATGGAAAGATAGCTATCCAGTTGACTAGTCTGTTGAATGTAATTTTTTTCTCTTTTCTCTTTTTTAGCTAGCTAACGAGATATACAAGAGCTCTTGGAGATGCTCTAAGACTCGTAATCATAGATTGCTTAACACTATTAATCATAGCAGCCATCACTTTTCCATCATTGATTTCCCAAGTTTGGATGCTAACAACATTACTACGATTAGCCGTAAGAGCACGAGGATCATCATCGTTTAAGTGAGATTACAGATCACAACCCCTCAATGTAGTCTCAACACAAGAGCTCTTTTCCAGTACCCAATACCACTCTTGGGTGGTATATGGTATAGACATTGGTAATTTAGTAATTGCGACTACCCGTCGCCGGTCGTCGTACACAGACAAGAGATAGACGTCGAGAAAATGAGGAACATAGAAAAATGAATAAGATTGAGAGGGAAATGAAACGGCAGGTCACGGTAAATTTGAATGATGGAATGAAAAATTATTTAATTACATTAATTACAGTAATGTCATTTATATTTTTCCAATAATACCATTATACTACCTATATCGCTCCTCATATACTACATATACCACTCCTTTAACCAGAAGTTATAATGGTATATAATTTTTCTCAACTAATCAGAAGTTTATATACTACTCCTTTTTAACCAGTGATACGTATTGGGTATCGTAAAAGATCTCCAACACAAAAAACCCACTCTGGGTAATTCTGACCATTTAGAGGATATTGGTGACAATAACGTTGATTTGCGACATACTAGAATCTGACAATAGAAGAAGATAGCAGAGATCAATTACCACATACTTGATAGAAGAGCAGCAGCAACACGATGAATACAATGTGCTGTAGCAGACAATTGGAGGAACAGAGCAAGCAGCAGCAGACCCCAAAGACAAGAACACTGCAGTCGACGGAGGCCACGACCAACTGATGAACCAATCGGGCAAATGGAGCAAAGAAGTCTACGAGCCGCATGATTGGATTCGCAACGGGCAAAATCGAATTGGGGCTGCACGCCAACACGACGACGATGCGCAGACCACAGGGGCGGAGCTGCCGCCTAGGCGGTTGAACATCACCCCCTTGGGCCTACGAAATTTCATTAGCCCTGTACGGCTGTACCTTGCCTAGTAAAACTTGTCCAATTTAGGAAGGCAGCACCCCCTCCCAACACATTAAATTTCCCTACAGCTTGACAGAAGCAAAATTAGCACCCTTTTGCTCCAATTCTAGCTCCACCACTGGCGGATGATGCAAACGTGGGCAAGACGGGGCGGCGACGGGCCGTACCAATAGATGGAGATTGTAATCAGCAATGTAGTCGTACACCTATCGGCATTGAACCAGCTCAAACTGAACAATTCGTTGATCTGATCAAGCTAGTCAAGATTTTTTTTTCTTGATGCCGCTGAGCACAATGCCAGTTTAGCCCATGACCAAAAATCCTGACCCAGGTTCTCAAGGCCAGGACTCTGATACCGTTCCCATCCAAAACTCTGATACTCCTGTAGTTCACGCTGATACAACATCTGATCAGCATGATGCCATATACCCACCTGCTGTCACAGCAACGGATTCCGCTTGGTTGCAAGGACGCAGGCCTAGAGATATTACGCCAATGTTGTTTGAGATTTCGCGGAAAAAGAAGAGATCAGTCCATGATGCCTTAAGCAACGACAATTGGATCCGTGACCTCGACATCAGTGGATGTATATCCAACGACCTCCTATCGGCTTTCGTAAGTTTCTGGGCTTTGATACAGAGGGTACAGCTGCAACCGGATCAGGAGGACAAGATCACTTGGAAGCTAACGAAATCAGGAATTTACTCCGCCGCCTCCGCCTACAGGGCTCAGTTTCTCGGCTGCACCACGACCCCAGCGATTAGCTCCATATGGAAATCCTAGGCGCCTCCCAAATGCAAGTTCTTTGCGTGACTCATCACCCAAAATCGGGTGTGGACGGCTAATAGGCTCGCTGCGCGAGGATGGCCGCACAACACCTCTTGCCCCCTCTGTCGACGAGTAACAGAATCGGCACACCACCTCTTACCGGATTGCCGATACACGAAGAGAATTTGGTAGCTAACTGCAGCCTGGACGGATCAGCCTGGCCTGCGTCCAACTGACTGGACACCTACCTGCGATGCCCTACAATGGTGGATGATGATCACCACGTTGCAGGACTCCCCGAGAAGAGCCTTGAGAAGCCTCGCTTTGCTAGTCATTTGGGAGATCTGGAAAGAGCGAAACGCACGAATATTTGATAGTCGAGAGTCGTCCACGGCTACGTTTGCGGCAAAAATTAAGAATGAGGCATCCGCCTGGATCATCGCTGGGGCAAAAGAGCTAGCGCTTCTTTGTTTGCGAGAGTAGCGCGTTTTGATTTCTTTTGCTGCTCTCGGCAGCTTGCTTTGTACCCCCTTCTTTATCAATGAAATAGGCACAATCTCGTGTCCGTTCCTTCAAAAACTAACACGGAGTCCAACACGAACAGCTTTTTGGAACCCACGAATGGCCACGAAAATATAGAAGAGCAGACCCCAGTTCCATCTACCGCGAGAGAGGACCCTGAAATCTATGATATGGCGGCTTTTATAGATTTCATCTCTTACAAACCAACACCTCCGCTACTGCAAACACCACCGCGCACCAGCAATCCAAACCCAGAGGAAGAGCTCACGGCTGGCTGACAAAGCAAAAAAGAACCCTGCCATCTTCACAGCATCTCCGGCGGTAGCGGTGGCGGTCTTCGGAGAATCAGCGGAGGTGTCGGTCTTGGCATCAACCACGGTGGTGGCAGACGCGGCAGCAGAGGCAGGCCGCACGGTATAATCATCCTGGTCCTCCAACATCCTGACAGCTACAGCGACTGCTCTGATCTCCTCAACACCTCTTAGCATGGAAATGCTTCACGATGCCTCTCACTCCTAATACTGCATTCTCAGTGCTCTCGAAATTCGCCTTCAGGTCTCTAATCTCGTTTCATCCCCAGTTCTTGTTACACTCTAGATACAGATCACAAAGACGTACTCACAAATCTTATCTCTGGTAACTGAATTAACGATGGAAGCTCGCCTTCTGGAGCCGCAGCTCGCCGCCGGTTCACCAATTACATCCGAATCGAGTTATGCATGAACAAGTGAGATCCTATATGAAGACACAAGGCGTGTTGCAATGCAACAGCTGACAGCTACTGGGCTACTGGACTACTGGGCCTAAACTCCAGCTACGACAGTCTATTAAAGTATATTGGGAATCTATTAAAGTATATTGGGCCTTCGGGTTCTCTGGGCCTTATAGCCTACCGTGAGTCTTCAGCAGCAACTTGATCTCCATTTTACGCCTTTACGGTAACAGCCTTCGGTGAATGCTTGCCTCTTCTCTTCATGGTTGATGCAGGCAGGTTCGTGACAGTTCTTTAAGTACACTTGTACTAATCTACAAAAGGGATTGTTTGGTGCACAAGTGCAGAGCTAATTGTCTAGGCCTTGAATTCATTCACCACGCCTTTCATAGGTGTTCCTGAAATTTTGGAACATCCTCCACCTGTCTCTGACTTTTAAAGGAGAGTGACAACACGAGACACCACTCTGTCTGCCGTTTGGTGAAGACATTGTACTTGACAATTAAACATTTAAACATTGCCAGTTGCGCTGCGGAACTTTATATGGATGGGCACAATCAACTCGATTCCGACCTGAATGAAGATGTCCTGCCTATCACTGTGCTTTGTTTCACTGGATAGTACGTGGGTCCACAGTCTGGCTGCCAAAAGGGCAAGCGCTGGGCTCTAGCTTCCTAGCTCTCTTTAATGGCGAATTGAAGAGAGTAATATGGATAGGATTATAAAAATAAGTATTGATTTGACTCAGGGCCTGTTTGGAACAGCTTATCTCCAGCTTATAGCCAAAATAAGCTGAAACTAGAAGCCAAACGGCAAGTTTTTTTGCAGCTTTTTTTGCCACGCTTCTCCCCACCGCTCTCATTTGTACTAAAACGCAGAAGTTGGTCCAAACTCACTTCTCAAATAAGCGCTATTTTCATATTCATATATCTTATTTGAGAAGCGATTCTTCCGAACGCTGTTCCAAACAGGCCCTCAGCCTCCCCTGAATAAGCGATTATTCATAGTAATAAGCAGAAATTTTACAACTGATTTACCAAAAATATGCTAGAACAGTAATGGCTCGAGGAATGATCATTTCCAACGACTAGAACATGTACATATAGAACTGATTTTTCTTACATTTAGATTTCATTGCGTCAATCAGTGAAAACCGTTGCGTGGGTTACCCAAAACATACGGTGTACCACGACACAATTCACCCCTGGGGCCTCGCTGCAAGCACCTCTCTGCTGCCCCTTGTTTCTTTGCTCCCACATGACACCGGAAGAAGAGCCTCGCTGCCCAGTCGATACAGAATTCAGACAGTTGGTCCCAGTAATCCTGGACACCACGGGTACAGCAGGTGATCAAATTCCCTTCTCCACACCTTGCGCAAGCATGCTGCCCTCGACGACACACTTTTCACTGAATGCCTCCCGATCCTGCTTCTGACTAAGTTGCATATGGTAAGAACTATGATGTGGTCTGTGGAGTTGTGCAGATATGCATCTCACCCTTCGCCTTCTTCCTTGCCTCAATAAGCCTTTCAAATTTTGAAGTATCTCTAATCTATCATCCTACTTATACGAAGAAGAGCAGGTAGCATCCATATTTGATGTGATCTAGGGCAACAAGTGTACAAAGTCTTAGCCTGGCTGCAAAAATCACATGGTTGCTTCACTTCAGAAAAACTGTAGTACTATATGTGAAGTAGTCTGGCCAAATTGCTATTCCGTTATCCTATATATATAGAGTGACTAAAATGTCGGATCAAATTCCATAGTTACCATAACAGTGAGCACATAGTCATTGTTTCCATGGTTTGTGCAATCTGTAATATTGAACTGTAATTGATCAAGCTGAGGGACCAATAATAGCTAGGAAACTAATGTATTCATAGACCCTGGATGTTTCAGTTCATGACTCTAGAGTCTAGACTATCCTCAATTAATAAGCTAAGTCACCATTCAGAGCAATATTGGAAGATTAAGATATAATAGAAAACATAATTAATTCAAGAATAAAATGTACCAGCTCCTAAATGAATTAGCCCATTTGGTTTGTGGTGCTAAAAACAGCATGGATATATACATCTGCTTTTCTCTGTTCTTTTTGTAGTTTCTTTTACCCCAATACTCTCTGTGAGAAGAACATGTCTAGTAGCTGTTCACTAATAATTCCACGATGCCCACAACAATAATGTCTGATACAGAATGACGTGCTCACAAGTCACAACCTTGTCCGATAAAGATTGACGCACCACTCAGCTTACCATTAGGGTCATTCATTCCTTCAGATGAGTCAATAGGTTGCTTAATTATGTTCTAAGGGCTCGGGAAGAGAAGAACGAGAGATTATAGCATTGAAATGTCTCACAATGCATTTCAGTCCTAATCCTGCATTGCGCAATGCTAGAAATTTGCCTTCAGGTTTCATCTCTGTTTTCAATACACTTCAGACTAATCTACGAGCAGAAAAAAGCAAAAAATGCAGGAAATGAATGGTCTGAAATAAAGTATATATCAAGAAATCCGATACATTCATCATGCTTACATCATATGCCATCTGAAGAGAAAATGAATGGTTGGTAATAAGAAAAAAACTAATGGGAAGTTGTCTACCAGCTGCCTACCTAAACAATTTCTCGAGTCTGCTGAGATATGAATGGAAGCTGAACAGGAGGCCGTGTGCACATGCATATGCAATGCAAACTGTCAGCTTGCGAAGATCATGTGTATCTTATAAGGCAAGCATGCATCCGGTGTTATTATAATCAACAAAAGTGTGGCTTGTAGAAGAGTTGCGACTTGTGACCGTTTCTTGTAGGGAAACGATGGAAGCTACGCTAGCTCACACAAAAACTCGTTCACCCAAAATAGGAACAGCAGCAGTTATAGATCACGGATTGTTACCACTTGACGCGCAGTTGCAGCGGAAGCCGTCTCGATGTAGACGAACGCGTCGAAGTGGCAGTGCAGTGCAGTTGCTTACGTCCGTCTGGTCCTGCACGTGCGGTTCGTCCTTGTGCTCCAAGCGCAGCACCTCCGAGGTATCCACACGTACGAGGATTGAAACGTCGCGCACCGGACTGCTAGGTCCACGAGCACGATGGGGAGAAAAGCAACTATTGCTTGGAAGTCATGTCTTTCTCAGGAGGGGTTTGGTCTCTATTTATTTGGATGAAATTCTTCACACCATGTTCCATTAGCAATATGGGACTAATAAATAAAGCACCCCTTCCCCTGGTAATGGGCTTCACAACATTTGTGGCCCATTAAGACTAGTGGATCGAATCCAGTTGTCTCTTGGGCATATTCCCAACAATCTCCCACTTGCACTAGAGACAATCTCATAAGCAAGTTTTCAGTGTTCCAAACCTCTTAAGTGTGTGACCCTATGGGTTCACGTACACATAGACATGGTTCGAGTACTCCTACTCGTTCCAATAGTTGATAGCGGCCTCTAGCAATACGTGTCAACTCCCATGAATACGTAAAGATCATATCAGACGAACCACCACAACATCACATACAAGCTATTCCCTTTGCCTCACGATATTTGGTCTAACTCCAAGTAAGACCTCCCTTTCTCGAAACTGTGAGTCAGATCCTTCAAGAGGTTAACACTTAACCTAGCACGGCCATGCATTTCTTGATCCGATCACTCGAGGGGCCCAGAGATATCTCTCTCGTATAGAGAGGGGCAAATCCCATCTTGATTGACCATGCCTCACAGCATGCTTCCTGACAAACCCGAAAACCACCTTTATAACTACCCAGTTACGGTGCAGCGTTTGGTAGTCCCTAAGTAGGTCAATTCACATCTTGAGTACATACGACAATCTCAGGTCTAAGGACAAAGCATACGCGTTGTGAAGAAGAGATAAACAAGTCTCAAACTGGGTCAGTCCAGCCCCATGTCATACATGTGCCCACATTATTAGTTTGACATCTCCATGTCCATGACTTGTGAAACATAGTCATCAACTAATACATGTGCTAATCAAATTAGGGACAATCCTTTTGAATAACCATACAAGTATTGAGTTTCACAAACAATTCACATAATTGCTAATCATATACAAGTTGCCTTTCATGGATATTCAATAAATAAACAATATATCATAGATACAAAACATTGTCCACTCACACTGGAGCTAATCTAAATGATATCTAATACCCATAGCTCTCGTGTGTGATTCATGTTTAGGCCGTGGAAGAGCCTTTGTCAAAGGATCAGCAATATTCAAATCCGTATGTATTTTGCATATCTTTATCTCACCACGTCTAACGAACTCTCGAATGAGGTGAAACTTCCGCAGTACATGTTTGTTTTTCTGGTGATTCCTTGGCTCCTTAGCCTGTGCAATTGCCCCATTGTTGTCACAGTAGAGTTCCAATGGGCTAGATGCATTGGGAAACACACCAAGCTCAATGAGAAACTTCCTCATCCAAACACCTTCCTTCGCCGCTTCCGAAGCTGCGATGTACTCTGCTTCCGTTGTAGAATCAGCCACAGTATCTTGCTTAGAACTTTTCCAGCTTACAGCACCACCGTTTATTGTGAACACAAATCCTGATTGCGACTTTGAATCGTCTGGATCAGTTTGGAAACTAGCATCAGTGTAACCCTTTACAATGAGCTCTCCCTCACCTCCATAGACTAGGAACACATCTTTAGTCCTTCTAAAGTACTTAAGAATGTTTTTCACCGCTGTCCAGTGACTTTCACCTGGATTAGACTGGTGTCTGCTCGTAACACTTAGAGCATATGAGACATCTGGACGAGTACTTATCATGGCGTACATGATGGATCCAATTGCTGAAGCATAAGGAACCTTACTCATGCGCTCCCGCTCATCAGTCGTCGTAGGACACTGAGTCTTGCTGAGGTGTATGCCATGTGACATAGGCAAGAACCCTTTCTTGGACTGTTCCATGCTGAACCGATTCAGCACCTTGTCAATATAAGTATCTTGACTTAATCCTATAAGCCTCCTTGATCTATCCCTATAGATCCTTATGCCCAGAATGTATGCAGCTTCCCCTAAGTCCTTCATAGAAAAACTATTTTTCAGCGAAGTCTTAACGGATTCTAGCATAGGAATATTATTCCCAATCAACAATATGTCATCCACATACAAGATTAGAAATACAACAGAGCTCCCACTTTCCTTCTTGTAAACACAAGCCTCTTCTTCATTCTGCCGGAAGTCAAACCCTTTGACTACCTCATCAAAACGAAGGTTCCAACTCCGAGATGCTTGCTTTAATCCATAGATTGATTTCTGAAGCTTGCATAATTTTCCAGCATTAGTTGGATCGACAAAACCTTCTGGTTGTATCATGTATACATCCTCCTCTAGGTTCCCATTGAGGAAAGCTGTTTTGACATCCATTTGCCATATCTCATAATCGAAATACGCAGCTATTGCTAGAATGATCCGGATAGATTTAAGCATCGCTACTGGAGAGAATGTCTCGTCGTAGTCAACTCCTTGAACTTGTCGAAAACCTTTTGCAACAAGTCGTGCTTTATAGACGTTAACATTTCCGTCTACATCTCTCTTTCTCTTAAAGATCCATTTGCACTCGATGGGTCTCACACCATCAGGCGGGTCAACTAAGTTCCAAACTTGATTTTGCCCCATGGAATCTATCTCGGATATCATGGCACTTTGCCATTTCTCGGAATCTGGGTCCATCATAGCTTCTGCATAGGTCCTAGGCTCATCGTTGTCTATCAACAATATGTCGCGCTCTCCCGTAACTTGGAGATTCATTTTCTGTGTAGCGCGACGTGGCCTTTCCGACCTTCGTGGTTATGGCGATTCTTCTCTTACCACAGGTGTCTCAACTTGTTCTGCTACATTAGCATCACTCGTAAAGTCTTGCCTCATAGGCTCATCTCGAATTTCTTCAAGATACACCTTCTGTCTACTTTTCTCGCTGTTGAGAAACTCTTTCTCCAAGAAAACACCGTTCCTAGCGACAAACACTTTGCCCTCTGATCGGTTGTAGAAATAATATCCAATTGTTTCCTTTGGATATCCCACGAATATGCACTTGTCCGATTTTGGTGTAAGCTTGTCCGACTGAAGTCGCTTGACATATGCATCACAACCCCAAATTTTCAGAAAAGACAAACTAGGAGTCTTGCCAGTCCATATCTCATATGGTGTCTTCTCCACGGACTTAGATGGTACCCTATTTAGTGTGAAAGCTGCTGTTTCTAGAGCATAACCCCAAAATGATAACGGTAGATCTGACTGGCTCATCATTGATCGCACCATGTCTAACAAGGTTCGATTACGTCGCTCGGACACACCGTTCCTCTGAGGTGTTCCAGGTGGCGTTAGCTGTGGAACAATTCCGCAACTCTTTAGATGAGTGCTAAACTCGTGGCTCAAATACTCGCCTCCACGATCTGATCGCAAGGCTTTAATTTTCTTACCACGCTGATTTTCAACTTCATTCTGAAACTCTTTGAACTTTTCAAAAGTCTCTGACTTATGCTTCATTAAGTAGACATAGCCATATCTACTAAAATCATCAGTGAAAGTTATGAAGTACTGAAATCCACCCCGAGCTGTCGTGCTCATTGGTCCACATACATCAGTATGTATGAGTTCCAATAAGTCTTGCGCCCTCTCAGGAAAACCTGTGAAAGGTGCCTTGGTCATCTTGCCTAGCAAACAAGCTTCGCACGTCTCGTATGATTCAAAATCAAACGAAGTTAAAAGTCCATCAGAATGGAGCTTCTTCATGCGCTTCTCACTTATATGACCCAAACGACAATGCCACATATAGGTAGGATTCAAATCATTTAGCCGAGGCCTTTTAGCAATTATATTACATATAGGTGAATCATCAAGATTTAAAATAAACAATCCATTCACAATGGATGCAAGAGCCACAAACATGCCATTCTTTGAGATCACACAACCATTGTCTTTACTCGCGAATGTATAACCATCCTTCATCAAACATGAGGGAGATACAATGTTTCGACTCAAACTAGGAACAAAATAACAATTATTCAATTCCATGATAAATCCTGACGGAAGGTGGAGTTGCATCGTCCCGACGGTCAAAGCAGCAACTCTTGCATTATTGCCCACGCGGAAATCAACTTCGCCTCTTCCCACGCTTCTACTTCTTACTAATCCCTGCATCGAATTGCAAATATGAGCAACCGATCCGGTATCAAATACCCAGGAATTAATAGAAGATTCAGCGAGAAAAATGTCTGTAATATTAATGTCATGTGTACCTGATGCGGAAGTACTCTTACTACCGCCATTCTTCAGAAAAGCCAGGTACTTCTTGCAATTCCTCTTCCAGTGACCAATTTCTTTACAATAAAAGCACTCCTTCTTTTCTGCAGCTGGTCCAGACTCAGTCTGGGGCGTAGAGCTTGGCTGAGAGATCATATCTTTAGCCTTGCTCTTTTTCTTCCAAGATTTGCCCTTCCTCTTGAAGTTAGGCCTGTTTTGGATGGCCATCACATGGCTGCTGCTAGCGCTTTTCTTGATATCAACCTCTGCCGTCTTGAGCATGCCACATAACTCATTCAATCCCTTCTCCGCCCCATGCATATGGTAGTTCGAGATGAAGTTCCCAAAGCTAGGCGGAAGTGATGCTAGAATAAAATCGGTGGCTAACTCTGGGCCAAGTGGGAAGCCTAGCTTCTCCAACCTTTGGGAGTAACCAACCATCTTGATCACATGTGGCCCTACAGCTGCGCCTTCTGCTAGCTTTGTTTCCACAAAGGCCTTTGAGACATTGAACCTTTCAGTCCTGGCCTGAGTTTGAAACATATCCTTGAGCGCCTCGATCATATCATGCGCCTCATGGTTTGTCTCAAACTGCATCTGCAGCTCGGGTTCCATGCAAGCAAGCATAAGACAACTCACTTCAAGATTGGCATCACATGCCTTCTTGTAAGCATTTTTCTCAGCAAGAGTTGCGTTATCATCAGGCTCAACTGGTAATGGGGTGTCTAGAACTTCTTCCTTTTTCTCAGCCCTGAGAACAATTCTAAGGTTTCGGATCCAATCCGCATAATTTGTTCCATTCAACTTATCCTTCTCAAGGATCGAACGCAAAGAAAACGGTGTGCTAGGTGCCATTGATCTACAACAGAAAATAATGCAAAATACTAAGACAATGTATCTATGACAGAGTAAAATACATTAAACAATTTAACGGAATTTACTCCCACTAAAATCAATATCCCTCCATTGATATTTTAGTGATTCAGGATCCACAACTAACAAGTCGACTAGTGAGCTTTAGCATCACCGCTAGAAGACATGGTAGATCGGTAAGCAACTCTTGCTAATCATATCTTATATGACTCCTGTTGTTGGTTGACATCTCTATGTCTCGGCGTCCAACCTTTATGTCCCAAGGTCCTTAACCGTTAAGATGACCTTGTTTAAGTTAACCAACTCCTTATGCGAGTAAGTATCCGATACAAACCCATCTAGTCAAGGAAAACTAGTGGCACCCTAATTTCATAGACCCACCACTAATTGTACAAGACATGTGATGGTGCAAGATTTAGTTGGGAGGACATTTAGAACTTAAACAATTTTTGAGGGATCGTTTTTCAAAATTTTAATTTCGCCGGACCGTCCGTTGTTTCCTTGCAGACTGTCCGACCTGCTCTGGCGGACCGTCCGACCCTCTGGAACGCTGGAAAAACGCTTCTGTCAAAATTCCGACTGTATTTGCGGACCGTCCGCCGCTCACTTGCGGACCGTCCGCCGTTCTTGTGCGGACCGTCTGCCGTTTCTCCCGGACTGTCCGATCCGCTCCGCGGACTGTCCGACCTGCTCTGGCGGACCGTCCGACCCTCTGGAACGCTAGACAACGTCTCTGTAAGATTCTTGAACGAATTTACGGACCGTCCGCCGCTCTCTCGCGGACCGTCCGCCGTTCCTGAGCGGACCTACGATTTACCTAAATTCTATCTGACCAATCACATTGGTCTATATCTCACCATGCCTGGGTTTACGTGTATCACTTAACTCCGGTGGCGGAATTCCGACCGGTAGGAGTAATTCGTTACACCACCATCATAGTGAATCCTAGTCAACATCGTCGTATATCGACATGCGACGCGGTCATTGATCTAAGTTCGATTCGACCAATCCAATTGGTCTATATCTCACCATAACTGGGTTTGTGTGTATCACTTAACTCCGGTGGCGGAATTCCGACCGGTAGGAGTAATTCGTTACACTACCATCATAGTGGAGATCACGAACCGATCAGAGACCAATCTACAACCAAGCATATCTCTATATGCATATATCCGAATCTATAACGAAACAGCTACGGCTCTGATACCACTGTAGGGAAACGATGGAAGCTACGCTAGCTCACACAAAAACTCGTTCACCCAAAATAGGAACAGCAGCAGTTATAGATCACGGATTGTTACCACTTGACGCGCAGTTGCAGCGGAAGCCGTCTCGATGTAGACGAACGCGTCGAAGTGGCAGTGCAGTGCAGTTGCTTACGTCCGTCTGGTCCTGCACGTGCGGTTCGTCCTTGTGCTCCAAGCGCAGCACCTCCGAGGTATCCACACGTACGAGGATTGAAACGTCGCGCACCGGACTGCTAGGTCCACGAGCACGATGGGGAGAAAAGCAACTATTGCTTGGAAGTCATGTCTTTCTCAGGAGGGGTTTGGTCTCTATTTATTTGGATGAAATTCTTCACACCATGTTCCATTAGCAATATGGGACTAATAAATAAAGCACCCCTTCCCCTGGTAATGGGCTTCACAACATTTGTGGCCCATTAAGACTAGTGGATCGAATCCAGTTGTCTCTTGGGCATATTCCCAACATTTCTTCGATCTTGTGTTGTGCAAATTTTCATTCAATCTTCGTGCAGACACAAGCTTCTATCCCCTGCTTAATTTGTGGTGTCCATGCTTACTCAGTAACGTGTTTTACTTGTCCCACACAGGACCTAGTGCTTTAATCCCTTCTAGACCTTCACCTGACATTTGTGTTACATACCGTTCTTGGGAGGTACCTTCGGTCTAGACTATATGGACCATTGATTTCAATGTGAACTGGTAACTAGAAACTGAGTATACTATCACTACGGGAAACCCCCCGTTTGCCGAGTGCCAGGGGCACTCGGCAAAGGCAGTTATGCACTTGGCAAAGCCTTTGCCGAGTGTAACACTCGGCAAAGGGGTTACGACATAGCTCGTGTCGGCAAACAGGCCCTTTGCCGAGTGTCACGGGCCTGTTTGCCGACACGAGCTATGTCGTAACCCCTTTGCCGAGTGTTACACTCGGCAAAGGCTTTGCCGAGTGCAAAAGCCAGCACTCGGCAAAATAAAGCACTAACAGACGGTCGCGGACGGCGCGGCGCCGTCCGCGGCCGTCTGTTAGTGCTAACAGAGCCTTTGCCGAGTGCCGCACTACATCCTTTGCCGAGTGTCGCACTCGACAAAGGCTGGTTAGGGGCAGGCCCCTGGACAAGCCTTTGCCGAGTGTTGGACCCCGACACTCGGCAAAGGCTGGTTAGGGGGCAGGCTCTGGACAACCCTTTGCCGAGTGTAAGGGCTTTAACACTCGACAAAGCTTGAACACTCGACAAAGGCTGTTCCAGAAATGACAGAAACAGTCTCTTTGCCAAGTGTTAAAGTCAATACACTCGGCAAAGCACCAGGTGTGTTTGGGTGGATTATATATAACCTCGATCCATTGATGGAGGGCAGTATTAGTTACTTTATTTGATGGCATGGCTTACATATATAGGAGGCATAATTAAAGTAGTCAACTTTGTTTAGGTAGGTGAGATAAAAAGTGACTACAACGCATGCTGTTTTGCTGGGTGATAGAAAACAAAAACATGAAGTGATAATTCTAATATGAGCTCTCACTTGCAGATGCGCACAGAGCTGAAATGTACCTGCTCCGATATACCTTACTCTCTGGGTTAGTATGTTGCTTAATCTACCTTAGCCTTAGAACAGATAACACTTTTGATAAACAATCTGCAAGACGCTGCTCTTCAGTGGCAGGAGTACTTCAGATCTCGCCTTCAGTCGTTGCCGCGATGTCCTCTGATTCTGCAATTTGTCAGCTTCGCATTTAGCCTAAACGTACTTACTACGTTCTATGATTGATCCCCATGTATTAGCTATCTTGACCGGCCCCCCAGTTCTTTGTTGACTTTCTCATCTACGATTATACTAAGCTGTGGCTTTTAACCACTCCACAGCTCCTGAATAAACTTCTGCTTCAACTAAATATATCAACAAAAACACACCATACATAAGAAGAAATAGATGAGGTAACAGCAGTGAATAATGAGTTCATGCCAATGAAGAGAAAGCATCGAGATTAAGAGAGCAAGGATGTGAAAGAACCGGGCGCTCTGCATAATGGAAGGGGGTTCAACGCATCGAATCTATACTATAAGGATTCAGTACTTTTGAAAACGCTTATCACCAAAAAAATCCTAACCATCTCTCACGGATGACCCACGTGTCAGGTCCAACGATGGAAACGACGTGAAAAGTTTTTAAAAAACGATGTTTTTAGCGAGTTTTTTCGGTTTTGGACATTACTTTTCTCACCTTGAAATTTCTTTACCCACCTTGTGTACCCACCCATCAAATGAATCAAATAGTCTAAACAAAGGTAGCGCACGTATACCTATAGGAGACGTTCTTCTGGCCCGTTCGTGAGAGTCCGGCACGGACGTGCGCCTGACGGAGGCGTCGATTTCCTTTTTATTTAGAGAATTATCCTATGTATGATCGTTTATTTGTACTCGGCAGCAAGAGATGCCAATGATAATACCAAATCTGTAGGAAGCAAGATGATCGTTTATTTGTTGTCGCAGTACATTGCGACCCTGGCCTCGAGGTTGAGCGCGGCGGCGGAGCGCTAGCCTGCGCGCGGGGAGCAGTGTGATGATGCCTCCGAGGACGTCGTCCGGGAGGCGGCTCAGCAGATTGAGCGGGTCCAAGTCTTCTTCTCCCTTACTACGACTCCGGGAGGCGGTTACTGCCGCCGCGGCTTCTTGGATGATCCCGTGCGTGAGCACGTCCATGGCCGCATCTTCTCGCGCGCGGCCTCTTGGATGCCGTGAACGCATCATGACGGTATCTTATTCTTCCATGACCAGCCACCGTCGAAGCTTGCGATCTTACGTCTTGATTTCCCTGTGGTCATCATGGTGAACGGCGTTGAGGTGCAGGATGAGGTGTGACACAACGGTGCCTGCGTCGCGATCGAGTTCGCTGCCACCGAACGCCTCCTCGTCCATGACGCCATCATATCCCCCTCCGTGTCTTGACGCATATTCCCCATGCGACGGCTCGATGGGGCATGCAAAACCTCCATCACCGCTGCCGCTCTCCGTCTCCGTCGACGAGTCCCCGGAGCTCGTGCCGTAGAGGTATGGCCATCCAGCCCTTGGTCCTGCCTGCGGTTTGTTCGTCCGAATGAAAAAGTTCAGAAATATGTCTTGCGGCGCTTCTGGGACCTGGGCACTGAGGGTGTCCGCAATGTGCTGCTCGCCTAGGCAACGCGCGTGCGGCCTGTGAGGTGCTGTGCAAGATTCCGGAGCCGATGCTCGTGATTGGCCCTGTTTCTGTCCTCCGTCGGTGAGGTGCTCTGCACGATTCTCTGTCCCTTCTATTCCTTGTGATTTATTTTGGGCTAAGCCTGCCGTCTCGCCTAGCTGCTCCTAGAAGGATAAACCAGAGAGGGCCCCGAGCACAAAAGGCTGATTTCAGGTTTTGTGTATTGCAACAACTAATAGCGGTAAGATGCTTCAATTTGTCTCTGAACAATTTATGCTTCGATCAGTTTCTGGATAGCATGTATGTAGACGAAAGATCATCTTTTAGTAATGGATACCCTCATAAGTGATTGATCTTTTTTTGTCGAATACCATTCAATTGAAGTGATATCTTGGCATGGCTAGCCATCTGATTCTCTACAACCACAGTATTTATAAACAGGTTAGATTAATCAGGGAGGCAAGTTTGCTTCTTCATGATTGTCATGCTTGCTTCTTAGACTTGAGCTCCCAAGTTTGATGACTTCTTTCCTTACGTTGTTCTTTCTTCTTATTTTTCTAATTAATTATGAAAGTGGAAAAATTCAAGATCCTCGTATTGTTTGTTGTGACATCTAAGATGGATTTAATTGAACATGCTTTGCCTGTTAGCTTGTGGCGCCACTAGAAGATTAGTCATTTTATATCTTTAGGCCATTGGGTGAGTCCTTTCTGATTTGATTCTATAATCGATTAATCTGTTATATGGGTTGTCGCCCTTTACAAATTTGCATGTCCTTTGAATATTGTCTTCTACTGTTATAGAAAGCCATGTGTTATGGTTGCACGCTACATGGAGTATGCAACTTCATGTATTAGTATAATCTCATCCAAGTAAAAAGTGACCAGCAAATTTTCATCACCCGACATCATGGTTAGTTGTTGTCCATTTTTAATTTTTTATTATTGTGTTCTTACCTGTGTGGATCCATGCATGATTGCTACGTACTTCTTTCAATAGGCTACTGGCTACATTGGGAAGGTCTGAGTATGTCAACAGCCATCGGTCGAGCATGGATGATCATGGCTGAATTGTAGGCTCAACAGAATTGTTTTGACGTCAGTGGTGAAATGTGTGATAACATTTCCATGTATTGTGATTTGGTCAAATTATGATTATTTTCTATATCTAATTTTATTAACTGAATTAGAGAGCACAAGCATGATGGTTGGTAAGTGTAGCGTATTGAGAGAAGGTGGCAGGGTTACTTGATTGGTTGCTTTATCATAGAATTTTGGGTTGCCTGGATTATACAGCTAGCCAATTCTTTGACTACTGAATTAGAGTGCTTACATTATTGTAGAAATAGTCAACTCCTAATGAAATTCGGCACTAAACCTAAAGGATGACTGACAACTATTTGGTATGTTCACCATTCAGTATGCTTTGGAAATTTTAGCAGATTTGCCAAGTGAAGATACTACAAAAGGGATCATGGTTAATTGCTATGTTTTATCTTTGCGACATTGCTACATATTTTAAAACCGCCTATATATGTATGTGTACTTTTATGTCGAACCACATATTTGAACATGAAAAGCCTAATTTGGACACTTCATTTGTAAAAGGGGATGAGTTATCTACATTATTTTTCATCTAAGCTATGCGGTAACTTATTTTCTTTAATTTTTTTATTGGATATGCTTGTAATGCATGCACATTTTGCATTAACATAAAATTATTGCTCATTTTTCTTTTCTAAACACGTGCGGCACGCACATGCACTCTACTGGTAATAGCAAAGGCTGCAACAAGTGTGAAGAGGGAGCATCGAGTCATCGTGAAGGGGCTAACCGGCTAAGTCATATGAATCACGAGGGAACTCGAGTTGTGCACACATAGGATCATCCACAGTTGCATCTCATGCTTCGCAATGCCCCTAGCGTCATTTCTCGATACCTTCCAACCCTACTCCCGCATTGTGCCTCACTACACAGTACCCAGCGGCTTCCATTTGCGCTACCAGATGTGCAGTAGTCGGCTGCTCTGCTCTGTTAAATGTGCACCCTGTGCTCTGTCTCAATCTCATGGGTCATGGTCCGGTTCCTCCACTCGAGCTAGTCATATGCCGGCTTCGATTTAATTTGCTGCTACTGATGTGCACAAGTTACAGCCACGTGAACGATCCAGCTATGTTAGTTGGGAAATTACAGAGATAAAGCACAGGCCTGCAACTGCAATAACTGGACCGTGGTCCAATGGACAGTGCAAACTGCAAAGTTTGAAGCTTTCATTCATCATTAAATTGTTTTTGCTTCTGTTTAAGCAGTCAAGAAGCGTGGCACAGGCGCACAGCAAACATCCGCAATACGAAACAAGCACAAGGCCATGGAATGGAACAGATTATTAACAGAACAGAACAGAACATCACGATTATTCAGATCAAAGACATAGCAACGAAACATTGCATTGAATTCTGGAAGACAGGTGACAGGAGCAGGCGTTTATTTGAAGCAAAAGGTGCAGCTAATTAAGAATTTGAGCTGTTGCAGGATTTCCCCTCACTCGAACATTTAAGTAAGAATAGTAATGCCTCATTTATTTGAGCTGGTGCTAAAATCAAGCAAAGGCCCTCGCAGAGAAAAAAATCAAGCAATGGCTGCAACAAATGTGGCTGGCAGTGTTGACATGTCACAACTTTACATCGCGCATAATGGCTGTATGCATGTATATCACTGGACTTGAACAGTTGAACCATTCTGTTTTCAATCTGACGGCCCCTAGCACATGCAATTATCACGCTCGTTATTTGTTCCCTTGGGTGTATGCAAATTTTCCATAATGACATTCACCTTTAGAACTAACAACCAGATGCCTCCTATGAGATCTTCCACTGGCAGTGACGATCAAACATCAAAGGTAAACAAAAAGACATCCAGATGAATATGTCAAGAAAACACAGCACACATTTGAACCGATGAAGACTGAAGAGGGAGCATCGAGATCATCAAAGCGATGTGAAGGAGCCAGGCGCTCTTCAAAATGACAAGGGGCTAAATCATATGAATCGGGAACTCGAGTTATGCACACATAGGATCACCCACCCATGGTGGCATCTCATGCTTCGCAATGCCCCTAGCATCATTTCCTGATACCTTCCAATCCTACTCCAGCAGTGTGATGACTCACTAAACAGTGTACAGGTGCTTCCATTTGCGCTACCAGATGTGCACTTGTGCTGTAGTCGGCTGCTCTGTTCTGTTAAATATGTGCTCTGTCTCTCATGGCCCGAGGTGAGCGTTTCCAATAAGCTTGGCTAGGGATCCCTTCGCATTACTCGAGCCTGGCTCAACCAAACATGAATGAGCTGCCACGGCCACCCACAAACACCACCCTGCAGCGGCTTTCAATTCAATTTGCTGCTACTCCTGTGCACAAGCACAAGTTACAGCCACGTGAACTTCCAGCAAGCAGCAAAGTTAGACATACAGGGATGAAGCACAGGTCAACACCTGCACTAGAATGTGGTCCGATGGACAGTGCAAAGTTTGCACAGCTTCATTTATTATGAATTTCTTTTCGCTTCTATTTAAGCAATCAAGAAGCCTGGCACAGCAAACATAGGCAATACGAAACTAGCGCTAGGCTATGGAGCAGATGATTAACAGAACAAAGCTTCACGATCATTCGGAGCAAAGACTTTAAGCAACGAAACATTGCATTGAATTCTTGAAGACGGGTAACACGAGCAGGCGTTTATTTGAAGCAAAAGGTGAAAGCTAGTAAACTAGAGCAGGAACCAGCCCCTGCGACGCCCGAAACCTCACGAAAAAGTACAAGCCCTTGGAAATCAAGTACACATAATTCAAACACATGACTAACAATGCGAATTGCGGTGAACAATCCTAATGCAGCCGATGGTTCTCCCGCTTGATTGATCTTCTTTCCCGCACTAATCGAAGGACAAGGGAACAGCACTCGCCTGGATGCAAGAGAGAGATGTATTGATTAATAAGCTTGTTTAAGACTGCCGAAATGAACATAAATTAATATGCATATGCTCTCTAACAGTTATCAAATAACTTACCAGGCTACGGTATTTCAGAGCATAGAACATCTCAAGGTAGCGGCGAGTCTCACGCCTCTCCAAGTTGCTCACATACTTCCAGAATCCGTATACACCAGTGAGGGTCATCAGCCTCTCAGAGTACAGCTTCCAGGTGTACCTGACAAATCCAAAACTTGTAGTATTAGGATTCACACGTAGGTAGAGACTAGAGAAAAGCAACACACAAATATCTAGGTGTTGACTGAGTGTTGGCATCATTGAACAAGCACATATTACTCATATCTGAATGAGCACACTTAATGAAAACTTCCCTTTATCTAAAAATATCTGAATGAGCACATGATGCACTTTCAAACTAAGCAAGAATATCTTTGGTGTATGTCCATTTATATTTGTATTGCAGATAGCAGGAGAGATAATTGCATACTTCTCATAAATTCTCTTCAGGCCTCCCTGGGAGATCTTGTCCCAGTAGCTTGGATCCGCCTTGCACTTCTCAAAGAAGTTGACCAAGATATCTGCAGCCTTGTCACTGTGGTAAGGATCAATGTGCAAACCAGACACACCGTCCACAATGATTTCAGCTGGGCCACCATGGCAGGTAGCAATTGTTGGCAAACCACATGTCATGGACTCAATGACAGTCAGGCCAAACGCTTCATAGAATGCAGGCTACAAAAATAAAGTGATAACAAGAATTCAGTCCTGCATAGCACTATTGCTAGAACTCAGAAGTCGCTCACTAGATCAGGTGTGAATGCATACCTGCACAAATGCTCCCTTTGTGTCACAAATGTAGCGGTACAACTCCCCATTGCGGACGCGGTTCATCTGAGCCGAGATCCACCGGATGTGGCCCTTCAATTTGTACTGATCAATGAGACTGTACATCTTCTTGAACTCTGCCTGCTCCTCCCTGTCCTTGGACTCCTTGCCATGGTCACCAGCAACAATGACAAGGTTTGCCAGTTCCCTCAGGCGTGCATTCTTACCATACATCTCAACCAACCCTGTCATGTTCTTCACACGGTCAAGACGAGCCATTGAGAAAATGATTGGCTTGGTCTTGTCCTTCAACACAAACCTGCATAGCAATGGAAGGTGTGCTCAAAGGTCAGGTGTTAATTATTGTAAATGGGAATTGCTCTGCATATCTTTATACACAGAAAGACCTAGGCCAGACATGAAGAAGACTGTTGAAATATTTCCAAATGAGACAGGTAAGTTCAGTACTCACTTGTGCTCAGAGTTATCAACTTCGCTGTAAATGAGCTCCTCAATCTCAGGGTGGAAGGCAGTGAGTCTCTTGTCTGTTTCAGTGTACGGGTAGTAAACACTCATGTCAGCTCCAGGAGAGACGATATTGAACTTGGGATCAAAAACATCAATGCCATGGACAACACGGTAGAGCCCAGGGAGGGTAAATGCAATGTGGGACTCATATTGCCCAACAGTGTCCTTGCTGCAAAAACAACACAGCAAGCATCAGATACCCGTTTTGTTACTACTACACGGTGATGGCCTACTGTTATTAAAATACACAAAAAAATTACCTTCCCGCAATTTCTTGGAATGTGCTGGTGATGATGAAATCAGTGTGATTCATGGCAATAAGGTCAGCTGTGAACTGGCATGAGAAGTGATACTGACTGTCGAATTTGTCCAAGTATATGTCTGAGTTGGGGTATTTGGTTTTCTCCAACGCATGGGCAATGGTACACTGAAAGTATGTAAAAAACCATAAGCATTCGGCAAGCTTAAGAATTTTCAAGGTATTTCATGTACAATCAAACAGACCTGAGTAACTCCCAACTTGTGCGCAAGCAGAGTGGCAACTAGGTTGCCATCACTGTAGTTGCCAATGATAAGGTCAGGCTTGGCCTGCATTTCTTTCATGATTTCACTAGCAACATCCTGTAGCACAGAATGCATGAATTCAGTATTAATAGAACAAGCTAGTCTGTGTAGGACAGACAGTCAGATAATTAGCCTGTATACCTCAGTGTATGTCTCCAGGTATGGCCAGACATCAAAACGAGAGATCCACTTGCGGAGAACACCATTCTCATTTCTGAATGGAACACGAATGATGTCTGTGTGCTCAGTTCCAATGACCTTCTCTAGCCGCTGGCCACAAGTAGTACCAACAGCATCAGGCAACAGCCTGGTAACCTGCAACAAAGAAAAGCATGTAGGCACATTTACTCAGTAACTGACAACACAATGGAAGTGATCAGAAGTTGGAACATGATCTCAAACGTACAATGAGGATCTTAGGGGTGATGTCAAGGCCTTGCTGCTTAATCCTCAGAAGCATCTCATTCTCCAAAGCACGGACTTGGTCCAAAATGTACACAACCTGAGAAGAAATGCGATGCAAATCAGAAACAATAAAACCTACCAGCAATCCTAGTTAAAAGGAAAATAATCATTTGCTTCTGTACCTGACCACCAGTATCAGGGTATCCAAGCACATTGGATTGGGCAAAGTAGCCATGCGGAGACAGGATAACAACATTAAACATCATCGGTATAGTTCCAAGGAATTTCTCCAGGTTGGCAGGGTCAGGGGCCTCAAGAAGGTCAAGAAGCAAGTGGAGTGTGTCAAGGACACGCTTTGCAGTGTCACCCCAACCCTTCTCCAAACCGAGCTCTTGGAACCTAATGCAGATCATGGTTATACATTGCAGTCAATCCATTTGCCATATTTCAACCAGAGTTAAATGGTAAGGACAATTTATCAAGAAATCACCTGTGGTTGAACTCTGAGTAGGGAGTGTCTTGAGGAATGCTCAGTAGGTACTCCTCTGCCTTCCTGAGAGATGACTGGAGCCCACGAAGACTCTGAATTCTGTCATTCAACATCATTGTCTGCAACAGAAAGCATTTACAGATGAGAGAGTTGGAACACATCATTTAACGACATTTTCAGGCTGTCAAGTTCTTAGTAAAGTCAAAAAATTAATGGCATCATCAATTCTGAAGCGTGCGCTTGGCAGATTCTGGATATTGGAAACTTACCGTGCCCTTGTAGTTATGGGCTTTGAGAAAGTTCAGCAGGGGGTACAGGCTCTCCTTATCTTGAAACAACTTGGAAGACAGGTGTCTGTTAAGGAACTGTACTCCATTTCCAATGGACTTTGACATGGATGGACGAGGGAACGAGGCATTGAAGGGCTCAAAATCAAGCTCGAGCACAAAGTTGCTGTTGTTTCTGGTGTAAAAGGAGGTACTGAATTAGTATATGGAAAATTTAATGTAGAAATTAGCCTAAAATTACTAATAATTCATCTTAGAACTTACTGTCCATCAACCAGCTGTTCCTTGAATGCCAAGTACTCAGAAACACTCAGCTCCTCCACAGCCAACTCACTCACATTCACCCTAATGTAGTCCCAGACACCAGGCCTTGGCCTGATAGCAAGTGCAACCCAGGGGGGAAGCACAATCGCTTCCTACACGCAGACAAGAAAGGAAATTAGAATGACTTGCTGGTTTTCATTTGGCAAGCACTCAAGCAGGCATATCGCTGTTACCTGAGCAGCACGGAGAATGTCTTCAAAGGGTGCATACTTCTCCTTGTCACTTTCAAACAGTGCATCAAACTCAGCAAGCAGTTGATGGCGCTGAAGCATTCCCTTGCCCTGGTTAACATACCTGTGAAGAATGGTATTTCACAAACAGAACCGACGTTACGTCTCATATTTGTTCCATTTTTTTCATTTATTGATGGATATCTCATAAATATATTAAGGATGTAGATGGAAAATAGAATTGCTTTATCTCTAGATTGTACTGATCCTTAGTAAGACAAACAATGTGTCAAATGCTGTAACTTGATACTGTCTTACGAACTAGATTGCAATGATTCTACTTTAAGACAAACAGAAAGACAGTCTACACAAACTTAGTAACAGCAACTCGCTTCTACTTATAAGATCATAAAAAACATTATATATGATCATTATGAGTCTGAGATCGAGCATTTAACACTCTCAGCATGCATGACTATTAACAAGAAAAAACCAAGTAAAAATGTGTGACATGTTATTATATATTTACAGCTGGATGTGCTAAATTAAAGACAAAATGAAAATACCAGATTAGCACATTTCAGTACCAGAATCAAAATGCAAGTTGGAAATATTTTGACATCCTTACTTGGAAAACAGTGCAATCAGCTCATTGGGATGAGAGGAGAAAGTAGCACCAAGTCGTTCGCGAAGACTGTGGAGGCGAGTCAGCTTGGCAGCCATGGCTCAATGGTACCTCAACACTGCAATGAGAACCACACAGAAGCACACAGTTAAAACTTAATGGTACTACTGATTAGAAGAAATGGATACCAGTATGCATTCCAAGACTGTCTGAATAAGTAGATCATGCAAAAGCAACAAAATCGCACCAAACACAAGTACTAAATTCTAAAAAGTAGGACGCGGTATGCTATAATTGCTATTTGCTTTATCAACTGATGAAACAAATAACAAAATACAGAATCATCAGCAAAATAAATACATGATGATAAAGCAGGCACTTATCCTGCACCAAGCAAAGCAAGTACTGATCCTCCACCAAACAAAAGCAAGTACTGATTCTGCACAAGCACTTCATTATCCGATAATATTTTCAAAGGAGAAAAGGAACCAGCTTGATTAAATTAACTTGATGGTTTAGAGAATAGATTCCACTCAGATTCTAAAACCCAATTAGAGGCAGCTAAAACACTAAGAAAATAAGAGGATTTGCCTTCTGAATAAGCACAGCCAACCGCATATATCAATATCACGAATCCCTAGAGTGGAGATCAGGCAAGGTCATAAGTCCGTGGATGAATCCAACGAGATGACTGTTCGAAGTAAAACCTCGAAGTAGACATGTGATTCCAAGTTTACAACCGCCTCAAGTTAAAATCTTTTTTGGGGCAATTTTCTGCTGGTAATAAACCCGGAAAAGGACAGGGGAAAGCTCTGTACGCAAATTGGAACGATTTAGATCAGAGAAATCCATAAACCCAAGAGTATGTCAGCAGAACCCCACCAAGATTCATCCGATGACGCACCCAAAGAACCACGAGAACGGAGAAAAACCGGCGAAATGGCGGAGGATGGCAACGAACAAGGCGACATCCTCCGGTGCCAAAGCCGAGATCTTTCTACTGCGGCTAGATTAGCTCAAAACCCAAGCGAAACCGCTCCCAGGATTAGCACAGAGATTAGGCCAGGATGAGCAGGGAGAAGAACAGATAGCGTAAACATACCCAATGGTCAACAGGGGAGCAGTCCAATGGAGGAGGAGGGTTTCTCCGGGACTGAAGAGGGGCCAATAAATAGAGGGCAGCTGCTGCATAAACCCAGCTAGCGAGTTGCGCAGACTAATGGTAGGGTCCACCCTCAAGCTGACAAAGCAATGGATAATTCCCAATTACTATAACAAACTGTTTCGCTAATCCTCATGCTGTCACTAATTGTGTCATGGTGCCGCAAAAGCATCCAATTAGCATATGCTGGCCTACCAGACCAATGGCTGGTTTCGAAAAAGCTTGGACCTTTCTGCAGCAGAATACCATACTACAGTGCAGAGTAGGTGCAGTGAACGCAAAGACGGGCTGGGAGAGAAAGGAATGAGAAATTTTAAAAAAAACTCCCTTTTATTATTCTTTTCCCAAATTCTCCACAGAAAATTTCGCAAGTGATCTGGTGAGGAGCAAAAAGCTGGTGATTGGACGCCCAAGATCGGCTCAACATTGCAATCATCAACAGACGCAATGAGACTGTCCAGATAAAAAAGCAACAAGATATTTTTCCGCTTCCTATAGTTCCTAATGCCTATTGGATCAGTGGGACATTTTTTCCCCCCTAATCCTTTCTAGAAGCTTGACCTCTAAAGCGTGGGTCTCTCAGAAAGCAGAAAGCTCGTGTGCAGAAACAACGGGGGAAACACCAAGAACCCCTTCCCCAAGTGGCAAATTCTTTACGAAATCGGGCATAACCATCTCTAAACAGGAGGCCAAATTACTCCAGAGCTGCATCCAGTCAGCAGCACAAGGGACAAGCGGCAACAAGAAAGTTGCGGAGATCTTGTTTCAAGAACAGAAAGCATAGGTTCTTGCGGAAATGCAGCTAGGCGATTGATGAGCAGCCAAATAGCACTCGCATAGGGCGTGCCGCGAGGAGGCTAGGTTCCAAACAAGAACAGGCTAGGATGTGCAGTGCTGACATGGAGAATTAAGGAAGACGATGCCAAAAACTGCAAGCGAAAAGAAACATTTTTTTTGGATAACCAAAAACAAAGGAAAAGGGAGCACCCGTGCCACAGGAGATTAGAATGCTTTACCCTCACGCAAAGAAAAAATTAAAGATCCAAGAAAGTAGGGTCACATGGCAACCACTGCGGTCAGTGCATCACCCATCTAAATCGCTTCAAAAGTAAAAATCTCAATTATTTCGTCCAAAAACATTTCAACCTTTCGGCGGTTAGGATGCAAAGGACAAAAAAATGAAATTGTACATGTGCCCAAGGTAAATAATTATGTCACCACCTTCCCAAACCTAATAAAATAGGTCCAAGTTCCCCACAAAAGATATAGAATAAGTATTGTGAAGATAGCTAGTACAAGACATTAGAACAAACAATTTCAATCAGATCCGGCATGACAGCACTAAACAAGAGCACACCGCAACTCTGAAACCAAAGACATCCCCAAACCTAATTTCCAAGTTTCACCAACACATCACCCCCACCAACGCATGCAAAAGTGAAGAAACAAAATAGCCGGCATTGCAATGTACAGGCAACACGAATGAGATGACGCACACCTTTGCAAGAACAGAGACGGGAGCCCAAGAATGGCGCCTACAGAAACAGAACACGCAAGACTGGATGGATGATATGCAGAGAACGCAATGCGGATATTTGGGATGCAGAATGGGACCAATTTATAGCGGCAGGGAGTCCGGATAAGTCCTTTCGTGTGCTTGTAAAACAAGCCATGGCCGTCGCTTCTGGTTTCCTTTTCGATTCAACGTGCGGCGCTCTGAGTCTCTGACCCACGGCAAGGAGAAAAAGAAAGGCAGGGTGAATGAGATGGCATCTCGGCAGCATGTTCTTCCATTTGCTGCTCGGCCGGTTTCCAAATCCGTCGCCAGTATCAGGCGATCTGCTACTGGTTTTGCACGATCATGTTGCCTTTTTTATATGAAATATAAATGCAAATGGGTTTATTTGGATGGCGACACGGCAGGTTAGGTTAGCGTGGGTCCAACCTTAGTCGCTGGGGGAAAGAAAAAAGGAGGCTCCTTGTGCTGTGGATGATATGTTCCTGAAAGTTTTTTTTTTCTCGTGGGGTGGTTTAATTTTTGTAGCTAAGCTGAGTTGAGTTGCTACATGGTGTGAACTTTTAGCGTACGAGAGGGTGTATCATCGTACACGTTATGTATCTACCGTGTTGCAAATGCCTTGGAGGATGAGCCGTTCTTTCTTCTCGAAAGAGTACATTAACAACACGCGCGCACATCAGAATCACACCATCACATGGCACTTTTCGCTAGGTTGATGTTACTTCATGTTGTCCTATTTGTTTTAACTTTATATGCACATATCAGAATCACAATCCCAGAAATTAGTTATCTTGGTTTCGACCCACGAATCTTTTACTCCGCTGGTTCTTCCCATCAATTGATGGATCTTGCGGACGTTGCACGTGTGCCTATTGGCTACTTCATGGCAAAGTCATCGTGGGATAGCGTGAGTTATGGCCGATCGTTGTTGGTCAAGATTGGGTAGCATGAGGGTATTGGCTCGGTAAGAGGGTGGAAGTAGCATTATGAACTTCGAATTGGTGATACTTTTTTGGTTCAGATTTACCGACTTCGGGGAGAAATCCTCATGTCTGTCCTTAGTTGGATGTACCTGACAATGGTCTTGTTGAAGCATTGTTTGGAGCTCGATGGATTGCTCTCTACGGTGAAAATCGATGATCTGATCTTAACTGGTTGGATCATGGCAACGACTGCTCGTGCGCGTGCTGTTTCCTTGTTTTTAGAGAGCCTTTCTCGTAGTCCATAATGCTGCTTTGTTGGTGTATGAAACTGAAGATTAAGTCGTATAGGTAGTCTGCTTTGACATAAATTTTATGTCTTTGTTTTTATTTTTTATTTTAGGCTGTGTGCATCTTAGCTATGCAGAGGCCGGGAATGATCTTAGTGTAATTGTATCTTCTCGATGTAATTGGCCAAGATTAATAAAGTTTCCCTTATTTGAAAAAAAAACATCAGAATCACACAATCCTACACACTTTGTCCTAGGCTGAGTAATGTCACTCCGTAGTGTTTTTGTCTGGCTTTAGATCCTTAAAAGCTAGCCGTAGATCGAAGGTTGCTTAAGCTGCATTGGTAGGTTTTGTTTGGATCCATCCAGCTAATTTATTAGCTGGTTAGCTGAAATTAGCTGGATTGGACTAGCTAATTGGATAGTCGCATTAGATGAGAATTAGTTGATTCTGTTTGAATCCACCATAGCTAAAATTAGCTAGCTAGCAATTAAAGTTGTAATCTAGTGGGACGTAGCTTGTGGGCCTTGGTGTGAATTGGTGGACTCTAAGAATAATATGCTTTTAGAAAGTATCTTGTTTGTAATTGGTATGTCTGCGATCTCATATGCTAGTGGCTCATCATAGAGAAAAAATACTGAGACATTAAATGGTGAATAAAATTCTTCTGTTGTGCCGTGTGCATCCATCCCATGGTGCAAAAGGACAATGATTTTACCATTAATCCGAAAAATATCCTCCACTTCAAGGTCTCAAAAAATTGTCAAAGTCGTAGTTGGGAAATACAAAACATGACTCTAGTGACTCTAGACGATAGTGACTGAGGTATGAGTCAATTCTCGTCTGCCAGATGAATCTAGAATTATACAAGACAAAATACCCAAGGGTGGACAGACACCAATCAAGAAACCGGAATTCACATCGACATCAAAAGCATTTTTTTAGTATTGTAAAACAACACTAGAAAACAATTAGATCGGAAGCAAAATGGAAATTTGGATGAATAACTTCATGATTGGTACCCATGCTTCTCATGTGCTTTTATCATGGAGACACGGACAATAACTTAGGCCATCAATACAAACTGAAGATACCTCTCCGGTATAGGTTTATGGTAGAAGAATTTACCAATTTGGGTTCGAGTCTTCAATTTAAAATTGGTGTTTACAGGGGTGGAGTCAGGGGGTTTGGTGATGTCATATGACACCATTAAATTTTGGTAATTTTTATAGAAAGTAAATGTTTATTGATGCTAATTTGGTAAATGACATCATAATGTTATGGAGGTGTTTATATTTAAGATTGCAATCATTGACTAAGGTGCTTATTGTTGCTTTGCTAATTTGAAGAGCTGCTAGCATGCTTCATAACAGAAAAACTACACAAAACAAACTTGAGCTACCATTGTAGTAGAAACAACAAAAGTTTTCTACTTGAAACTTGCACGTACCGAGGTTCGCCTAGTTGTATATTAGCCTCCAGTAGAGTCAAATTAGTATCAATGTAGTTGCGATAAATTGAGTTAGTAGTCTAATTATATGCGAACTTTTTTAGAGCAATTATATACCGAATTATAAAGAACAGAAATAACCCTTTTTCGTTTCTATTATGCGCATCTATCATAGGAGTACTTCCTAACAAGGAGTCCCGAATTTGAAGCGACCACGAATTCAACAGGAATGGCATCTAGACGCGTGTACTTTGGGTGGAATTTGATTCTTACGCGGAAAATAGTGGGACATGTCACATGAGGGCACAGCAGGCAGGCAGGCAGCAATTTGTATTCGTTTTGTCCTTTGCTTCTGTTATACACTTATACTACTCGTATCGCAACCAGCGGTTGACATTTGTATAGGGCGTCAGTTTCAATTGGTTGGGAGCATCAACGCCTGGCTTATAAATGAGGAGTCAAATAAAAAGGGGAAGCTGCCACGCCAAAAAAAAAAGAGGAGTGCATACGTTTCCAATTATCACTAAAAGTATGAGCAACCTGTGGTAACAATTTAATCTGCGGTGTTTAGAATTTGTGGAGTTTCAAACCATGGGCCGCATGACTTTTCTTTTGTTTTCTTTTATAATGAACAAAACCTTAAAAATGGTACCTAAATGTTAAACTCCATAACTCTGAACAAAAAGAATATTTTTTCCACTTTGCATTATATCTGCTCCATCTTAGCAACACACACCGTTATCAACCATAAATTTAAGGCATTGACCTAGAATGGATGTGGATCAATGGCTCTTTCTTCATAATCCACGTGTGTGCATATACGCGCCAAGTCGCCAACAGAAGACCTCATTTGGCACACAAGAAATGTAGAAACACCTATCAGTTTGCTCACGTGAGCAAAACCCCTATTTGGTTTAAGCAGGACGAGTGATCTAGGTGACAAAGCTGTCTAACCCGTCAACTAGTGCTGTACGTAGCTGATTAAACAGCACTCACCCCCGCTTTCCAAGTCCTGATCCTTATCCTTTCGCAGTGGTCCAATCCTATCACTGAATAAAATTATGGGGGGTGGGTGTGACGCCGCCAATTATGCGATTAACTCTACTGTTAGCACAGATATTTCTTTGGCATGTCGCTTCCTAGCGCTAGAAAGAGGGAATGACAGCAACGACCCAACGTGATCTTCATCTCCCCTCACCCTGTTCGGCAGAAGCCGGGTCACTCGTGATGGCGAAAAGCCTCTCGCCGTTGTTTGTTCCACTGACGACGATCTGATACCATGGTTTGTTTCCTAGGTTGGATCTCATATATACAAATATAAATAAATAATCACCTAGGATGGGGTGAATGATTTCACTTCACGAAAGCACCGTCAACTTGTTGCTCGTCCGAGACAAAAAGAAAGGAAAAGGAGATCAAATCGGCGAGATCATCCCAACTTCTCAATGGATTCAGCGTGCATCAGCTAGTTGGAAAGGATGCGGCTTTTGTCTCTGCAATCTGCACAAGCTGGCCATTGACTGAGCTGTGAGCTGGGGTCAGGCTGCGCTGCTGCCTCTCTGAAACCACAGCGAGATTAGACGGTAATGGACGGTCCAAACCAGGTGGAGGCAGCAGTCTCGTGTGACCTGATTAAATCACATGGCCGGCGAGGTTTGGAAAAGCCGGCAGCCATCGACGTGGACCATGCCTCAACCGAGACTGACCACAGGCACATGCCGTGGTCTCTCCGGCCCCGTGTCTATATTTCCACAGAAAAGAATTTGCTTGCCTGCCGGCCAGTACGGACGTGTCGCTTGTCTCTTCAGACATTGGCTGGCCAGCATCTCAGACAACTAATAAGTGATTTAATTTCCAAAAAAACTAGTAAGTGGTTTCCTTTCTACAGCTACAGAATTCTGCTACAGCTTTCGCACTGGGAAACAAACAGTATAATATATTTGCGACACAAAACGGAGATTTAGCAGGTGTTACAGCAATCTTCGATTCAACAAACAGTACAAGAGACGTCTCTTGAGAGTTGGGACAAGGGGGGTTTGGTACAATGGGAATTACACAATGGTTGTTGTCTCTCCTGTTGCGACTGAAAATTACATGTACACAAGGGTCCCATCCAAAAAGGTTGAGGGAAAAATGGTGCTTTCATGCCCACCTCAACTCTCATGGGAAGGAAAAGGTTGACACTTGGGGCATATATATTTACACGATGGAGATGGGGGTGATGCCTGGACAATGGTACAGCTTCAAAAGAATAATATACTACTACCTACCTTCTTTCTTTCTTTTTAAGAAAAATTAACAACAATGCCCTATCTACTACCCGCCTGGTGAGCAAGCTTCAACAAATGAACAGAATGGTACACTTCCCTAGACAACTCTTCTGACGGTCTCTGTGTGAATGTGTGAGAGATTCTCAGCCCATCATATTGATCTACCGCAAGGGGATGCTGGTTGTGATATACGATATCAAGATGCCTCCTCGCAATGGTCTTTAAGAATTAAGATGCCATTTTTGTAGCCTATCTTTTTTTCTTTTTCTACTGCTACAATCACGTAGCTTGGAGTTACATGATAAGCCATCTTGCAATATCAGTACCAAAATGCCTCTCCTTGATTAACCCATTGCACAAAATCCATAGATAACCCCTGAGCCTTGATCTCAGCAGCTTGATCATCCTGAAAGATTCAAATCAAATAATTGGTTTTATTTGTTGGGTGAATCACATATTAAGAAGGATCGCCAATTGTAGTCTTCCAGTGATAGTTATACTCTCCTAAACAAAACTATCTATTTCAAGAGAGGGGAAAAAAGAAACATGGCAGCGACCCGTTAATGCTATGCAGGACTTCATAAAAGTTATATACAAAAAAAAGGTCATGCCAGAAGGGAACCAGAACCTGGTAGTTGATACTTCAAGTTTATTCAGGAAATTAGGCCCAAAAGATGTTTATATACTATAATTGCAGTAAAAACGAATGGGCATGAATGTCACAAAATATAGAAACCCAATTACGGTGGTTGATTTCAGCTTGGGTCTATAAAGTTAGGTTAGAAAAAGGTTTCATAAACCATGATTACAGAACGCAAAAAATGGGCATGAAGTAGAAGTAGTTGCAGAAAGTAGGATTGTTGATTGCACTAACCGTCGTCTCCGTGCTTACATCACCAACAACACCATCCGTTGAAATATTCACATCGGGAGTGCTTATGGCTTTTGATCTGTTTAAGCACAATGCACAACACAAACGATAATGAGGTTAGAAACATTCACCTACATCTCAATAATAAATGTGTGATGTCAGTCTGTAGTTCCATCGACACATCACTAGAATGCAGGAATAGAAAATACATGGCATTGCAAACAACTTTTTTTTGTTTTGTTTTTTTCTCAACATGGGTTGTCTTGGAAATCTGTTACAGAAATACCAGGTTCAACTTCAAATACGGTTGGGGAGAGGTATCAACTCTCTAGTGTTCCTTAGCTCGATTGATTTGGAAACATCGCAGTGATGGCATGGTCAATGGTGAAACACCAAGCGTTCGATAGGTTCTGTGACAGACCTGGGAAGAAGCTCGAATCTGGTGTGATATGGGGTCTATTAGGCTTTCACAGCTTGTAGTGAGCGTGCCCTAGTTAGTGCATGGAATTTTCTGGTCGTTTCAATCCTGACTGTGGCAGAGTGAATGTGCGTTTGAGTGAGTTGAACTCTTTCCTACTTAATGCAAATGATGCTCTGGTCTCCTACGTATTTAACAAAATTCATCAAAACCACTAACACAAGCTATGTGCAGAGTTTTTCTTCTTTTTTGAGAAAAGATGCTGAGGAATCAATTAAAAAAAAGGCCAAACTAATGACTTCTAGTTGCCAACTCTTGTGTATATCATGCACAACAAAGAGAACTGATGCACTACAGATACAAGATAGACCAAAGAGGGAAGCACAGTATGAACCTTTCGTTGTCTGAAGCTGAAAGCCAGTCAAGATCCAGGAAATTTGAATCACCTGGGCCGTTGCAATAGTCTAGTTCACAGCTTATATGCTTAACGTGAGATGCTGTTGGAGTATACCTGCAGCATTTTCAAGAGGGATGGGAATCGGTAACTTTCATCAGTAACTCAGTATCAGATACTAATTTCTCAAATGTATGCTTTAGGATAATCGCTCTGCTTATAACAGAAAGGTGAAGTTTCAGAATATTGAAAAGCACAAACCAACCTTAATTTAGACACAGAATTGTCGGAGGTTGAAGACATTCCATGCATAGAACTCCAGTTTGGATATTGCCCTTCTTTTTTTGAACCAGTAAATGCCGAGTTTAACATTCCATTTGGGCCGTTGCTGGACATGGATGGTTTGCTTTTATTAAGAATGCTGCCGTCTGACCTTGCCCTCTTCATCAATTTACTGACAAATATGTAGATCTTAGATAACTGATAAAATGGTTGGTAAGGAATAAATCTTAGATAACCGTGCACAAGCATGTACGAATAAATCTTAGATAACTGTGCGCAAGCATGTACGAATAAATCTGGACATCTAATTCTTAGATGAGGTGGTAAGGAAACAAAACCTTGCTACCCTTAAGAAGAAAGTAAAAGATATATCCTTGCTACGAAGAAGGTAAAGAGGTGAATAACACAACTTTCTTCACTTGAACTTTCAAAACTGGTTAAACCAGAACACGTGCATCAGATATTGTTTGCATAATTTCTTCAGGCTCTCACGTAAAAGCCAGTAGCCAATTCTTGGCTCTATTATCTTTTATTTTGTGTGAATTCAATGTGTTATCAATAGAAAGACAATAAATAACTTCATAGTCAGGCCACCTTTTGTAACTATACTATTATTGCCCCAATTCATGGAGAAGGGTATATTATTTTTAGGAGCTTGTTGTCATGCGCCCATACTTAGCCACATAAGTTCAAACATAGCCATATATTGGTAGGTTACCTTGTATCGTCATCAAGTACATGCTCGTCACCAGATTCTGGCTCCCAAAGTGCAGGTTTTCCCATCTGGGGTTCAAAGTATCCTAAAAATCTGAAATTGTATTGAGGGGAGAAAACAAGTGACAGTAACTTAGTTCATATTCATAGTATTTCCTGACTGAAACTTCAAAAGATACAACAAGACCACTTCTGGTTTCTGAATAATGATCTTAATCAAACATACAAGTTTATCGCTGCCTGTTTGTAAGCATCCATATAAGCATTGCTGTAGTATCGCTGCAGTGTCCTAAAGAACTCTTGAGATTGAATAGCAAACTTCAAGTGCCCTCTCTTTGCAGAGAATATCTACACATGATAAGCTCATCAGAGAACCGAGAAAGAACAATTCAACAAGAAAAGAATGCCACGAAAGAATGACTTGCTAAAATGCCAATACAATATATTGTTGGATTAACTAGATACCAGTAACATTATCAGTATAATTGAATGGAGAACTCGACAATTGAATAATCTTTAGTTAGGTTGATTGTCTTAACGTAAGAATGTAAGATTATAGTAAGTTATTTATCACTTTTGATTTTTGTGTCATAGTCCACTCTGCACGGCAGTTAGACATTATTAAGCTCCCTGGATCAGCAAGTAATGTGTAAACCGTGAATTTAGACTTGTGGGCTCATATCTGGGAGGGAATAGCTCTCAAATTTAACTTTCATAACTCTAAATTCATGGTTTTATTTTACTTTTCAGGATAAGTACAAGTCTGTATGCCAGTAATCAATTCGATCGACATGTAAATACTTAATATAGACCAGATGCAAAGCTCATTGAGCAAACTTGGACGAATTCTGAAGATTGTAATAGCATATGGAGTACAATCACTGCTTATTTCAACACAAGCATACTATGGAAGCAATAAAGAACCTAACGTTTTTCTGACAGATTGAAACAAGAAGTAAAATGTAGAATTGAATTAGCAAGATTCAATGAAGTACCTTGTTGTGAGCAGCCGAACCACCATACTGTAAAGCAAGTGTGTCACCCATCCGTTCATAAAAATGCATCAAATGTCGAGACAAAGTGGAGTCTAAATGAACTTCTGGAGTTTCTAAAGAGCCAAGTGCATGTAACTGGTGTCCTAGAGCAGCTAACCCATAGGCATATTGAGCGACATTTGTGCGGTCCAAACAATCTATGCAGTTTGTACGTAAGACGCCCTTTTGAAATTTTGGAGGCTTTATTTGGCTAGATCCATTGACCTCAGATTTATCTTCTGCAATTCCATTTCCAGGATCAGAACTGCCAGACGTATCGTCTTGGGATATGTCACCAGGGTCACCGACATAGTCTGCATTGCCACAATTGTTGTCGTCATCACACACATGAGGACCAAAACCATTCTTCCTATAAAGCATGAAACAAAAATTAGGAAGTGTCAAGCCATCTATGAGGTACCAGAAAGTAGGAATTCAAATTAAATGGCAACAAAAATTAATATAATAAATAAAAAACTTACAATATAGCACTTAAATTAAGGAAACTCTCTGATCTTCCAGCTGGGGAAACTTGATAATAGAAGAATTCTGTCAAGTTCAGAGCTTCAAATGCCACTTTCAAAAGCACTTGAAGGGCATTTGTACTTTTGCTGAAATATAAACTTCTTCAGTTTTTTACACCAGATGCATCAAACAGAACATAAGGTGTGTAACAAAAGAATTAATACCTTTGAGAGTTCTTGTGAAGATCCCAATGTAAAAATCTCAAATGATCTTCCCCTGGTAGACCACTATTTATAATCTTTATTGCTCTGTCAAATTCCCTACGGAGTATAATTTCACGCGGTCTCTTCTCGCGTGTCTTCCAAAAACAATAACAGAAAGTAAATTGCAAGTGTGTGGTTTTTAAAGCATGACTTATATCCAAAAGATCCATCAGAAGCAGTGACAGCATCATAATAGTGTGCTCACCTTAATCAAGTTTAAGATGATGATAGGATTTCCGTATCTTTTCCTAAGATTTTCAAAATGAAGTCTGGTAGCCTCATAATTCTTGTCCTTTTCATGCACTGCAAGAAAAAAAGAAAAGAATCAAATAAGGATTTCAGACCTTGGATTGAACATTATTGTACATATAGCAGGCTATAATGGCAGCTATAGAGAGATTTAAAACCTTGGATGGAACATTATTGTAAGGATTTCAATGCTTACATATGATATCAGGCTTAAGATTCAGCTTTGATGTCTCCTGGGACCAGAACAGTGGAATTGAACCCCTGTTCTGCACAACAGAGCTTATCTGCCTTGGTCCAAGCATATCTTCATAAACAATTTGCTCAGTCTCAACATCATTCGCTACTCTGCCCTCGTCATTCACGCCCCGCTTTAGATACCTATATAACAATATATGAAAAAGAAAACTCAGCACATTAATCCCAACCAGACTGAAATTGTTAGAAAAGAGTATACTTTACTAAGAGTTTGGCAAGTCTGAACCTGGTGCCAGCATAATGCCTCGAGCGTCTAGCAATGAGTGTCAGCATAATATCCTTCCCACATATTGCTAGTTTATCCTAGATATAAATGAAATAAAAATATTATTCTAAATGATTGTATTAATAAACAGAAATAGTGAATATCCAAGAGCAACAGAGAAGTAGATGGAAACTAAGATCAAGGATGGTCTATGTATACTGCACAAAAAGATATTATGTTGAAGATATTATGTTGACTAGTCATTTTCCCTAAGAAAGAAGCAGCATAAGCACTCACTGTAACATAGTGCAAAATAAAATCAGGAACCTATGCATAACTTGCTAATACATTAATATCTAACAATCTATTGTTTTTAGAATTTTTCCATCACGATTTTACAAATCATAGACTGAAGTTTCCTCTGACAAAAAGAAAAGGAAAATAGGGTTCTTGCTTGTCTACCAAAGAAAATATAAAACATAAATTTAGCTTGGTAAAGAGCGCAGGCAAAGATAATGAACATGGAGGAAAAAAAAGAAAGGATTTGGAACGTATGATACATCTTTTTTAATGCAATATATCATATTTCAGGAATTCTAACAAATGACATATAATATAACAGGATAAAAAAGATATAGGTTTCGTAGGTACCTGCTTAAAAAAACCATAGACTAATGCAACAGTCCAAAGTGTAGATTTCAGAATGTTACGTATCCCTCGAGTTAGGAACTCATTCCACACAAACATTGTGTCATACAGTTCCCACCCTTCTTGCGGATCACTTAAGTTCTTCTGGAGACTTCTCATTATATGATACGAGTGGCTATAAAAGAAGTCTTTTCTAAGATCAATTGTCTGCAAGAGCTTCTTGTACCTGCATGATTTAAGGTTGGCTTATGATGAACACACAGGGCAACTACTTCGGCATACCATGTAACTATGCTATGCTCCTGAATATTTTATTTTTAAGAAAAAAGAAGCTACAATATTTTATTGATCAGTTAGAAAACGTCAAGTCTAACCATCAGATATGATAGGATAGGATGTCAACAATATAATGGGAACATGGGATGCAGTCATGCAGCACACCTGTTCTCATCCTTGAAATTAATTAATTTGGGCCTCGTCTTGGAATTTGATAGCTCAATCATTGCAGTCTTAGTAACTTGGTATACCGGATGACCAAATATGTCCCCGGTCTTTCTTTGCTCAGTAATAATTAACATGTAATAGGGCCCAAGGAACTTAATGAAACCTGTAAAGAAATTGTATTGTTGATGCATATTTTCAAGGAAAATGTTGGCAACTTTGCAAAAAAAAACTATGATCGGAGAAAGATGGGATAGTTTACCGATGATTCCAAAACAGTTGGTGACAAATTTAACTCCACCAGTTGACCTATGGTCTTCATCTAGAATTTTTAGAAGATCAAGATAGTCATTCTGTGAGTGCACCATGGAATCCTCATCTACATTGAGCTCTGATGGTTCCATTCTATCAATCTTGAGTAATCTCCATAATGTCTTGTCAGTGTTAGTTCCAAGAATATAAAATTTCTGCAAAAATAAAAATCCATCAAATTATGATGAAAAATATTGAACCACTATATGGTACTATGGTTTGTTTCAAAAAAGACTGCAAGAGATTTGCCGAGAATTTTATTAGAATAAAGAAGCTATAAAAAAAAACAAAGAGGAAATGAAAACAAGTCCCTGACTCCCTACCACAGCTCCCTACAGTACTAGGTATTCAATGACACTTTTACCTTTCAGTAAATGACAACTGCTACGATTTAAGAATCAAGATTCACGTGCACCAAATTATAGTCACAAATGATTCAATGGTTTGGGATTTCTTCATGGAGTTTGGCACAATGTGTATTGGATTGCAGTTCAGCACTAAAGCTTAATTGGAGATACTTCTGTCAGCAGGTTGCACGAACCAGATTCACTACCTGTGACCTATCCTAGCAAAAAAAATACACACCAAATTCAAGTCCACCACCTTTCTTTGTTCTAAATTACAATTTTCCACCTTCTTCAAAACTATAATTTCACCCATAGCCCACCCTTTTCCCTAATCTTAGTTTTGAAAAGCTCCAATCTTTTTTAGTAGTCTTTCGTATTGACGACATCCTGTCAGATCCTCTTCGACTGTGACAAAAGAAATCCACACTAACTTATTTCGTATTTGCAATATCCCACGCAACAGATTGTTGGACAAATAGGAGATTCTGGAATTCTCAGAGATAAGCCGATAACAGAAAATAACAAAACATAACTCTACATCCTAACACATGGAATGGTAGAAGAAAGTGGTTCCAATTTTCATTTCTAACACTAACAAGAGTCTGATATCCGACATGCACCATATCAACCAGACTTCTAAATTCTAGTCAGCAAAACACTAGTCAAGACATGAGGAACAGTAGGTCCCACCTTTGGTCGTGGGTTTCGAAACTCATTTAGTAAAAAGGCCTTTGTGTAACAGAATGCATCTGGATTGAGAATTTCATCAATTACTATCAAAACGAGAAATATGCCACACAAAAAAACATTTTGTAATTAATCATTCAAACACTAGCGGTATGATCCACAGGCTAGAAATTGGATTCAGAAAAAGGAAAAAACTCGATGCTTTTTGTGCATCCTAGTTATAACTGATAGGTGATAACTGCAAGGAACACACAAAGGTCACTTTATATTAACCAAAATCCCAATAAATGAACAATAACAGCACTCCATGCAACACACGTAGCTGCTCCAGATAAATGTATTACAGCTAACAAAAGGAGGTCAAATTCCCGTGTCCCCCACGTAGAACGGAACCACCCGAATCCTGGCAGACGCCACAGATGGACAAGGATCAAAATTCCTAATCCTGGTGCTGCATGGCATGATCCAGGCACGCAGACCCCAGGCCTTATCCCGAGCTAAGCAACGCTGGAAGCTCGACCACCTTCGTAGCTATCCCACCTTTGCGGAATCACAAAGCAGCAGCAGGAGCTGCGCCACGAACAACGCAATCCCACCCCCGCAAGCGACGAGAACAACAGCAACACCCGCGCGACGCCGCGGCGCATTGTGATCCGGGGTCAAGGAGCTCACCGACTCGGCCTCGTAGAGCTCGAAGCTCTGGAGGCAGGCGTCCGCCTCCGCCGCCATGGCCGGCCGAATCCCCGGCTCAATCTCGCATCCGCCGCCCCGGGCAGATCACAGCCCCGCCGCAGCAGCCGCCGCCACCGCAGCCGCCCGCCGGAACCCTAAATCCGCGCCGCCCGGCTGCTTGAGGTAGAGCATTCCCCGCACGGCCGCAGGCGCCCGCGAATCCGAGCCCAGGCCGGCCCCGAGTCCCGCGGCGCGCGGTCGCGAATCCGGGGCGGGATTCGGGGGAGCTCGGCGCCGATCGCGAGCGGCGGAAATGGGGAAATTTCTGGGGGAGGAGGGCGAGGGCGAGGCCGGGAATGATGAGGAGATTGGATGATTTCGCTTTCTTTTTTTTTCCTCCGGGGTCCCTGCGAAATCCGTGAGGCGTGGAGGGGAGGATGGATGCCCTGGGGAAGGAGGAGGTCAGGGAGGGCGAGCTGGCCACCCTAAGCGAGAGGGAATATATTGGGATCTGTTTTTCTTATTTTTTAATGGTTTTCTATTCGTGGTTTTTATTCGCGTTTGTGTTGATGGAGGTATTTATGTCTGTTTTCTGTTCGAATTTCCACTTGTATAGTGCTCCTGTCGCGTCCGGGTTTTTTTCTTATTGGAATTTTTTTCTGTTTTTTTGTTCTATATATTATACTTACTATGTGTTATGAAGAGCTCCAAAATGATGGCAATTGGGTGATTCGCTATTCTGTTGTTCATTATTATTTTCTTGAAAGAGACCAATTGGTCATTATAGCAATTATATCACCCCCGAATGAACCAGCCGGCGAAACGAAACGAAACCCGCCGCCGCCCGCCGGTCTTCCCCGGCTACAGCTCCGGCGACCAGCCGGCCGGCCAGGTTCCTTCCTTTCCCCCGAGGCGTGATGCCACGCGGAAGAGGCAACGTACGGGGCAGCCCAAAATGATGCATACTACGGAGTACTGATACTGACCCGAGAGAAGAATCGAATATGGCCCCATCGGTAGCACTTGTTTGTACGAGCACGCCACATGACATGGCTTGTTTGACGGCGTGTGTAGCAACACGCGTCGGCCGCCGGCGACCGGTCCGGGGGCTTTGGACGGCGTTGGAGGCGATTTCTGCTGCGCCGAGGGCACGGTCGTCGAGGGGGAAAAGGGTGGCGCGTCTCCTGTCCCGATTCCCTTCGTCGGCACGCGGCGTGCGTGCGCTTGTGCGCGGGACGCCCACGTAACGTACGCGACCACGCCAAGAACGACTGACGAAAACGCCCTCGCCTGCTACCCTTCGTCTCGGCGGTTCACCCACGCCGGCCCAACATTTTGTCAGCGGCGGCAGAGCTCAACGTTTCTTTCTACAGCAACGTTCATCTTTTCGGTGCTCTTTTCCCTGTGGTTATCCGACTGGATTGGCAGAGTCAATGGCCGGAGGAGAGCATGCATGGGGGCTGTCGCATGTGCATTGATGCGGCGGCGGATTGGCGGCCCGGTCGTCGCAGTAGATGTGTTGTAGTGTGCGCATCGCATCGTGGAGTTGCCTGCCAAGCGTACCAACAGCTGTGCCAGTGTGACGACGCACTGTTAACAGCGACGTGTGTCCAGAGGGCCACGTTCCCGGCCTCCGATCCCTAGGGACACATTGGCGGCGAGGGTAATCGTGGAGTATGATCTACTCCGTAGCTGGTGCACGCGACGGCGGTTCAGATATTGTAAAAGATGCCAATATGATAGGATGGGGTACGTTGGAAGCGGTAAGCAGAGCGGTAGTATATTTTTGCACCGGCGGTCGATCAGTCGTCATCTGGTCAGCTCCATCATCCCACTCTCAGTCCCCAACAGGACTTGTTCAGCAGAGCATTATTGGCACGGGAAATGGATTTGTTAACTAGTGGTAGCACCTAAGAAATGTTTAGTTCTACGGGATGAGACTTGGGATCGGAGTGCTTGAATGTTTCAACCTCCCATTCTTTTTCTCGGCATGATTCGTGTTGAGGCATTGTTTATGAGGCAGCGGCGCGCCGGCGCGGTCTTCGTTTCGATCGGTAAGGTAGGTTCATATGATTGCGTGTTCGCCACAGACCCAAATAGCTAGAGAGCACGAGATAGGAGTTATGTGGCTAGAATAGTGCCCAAGAAGATGCAAAATCGTATTGATTTGGAAAAAGCAATGGGAGCCAAGGCCAAAACTAAGGTTAGTGAAGTTGGACCTAGGCAACTGGCTGTGTGGACACAAAAGAGGCTCGTGGACAAGTAGAGTTATTCAATCACTCCTTTCGTCCCAATCTATATATATACATATCGTTGATTCTTGTAGATACATACAGAGCAATATTTATTATGTGTTTAAGCGTTTAGATATATATTATTACGTCTAGATATGAGACTAGCTAAATATACATGCATAGTAAAAATTATATATCCAGAATAGTTAAAATAAAATGGCCATAGTATTTTCTTTATTGGTAGGCACATTACGTACGGTTGGAGATTATCTAGATATTGCTTAGTTTTTTTTATGTGCTTATTTGGATCCACCAGTTAACTTTGGCTAGGGTGTATCTAAATGTGGGACCCGCTAATGCTCAGCTAAATCCTTTCTAACTAGCTGAATAGTAACTATCAGCTAGTCAAATAATGCAACTTATATAGTTTTTTCAAGTCTTCGAGTTATCTAAACAATCCAATCCAATAGAATACAAAAATGTTAGAATTCATAAATTAAGTAATAAAATGGAGAATAATTAAGAATACAATCCTTATCAATCTTTTTGCTTCATATACTAGAATAGAGATCAAAATGGGAAAATTTTTTCATGCCATGAACAAATTCTCTCTCGCGCGTAGGAATTAAATGAAAAATGAACAAATTCGCGTTGATAGGAGACACGCGTAGTCTTGGTTGGGTTCGATGCGGTAGAGAAGAAGACTTTATCCAAATTAAATGGAATTTCTGTTTTGGATACTCTATTCTGCATTGTTCATGTTTTTCCCCAAATATATGATATAAGGCGTCTTTTATAAAAATAGAAAGAGCTATCCAATGATATGATGTGGGATGAGGCTGGTGGTGTCATTGTGCTTGGAGTCCGAGTCGATGCTGGAGGTAGTAAGAAACACACGTTGCATAATGATGGATACTATCCAACAGTCGCAGATCCCCATCACCATGAACATCGCTTTCACAGTTCTCCACTCACCACTGTCTCTAGAAAAATACACACGAGAGCTTTGCAAGCATTTATAATATATAATAATATATAAACAAATAAAAGAAAAAAAAGACGCGTATGCATGAACCAACAAAATCACACGATGGCCGTGATCTGCGGGTACGTACTACTACACTCCCAGCAACGGGACATGGGGAGCCATACCGTAGTGTGTGTAGGCAGTATCGCGACGACTTGCATATGCGATTGCGAAAGGGGCTAGCCCGCCGGCCGCGTGGATAGCGGATACCGGATAGGATTGGCTTGTGCCGCTGCCGCGCAGAGAGACCGTGGTAGGAGGGCACCCGGCCGGCGGGCGGCGGCGTCGAGATCGACCTCCCTCGGGCAGAGGCAACCGCGGCCGTCCATTCCTCGAGAGATGCGCTGGATTTGGCCGACGGACCGGGCGGGCGCACACGAGCACATCGTGATAAATGGCCGGGACGACGACGGAGCGCTCGCTCAATTATTCATGTGATGGCTTCAATTTGCAGCTCGTGAGAGTGAAAGCGTTTAAACTAAACATGCAGGCCGCGGCTAGCGAAGTAGCGAGCGTCGTCGTTCTTTGGATCGTGATCGACATATCCGAGTGTGCCTGACGCGGATGCATCATGCGCGTGATCCTAGAAAAAGCGACATGCTTTCATTCGAGAAAGGGAACACGTACGCCCGGGGGGCAAAACCAGTTGAGCAACGCAACGATCGCTTTGGGATAGATGTAAGTTTTTTTTTCCAACAAAATAACACTTGAGAAAAAATGGTGGATTATTTTTCGAAAAAAAGACGGTGGACATTTTCTGTTTCGAGAAAAAGATCCTAGTTATTTTTTCGAAGTATGCAGATTGAACGTGCCTGTCACATTGTTCTTGATCCGTGTTTCTTTCTTTAGAGCAACCCTGTTTACTTTTCTGTTTCTTCCCCCCTCATTGTTTTTCCCGTCCTCCCAGTCTCTTCTACCCATTTAGATATTGTGGGGGGAAGGGGGGCTTGAGCTCCCTATCCTTATGTTAGATCTGGCCCTATATCCACTGCCGCCATGTTTAAATAGACAAGCATCAAGACACACATATTAGTAGTAACAAAAGATACACACAGTCAAATGCTCGTAATTTCTCAGCGGAGTAAAACTATCGTTTCCAAGTTGCTTGGCATTATCATTTTGTTTTTGCTGAACAAAAAGTTGCTCGAAATATGATATAACCATGGTTTCAAATATATCGACACACATCTTCGAAATATGACAGGCAATGTTGGTTTCATGCACAATTCTATTTTTTTTATCGAATACGCAGGAGATCTGCGTATCTTTACTCCGTATATAAAGAAGATGGAGTAAAGTGTATGGCCGGTCCCTAAACTATCGCCGGTGTGTCGTCCCGGTCCCTAAACTCTCAAATTGACCGTTTAGGTCCTCAAACTTGTTCGGATGTGTTATTTCAGTCCCTAGACTTGCAAATCATCCATTCAAGTTCTCAAACTTATTCGGTTGTATCACATCCGTCCTCAAACTTGGTTTTAAATCTCATCTGGGCCAACACAGGGTGATCTAAAAATTTTATATCAATAATTCACACTTGCACAAGTTTGAGAACTTGAACAGATAATTTGCAAGTTTAGGCACCGAAATGACACAGCAGAACAAGTTTGAAGACCTAAACGGTTAATTTGAGAGTTTAGGGACCGAGATGACACACCCGCGATAGTTTAGGGACCGACCGTACACTTTACTCAAGAAGATGAGAGATGGTTTACAAATCGCCATCGAGGACGGCACAACGGCGCACAGGTTCCGCGAGGGGAGAACAACCACAAGCCTGAGACGCAGCCACGGGGTTACTACACAACTACTCGCAACATAAACAACCTAACTTCTTGGCACCCGTTTCGATCCATAGTTGCACATCACATCTGATCTTGACGAGGAGGCCGTGTAAGTCGCAAGAGACCCCATGAAGACCCTGGCATTACGTTCTTTCCATATGTGCTAAGCCGCAAATGCGAATAAGCTGTTGAACCCCTTCCCCTTTTCGCCGGCAACGGTGTTCTCAAGTTCTTCCACCATTGCAATATGGAGCACCCACCCTGTTTGGCATACGAGCAGTCAATGAGAAGGTGGTCGCAGGATTCTGGTTCTGGTCGCAGAGAACGCATATGGCGTGCGTTTCCAGCCCATGTCACAATTCTAAATTCAATCTAAGATGAGATTGCATTCTCTATGGTATGGAATAAGTATGCAAAATTTAGTTTAGATGACAATTATTACAAAAAGGTGTGTAGCTACACGTACGGAGTAACTTTTGATCCGTGCGAATAAAACAAAGGTTGGATTGACGCCGACGAAGGCTTGGATGAAGGACGGACATGTGTCGGATCAGATAAGGCGTTGAATGGAACTGATTAAAAGCGTGTACTGACAGCAGAGAATGAGATTCCTCGGACTCTGAATTCGTTCGTTGCACGGCCCATCATCGCCCATCCGGATACCCCACGCAAGTACAACAGGCCAAATCATCAGCTCCGTCACGCCTCCAAGGAAGGATAAAGATTTCTAATACTATAGTATCGTAGGGGACCTTATCCTAGCCATAGGAAGCTGTACTAGTGAACATTTCGAGATATGTGCTGTATGGATATGGACTCCATTATGTCACATCATTTACATACTAATACGTCGATACTGTCTACGGTACATAATTAAACACCGTGCACTAGCCTGAGTTTTGAATTCTGTTCGTACACGCGCATCCGATAAAATAATGTATTAGCCGTTGGGTTCCGTTCCTCACACCTTACCAATAATATAATAACAGCACCTCTGGCGGAGGCGCACACGACGGCGAGGAGCATGCTGCCACCACGGCGAAGTGCGCCGGCCTGGTGGCGGGGCGCGCCTACGGGTACAGTGCCGGCGGCAGCTCGGTCAACGCGGAGCGGCTCGCCGCTGACGAACACTGGTCGGCGGCGTGTAGCGCGCTGCCCGAGGACGTCTTGGAGCACAGGGTCAGCAACAGCTTGCTCGACGCCGGCGCATCGGCCGCGACGGCGGCGGTGGCAAGCGGGTAGTGGAAGCCGGCAGCGTCGGGGAGTCCGGCGAGGTGATAGTACGGCTCGTGGATCGAGGCGGCTCTTGAGCCGCCGGCGTTGCTCCAGGTACCGGCCGGCTTCTTGGACGACGGCGACGGCCAAACCGCCATGGCTTCCGACTGGCCTGGGCACCGCACGCTCGCGGCAACGCTGCAGCTGCCACCACCGGCGACGCCATAGCCGCCGTCCATCACCTCCTCGAGCGACGCGAGGGCGGTGGCGAAGAGCTGGCTAGTGTAGGTGGCCGCGGAGGAGCCCACATCCGGCGTGCCGCGTCTCCATGAGCAGGCTCCTGTTGATGGTCGTTGACCAGCTTGGGCTCCAGCGGTGATCTAGTGGGGGCGCGGTGCTCCCCGTCTTCCTCCGGCCGAGCACGAGCACACAAGTTCTGTAACATCCCGAAAATTCCGTAGGAGAATGTTGAACGCAAAAATCCGAGTTTAAAATTTTTTTTGGTGAAATTGTTTGCATGCGAACAAACATATAAGATTGTCTTCAATGTGCCCCCTATATTCTTAGGCAAAATTTAATTTAATTAAAATCAATTTGAAGTGCTAAGGATTAATTTAGGAGTGATTTGGTTCTTTTTGGGTTTTTGGTTCCTTGGTTGGATTTGAATTCAAATCCTAGATTTGAATTCAAATAAAAAAGCTAAACAAACTAATTGCTAACCTTTCTAAACTAACTTGGGCCTAATCTAACCCAGCCTGCTAACATTCTAACCCCAAGTCCGCTAAACCTCCCCGAACTCTCTTCTGAGCCGGCAGCCAACCCAGTTCGGCCTGCTAACCTAACTCCGCGGCCCAGTCTTTCTATCTCCTTTTTCCACAGCCCAATCCCACCGAGTGGCCCAGCTCCTACCCACGCCTCCTCCTCCTTTTCCCTCTCGCTGACGAGTGGCCCCGCAACCACTGCTCACCTTCTCCCTCCTCCCTTTCTTCCCCACGCACGGCCCAGAGCTCAGGCGCTTGGCCAATCCCGTGCTGGGAGGCTTGAGCGGCTCGTTGCGATGGCGCCGCGTGGCAAGGCACGGACGCCGAGCCCTCCTGGCCGTCCGCGCCCGCGAACCCTAGCGCCTAGCCCTATAAAACCAACCCTCGGCCGCTCCTTTCTCTTGAGCCGCCGCCGCCGCCCCATTAGGGTTCTTTCGGTCTTCAATCCGAGAGAGAGAGGGAAGGGGAAGAAGCAGTGGAAGGTGGAGAAGAAGGCGAGCCAAGGAAGCGGAGAAGGGAAGCGGGAGCGCGTCGCCACCGACGTACCGCAAGCCGGAGCGCCGCCGCTCGTGGGAGTCATCGGTGTGAAGCCGGGCGGAGCTGTTCGTGGGAGCGCCGGAGTCGCCAGGGTACCGCGAGTCATCTTCGAGCATGCGACGACTACACCACCGCCCCAACGTGAGCGCCGCCGTTCCTCTCCTTTCTCCCTTGTCTACGGCCGAGCGCCGCCGCGTGCTAGCCTCTGTGAGCCGACCTTCGAGTCGAGCATCTTCTGCAGGGTCTCGTCGACGCCGCTGCAGTTCCGCCGCAAACCGCCAACGCCCCTCTCCTAGTTTGACCTAGGGCCGCCACGCCGTCGCCGCGCACCGGGGATGCCCAGAGGGTGCGAGCGCCATCGCCACGGCGCCGGCAGGCCCTGAGCCTGTGCTGCGTTCGTGCGGGCCAAGCAAGCTCTCTATCGCATGTCCATGGTTTTGCCGCACCTGTTCGCCGTGGTCGCCGTGCACCAGGATGCCGGGCTGTGCGGGCGCCATGGCCGCACCGCCGCTCGCCAACGTCGGGGTGCCGCTCCGCCGGACGAGCCCCCGTTATCTTGCCGAACAACTTCGTGAGACCAAGCCGAGCGTTTTCCCTTGAAACCGAACCCCGCCGACCTACCCTCGAGCCTAATCGCCGCCGCGTCGCCGTGTCCCGAGCGCCGCCGTCGCCACGCCGGCGCGCACCCGTTCACAGCCGGCCGAAGCCACACCGCGACCCACACCATCTCCACACACGAGCACCGCAGAAAATCCTGTCGCAGCCACATCTGATCTCGTAGACGCGGCTCACGTGAACCAGCCTCTCGGCTCACCGTGGACTCAGACCACCAGGCTGTTGCCCCTCTTCCAACCTTCGTGGGCCGATTGCCCAGCTTTGTTGGGCCGGCCTGGCACTTTCAGCCCAAATCTGGCCCAGTCGTCTCCCTATCTTTTTCTTTTTCTTTTTCCCTTTAATGCTGACAAGCCGGCCCCACCTGCCATAGGCTGAGTTAGACTGACCAGTGGGCCCCCGCTGACCCCACTGACCTTTGACCGTTGACTGGTCAACGTTGACCAAGTCAACGCTGACGTCATCCGGGCCCCACGATGACGTCAGCAAAACCGGCCCCACTGATGACGTCATGCTGACATCAGCAGTGATGACGTGGCACGCCCTGGTGCTGCCACGTGTACCAGCCTGAGTGATTTTCTTTTCGGAATTATTTATTATTTTCAGAAAATGATTTAAACTTAGAAAATTCATAATAAATCAACCGTAGCTCAGAAAAATATGAAACCAGTTTTTATATTTTTCTAAAATCATGACCTACGCGTTAGTGTAGAGTTTTGTTGTTTGGGTCTTCTTGCTTTGCTGTTTTGGTGTTTCTTTGCTAGTAGCTCCCGTCTTTATTTTATTTCCGCGTAAATAGGAGCTCCTGAGTCGCAGAAGGAAGCTGACGACTACACCAACTACCAGAACGAAGAGGACAAACAATGCCCAGGTTCACGCCCAACCATTCTCTGAAATACCTAGTAGACATGCAAACTAGAATGCTAGTGCTTTACTTTATTCGCATGATGATGATATGCATGCACTGCCATTTATCTACCCTGATTCCTTGCTACCTATTATCCACTATATGAGAATGCTATGCTTGCATGTGTTGGGATGGTTGTGATTGATCTTCTTGGCGTGAGTTGGGTGGCTTGGGAGGAGTAGTGCACCTAGGCGGTGGAGGCGAGTGATAAAAACCCGGTCGTTTGATCGGGGTGCTTGGGAACTGCACTCGGACAGTCTCTACGGAGTACCTGTTGCGGGTACAACTATGGATTACTTGAGATTGATGGATTTGAGGAGTTTGGGTGGTAATACCTGTAATGGGTGCCGATTGTGGACCGTTGCGGCGGATCGCTTTGACGCTGATACTCGCCTTGCCGACAATTAAGAACCCGGTTCGAAGTCACCTTTCAGACGTGGATTACAGTGCTCACCATCTACCCAGTATGGGGAGGGTTCCAGCAAGCCTACTGAGTGTGGTACCAGGACTATAAGAGGATCGAGTTTGATATGTGTAAGGGGGACTCATTGCGGCGTACTCTCCCTGATTTACCACTGCCCCCGATTGGCCCCGGTGGGAAGGTTTCACATCCCTGGGGCAGATGTTAGCGTGCAGATGTTTCCCGAGCCCAGGGAAGCAGGATGGTACCGTTACTCTTTAGGGTCTTTGCTGTGGGCTGTGTCTCAAGACGGCATGCTACCGTCTGCAGCCCGGGTGGTTCATGGAGCGCAACCTCTGCAGAGTGAAAACTATACGTATAGCCGTGTCCACGGTTATGGACGACCGCATCTAGATCGATGGAGATTAGCATGGGATTCTGCTTTCTTACCTTATCCTTGATTTGGGTTATGAGAGGTTGGACTAGCGTTTGCTGTTGAGACGAGGTGGGGAGGGAGCTCACCGAGTCGACTAGTGAGTGAAATGTGCTGGCGGATGATTATTGTGGGAACCTGTTGAGGCAGGACGAGCCCGATGTGGTTGTGAGATTGATGGCTGGCTTTGGGGAGTGTGACCTCTCTGGTGAGGAAAGGAGTTGGTGATGAGTTGAACTTGGTTATATTGCTGCTGCGCGCATAGGAAAACCCCAACTTAATTCCCTTGAATACTTTACTACTAGTTTAGGCCACTATAAAGCTTTGCTGCATATTATGGTTGGTGACGTGGATTTGTCTCATTTCCTTGGGGACAGTCTTTGTGTACACAGGAGAAGACTCCGAGTACAAGATCAACCACGACGGATGACGCAAACGAGGGTTGTGCGCTGCGCTCAAGGATGCCTGTGGAGGTGAAGGCCCGAAGCACCAGAAGCTTTTAGCTATCTGCTGCGTAGTTGTTTCCTTTCTGTCGTTTAGCCCAGTGGGCTTGTACCATACCGCTATGTATTTATGTCATGTTTGAAGACCTTAATCAATGTATGGATGTGATTTCCGCTGAAATGAGTTATGTACGAGATAGCTGTTGTTCCTGGGACTATCACAAGGGTACAGGGAGTCGGATTACCGTAATTGGGAATTCGGTTCGTTTCAGTTGGTATCAGAGCCATACTTGACCATAGTGCGCAGCCCTAGACTTAAAAACTAGGACAAAAGCTCTAACTAAGTCTGTTGCTATACAAGAAACCCCTTGAACTATTCCTTATCACACCTTGTGCTATTGTTCACTCATCTAACCTTGCTAACTCTTGCTACTAACAACCCCCCCTAACTGAGTGGTAGATGATAGTCTTGCGCTCTTTGTCGTGCCATAGTAGGTGTAGTCCATGACCACCACTGGATCAGCCACGATCTTAAGCCGAGTAGATGTGTTAATCTTTGAGGTTCCAGGAGTTGGCCTCAAGATAACACAAGTGTCTAAGGTGTAATGCTTTGATTGAGTGTTCGGTCCTTGTGGCTGTTCTTACTGTTTTCTTGTTGTTCACACTGAGTGTAGTTTAGTGTTTAAGTTTTCATGTGTGCAACTCCTACAATTAGATTACCAGTGCCTCTAACCCTAGCTGACCACAACCTACCTGCTTCGTGAATTTTAGAAAATGTCAACCAGAAGGACGAGCCGTCTGCTAAGACGATTGGAGACAGTCAGACAAGAGGAAACAACAATGGCAGGCAGAGGCCATGCAATGGACACAACACCGCTACCACCCAATCTGTCAGAAGTGATGACTGTTCAGACCCAGCTGATGCAACAAATGGCACAGGCCAATACACAAATGGCACAGGCAATACAACAGCTCCAGGGAGATCTGAACCAGAACCAACAGGGTCACCGTGAGGAAGACTTCCAGATGAAGATTGAAAGGTTCATCAGATTGAAGGCACCCACGTTTGACTACTCAGACGAGCCACTAGATGCTCATCACTAGCTCAGAACTATCGAGGCCAAGCTGGACTTGACAAATTACACCGATGAAGAATGTGTAGCCCTAGCGGCACACCAGCTAGAAGGAGCAGCTAAAGCTTGGTGGGAGAGCTACTGTGACTCTCACGAGAACCCAACACAAATCACTTGGCTGGAGTTCTGCGAGGCATTCAAGGAATACCACATTCCTGAACAAGTAATGGCACACAAAGCAATGGAGTTCAGAACCATGAAACAAGGCAGAATGACAGTGGCAGAGTACGCCCGACATTTTGCTAAGATGTCGAGGTATGCCCAGAGGAAATCACCACCGAGAAGAAGAAACAATTCTGGTTTCAGAGAGGCTTACACAGAGGACTTAGAATGGCACTTGCTTCCAGCAGTCACAACTCACTTCGAGAGATGATTGACAGAGCTATAGCAGTGGAGAAGGAAAGAGTTGACTTAGAAGACACTTGGAGAGTCAAGAAAAGAAAAGCCGAGCAACAGCACAACCTCAGGTTGAGTCAAATACCGAGGAGTGGCCATCGCAACATGCTCCGCAGGGGATTCCAGCAAAGCTTAAGCCAAAGAGGGATAAGATTTGTCAGGAGTGCAATCCCAAACACTGAGAACAAAACTGGTGGCAACAACAGCTTTGAGAACAAGACCAGCAAATACCCTGCTCAGGAAAGTTCAGGCCAGAAACAGAACAACACCCCAGAAGTTGGTGACAAGACACCTCCTGTTTGCTTCGGGTGCGGAAAACCAGGTCACAAGTCGTTTGAGTGCCCAAACAGAAAGAGCAAGCAGACCGCTACTAAGGCAACAACAGGCAGTCAGAACAAGCCGCAGCCTACAGCCATCAGAGGGCGACTTAACCACATGACCGAGGAGGACGTCGAGGATGCTCCTGACGTGGTACTCGGAGAGTTCTTGGTAAATAGGACTAAAGCTTCGGTACTATTTGAAGCTTCGGTACGAGTTCACCGTAGTGTCTTTTGGGCTGACAAACGCACCGGCGTACTTCATGAACATGATGAACAAGGTATTCATGGAAGAGCTAGACAAGTTTGTCGTGGTATTCATTGATGACATCCTGATCTATTCAGAAACAGCAGAAGAGCATGAGGAGCACCTGCGTATAGTGCTAGAGAAGCTGAGACAGCACAAACTCTTTGGGAAGTTCAGCAAGTGCGAGTTTTGGTTGGAGAAAGTTGCCTTCCTGGGCCACGTGTTGACAGCCGAGGGCGTAGCAGTGGACCCTGAGAAGATTGAGGCAGTCTCCGAGTGGCAGCAGCCAAAGAGTGTCACAAAAATTCGAAGCTTCTTGGGTTTGGCAGGCTACTACAGAAGATTCATTGAGAACTTCTCCAAGATTGCCAAGCCGATGACAGAGTTGCTCAAGAACAATGTACCTTTCGAGTGGACAGACAAGTGTGAAGAAAGCTTCCAAGAGCTCAAACATAAGCTTACCACCACCCAGTGTTGACTCTGCCAGATATTCGGAAAGACTTTGTGGTATATTGTGATGCTTGAAGACAAGGTCTGGGGTGTGTACTCATACAAGAAGGCAAAGTGATTGCATACGCTTCGAGGCAGTTGAGAAAGCACGAAGAAAACTACCCCACCCACGACCTAGAACTAGCAGCAGTGGTACATGCCTTAAAGATCTGGAGACACTATCTGATTGGCAACAAGTGTGATATCTACACAGATCATAAGAGTCTGAAGTACTTCTTCACACAGACAGAGCTGAACATGAGGCAGAGAAGGTGGTTGGAACTGATCAAGGACTACGACCTGGAGATACATTATCATCCAGGGAAAGCCAATGTAGTGGCAGATGCTCTGAGCCGTAAAAGCTACTGCAACAACTTGATGATGGATGAGAGCCATGTAGAGCTGATCAGAGAACTGGACCCACTTAGACTGGAGGTAGTAGAAGAAGGCCAGCCAAAGGAGTTGAGAGTGAAGTACAACCTGGAAGAACGCATCAAGAATGCTCAGAAAAGCTGCTCGGAAATTCAAGAGGTGATTCAAGATATACAGCGTGGCGTAGCCCCAGACTTCCGTGTTGATGCTCAAGGAATAGTATGGCTTAAGCAACGCATTTGTGTGCCACAAGATGATGACATCCGAAAGACCATATTGGCAGAAGCCCACAACTCCAAGTATTCAATTCACCCAGGATGCACCAAGATGTATCAAGACCTTAGAGATCGGTTCTGGTGGAAGAAGATGAGAGAAGACATAGCTGAGTGTGTTGCCAAGTGCGACTCTTGCCGGAGAATCAAGGCAGAGCATCAAAGACCGGCGAGACTACTAAAGCCACTGGAGATTCCAATGTGGAAGTGGGAGGATATCAGTATGGACTTCATAGTTGGTTTACCAACCACACAGAAAGGAAATAATGCAATTTGGGTGATAGTGGACCGACTGACAAAAGTCGCCCATTTCATACCAATCAAGGACAAATATGCAGGGGAGAAGCTAGCAGAGCTATACGTGGATAACATTCTCAAGTTACACTGGGCACCAAGGAGTATTGTCTCAGATAGAGGGCCTCAGTTCACAGCTCAGTTCTGGAAAAGCTTGCATAAGACAATTCGAACCACTCTAGAGTATAGCACCGCCTTTCACCCACAAACAGATGGTCAAACAGAAAGAGTGAACCAGATACTAGAAGACCTATTGAGGGCATGTGTGCTGACATACAGCAAGGACTGGGAGAAGAGCCTGTCCTATGCTGAGTTCTCATACAACAACAACTTCCAGGCTAGTCTGAAAATGTCTCCATTCGAAGCCTTGTACGGAAGGAAATGCAGAACACCTCTGATGTGGTCTGAGGTGGGAGAAAGAACATTCTTTGGCCCTGATTCAATTGTGGAAGCAGAAGAGAATGTGGCCAAGATCAGAGAAAACTTGAAGATTGCCCAAAGCAGGCAGAAAAGCTATGCAGATAAGAGAAGGAGAGACCTCGAGTTCAAAGAGGGAGACTTCGTATACCTGAAAGTGTCACCGCTTAGAGGCACCAAGAGGTTCCATGTTAAAGGGAAGCTAGCACCTAGATTTGTGGGACCCTACAAGATACTGCAAAGAATAGGCAAGCTAGCCTACAGGCTAGAGCTACCAGAAGACCTAGCGGGAGTACACCCAGTGTTCCACGTATCACAGCTGAGACAGTGCTTGAGAGTGCCAGAGCAGGAAGTCAGGATAGAAGCTTTGGATTTGCAAGACACGCTAGAGTACCTGGAGTACCCAGAGAAGATCTTAGACAGAGCAGTCAAAGAGACAAGGAGTACCTCTATTCCATTCTGCAAAGTTCAGTGGAGTAATCACACAGAGAGAGAAGCAACTTGGGAGAAAGAGTCAGTTCTCAGAGAGAAGTACCCACACCTGTTTCAGTTGGTATCAGAGCCATACTTGACCGTAGTGCGTAACCCTAGAATGGAAAACTAGTTTAGAAACCTCTAACCGAGTCCTCTGTATATAAACCTCCTTAAACTATTCCGTATGATACCTTGAACGACTGTTCGCTCATCTTTCCTTGATTTTGCTACTGACTTACTAACAACCCTTGAATGGCAGAAGTAATAGCATTGACCATCCTTTTGTAAGCCTACGATGTACTCATGCGAGTAGACGTGCTTTATCTCCAGGTTTTGCAAGTTGCCTCGAGATAGCACTTGTGTCTAGATTGTAATGCATGTTTGAGTGATTGCTTCTTGTGGTTGTTCTCGTTCTTTTTGTTGTTCCTATTGAGTGTAGCTCTTAGTGTTGTTTTTGTGTCATGCAACTCCTTTAGATAGCTTGAGTGCCTTTTCAACCCAGATGAGACCTCCACTTGGTTTTGAAGAACATATGTGAATGCTGAAGCGAGTCAACCATCCTGAACTCTAGTGATTCAGAAGGACTTCATCACCGATGATGCTGAAGCTCAAGACTTTGGAATAAGATACCATGTGGGTATTGGAATAAGTCAACAGACACGAAGACAAATGCCAAGAAGTTGGAACTAACATGACACACTTGACACTAATATGTGGAAGCATAAAATTGGTTAAGCATAGTTGAGTACTTTGGATCATTATAAAGGAATGAGATCCGAATAAGTTAAAGTCGGTACTCAATTCTATGGACGAAGCGGAAGTACCTTCGACGGACGAACAATCCTGTGAGAGTGCAACTAAGTACTTCAGCTTCCACAGATCATGTTGCAAAATAGATGATCAAGAAGCTACCAGTTTGAAGACAAGGTTAAGGAATGAAGAGTCTCCGACAAGGACACCTCACCATGGTATTGGGACATGGATGAGAGTTGCTTCATGAAGAAGTTCATGATGAAGGATGAATACAAAGAAGAGTGTCCAATTTGGAATCACCCCATTGGATACACGACCGTGGTACTAAAGAAGTACCCTTAGGATGTGGAAGACCGTACCCCAACCCGAAGGAGATCTGGTGACTTTTGAATGTGGATAGGGTGATCAGACTCGATGGATACAAGTTATGGTGCGTGAGTTGACATCCTAAGATAAGATAACTTGCACACCTAAGAATGAGTTGTTGGAATTATAAGCAACATAAGCAGAACCATCGAAGGACGTTCTTTCTATATGGGTTTATCAGCACAATAAGAATCTCTAGGTCAAAATTTTGATGGAGATTTGGAGTTCATGCTCGACCTACTTTTGGGATAGTCCAAATAGCAAAGAGATTCTACTAGACAATAGCTATTGGACTTAACGACATGAAGAGTGACTCCACGAACTACTGGACGAGTGATATTAGACCTAGCGGTTGGAATCTCCTACCCTATTGGAAAAGGACTGAGCAAAGATTGTGAGCAGAAGGACCTAACGCTCACCGAACTGCTCTTGCTATCAAGAGCAGAAGAATTGGTTGGATAATCTAAGAAGCCACTTTTCCAGGATAGTTAATTGCCGAGAACGCCATCAACAAGAAGATAATGGGATTTGTCTAAGACCATGATCTACACCAAATGATCGACAAATGCCCAAACTTATGAACAAGAGTAGTGAGAAGGGAAGTTGGTTAAGTTGCGATAGTATTCTCGAGTGGAAACATCATCTATCCTGAGTATGAATAAGGACACGAAGAAAGTGTGAATGGCACACCTGAGAGTATTAAGATTGAGGAATTGGATAAATGATTAAGCAAGTGTGAGACTTGGTTGGAGAACTTAACTTTTCTCCATACTCACATTGTTGAGGGTGTTGGAGATGACCCCTCTTAAACTATGGACCACTACGGATGGGAAGTAACCATACATAGCATTTGGAATCACAAGATAGATTGAATAAGTCAATTAATGCTAGCACTCTAGCATTTGGAATCACAAGAAGAATGGATATGTGGATTATACTGGCACTCCAACAAGGACATTAGCTCCTAGATGTGCTAAACCTACGAATGGATTACTTAAGTAACCTTGAAGTAGGTATGTAAATATGGATTCAAGGACAAGCTTCTAAGGGAAACAAACTGAACCTAGGACTTGATTAACCTTGATGAACTCTTCGTGACTTAATTTTGTCATGTGAAGCTTGAAGATAAGGATAAACAAGGAATATCAAGCAAGGAAATAAAGATGTTTCTTACACCCGGGTATAGATAATGGAGAAAAGGAGAAGCTATCTAATCCTTGGATGGGAGCATTTGTGTTGGAACGTGTGCCATGAAGGTGTGGCAACACTGGCTCATTGGAAACCCAGTTAAAGTTCATATGGAACATGAGAGAAGATATATATCTTCAACGTGCTTAAGATGGGCACGGAATTAAAGAAGATTGCTTGGATCAATTGATAGGATACTAAGGAGCACCAAGGATGCAAGTGAGTTAAATGAATCGAGACTTAAGAATAACTAGCAGCTCCTAGAATCGATAAGAAAGGCACCACGTGGAATAAGATTTGATCAGTATCCGGTCCATGGCCTTTTGGATAAATGGACAAGTTGGTTAAGTTCAGAAGATATAGGCCAATACGCTGAACATAAGAGCGTTCGTATGCGACAAAATTTGGATAAGTCCTTGTCGTATACAAAAATCTAATCACCACTATTGGACCTAGCAAACTAAGAAATGTTGACATAAGGAACTATGCTAGGCAATTGATATACGACTCCCCATAAGATAACAAAAGTGGGAGAATCGTACTTGCTTGGATTAGGAAAATATAAAAAAGATGCCATGAGAAATGGCTAAGGTCAGGGAAACAATTTGGAATGCATTTAATAGCATAGAAGAGGTATGCTGATAAGGAGTTAACCTCAAATTCGAGGTTTGGAATAATTTTGGGGATAAGCTCTGAGGATCACATGGATATTAACTCAAGATAATTAATGCCAGCGTAAAGGAGGCTAGACAAGAGTAACTTATATATTGGAACTCTAGCCCGCAGATTTAAAATCCATCTCGGAAGAAGACCCTGAGCATCATGACTTCAACACAGAGGAATATATAATAATATCGGAACGGGAAAGAGCCCGACGAAGACACCTATTTTGAAGACACCCCATGAGAAACAAGTTTATTGGATGGATCCCCAAGAGAGAGTTATGGTTGAATAGTCGATGGATATCAATGGCCTTTGGAAGAGTAACCACATCAACATTGAAATACAAGAGTATGTGCACAAGATGAAGAAGCGAAGTATCCTCGCCAGACCCCCAGTGCAGCTTTAATCTCGAGGACGAGATTCTTGTGAGGGGGGAGGACTGTAACATCCCAGATTTTTCTGTAATGTTAAAAAAATGTGGATTTCAAAAAATTTTCGTGCTTGATGTGATTTGCTCATAATCATAAGACTGTCTTCTTGTGCTCTCTCTAAATTCTTAGTAATAAACTAATTAACTTGCCTTGTGTGCTAAGGACCATTTAATGTTAGTGTGATTTGACTCTTAGTTGGTTTCTTGGTTCTTTGTGTGTGGTTTAATTTGAATTCTAAATTCAAATTAAATCTAAAGCTAACAACTAAATTCCCTAGTGCTAACTTGGGCTCAAACCGCTAACTGTCCTATCTAACTGTGATGAGCCTGCTAACCTACCCTGCTCCCTCTAACTGAGACCTGCTAACTAGCCAGCTAACTTGACCCGCTAACTTTTCAGCCATCTCAATCTCTAGGAGCTCTGGAAATTGATTAAATGAATTACGGCGTAGTTTTCCGACTCTTCGAATTAACTCCATGCTAGTTGATTTGATTTCGGAAAATAGTCTAATTCATTTATATTAAATTTCTAAGGGCTTCATTTGAATTATGGCTCTATTTTCTGGCTAATTAATTCGTTACCGGAAAATTAGTCTAATTCATTTGTATCAAGTTTACGAATCAATTTATTTCGTGAGCTAAGATTATTTGACCCAATCTCTCTATCGATCTCCTTTGCATGCTTCTATTCACGTGTGAAAAATCCAGCCAATTCCCTTGCGTGCAATCCAGCCCAGTTGTTCTGCTCCAGCCTAGCTACAAGTCGTAGCCCAGCCCATCAGCTACCAGCCCAGCAAAGCTGCCACCGCTTCTGCATGCGTGCTGCTCGCACGCCAGCCTGCACCCAGCGCCGCTCTTGCATGCCGCCCTGTTCTTCTTCTTTCGCAAGCCAAGCCGCAGCTCTGCTCTCTCGCTCTTCTCTTTTAACCTTTCGCCGTGGCTCTCACGCTAAAGCTGCAGAGACCCGACAGCCCCGGCCCACCGTAACCGCCTCGCCTCAGATCCCCTCTCGCTTCGCGAAGCTTCCTGCTCCGCGACAAGAGCAGCCGCAGCACGCACCGCTCCAGCGGCCGTCGCCCTCTCGGCGTCCGTGCCACGCCAACACCGCACCCATCCACACCAGACCCAAAACCCTAGCCCTACCTGCCTTCCTATAAAGCCCAGCACTGCTGCTTCTTCCCCTCCGCGCCGCCGCAAGGAGCAACTCCCAGGAAAACCCCAACGCGGCACCGCACCCCCATCTCCCTCTCCTTGCTTTTCCATCCAGCTGCCGTCGCCAAGACCTTGCCCTCCTTCCACACACTGCTGCCGCAGAGAGAGAATGGAGAAGCTGAGGGGGAAAGGAAGAGAAGATCGAGGAGGCCGCTGCTCCGCGCCGCCGCCGACGACCGCAAGTCGGCTGATGCAAGACCCCGGCGCCGACCACGAAGCCGTGCCGCTGCTGTGCACCCGGACGCCGGATGCTGAGAGGAGCAAGAGGACCACGACCACGAGCAGAGTGAAGCCGGACGGGAGGAGCCGATCGATCGCCGCGAAGGAGACGGCGCCGCGGCCACGAGCAGCAGCCGCGCCACCCCGACGTCTGTGCCAAGCTGCTCGCGATCGCTTCGCCATCCACTACGACGCCGACGTCAACAACGACTCCGAGCTGAACCACGTCGACAATGCCAAGCTGCTGCCACCACCGGCGTCGCCCCCAACCTGCTCGACGAAATGCCCAAGACGATCCGCGAGTCTGCCTGCACCGCACCAAGTCGTCACGGCCGCGCCTCACCACGGCGTCGCCATCCTGACCTCCACGAGCCCCTCGGTGAGCTATGTCCCTTGCGCCACCCCTTCTCCCTTCCTGATGGACCGTGTCCCTCGTGGCCGTCGCCTTTCCTTTCCCTGGTGCCGGCCGTCGAGCCGATGGGTGCCGCCGCAGTAGTCTCTCTGTGTGGACATGCCTTCGAGCCATCGTTGCAGGTACCGCCGCTACGAGCCTTCGCTGCCCGCCGTCGCCTTGAGCCTTCCTAACCCGCTGCCGCGACGTCGTGTGTCGCCACGACACCCGTGTGCCGTCCCGCGTGCTCTCGCCGGAGCCGCTGCCACAACCCCAGCCTAGCAGCTGCGCTGTCGCCGCGAGACCGGAACACCGGAACATCGCGAGACGCCGTGGCCTCGCCGCGACCATGGAGTTCCATGATGTCGTGTGCGAGCGCGCCCTTCACCTTGCCGCCGTTCTCCAACCCGCGTTGCCGCTGCTGTGCGCTGGCCTTCGTGCCACGCAGCCACCCGTCGAGCGGTACCTTTCATCTTGCAGGACACGACGCCACCGCGCCACTCACGGCAGGTGCGCACCCCGCACGCATCGTGACCTCGGACAGTCGGCCGTTGTGATGCACACGCACGCGCCTGTGAACATGGCAGGACCATGCACCGCACGGCTGTGCTGCCTTTGCTGCCATGAACCGTGCGCCCCACGTTGCCGGAGCAGTGCCCGCGAACCAAGCCCCGCGCGCACAACCTTGCCGCCGTGCACGCCACGGGCCCGGGCAGCCGGGAGTCCGTGCGCTTGCTACGGATGTGCCTTTACCCCTTGCACGTTCAAAACCTGCTGCCCTGCTGCCTAGGCCAAGCCTCGTGAAGCCAAGTAGCCTCCCTTGCGTACGCCATGCACAACATTGAGGCCAATGCCTCTTTGACATTTCATCGAACACCTTGTGTTCGTTCCTACCTAGTCACACTTTTAACCAAGAATCTAACCTCGACTGACCTTACCAATAGCCCAGTTCACCTTGGTCTTCTCCAACCTCACCACGGCCACCTTTGGCCAACAACAGCCACATCCTAGCCACCCCTGGCCACTCGTTGCCACACCCAGCCAACCTCAGCCTGGCCGCGGCCAGCAGCAGCCTGGCTGCAGCCGGCCACAGCTAGCTATTGCCTGGCCAAAGCCGGCCATAGCTGGGTATGCTTGGCCACAGCTGGCCATGCTTGGCCACAAGCCTTGAGACAGTTCCTGGGACAAACCTACACCCTTCCTCGCTGTCCGCAAGTGATCCTCACCCGTGTAGCCTTTCCCACTAACCATCGGACCCACTAACTTGACATGAATCCAGGGTCCACTAACATGTAGGGATCCACATGCTGACATGTGGAACCCTCTGACCCTTCTTTCATAACGAGTTGTTGACTGTCTTTCGGTCAACGCTGACGTACGCAGAGCCACTGCTAGCGTCAGTACTACTAACCTAGAGCCGACATGTGGCATGCTTTGGTGATGCCACATGTCTATGTTGTTTTCTTTTTCGTCATTAACTAAATCCAAAAGGTCTTTCAATATTTAAAAATCCATAATAAATTGACTCTAGCTCAGAAAGATATGAAACTACTTTCATTACTTTTCTAAAAACATGATCTACGTGTTAGAATAGAGTTTGGAGTTATTTGGTTCTTCTTTGCTTCTTCTTTTGGAGTTCATTTGCTTAGTTATCGTTGTTATTTGTAATCCGATTATTAGGATCCTCGGAAGACTCGGACGACTTCGTCAACCTCGTCTTCAACAACGTGAAGAAAGAAGTGGACTATGCTCCAGGTTCACGCCCAGCCATTCTCTGAAATACCTATTAGACATGCAACTAGTATGCTAGCGCTTTACTTTACTCGCATGATAAACCTGCACTGCCTTTGTTAATATCCTGTTACCTTGCTACCTACTACTCACTTTATGAAATATGATATGCTATGCATGTGTTGGGGTGGTTGTGATTTGATCCTCTTGGCGTGAGTTGAGGGTGGTATGGGAGATGTAGTGCAGCTAGGCGGTGTAAGCGAGTAATAACAACTCGATCGTTTGATCGGGGTGCTTGGGGACTGCACTCGGGCAGTCCCTACGGAGTACCTGTTGCGGGTACATGGTTTTGGATACTTGGTTACTTGAGGAGTTTGGGCGGCTATACCTGTTATAGGTGCCGATTGCGGACCGTTGCGGCGGATCGCTTATGACGCTGATACTCGCTTTACCGACAATTAAGGACCGAGTCGAGTTCCACCTTTGGACGTGGGAATACCGTGCTCACCATCTACCCAGTATGGGGAGGGTTCCAGCAAGCCTACTCTAGTGCGGCGCCGAGACTGTAGGAGATTCGAGCTTGATATGTGTACGGGGGACTCGTTGCGGCGTACTCTCCCTGATTTACCACAGCCCCCGACTGGCCCCGGTGGGAAGGTTTCACATCCCTAGGGCAGATGTTAGATCAGATGTTTCCCGAGCCCAGGGAGACAGGATTGGCGCCGTTACTGTTTAGGGTCTTTGTTGTGGGCTGTGTCTCAGGTTGGTTGCGGAGTAGCCTTGCAGCCCGGATGGATTCCTGGAGTGCCACCTCTGCAGAGTGTAAACTATACGTATAGCCATGTCCACGGTTACGGACGACCCGCTTCTGATAAGTTCCGACTAGCATGGGATTCCGCTTTCTTACATCGTCCTTGATTTGGGAAATGAGAGATTGGTCCAGCGTTGCTGATGAGACAAGGTGGGGAGGGAGCTCACCGAGTCGACTAGTGAGTGAAAGGTGTTGGTGGATGATATTTGCGGGAACCTGTTGCGGCAGGACGAGCCCGATGTGGATGTGAGGATGATGGTTGGTATTGGGGAGTGTATGTGCTTGTGAGGAAAGGTGTTTGGAGATGAGATGAACTTGGGTTTATCGCTGCTGCTCGCATAGGAAACCCCGGCTTATATTCCGTGAATACTTTTATCACTAGTTTAGGCCACTTTAAAGCTTGCGCATATATGGATGGTGACGTGGACCTGTCCCAATTCCTTGGGGACAGTTCTGGAGTTTTCAGGTGACCACTGCAGTCTTGTTGGATGCTGCTTCGGAGGGTTACGCGCTTCGCTCAAGGATGCCTGTGGGAAAGACCGAAGATGAAGACTTGAAGACCTAGCTACCGTTGCGTAGATGTTTCATCTTGTCGATGTAGCCCAAGTGGCTTGTACTAAACTCGTACTCTGATATGTAAATAATGATTGCAGTCATGTTTATCGTTGTAGAAACCGAACCCCGCCGACCTACCCTCGAGCCTAATCGCCGCCGCGTCGCCGTGTCCCGAGCGCCGCCGTCGCCGCGCCGGCGCGCACCCGTTCGCAGCCGGCCGTAGCCACACCGCGACCTACACCATCTCCACACACGAGCACCGTAGAAAATCCTGCCGCAGCCACATCTGATCCCGTAGACGCGGCTCACGTGAACCAGCCTCTCGGCTCACCGTGGACTCAGACCACCAGGCCGTTGCCCCTCTTCCAACCTTCGTGGGCTGATTGCCCAGCTTTGTTGGGCCGGCCTGGCACTTTCAGCCCAAATCTGGCCCAGTCGTCTCCCTATCTTTTTCTTTTTCTTTTTCCCTTTAACGCTGACAAGCCGGCCCCACCTGCCATAGGCTGAGTTAGACTGACCAGTGGGCCCCCGCTGATCGCACTGACCTTTGACCGTTGACTGGTCAACGTTGACCAAGTCAACGCTAACGTCATCCGAGCCCACGATGACGTCAGCAAAACCGGCCCCACTGATGACGTCATGCTGACGTCAGCAGTGATGATGTGGCACGCCATGGTTCTGCCACGTGTACCAGCCTGAGTGATTTTCTTTTTCGGAATTATTTATTATTTTCAGAAAATAATTTAAACTTAGAAAATTTATAATAAATCAATCGTAGCTCAGAAAAATATGAAACCAGTTTCTATATTTTTCTAAAATCATGACCTACGCGTTAGTGTAGAGTTTGGTGTTGTTTGGGTCTTCTTACTTCACTGTTTTGGTGTTTCTTTGCTAGTAGCTCCCGTCTTTATTTTATTTCCGCGTAAATAGGAGCTCCGGAGTCGCAGAAGGAAGCTGACGACTACACCAACTACCGGAACGAAGAGGACAAGCAATGCCCAGGTTCACGCCCAACCATTCTCTGAAATACCTAGTAGACATGCAAACTAGAATGCTAGTGCTTTACTTTATTCGTATGATGATGATATGCCTGCACTGCCATTTATCTACCCTGATTCCTTGCTACCTATTATCCACTATATGAGAATGTTATGCTTGCATGTGTTGGGATGGTTGTGATTGATCTTCTTGGCGTGAGTTGGGTGGCTTGGGAGTAGTGCAGCTAGGCGGTGGAGGCGAGTGATAACAACCCGGTCGTTTGATCGGGGTGCTTGGGAACTGCACTCGGACAGTCCCTACGGAGTACCTGTTGCGGGTACAACTATGGATTACTTGAGATTGATGGATTTGAGGAGTTTGGGCGGCAATACCTGTAATGGGTGCCGATTGCGGACCGTTGCGGCGGATCGCTTTCACGCTGATACTCGCCTTGCCGACAATTAAGAACCCGGTTCGAAGTCACCTTTCAGACGTGGATTACAGTGCTCACCATCTACCCAGTATGGGGGGGGTTCCAGCAAGCCTACTGAGTGCGGTACCAGGACTGTAGGAGGATCGAGTTTGATATGTGTAAGGGGGACTCATTGCGGCGTACTCTCCCTGATTTACCACTGCCCCCGATTGGCCCCAGTGGGAAGGTTTCACATCCCTGGGGCAGATGTTAGCGTGCAGATGATTCCCGAGCCCAGGGAAGCAGGATGGTACCGTTACTCTTTAGGGTCTTTGTTGTGGGCTGTGTCTCAAGACGGCATGCTACCGTCTGCAGCTCGGGTGGTTCATGGAGCGCAACCTCTGCAGAGTGAAAACTATACGTATAGCCGTGTCCACGGTTATGGATGACCGCATCTGGATCGATGGAGATTAGCATGGGATTCTGCTTTCTTACCTTATCCTTGATTTGGGTTATGAGAGGTTGGACTAGCGTTTGCTGTTGAGACGAGGTGGGGAGGGAGCTCACCGAGTCGACTAGTGAGTGAAAGGTGCTGGCGGATGATTATTGCGGGAACCTGTTGAGGCAGGACGAGCCCGATGTTGTTGTGAGATTGATGGCTGGCTTTGGGGAGTGTGATCTCTCTGGTGAGGAAAGGAGTTGGTGATGAGTTGAACTTGGTTATATTGCTGCTGCGCGCATAGGAAAACCCCAGCTTAATTCCCTTGAATACTTTACTACTAGTTTAGGCCACTATAAAGCTTTGTTGCATATTATGGTTGGTGACGTGGACCTGTCCCATTTCCTTGGGGATAGTCTTTGGGTACACAGGAGAAGACTCCGAGTACAAGATCAACCACGACGGATGACGCAAACAAGGGCTGTGCGCTGCGCTCAAGGATGCCTGTGGAGGTGAAGGCCCGAAGCACTAGAAGCTTTTAGCTATCCGCTGCATAGTTGTTTCCTTTCTGTCGTTTAGCCCAGTGGGCTTGTACCATACCGCTATGTATTTATGTCATGTTTGAAGACCTTAATCAATGTATGGATGTGATTTCCGCTGAAATGAGTTCTGTACGAGATAGCTGTTGTTCCTGGGACTATCACAAGGGTATAGGGAGTCGGATTCCCGTAATTGGGAATTCGGTTCGTTTCAAGTTCGATCCCTCATCGTCGACGCCCAGGGTGCAAGACACTGCAAGGACGATGACGACGCCGACATCGACAACGGCGGCGGCGACGACGACATCGACGGCGCATCGACAACGGCGGCGGCATCAACAACCGCGGCGACGGCGACGGCGACGGCGCATCGACAACGGCGGCGACGGCGGCGGCATCGACAACCGCGGCGACAATGGCGGCATCGTCAACCGCGGCGACGACGGCATCGACAACGGCGGCTGCCACGGCGGCATCGACCGGATCTTGAGCAGCGCTAGCGTCTCCTGCCGAGCTTGTCCATCTGCTGCTGTTGCTTTCCCTCTGGCGTGCGATTGGTGATGGGCGACAGAGCCGCGGGCGGCGTAGCGGCGTGCTGGGGCGCCACACCCACCAGCGGCAGGTGAGAATGGCGGTATGCCGGCCGGCTGCTGGGCGAGCCGCTTGAGCCGCTGCCCAATGTCCACCTGCGCCTGCGTCAGAGCCGTCGTTCAAAAGTTGTTCGGCAGGCCAAAGAAAGTTGATTTGCTTTCGTTTTCTTCCGTGTCTGGTAATAGTACTTTTAATCCAACCAGGTGGCTTCTTTTTTTTTGAGGAAACAGGAGGGAGTTGCCTCCCTACTGATTATATTAATAAAATAAAAGGGTTACATAGGTACAAAGGAAGGGCTAAGGAACAAAGAAAGATAAGAAAAAGATTAGCAAGATTAGAAAATCGAATCTATCCATATAGACATTGCCGGTCGCATTCCTTCCTTTGCTCTTAGAAGAACCAGAGCAAATTCTTTCTTGAACCGAGTTCTTACTGCCATCAGAGTTGGAGGCTCATTTCTAAAGATGAGACCATTTCTTGCCATCCAGATACACCAGGACATCAGGATTATAATATCCATGAAGAAGGGCATGTTCAACTGCATTCTGAAGGCTAGGAGAGCATCAAATGGATCCATGTTTGTTGCATGAAGAGAGATGAGGTCCCAACAATCCTGTGCAAATGGACAATGGAGTATCAGATGTTCAATTGTTTCTTCATTGGTGCCCTGACAGAGAGCACAATCATATGATTGCAATTCCATTGTTCTTCTGCGTAACAGATTTCTTGTGCTGAGCCTGTCTTTTAAGAGCAACCAAAAAACACTTTGTGTTTATGCTGCACAGAAGCTTTCCAAATCCATTTAAAACCCTGATGCACTTCTCTATGGCCAATGAGACACCTATACACTCTTGTAGATGTGAAGAGAGGATTACCCCAGATGTAGCTCCAAAGATCACTGTCCTCTGTAATAGGTAGATTTTTCCAGTGTTTCAGCAACTTGTAACAGTTGATCAAATGCAATCTCTGACAGAGGTAGGTGAAACAATTGATTTATCTCTGCTGCATTCTGTGCATACTGAACAGTAATTTCCCTTGTTTTTGCAAATGAGAATAACTCAGGATAAGCTTGGCTGGGAACCACACCATTCCACTGGTCATGCCAAAACAGACATGAAGATCCATCCATGACAGTAGGTGCAGCAAGACCTTTGAATGTTGTGAGAAGCTTTAAAATGTCTCTCCACCAAAAAGACCCCACTTTCCTGTCGCTTGGGAGAGTACCATTACTGTGATAACAGTTCCATACCAAGTGTACCCATGGCAAATCAGCTTTATTAAAGAATTTATGCAGATTTTTTAGGAGCAGTGCCTCATTCTGAGTTTAAAGTCTAATCACCCCCAAGCAACCTTCTGACTTTGGCAAACAAACCATCTCCCAAGCTGCCTTCGGTGGTTTTCTTGCATTTATGTCTGATCCCCTCCAGAGAGACAGTGCTTTCTATATTTGTCTACTTGCTTAATCACCGTCTTGTGCATTTTGAAAGTACAAAGATAGAAAGTTGGCAGTGCACTGAACACAGAGTTTGCCAACTGCAACTTGCCTGCCTGAGATAAGTAAGCTGATGTGTTCAACAATCTTTTCTCACATCTTGAGATGAGTGGTAAAAATTCTTGAATCTTTGGCTTTGTTGTGCCCAAAGGTAGTCCCAGATATGTAAATGGGAAAGATCCCTTTGCACAACCAAAGGTGCTGGCTAGTAATGTATGCCTCTCCTCAGCCATGTTCAGTGGCACCATCATGGATTTAGAGTAGTTTACTCTCAAGCCAGTAGCTGCAGCAAATGCTTCCAATAAACTCTTGAGAAAGAACAGTTGTTGTGTGCAGCCTTCCATAACAATTAACGTGTCATCTGCATATTGTAGGATGGGAAACTCCTGGTTATGAGGCAATTCAACTGGCAGTTGTAAAAGATTCATGTGCTTAGCTTTGTTCAAGAGACTCTGTAACAGATCTGCTGCCATGACAAACAGTAATGGTGATAGTGGGTCACCTTGCCTTACTCCTCTCTTACAATGAAATGTTTTCCCTGGTACACCATTCAATAGGACTGATGAAGTTCCTGAGCCCAAGATGTTATCAATCCACTCTAGCCAAGTGTTGGGGAGGCCTTTGTGTCTAAGAATATCCATAATTGCACTGTGTTCAACTTTATCAAATGCCTTCTCAAAATCCAATTTTAAAATGATGATCTCTTTTCTTGTTTGTTGACATAGGTGTAGGTACTCAAAAGATCAAGCCAGACAATCTTGAATGGATCTGTTTTTTATAAATCCATACTGATTACTATGAATCATTTGTGTAATGACAACCTGCAACCTGTTGGATAGAAGCTTGGTAATGATCTTCATTGAAATATTGAGCAGTGAAATAGGCCTGAAATCAGATGGGGAGAGAGGAGAATCCACTTTTGGGATTAAAGAAATGAAGGAACCATTTATACTTCTCAGACACACATCTCCTTGTTGAAATGCCCAACATAGATTGTAAAAATCTTGTTTAATGATAGGCCAGCATTTCTTTACAAAATCTGTATTAAAACCATCTGGCCCTGGTGACTTTTCTGATGGCAATGATTGTACAACCTGATCTATTTCTGCAGTTGTGAAAGGCTCTACCAGAAATTCGAGATTCTCATTTCTTTGTAGAATTTCACTTAGGAGAAAAATTTGTTGTGGCTCCTCAGACTGTCCTAGCCTTTCCTTGAAGGTTTCCCAAAGTATATTTGCTTTGCCCTGGTGTCTTGTGTGAGTATGACCTTGGGCATCAACCAGACTTGCAATTGTGTTTCTTCTGAGCTTGCTTGTTGCATTGGCATAAAAGAATTTTGTGCCCTCATCTCCCAATGTGACCCATTTTATATCCCCTCTTTGCTTCCAATATATTTGTTGTCTCAGGAGAGACTCCAACTTTTCAGACAAGATAGCTTTAAAATTCCACTCTTCAATTGATAGGTCTATGAATTCTTGTAAGAATTCCAGGAAGAACAAGATTATCTTGACATGCTCAATATTACATTCCAGATTAGAAATGTTTGATCTCCATGCCTTAAGCACCCTTCTGAGGTTTCTAAACTTGGATGTGATTATTTTAGCACAATCATTGATCTGTATGGGCAAGGACCAACCATGCTGGACAACCTGAAAAAAGTGTTCATGCTCTATCCAAAAGTTTTCAAATCTGAAGTTTCTTCCTTTTGGAATATCAGTTCCTATATGGATGACTAGAGGGATGTGATCAGAAGGTTCCATTACCAATGGCCAGGCAATAGTATTTGGATAACTTAATGACCAAGAATTGGAAGTGAAAATCCAGTCTAACTTCTCTAGCAAGGGTGACTCCTGTTTGTTGGACCAAGTGTATTTCCTTTGCTGCAAGGGTACCTCTGTCCAAGCTTGAGCATTAATAGCTTCATTGAACCATAGCATTTCTTCTTCTTGGTTGTTTGCATTTGCTACGAAGATATATATCAATAGCTGTGGTTAGTGAATCAGTATTGTACTATTTCTTTTGTTTTAGGCCCTGTATATCAATAGATAAATGTACAAGGTTCAAGAAAAAAATCTGTCTTTGTAATATATTATGGCTCTACATTATTTCTTTCTTTTCTTTTGTTTCTGTTGAATACCATATGCTCACACAATAAAATTTTAGATTCAATGAACAAGGTTTGTGCTCTGCAGGATCACGATATTATACAGTAGTAATCCAAGTTGTGATGAAAGTAAAAAAGTTGTGCAACGGTTAATTCTATATATGTAAGCTTGTACTAGCTAAAATTCATGTACCTCAATATTATATTTAATTATATTTCATGTACTTCGAAGAAATGTAATAATAAGCACACTCACGTTCCACTAGAGCTCAAACAATGAAGATTCTCTTTTTGAATCACATCAGAGAATAAAATAAATACTCAGTAATGTGTACATAACGCCTGGCCTAAGATGAGTGCATAAGCACTATGGTCTGAAAATGATAAAAAAACCCATCAGGTGTACCGACTCTAGTCAAGATGTATCACAATTTTGAGAATATGTATCCTCTCTCCAACCAGGTACAGAGTACATTTGCTGGGATTCAGTAAAATAAAAAATTCTACGAGCGTTGCTGTCCACATAAACTTCACCAGTCAACAAGTGAACGGCCAACAGGTGTACCTCTTGTCACGGTGGCTAGTTGATGACCACACACACTATCCGGAAAAAATATTAAATCAATCACTGCCACCCACTACCATTATGCAAGTGGCTGTAAGTGGATAACCATGGCCCTAAAAGTCAAAAAGGGTACAGGAAACGAACAGCTTTACGTCATCTCGCCTGCATTTGTGTCAATTTGTTCTACTGTGCGTCCTGAAAAGATTCTCACTCTCCCGCGTTTCCATGGCATAGAGTACAACAAGTTGCAGCGTGGTTCAGACCCAACGTTCGGATACGGTGGAGAAAAATTAGAGCTACACTGGAAATATGAACAGATAAGACAAACGAGCGGCCATCTCGAGACATAACGAAAAGTCAGGATAGAGTCTCTCGCGAGAGCTCGGTCACACAAGCATTTTTCGTCCAAGGAATCCTTCTTTCGCCCAGCAAGCGACGACACAAGTGTCCGCCAAAGGCCCTGTTTAGTTCCAAAAAATTACTCCCAAATTCACTATGCAAAAAGAAGATTCCTCATCACATCAAAATGTCATACCATGCATGGAGTACTAAATGTAGATGAAATCAAAAACTAATTGCACAATTTTATTGTACTCTGCGAGACGAACATTTTGAGCCTAATTAATCAATTTTTAGACAATTTTTCGCACATACAAACGAAATGGTACGGTGTGCATTTATGGCGACGGGACGCGGGACTCCCAATTCTACATCTAAACGCGGCCAAAGCTGCATCCTCCCCAAAACAAAATTCCCGTTGCTCACTTCGTCCGCCAGCGTTGGCAGACAACTACAGGCATGGGTTGGTGGCGATTGAAGCTAGCTCGCGGCGCCTGTCGATCGGCGCGACGGGCGCACGCCGTTGCTGTCGCCGCCGGTGGCTAGCCGGCCGGCACGCCACGTGTACTCCCGGCACCCACCAGGCCGCGGTCGGGCCCGGCCGCTGACGCCGACGTCTCGGCTCAGTACCCCACGTGGCGTGTCCACCTGTCACCTGCCGGCTGTGGCTGGCTGCCGCGCCGTGGTCGTCGACGCCTTGCCGCGCCCGGCACGTACAGACGCCGCCGCCCTAACTGTTACGGTGAATGACAGCGGCACGGCACTACAGTTCGTGTTATTCATTCATTCATTCATCGCGTCGTGGCGGAGCAGTCGAGCAGCACTCAGCTCGCTTGGTTACAAATCATCAGAATTTATTAAAAAAAAACAACACACATGACACACGCTAGCCTTTACGTACGTTTCATGGTCCATGAATGATGGGCTTGCACTTAAGTATAGCAGCGCCGTCGGCGGCGTTGGCGGCGGAGATCGTCGCCGCCGAGCCGGAGCCAGCGACGACGATCAATGGCCGTCCACCACCTTGCTCTCCAACGTCCTCCGTCTTCTTGGCGTTCCCTTCTGCAAAAAGGAAAAAAAAGAGAAACGAATAACATTCCTGGGCCGCGAGTCCGCGCCCAAACCAAAGCAGGCCTAAATTAATCCGGCCCACATGCGTCGACGGCCCAACTGTACGTACCGTCGTCGACGAGGCCCTGGCGGTGGCGATCCATGACGAGGAGGATGTACTTGAAGGCCTCGGTGTCGCAGGGGATGGTGACGGCGCCGCCGTGGTAGTGGAACTCGAACTCCTCCTCGGCCTTCTCCAGCAGGCACCGGAACACCGGCATGCCCAGGTACGCCGTGGGCACCACGAACCGCCGCCGCTCCAAGCCCACGTACACCGGGCAGCACCCGCGGGGCACGTCCGCCGGGGAGTCGGGGGTCACCGGCGTCATCGGCGACCCGGCGCCGGAGCCCTCCGCCGCCGCTGGGCACTTCCGCCCGCGCTCCTCCACCACCACCACCCGCGGCAGGGACCGCGGCCGCTCCGACGACGCCGCCGCCGGCAGCGGCGGGCTCCGATGCTCGTGTTGGTGTGCAGGCGCAGCAGCCGGCGCGGTGCCGTCGCTGCTCCGCTGATCTGTGGAGACGCTGGGGTTGGGTCCGGCTCCGTCGCCGGTGGCGCTGCTGGAGGAAGAGGATGAGGAGGAGGAGGACTGCCAGCGGCGGAGCATCTGCCGGAACCAGACGACCCGCAGGATGCCGAGGGAGGAGGAGGAGGAGGCCTTCTTCTCTTCGCCGGCGGCGGCACTGCCACCCGCGTCCCCCATCATCGACGACGACGGCGTACGGTACGGCTAGCTCCGATCCACGCCTCACGAGTCGCGATGACGACGACGTCGATGATGATTCCCGTCCGGCGCAGGCAGTAGAACGAAACGAACGCAACGGGCGCACGATCCAAACATGGCGGGGGATGGATGAGGTGAAAGCCGTCAAGGTGACGAGCCGGCCGCGTTTGCCGGCGGCGCCCTCCCCCGGGCCGCACGGAGGCGCCAGCCACGTACTAGGGCGAAGGCGCGCGCGCACGTTTTCCTGGAGGGTTCTCTCTCGATCGTCATTGGGTTGGGCTTGGGCCCCTTGCCTCTTGATCCTCCGATGAGTTGTTGATCGATCCAATCTACAGTATGTATGGATCCACTCGCCCGTGCATTTCAGTTTTGTATTGGCCAGTATAGTACGTGCACGGTAGTGACGTCACGCGGAGAAGAGCGGCACGCGATAGTTCCAACGGATGTTTGCACACGTAGCAAAACATCGACATGGCACATTAGGATGAACCATTTTGTCTACGTAGAGGTGGTAACGGATCATGGCCCGTTTGTTCCTTTACAGTCTAACTTGGCCCTAACAAAATTTAGTTCAAAAACTAGTATTATTATAGCCCGGCCCTAATCCGGCCCGATCCTTGAAATTCCGGCCCATTACCACCCTTTTACGCGGTAAACCAGACGAGCAAGCATCGGTGCCTCGGTGGGAAAAACAAACAAGTTCAAAGGATCCCTCTCGAACGCTTTTTCGCCTTTTCGCGCCATGTTGTTGGGTTGCTGTCCGCCAGGATCCATCGATTCGCTTTTGCAAAAACCGGGTCGCCGAATGTTCTGGGATGGCTGGAGTAAACAAAAGCGCGCCCCACCACTGTGAACCCACCCGGGTGGTCGGGGTGGGGTGGCCCGACCGATGCCACGTCGTCACCTCCGCAAATGGCAGGCAAACGGAGATCCTACGATTGCCAGAAACGGAAGCGCCACTCGGCCTCTGGACGCTTCGTCTGATTGCTTGACCAGCTCCATTTGCCGGACACGACGGAAAGGCTTGCCATGCATCCAGCTGAAGCTGAACTGGTCCGGGGCTCCGGCTGGCCTCCGGGCGTCTGGCCGTGCCGACGGCGCATGCCGTGTGCGTGAGCTCGCGGCGTACGCGTTGCGACGGCGCCTGCGCTTTTGAGCGCTCTCGTCAGCCGCCGGCCCTGACGTCGCCGTCGCACAGTACAGATGCCACCCTGCTCTTTCTCTAGACGCCTCCTCCTCCTCGTGCAGCTGTGCCGCAAAGCGCGCCGCGGGGGTCAGTCAAAGCGAACTCTCCAGAGCCCGGCCGGCGCGGCGCGGGCCCCCGGAAATATCTCCTCCTTCCCCGGTCTCCCCACCGGCGCCGTCCGTCAACCAGCTCGTGGGTCACGGCGTCGCGCGGCTTCTCTTGCCTTGTTGTTCCTGCTGGTCGATTGAACCCCGTCGTCGCACTGCTCGGAACCGTGCGCGTCGGCAGATGGCGCCGCGGGCGGCGGGGTCTCCGTGCCGAACTGCCGACGATGATAAGGCTAAGGTGGTCGGGTGGTTCAGGGACTCCGGTCGTGGCCTTGTTGCCTGCCCAAGCTGCCCCAGCTCTCTTTTCCTTCCCTCCGCAATCAGTAGTCCACCAACGACAACTTGCCCGAACAAGGATGCTTCCAGAAAAGGGGCCGGGGTCGGTCTACAATAAAAGGCGAATTGTTAATCATACTTATTACAGTAAGCACCTTGCCCGGCCTGATGATGTGGTTAGGCAATGCGTGTGCGTCCTACTGTCCTGCCGACGTGCGCCTCCCTCCCTGTTCAATGTATCCATCCCACTCTCTTCTTCTGCGCCTTAATTAAAAGAAAAGAAAATCCAGAAAAGTGGCTTTGGCTTCGAGCACCTTCGTTCGTTCGTACTGGTGGCGAATTTCATTTCAGTTTAGGCACATGCAGAGGCACCACATTAGTCTAGTCATTAGTGTATGGCTTCGTCCATGTTTTTGTTGCCCTCTGCTGCTAAATATCTTGGTTAGCAGGCGATGGTGACCACACACACACAGACGCTTTTGGGCTTTAAAACCGGAGGAGGGAAGCCGTCGGCGTCAGGTCCCGGTTCTGGAGCCTTCGCGCGTCGCCTGGAACGCCAAGCAACTTGCCCGGGAGAGGAGCCTGCTTGTTTGCTTCTGGCCGTGGTCCCCCTTTCCCTCCCACACGCCACTCTGCAACCCCACGCCCACGGCCGGCGCCTCGCCTCCCCCGAACAGGAGAGCCTCAGCCTCTGCTCGCGCTCGCGCGCCGTCGCCGATCAACGACCGACGGACATGTCTGCCGGCCGCGGCAACCTCCATGAGGACGAGGAGGTGGTCTCGCTTCCCGGCGGCGCCGACCTCTACGCCGTGCTCGGGCTCAGAAGGGAGTGCACCGACGCCGAGCTCAGGGGCGCCTACCGGAGGCTCGCCATGGTACGTCGTTTCATTATTCCCATCCGAGTTGTTGTTCCATTGACGATGATCCTTTCAGACAGAGCAATGTTGTTCGGCTTCGGCTCCTCTCCTTTCTCTCTTGATTGATCATCATATCCGCCGCTTGCATCGATCACGCAGATATGGCACCCGGACCGGTGCTCGGCGTCCGGCAGCTCGGCGCGCGTCGAGGAGGCCAAGGAGCGCTTCCAGGAGATCCAGGGCGCCTACTCCGGTGATCACCCGCTGCCAATTTCTTCCCATACATCTCCCCCTTCCCCCTGCTCCTCCTCCATTGATGTGATCGTTACCTCACCCAAAGCGAATTCCTCCGAGCAGTGCTCTCCGACTCCAACAAGCGCTTCCTCTACGACGTCGGCGTCTACGACAGCGACGACGACGACGCCGACGTAATAATTACCACGCCGACGAACACCCGAATCTATTCGTAATTCCCGGCCAATTGATTTCTTCATTGGCCAGCCTTTGGTTCATGTTTTGCTCACGAGTTTCTCGGCCTTGTTGTTGTGATCCGCAGCTGTCGGGGATGGGCGATTTCCTCGGAGAGATGGCCGACATGATGAGCCAGGCCACGCCAACGGTAAGCCCAGCCCAGGGCCGGCCTGCTTCCAGAATATTCTCGTACCATCCGTCGCCGCGGGAGATCCGGGCCGTCCCCTCGCGCGTTGAGATCCGTGCGCTGACCCACCCAACCGTGTTCCCGTACAGGAGAGCTTCGAGGAGCTGCAGCAGCTGTTCGTGGACATGTTCCAGGACGACCTGGACCCCGGGCTCTTCACCGGGCTTCCTCCGCGCCGCAGGGCCCAGGCCCAGAGCCCGCCCAGCACTTCCTTGCCGCGACCGTCCCCATCGACGCCGTTGCGGCCGCCTCCGTCTGGAAGAAGCAACGCGCAAGCTCCGCCGACGCGTAGCGGTGCCGACAAGCGGCGGAGCTCGCCGGCGATGAACTCGGCGAAGCGGCCGAGGCCCGGTTGGGCGGGCCTGGAGTCGGACCTGGGCGGTTTTGCTTCCTGGTAAGCTAGTCCGCGCCTCATTCTCGTTACCCCACGTTCACGGTTAACACCATGGATTACCGTAGCGTATAGTGTACCGCCATTGCTGATGAAACTTTGATAAGTATACTTTGTTTACAAACTAGCAAGGTAGCCCGCCTAAATTTACGCGGGTAGCTAGTCTTTTATACTATCATATACTAGCATAGCATGAAGGAAAGCTTAAGGAAAGGGGAAATCAAATATAGAGGGTAATTTATCACATTAGAAAAATGTAATGAGAACTTAGGCTGCGGTAACCAATGTATGTCTATCATGGTTATGGATCAATTTTTTGTTTGTTTCCTCCTCCGGTAAAAGATGGAGTAATATATAGACATGTTTGATGTCCGATCTAGTGAATGATCAACAGTAGTTTACAGTTGCATAATTGTATCGGACATTAAGAGAAGCATTTTTTTGCCTAGCCTATTGTTACTCAACTTCCATGTCAACACATGTGCACGACAAGCACGTCCATCGTAAAATCCATAAGACACCTGATTTTTTTTACTTTATTTTTCCTAAATCTGCTACTTTTTACACTAACTCGTTAATGAAGACCATCAAATAGCAGGTTTGAGTGTGGGCAAACCTTTTGATGATCTTTCATGAGTGTTGAGCATGGCCATGGTGATGATCAATCCAGGTAGCGATTCACTCCCTTCGGATATAAAGAATTTTTCTTTCTCATTGTGTTCACAACATTGGTGAACGCTCTAAATCTAAGCACCTTTCATCAGTTAAATCTGTAAATTAATGTGATGTCCTCCGCACAATGTTGAACACTACACCACTTCAGTTTCTCTGCTTTATTTTTCCTCTCTCTGCTCCTTTTTACACCAACTCGTTAACAAAGACCATCAAACGGGTTTGAACGCGGATAACCCGTTTGATGATCTTCGGATAGGGAGAATCGTTCTCTCCCGCTGTGCTCACAACCTTGTTAAACGCCCTAAATCCGAGCACCTCTCATCAGATACATGTGTGGATCGACGTGTTGTCATCTGCTCACTGTTGAATGTTGCCTCCTATATAGAGGAATTTTGTAGGGCACATAGGGCTTCAGGCTGTTTGCACTCGTCATACTCTATTCTCATCCACCAAAAAAAATATTCCTGTCTAGTCATTGAGATTCTCTCGTCTATATCAATTTTTTCTGCACCAATTATTCTCTATATCTAATGCTCTATACCAACTACCAACACATGAGCCCACCCATCTCCTTTTCTCCTTTTCTTTCATCGCGCCACCACTCCCCCTCTCCCACTCTATCTCTCTCCCTTTATCTCCCCTCTCTCCAGTGGTTGCAGTGGTGGCGAGGGGTGCTGGTCAGCCCGACAGGCACCCTTCAGCCCCGCTGGCCTCCAGCGGCGCACGGAGCGGCCGGACCTCGAACACCGAAGACGGACGGGCGCCTCCCGTAGCGGCGACGACGACGGACAACCACGCAGCGACGGCGAAAGACTCCCGCGGCGGTCACGGAGGCCGCACGACGGCGGTGGAGGGCTCCCGCGGCGGCCGCGAACGGCCACAAGACGACGGTGGAGTCCTGGAGGCCTCATACGGCGGCCACGGACGGCTGCGCGGTGGCAACATTGGATGGCTTGCAAGACGGCTGGACCCCGAACATCGAAGACGCTCGGGCGGCTCCCGCAGCAGCGATGACGGCGGACGATCACACGGCGACGGCGAAAGACTCCCACGGCGGCCGCACTGCGGCGATTTGAGGGCTCCCGCGGTGGCAACGAACAGCCATGCTGCGACGGTGGAGCCCCGACTGGCATCCTTCAGCCCCGCTGTGTAACGCCCGCGTTTTAACCTCTGGAAAAACCTCTAAATAAATCACCCGGTGAAAACCCTTTCAAAACGTTTTACCACCCAAGCTCCCGCTCCCGCCAAACCCTGTCTGCCCGGCTTTTTCCCCTTTTTCCTCTTTCCTGTCCACCTCTCGATCGCCGCTCTCCTTTCCGTCCCGTCCCACTTCACCCGCCCTCGGGTCGACCGCCCGGTCTGTCCCCTCCGCCGACCGCCTGCATCACCGGCACGCCGCCTCTGCCGTGCCGCCCTCGCTCTGCCGTGCCGTGCCAGCTCTACTGCGCGGCCACGCCACGCCCCGACCGCGCACGCGCGCCATCGCCGACCACCGCACCGCCCCTGCACGCCACCACCGTCCTCGCCAGCGGCCCCACTCACTCGAGCGCGCACGCCACGTCGCGACGAACGCAAACGCCAAGCACAGGGCCACCCGTACCACAAACACGCCGGCCATCTTCGTCCCCGAACGCCGGACGCCATTAACGCCGCCCGACCTACCCCTCTCGTCGGCCCACTCCCTCACCACCCCTCCGCGCCTATAAATGGGGTCCTGAGCACCCTCTCCCTCACCACCAGCTCACCCGCCCTCCAATTGAACCCCTCCGCCACCGTAGCGCCGCCGCCCCACTGCCACTGTCGCCGCCGCCGCCTGCTCCCGTGGGCCGGCCACCTCACTCCACCTCCGCCCGGGGTAGGACCACTAGTGGACTTGCCATGTCTCATTCTCTCTTTTCCCCCTGTCCCCGTTCACCGCCGCCGCCCCAATCGCCGGCGAACCGGCTGACCATCGCCGCCGTCGCACCCTCTCTCCCCCCCGCACTGTTTCGCGAGGAAGAAAGGCACTTTTGCGCATAACCCCCTGCCCTTTCCCCTTTTCTAACCCGCAGTCCAACAACTTAAATCTCTCTCTCTGGAACGTTTACACATAACCCCCCGCACTTTAACCAAATCAACCCGCAGTCCACCAGCACTATTCTCTCTCTCTCTATTTACTTCGCCAGAGGCCCCTGAACTTTTCCCTATTTACAGAAAGGTCCTTTTCTTTTTAAACAGCCCCTAAACCTCCACCAAATTCGTCATTTCATGCGCCATTTTAATCCTGTTTGACCCCAAACTCCACCACAATATTCACCAATATATTCTCGCCAAATCCAACCAGTCCATACTCAAAAATAATCGTGTCATTATCATACGCTCTCTTTTCCGTTCTTCTTTCGAAGCTCAATAAAAGCTTTTTCTTTTTATTTATCGGATGTTTGTTTGTGTGTGCCGTAGACTCCGCTGTGAACGAGGAAGGACTCGAGGAGGAGCAGTGCTACGAGCAGGAACTTGGAGACCAAGACCCCGGGCAGGAATCCCCCGAGGGTTGGGAGAACGGCAAGTGCAATCCCACCCTTTGATGCATACTGTTGTCCCAGTTTTTATAAACACAACCCATGGCCTGTTTTATAAAACTTGCATGATTTTACTGCTAAACCCAGTTGGATAGCCACCCCTTGATTGCTATGACTAATTCCTTGACAACCTAGATTAATGTTTGAATATGACAATGCTCTGGTTAAATGTAGTCACTGCTAGAAATGCTTAGGAATGTTTTACTGGTACACACCCATTACAAATTCTTGGTGTTTACAAAAGCAACCGTGTGCGTGCTTTAAAATAAAAGAGATGATTTGTGTAAATAAAATGAGTACCCGTGTGGGATGAGACGGACGGTATTTCCGTGTGAAAAACCGAGGTGAGCTCGAACCGGTGTGGTTGAGCATGGTGGGAGTTGTCTATCCTATCACAAGTTTTGGGATGATGTTGATGTGTCATCTAGCCTAACCCATTTTTTTGTACCACCACTCGACCGTTGTATGTGGCAACGGCCTAGCATAAACCCCACTAGTTGAGCTGCTGGTTATGTGGTGTGCTGGTGAGCAACAGAGGGCCATGGAGTCGGGGATACGTTCTATGCGGGGTATGCCCCTGGGTAGAACCTCGTTGGTAGGTTGCTTACCCCCTGGTCGCGTCTGTGATAACTTGTCAGTCTAGCTATGGTGGGTAATGGCTTTGTTAGGAGCTGCACTGACACTAAGGTGTTCTTGTTGTGGTAGCCTACTTGTGGTTGTGTACACCTCTGCAGAGTTGAAACCTATCCGGATAGCCGTGTCCACGGTATTGGGCGAGTTACGGCTTGGTCACTTCACTAGTCCCCTGTTTTGGTGTAAGAAGTGTTGGTATTTGATTGAGCTGAGAAATGTCTTGACATGGGCTACGACAGATGGGGAATCTGGTAGCAACAACATCTTGTACGAAAAAGTGTTACATTTACTGATCCTTTTAAAAGTAATATTTGTGAAAACACATTGTGAAAATCAGCCCCTTAGCATGTGTAATAAAATTTGCTTTGCTGCGAAATAAACCATAAGCCTACCTTGTTGCTGTCCTGTGCATACTTATGTTACTCCCTCCGTGGTTGTGGTTGCGCTTGCTGAGTACGTTTGTACTCACCCTTGCTTAATCTGTTGCAGAGGCGGACCCGGACTTTGTGCCTGAGGATATCGTCTAGTGGGTTCGTTCTGCACCCAACCTTTGCCGGTGTGTTAGGGTCACCCGCTGGAAGCCGCATGCGTTGCCACTCTGATGAAGACCTCTATGTTATCAACCTCTTTATCTGGAGCTTAGTGTTAGTTCTGTTTGTTGTGGCCCTGCAATGCCACCGTCTCCCGTAATGTTGTTGTACTGAACTATCTATTGTAATAATGTGAGCCAGCATCCTGGGACTGGTATTTGTATCACATTAAGTTCTCTCTTTCGAGGGGACGCTTCAAGTGGTATCAGAGCCGATAGGTTGGCCGTAGGACGTAACCCCTAGGATCTTGACCCTACCTAGTCTCCTCTCACCAGTTTGTTCTTGCCTAATCCTTTTCCCCCACACAAGTACTCACCGTCGGCTTTTTGACTTGTTCCAGATGGCCCAGCCGGCTGACGAGGGTTGGGGCGAAGGAGTCTGCCCCGCAGAACCTGGCCTCCCCAAGTTGCTGCTGCTCAGCCTGGAGCACATTGGAGTCACAGAGATCCCCGAGTACTTTTGCCGGGAGTTCACCACCAATGGTACCCGTCGGTGCCGGATGTTCATCTTTGTGGGGAGAAGCTCGCTGTACAAGGAAGTGGCACCTTGGTTTGTTCACGCCACCGGCTACGACCGCCCCAATGCCTACCGCAAAGCCGCAAGAAGAGCCTTGATGTGCCTCCGCACACTCTACAAGCAGTACCTTGTGGGGACCGCGTTAGGATTTACCCCACCCCTGGAAAGTGGAGGACGCGAGTGGATTGCCCAGATGAGGAACCTTGGGAGAGAAGAAGATATGGAGGATACTGTGTCCCACTTGTCCATTTACCTCACTGGCTTGGACAGGCTGTACCGAGAGACATCGGGACAGCTGAGGCACCAGATCTGCAGAGCCGAGAAAGCGGAGAAGGAGTTGGAAGAAGTGAAGAGAGAGTTGGAGATTCAGAAGGTGACAGCTACCCAGGCTGTCAGTTCCCTAGCGGCTCAGCACGCTAGATGCCAGGCTTACTCTGAGTACGTGGATAGGCTTGAAGCCTACAGAAGGGAGAATGGGCTGTTGGAAGGAGAGCCCGAGATGACCCATATGGATGCAGGTACACAGACCGAAGATGAAGTGCCAGAGTATCAGCTCCCCCTGAAGAAGCGCCGAGTCTGTCTAGAGTAGATTAGCACTTAGTCTAGCCTCTCCTAGAGTAGAGTCTGTTGTACCCAGTTAGCACTACCAGCTTAGCATCGATGTATCCATGATCTTTGTACCCCCCCTGTTATGCAATAAAGATCACCTTTTATCCTGCATCTGTTCAATCTTTGTTTTTCCCCTGGTTTCAGATGGCGGAACAAGGATGGACCCAGGGAGTCTGCCCAGTCACACCGGGCTTCGCTAGCCTATTGATCCCCGCGCTGGAACGCCTCGGTGTACCTGAACGCCCGAGGTACTACAACAGGGAGTATGAGCACCATGGGACCCAACGCTGCAGAGTGGTCATAGTTGTCGCCAAGAGTGACCTCCACCCTATCGAAGCATGGCGTACGACCGCCACAGGATTCAGGCACCAGGACACCTACCCCTTGGCTCTCAGGAAAGCCCTCCGCTTCATGTGCGGAATCTTTGAAAGGCACCTGGTCCCCACTCCAATGAGGTACTTCCCACCAGTCGTCAGAAGTGCAGTATGGCGAGCTCGCATAAGGAACTTGGAGCAGCGCCGTCAAGAGGAGCCCATTTTGTACCAAGTGGTCACCTACCTCAGTTCCTTGGACCAACTCTTTGACGAGCAGGCCGAACGCCTGAGAGAACAGACCGTCCGGGCTGAACAAGCAGAATTCTCGGTCCGTATGCACCAAGTCCAGGTGGCCCAAGCTGAAGCAAGAGCTGCTGCTGCCATCAGCAATGAGGCAGTCGCCCAAGAAAGCCTCAGGCAGGCTCGGGACCTACGTATCCAGGATTGGACCAGAAGTGGAACACCTGTCCCGGCAATTGGAGAACCCCATGTCCTACTTGGGACACCGATCATGGCATGGGGAGAAATTGTGGGAAACCCCCAAGCACTGTCGGGAACTCCGGCAGGATCACCGCCCGCTGAAGAAGGACCGTCTGAGCCGCCTCGGGAGAATGGGACCTTGACCGAGGCTGAGCAGACACGACTTGCACCACCAGAAGAGCACACCAACCCAGAAGGAGACTCGCTCCGCGAGTAAGCCCAGAGACAAGCACTCAGATGGGAATGAAGCCAGCTTGGTCCGAAGAACTCTTGTATCCCTAGCAGTAGTTTCCCTGCCATGTCCTGTATCCCCGCCTTGTAGTGCGAACCCTGTTGTAACCACCCCCCCCCCCAAGTGTTGTAGCCCTCAGCTGTTGGTTTGAAACCTTGTGTGTTTGTTTGTTAGCTTGTGTGCTGTTTCTGCCTTTTCAAAATGCGAACTAATCAACTTAAACATCACTTAACCCAATCTCACGAAGACCTTGTTCAGCTGCAGATGGTGAACACTCGTGCTAGCGCCTCTCAGAGATGCGCTCCTCCCGCTGGGGGAGAACAACCAGAAGGAAGGAGAGAGAATCCTGAGAACCAGGAAGTGGATCAGCAGGATCCTATGGGAGAGAACCAGCCTGAAGGACAAGCGCCTGTAAGAGGCGGACCAAAAGCAAGCCGCCCCAGAAGTCAGAATGAGGGATCTTTTGTTATGCCCCCACTCCCACCGGATTTCAACCTGGCACAAGCTTTGTACCACCACACCCTGTTCATGCAAAATGTGTGGAATGCCAGCCGCCGTTAGGAGACAGCCCGTAGGCCCAATGCGGGTGATAAGTTGACCAACTTTCTGAGAACCAGGCCACCCACCTTTGGAGGGTCTAGCAACCCCTTGGAAGCAGATGACTGGCTGAGAACTATCAAGAGGAAACTGGAACCGTTTGGATGTGGAGACCGTGACAAAGTTCTCCTGACCTCCCACCAACTCACTGGAACTGCCTTGGCATGGTGGGATGCCTACTGTGCAGCTTCCCCGAACGAGTCTGCAATCACATGGAAAGAGTTTGAAGAAGAGTTCCGCCGCTACCACATCCCCGACGCCACCATGAGGCGCAAAGCAGATGAGTTCCGTGCATTGAAGCAAGGGAACAAGACCGTGGAAGAGTACACCCACGAGTTCACTGAACTGGCCCGTTATGCACCGGATGAAGTGAAGACAGATGCAAAGAGGCAGGATGCTTTCATTAGAGGTCTACACCCAGATCTTCGAGCCCTGATAGTCACCCACAGTTTCCCTGATTTCAATACACTGATGAACAAGGCCATTGTCACAGAAAAGGCTAGAATGGAGGCAAGGCAAGAGAACAAGCGCAAGTTCTTGGAAAGCAAGAACCGTCAGATGGACCGCTCGCAGAAACCCAGGAGCTCCGGTTATGCTGCACCTAGACCCCAGGCTCCCGTGCAGTATAGGACCCAGTTTCAGGCCACAAGCTCCCAGGCTCCCAACAACCAGTTCAAGAGCCAGACCACCTCGAAACCACCACAGAGCAAAGTCAGTCAGGCCACAGCCAGCAACAGCAATGCAAGAGCCTGTTTCAACTGCCGTGAGACCGGACACTACATCGCTGATTGCCCGTACCCTAGGAGCAAGCCTGCGATATCAGTCTACTCCAACTCGGTGAATGGACCCAAGCCACCAGTGTCTGGAGCCAACCGTGTACCCGTCCGCAGCACCAACACCGGCAGCAACAACAACAACACCCAGCAGTCGTATGGACGAGCCCGCGTCAACCACATCGACGCGCAGGAAGCTCAAGGAGCACAAGGAGTAGTACTCGGTGAGTACCTAGTCAGTTCAGTTTTGGCAACAATATTATTTGATTCGGGGGCATCGCATTCTTTCATATCATCAAGTTTTGTGGAAAAGCACAAAATACCTACAGTACTACTAAAGACACCCCTACTAACCCGAACACCTGGAGGTGATATTAAGTGCCAATTAGGTTGTTCGCGGGTACGGATCCTTTTAAGTGGGGTAGAGTTTCTAGCAGACCTAGTGGTACTAGAATCCAAAGGAATAGATGTGATCCTTGGTATGGATTGGTTAGGCAAACACAATGGTCTCATAGGTTGCGCTGACAAAGTAGTGCACCTAACCAACCCAGATGGAATACAAGTAGCCTGTCACACCAAGGGAAGTGGACCAGATCCTATGATCTTTAGTATGGAAACGAAAACCATAGAAGAAGTCCCAGTCATCAGAGAATACCCTGATGTTTTTCCTGAAGTATTACCTGGTATGCCACCGGATAGGGACATAGAGTTTGCTATTGAACTAGTCCCTGGAACCTCTCCTATAGCCAAGAGACCCTATAGGATGGCAGCCTCAGAGTTGGCAGAGTTAAAGAAACAACTAGAAGAGTTGCAACAAATGGGATTTATCAGACCCAGCACATCCCCTTGGGGAGCCCCGGTACTCTTCGTAAGAAAGAAAGATGGGAGCATGAGGTTGTGCATCGACTATCGTGCACTAAATGATGTCACTATCAAGAATAAATACCCACTCCCTAGAATTGATGATCTCTTTGATCAGTTGAAAGGAGCCAAATACTTCTCCAAGATTGACTTAAGGACTGGGTATCACCAACTGAAGATTAAGGGGAGTGACACCTCAAAGACCGCATTTGTCACCCGATATGGGCAGTATGAGTTCACAGTGATGCCATTTGGACTCACCAATGCACCGGCTTACTTCATGAACCTTATGAACAAAGTATTTATGGATGAGTTAGACAAGTTTGTCGTAGTCTTCATTGATGATATACTTATCTACTCTAAGAGCGCCGAAGAACATGAACAGCACCTGCGGGTAGTGTTGGAAAAGTTGAGAGTACACCAGCTCTATGCCAAATTCAGCAAGTGTGAATTCTGGCTGGAAAAAGTAGCTTTCCTTGGTCACATTTTGACCGCAGAAGGGGTAGCAGTAGACCTCGAGAAGGTAGAAGCAGTCTCGAACTGGCAGCAACCAACCAATGTGAGTGAGATCAGAAGTTTCCTGGGTTTAGCTGGGTATTACTGGAGGTTTATTGAAGGATTTTCCAAAATAGCTAGACCCATGACAGAATTGCTTAAGAAAGAAAAGAAATTTGTTTGGACCGAGTCGTGCGAAAAGAGTTTCCAAGAGCTGAAGAAAAAGCTGACCGCTGCCCCAGTTTTAACCCTACCAGATATTCACCGGGATTTCGTCGTCTACTGTGACGCGTCCCGCCAAGGATTAGGGTGTGTCCTCATGCAAGATGGAAAAGTTGTGGCATATGCCTCCCGACAACTTAGACCTCATGAGCAGAATTACCCAACGCATGACTTAGAGTTTGCAGCCGTGGTGCACGCACTCAAAATCTGGAGACACTATCTAATCGGGAATAAGTGTGAAATATACACGGACCATAAGAGTTTAAAGTATATTTTCACCCAACCAGACCTGAACCTCAGACAGAGAAGATGGTTAGAATTGGTTAAAGATTATAATGTGGAAATTCATTACCACCCTGGCAAGGCTAATGTAGTGGCAGATGCCCTGAGCCGAAAGTCCTACAAATCCAAGAGTGCTCACCTGCAAGAAGAAATGGCACGATTAAATGTGCACATCGTCCCTCAGAATAATAACCACCAACTGACAATCCAGTCCACTCTGGAGGATCGGATCAGAGAAGCCCAGGGAACAGACAAGGATTTAGTGCAGATCTGCAAGCATACCGGAGAAAATAAGGCACCAGACTTTAGAGTCAACAGTAAAGGAACGCTGTGGTATAAAGATAGGATTTGTGTGCCTAAGGAAGGAGACTTTAGACAGATAATCATGGACGAGGCTCACAACTCGCCATATTCCATTCACCCGGGATCCACCAAAATGTATTTGGACTTAAAGCAGAACTATTGGTGGAAAGGAATGAAAGATGACATAGCTCAATTTGTCGCCCATTGTGACACCTGCCAAAGAATTAAGGCCGAACACCAGAAACCCGCAGGTTTATTACAACCCTTGCCTATTCCAGTTTGGAAATGGGATGAGATAGGAATGGATTTTGTGGTAGGTCTACCCAGAACACAGAAGGGACATGACTCTATATGGGTAATAGTGGACCGACTCACTAAAGTCGCTCACTTTTTACCGGTACGGACGAATTATGGTGGAGAGAAATTAGCCAAGCTTTATGTGGAGAACATAGTAAAGTTGCATGGAGTGCCCAGTAGAATTGTTTCAGACCGAGGGACCCAGTTCACCTCGAGATTTTGGAAAAGTTTGCATAAAGCTATGGGCACCAAGTTGGATTTTAGCTCCGCGTATCACCCTCAGACCGATGGCCAGACAGAAAGAGTAAATCAGATTATGGAAGATATGCTGAGGGCGTGTGTCCTTACCTATGGTAAAGATTGGGAACAAAGTTTACCTTATGCAGAGTTCTCCTACAACAATGGCTACCAGGCAAGTTTGGGTATGTCCCCGTTTGAAGCCCTCTACGGGAGAAAGTGCAGGACTCCTTTGATGTGGTCAGAAGTAGGAGAGCGTACACTAGTGGGACCCGCACTCATAAAAGAAGCCGAAGAAAAAGTGGCTGCAATTAGGGAGAAGTTGAGAACAGCTCAGTCCAGACAGAAAAGTTACGCAGACAAGAAGAGACGAGAACTGGAATTTAATCCAGGAGATTTTGTTTATCTCAAAGTTTCACCCATCCGGGGAACCCGTAGATTTCAAGTCCATGGAAAGTTAGCCCCTCGGTATATCGGACCATACCCGGTGCAAAAGAAAGTTGGAAAGGTAGCCTACCAATTGGAGTTACCCGAAGCAATGTCAGATATACACCCAGTATTCCATGTATCACAGTTAAGAAAATGCCTGAGGGTACCTGAGGAGGAACACATACCGGAAGAAGAAATAGACCTACAGACGGATCTACGTTATCAGGAAGTACCGGTCAAAATTTTGGACACCGTCACCAAGAGAACCAGGAACTCCGAAGTGCGAATATGCAGAGTACAGTGGAGCAGACACAGTGTAAAGGAAGCTACGTGGGAAAGAGAAGATGCCTTGAAGAAAGAGTTCCCCCATCTTTTTAGGAACCAGCCGAATCTCGAGGACGAGATTCCTTTTAAGTGGGGTAGGTTTGTAACGCCCGCGTTTTAACCTCTGGAAAAACCGCTAAATAAATCACCCGGTGAAAACCCTTTCAAAACGTTTTACCACCCAAGCTCCCGCTCCCGCCAAACCCTGTCTACCCGGCTTTTTCCCCTTTTTCCTCTTTCCTGTCCACCTCTCGATCGCCGCTCTCCTTTCCGTCCCGTCCCGCTTCCCCCTGCCCTTTCCCCTTTTCTAACCCGCAGTCCAACAACTTAAATCTCTCTCTCTGGAACGTTTACACATAACCCCCCGCACTTTAACCAAATCAACCCGCAGTCCACCAGCACTATTCTCTCTCTCTCTATTTACTTCGCCAGAGGCCCCTGAACTTTTCCCTATTTACAGAAAGGTCCTTTTCTTTTTAAACAGCCCCTAAACCTCCACCAAATTCGTCATTTCATGCGCCATTTTAATCCTGTTTGACCCCAAACTCCACCACAATATTCACCAATATATTCTCGCCAAATCCAACCAGTCCATACTCAAAAATAATCGTGTCATTATCATACGCTCTCTTTTCCGTTCTTCTTTCGGAGCTCAATAAAAGCTTTTTCTTTTTATTTATCGGATGTTTGTTTGTGTGTGCCGTAGACTCCGCTGTGAACGAGGAAGGACTCGAGGAGGAGCAGTGCTATGAGCAGGAACTTGGAGACCAAGACCCCGGGCAGGAATCCCCCGAGGGTTGGGAGAACGGCAAGTGCAATCCCACCCTTTGATGCATACTGTTGTCCCAGTTTTTATAAACACAACCCATGGCCTGTTTTATAAAACTTGCATGATTTTACTGCTAAACCCAGTTGGATAGCCACCCCTTGATTGCTATGACTAATTCCTTGACAACCTAGATTAATGTTTGAATATGACAATGCTCTGGTTAAATGTAGTCACTGCTAGAAATGCTTAGGAATGTTTTACTGGTACACACCCATTACAAATTCTTGGTGTTTACAAAAGCAACCGTGTGCGTGCTTTAAAATAAAAGAGATGATTTGTGTAAATAAAATGAGTACCCGTGTGGGATGAGACGGACGGTATTTCCGTGTGAAATACCGAGGTGAGCTCGAACCGGTGTGGTTGAGCATGGTGGGAGTTGTCTATCCTATCACAAGTTTTGGGATGATGTTGATGTGTCATCTAGCCTAACCCATTTTTCTGTACCACCACTCGACCGTTGTATGTGGCAACGGCCTAGCATAAACCCCACTAGTTGAGCTGCTGGTTATGTGGTGTGCTGGTGAGCAACAGAGGGCCATGGAGTCGGGGATACGTTCTATGTGGGGTATGCCCCTGGGTAGAACCTCGTTGGTAGGTTGCTTACCCCCTGGTCGCGTCTGTGATAACTTGTCAGTCTAGCTATGGTGGGTAATGGCTTTGTTAGGAGCTGCACTGACACTAAGGTGTTCTTGTTGTGGTAGCCTACTTGTGGTTGTGTACACCTCTGCAGAGTTGAAACCTATCCGGATAGCCGTGTCCACGGTATTGGGCGAGTTACGGCTTGGTCACTTCACTAGTCCCCTGTTTTGGTGTAAGAAGTGTTGGTATTTGATTGAGCTGAGAAATGTTTTGACATGGGCTACGACAGATGGGGAATCTGGTAGCAACAACATCTTGTACGAAAAAGTGTTACATTTACTGATCCTTTTAAAAGTAATATTTGTGAAAACACATTGTGAAAATCAGCCCCTTAGCATGTGTAATAAAATTTGCTTTGTTGCGAAATAAACCATAAGCCTACCTTGTTGCTGTCCTGTGCATACTTCTGTTACTCCCTCCGTGGTTGTGGTTGCGCTTGCTGAGTACGTTTGTACTCACCCTTGCTTAATCTGTTGCAGAGGCGGACCCGGACTTTGTGCCTGAGGATATCGTCTAGTGGGTTCGTTCTGCACCCAACCTTTGCCGGTGTGTTAGGGTCACCCGCTGGAAGCCGCATGCGTTGCCACTCTGATGAAGACCTCTATGTTATCAACCTCTTTATCTGGAGCTTAGTGTTAGTTCTGTTTGTTGTGGCCCTGCAATGCCACCGTCTCCTGTAATGTTGTTGTACTGAACTATCTGTTGTAATAATGTGAGCCAGCATCCTGGGACTGGTATTTGTATCACATTAAGTTCTCTCTTTCGAGGGGACGCTTCACACTGGCCTCCAGCGGCGCACGAAGCGGCCGGACCCCGAACATCGAAGACGCACGGGCGGGCTCCCGCAGCAGCGACGACGACGGACTATCACGCGGCAACGGTGAAAGGCTCCTGCGGCGGTCACGGAGGCCACACGTCGGCGGTGGAGGGTTCCCGCGGCAGCCGCGAACGGCCACGTGGCGACGGTGGAGCCGTGGAGGCCTCATATAGTCATACGGTGGCCACGGACGGTTGCGTGGCGGCGACATTGGATGGCTCGCGCGACGGATGGACCCCGAACTCCGAAGACGCTCGGGCGGCTCCCGCAGCGGCGACGACGGCGGACGATCAAACGGCGACGGCGAAAGACTCCCGTGGCGAGCACAGACGGCCGCACAGCGGCGGTTTGAGGGCTCCCACGGCAGCCACGAATAGCCACGCAACGACGGTGGAGCCGTGGAGGCCTGCAGCAGCAGCCATGGACGACTGCGCGGCGACGACATTAGATGGCTCGCGCGGCGGCCGCAGACGGCCGTGTGACGACCGCGGAGGGGTGGCGGCAGACGAAATAATATGGATCGTTAGATCTTCATTAAATCTGACGACATATATGTTTCTCTTTTTTGGATTTACGAAATAATATAGACCGTTAGATCTTTATAAAATCCGACGATATATATTCTTCTCTTTTTTAGATTAACGTGGGAATTTACGAAATAATATAGACCGTTAGATCTTCATAAAATCCGACAGCATATATTCTTCTCTTTTTTAGATTAACGTGTGAATTTCATGGCCCTCTCGGCGAACGTGATGGCTCCTTTTAACACTGTTGTATTAATATTATAGATAGATGTTAGCCGTTTAAGATTTGTGTTGAGTTTTCCTTTAGCTAAACCTATAGAAAGATAGAAACATGTAGGCCATCACATTCAATTTTGTTTAATCTGCCATAGATTATATCTTAGTAGCATATTGCTGGGTGTAAACTCACGGTTAGAGCCTTAGAGGAGTTTATGGGCCCGGCAGTAGCCACACAAGTAACCTACTTTTGCATAAGCTGGATTAACAAACCTGCAAGGTTGTCCAAGATGCGCCTTTTCGGCCGTCCACATCGGCCACACGAAATGAGGCTCTTTCTAGCAGTACGCATTTTTCCTTGCAACCAAGAATTTCCCTGGACGAAAGGAACCTGCTGCTGCGCTGTACACGGCGTCGCCTGAATTTGGCCCAGCGCTTGCCGTGAGGACTTGGTTTTGAGCTACGAAAAGAAAACGGAGACGTTCTGGACAGGTCGTCGTCGTCTCTTGGACGCTATTTTCGCGTTCCCTTGTAGTGTTGTCGTGTCCCTGTGCGCTCACGATCCGTTTGGAATTCTTCAGGATAGCGCAGCATCTCCCCTGAGATCTTGTTGTCCTGCAGATCTGGTTGGCTGGTGAGCTGCACGGGACACACTGCACTTCGGTCGTGAAACTTCTTTTTTTTTCGAAATGGTCGTGAAACTTCTACTTGTTTTATTTCTTTTTTTATTACGTAGTGTTGAAATTGCAGTAGCCGATAGAATCTTGCGCCTGGCCTGGCTGGTAACTGGTTCCGTGCTGTGCGTGCAGGTGAGCGAGACGAAGCAGATGCAGGCGCCGTGGGCGTGCGAGGTGACCGGCGGCGGCGGCGAGAGGAGGAGCGGCAGGAAGCAGCGGCTGGCGACGAGCCGGGACGTCGCCGGCGACGGGATGCCGCGCGCTTTTCGGCAGAGCCACAGCAGCAGTAGTACAGCGTTGTGGCAATGATTCTTTCTTTTTCCTTTTCTTTTGTTTTCGCTCGCATCAGTGGTCAGAGCTCTCAGCTCTGATAGGCACACAAGAGAAAGAAAACAAAAATGGCTGGCCGTGTTCTCGAATCTGTTCCCGAGCCAGCCCGTGCTGTTAATTCTCTGCTCCATTGTTTTTGGCTTGTGGCCGACACGGAAACTTTGACACCCGTAATTTGTCCCACCCGAAAAAGTCTCATTTACCTATCTGGATACAAGACCGAGTTCGCGAAGACATGAAAACCGGGTGAACTACCTCCCTCAACTTTCGAAACCATTCACTTTGCCTCCTAAGGAGGCAAAGTGAATGGTTTCGAAAGTTGAGGGAGGTAGTTCACCCGGTTTTCGTGTCTAGGGTGGTTCGCGAACTCGGTCTTGTATCCAGGGAGGTAAATGAGACTTTTTCCAACAACGATACATGGATATTTGGGCCAATCGACGGCCTTTTCACTGTTTGCCACACTCCTCGTATCTTCAACTATGGGCCGGGCAAAGCACGCCCCTCGTCTCTTCTCCCCCCGCCGCGCTGCCAATTAGGCCCAACAACCTTCCAGTCAGAAACCTATACGAGGCCCCACCTGTCGGTCTCCCCGTCCTCTCTCTCTTGCCTAGTCGCCTCGCGTGGCTTGGCTCGCTGCTGAGCACGCTCGGCGGCGCCGCCTCCGGCCCTCCGCCGCCTCCGCCAAATTCCTCAGTCCGCTCCGCGCGGTCTGGTCTCCGTTTGCCCCAAACGCCACCGACGAACTCCTCACCTCGTCGCCTCGCCCTAGCATGCAGCCTCGCCGCCCGGGAGGATACGGCGTCCGGCGCCAGCCCGTGCGTGGTCTGGCGCCGCCGGTGCCGTGCCCCCGGGCATCCATGCCTCTAGCGACTGGTAGACTTGCGCGCATACACCCTTACCTCTCCCCTACCCGACCTCCTGCCACGCTGCTGCTCTTCTACCGGAAACCTTCGGGGATTCGGCTTGCCTGCTTGTGTGCCTCGTCTGGGTTCAGCAATTCACAGCCCAGACTCATTGTGATAGATTGCTTCCTTCAGCGCAGTATTTCTCCCGCGCAACAAATGTGATCGATTGGTTCGTCTGTACGGCTCTCGAAATCAGCTGATGCGTTGCAGGTTCAGCCTTTCTCATCTGATCTTCCCCACTGTGTTAAGCATTGATGATCGAAACAGTTTTGTGGACGTGAGTCTGAGCTCTTCTACTCACAGCGAGTTTGCATATGTCCAGTAGTAATTAACTTGTTGAGCCGATGCTTTCCCAATGCCAAGCATCCGTGACTGAAAACAATTTTGTGGACATGTGGCTGAGCCATTCTTCTTCCAGTAAGTTGAATTCGTTCAAAAGTAATTTACTTATTTCGCTGAATACCCCTTTTTGTCTGACCGAGCAACTACACTTTCACTTTCGTGGGGGTTTGGATTATTTGATTGACGCCCTTTTATCTCCCTGTTCTTGCTGCAGATAAGAATTCATGGTGGACTTGGTGGATGTGCTTGCCTCAACATATGCCAGCTTCTTGAACAAGCATCTTGCTCTCGCTGCTTGGCTGCTGGCGATCTTTAGCAAATGTGCTCAAATGGAATTGACGGAGCCAGGCACCACTTAGCAGGATCATTGCAACCTTCATCCTCTGCAATTTTGAGTTTGTTTGGTTTTAAAACTTCTGTACATCTGCGGCCACAATTTGGTCAGAGCTCTTGCTTGATGAGCCTACACATGAAGAGTATCAACAATGGTGCCTGTGGAGCGAGAAAAGCATACACGAGATGATGATGTGACTGTTGCACCAGGTGGATTTCCCTTGTGGTTTCAGTTATGAACTGTAATAGGATTTCCTGAAGCTACACCTGATGAGTGTGGCTTTTGTATATGCACCATGTAATTTGTTGACAACTTTCAATCAACGAAATGAATCAGGTCTTTCTGTTTGATTTCCTTTGTGGTTTCAGCCACAAACAGTAAAACTCTTTCCTGTCGGTGTTCCTGAAGCTACACCTGTGCAGAATTTTTGCACTGTGAAAATACACCCTGTAATTTGTTTACTACTTTGGATCAATGAAATGGATTCAGGTCTTTCCGCCTGATTGGAAACTACCAAGTCCATTGCTATTTCTGAAGCTTATGTCCTGTGTCACTCAGCTACTGAATCATTGTTTGACTACAATGTTTACTTGTGCTGCCTGTGTGTCATGGCCATTTCCACTGTTCCTGTGGAAACATGTGTGACATCAGACTTAATGGTGCCCGGGTCTCATGAGAAGATGAAATCTATCAAATTTGTTGTGCATCGGCAAATGCATCAATGACCACATCAGTAAGTAATGTCTGGCAAGTAAAAGAAAAATGCAATTCTGAACAAATTAGCAGTTTCCAACAAAAGAATCACACACAGTTATATTGCAGTTAGCGCTAACAGCAATTACATTCCAACTTTTAACAGCAGATTGCTCCTCATCATGTAGAGACATCCTGACAGAATGTACAGCCAAAGTTTCCACAAGGGCTTGCACAAACCAAATTACCATGATGCAGTTCCACACCAAATAACCAGTTTCCAACAAATGAATCATGCAGCTATACTCCAGTTAGCACTGACAGCAGTTACATTACAACTTCTAACAGCAGTTTCTAGCACCATGATGCCTCATCATCATGCAGATATATATGCTGCCAGCATTCACAGCCAAAGGTTCCACAAGGGCTTGCACAAACCAATCAAAGGACATCACGTCCATCATTCTCTTGCAGGCGTCCCTGAAGAAGCTGAACGAGAATCCACATAACTCAACACACTCCTGTAGGTCACTCCGAAGCTGTGTACCATGTCAGATGTGCCGCTGACAAGCGCCGCCACGTCCACCTCCCCTGGGATGGGCTCGCAGCGACCGACGCCAAGGCGCCTCATGGTCTCTGCAGGTTGCCGTCGCAGCCTCTCAGCCGCACCCCGTGTCCTGAACACGGCCAGCGCTACTCCTTGTTCGCTGTGCACTGTCACCAACTTCACTGCACCAAATGTACGCAGCTTTGAGCGCAGATCTGACTCACTGGTACCAGCATCTATCCCCATCAGAAGCACTGCTCCCTCTGTGAAGAACTTGTTGCGCAGAACATGGGGCCGGGACACAGCAGCAAGCCTGATCAGCCCTTCTGCGATCCCCTTGCTGTCAGTAAGGCTGCAGTGCGCAATGCTCAGCATCGTCACCTTCTTGGCTAGCTCGATTGCATATTCAGGCACCCCAGGGTAAGGCGGTGCAGCAACCTCCTGCCGTGGTGCTGGAGCAGGTGCAGTCTGATTCCTTCTCTCGTGATCCTCTGATCCCTCTAGCACGGCCTGAAAAGCAGCCGAAATAGGGATCAACACCGAGCACAAGGATCGAAAGCAGGGACGAAAATCACAGAACTGCAACCAGATTGATCAGACAAAGAGCAAAACAAAGATGAATGCCCCATCACGAGAAAGAGCAGAAACACTTACAGGAACGCGTCTCCTGCGGTCAGGCCGATTCCTCTGCGGCTGTCGAACCGCATTGATCAGAAATTCTCGATCGATACCGAGGGAATTGACCTATCAATCACATCAGGGAGACTCAAATAAGAACAAACTCCAAGAATGGTTGAAGAATATTTGCTAACATAGAACAGCATGCGACGCCGACAGCAAAAGTTGCAATAACACGGGCAAACCGCAAGAACTGACTTAGGCGGGAAAGGAATGGCCCAATAATCCGAACAACTTCCAAGACTGCTGTCAAGAACGCAAGAACAGGGTCCAAAGAGACCGCATCCTCGAACCCAAAAGGAAAGGGGCGAAATCCAAGAAAGACAGCGGCGGCATTTGGCGTCCAACCAAGCATTGGACAGAAGCGAGGCGGCGGCGGCACAGCTCAGCAGAAAAACAGAGCAAGAAACCCTCGCACGGGGGCCCAGGAATTAGAAGATGGAGATGGAATCATGAACAAACTGGACTCACTTTAACAATGCTTCTGTAACTGCCTGAAGTCTGGTTCGCGGCAGAAGAGCATTTGCCGACGTCGGGGAAGACGACCAGCCCGACACGCTCGCCGCGGGACCCCTCCCTGTCGGCCACCACGGCGCGGACATCGCCGTAGGCTTGAAAGGACCTTACCAAGTCATGGCTCGTCGTGTTCCCACGGATCCCGTTGACGATTGCAGCCGTCCGCGAGAAACCGTTGCCCAGGACGACGCCCGGATGTTTGGAGTCGAAGGTTCTTACAAGGACCTCGAGCTCGCTTGCGGAAACCCCCGCCATTGCGAGAGGGGGAGGGAGAGGGAGAGGGAGAGGGGAATGGGATCGGTTCGGGGGTGGGGAGGGAAGGGGAAGGGGAGAGGGAGGGCGCTCGCAGGTTGTTGGAAGATTCCGTCGGAGTTGGAGACGAAAGCCGAAGGCGACGAGCGGAGCAGGGGATTTATGACAAGCGGGGTCCGCAATGGGGGAGGCAGAGGCTGCCAGCTGTGGCCCGGTCTTCAGAATTGTTTCCGGGCCGCGCGTGGGCCAATTTTGGGTTGAATAGGCCGGATTCGGCCGGGTGGAAAAGAGCGTGGCAGACCCTGCTGTCTCTTCTTATATCGTTGCCAATTGGGCCCCACCTGTCGGTTTTCCATCCTCTCCGTCGTGTCCCTCGCGCAGCGTAAGCTTGGCCGCCGTCCCACGTCGCCTCGCCTTAGCAAGCTCGAAGGAGGTAATTGGAATCTAGTTGAGAATTCAAGAACGTAAAATAGTCTTTTAAAAAAATGTTATCAAATATTTTTCTTAGAAATCTGATAAAAAATCCTAAAATCTGAAAAAATATAGAAAAATGTTTTAGATCAAAAAAATATGAAAGTAGTTTTGTATTTTTTTTAAAAAAATTATGTTTTTATGACTACTTTAGAGCCATACTAGATTCCAGGTATATCAGACCAATTATAATAAATAATAGGAGCAACTACTTACTAAAATTTATCAAAGTGAATTAATAGAAAATTAATAATAAAAACTATCAAAGCAAATTAGTAGAAAATTAATAAACAATTTGATGGGGACGGGATGGTCGATCTTCGTCAAGTGATGGATAACTCGTTTTCGACGGAGCGCAACACACCGATCCGGCTTCAAGTCAGTAACTCGAACCCAGCAATCTTAGCACCACGACTCCTCTGATTATCAACCGTGTCACAACCCGGTTGACCTCGCCGAGAAGGCTAATCCCTGCCTGCGAAACGGAGAACACAAGCAAGAACTCGAAAGAACGCAGCTCAAACTAAAGTGACTCTGCAGATGTATGATTAAGATCGAAAGTTGGGGTTCTACAAACCGATAGACGACGAAACTGTTCTCAACAGAATAATCTAAGCAAAACCCGAGTCTAAACGACGGCGGCTACTGAGTTTATATAACCTAAAGGGCGTGCTAGGGTTGGAGGGGCGCCCCCTATGGGCTTCCACACGATACACGGCCCAAAGGCCAAAATACGGCGACGCAGCACCGAGACAGATTCTGGACGTCAACTTGTTTCTGTTAAGAAATCCCTAATTAAGGGATAATTGTGGGCTCATACCAAATATACCCCTTAAGGGTTTCCCACGTCTATATAATCAGTAATCTTGTATTCATCTATGACTAATGAGAAAGAGGCCCGAAGCTCCATCTATATATGTGTTCATGTGTTCCTTGTGTTTGTGATGGGAAGGAAAACGAGATCTAATCTACATCTTCTCACGCCTTGTTCTCGGATTGGAATTGGAAAAACCGGATCAGGGATCCAATTCTTAACACGTTATCAGCGCGCTCTTTCAACTGGGTGAGCAGTTCTTGATTCTCGGTAACTAATCATAGATTGATTCTCGGTTTCGATCCGAATTTTTTTTATGCGTCGGCGAGCGCACGCCGATCGCCGCGAGAGGATCCCCGCGCCATCGGACATGGCCACGCTACCGGCCCGGCGAGGCCGTCGCGTGCTGCCCTGCTCAGGTGCATGAAACAAGACCGGAGCATGTGTTCAGCGTATGCATGGTGATGCGTCTTTGCATCTGTTAGCCGCTGCCGGCTTTTTATTTTTTTAATCTCCATTGATTTTCGACATCAATTCAATATTTATGTATTCCGCTAATCACATATTGTTTTTTTTATTTCCAATCTGTTGTATGCGCCGACGCTTCTTGGCAATCGTCGATCACCACGAGCGGAAGCCTGCCTGACAAACGGCTTGGCCAGACGGTCGGCCAGCCGGCGAGGTTCATCGCCTGCTGCCCTGCTTCGGTGAACCGGAGACCCTGCATGCGTGAAACAGATCACATGCGTGTGGGCATTTCAATGAGCAAAGCTCATCTATTAGATGGGATTGCCGTCATCTTCGCAAGAACAGGCCACGGTTCGGCTGATCTAATTCAATCTATAATTTTTTTTTTAATCCAGCAGATTAATATTCCTAGTAAGTTGGTTGGTTATGGTTGTGGATTTGTTGCCTCACGTCTGCAATCAGTGTATTGTTTCAAACATCTAGCAGTACGTAAACCCTGGTAGATTGTTTTTTTTTCCACAATTTTTTTTGTTGCTGTCGATTCGATATGAACTAAGACGCCGACTATCCCATCATGTTATGCATGTACGCCGTCGCATCCTTTACATCGTTGGCCACCCCAACGCACAGAACGGAATCGTTGCGTACGCCAACGAGTTCTAGCACATGAAGCTTCCCAAGCACTACGTTTTGGTTACCACCGACGCGTTTAGCGCGTAAGCCAGCAAAAATATTATGCGCGGTGCTGCCCGAAGTCGCACTTTAGCTAAATCTATTTTTTTAATGTGAGTAATGGCCTTGTTTGGCCGTCTGGCCGTCCTGCGCCGCTGCTCTAGCCCTGCCGGCCGCGCTGGTTGCTATACACCAAGATATACTTTGCACGTGCATGACCATATATTTCTAGGCCATGCGCCGGAAGCCGCATCAAATCAATTGCTCCCATCAAAGTCATGGCATGATTTAATTCTCCGGATAACTAGCTTCTCTACTAGAGTAAAATTCTGCAGATCATTTTCTAGTTTCACTAGTAGATTGATTTTACTAGTATATTAAAATTGCAAGATCTAAAGTGGTGGTTCTGCTAGCCGGCCAATTAATCATTCTACGTGACTGGAATCCTTTCTAGTTGTATGGCCGTACAGTTTATGATGGTCATGTGTTTGCTTAATTACTTCTTTGGCCATGCATGGTCGCATTCTTATGTGCCCTCTAAACATATCCCCGTGGAGTTATCACCTGTGGTTGCCAACCCCGCCATTGAGTAGCTCTTCTATACTTATGTGCATGCTCCTAAGCATGTGCCACCACCGCCGCCCTGATGGTCGCACACAAGCCACACGATTCAATGTTCCCCTGTTGGCCACGTTGTCTGGTGTATTGTTGTGTGTCTTACGCATGGTAAAGCTACCACATGAAACGGGACTAGGCCACACCTCGTCTAGAAGCTTTACGTGTGTTTATTTCCTTACAATTATTTTATCTTTATGATTCAATTTGTGTGGAATGCTATATTTATATATAGCCCAACGACCATAATAATTATGGAAATTATATAATGCTTGGGAACATATTCAAAATTTATGAAATATCTATGATGAGACCACACTCTATTTCTTTGCTCTATCTCTCTTTTCATGCATAAAGTTAATTTACCTGACGTAACCCGAAGCAATATAACATGATGCATGAAATTTGTTTCCATAATAAGACATCACAAATAGGGATTATAATTATATGCTCGAATGGCGAGCTAGTAAAAAGTTACCAGTATTCTAAATATTAGATAAGGCTTACAATCTCGGTTATAAAGTGCACAACCTGATGTTGGCACCTCCTTCCTTTTGCTGCTGAAAAAGCATGAGGTATACAATGATATAAAAGTAATAACAACCCCACCTTCTAGCGACATGAAGTTGCAAGAACACTAACAAGTTGTTAGTAATATTCTGAAAAGTAATAACAAGTTTTCTACCATGTTAGTGTGGAAAATTATTGTAGGTTCCCGAAGAATTACATATCCTACTTAGGACTGTTTGCTCATGTAGCATATAATTCTCAGAATTACATAAAGTCACAGAATAGACTTGGGGGATAATTACTAAACAAGTATGTAATATACTATTAAGTATAATTGTAAGCCAAATGGTAAAGGTTAGTCCCTGATGGACAAGTTGTTTGGGCAGCTTTGTAGTAAAGCAAATTTGGATAGCACCCTTTCGTAGACTGTTCGAATCTACTACTGATCTGCCAAAAAAAATCCCACATCATTGCAGAGCTTGAAGCTAAATTGGGTGTTGGCCCATTATTGATAAATTATTTTTGGCGCTGAAAAGCCATGAAAATATTATTTATAAGGTTGCAAGTGATTATGATTTGTGAAAGAAATTTGTAGACCTTGAGATTGTCCGTTGCATTCTCTTGTCTTTTTCAAGTCTTATTATGATTTATGCATATGAGAGTAGCATGATTGTTTTGAGCTAGTCCCAGAAGGATTGTGGTCAACTTTTTCTCTCATCAAGTAATATTCATCCTTTGCTTAGTCAAAATTTTTGGACTATAACGATATTTCCCGTATAATATAAATTTTGGCCCTATCTATTCTATTCTAAACGCTTCTCTTTATGCTTTTTATGCTGAACAATGAAGAGATTGGAATCAAGCTTTATAAAACAGTTGGTATAAAAAATGAGGAGAAACCTTACCTCGTAGGTATTTTGCACCACAATTAAATGGCTTGGGAATCTATTTATCGACAAGTGTTAGCATCAACCACCTGAAGTTGTGATTGTGCTTTGAGTTTGTAGATAATACATATCAGCCACATGTTTCAGATTAGTCGTACCATGGACTTGAATATGCAAGTAGTACTCTGACCAGTCGATAGAAATTCCAACCTTGTCTTGGACTACATGCTGGCTCATTCCCTGGCCTGTATTTGAGGCTATTGCTAACTGTGGTCAAAGTTCTCTCTCGAAAAAAAAAACTATACTGGTAAAGGTTGCACATAAATTTGTAATGGTATGAGTAATTGGGTAAACCATGGGCAATGACAAAATGAGCTGGACTATACAACTCTGCATACAAATGCTTGGCAGCATTGGCTTGATGCCGTCTATTTTCCTTTGAAAAATTTCTATTGACAAAATTGTGCTACATATGACAATTTAAATCCTCAAGATTGCATGTGTATTAGGTAGCAATAAAAATTTCATAGAATTACAACCACTAATTATGTGTCTCACTTGAAGTTGAGCATAATCATTTCATTAGAAGAAAATAAATGCAGTATTCATGCCACTGCATCAATCTAAGTCCAAGCTCACTGCATATGAAGATATAAATTTAAAACCCCCATCTTTTTAATGTGCATAAGATTTTCTAAACAAATCACCACCATAGCATACATTGGTCACTACCAGAAGATTGTGGCCGGGGATTTTGTTAGTATGCTTTCAGACATATCTCGGCATTAGGGGGAGATAAATACTCATTTGTGTAATGTCTTGATATTTATATAGAAAAATGCACAAAAGCCAAACTGAACATGTTGTTTAGTGTACACTCCTTTATATATTGAGTTTGCCAGAAAATCATTTGATTCACTGAGGAGAAACCCTAGTGGTTTAAATACATTGTAAATTCTTCTGCCTGAAGTAGATGTGGATATATCCAGGATTAATATCATATCCACATTTGACATATCGGTACGATCCAGTTCTGCGGGGACGCTTGCGAATATGATCCTACGCCCTTAGTCAAAGCATATGCTCTTGATGCAAATTCACGTTGTCTGTGAAAATTCTCCTCCAATGAACTCACCCTGCTGGTGATTTACCTCATGAAGAGGTCCATCCTGAAGATGAAATTCCTAGCGATTCGTGCAAATATCATAGTGCTAGGAATACAGAACAACAATTGATCTTTCGTTTTAGGAAATGACGAAGATATTAATTCAATGTTTTGGGAAACAAAAGTGTCGACACCTGTCTTGCCTCTCTAAATTGCAAATAATTCTTCTCGAGAGAAACCAGATCTGGAATAAAGTCCTAGGCACGAGTGCTCGAAGCTCTCTTATCGGGTCAATGAAATATGCAATTGAGGCTGAACCAAAAATCGCAAAGTGAAAGTTCTAAGCCTGAAGTTCAGACACTAATGGGTCATTATTGATATTATAGGTGGTGAAAGCGATAGTTCAATGGTCTTGGAATGGACCGATCCCCAATGTGTGTTGAATAAACACGGTTCCGTTATGTAATATATCTGGTGAAGGCATGAATCGATATATGCAGTTAATAGGATTCTGAAAATCCATCATGAGATCCCGGTGGGACTCAGAATTTTGAATTGTAAATAAGAAACATTTAAATCTCATACCAATATTACATTTCCAAAGAAGTTTATCTTCTTTAACGAAAACTACTCTGCATAGAGAGAGTACCTCCCCGTTGAGAGGATATTTCCCTGAAGGATTTTTCTCGAAGAATGAAAAATAGTCTGAGTTGAACACCAAAATTTGATAATTCTTATAGAATTACAAAGACCCATATAAGACCCGAGAAGTATGAAAGGAGGAACCAAAAGATCAGAAGATCGTCATATAGTTTGTATCTCCTAATATATTTTCCACCAGGAGATTTGGAATGACGGTATTCTCTAATACCCTGAAGGTAGAAACCCAGAAGGTATGGTGTTACTGGCAATTATATTCCCATTGCGCCAGTATGACAGACTGAAAAGGTGTACATGATCGGTTAAGAATATTGAAGGACTATAGATGGTCTCTGATGGACCTTTGCCCTTTTGTTACGCCGTTTTAGAGCTGCAATTGATTAAATCCTGGATAAATATTGTATTCAATATATTGTGGCTTATGATAGAGATGGAAATATGACACCCCAATTTTCCTTCTCGTTACTCTAAAAGAATAACACATATCTTGAAGAATATGTTACAGTAAAGGCTTCAACGGATGTTGTCGCTAGGGGGAGAAAATGCTTAGTATTGCTTAATTCATGAGACATTGAGTGTCCTAGAGTATGTCTTGAAGACATCAATTTGATCTGAAGGATCTATCAATAGATTATTTAAGATTCAGTAGAATGATACTGCAAATCAAAGTGGCTTAGATATATTTACCTCTTGTGTTCCTGAAGATATTCGAGGTGAAATTTTTGAACTAATCCTTGCAGTGACATGCAATTTATTTGCTAAATATTTATATGCATATGCTACCAGAAGAAAGTGTTCTTGCCATAGTGAAATGGTTTTGCTTGGTTCAGGAGGAGTACATCTCCTAATAGGTAGCCATTGCCAAGTATTCTATTGAGTATAGAACATTATGATCCAGAAGATTATAATTTGTGTTATAGACAACTGTTGTACTCTTTTTTTCCTTAGTGAGTTTTCCTGAAGTTTCTCACATAAGGTTTTTAATGAGACAACAATGTGTAAATGCAACTTGAGACACTATGCACTCTTTCTCCATATTTTTTCCCACTGGGTTTTTGGAGTTTTGATGAGGCATGAGTTCGTCGTGGTATTCGCCCAAGGGGGAGTGTTAAGAAATCCCTAATTAAGGGATAATTGTGGGCTCATACCAAATATACCCCTTAAGGGTTTCCCACATCTATATAATCAGTAATCTTGTATTCATCTATGACTAATGAGAAAGAGGCCCGAAGCTCCATCTATATATGTGTTCATGTGTTCCTTGTGTTTATGATGGGAAGGAAAACGGGATCTAATCTACATCTTCTCACGCCTTGTTCTCGGATTGGGATTGGAAAAACCGGATCAGGGATCCGATTCTTAACAGTTTTGTCGATTCCTGATGACTCCGGACGAATTTTGAGGTGAGACTGGTGCCATTGAAAAGCTTATCTCCTTAGCTTTCCATGCATATGTAGAACGTCCAAAACCGAGCCCGTATGCGACCTGGGCTTCCGATTTAGTGTGGGCTGCTCCTGGACTCCGAGGTGGACTCGAACTTGAGTTTCTTTGGGCCTCCATCTTGGGGACTCGAATCGGATTAATCTTGGGCCTTCTTGTTGACTTCTAAAACCTTGTTGGTCTCCTTTTTCTCCACCCCATGCACCATTCATGTACATATGCATGTGTGTCATGTCCTCATCACAATTTATTTTAGATCGAAAAGCTTTAATAGTTTTTATAAGTAGTTGCTCCTGTTATTTATTATAGTTAGTCTCGTATGCCTAGAAACTAAAGAAAACATAATTTTAGGGGAAGTGTTAAACAAGTCTTATATTTCTCCAATCTAAAACGACTTTTATATGAACTTTTAAGATTAAACTAGATTATATGCTTTTTATAATTTTTCTAAGAAAAAATATTTGCAAACCATTTTTTCAAAAAAAACATTTTACGTCCTCGAACTGTCATCAAGGCCCAATTTACCTCCTCCGAAACCACCATCAAAACCACCGAGGATGAAAAACATCCGGTTTCCAGAGTTGAGGGACCACAAATATCCAGTTTTGGAGATGAGGGACTTAAATCAGATTTTGACAATAGTTGAGAAATATCGAAAGGACTTACGCTCGGTACATTACTGTGTGACCGAAAACTGGACACTTAGGAACATGTCTTGCAGTACTGTTGTGCCGATAGATTGGGAGTCAATGTGCCCGTGTTTCGGTGGAGCCTTTGCACGCACCCCACGGCATGACAAACTAGCTAGCCTTTGGGCACAACCCATGGCATGACAAACTTTTTCCTAATTGTTTAGAGATCTTGGTCCGTGGCATATGACAAGATGTCACAATATCTTGATGAATGAAAGTAACAAAAAAAATCGATCTCTTTTAGTTTTTTTCTTACTTTGTGAATTGTGAAGGCGTTGCGGTTGACAACCAAATGAAAACAAATAGTATTAATCGCTATGAATGGGTTTATGTGGTTGATCTCCACTTATGAGCAAAATTCGGAGAGTGTAGGGAGTAAAAAAGAAAAAAAAATCAAATACATACTCCCTCCGGTTTGGTAAAAGAAGTCGTTTTGGACAAGGTTTAAGTCAAACATTGAGAATATAAATCATGAATAACATTTAAGTCATTGAGTTTGGAAATGTGAAAATTATATAAATAGATTGGTCTTGAAAATTACTTTCATAATTATATACATATATATAACTTTTTAAAAAATATTTGTATAGAAAAGAGAAGTCAAAGTTGTGCTTTGGTGACTGTGTCGCTGTCATAAACGACTTCTTTTACCAAACCGGAGGGAGTATATACCAATGCCTTGGGGTTGGTTTTACACCGACAAGGCAGAACGCGTTTCATCATATGTTTATCGAGTGTGGATTTAACTACATAGCATGGAGAGAGTAGTGTGCCAACCCGTGGCATGGCTGCATGGACACCTAGATGGCCAGGGCCGCGGTGAAGTCACGTCCAGTTTGCCTTGCCTTGTTTCGTCAGTCAATAGGCATGCGTCATGGAGTAGAAATACTTAATTGGAACACCTTCCGTTATAAAATATACAAAATATTAAATATTATAAATCAAACCTGTCTAACTTCAATTATGTTTATAAAAAACAATGCACGAAATCAAATTACCACACTATGAGGAATATTTGTATTTATGTGCTCACTTTTCGCTATAGGCCGGATCCGGTCCATCCAAAAAGCTTAGGCCCTGGGGACGACAGATCGAGTCCGACACGACTCCACGTACACGACGGCTAGGGCTATAATAAATTGAAAACATCCCCAAGGGCGGTGCCCGACCACCGGAGGCACGTACCGCACGCTCGATCTCTTTGGCAACGAGATCCCTAGGTCGTCAGGGGAACTAGCTGTGCCGTCCGCGCGCGCCGCGGAAGATCGCCATGGACGCCGCCGAGGACGCACGGCCGGCCGCGAGGACGACGAAGAAGAGACCAGATCATCAACTAGACGAGAACGAGACGGAGAAGGTGTCGCCGGCGGGGTCATCGAGGAAGAAGAGGCCGTACGAGTACAGCGAGGGCGAGATGGACGTGGTGATGGAGAAGCTCTACAAGTGCAACTACCGGGAGGACCCAGCGTACGCCAACAAGCTGCGCTACTTCGGCCTCCGGTACGCTCGCGAGGCCGCGCTCGATAACCTCATCGAGCGCTCGCACAGGGAGTTTGAGGCATACATGGCGCAGGACGACGCCCACAGCTCCAAGACGCCCAACGCAACCACCACCCACGAGTTATATAGTTGATCTTCGCCCCTTCATCTTCTGATATTTACATATAGGAAAGTGGCTGCTAGTTCATTGTCGATCGACGATCGATCCTGCTTCCATGTGTACTCTCTCTTTGTTTGGAATAACAAGGTGTACGTATTTTTCTCGTTAGGATCGACAAGGCTTTGATGGATTTTGAAGTTGGTGTTATTTAGATTTGCATATATCCGAAAATACTTATGATTATCATTTGTATATCTGCAACCGAAACGAATGTGTTTTCCAGCAGTCTATAGCACGGCGTAGCTGCTCTGCAGGAATGTTCGGTGGTTGTTTGCACTTTTTGGATCACGAAAGTGCAATTTAAACTGTTCTTTTTTTCCTTTGATTTGATGTTGCATAAATCAAGGTCTTCTTCTGAAAAATGCAAACTTAATCTACCTTCATCGGATCTTGCCATTGTCCCCCTTTATCTCATTGTGTAACTACATTTTTGTGGAGGTTTGGATTATTTAATGATACACCCTTTTTATCTCTGATCCCTGCTGCAGATAAACGAATGCCTATTCGACCGATCGGCTTGTGATTGTGCTTGCCTCAACGTATGCGGTATGCCAGCTTCTTGAACAAGTCTGTTGCTGCCTGGGTGCTAGTGACCTTTGGTGAATGTCTCTGGGCAGAGAATGTGCTGAAATGGAACTGACCGTGCCAGACACCACTAAGCAGGATCATTGCAGCCTGCATCTGCAATTATGTGTTTGTTTCAGTAAACTTCTGTACTGCAACAACTTGGTCAGAGATCCTGCTTTGGAGAGGTAGTGATCTTTGTTGGTGTGTGTATTTGTAAAATAGATGAGCTATGAGGACTAAAGTGCAAATAGAGAGAGTAAATAGACAGAGGAAGAGATGGATCGAGAAGTCATCTATCCAGACCTTTCCCCATTGCCTATGTTCATGTCTACTGTTCCTCTCTCCTTTCAATTCTAAATCCACTACAAATCCTTTCACTAAATTACAATATGGTATCAAGAGCAGGTTAATCCTGTGAGTTCCACTCCATTTCCGTCGATTTCGCTGTTTGTTGCGGCACTGGAAGCTGTGATCGCTAGAGTCCTGTTCGTCTGCATCCTGTCTCCAATCGGCGCGTCGTTAGTGCCCGTCCTCTCCGACTCCATTGCTGCGGAAGTGATGCCAGTGTTGTGGATGGATTGGAGCCTGAAGTGCTGCTGTATGCTGTTGCTGTCCATGAAGGAAAAGGCCGGCCTGTAGTGCTGTCCGTGAGGTCCCCTGGTTGTTTTGTTGGTGATCTGCTCGTTGGTGCCCGTAGTGCTTGGCTCTGTCTGGTGAGTTTCCTGTGAACTGAAACTTGGTGATTTGAGTAACACATAATCATGGTTGGGACCGGTAGAGAAAAGGATGTCGATTCTAGCATTGGAAAATTATGTGAAATTCTTGGCAAAATAATGGAGCAGCCCAAGGTAGTTTCAGAAGCTATCAAATATGCTCTTGAGCCAAATCCAATAAAACTAATGGGATCAGAAAATTATGTAAGTTGGGCTCGTCATGCTCGTTTGATATTATGCTCTCATGGATATGAGAGTTTGCTGGCTCCTAGTGATGGTGAGATTAAGGAAGAAATTGATGCTCAGGCCAAACAAATTAATGATAGAGTGCTTGTGTGGCTGTTGGGCGGTATGGAATCTGTTGGTCAGAGAACAGGTAGAAATTAATGGGTAACTACATTTTTGTGGAGGTTTGGATTATTTAATGATCTCCCTTTTTATCTCTGATCCCTGCTGCAGATAAACGAATGCCCTATTCGACCGATCGGCTTGTGATTGTGCTTGCCTCAACGTATGCGGTATGCCAGCTTCTTGAACAAGTCTGTTGCTGCCTGGGTGCTAGTGACCTTTGGTGAATGTCTCTGGGCAGAGAATGTGCTGAAATGGAACTGACCGTGCCAGACACCACTAAGCAGGATCATTGCAGCCTGCATCTGCAATTATGTGTTTGTTTCAGTAAACTTCTGTACTGCAACAACTTGGTCAGAGATCCTGCTTTGGAGAGGTAGTGATCTTCGACCGTAAACCATTGCCTAGCGAATCGGTGACATCTGCGGCGCAAGAGGAAGCATCTCCCCAAAGTCTGCAGGGAAGGCAACATACGCCGGCATGTAGATTATCAAAAATGGTGCCTGTCAAGAGAGGAACACATACACCAGAAGATGATGTGACCGGCGCACTGGATGTATTTTCCCTAGCAGCTTCAGTTATAAGTTGTAAAGTCCTTCCTGTTGGATTTCCTGAAGCTACACCTGTGGAGTTTGGCTTTGTACAACCTGTAATTTGTTTACAACTTCCGATCAATGAAATGTATCATGTCTTTCTATCTGATTTCCTTTGTGATTTCAGCTACCAACTGTAAAAGTCTATCCTGTCAGCTTTCCTGAAGCCAGACCTATGAAGTGTAGTTTTTGTACTCTGTAAATACACCATGTAATTCAGGTCTTTCTGCCTAATTGAAAACTACCAAATCTATTGCAATTTCTGCAGCTTATGTGTCCTGTGTGACTCAGCTACTGCATGCATTGTTTGATTACAATGTCTTCTTGTGCTGCCTCTGTGCAATGACCATTTCCATTGTTCCTCTGGAAACATCTGTGAATCTAACAAAATGATGCGCATGCTTCTAGATAAGATGAAGTTTATCAAACCTGTTGTGGATTGGCAAGTACATTAATGACCATATCAGTAAGTACGTCTGACAAGTAACAGAAAAATGCATTTCCACACCAAATTATCAGTTTCGAACAGAAGAATCACACAGTAATATTCCAGTTAGCATTAACAGAAGTTACATTCCAATTTCCAGCAGTTTCCAACACTACGATGAGTTCCTCATCATGAAGAGATATCCTGTCAGATTTTACAGCCAAAGGTTTGCGCCAATCAATTCTAAGGGCAGCACGCAGCAGCACATCCATCACCCTCCGGAGGATGTCCCTGAAGAAGCTGAGCGAGAATCCAGATAACTCACCAGTCACCACCCTCCCGTAGGTCTCTCCCAAGCTCTGCAGCAGGTCAGATGTGCCGCTCACAAGAGTTGCCACGTCCACCTCCCCTGGGATGGACCCGCAGCGATCGATGCCAAAACGCCTCAGGGTCTCGGCAGGCTGCTGTCGCAGCTCGGCAGCTGCAGCCTGTAACTCGAACGTAACCAGCGCTACACCCTGCTCGATGTTCATAGCCTGCAATTCAACCTCACCAAATGTACTCCCCAGCTCTGAGATCAACTCTGACTCGCTGGTACCAGCATCTATCCCCATCAGAAGCACCGCTCGATCTGAGAAATCCTCACGGAGAAGAACATCAGGTTGGGACACAGCAGCAAGCCTGATCAGCCCTTCAGAAATCCCCTTGATGTCATCAGAGCAGCAGTGCTCGATGCTTAACATGGTCACCTTCTTCGCTAACTCGATTGCATATCTAGGCACTGCCGGCCGGAAACACGCCTTGTCCAGATCCTCGAACTGGATAGGCCATCCGCAGAGATTAGCCCAAGCTCTTGGCTTCCGCAGCCGCACCACACGAGCATCGCTCTTGGTTCCAAACACGGCGAACACTTGCCCCTCTGCTCTGTGCACGTAGAGAGCTTCCAACTTGACACCGGTGATATGGTACGCGAGCTCCCGGGCGTCGCATTCCTTAGTATCGATCCCTCTCAGCGACACTACCCGCCCTGTGTACTCTGGCTTAGCGAAGAACTCAGGAAGCATTCTTCTGTCAGGCACCTGATCGGACCCTTCTGTGACCTCGCCGGCGGGCATCGGGAACAGAGAGGAATCATACATGATCAGAGATCCCGCAGGCAAGCGCGACGCGCTGCGGCAGGCCTTATCGGTGCTCTGCGGATCGTCGTACACCAGTATCGCCGCGTCCAGCGCCTCGCTCACGACGGCGGCACAGATCCTCCCGGAGGCCAGAAGATTGTTTTCAGTGACGGTGCACAGATTGTAGAGCCCTTGAGACAGGTCTAGCTGCCTCGAGCTCCTGAGCAGTAAGCACCGGAGGTGAAAATCCGAAGGATCGCCGCTCTGAAGATACTGCGGAGGAATCAGTGAGCGCATGGTGGCGGCAGTCCTCCTCCTTCTCTCGTGATCCTCTGATCCCTCTTGCACGGCCTGTCGCACATCATTGACAGAGTTTGCCTGAAAAGCATCCATAACAGAGTAGAGAGGATCAGCGCCGACAGAAACACTAAAATCAGCCATGGAAATCGCAGAATTGGGACCAAACTGATCAGACAAGGGGCGAAACAGAGATGAATGCCTCATGTGAAGAGCAGAAACACTTACATGAACACATCTCCTGTACAGCGTGGGGTTAGGCCGCCTGTTCCCGTCCATGGCAGCGTCTTCGGCATTGGCGAACACCACCAGGCCCACGCGCTCTGAGGTCTCGGAGTCCCGAACTATCGCCGCCGCCGCCACATCTCTACCGTCAAAGCATCTCGTCATCAGGTCACGGGGTGTGGTCTCTGAACTTACTCCGATGAGCAGTACTGATCTCTCCAGGAACTTGGGGTCGTTCGCTACTTCTGGATTGACAGTGAAAAGAACTCCCATCAGGTTCCTCACGTTGCTGAATTGGATGTCGCTGTTCGTCCTCTTCGGCCGGCGAACCGCCTCGATCAGAAATTCTCGATCAATGCCGATGGAATTGACCTGTTTATCACATAAGGACGACTGAGATTTCCAGAATAACCACCGAAACAATTCAAAGAATATTTCCAAACACGGAACAACATGCGATCCCGACAGCAATAGTTGCAAGAAGCCAAGAAGACGAACGGACCGCACCCGCAAGAACAGAAGGCGAGCCGCGAGCACAGAGAGCTCACGGAAGGGCCCAATCATTCAGACAACTTCAAGAAACGAACCAAGGAAGAAAGGAAGAGGACGGCCGTCTGTTCTTGCGGTCTCGAACTCAAGAACGCAAAGGAGAAAAACATCAAGAACGCAAGAAAGGGGGACCAAACAGGCCGCGTTCTCGAACTCGAAAAGAAAGGAACAATAACGAACTGGAAGAAAGGAAGATGACGGAAATCACCAAACAACTCCAAGAAAGACAGCGAGGGCATTTGGCGTCCAAGAATCGTTCAGAAATGCGACGGTGGCATAATGCAGCAGAAACCAGAGCAAGAAACTCAAGCAAGTGCCCAAGAGTTAGAAGATGGAGAGAAAATCGTGAAGAAGAAACCGGACTAACTTGAATCATGCTTTCGTAGTTGTCTGAAGCTTGGTTGATCGCGGCAGAGCAGTTTCCGGCGTCGGGGAAGACGACCAGCCCGACACGCTCGCCGCGGTATCCCTCCTCATCGGCGACCACCGCACGGACATTGCCGAAGGCTTCGAAGAACCCTACCAACTCTTCGTTCGTTGTACTATCTCGGAGCCCGTCCACGATCGCAGCCGTCCGCGAGAAACCGTCGCCCAAGACGACGCCCGGATGCTCGGAGTTGAAGGTTCTTACAAAGTTACAAGAGCCTCGAGCTCGCCTGCAGAAACCCTCGCCATTGAGAGAGGGGGAGGGAGAGAGGAATGGGATTGGTTCGGTGGATTGGTGGGGGAGGGAGAGGCCGCGAGGGGAGGGCTGTTGAAAGATTTCGGTCGGAGTTGGAGACGAAGCCGAAGGCGGCGAGCGGAGCAGGGGATTTATGACATGCGGGGTCCGCAATGGGAGGCGGAGGCTGCCAGCTGTGGCCCGGTCGTCAGAATTGTTTCCGGGCCGCGCGTGGGCCAATTTTGGGTTGAATAGGCCGGATTCGGCCCTGTGGGGATTGGCCGGCAGATCCGGATAGGCTAGATTTCTAGAAGGAATTGGCCGGCCTTCTATTCTTGCTAGAAAGTAGAACCCCAGGTGCAGTCCATGAAGCATCATCATACCTAGTGTAAATACAGTGCACCCAGATGTAAATAGTAGGCCTGATGCAATAATAATGTTAGGAGTTTTGAGAAATTTTGGTCAGACATTACAGTTTTGCGAAATGCGAACCTGTAATCTTTTGTGTAAACTTCAAGTGCACTGATGGCAATGAAGGCAGTACCATGTTTCCTTTTGCTTCTGTTTGCACCCAACAACAATAAACCAAAGTACAATAGTTGTAAGCACTTGGATTACATGATACTGCAGATTTGTATATCAAATGGGAAATTAGGATACATATATTTGAAATCGCAATATGCAGCCTGTTGGAACAAAAAATGAACTTAAAAGGAGAAAAAGGGCATATTTATTGTTGGTATCAATGAAGCAGGAATGAGAGTGCAATCTGAATTATCTGAACATCACAATATACTAATTATAAGAAGTAGAAAATGAAAAGGTAACTAATGTTTTTATATCAGGGTGAGATCTGCACCTAAAACAATTACAGATTGTATGTTACTGTATATCATTTCAGGAGTTAGGAGCTAGTCATCAGAGTTGTCTGACTATCACTAAGCAATATTGCATTAAGAAAAGCAATATGAAACGGAGAATTTGATTGTAGGACCAAGAAAACGAAACAATGCAAATTTTGATCTGATGATGGTTAGTATCACATTCCAGTTAAATATTGCATGTAGATATAATCAGAACAATCAGCGGAACTAGCAACTTCAGGAATTCTGGTTATTCTTGGATTGCCTCTTCTCCAAAACACAAGGCATAATAGCTTAGTATTGTTGTTATTTAACCTGAATAGAAAGACAAATAATGGAACAATGCTTTCTATGCTTCCATCCTAGAGCAAATACATGCAGGTACACTACAGACTTCAGAAGTTCCAATTTATATGCATACAGACACATATTTTTCCCCAAGTATGCTCTTTTAAGAGCGAAAATAGATTATCTATGTCAGGAAAATACTCGAAGGAACATAATCATGAGAAGAAAGAAATAACACCTTGTGAGAGCCTGTCTGTTCACAGAGGTGCCGAGTTCTGACTCAAGCATGTACGCAATTTTTTCAGAAATAGCACCAATCCTCCATGTCCTTCCTCCCCATAGACATGCTGCCATATGCGCATTGCTCACATAAGATAGTGATTATGTTAATGACAGAAGTTATAATGTATCACAATTTTACTAGTCATATAGGACATCCATTGCATTAAGCTTTGTACGAACAATCAGTCAAGAAAGAAGGTTTATGACCAATAAGCTACACCAAAATCACACTTGCTTACAAGCTAGTAATACAAACTGATGCTTAATGTACTAATCATGTTTTACCAAATTCGGATCACACATGATTAATGCAAGGTGTTTAAGAGTTAGTCTCCATTGGAATCAAAATAAACAAAATGCTATGCTGTCCATAATAAGATAGTAAAGATCATATTTGCGGAACACCCAACGATGCTGCATATTTTTCACAGGCACCACATATACACCAATTTGCCAAAGGAATTATTTTACCAACTATTAAGCTAGCAGCTTACCTTGGAGGCATTTCATCGAGCACCTGTGGAGCATCGTCCATGTTGAAGGTGTCCAAGCTGGAAAAGCCTGGAATCCTAGCTGTCGCAAGAGCGCCAAGGAGGAGCTCTACGCCTCTACTCCGAGTCCGAGCTCTTCAGGAAGCGAGCCGAGGCCGATGATGCCAGGGCGCAGGCCGACGCGGCGTCCGTGTAGGTGCGCAGCTCTGAGGCCAGCTCGCCGAGCTCTCGTTGGCCGAGGCGGCCCGCCTGTTGTGCCGGCTGTCACAGGAGCATGACCTGTCATGGAAGTCAGAGCTGGAGGACATACAGAAGCAGCGCGCAGTGGACTCGTTCGCTCTGGCCGCGGCCATGGGCGAGGTGGTGCACTGCTGTTTTCTGCGCTTGCCACGGCGTCGCGGACCCGCGCTCGTCTCTGCGGCCGTGACTGAGAGGAGGAAGGATTGAGCACGGAGACGATGACAGGAGCGCTTCCGCCCGGTGGGGAGATCCCCGGCTTGCCTGCGGAGCCACATGGGCCTGCTCCTGCGAGGGAAGAAGGCCAGCGGCCAGCCTCCGCCGCGCAACGGCGCTCTCGACTGCCTTTGCCGTCGGACCGACGACCGCGATTCGCGGCCGCGACCGTTGCCTCCTCATCGGGCAACAGTGGCCGCATCCCTCCTCGCGAGACAGGGCGTAGGGAAGAGGGGGAGGGTCGCGACGGCCTCATCCCATATTCTCACCCAGCAGCGCGAGCGCAACGCGCCGTTCCTTGCCGCGTGCTGAGATGGTGGAGCTCCTCCTCCGACCGTGGAGGCAGGCAGGCAGGCAGCGCGTGGCGAAGAGGCACGGCCTCGGCGGCGGGGGCAGCCCCTGGGCCCTGGCGGTGTTGTCGGCGGCGTGGTCGGGCGCAGTGCCGGAGCGCCGCCGGGGGTGGAGTGGAGCGCCAGTGGGTGACGGGGGTGTCTGGATCGCGGGTTGATTACCGACCAGTACAAAATTTTCTACGTGCAAACAAATACTACCTCGTTTCCAAATTATAGTTTGTTTAACTTTTTTATCACAAATGTAACCACTCATTTTATTCAAAAATTTATATAAATATAATCAAATTTAATTCATTTTAAAGAATTTTGTTAATGCAAGTATCACAAAAAAAATGCTAATTTGTATAAAATTTTGAATAGAACGAGCGGACAAACTTATAGTTAGAAAAACGAAATAAACTATAATTTAAAATGAAGGTACGTAGTACCTCATAATATATTTTTGAAAGACCATAGTACTTTCTTCATGTGATACTACTGACTTTTGAGCACGGCGTGTGATTGTTTGTCTTGTTAAAAAAAGGAAATATAGAAGTTTACTTTCTAGCTTTGTAGGTTTTAACTAGAAACAAACTACAGTAGTTTTAACTTCTACTGCCCCGTTCTAAATTATATTATAGTTTATTTGACTTTTATACCACAAGTTTGATCGCTCGTCTTATTTAAAAAAAATTGTGTAAATATAGTCAGATTTAAGGAATTTTTGAAGGTTTTTTATTAATTAAGCAAGCCACCACAAAAAACATGATAATTTGAATAAATTTTAAATAAGACGAGCGGTCAAGGTTAGAGTCAAAAATAGTCAAACGAACTATAATTTGAAATGGAGAGAGTAGTTCACTTTTGTTTTATGTTAATTTTATTTGAGCGTGATTATTTCCTCTATTTTTCTTGTTTATTTAGTGTGCGTGCATGGAAATGGACATCCTTTTGCGTTGCATCGAGCTTATTATTTGTTACGAATCAACTATACGTTTTTTCAGGTACAAAAAATACTGTACATTCTTTTAGTACCGGCAATCATCAAGATACGAAGAATTTGGTTTCAAAAGAAAAGGAATTAATAGTTAGGTCATAATCTTCGACATTGATTTTCATTAATAAAGAATGAGTTAGGAAATTTACAATCTCAACTCAGTCTATTCATAATTTTCTAGAACAAAATCCATTCATGGTATCCAAGATGCTAATATATTTTACGCCGAACTCAGCCTTGGTTAATATCTATTGGTTATCCTCACCACATATAGCATTTTTGCTAAAAAAACTAAAACATAAAACGAGTGAGAAGCTCACCAGGGTCTGGTCATTACCAGAGATAATTAATGGAGAGCTGTCACCAGGTTAGGTACGGGCGCACGGGGATGGGGGAAATTGTTGGTACTTTTTTAAAGAAAGATACGACCTGCTTAAACGCACAAGCAATGTCTGCTTCTCCGTTGTCTACTGTTGCAAAGTTGCATGACTACGTGAAGTGACAGAGAAAGTGAGCGAGAAACGACTATTATATTACGAATAATATAGTTTAGTATATTAGTGATCAATTGTATTAGCGAAAGGCCTCTCCGAAGGGGTATGTCCCTTTGGTGGCAACCCATGCCCCTTGAGCTTGTGCCCTTGGGCTTGTGTGTGTGTGTGTATATATATATATATATATATATATATATATATATATATATGTAAATATTCACTGTTCAAATCAATAACAATTCATTCTCTCATTCCTTTCACTCTCTAACACAGGACGAAGGACAGCCTTTGAATTTGCCTAACTAGCAAGACTCCCATAAGCCTAACAAAATTTCAAGACCCCTTAATTAGCAGGACACAAGGAGAGTAAAACCAAATTTAATTGTCCAGTATGTTGCACGTCTGACGTAAATAGCATGCTGCACAACGTAAAGCCCAATCACGTAGGCGCAGCCCAACAAATCAATGACTTTATTGACCAATGGCCCAACAGACCATATTGCCGAAGTGGATTCTAAAAAAAATAGTACGAAGTGGATTAGAAGTCACATCGACGTTTTTTTTTTTTTTTGCGCTGCCACCGCCGTTGCTCTTCATGGAATCTTGTGGTGTTTGTGGGAATCGTGGCTGGCAGGCTTGCAGCCACGGCGACAATGGATCACCATGTGCGTTCGGGTAATTCGGGATTTTTCGAGATTTTCGGGTCAGATAATTCGGGTAATCAGAACCAACACCCGAACTCCTCCCGAATTAAAGAAAAACCTAAACTTTCGGGTATCCGATAATTCGGGTTCATGTAATCCCGAACACCCGAATTTCAGTAGAGTTCTCAAAACTCAAGCTTGCTGTTCACGATGGGCGATGGGCATGGATGATGTTGGCGACTGGTGGCGGGGGACTGGATCTGTGGCGCGAGCAGCCGAGCACGAGCAACGCTGGGGACTCGTCGGTCGGAGACGAGCGGACGGGGAACGGGGCATCGGGCGACCGGCGATGGGAGCTAGGGCTGGGCAACGCAACACGGTGCTGGCGGTTGGCGCAGGCTGTGCAGCGCGGGGCAGCCGGCAGCAGCGTAGGCGCGGCATCGGCCGTCGGGTGCGGCGCAGCGAGCGCATGCACGGATGGCGGCTTGAGCGGTTCGATTACCGGTGCAGTTTCAAATAACTATGATCGGGAGTCGCCGAGTCGGGAAGGGTGGACTCACGGGCGCACGGCTCACGGTGTTTTTTTTTTTTGAGGAAAGGCTCACGGGTCACGGCTGGTGCCTGGTGGGAGTTGGGATGGGCTTATGGTTTCAGGTTTGGGCTAACCTACTGGGCCTTTGGAGATTCCATTGAATTTCGGGTATTTCGAGAATTCGGGTACTGGGGATAAAAACCCGAAATTCCCGAACTAATTTCGGGTTTTCTGAGTACTAACTCGAGATAGGGTATGGATAATTCCGGTTCGGGTAATTCGGGATTGGGTCCGGGTAATACGGGTTTGGGGTTCGGGTTCGGGAAATTATGCCCACCGTAAACAATGGAGGGACAGGAGGACGACAGTGGGAAGAAGGGCCGGGCAGGCGTCCAGACCAAGGCCAATCCTCTTAATGTTCCTCCTCCGATTCGAACCAACTCTATTTATCTAATTTAAATCATCTAATTTTCTGAATATTTTTCTATTTAATTTTTTATCCTACAATATCATAGGATTTGTTTAATAAAATTAAGTTAAATCCTTATATTTCCCGTCAAAAAAAGTTAAATCCTTATAAAAAAACATGGTAAAACCTAAAAGAAAGACATTGTTGTCTTTCCACAAGAAGGTACCCGCGAAAGGGTAAGACGACGTATTTTTCTCCTTTATGTATTGCTTTTTTTTTGCGAGTACTCTTTTATGTATTGCTTTTTTTTGCGAGTACTCTTTTATGTATTGCTACTGCGTGCATAATTAATTATTAAATTATCATAGTCATGGCTAACTAGTATATACTTGAAACATTACAATAAATTGTTAAATTTTTGAACCGATAAATATTTGTGTGGAGGGCTGGCACCCTTTAAATTTATGTGCAGTTCTGCCAGGCTAATGCAAAAATTGGCCCACTGGCCAAGCTCTGCTGAAATATAATGGATGGTGGTTTTGGCTAAATTAGCCTTGCGCAAGTCGCATCACTCTCTGCATGCGAGGATTATAGAGGCGTCGTTATCTTGACACGATCTACTTTTATAAATATATAAAAACATCTCATAAAACGAAAAAATATAAAAAATAGTGTATTCTCTCGCCACTCAAATTACATCATTTTCCCCCACAGCTCAATTTTTGGTTCCAAAGGCTCGAACCAAATGGCTGTATCTGGTATTCCGGGCCGTCGCTGGTCTGGGGGAGGAGGATCCGTTCGCCGGACTCGTATCGACGCTCCTCCAATTCGCGTGCTTATTAGCCTGCCGCGTTTATCCACAGGCCGTCGTCTCCTCGCGTTGGGCCGTGGACCAACGACTCGCACGACGGATGGAATTGCTTCTTGGCACCTGGCGGGAGGCCCGGCCCAGAGGCCTCGACGGAGTGGTCCAGGAACTCGATCCACGGCAACGCCTCCGCCGCCGCCTGTTCCTCCTCCGGTGGTGGCGGCGTGCATGGCTCCGGCGCCGGCGAGTCTGCCATGATCTGGTTAAGATTCAATTCATGCAAAGCTTAGCATTACCGATGATATACATGTATCAATAACGACGTCGAGAAAAGGCATAAATTTTAAGGTTCGTAACACGATCGAAGCAATCAATGTTTGCGGATCGGAAAATTGGATGCACCTTGACGTCCGTAGGGCCGATGAAGGGGATCTCGATGCCCAGGTAGAGAGGCGGCACGGCGTGGCAGGACCGCCGCAGCAGCAGCGCGCCCTCGGCGGCGGCGGCGGTGCGGAAGACGACCACCGCCGCGACGAGGTAGCCGCAGAGCGCGACGGCCTCGATGGCGCCGCCGGACGGCGCGAGCGCGGCGCAGACGTCGTCGACGCGCACGCGCGACGGCGCGCAGTCGAACAGGACGCACCGGCGGTGGAGGTCGTCGTCGTCGCCGCCGGGGAGCTTGCCCGCGACGTCGGCGAGGATGTTCCGCGTCACGGTCGCGTTGGCGGCCTGCTCGCCGATGACCCGCCGCATGTGTATCACAAGCGCGCTCATGTTCGCCGATCCGATCCGATCAACTCCTACTGATAACTTTGTCTTCCTCCCGTGCTCTCCTTGTTACGATTTATCCGACGACGGCGAGGCTGACCGAGCTCAATCAATTAAGGAAACACAAGAGGATATCTCCTAAACTAATTATTTTTATTTATCGTACAAAGAGCTGAGTTGATTTTTTTATTTACGATTCCGATTTCAAATCGTCTTTGTAATCAACTGGAGAATTTTTGGGGTTAAAAGAACAGTTTCGTGGAATCAGGCATGGCATAGGAAGGAAAACCCAAAAGTTCACCACCAGTCCGCATCCAGCAGCAGCAAAGGGCAGCAAGGTGTGCCACGTCGGCACAAAAGTACAAAACCCCTCCTTCCCATCTCATCCTGATATCCCCTACCAGCCAACCATCACGAATTCACGAGGAGCACGAGAACAAGAGAGAAGGGAGGCCATTGGTAGCGAGCGAGAGCGGCAGCAGAGGCCTCACCTGGAGCTCCATCCGCCATGGCATTCACCCCCGCCACGGCCTGCTGCAACCCCTCCCTGCCGCTGGCGCCCCGGGCGTCGTCCCGGTGCTCGGCGGCCCGCGCGCAGCAGCAGGCGCTCCTCTGCACGCCCTCCACCTCCGCGTTCCGCGGCCTCCGGGTGCCGGCATCTCCCGCCGCGCCGGCGCCCAGGTGGCGCCGCGCCGCCGCGTCCACCGGCATCGTCTGCGGCAAGGTACGTACGTGCCTGGCTGGCTTCAATTCAGAGCTCGTTCACTCGTTCCGCCCCGGAAATGGCCGTGGGGGGTTCGTGGCGAGTGGTGGGTAAGCAAGCCGTGGTTTGGTTGCAGGTGAATAAGGGCAGCGCGGCGCCCAACTTCACGCTCAAGGACCAGAACGGCAAGCCCGTGTCGCTGAACAAGTTCAAGGGCAAGCCCGTCGTCGTCTACTTCTACCCCGCCGACGAGACGCCCGGATGCACCAAACAGGTCAGCTCCTTCTTCTTCTTGTGGTAATGCCAAGCCGATACTTTACCACTGAAACTCTGAAACCACCCGTTTTGTCCCAGACAGAGAAAAAAGAGTACTTCTGAAACTCTGAAACCATTCCCCTGTGGCCACCTACCTAATATGATCTTGTTCAGAAAGTTGTGTAGTACTCCGTACGATGGAACGATACACATCTGTTGTTGCAAAAACTAGAGCTTCTCTCGGCATATAGCAGCACCGACAGTCGTCACAATTGGAAACTGAAATTGATGTTTGCAAATTCACAATGAACTGAAACTGTGAGCTTGTTGCCTGCCCGGCCCTACTCCGGCTTCCCACTCACTCCCGGCAAAAAAACTGACTGAACCTGCAGGCGTGCGCGTTCCGCGACTCGTACGAGAAGTTCAAGAAGGCGGGGGCGGAGGTGATCGGCATCAGCGGCGACGACCCGGCGTCGCACAAGGCGTTCGCGCAGAAGTACCGGTTGCCGTTCACGCTGCTGGCGGACGAAGGGAACCGCGTGCGCAAGGAGTGGGGCGTGCCGGGGGACCTGTTCGGCACGCTGCCGGGGCGCCAGACCTACGTGCTCGACAAGAACGGCGTCGTCCAGTACATCTACAACAACCAGTTCCAGCCCGAGAAGCACATCGGGGAGACGCTCAAGATACTCCAGAGCCTCTGAAGTCTGAACCTCTGCTGTGAACGTACTACTGAAACCGTTGTTTGATCTGGGAGAGCTGGATTATCTGTTCAGTGTCTATCAGACCGGAACCGTTAAGTTTGATCGGCTAGCCTGTTCTTATTGTTTGTCTTGGGAAGTCTGTCAGATGTTGTTGTAGTTCAGTGAATCCAAGTGTTGTACGTGTAATTTTTCCGTTGCCAAAATAAAAGGAGAAAGCTCGTCTGCTGAAACGTGTGTGTAAACCAAACCGAAAGGCACTTCTTTTGAATCAGACATCTCTCGACACCACCTTGAGCTTTCTGATTTCTGGCACCACACGCTGAAATTCAGCAAACCCTGACGGACACGCTATAAGATCGGGAGGAAGTTAAAAGGCACGCCTGAAGAAATTCACCACCTACGGCTGCTGTTTTCATCTTGTCGGTCCAGAGAAAATGGCACAACGCTGGCATCATCAACCAAGTAGTCGGTAGAATCGTGCACGGCGCATTCATCCGTCGCGGTAAAAGCCTGCTACGGCTACCAACCATGCGCGCGGCATGTTCCAGTTGCCCCGTCACTTTGCCTGCCGGTAGCCGCCGCCGGCAACCTCGTTTGGGCCTCATCTCATCTCACTATTCGCCGCCTCGCCACAAGCGGACACGCCGAGTTGCCGAAAGCCATCAGCATCCGCACCGGACGAACCGACTTGCATTGGTGGTGGTTACCGAAATTGTTAAAGGGCACCGAACAGGTTGCTCACTTTCCCTCTCTTGTATGGTCGACTCCAAACAGTTCCAAGTGCGCCCCCATCATCGTCTCATGAGTCATGAGAACTGAAACATCGCTTGACATTTCCATCGGTTTCTCGAAAAAAGTGGAAATTTGATGGCGAGTTGCACATCATAAAAAATTATATAAAAAGGTCCTACACAAATTTCTGAATTCAATTCAAAATTTTAATTTTAGGTTTTCAAGTGTCTCATTGACAAACATTTCTTTTCTCCAAACAAGGAAATATGCAAATAGCAGTATGGCTTCACATCTCAACTATACATGCTAGATATGGTCCAAGATAAATGCTTGGAATAGATAACGTTTGGATGCTCACCTACTGAATAGATTGGATTCTACATGTCTTCTAGGCAATTGCATTCGATCGACAGAAGTCTCATTTTGATATGGCCACTGTAGATTGTTATACCGTTTAGCGATACCAGGCCAACATAATAGTTTCTCTGAAGTGACGAAATCATGACCGACATGTCCTAAAATGCACACCAAATTTAGCCCATTCTTTCTTTTTTTGCTCTAGCCCATTCTTTTGCCATCCAATTCTTTTCCTTTCCATCGCCAACTTGCTCTCTCTTTCCTCCTGCTAATAAATCTTCATCGTCACCACTCTGCCTTTCATCCCTTTGATCAACTCCTGAGCCGACTTCAACCAAGATAATGATCCCCTCATGGATAAGGACGGCTAGTAGATGCCGTTTTCACTCTATTCTTTATCCTCTCTACTAATATTATACAACCTCATGTATCTATTTCACCAAGAACGATAAGTACATACCTCTCCTACTTCATTCCACACATCCCTCTTAATTTACGTGATTTCTCACCTTAATTTATCTTGACCAGAGTCCTATTACATTTAGCACCGCTTAATATATATCATGACCGCTATGTGATCTAGCACTTTTTTTCATGATAGCATTGTTAGTATAATGACGTACAAATATTCAAAGGCTAGAGTAGCCCTGCATCATTTGGACGCTAGGTATTAGGAGTATACGTCTAACGGATCGCCTTCTACTCTAGCGAAGATGCGTCCGACGGGATTCGAACCCGGACCGCAATCTCCACCCTCGAAGCTGCTAGCCACCCAAGCGGAATACAAACGTGGAGTATAGCATCGCTATAGTTAGAGATTTAGAATATTGCTTCTAGGTGCACCTAGCGTATTTCTCTTTGGAGACCATAAAAACAATTCCGAATTAAGGACAGCCAAGAAAGAAGAAAAACGAGCAGCAGCAGGAATGTAAAATCCGGTATCCATCTCAGCATCTCCCACAGCTTTGCCTCCGATGCCCAGCATCTTCCCCTTTTGATCCCCTCGCGATCTTACCATCCAACGGCCCAGATCTAATTAGCGCCGCCTCCCACTCCTCTCAGCCGTTAAATACCCCCGCGCAATTCCTTTCTTCCTACTCCACTCCGCAAACCCAACCAGAGAAATTAAAGCAGAGCAGCGTCCATAGCCAGCAAGCAGCCACCGTCCGTGAAGCAAAGAAGCGAGCACCTCGCCGCCGACGGGCGAGACCGATGGACCTCCTCGAGCACCCCCTCGAGGCCGTCGCCTTCCGCCTCTACTCCCTCCCGGATGCCTCCGTGGCCACCGGCGCCGCCGCGTGGACCTGCCTCGCCGCGGTCGTGGCTGCTGCCGCGGCCGCCGGACTCTGGCGCCTCCGCGCCCACCGCTGTCAGCATCGCCGCCGCGAAGCTCCCGGAGCTGGATCCGACCCCCGCGGGGGAGGCGCCGTCCACCGGGAAGCGCCCGGAGCGGTGGCCGGAGCCGGCCGCGGCGGCCTCGCCCAAGGAGCGGTACACGGCGTACTATCCCGAGGCCGCCGGCCACGTCGGGTGCTGCGTCGACGACGGCGACGACGACCGGGAGGATGACGCGGAGGAACACCTCGATGGCGACGGCAGCCATGGCGCGTACGAGACTTCATCGGAGGCGACGGACCCTTTCGCGTGGGAGGAGGTGGTGAAGACGCTGCCTCTCAGCCCGAAGCCGGCGGAGCTGGGGCGGTACCGGAGCCCGACGTCGCTCGGCGGCGGCAGCGTGGTGCAGCTGTGGGACCAGGTCGCTGGAGGCGGGTTGACGCCGACGGCGAGCCCGCGGCGGAGAGGCCTCGTCGTCGCCACCGCCCCGGCGGCCTTCTGAATGAAAGCTAGTCAGCAATAAAAATTGGCATTTTTTGTTGAGAAAAAGAAAGAGAAGAACACAAGAGATTCAGCAGCTGTTTTAACCGCTCTCTCTAGCTAAACTAAACCTGGATGTACCAACATTGTATTGTAAATACGATTCCGCATCCGTCAGTTCCAGAATTGCGTTCCAATTCGATTTATTCTTTCTCCGGCAGCTTAAAATCAAGGCAAATACTAAAACGGTCGTGTTTTCTGCCTGGGCTTCTCGACCCAAATGCTGGTGAATGGTGATGGTGCCGAGCACTGTCACCATGACGTTTCCCATGGTGATGGACAAGACGAGCACCGGTAGGGTGAGTCGCTGTCACGCGCCTCAACGTGCTTCACCTACCTTTGCAGGCTTCCAGAAGGCAGAGGACCCTTTGCTCTCACACGCATCGATGGGTTCAATTAAACTAGTCCCGGCGCGGTGGCAGCTTGCAGGCGGTGACGCGCCACATGTCCTGCCCGGCTCGCCGACGATTGTCCAGCGATCTCTGAGCCCGGCCGGCCGGCTGGCACACCTGTGGCTATACCGACCGCCTGCGAGCTAGCCGCGCCAGGTGCTGGAAATTTTTTAATTCTTGTGCCGGAGCAACGTGCGTGGCTGGCCGGGAGTGACGTTGCCTCGTTGGCAACCTAGCATTCGGACACGCATTGCCAATTTGCCATCGCCGCCCAAGCCGGCCGGCCTCCCTCGTCGCTCCTTGGTCTGGGTCGTCCCGCCATGGCGGGCGGTGCAGGCAGGCGGCACGACGTGCTCGGCCTCGGCGGCGAAGACGACCTGATAGTAACAGAGTGCGGCGGCCATATGGCATATTGCTCCATGTGCTGGGCCTGGGCCCGTTCTTCTCTGGTCCTTCGCCGGTGATGCACTGATGCATGCAATGCAACAACATTCTTCGCCGGTAGGTAGGTGATGTATACTCCGTACAGTAGTAGCTTGTGGCCTGTGTGGCCCGGCGGCGTGTGGGTGGGCCTCTGCCGCCGTGCGTGCTCTGGCTTGTGGCTCTCGTACGTGACCCCTCTGGTGGGGCAGGTCGGTCGGTCGGTCGTCGCCGGCACCGTCTTGAGTCTTGACGTTGTCGCCGTCGAAGCTCCACTGTACGTACTAGAATATTGTAGCGGTTGTTAAAGGCCAAGTCGAGACGTACGTACGTACGCACACATATTGGGGCTGCTAGTGTATTTTATCTGCGGCGATCCAGAGATAGAGAGAAAAAGAGAGAGGGCCTGCTTAGTTTACAGTCCAAATTTTGGCATGCCAAAACTTTGGCAGGCCAATTCTTTGACTATTATTTGGTTGGTTATCAATATCTCACATTTGACTTACCAAAATATCGGAAAATTTTTTGTCTAACTTTTGGCTTGTCAAAACTTGGGCATGCCAAGATTTTGATAGCAAACCAATCACACTCAGAGATTTCAGACGTGTGTAGCCCAAACGGTTTCTGGCTGCGGTTGTAGGAGAAGCGTCAGGCTCGAGAGGTTCCCAGAAACCCAATGCAAAGGGCCGTTGATCGTTTGACTTTCTGCGGCGAAGTATAAAAAAAATTGTGGATTGGACGCACCGATATCGCCTACACGCCTGTGCTCCCTCCAGTTTGGTAAAACTAAATCGTTTTGAACAGGTTTGAGTCAAACATTGGGAATATAAATCATGAATAACATTTAAGTCGTTGAGTTTGGAATGTGAAAATTATATAAATAGATTGATCTTGAAAATTACATTCATAAAAATATATGTAACAACCCAAACTTTCGTAGGAAAATGTTGAATGCAAAAATGTCAATTTTCAAAAACTTTTCGTGAATTGTTGTGCATGCTACAAACATATAAGATTGCTTCTAATTGTTCCCCTTGCTCTTAGGCAAATTTAAATTTAAATAAAAATAATTTGAAGTGCTAAGGACCAAATAGTTGTGATTTGGAGTTATTTTGGTTTTATTGGATTTTTCAAATCCTAAATTTGAATTCAAACAAAAGCTAACTCAAACTAATTCAAACCCTACTAATATTTCTGGGCTCAAATTCCTTCGCGAAGTTTGTTTTCGCTCCTCAGACTTTTTCCCCGAGCCAGCCGACCGAATCAGCCCAGCCAGCCTTTTCAACCTAGCGCCGGCCCAGCAACCAGCCGCACGCACCTTCCCTTCTCTCTCGCTGACGAGTGGGCCCCGCGCGCGCCCTGTTCTTCTTCTCCCCCACGCCTTCTTCTCTCTGTTCGGCGAAAAGCGGAGCGCCGCAGCCAATCCCAGCGCCCGCACTCTCGCGGCCCGTCGCGATCGCGACGCGTGGCCCTGGCACGGACGCCAAGCCGCCCAGCCGTCCAAGCCGTGAACCCTAGCGCGACCGCCCTATAAAACTCCCGCCAGGGAGCTCTTCCCCCTTCAAGCCGCCGCCGCCCCATTGGGGTTTTTCGTTCGCTAACCGAGAGAGGAGAGGGAGGAGGAGGAGAAGTGGAGGGAGGAGAACGAGGAGCCGGACCAAGGAGACGGCAGTGAGCAGCCGAGCGCGTCCTCGACGACGCGCTGCGCCGCCGCAGCACCGCCGCCGCAGGGAAGACCGGAGGGAGGCCAAGCCGGAGCCGTTCGTGGGAGCAAGAGGATCGCCGGAGCACCGCAAGCACTTCCCCGAGCTGCCGCGTACGACGACTTGCCCCTAGGTGAGCCGCCGTCGTTGATCCCCATCTTCTCCCCTGTCTCCGGCCGAGCGCCACCGCACCGCCTTGCTAGCCTCCTTCTGGGACCCGGTCTTCGAGCCGTGGCCATCTCCTTGTGCAGGATCGCTTCGCGCCGCTCTCCGCACAGCAACCCGCCGTCGATTGCAAAGCAAACTCAGGCCGCCATGCCGTCGCCACGCACCAAGAGAACTCGGCCCGCGCGCGCGCCATGGCCGCGGTGCGGCCAAGCCGAGGCTTGAGCTGCGCTCGCGAGTGCCCATTTGCACATCTTCGTTTTGATGCTATTTGTGCACGCCAAGCCGTTCGCTTCATGCGTATGGGAGGGCGCCGCCGCGGAGCCGGTTCGCCGGAGCACCCGGGCGGAGCGCCGCGCCATCGCCGAAGCGCAGTTCCGCCGTTGAACCGCCACCGCCGCGGACTTGGGACGGTAGGATTCCGCGCGCGTGTGTGTGGTCGAACCAAGCCAAGGGCTGTGGCCCTGACCTCTTTTCCGTTCGCCGCCGGGCCAGCACTGCCGTGTATCGGATTCGCCGGCGCCGCGCCGCCGTGCTCGCGTCGCGGCCGGTTAGGCCACATCGTGGTGCACACCGAGCCGGCCACACCGCAGCCGCAGAAGATCCCGTCGCGGCCGCATCTCATCCTGTACGCCTGGTTCACCGTGAACCCTTGACCCGGTGCACCGTGGACCAAGTCCACCGCGCCGCGGCCCTGTTCTCTTGCGGCTATGGGCCGCCAGCCTGTTGGGCCGACCCATCCCTTTCGGCCCAATTCCAACCCAGCTTCCTTTCTCTTTTTCTTTTTCTGAAAACTGCGCTGACGTGAGGGCCCCACCTGTCATACTCGCTGAGTCACTGACCGCTGGGACCCACTGACCAGGGCTGACCGTTGACCCGTTGACCCATTGTCCGTCGACCGGTCAACGCTGACGTCAGCCGGGCCCACGCTGACGTCAGCCTAGGCTGGCCCCACTGATGACGTCATGCTGACGTCAGCAGGCTAATTTCTGTCTATTTTCTTTTTTGGAAATTATTTAATATTTTCAGAAAATGATTTAAACTTAGAAAATTCATAATAAATCAACCGTAGCTCAGAAAAATATGAAACCAGTTTTTATATTTTTCTAAAATCATGACCTACGCGTTAGTATAGACTATAGAGTTTGGTGTTCCTTGGGTCTTCTTCCTCGCCGTTTTGATGTTTCTTTGCTAGTAGTCGTGTCTTATTTTATTTTCCGCGACTCTAGGAGCGCCGGAGAACCTGGAGGAGCCGGACTACCCCGACAACTGCTTTGAGGAGGAAGAGGAAGCTAACCCAGGTTCACGCCCGACCATGCTCTGAAATACCTATTAGACATGCAACTAGTATGCTAGCGCTTTACTTTACTCGCATGTTAAACCTGCACTGCCTTTTTTATTAACCTGTTACTTTGCTACCTACTACTCACTTATGGAATATGCTATGCTTGCATGTGTTGGGATGGTTGTGATCTTATCCTCTTGGCATGAGTTGTGGGTGGTATGGGAGGTGTAGTGCAGCTAGGCGGTGTAAGCGAGTAATAACAACTCGATCGTTTGATCGGGGTGCTTGGGGGCTGCACTCGGGCAGTCCCTACGGAGTACCTGTTGCGGGTACATGGTTACTTGGTTACTTGGTTACCTTTGAGGAGTTGGGCGGCAATACCTATAATGGGTGCCGATTGCGGACCGTTGCGGTGGATCGCTTTTGACGCTGATACTCGCTTTACCGACAATTAAGGACCGAGTGAAGTTCGACCTTTGGTCGTGGGAATTACCGTGCTCACCATCTACCCAGTATGGGGAGAGTTCCAGCAAGCCTACTCTAGTGCGGCGCCAAGACTGTAGGAGATTTGAGCTTGATATGTGTAAGGGGGACTCGTTGCGGCGTACTCTCCCTGATTTACCACTGCCCCCGACCGGCCCCGGTGGGAAGGTTTCACACCCCTAGGGAAGATGTTAGTTCAGATGTTTCCCGAGCCCAGGGAGACAGGATTGACGCCGTTACTGTTTAGGGTCTTTGCTGTGGGCTGTGTCTTAGGTTGGTTGCTGACTAGCCTTGCAGTCCGGATGGATTCCTGGAGTGCCACCTCCGCAGAGTGTAAACTATACATATCGCCGTGTCCACGGTTATGGACGACCCGCTTCTGATAAGTTCCGACTAGCATGGGGATCTGCTTTCTTACCTCATCCTTGATTTGGGTTATGAGAGATTGGTCTGCGTTGCTGATGAGACAAGGTGGGGAGGGAGCTCACCGAGTCGACTAGTGAGCGAAAGGTGTTGGTGGATGATGTTTGCGGGAACCTGTTGTGGCAGGACGAGCCCGATGTAAATGTGATGCTGATGGTTGGATTTGGGGAGTGGTTGTGCTTGTGAGGAAAGAAGTTGGTGATGAGATGAATTTGGGTTATTGCTGCTGCTCGCATAGGAAAACCCTGGCTTAAACCTTGATTATTTCTATACCTTAGATTAGGCCACTTTAAAGCTTGCTTCATATTATGGTTGGTGACGTGAACCTGTCTCATTTCCTTGGGAACAGACCTTGGGTTCTCAGGTGAAGACCCCGACCACGAGTTCAACCAGGACGGGTGGTACGATTGAAGGGTGCACACTATGCTCAAGGATGCCTGTGGGAAGTGGACCCAGATGATTTAGCTACCGCTTCGTAGCTGTTTCTTATTGTCGATTTAGCCCAGAGGGCTTGTACCAGACCGCTATGTTTTATATATGTCATGTAATGGATCTTTTATCGTTGTATGGATGTGTTCGAACTGAGATGAGTTCTGTACGAGATAGCTGTGTTGATAGTCAAAATTGGCAGCAGCCGAGGGAAACCGTCCTGACCGGTTTGCCGAACCGGTCAGACCGGTTTGGAGCTGTAGTTCAGGTAGGATTAGGATTCCGAGTTTTATCCCATATTGTAACCGAATTGGAAGGGGTACGACTTCCCCGGCCTATATATATGAAGGCTAAGGCCGATTGAGAGTTATTCAATCAAATCAAACACAATTGTTCCTTACTTTTATCTCCAAACCCTAAACACTTTTCCAAGACCGATCTAATCTACCTCGAAGATGTCGGGTGCAACCAGTGAGCTCGACAAGAACAACATCATCACCGCTACGATGGAAGAACTCACGGACGAGGAGCGGAAGCGGTACCTGATTGCTGAGGAACACTTCAAGGCGCAATTCTTGAAGGGCTTCAAGAAGGATCGTGGAGGCTTCGTCAAGAGAGTTGAAGAGTTCGTCATGCCGGCTTTTAAGTTGGCTAACGATCAAGTTGAGGAGCTTCCTAATAAGGTAACCGGTGAACCCTCTGATTTAATGCAACAAATAACTCGCATGATGGATGAAAAGTTGCATGCTGCACAAACTGTTACTAGTGAGTTAATTGTTAACATGGCTAGTAATTTTGAGGCATTTAATAAGGGTAAAAATACTTTATAAGATCCTAATGCATGCCCTAAAATTGATGCTAGCACGTCAGGTATACCGGAAAATATTATAGATCATAATTTGGGTATGCCGCCGAATTTCTATCAAGGCCAGCCACCTCATCCTAGTTCGGTCCAAGAACCGGTCAGACTGGTTTTCCCAACCGATCAGACCGGTTTGCCCAATTCAGTTGGACAGACCGGTTCTATGGGTGTAGGAGCAACGAATGCAATGGTTTTATCTAATACAGTTGCTTCTGGTCCTGTTTTTACACCCCCTCGTACTACTGTTGTAGGAGGTGCACCTATGCGATCTAGTGTCTCTTTTGGACCGATTACAAACACTACTCAGAATACTATGTATGGTGCTCCTCATTTTCAGAATACAACTAGTGCGAATTATCAAGCCAATTTCTCTAAGTTCAAAGAGGATCTGGCTAATACAATTAGAACAAAGCTTGGGATAGATATGAGTAGCTCACGTTTATATCAGAAATCATATCCTCCTGAATTTGATCTAGTTACATATCCTAATGGTTGGCGTGTTCCTGAGTTTGTTAAATTCAATGGTGAAGATAATCGTACCACCTGGGAACATGTTAGTCAATATATTTTGCAGCTAGGAGAAGCAGCTTTTTATGAGCTGTTGCGAGTGCGTTTGTTTTCATTAACATTGACTGGAACTGCTTTCTCTTGGTTTTCTTCGCTTGCTCCTAATTCTATTCAAAGTTGGTCTCAATTGGAGCGTAAATTTCATGAACACTTCTTTAGCGGAGAAAATGAAACTAAATTAACTGATTTAACATCTATTAGACAAAGCCGAGAGGAATCGGTTATAGATTATTTCAGAAGATTTAGGGATACAAAAAATAGATGTTTTAATTTGTCAATTTCTGAAAAAGATTTAGCAGATTTAGCTTTTGCGGGCTTGCGATCTTATTTGAAAGAGAAATTAGAAGGTTTTGATTTTCTTTCTATCAATCACTTGCAAATGAAGGTCATGAGTCTTGAATTAAAGTTAAAACATGTTAAGGAAAATGCTAAACCTCATCGTTCTAATGTTCATATGCTTGATAATGATTCTGATAGTTCGGATGATGAGGATAATGAAGTAAATGCTGCTGAATTTGTTTGGCCATCAAAAGCTAAGCCTTGTTCTTGTCCTTCGTTAAACCCGGTTCAGAAAAATCGGCGAGAAGAGATTAAATTTACTTTTGATGTTGCCAAGTGTGATCGTGTTTTTGATGAATTGCTTAAGAATGGTTTCATTAAACTTTCTCATGCGATTCCACCAGCCGATCAATTGAAAAATCATGCATATTGTAAGTGGCATAATTCTTTTTCGCATGCTACTAATGATTGCAATGCTTTCCGACGACAGATACAATCGGCTATTAATGAAGGTCGATTGGTACTAACTGAGATGCAAGTTGACAAGGCTCCCTTTCCTGTCCATACACTTGATTTGAATACTAAAGTGCTGATTCGGCCGGAACAAGCCGAAGGAGCTAAGGGAAAGAATGTGATAGTTGGGGAGCCAAGGCCGGAAAAAGTTGATGATCAAATTCCGGTCAGAAAAGTGATGCTTGGAAAGACTCTAAATGGTAAAGAGTCTCTGAAGATTACAATTAACACATCAAGGCCCGGGGGGCAAGAAAGTTCATCAACAGAGAATCGGTCCGCTAATCAGGCGAAACCGGTCAGACCGGTTTGCTCCTGGACCGACCTAGAACTTTCAAGCCTATACGCCCGGAAGTGGGTACTTGGAAAGTTAATGAGCCTAAAGTCAGAGGTACAGTTCTGAAGCAAGGACCTACCTTTAATCAGCTCTTGAACAAGTACACAAAGGCCGCTCAAGTTGATCGGCCGGTAAAAAAGAGACCAAGATCACCAATGCGTGGAGATGGTTATGCAGAGAACAATAGGCGTCGTAGTGATGTTGTTACTGTTTATCCACCACAGAAGATGTATGCTACCATGCCGTGGGCACCTCTGGCATCAGATTCTTCATATCCAACATGTGACCAAGGAATGTGGATGCAGTGCTTTCCCATGCCACAACCGCCTCAAGATTACATGGGCAATGGTCCTAGAATCCCCGTACATGACCGATTGGGCTCATATCAATCAGGTCCGGCGCAAGCTAGCAAAGCGGTCAGACCGGTTTCAAACCGGTCAGACCGGTTTCAAACCGGTCAGACCGGTTTCGGTCTGAACAGAAACAATATGCTCCTCCTCAGCAAGAATATCGTGTCAAGGAGAAGACGGAGGAAGCAAAGCTTACATAGGACCTAAAGCAAGTCAAAACAGATGGGTTTGTTAAGATTGGTGATGTTCCAGTGGCTATGCAAGAGTTGGATAAAAAGCCGAAAGTTATTGGAAATTCGGCTACTAAAAAACCTGTCATGGCTAATGATCATGAAGCTAAGAGTAGCAAGGCTGTGAAAAAAGTGTTTCAACCAAGGTGGTGTCCTTCTGGTTTGACTCATACACAAAAGAGAAAGTTGCAGCACTTGCGAAACAAAGAAAAAAGGGAACAAGAAGCTGAGAAATTAAGGGATGAACATTTCAACACATATAGGCCAATGCTTCCTCAGAAGAAAATTTGGCAAGCCAAGCCAGTTGTGCAACCAGTAGCACAACCGGTCAGACCGGTTTCAGAATCTGGTCAGACCGGTTTGAGCGCGACAGAAGCGGTCTGACCGGTTTCTGGAACCGGTCAGACCGGTTTGGAACCAGAGGCAGAAAGCACATCTGTTCCCATTATAAATGAAAGTACTACGCCAGAAAATCCTCCAGTGGTTGAATATGAGGAGATGGTTGACTTTGAAGCTTCTCGTGAACGTGGCGACATGGAAGTTAATGTTGTTTATTTATCATCTGATTACTTTGTGGTGCCGGATGAGGAGGTGTCTCATCTTCAGCTAGGACCTCGTGATGCTATATTTTAGAAGCCGCAAGAATCAAACAATCACTTGAAGGCTTTATACATGAGAGGTCATATCAATGGGAAGCCAATGTCGCGAATGTTGGTTGATGGTGGGGCGATCGTGAATCTTATGCCCTATTCTCTTTACAAGAAGATTGGCGGAAAAGATGAAGAATTGATCAAGACAAACATGACGGTCAGTGGAGTTGGTGGCGGTGATCCTATTGGCGCTAAGGGTGTGGCTTCTATGGAGTTGACCATTGGAAGCAAGACCGTTGCTACAGCTTTCTTCATTTCGGAAGTGCAAGGTAACTTCAGTTTAATCCTTGGGCGTGATTGGATTCATGCAAATCAATGCGTACCTTCTACCTTGCATCAATATCTTATTCAGTGGATCGGCGATGAAGTTGAAGTTGTACATGGTGATACTTCTTCCTTCGTTGCAACGGCCGATTCCGATTCTATTAGTGCAAATGATAATATTAAGTGTTTGTCGGGCTTAGATTTGACCGATTATGAGCTGATCAGTTGCACTAAGGATGGTTTCGTTCCTGCTACATTAAAGCCGATGGAGAATCAGTTGAACTACTTGCTGTAATTGATGGAGCAAACAAATCAACAGAGACAAACTGGTCAGACCGCTTCTGGAAACCGGTCAGACCGGTTTAGACCTGAACAACGCCAATCAAGCCAAACCGGTCAGACCGCTTCTGGGAACCGGTCAGACCGGTTTACGTCGGGACAGTGGCTTCAAGAGCGAATTGATCATTTTCGAGAAAAAACAGAAGGTACATTTGAAGCCATTGAAGATCTGGGTGATATGGATAAGCTGGGTCAAGGTTTTACATCAGCCGACCCTTTAGAAAAAATAGATATTGGTGATGGTACTATTCCTAGGCCAACTTTTGTAAACAAAAATTTATCGACTGAGTTTAAAGCCGAATTAATAAATTTGTTGAAGGAGTATGTCGATTGTTTTGCTTGGGAGTACCGTGAGATGCCCGGTTTGAGTCGTGATTTAGTTGAGCATCGTTTACCAATAAAAGCCGGTTTTAGACCTTTTAAACAATCGGCTAGACGTTTTAATCCCGCTATTTATGACCGAATAAAAGAAGAAGTTAATCGTTTATTAGATGCTGGTTTTATTCGGACTTATCGTTATGCGGAGTGGATTTCTAATATTGTTCCCGTTGAAAAGAAAGATTCGGGAAAGCTTAGAGTTTGCATTGATTTTAGAGATCTTAATAAAGCTACTCCGAAGGATTCGTATCCTATGCCTATAGCCGATGTTTTGATTAACGAAACATCCGGACCTCGTGTTGTTAGTTTTCTTGATGGTAATGCCGGATATAATCAAATATTAATGGCCGAAGGAGATATGCACAAAACGGCCTTTCAATGTCCGGGATTTATTGATTTATTTGAGTGGGTGGTTATGACTTTTGGATTGAAGAATGCTGGCGCAACTTATCAAAGGGCTATGAATTTAATCTTTCATGATTTACTTGGTGTTATTGTGGAAGTGTATATTGATGATATTGTAGTTAAATCGGATGGCTTGGATTCTCATTTAGCCGGTTTAAAACTTGCTCTTGAGAGGATGTGACGGTATGGTTTGAAGATGAATCCACTCAAATGTGCTTTTGGTGTTTCGTCTGGGAAGTTTTTGGGATTTATTATTCATGAGAATGGCATAGAAGTTGATCCCAAGAGAATTGAAGCTATGAAGAATGTCGAAGCTCCTACTTGCAAAAAGGATTTGCAAAAGTTTCTAGGCAAGGTGAATTTCTTGAGGAGATTTATAATTAACTTGTCTGGAAAAGTTGATGCTTTTACTCCTTTACTTCGGTTGAAAGATGAAGCCGATTTTACCTGGGGAGCAAAACAACAAGAAGCTTTTGAGAAAATCAAAGAGTACTTGTCTTCACCACCGGTGCTTAGGGCGCCTAAGAGAGGGGTTCATTTCAGACTTTATGTGGCAGCTGAAGATAGAGTTATTGGAGCTGTTTTGACCCAAGAGATTGATGCTAAGGAGTATGTGATTGCTTACATAAGCCGACGGCTCATTGATGCAGAAACGAGGTATACTTTCATTGAGAAGTTATGTTTGTCATTATATAATGCTTGTATTCAGTTAAGGCATTATTTATTATCTAGTACTTGCATCGTGTTATGCCAAACCGATGTTATCAAACATATGTTGCAAAAACCGATTTTAAGTGGTAGAATCGGTAAATGGGCTTATGCTTTAGTTGAGTATGATTTGGCTTGGGAACCTTTAAAATCTATAAAAGGCCAAATTGTAGCTGATTTTATTGTTGAACATCAGATTGATGATACTTGTGACTTCGATGTCGGTTATGTTGCTTGTATACCATGGAAATTGTACTTTGATGGATTGGTTTGCAATGATGGGCAAGTGATTGGTGCTGTTTTGGTCTCTCCAAGTGGTGCCGTTTTTGAGTTTTCAAACCGATTAGAAGAAAAGCGTACCAATAATCAAGTTGAATAAGAAGCCCTTCTATTTGGATTGGAATTTTTGCAAGACATGAGAATTAAGCATGTTGAGGCTTTTGGTGATTCACTCCTGGTGGTACAGCAAGTATCCAAGGTATGCCAATGTTATAATGGTTCGCTAAATGCATATCTTGATAGATGCCTTGATATCATAGCTTCTTTTGATGAATTTACAATCAAACATACAATCCAAGAGAAGAGAATGGCAAGGCTAATACTCTGGCTCAGAAAGCATCTGGTTATGTTGTTGCAAAGAAATATTTCTACCTTAAAAAACCGATGCAATCAAAAGCCGAGGTTAAGGTTCTGGATGAACGGTCCAACCGGTTTCTCAAACCGGTCTGACCGCTTTGTCTCTTGAAAACGGCAAAAAAGTCTTGGATGATGTTAATGACTCCGAGTTTAAAGATCAGGACTGGAGAGTGCCTATTATTACTTATTTGAAAGACCCTGGTCGTGGTGCTGAAAGAAATATTCGGCGATTATCATTTAAATACATATTGCTTGATGATGAACTTTATCGTCGAACCGCCGAAGATTTGCTTTTGAAGTGTTTAGACTCGGATCAGGCCAAAGTCGCCATGGGAGAAGTTCATGAGGGTATTTGTGGTACACATCAATCGGCTCCTAAGATGAAGTGGTTACTTAGACGAGCCGGGTTTTATTGGCCTACTATGATGGCGGATTGTTTCAAGTATTATAAAGGGTGTGAAGAATGTCAGAGATTTGGTGATCTACAATTGGTACCTGCTGTGTTGATGCATCCTATTATCAAGACATGGCCGTTCCGAGGTTGGGGGTTGGATTTTATTGGGCAAATTAATCCTCCATCATCAAAGGGACATCGTTTCGTGTTTGTTGCTACGGATTATTTTACTAAGTGGACCGAAGCGATTCCATTGAAGAATATGACGCATAGAGAGGTAATTGAGTTTATTACACAAAACATTATTCATAGATTCGGTATTCCTAAAACTTTGACTATGGATCAAGGTACTTTGTTTATGTCTAAAGAGGTACGTGAATTTGCCGAATCCTATAGAATAAAGTTGCTCAATTCATCTTCATACTATGCTCAGGCTAATGGACAAGCCGAGTCAAGTAATAGGACTTTGATTAGATTAATCAAGAAAAAGTTAGAAGAAAATCCTAAGAGATAGCATGAAGTGTTATCCGAAGCATTATGGGCTCATCGTATATCTAGACATGGTGCTACTAAAGTTACTCCTTTTGAGCTTGTGTATGGTCAAGAGGCCGTTTTACCTGTTGAGGTGAATCTGGATGCTTATAGGTTAGCTAAACAAAATGACCTTGATGCTGTTGATTATCATGATTTGATGATGGATAATATTGATGAGGTCACTGACAAGAGGTTGACGGCTTTAGAGGAGATTGAAAAAGATAAGCTTCGGGTTGCTAAATCTTAATACAAGAAGGTGCGAGGGAAATATTTTCAGATTGGAGAGCTTGTTTGGAAGACAATTTTGCCTATTGGAACGAAGAGCAACAAGTTCGGTAAATGGTCGCCAAGTTGGGAGGGGCCGTATAGAGTTGTCAAAGTCATATTTGGGAATTCTTATATGCTGGAAACATTACAAGGGGATCGTTTACCTAAAGCTATCAACGGAAGATATTTGAAGAAATATTACCCAAGCGTATGGCAAGATGCATGAAGATTAAATGGCCAATAGATTTTTTGATATCGCCCTTAGTATAAATTTTGGTTACTGAGTTGTAATTGTCTATATACATGCTTTTTAGTTTGCAAGCTCACTAAAAAGACAGGGGGCATGTGTTGATAGTCAAAATTGGCAGCAGCCGAGGGAAACCGGTCTGATCGGTTTGCCGAACCGGTCAGACCGGTTTGGAGTTGTAGTTCGGGTAGGATCAGGATTCCGAGTTTTATCCCATATTGTAACCGAATTGGAAGGGGTACGACTTCCCCTGCCTATATATATGAAGGCTAAGGCCGATTGAGAGTTATTCCAATCGAATCAAACACAATTGTTCCTTACTTTTATCTCCAAACCCTAAACACTTTTCCAACCTGTTGACGTAAAATCCGCACCTCACGCCAAGCACACAGCAAGCCGAACAAGCTGGCTTCAAACGTGGCCCGGGTTTCCGAATCCGGAAGCGTGCCAGTCAGTTTGCCTGAAAACTAACAAAGGGATAAAAACGTTTAGATCAAAACCTGGAACATGCCGGGTGAGACCAGACAGTTCCATATTTGCGGCGTTGAAGCCAATCTCGAAAGACATATAGCTACAGAGAAGCTATCTGTCGACAGTTAAAACCTCATTCGGCAATCGGCAAGGTACGCAAAGAACGTACTGCCGAATGCGTGACGTAAGCATGACGAAAGATCGGCTTTCAACAGAATGAACATTACAACACATACTCATAGCCGATTAACGAGAAACAGAGCATGATAGATAAATAAAAGGGTGAAACATGATCATAAATTCGCAGTAAACAAAGAATGCATAGGCCGAAAGCAGCACCCGTCAAGCATGATAACAAAACAAGTTAATCCACCGCATGATACGACTTGTTTGTGACCACACCACTAATCAGATTAGACCAATCCACCGCATGATACAATCTAACCATGAAAAGCTAAAAGCATTCAATGTTTAGTTACGAACCCACAACACAGTCACGAATTTACATTGAAACAAGAATGCATAGGCCGAAAGCAGCACCCGTCAAGCATGGCAACGAACGAGTTAATCCACCGCATGATACAACTCGCTTGAGGCCACACCACCAATCAGATTAGATTAATCCACCGCATGATACAATCTAATCGTGAAAGGCTAAAAGCATTCATTGTCCAATGCAAACCCACGAACACACGTTCACTCGTGAGAGCACTGCCGAATACGGCTATTTAGCCGAATCGGGGTCCATGGCGAAGGAACAAGCCTAATCGGTAAAGATAAATCTATCAGATCGAATCGAATTCTAATCCACCGGATGATTAGCTCTAAGACGACCCAAAAACCTGCATCTACCGCATGATACCCGGTTCTGTCAAGATCTACACAATGCCGACAAGCTTGAACCCGCGACACGTAGCAACCTAGATCGGTTTCGGATTCGGCTATGAGGGGATGAATCGTTGCACCATAAAGCGAAGCCGATCCTAGCCGATCTAGATTGGGCAAAGGTGTGTTGCATGAATCAAGCACATAGTAAAAACGAAGCAACACGGGGTAACTTAATGAATCTGCTAGATCTTGCCGAAATCTAACAGAGCCGATAACTTGGTCCATACTAGATCTTAGCCCACCGCATGGCTCATGACCTAACAGAGGAACCTTCTTGAGACCACAACTTAAATCCACCGGATGATACTAAGCATGGTAACAAGACTACTTGCATCAAAGCTTAAATCCACCGCATGATACTAAGCATGATACAAGGTTGCCGGTACTTACGGAGGTCGACGGATCGATGACTCCTCTCGAAGAACTCGACGACTCGACTAAAGGACTCGATGTTGGCACGGGGCCGGTTTGTTGTATTGATTGGTTCGATTCCTTTTCTCAACTGCCATGGGTTTATATTTATACCCAGGTCTTGATACAACTCCTAGTCGGACACGACTGCAATACTTATCCCTAAAATAAACGACGAATCTTCGTGTCCATGTCGCATTCCTTGTTGAACCGGCCTTTCTTTTTATTCCACGTCATCACGCCTTCCCGAGTACTCTTTCCATACGATCAGCGTTTCTGCCGAATGACGACGTGTTCCCGACCGCAGAGCATCTTTACCGAATGCTTCACCTCTGCCGAATGACGACGCGCTCCCGACCGCAGAGCGTCTCCTGCCGAATGCTCCAGCAAAGCCTCCTAGCCGAATGGTATCTTATGTTTTAACCCCGTGTTGTACTTGGATTATCTGATCTTTCCTTCTTGTACGTGATACCATGAATTAATTAGACACGTGCTGGGCATGTCTTTCCTTGCTTGCCTTGCTCCTTATCTTGACGTACACGCACATCAACTTGATTATATATAATATTCCACCTGACACGATTTCCTTTGGCCTTCTTCTTCTTCGTAAGACTTGCCGTACATAAGTATGTGTATATTCTCTCACATTCTGGTCTTCGATGTATTTCCATCGCCACGTATCTTCCCCTGCAAGCCGGCCTCACTCGCCATATGTGTTTCCCGAATGGAGTATCCACCTTGTAGAACAGCCGACCGTAGAGGCATTTACCGAGACTCCGAGAATTAACCGACCGCTTGGTCGTTTGCCGAATGCTTTTCCGACTTCTCGCTGGGTCCACTTATCATCTTCTCAACGTTGACCAAAATCCAGTGTCAACATAGGCCCCCCTAGTTCGGAGTATGAATTCTCATGCTTCGAACTATTTTGATCTCCACTGGTCTTCTTTACAGAGCCAAGAAATCCACTTGCAACAATAGCATTCTTACCATATTTCCACAATTCACCTGTAAAACAATAAACTTCCAATACATGTGGAAATAGGTTAGTGGTAAATGCATGTGTATAAATATTATAGTTTTTTTTTTATTTGTCGTTGATCAAGAGATGCTGCAATGCCAACTACATCTCAAGAGTATCAGGTTTATAACTTAGATTTCTCTTAAACTTGAATAAAATGGTACTCTACTCATCCGTCTATCTCCTCAAACATGGGGCTTATAATTCTCACTAAGTCGAGTAACTGCAAAACAGAATAATTACAGAGTCTGCTTATCTTTTATCCTTTGATTACTTTTATTCCGGAGTTTTGTGTTTCATAACTCATTTGTGGCGGACACATGTCCGTCATTTTTATTTCTGAGTTTCTCCCTCTAGGAAATCATACCATATATTTTGTAAAGTCAAAACCGGACCACAAGGAAATACAAGGCACATGCTCAGACCAAGAATTTGTTAGCTTTGATCAAAATTATTTTCCTGTACACATATTCCTTCCAATCATCTTAAAACTTATGAGGCTACTGTCACGCATTCCAAGGTTATCATTTTATAAACCACGCCGAGTTCATCCCTAAGTGCAATGGGAAGCTGTCTCATCACGAGTGGTTTTGGACTTCACTACAAGGTTCAAGTTCATCCCTTAGTGCAATGGAAAGCCGTCTCAATACCTTGATGTGGGACAGTAAGGTAAATCAACACATTTGTATTATATTTTTTCTTTTTTACCTCATAAATTTTAATCAAAGAAGAAATATAACTACGAGATATTCAGTGTAATGAATCTTGATCTTGAGCATATGACTATAATCTACACTGGTGGTCACAACAATTTGACAAAACTCAACATGATAGTTTTATTAGTTGATCTTATTTTAGAAAATTCATCCGGATTTCAAGTTTTCTCAGAACAATGTCACAGCAAACTCTATTTTCATTCTTATTCCACAATCACTTGGACAAAGTTTGAAACTTTATGCAACCCACAGGTTTCAAAGACTTCAAGACAAATATTACAACCACTAAATCCAATTTTTAAAGAAGTCAAAACTAGAAACTAGACACAGGTGAAATATAAAACAGAGCATCTATTTATCATTTCAACAATGGATAAACCAAAATATTTATATCACATATTCATGGAATTATTCTCAAGATTTTTACTTCAATGCGGAGATGCAACATGAGAAGTTTCACTTTTTAATGATTTTATTTTAAGCTCTGAAACTATTAGAGAAGCGAGGGTAAAATCACACAAACCACCGTTGAAGATGAAGCAGCCATTCATCTTGTCCTTCTTCACGATGGATCGCCCGATGTTGTGTAATGAATGTTCATGGCAAACCCAGGCCCCCCGAGACAGCTGTTCACCTCAGAAGTCTTCTTCTTCAATAGTTCTTTATATTTGCATGTACGCTTTCCTATTCTGGGCTGATGAAGACGCTGATGATTTCTTGCATTATCCTGAACTCCTTTTCGTACTGCTAGGGTCATCCAATGGATCCGAACCACTGCTCAAGCTGCGACTCCTGCTACAGCTCCGACCGCGACTCCTGCTGCAGCCTCCGATTCTTCGAGTTCGTCCGGTCGGACTCTTGAATCGAACGATTATCGCTACTCGGATAGCGATGCTCGTCGTTTCAAACAAGAACGCGACGAGGCCAGGCACGAATTGGAGGTTACCTTCAAACAAGCCGGGATTGCTGACCTAGAGTGGCAGCATGAGCGCAAGCAACTGCTTGACACCACTGACGGTGAGTTCGGCGATCTGTTCAATTTCAATCCAATCTTGATTTGACTCCTTGTTGCTTCATGATTCTTCATACCGTGACACCGAACTCAATCGGCTGAAGGCGCTGGTGGAGGAGCTGGCGGATAAGGTGAACGCCCAAGGGGACACACCAGAGGCCCGTCTTGGTGCAGTGGCAGGCCGCGTCGATGAGGTGGCCCTCCATGGCGTCCGCCTAGGTACCGCCGTGGGCTTAGTTGCAATGGCGACCTGCACCGGCACTGATTACTCCAGGATGCCGATCGGATTCGCCAACGGCAACCCAGAAGACATCAACGACGTTGACGCCTCCATTGGTCGTCTCGATGGCCACGGTGCTGCCATTGCCGATTCCATCCATCCCCAATCTTTTGATGTATCCGTGCTAAGGGCAATACATTCTGGTATTGGCCATTTTCCTTCCATTGGAATTTTTGCTCTGAAGGCGGCTTCTTCCCGAATGCCGGCTATATCAATTGCGTTGATACCGAACACTTTGATTAGCGACCAATTTCAATACTAGGATAGTATTTCTTCAGATATCTTCCATCAATAGCAGCTGCAAATTCTTCTCCTAGTAAAGTTTTCAACATATACGCGTCTCCAGGCATGCATCTGATTATTCTGAAAGGACCTTCCCAATTCGGAGACCACTTGCCGAATGCACTATATTTCGTTCCAATCGGCAATATTGCTTTCCAAACCAATTCTCCTTTTACAAATTGCTTGAGTTTCACTTTCTTATTGTAATATCTAGCAACTCGCATTTTGTTTTTCTTAACATTCTCTAATGCCCTGAGACGAATCATATGCAAATCTTCTAATTCGTCCATCATCAAGTCTTTATAGTCTTTGGCACTTAAATCTTTTTGCAATCTAATCCTCCTTGAGTCTGACTGCACTTCCCATGTCAAGACAGCATGATGCCCATATACTAACTCATAAGGAGATGTTGCGTAGCACCATGTGGAGCCATTCGGTAAGCCCATAAAGCCTCACTAAGTACCGAATGCCACTTTTTTGGCCTTTGATCAATTTTCTTCTGTATGATTTTATCATAATTTTGTTAGAAGCTTTTGCCTGACCATTAGCTTGAGCATAATAAGGAGAAGAATTCATCAACTTGATACCCATGCTTTCGGCAAAATCCCTGAACTCTGATGATGTAAATTGAGTTCCTTGATCTGTTGTAATAGTCTGAGGAATTCCAAATCTATAAATAATATGTTCTTTAACAAATTCAACCATATTCTCCGACGTCACTTTCTTTAATGGAATTGCCTCAACCCATTTGGTAAAATAATCGGTTGCTAAAAGCACAAACTTATGCCCCTTGCTAGATGAAGGATTTATCTGGCCGATCAAATCTATTCCCCATCCTCTGAACGGCCATGGTTTGATGATAGGATTCAGGACTGAAGCTGGAACTCTCTGAATATTTCTAAATCTTTGACAATCTTGGCACCCTTTGTAATATTCAAAGCAGTCTTCTAACATTGTAGGCCAATAATATCCAGTCCTTCTAATAACCCACTTCATTCGGTAAGCCGATTGATGAGCTCCACATAATCCATCATGCACCTCACTAATCAGCTTTTTTGCTTCTTCTGAGCTTTCTAGAAACCTTTCGGGATGGATTCTCCAGATAATCGGCAATCTCTTTTCTCCAATCATCTTCTGCCAGATTACTCCCGAAAAGCTGGTTCCATGTTTGACACGCTTATTGAATCATCTGCTTGGACAATCTCCACTTCATCATCTATCCACTGAATAAGCTGTTGATGCATAGTAGATGGAATACAACAATTTGCATGAATCCAATCTCTTCCAAGCAGCAAGCTATATGCCCCTTTGCCCTCAATGACAAAGAAAGTCGTAAGCAGAGTCTTGGAACCAATCATCAGATCAACGTGCACGCATCCTTTGGTGTCCGAAGGATTTCCAGCAAAATCATTTAGAATTATGCTCGTTGGTGTCAAATCTCTAAGGCCCATACCAAGCTTCCTGAATGTGGTATATGGCATTACATTGACAGCAGCTCCTCCATCGACAAACATCTTGGTCAATGGTTTGCCATTAACATATCCCTTCAAGTATAGTGGCTTCATGTGCCGATTCTGGGTTGGCTTTTCAAAAACAGCTTGTTTGTTCAACATCAATTGTGCCATTAACCCAAATTGTTCGGCATCATCTATATCGGGCAATATTTCTTCCTGTACAATTTGATTAGATGGAGCCATGAATTCATTCGGCAAGAAACATACCATGCATGTAGGAGCCGAATGACCATGTTCGTCAGGCCTGTCTTTTGGGAGCCATATCGATTTCATCCTAGGCCTTGCTTGCTTTAATTCTTGATTCCTCAAGCGTTGGACTCTTCTCTTCTGACTCCTTCTTAAACCAGGTGGACACCATTGTCCTTTCTGCCAAACATACTCATGATCTTCTTCTTCATGATCAATCCATCTGAAATCAGCATGTTTCTTTCTTGGTCGATCATCAAAACGCCGATCATCACTAGGATGCACCCTACCAATTCTTTCATGGACAGATCGGCGATTGGCAACATTTTGCCTATGTTCGACATACCCATTATTGCACTCAGGACAGTTACTCCTTGTAGGCAGCTTTAAACCTTCGTTCCAACAGTGTCTGAAGAATGCACACCCCCAATGCGCACGTTCCTGTTCTCGAGCATATTCTTCTTGTTCTTCCTCAAATCTTTCTTCTTCGCGCCTTCTTTCCTCTTCCTCGTATTCACGCCTTTGAAAACGCTCTTTTTCTTGCTGACGCTGCCATTTGTTGAGGAGAATACGTGTAGTAACTCTAGGTTTAAAGGATTCGCCCACTTCAAATCGGCTATTCGGGAACCGAAGATTTTTCTGGCGAATCTGTTCCATTGTGATCTGCCGAGTGGGATCAACTGAACCATCCTGTCTTGCCTTCTTTGATGTTAAAACTTTCAATCTTCCCTTTTCTCCAGATGGAACAGCATTCACCATATTAACCGAGAACCCGATCATATTCTGAGGGAAAGGGTTACTGTCCAGTTTCATCTTGTTGTCGAATTTCAGATGTCCTTCCTGGATAGCTTTCTGAATCTTCATCCTAAAGACTCTGCATTCATTAATGGAATGAGAATTTCTATCATGAAACCCACAGTACCTCTTATCTTTCACTCCATCGGGCCGAAGCATAGAATGCCCCTCTGGCAATTTGATTCGGCCTTCTTTCACCAGGAACTCAAATAATTTGTCTGCCTTAGTTACATCAAAATCATATGTTCCCTTCATCTGTTTGATCCATCTTTGAGTCATTGTAACTGGTTCCTTGCTCCACACTATCTCTGCTGCAGCTATTTCCTCGCTATCTTCATATTCATCTTCTTGATCTGCCCTTTCAAGGAATTGGTTATAGATGTCAGCCACATCATTATTTTTGGCAAATCTGACATCTTTCTTGAAACCATACGCCTGGTTACTCATCAAGGCCAATCTGTGCGACAACTGGCCCAGATCATCAAACTCCATCCCGAACAGCTTCTCCCGAATGGCAGGCAGCATGCCAGCTACAGCCATACCAGCCAGTTGATCATCAGGTATGTTCAGAGAAAAGCACATACTCTTGGTTTCCCTAAATCTCCTGAGGAACTCTGTAGGTGTTTCATTATTCCTCTGCCTTAAGCTGGTCAAATCAACCAACTTTTTCTCGGTACTGCCAATGTAGTAATGAGCATGGAATTTCTGTTCCAGGTCTTTCCAGGTGCAAATCGACTGGGCAGGCAAAGAAGCAAACCATGTAAAAGCTGGACCCGTCAGTGACAAAGGAAAGTATCTGATTCTGAAAGCCTCATCTGCCGAAGCCTCTCCAAGCTGCATCAGATATCGAGCTATATGTTCCACAGTGCTAGTATCATCTTGTCCTGAGAATTTAGTAAATTCTGTAGGCACCTTGACTCTATTCGGCAATGATACCCTTTGGTACCATTCCGGGAAAGGAGACGAATACATGTACCCTTGACTTTTAGGTTTCAGACCGAATTGATTTTGCAATACATCGGTCATTTTTTGCACCATGAGGTCAATATTGGTATCTTGATTCCCTGGTCTTCCAGCAAGCATACCTGCAGTACCAACATATCCAGGATTCGGGAGAGCGTCGATAGCATTGTAATCCATAAACTCTGAATATCCGTTTCCATATAAATCCCTCTGCAGTCTGTTGTTCAAGGGAGATATCTTGTAAGCAGAAGCAGGCGGATTCCCTGTGGTGCCGAACGCCATATCACCGTATGTGCGAGTTTTCGGCAGTGCAAGCTGAGGATCTTGCCGAATCGGTTGTCCATTTATATCTTTAACACCAGAACCTCCAGTTTCATCAGCATTCCCTTTACCATGTGGTTTCTGAACTGGTGCTTGAACATTGAAGTATGTCGGGCCACCCAATTGCCCATGTATCTGCTCAAAGGGTTTATCCACATGCTGACCAAAAATGCTTATCATTATATGCCGAAAACTGTTTAAGAACGCAGCATTGTGATTGGTCATTGTCTCTCCCAAAGCTTTGTATAACAAGCCCGAGAATCTCTCCCTCTCTTCTTCTTCAGTAAGATCAGATTGCCCAGGAAGGAGAACTCTTGGCAGATCGGACTTGAGAAAAGGTGCACCACTCCTGTTCTTGGCGAAAGACAGTAAACATTTGTTAATGAATTGATTGGCAGCAACCTTTACCATCTGTTGATGCTCCTCAGACAACTCTTCCAAAGTGACATCCATGATGTCGCTCAACTCAGGCATCTTGAAAACTTGCGTGTTTGTCCCACCGGGCGTGCCAAAAAGTGTGTTGACGTAAAATCCGCACCTCACGCCAAGCACACAGCAAGCCGAACAAGCTGGCTTCAAACGTGGCCCGGGTTTCCGAATCCGGAAGCGTGCCAGTCAGTTTGCCTGAAAACTAACAAAGGGATAAAAACGTTTAGATCAAAACCTGGAACATGCCGGGTGAGACCAGACAGTTCCATATTTGCGGCGTTGAAGCCAATCTCGAAAGACATATAGCTACAGAGAAGCTATCTGTCGACAGTTAAAACCTCATTCGGCAATCGGCAAGGTACGCAAAGAACGTACTGCCGAATGCGTGACGTAAGCATGACGAAAGATCGGCTTTCAACAGAATGAACATTACAACACATACTCATAGCCGATTAACGAGAAACAGAGCATGATAGATAAATAAAAGGGTGAAACATGATCATAAATTCGCAGTAAACAAAGAATGCATAGGCCGAAAGCAGCACCCGTCAAGCATGATAACAAAACAAGTTAATCCACCGCATGATACGACTTGTTTGTGACCACACCACTAATCAGATTAGACCAATCCACCGCATGATACAATCTAACCATGAAAAGCTAAAAGCATTCAATGTTTAGTTACGAACCCACAACACAGTCACGAATTTACATTGAAACAAGAATGCATAGGCCGAAAGCAGCACCCGTCAAGCATGGCAACGAACGAGTTAATCCACCGCATGATACAACTCGCTTGAGGCCACACCACCAATCAGATTAGATTAATCCACCGCATGATACAATCTAATCGTGAAAGGCTAAAAGCATTCATTGTCCAATGCAAACCCACGAACACACGTTCACTCGTGAGAGCACTGCCGAATACGGCTATTTAGCCGAATCGGGGTCCATGGCGAAGGAACAAGCCTAATCGGTAAAGATAAATCTATCAGATCGAATCGAATTCTAATCCACCGGATGATTAGCTCTAAGACGACCCAAAAACCTGCATCTACCGCATGATACCCGGTTCTGTCAAGATCTACACAATGCCGACAAGCTTGAACCCGCGACACGTAGCAACCTAGATCGGTTTCGGATTCGGCTATGAGGGGATGAATCGTTGCACCATAAAGCGAAGCCGATCCTAGCCGATCTAGATTGGGCAAAGGTGTGTTGCATGAATCAAGCACATAGTAAAAACGAAGCAACACGGGGTAACTTAATGAATCTGCTAGATCTTGCCGAAATCTAACAGAGCCGATAACTTGGTCCATACTAGATCTTAGCCCACCGCATGGCTCATGACCTAACAGAGGAACCTTCTTGAGACCACAACTTAAATCCACCGGATGATACTAAGCATGGTAACAAGACTACTTGCATCAAAGCTTAAATCCACCGCATGATACTAAGCATGATACAAGGTTGCCGGTACTTACGGAGGTCGACGGATCGATGACTCCTCTCGAAGAACTCGACGACTCGACTAAAGGACTCGATGTTGGCACGGGGCCGGTTTGTTGTATTGATTGGTTCGATTCCTTTTCTCAACTGCCATGGGTTTATATTTATACCCAGGTCTTGATACAACTCCTAGTCGGACACGACTGCAATACTTATCCCTAAAATAAACGACGAATCTTCGTGTCCATGTCGCATTCCTTGTTGAACCGGCCTTTCTTTTTATTCCACGTCATCACGCCTTCCCGAGTACTCTTTCCATACGATCAGCGTTTCTGCCGAATGACGACGTGTTCCCGACCGCAGAGCATCTTTACCGAATGCTTCACCTCTGCCGAATGACGACGCGCTCCCGACCGCAGAGCGTCTCCTGCCGAATGCTCCAGCAAAGCCTCCTAGCCGAATGGTATCTTATGTTTTAACCCCGTGTTGTACTTGGATTATCTGATCTTTCCTTCTTGTACGTGATACCATGAATTAATTAGACACGTGCTGGGCATGTCTTTCCTTGCTTGCCTTGCTCCTTATCTTGACGTACACGCACATCAACTTGATTATATATAATATTCCACCTGACACGATTTCCTTTGGCCTTCTTCTTCTTCGTAAGACTTGCCGTACATAAGTATGTGTATATTCTCTCACATTCTGGTCTTCGATGTATTTCCATCGCCACGTATCTTCCCCTGCAAGCCGGCCTCACTCGCCATATGTGTTTCCCGAATGGAGTATCCACCTTGTAGAACAGCCGACCGTAGAGGCATTTACCGAGACTCCGAGAATTAACCGACCGCTTGGTCGTTTGCCGAATGCTTTTCCGACTTCTCGCTGGGTCCACTTATCATCTTCTCAACGTTGACCAAAATCCAGTGTCAACACAACCCTAATTGCTATCCTTTGCTCGTCTCCGCGACGTACTAAGGCGTTCTAGGTGGCCTGCCGATCCTACAGCAACCCTAGATTGCTTGAGCTCCGACGGGGTCTCTCCCGAGCTTGAGTTTCTAGGTCTTCACGACCTCCTGTCAGAAAGCGGTCAGACCGGTTTGCCCGAGGGAGGCCGGGTGTTGGCCGTGGTGACAGCCGTGCTGCGATCTCAAGTGTGTTGTCGCATCTTTGTGTCAACAAGCTGCTTTTCCTGGGACTATCTCGAGGGTACAGGGAGTCGGATTCTCGCCGCTGAGAATCCGGTTCGTTTCAATATACATATATAACTTTTCAAAAAATATTTTTTTATAGAAAAAAAGAAGTTAAAGTTGTACTTTGGTGACCGTGTCGCTGTCCTAAACAACTTCCAGAGGGAGTACGATACACGTTACTCACCCTGTCCGATCAGTGGGCCATGAGCAGCAGACTCTACCGTTTGTCGTGTCCGAGGCTCGAGAGCATGGATCCTGATTTTCTCAGACCCGGCCTTGTGTAGTTTTAAAAAGCAACTTCCAAATTCACTATGCAAAAAAAAATCTCATCCATTAAAATGACATAACATGTATGAAGTACTAAACGTAGATGAAATCAAAAACTAATTGCACAGTTTTGTTGTACTCTGACAGACGAACATTTTAAGCCTAATTAATCAATTTTTGAATAATTTTTCGCACATACAAACGAAATGCTACAGTGACGTAATGATTACGAAAAGACCTCCAACTCTCAAATTTGATACACCAAATTTGGGACTAAAACCACCGGTGATTCCCGAATTCCGTCGGGCTGTAGGCCTATAGCATAGGTTTACATCACTCGTTGCCAACTCGTAAGAATAAAATATAAGTAGGACACAGAAAAATAAGAAGGTATTACTGTTCTAAGTAGGGCCGGACGAAAGTCCTGACTTGACTCGGCTCGGTATACTTTTTAACAACCCGAGCAGTTGTTTTCGGTTTCATTAACGAGCCGCACGAGCTAGAAGACCTAATAGACTAATAAATAAATTATTAATTAATAATAATATATGTATACTATTTGTGTAGTTCTAGATGATGTTATGGTTATATTCTATTATTATAGTATGATAGAGTAGATTTTAAAAGTATTAAGACCATATAAATACTATATTTTTTTATAATATATATATTATGGTGACAATTTTAAATTTAACTTTAGCTCGTGAGCTTAATGAGCCGAGTCGAGCCAAGATTTTTACTTGTTTTCATAACGAGCCGAGCCGAAACAGCTCGTTTGGCTAACGAGATCAAGCCAAAACGAGCCCAGCTGACTCGACATCCACCCCTAGTCCTAAGTTCAATCTTCTTTATAACTGTGGTAATAACATCTATAAAATATAAGTAGGAAAAAAATATACGAAGGTATATATTCTCCTAAGTTCAATCTTCTTCATAACTTATCTATAACGTGAAATCGGTTTTGTGAAACCTATTATATAAAATATATCTTAATAGTGCATTATATATGTTCGTATATTTTTTATAAACTCATACAAATTTTACAAAGGGGGAAAATAAAAACACATTACGTTTCAAAATAATTGGGTTTACTACAAAACTGACTATACCAACATTGATACTATGTTACTCCCTCCATTTGGGTGTACAAACAGCTCATGCCAAGCTGTGCTCGCGATCATATCTTTCAATGCAGATATCTGAGTCTGCTATATATAGCCAATATAGGCCTACGAAATGCAACCTACTCCGTAAGTGCTTGTGGTAGATTGGATCTAGTCTCTTTCTTAACAACCAGACTCTCCAAAACGATCCAACATGAGGGGCAGATGCCACAATAGCCGAGTGTACGCGATGGCAATACTCTTGCTTGGATTCCTCTTTGCATCGACCACTACAGTGTAAGTGAGTGCGCATCACCCCCCTCTTATTGTCATCAGAATTCTGCTGTATGTACATATGCGTGTATTATTTTATTTGCCAAGAAGCCATGCAACAAACAGCCTCACTAACACCAACAACGACGCAGGCACTGATGCCGCCGTCCACGGACGGCGGCAGCAAGGAGGCCTGCGACCTCGTGTTCTGCACCAAGCAGTGGCGTAGCCACATTGGGGCTAGCTGGGGCAGCCAGATCTGTGCTGGTTGGAGTACATCCCTTCTCATCCGACGATATTTCTAAGCTTCGCCAGCACTTCTAGATGGCGTCATGACTAGCAGGTTCTTATTACTCGCTAATTTGTGTCTTTATTCTTTAAATTTAAGGATACATTTTTAAACTTCACATAAAATTTGTTCAATTGCAGTATATAGATGTGTGAACTGGTGTATGTTTTATTTTGGTTTCGTAGTCGCCCTAGCTAATTTTTTTATCCGAGCCACGGGCACCAAGACGAAGTGCAACGTGATCGGGCGCGGGTGGATCGATCGCCACTGCTGCGAGCCTCAGCTGCCCAAGCAAGTAATATGATGATGCAAACGTTTCAGTCCCATAGTGATACAGATCAACTACGAGTTAAAAACTGGCCCGTACAAAGACGGTGCATCCATTCCTATGAACAGAAACAGATGCTGCAGAGGACCAAATTTTGCCAAGTAATATGCTGCAAGGAATGGTTCGACGTTTGAGTTGGATGACTCATTTGACGACGCCAATAGACGTTTTGTGAGGAGAATTCAGGAGGCAGAGATTGCGGAGGCTTTGAAGAGGATGAAGGGAGGTAAAGCGATGGGTCCTGATGGTATCCCCATTGAGGTGTGGAGATGCCTGGGTGACAGAGCAATAGTATGGCTGACTAAGCTTTTTAACCTCATTTTTAGGCCAAACAAGATGCCTGAAGAATGGAGAAGAAGTATATTAGTACCGATCTTCAAGAAAAAGGGAGATGTTCAAAGTTGTACTAACTACCGTGGGATTAAGCTGATGAGCCATACGATGAAGCTTTGGGAGAGGGTTATCGAGCATCGCCTTAGGAGAGTGACAAGTGTGACCCAAAACCAGCTTGGGTTCATGCCTGGAAGGTCGACCATGGAGGCGATTTTTATAATACGACAACTCATGGAGAGACATAGGGAGCAAAAGAAGGACTTGCACATGGTCTTTATTGACCTCGAGAAGGCATATGATAAAGTACCAAGAAATATCATGTGGTGGGTTTTGGAGAAGCACAAAGTCCCAACTAAGTACATTACCCTTATCAAGGATATGTACAAGGATGCGATGACGGTTGTCCGCACTTATGGTGGAGACAGTAGTGATTTTCCAAATAAAATAGGTCTGCATCAGGGGTCAGCATTGAGCCCTTATTTATTCGCTCTGGTGATGGATGAGGTCACAAGGGATATACAAAGTGATATCCCTTGGTGTATGCTCTTTGCTGATGATGTGGTGCTAGTTGATGAGAGTAGGGCAGGTGTTAATAGGAAGTTAGAGTTGTGGAGGCATACGTTAGAGTCCAAAGGTTTCAGACTTAGCAGGACCAAGACCGAGTACATGATGTGCGATTTCAGTGGCACTAGATATGAAGATGGAGATGTCAGGCTTGATGGGCAAGTGGTGGCCGAGAAACATACCTTTAGGTATTTAGGATCGATGCTGCAAAAGGATGGTGATATTGATGAAGATGTTAGGCATAGAATTTCAGCCGGTTGGTTGAAATAGCGTCAAGCTTCTGGTGTCCTCTGTGACAAGAGGGTACCACAAAAGCTAAAAGGTAAGTTCTATAGGACGGCAATTCGCCCGGCGATGCTATACGGTGCTGAATGTTGGCCTACAAAAAGGCGACATATACAGCAACTGAGTGTAGCAGAGATGCGTACGTTGCGTTGGTTTTGTGGTCACACAAGAAGGGATAGGATACGGAATGAAGATATTCGAGATAGAGTCGGAGTGGCACCAATTGAGGAGAAATTGACGCAACATCGGTTGAGATGGTTTGGACATGTCCAACGGAGGCCTCCTGAGGCGCCGGTGCGTAGTGGGGTTCTACAGCGGGCCAATAATGTTAAGAGAGGTAAAAGTCGACCCAAACTAACTTGGGACGAGTCGGTTATTAGAGACCTTAACGAGTGAAATATCTCTAAGGATTTAGCTATGGATAGGAGCGCTGGGAGACTAGCAATTAATGTGCCTGAGCCGTGATCTTTGCTTTCTTTTCTGCTTTCCTCTAACACTTTTTCTGTTTTTTTTTGACCTTTTGGGTTTCACCTCTAGCCTACCCCAACTAGCTTGGGACAAAAGGCATGTTGTTGTTGTAATATGATGCAAACGTTTCTGAGTCTCGTACAGAACGAAGATGTTTATTCGACCAGATGATGAAACACCTGTGTCTGTGCAAGCAACCGAGGAGCCTGTCATCGATGAACAAATCCTCCCTCGACAAGAAAGTCCGATGCCACCGGCCGGACTACAAGTAACAAAGCTATAGTTAAGTTACAGATTGTAGGCTACAAAATTGACTCTGTTGTAAGAATCACGTGTCCCCATAGATGACACTCTCTTCAGTGTGGTTTTGGTACATAGCCGTCTACCGCAAAGTTCCTTGTGGCTGCAGGTAACGCCAGCCGCATGCCATCAAGTTCAGGTTTCGCGATCACTTGGCAGCCAAGACGTGATCTGGAAACAGTTCCAAAATTGGAAGATTAGAATGATGAAACTAGTACAATCCGTCTTTAATAATTCCATAGGAATTTTGCATGGATATCTTCATTTTTGTGATTCATGTATTAAACCTGGAATCAACATTTTGTTGTACGAATAAAACAAAAAGTATGATATCTGTGCATTTATGAATTACTTGTAGGGGAAGAGCCCAACCAGCGATTTTGCAGAATTAGTTGAAGTTAACATAATTTCAGTTCTTCATACACATAAGTATCAGGCCTAGTTACCATTGCAACAGCAGCTACTTCATAAAGACAGCTGTTACTTCATAAAGACTACACGGAACTTTCATGATTATAATGGAATTGACTGAATACTGTAGGAATTCTCCTCCCCCTCTACTTGGAGGCCCCCAACCCCAACTGTGTCCTTTTTCTAATCTCAATGCAACGCCCAGGGTGGTCAAATATAATAGACATCCTGATAATGCCCCTCAGGGCACAAATCATAGGTGCAAGTGAAATATTTAATTTCTTGTTTGCACGATACAGATATAGCAAGAGGGAAAAAAGTCCATCAGGGGATCTTCACTTACATCTCTGTGAGCCCAAATGCAAGGTCAAGCATATCATTTTCTTCATCTGTTGGGTCTTCTAACTTGTTATAATAATTTACATCCTGCATAAGATTGGAAATTCTAGTCAGCAGTGTCACTTCAATATCTACAACAGCATTAAATTTGCATAAGTTACATAGAGCATACCATGACTATTACATGACAAGTGGAACAAGCAAGCGAGCCTTCACATGCTCCTACAGTAAAAAAGATATCAAGGTTATTAACTATAGCTGATAATCAATAGATATAGAACATAAAAAGACTGATCAAAATGCCTTCTGTATTCATGAAAAATGGTAAAATCACGGAACAGCCAACAAGCTTGATATCGATGGGGAACCATTGAGGATAACTAGTTCTTTTATGTAAACATAAAGAAATCCATGTTCTTAGCAGAAATCATAAACTTACTACAGAATTATACAGGTACTAAAAGGAATCACATTGGAGGGAAAATTGCAAATCTCCAAATATGAACTTGTACCTTCAAGCTCTATGTCATTTTCATGAGCAGCTTCTAACATGGACATTCCAACTGGCACACTGATTGTCTTTTCTGAGCCATCCTTGTTGACAAATGTTACAGAGATTCTGTGCAGTTCAGAGAAACATTTGCTTGTCAGGGGACTGCCTCCTACTAAAAATAATTGCTGAAAGCTGAATATTAACATTTAGCCAAACTGATCAAGAAATTCTATCATGACAGTTATTCCTCCAGAAGTGGGAGGAGAAGCTATTTAAAAGAAGAGATGATATTAACAAAAGAATTTCATGTTAGACAAGGATGTGGACTAAGCTACTACCTGATTCCAAAATACAAACATGACTAGGCGCTCTAATTTCATGAAACATAAACGGATGAAATATAGAGACAAACGAACTTACTTCTCCTGACTGTTTCCATCCTGATCACCACTTGACGCAGTTGAAAAGAGGATGTTCCTCTGAAAAAAAATATAAGCAAGCAATGAGTACAAATAAAATGAGACAAATCATCGCTTCTGCAAGTATAAGAAGCTACTACATGTTTGCAGTTCTCTAAAAAGAGCTAACTGGCAGAGTAAAAGGAATGTCGATCCTTTTGCCAAATAAAAAATAAAAAAAATTCAAAATGTGTGAATGCTCAGATAAGTTAATAGTATGAAAACACTATATTCAGTCCAAAACAGTGTCAGATTGCACAAATGAATAATTAGCTATATCTTTAGTAATAGCAGAAACAGAAGGTAACAGGAAGAGGGCCTCATCTAAATTAAATTATTCACTAGCAACCAATGTTTAGTTCTTACCAACGATTGCACACTAGGAGTAAACAAAGGGATTGCGTGCCGATTGACATGACCTTGATACAAACTGCCTCGACTGCCAAGCAAGTTTCCTGCCACACAAAAGCAATGACAATAACAATCAACAAAATGATGAGGCACCGACTCTTCAGTTTTGCTACATTGGCTATGCACCAACTCAGAATTCTTCCAAAGCCAAAATTCAAGGCACCCAGCTAGAAGATCGGCATTCCGCTAAACCATAGAGCAGGGCAAAACTGGCGAATTACCACACCCCGTTCATCAGCAATAATCAGTAACAGAAGGGGGAAAAGGAGCAAGTGGAAAAGTGAAGGCACCAACCAGCTCTCGTCTCCACCCTAGCCTCGCGCAGGAGCCGCGCCCCTAGCCGGGAGACCCTGGATAACATCGCGGCACCCAACCCTGGTCCCTCCGAACCCTAGAACAACCCACAAGGCAACGAATCAGCGCAACAACCACCTCGCGCTGGGCGAGCAAAACAGCAACCGCTCAGTTGGGCGTCGCCACAGACCGAGGCGAACTCACCGGGAATCCGCGGGGCCGAACCGTCCGGAAGCGGCGGGCGCCGGCCGCGGTGGCCTCCTCTCCACGACGGCGGGAAGGAAGGGGGAAGACGACGAGTGGGGTGAGGCCGCCGTGCGCCGTGAGGAGTCTGGAGAATGGAGGCCGAAACGAGAAGAGGCACCACACCGCCGCCGCCGCAAGAGGTGGGCCGTGCGGCCCACTAACAGAAATATCTAAAGGGGTGGCGAAAGCCCAGCCCATCACTGCCCTTGCTATAAGAGCCTCAGAGAAACCCCCGCCCGAACCCCTTTCTCCCCGTCCGCCGCCAGAGGGGGACGCTGCGCCGCCGCCACCAGCAGCACCTACCGGAGAGGACGCGACCTCTCCCAGCCGCCAAGTCGGTGGTGCCTCCTCCGCCGGCCTTCTCGAAAAGGTGAGTAGCGCCCTGCCGTCGCTGGTATACCTTTCCACTCTGCTTGTGCATGTGTTTATTCATTGTTTATCGATCGGAACTGCCATAGTTTTGTTGAGGAATCTGGCGTCTTACTAGTCTTCGATCGTACATGGAGCAACTGGTTAGAATAGGTATTCTTGCTTTTGTGCGGGAGTTGTTTGATGGGTGGATGTTTTAGTCACCAGTTAGCTGCCGATTGGTTGTAGCCTACCAGAGTTAAGGTCCAGATCGGGATGCTACTAAGATAGTTCGAACACGACCATTGCAGCTATTCCTCAACTACAACTGTGTTGTCTGTCCCGTTAAATCCAACCATGGTTGTTATGCTCTTAGGCAGTTGAAGTGATGCATGCGAACTCTTGCTGTTGTCTTGCTTTTCTTATGTTATTTTCAAACGGAAATTCAAGCTTGCCTGCTTAAGGTGTTCTTGAATGTATGGAATAATTTGGATTTTGTGATGCCCTGGAAAAGTGGTGCTCGTGATTAGTATCATTTACTTTTGCTCTGATTGTATTGTTACTGTCCGTCATTGCAAGGTGCCGAAGTGGTTAAATCAGTATGCTAGGTTTGGAGTGTTATAAGATGTACTGCTGTAGTTACTTTTTCAAGTTCAATATGAAAAACTGTTTGGCAAGGTGCGCTGAAGTGCTTTATATCATATCATTGGTATTGGAGTGTTCTAAGCTGTACTTCTGTAGTTGCTCACATGTTCAAGCTCAATATGAAAATCTGATTGGCTTTATGTTCTGATTACATGCTGTTGACTTAACCTGTACTGTCTCATCTCATGAAGGTGCATAATGATGTGTTGTGATTATCATTTGAAATGAATGGTTCTAGGTTTTGTTTCTCAGTTATGTGATATTGGAATTGGAATTTTGTTATTATTATAGTGTAAATCATTTACATGTGTTCTTGTTTCGCAGGAATAGGTAGCTGAGCTTTGTATCGACAAGATGGTGCAGTACAATTTCAAGAAGATCACTGTTGTCCCTCCTGGGAAGGACTTCATTGACATCATCCTGTCCCGTACTCAGAGACAGACACCAACTGTTGTCCACAAGGGTTATGCTATCAACCGCATTCGCCAGTTTTATATGCGCAAGGTTAGGTATTCCCAGCAGAACTTCTATGAAAAGCTGTCCACCATCATCGATGAGTTCCCTCGATTGGATGACATCCACCCTTTCTATGGTGATCTCCTCCATGTGCTGTACAACAAGGATCACTACAAACTTGCCTTGGGTCAGATCAACACAGCTAGGAACATCATTGCAAAGATATCCAAGGACTACTTAAGGCTGCTCAAGTATGGAGACTCCCTGTACCGGTGCAAGTGTCTGAAGGTGGCTGCACTAGGTCGCATGTGCACTGTTGTGAAGAGAATCAGTCCTAGTTTGGCATACTTGGAGCAGATCAGGCAGCACATGGCCAGGCTTCCATCCATAGACCCAAACACCCGTACTGTGCTGATTTGTGGCTATCCAAATGTGGGAAAGAGTTCTTTCATGAACAAGGTTACAAGAGCAGATGTGGATGTCCAGCCTTATGCCTTTACAACAAAGTCCCTGTTTGTTGGTCATACAGATTACAAGTACCTGCGCTACCAAGTGATAGACACGCCAGGTATCCTTGATCGTCCTTTTGAGGATAGGAACATCATAGAGATGTGCAGCATCACTGCTCTGGCACACTTGAGGGCTGCGGTGCTGTTCTTTCTGGATATTTCTGGATCTTGTGGATACAGTATTGCTCAGCAAGCTGCACTCTTCCACAGTATAAAGTCTCTCTTCATGAATAAGCCGCTGGTCATTGTGTGCAACAAGACTGACTTACAGCCTCTTGAAGGACTTTCTGAGGATGACATGAAGCTAGTAATGGAGATGAAGGCAGAGGCTATGAAGACCATAACCCAAGCTGGTGATCCTAATGAAGAGGGTGTTTTGTTGACTATGAGCACATTGACTGATGATGGTGTCATGGCTGTTAAAAATGCTGCATGTGAGAGGCTTCTTGAGCAGAGGGTGGATGTGAAGATGAAATCGAAGAAGATGGTTGACTGTCTGAATAGGTTTCATGTTGCTGTTCCAAAGCCTCGTGACAACAAGGAGAGGCCAGTTTGTATCCCTCCTGCTGTTCTTGAAGCTAGGGCGAATGCTGCTGCAAAGGAAAAGAAGAAGCTCGAGAAGGACTTTGAGCAGGAGAATGGAGGTGCTGGAGTCTATTCTGCCAGCCTCAAGAAGCATTACATATTGGCCAATGATGAATGGAAGGAGGATATTCTCCCTGAGATATTGGATGGGCATAATGTTGCCGATTTCCTGGATCCAGATATCCTGGAAAGGTGTGAAGAGTTGGAACGGGAGGAAGGGCTTCGTCTGGAAGAGCAAGCTGCGCAAGATGCTTTTGAGATTGATGGCCATGAATTAACTCAGGAACAGAAGGAGATTTTGTCTCAGATTAGGAAGAAGAAGGCACTACTCATCCAAGAACACAGAATGAAGAAGAGAACTGCAGAAAGCCGTCCTATTGTTCCTAGAAAGTTCGACAAAGACAGGCAATTCACAACTAACAGGATGGGAAGGCAGCTCTCCTCCATGGGTGTGGATCCTAGTGCAGCCATAGCTCGCAGCCGGTCAAGAGGCCGCAAGCGTGATAGGTCACTGAGCAGAGCTGCTGCTGATGGCGATGGCATGGAGATTGATGGACAGCAATCCAACAAGAAACTGAGACTGAGGTCAAGATCTAGGTCGAAGTCACGGGCTCCTGAGGAGGTTGTTCCTGGAGAAGGATTTAAGGACTCTGAGCAGAAGAAGAAGGCGATCAAGAAGGCCAGGGACTCTACAAAGAAGAGGAACAAGGAAGCTCGCCGTGGAGAGTCTGACCGCGTCATTCCCACTTTGAAGCCTAAGCATCTGTTCTCTGGGAAACGCACTCTTGGGAAGACAAGCAGGAGATAAGCGCAGCACGTCGATGGGTCTGGTGTGTAACTATTGCAACCAAATGCCTTCTGTGTTGTTTTTCTTTGATACTGCTGTGTGCTGATGGAGTTTGCACTCTTTACTACTGCTATGTGCTGATGGAGTTTGCTCTGTGCCCAGTGCTGCAGGAAATACAGGACTGGTGGAACAATGGTGCGGGCAATTGGGCAAAGGGAACTTATACTTCAGTGTGCAACCGGCTCTGATGGACTACGGCAATTTATGCTTGTCGCTCGTGGTCCTCATGGGACACTAGTTTTGTTAGCTTATACTTGTATTAGTGAATTGGTTTGGTTACTTCTTATCTGTGGTTTGAATTTTGTTTGGTACGAAGTCGGTTTCTACCAAATGGTTGCCGTGGAATTCCAGTCTGGTTTAATTGGCGTATTAAATGCCATGGTGAGTTTTTTTTGTTTATTGCAATGGTGCCATTGTGCATCCCAGCACGCCTGGCTGTTTGGATCGAGTCCTGGACGTGATTTGCCTGGCCGGGAGCTTGCCGGAGAGCTGCCTGGGCGGTGTTTGAATGCGGTCCTGCCCAGGCGCTCAAAATCGATAGCCTGGCTCAGGCAGGTCTGGTTGCCTGGTCTAAACAAGGCCCAAGTATCGTGTTTCCAATATCTATCGTTAATTCTAAAGTTTGCACATATCGGTATGAACCATGCACATTTGCTATGGGTTCAGACATGAATTTCATCCGAGCTCATCTATCTTCATATAACTAAAAAATTCGTTTCAAAAATAAATTTGTTTAAGTGGAGATAAGTAAACGAAGCAACCTTGATGTACACAATTGAGTTCACAGAATAGAGGACACCTCAACACACAGCTGCTCAAATTATGCAGGAAATAAAAACATTAATTTGTATTTGAAACCTTTTTATTTTGCTATTTTCAGTTTGGCAAGCGGGCATCTTGACTAAAATACAATGATTGGGAACAAATAATCCCCTTTTTGTTGCTACTGCAAATCGAAAGAATCCATATTCAAAATAATCTCAGCAAGGGAAGATGGATAATGAAACTCCGCCAAGGATATCGCTTTGTTCACAGCAATAAATCAATAAAGTTACATTCTTCATGGATGAGCAGAGAGTAATATGAGGCTTGCATAGAGGTGTTGTGCAAAGCCATCAAATGCGAGTTGGCTACTGAGAAATCAGAGACCCAGGAGTTTATAAAAAGTCATGAGTTATGGGTGGTTTCTACTTTGTAGTTAGAGGAATATAGAACCACAAAACTGATACCATAAAGAAAGAATCATACAGCTGGAGAATCCTATAGAAGAGAGATCTATTGTTTTTCCGGTGCAAAACCGATATAATAAGGAAAATGTGTAACCCACCAAATAAGTGGCAAACTTGAAATGAATGTAACAAACTAATATAAGAGTTCTCAGTATTTCCGTGTTGTTAAATGAACAATGTTGCAGTAGAGCAAAATGTTGGTTACCAAAGGTAAACTAAATATGAAAAGAAAGATGAAATCACAATAAGAAGAGCAGGTATCATCGAATTTCAGATAAAACAAATGATACATACCAGAGAACCTTTTTTTTTACCCAATATAGTTGTTCCAATAACGAGAACACTTAAATAGCCAATGTTTACATAAACAAAATGCATCAGATTTGAATTACAATGGCCCATTCTCACTGCAACTTTGAGGGCTAGACCAAGACATTTTCATCAGTTAAACCAGTTCTGATTTGAATTTTAGCTACAAAGTGCATCCAGTCAAAAAAGGGTTGTGTTAAGTGGTTTTCCAGCTGCCGGAGCATTGAAGCAGAGCAAACACAAGCAAAACAAATGGATCAGGTTTATATTCGAACTGAGCATAGTCCCTGAAAAAGATCACCACAACATTGCATTTGGTAGTCACAAGTCTAACGAGAACAGAAATTCTCCTAACCCATCAAGGGTGTTGTTGGGCGTCACACCTCTTCGAGTCGTATGGACGCGTACCCCGTCCTCCGGATCAACGCCGTTGCCGTCCTCCGCTCCGTGACCTTGAAGACGTACAGCCTCATGTGCCCATCCGGCCCCCGCCTCGGGGCGTGCTCGTCGCTTGGATCGAAGCGTGTGGTGGTGACGGTGGCCGGCTCCGGCTCCGGCTCCGGCTCCGGCGGCAGGCCGAGGTACTCCCTGTCGCGCGCCCTCGAGTACTCCCTTGCGCGCTTGATGGGGTCCCTGTCCAACGAGTACCATTCCGACATGAACGGGATCGGCCTGTCCGGCTCCGGCTCCGGCAACGGCGCCGGACGCGCGGCCAGTCCTGTTCCTGACGAGGGGGCGGCGCCGGATGCTCCACGGCTCGCCACCGTCGCCGGCGGCGGCACCGGCGGGTTCATCGCGACCTTGATAAAACTCGGGACGAGGTAGGAGATCTCGGGCCGGAGATCGAGAGGGGGGACCGCCTCGCAGTAGGGCCCGGACGGCCCCTCCGGCGGCGGCGCACGGACTGCGGCGTCGGCGGCCGCGGCGGACCGGTACACGACCACCGCCCTGTCGCAGAGGAGCGCGACCGCCTCGATGGCGCCGAAGCGCGAGAAGGCGGCGCACACGTCCGCGGTCTCCGCCAGCAGCATGTCGAGGCCGCCGACCAGGATGCAGCGGCGGTGGAGGCCTTCGCCGCCGCCGCCGCCGCCGTCGTGGAGATGGTGCAGCACGGGCGCCAGCAGGTTGCGCGCCGTGATGGCCCGAGCCGCCTCCTCGCCAAACATGCGCGGGAGCAGGCTCGTGATCATGGCTGTTTCTTCCTTTCCCTGACCAACTTTGGGATCTCCTTTGATCGGAGGGATCGATCGGTGGCGAGAAGAGGGATATATATGCGCGGTTATATTCGCCACACCAATGGATGTACGGCTACGCTCATGATCCGATACGGATTGGAAAACGGATTCAATTTCGGTCGGATCTGATCGAGAACGGAAGTCCGAATCCTGGAACATTTCCAGTTTTTTTTCACCAAGATACTAGCGCACATACCGCCTTGATGCGGGAAAAAAAAATATGCCAAGTCTAAAGCCCAATACTGCATTATACATAGCAGTTCCATCCCTTTTATATATTTTGCATCCTATAAATAATCAACATGCTATTTGGCACATTCCATTTTGAATTCATCTCTAAAATTGCAAATTTAAATAATATTGAAATATGTTCATAAACCTGAGTAAAATTACATGTATGTACAGTTCAAACAAACCTTATCTTTCAAATTATTTTCATGCGTTTTGTGCCAAAATCATAAATATATTAATATTTTTGAAATTTTTGATTGAATGCATCCAATCAAAAATAAAATAAACCTATGTTTTAAAATGGAATCAACAATGACATGGTCTTCAAGGTGTAATAAACTTACGTTTAAAGACAAATTTATTCATATGGTTTTCATACTTTTAATGTGAATATTTTCCAGCACTGATGATCAGATTCCCAAAGTCTCAGAAATTCTAATTACTTAAATGGGTATCACTACTAAACTTTTTACTATAAGAAATACTATCATGCAAGTAAATTAAGACATGGCACAGTAGTCTGGCTTCATATATAGGACCAATTGTTCTGTTATCCCCAACGCTATAAACCAATAAATTCCAAACATCACTGATTACTGTATCAGGTGATATAAGAAGTTTCGGAATGTGAACAGTACAGCAACATCCTCGAATCTGAAATCAAGCTCTGGACTTGAACGATGAAAATGAGAAAAACGATCGATGTACTGCAATCACAAAAACAAAGATGGCATAATTAGAGGGCCTGTGCTCCTTCACTAGCATAATAAGATGGATTCATGCCAAATTCGTGCTAAACCTCTTGGTGATTTGGCGTACAGAACGGGTTCCTTCAGTTCAGGATTTGCAGGATAAGCTGGCACAAAGCTTGGCAAAGACCGAACTGCATAAATGACATACATAAGCTTTGTTGGTATTAATAAATTGGAACATCACAATCTCGTTATGTTTACAATTTTGAACAAATACACGTGATTCTTCTTGTAACCGAAGATCGCCAAATGGATTTGCAATATTAATGACCTAGTGTTTTGTGCAAGATGATGAGCATGCCTATTAACAGATAGAATGGATCATTCTGAAAACTTGTAGTTATTCTTAAATTTGATGATGTCAAAATTTTCAGTTACTCCCTTTTGTTTAACCATGGAAATTATTCACTGACTATCCAAAGATGTTCACTTATTCAAACAAGCAAACATCGTCTGAATCTGATCTGCACAATGCTTCTGTAACTAGGAGAGGGGCCAGAAGAATTACCGTGTGGAGAGATGACATAACTGTTGTCCAGATCATCTGCCGAAGCAACACCAGAGGAGCCCGATCGCACGGTGACAGAGTCACCTGCCGGCCAGTCTCCACTGATGCAGCCATGACCAGCTGGAGGGGCAGGTGCCATGGGACGCGGAGTGCGCTCGACAACGGCGGCGGCAGCCTCACTTCCCCTGCCGTTCTTCTTGCCGAAGGTCAGTAACCTCTTGAGCCCGGCCACCGCGTCCATCGGTGACTGCCCGGTGATGGAAATGGCAACGCCCCTCCTCGGGGTGGTCGGAATCGGCAGGCTCTTCCCGGCATCCTCCATTTCCATGTTCTTCCGTGATCGTGGTGAAGCGTCGGATTCCGGCGAGTGCTCGGTGGCGCTGGGGAGCGGGGAACCGGTGGCCGACGTGTCGAGCTCCGATGTCGGGGAGAACGAAGACTGAACGTTTGAGTACAGAGATTCAGAGCTTTCCCTCCGGGAAGCATCTTCTGCGTCGGTCACCGGGGTTTCTCCAGAGACGTCGTCGTTGCTGCCGGTTGATTCCATGGCGTCGTTGACGACATTGTCGCCGTCCTTGCTGTCAGACCGTGGTTCGCCACCAGGACATGTCGCGTGACCAGCCGATGACTGCTGGCAGGGCCTCGGAGTCTGCTCATCGCTGTCCTTCTTGATGTACACGTAGCTCGGCTCGGTGTCGGAGTCACCGGTGATCTCCACACTCCCGACCTTGTCTGAAGACTGATCGACATGTTCGTGGCTGCTTTTGTTGCTGTCAGCGTTTCCATCACCGGCCGGAGCGATCTCGCTGCTGTCAGGTTCGTCCCTCGCAATCACCTGAGACGGCGACACGGGCTCGACGCCATTGCCTGATCTCCTTGGATGAACCGGCTCTGGAACAATGGCAGAAGCCTTCTTGAGATCCGTGAGAATTGCTTGCTCATTGGATTCGGGACAGGCATTGCTCTGCCTCTGCGTCACGGCAATGGCGTCTGTCTTCAGTGGCAGAGCCATCTCTTTCAGGTTGCTGGCGCCGTCGCAGCTCGGCCGAGGGGGTTGGAGCCGCGGCGGCCTGGGTGATGCCGCCACCGTCTCCCTGACGGTGACGGAGGGGCAGCCGCGGTCCTTGAACAAGCTCCTGCTCCGTGACAGCATCGGCCTCGGCCTCGGCCTCGGCGTCGCGGGTGACGATGATGCCACCGTCGCCGTGGACGACGACGGCGGCAGCCTGTTCTTCTTCCGTGGCGTCGCCGGTGGCTCCGGCTGCGGCTGCTGTCGGTGCAGGTGAGACGGACGCCGCCTGGGGTCAGGGGTGGACAGCCTCGGGCTTGCCGCCGCCGGCGACGATGGCACGCTGGTCCGCGGACGCGAGGGCTTCGTCGTGGCCGTGCTGCATCTTGGTGTGATCGGAGCGGCTGGTTTCACTTTCACCTCTAGGTTCGCGGGCTTTTGCCGCAGATTAACATGATCCTGAATAAGTGAATGTACTTGTGTAAGCAGCAATTTTAGTAGATCAACACTAAAATTGACATTTGTTTTTTTCGCGACTTTGTGGGACATCTGCTTTTAATTAATTGCTTTTTCAAAAGAAAGCGGAGGTCACTTATAATTCCTAAATGAGATTTCTTGGAAAATGTTGGACAAAATTCAAGTAAATTCTGCCAAAAGTTTTAGCATAACTGCATGAGACTATTCCCAGTGCAATTCCAGATTACTGTTCGCTTTGATGTATTCAGTGGATAGACATAGATCAACTAATAAAAGAAGTATATGGCGTGTAACATGTTACATGGGTCTCACCTAAAAGCCTTGTGTGATACGATAGCTCAACTAGCTAGATAACGGATCACAAGAAAGGCACAAAAGTAAGCCTACAGCACAAGGATTAACAAGCTGAATGCGTGACTGTTGTTAATTGCATGCATCTCCCACTCCCAAAATAAAATCCTTTGGCGAAAAAAAAATCCACAGGAAATGCGAAAATGATTCAACGTCAGCTGCAAGTCTGCAACTGCAAGGAAGGAAGCGAGAGCGTCGGGAAAGCACGTACGGATAGAGTTAGAGCCTACTACCTCTCCGGCGTGGCCTCCTGCGGCCGCGAGCTCGCCGCCGGCGCGCCGGCCGCGCGAGCCGGCGCGGTCGAGGCGCGCCCAGAGCGCCTGCATCTCGGCCTCCTTGCGCTCCATGCGCGCGCGCCACTCATGGCGCAGCCGCTCGTCCCGCCTCCTCACGTACTCCTCGTACCTCCTCCCCCTCCCGGCCGCATCATCCCCGCTGCCGCCGCGGCGCTCGTCGTCCTCGTCGGCGCGGCCACCGGCGACCGCGGCGGCCGCCTGCGCCCTCCGCTCGGAGAGCCGGCGCTTGTACCCGGCGAAGTCGCGCTCCAGCTCGGCCGCCTTCGCCCACAGCTGGTCGTGGTCCGCGCCGCCCCCGGCTCCGCGCGGGGCGGCGGCGGTTGCTGCCGGCGCCCGCGACGACGACATGGTCGTCGCCGGCCGCGTTTGCTTGCCCGCGGCTCGATGAGAGAGGCCGGTGGTGATGCGAGCGAGGGCGCGCGGGGTGCTACGTGCGACAATCTGCGACGTGACGGGGGCATTTGGCGGCGGTTTTGTTGTGCTTGGATTGGAAGGGATGGGAGTTGGACGCGGTCGTCGTGGGCGCACGGCACGAGGCGGCGAAGCGTTTTTGAGCCGGCCGGGGCCGGGGCCGGGCGGAGCATGCCGAGCGCGTCTGTTTGGGTCGCCGCGTGGCGCGTAGGGGGAGTGTGGTGGGCCGGCTGCTTCCGACTGGTGGTGGTGCATGGGCCGCTTGCTCGACGGGCTGTAGTATGCGCTTCTGGGAAGTGGTCGGGATTACCTGTGGGCCGCAGCTTTTTTTTTTGGGGGGTCAACTTGTCTATCATGTAGCGCGGGAATTATTTTTGTCCATTGTCGGAGATTTGTGTACCCACTGTTTTAGCTGTTGGATCTTCTTCTTCGCTGGCTTCCTCAGCCGCCAGCGCGGGCCTACCGGTGACTATATGAGCTAATTTGAAAGGTGATTAATAGATAGGGATCTATATTCTTTCTACTCGCGATAATATTCAAAGCAAACAAAAGTTAATCGAACATGATTGTATGAGCTAAAGAATAGCTGAAAACACAGCTAAAACATATGAGATATGAGCTTCTAAAGGTACTAAGGACTTGATGTAAATAAGAACTAAGTTTTAGTGGCTAGCAATAAAAATTTGCTAGAACAAGAGAATGTGGGTTAATTAAAATAAAGATCCAGGATTTTTTTGAAAAATATATATTTTTTTTCTCCCTCATGAACCGTAAGTTGGTGAGTGACTTTTTTTTTGCAAACAAACGTGATGGGCGGTGGGTTGATTCAAGGTTAAGTGAGGGTTATTTTTGCAAAACGATGTGACTGATGGTGCTTTAACTTAATATTAAGTGTGGGACTTTTTTTTGCGAAATGATATGACGTGAAAGAAACCGTCCTTTTTAAATATTATGTAGAGAAGAGATATGATCATCTTATTAGCTTGGATTCAAACTGCTCTCAACTAGTACTAGTTAGCTATTAATCAACTAACTATTAGCTCTAGCTAATTTGATCCATGGCATCTGATCACATCCTTTTGCAGCTCATTTCCTTCAATTTTCACGCATCATATCATCATACAAAACTTAGTTTTGGCTCCCCACTATAGATTTCTCTCAACATGCAAGCTTGCCACGTCATCCATCCACTAGGATTATCCATTTATGTCATCCATCGATCTTCTATGACCAATATCATCCATGGTCTTTGCGAGTGCAATGCTACAAAATTCGCACAGTAAATGTCATCCACCGGTCTTCTATTACCAATAATATCCATGGTCTTTACAAGTACAATGCTACAAAATTCGTACAGTAGAAATACATAGATGATCAATCATTTAAGAGTCGTTTTTCACAACAAAATGAACATGTTTTTATGTATAATATTGTTTGCAAAAGAATATTGCCATGCAATTACCTTAGTGTTTTCAAATATTATTTAAAAAATTCTCGCGCATCGCGCGGGGTACCACCTACTCTCATATACGCATGCAGGGGCCGGGGGGAGGGGGGCGCTGGCACCCCGAATGCCCTACTAATTCCCATATACATTCTCTACTAATTCCCATATATTGTAGTATTAATTGATGTTTTCTTTCTTCTAATTTACCGCAAACGTCTCCTATACTTGACACTTGCTGATCTAACAAGTGGACTTTTTAAAATAGGTAAATATTCATCTGATCCTACGATGGATAGTTTGTTAAGATTAGTCTTAACTCTTCCGGTATCAACTGCAACTACGGAGAGATCCTTCTTAGCTTTGAAACTTGTGAAGACACGCCTTTGATGTACAATCAGAGGCAAAGCTAGCATCAAAATGAAGGTGGTGCACAACTCAAGTAACATACAAAAAATCTTTATGTTATACGGTGAACATTAGTTAACTTCATAGTAAAATTTGTATAGACCCTGGTGCCTGTGCACCATGGTGCCATAACGTGGCTTCGCCCCTGTGTACAATGGGAGATAGATTTCTGCGAGATATTGTTTGGTAATTTATATTCAGAAAGAATTGGCTGCATCAATTAGTAATGATGATATTATTTCCTGGTAGCCGTAGATCTAAATTTAAGTTGATAGATATGGCTTCGTTTGGATATAGATATTGAAAGGCTTGGCATTGAATTAGGCACAATACCAAATCCGACTGGTTTTGGAAATGAGTATAGTACTAAAGCCATTGTTTGGATGTAGATAAAATTGCTAGATGGAATTCAACCGAGTGGCAAATAGCAGTTCATGTTTGGATATGCATACTATTGAATTGGAATCTAAGCGGAGGGACAGGACCAGAGAAAGGCACTATGTGGATGAACGCAAGGGACAGAGGGGAGAGACGTGCGGTGGCGCTGGCAGCCCCCTGCGGCGCCCCGTCATGCGCGGACACTATGCATCAGGGGTGTTGGGCACCGCCAATCCATTCGCTGGCAACACGGAGAGGGAGCAGCATGGTCAGTAGCTTGCGCCCTCGCCTCGGCGAAATAGGTGCGCAGCACGACGAAGAGGGAGCAGCGCCTGGGCGGGAGCTCACCTGCGGTGCCGCCCTCGCCTCGCCGGTGGAAAGGAGGGAGGGGAGCCGCACGCCGGTGGAGGGGAGGGAGGAGTGCCACATCGAAGGGGAAGGAGAGCGAGAGAAGAGGGAGGGGAGCTGGCGAGCGGCACACCGGCAAAGATGTGGAGGCAGGGGATGGGCACGCGACTCGCCGGTGGAGGGGAGGGAGCGGCACGCCGAAGAGGAAGGGCCAAGAGGGAGACAAACGAAGAGACGCGGGGAAGAACAATGCCGGCCAATACAGAGGGGATTGGCTTGGTATTGCGGGCGAGTGGGGACTATGCGATGAATAATACTGGTTGGCATTGGGTTGATTTTCAATTCCGAATTCCAGGCCAACCAAACACCCAACATTTGGAGCTACCAATGCTAATTCTGAATTCTAGTACCGAATATCTACATCCAAACACAGTGTATGTGATTTCCGCTTAGCAGAAACTCGTGAAATATGCTACTATTATATATGACTAATACAAGCTCATATGACCATTGATTCTACTTTACTTTGTTCACTACGGGAAACCGGGCTTGCACCATTTACCGAGTGTTACACTCGGCAAAGGGGACTCGGCATAGCACGTGTCGGCAAACAGCCCCTTTGCCGAGGGCAGAAGCCGACACTCGGCAAAATAAATCACTAACAGACGGCCGTGAACGGCACGGCGCCGTTCGCGGCCGGCTGTTAGTGCTAACGGGGTCTTTGCCGAGTGTCGCACTCGGCAAAGACTCCATCCTTTGCCGAGTGTAGCACTCGGCAAAGTGCTGTCCAGGGGCCTGCCCCAGCCAAGCCTTTGCCGAGTGTAGCACTCGGCAAAGTGCTGTCCAGGGGCCTACCCCAGCCAAGCCTTTGCCGTGTGACACTCGGCAAAGGCTTGGCTGGGGCAGGCCCCTGGACAGCACTTTGCCGAGTGCTATGGCTTTAACACTCGGCAAAGAGGCAGCCTTTGCCGAGTGTTAGGGCACAAACACTCGGCAAAGGAAGTTCCAAAAATGACAGAAACAGCCTGTTTGTCGAGTGTTATGGCCAATACACTCGGCAAACAGGCCCTTTGCCGAGTGTAACACTCGGCAAAGAATCAATTTGACCCCTGTTTTTATTTATTTATTGCATTAAAAGGACCCCTCAACAAAAACATCACAGACAGTTTATAATAGGCATCACAGGCAATTGATATATATATATAGCCACTAAATCATCACACAACCATAAACAAACACATATAAGTCACTAAATCATCCAACATCACAGAAATGTCACAAATTCAACATTCAAACATCCAACATCCATCATTCACTAGTTTACAAAGTCCAACATCCATCACTCACGAATGAGGGGGTCCGAACAACGATCTAGCCGCCCGTGCCGCAAGGTCTTCGTCTTGAGGGCCGTCATTCGACGCCGCTGAGCCAGGAGCCTGCCCAAAGAGATTAGTGGTGTGTGTTACAAGATTTACGACAGAAATGAGTTGTGAAATGAAATTATAAGGTTCTCAAGTGACTCACGGGAGAAATAGGAACACGTGGTGGAGGCAGTGGAGGCAGTGGAGGCAGTGGTGGCATCACCGCCGCTGGCGACGGACCTTCAACCACCCGCTGGCCAATGCTCGTCAGGTAGGCCATTACCTACTCCTGCCACGCTCGGTTCGTCTGCTCGGCCTCCTCCTTCTGCCTCTCTTTCTCGGCCTCCGCGTCCTTCATCCACTGCACCTCCGCCTCTAGGAACTCCCGCCTCTGCGTCTCTTCCTCCAACCGGGTCTGTAATATTCAATCACAAAGTTACAATACATTGCAAACGTAAGTAAACTTCACGTACGAAGAACAAAACAGAAATAACCTGGAGTGCTTGCATCCCGAAGTGTGAACTGGGAAGAGGCTGGCGGATAGCCGTTGAAGAGCTCGTGCTCCTGGCTCGAATCTGGGAGAGTGTGGGGGTAGTGGCCGTGTCGATGGTGCTGTTGGCGATCAAGTACCGCTCGTGCTTCTTGCCTCCTCCTACCCTCATGACCACTTCTCCATCAATGTCGTGGGCGGTCGGATCCCAGTCTGGCCCGTGGACCTCCCTCGCCACCTCTGTATATGCCGCTAGGCGACTGTGGACGCTGGCGTTGCTGTATGCCGCGGGCCCGTCCTCCAGGTTGTACTGGACGTCGGAGGTCGCCTTGCCCTTGTGGGCCATAGAAAATGCCTCGAGGTGTGAGCAAGACGCACCACCATGTGACGCCGACTGAAAAAATAAACAATAAGAATTAACAATTATACAGAATTGAGTGAGCGAAGATAGAAATGACTCGGCGTACCCATTTGGCCCTGTACTCCTCGAGGCTAAGGCTGCCCTGATGGTGTGCTATACTGGGCATAAGCAAACGCCGCTCCCGGCAAAGGTCGTGCTGAGCCGCCCACTCGTCGCTGCACCACTTGTCGACTATCACCTCCCGGCATCTGGGATGCGGGGCGCACCACCACGAAATCGCCTACAAGACATCAAGTGTACGACATATAACAAGATCGAATTTAAAGTACTTAATCTTAGAATAAAACATTATCGATTTTCATACCGCCATGTATTGCTCCTTGGTCAACTTTATCTTTCTTGCCTCGGGTTTCTTCACGGAGATCTTGAGTGCAGCGTAATAATCAATTACGGCTTGCACGCGCGCCTCGTAGTGCGGGTCCTTGACGAGCTTCCAACAGGCTGCATGTGCCACAGCATCCGCCAAAGCCTCCTGTCTCGGGACGCATCTGTAAAAGTCTTGCACATATATACGCGATGAATGTTGCATTATTTGTAGACTGTTAATGAATGTGCTGTGTTGAGCAATGTAGTGCAACGAATACTTACCCACAACTCGCCCTTTACCCGCTCGGCCTTGTTGTTGAAGATCATGCGGTCCCGGTCCTCCTGATCGCGAGCGGCAACGTAGTGGTCAAAGGTGTAGGCCGGCTCCTCCCTGCCGCCAATGGTCACCAGACCCGAAAACAACTCCCTGCAAAGAAGACCCAGGATGCCGTTGACTTTGCGGTCGTGAGCAGCACCCGGGGTGACACTCACCCAATTCCTGCCCAAGTGATTAAGATAAATTGTTAGTCCATATTGTGATTTCCAACATATGAATATGAAACGAAAAGGTACTTGTATCATCTAAAATTACTTACCTTGGAGGGCTGGGTGTGATCATGGGGCGACTCTCCATGGGTATCGGGCACTTCGGGAGTTGCGAGGGGCCTCGCTGCTAAAGGGCCGAGTTCTCAGAGGAGGTGGACCCCTCTACGTCCTCGCCCTCGGGGTCCTCGGCCCCGTGCTCCTCGGCCACGTGCTCCGCTGCCTCGTGCTCCTCGTCCTCGCGGTCCTCGTGCTCCGCGGCCCGAGTGTCCGCCGCCGAAGGAACAAAGTCCTCGTCGGACGAAGACGACGAAGGTACGAGGGTCCGCTCTCGCCTCTTGCCCTTGCCTCGCCCCCCCCCCCCCCCCGCCTTTGGCCTTCTTCTTTCGCCTCTTGCCCTTGGCACCAGACGACCCAGCTGCATCGGACCCTCCATCTTTGAACTTCCGGTACAACGACATGACGTTCCTCATTGCACCGCCCCGACCAACCATCTTGGTTCAATCACCTGCAATCAACAAAAACATGCATTTATTAGATTTCACATATAAACATAAATTATTAGAAAGACATGTAATATATAAGAAATATGAACCGACATAAACTATTAGAAAGAGATGATGCAATATATAAACGTACTTTTATTAGAAATAATCATCCGGATCAGGATTATCTGGATCAACGATCGCATCATCAGTATCGTACATTTCGAGATGTTCATGGTCGTCCTCCAAAGGCGGAGGAATGTCGTCGGCTTCATCATTGCCTAATTGTAATCGCTCTAGTAACTCTACCTCCTTAGCATTATGAACCACATCTCCAGTGTCCTCGTCAACCAACATTTCTGAGTCTAAATCCATTCCGACCGCTTGGGTTAAGTCTATCTCAAAAGATCCTTCTAGCCCATTTTCTTGGAAGAACTCTCAATCATAGGTGTTTGGATCTATGTTATAATCTTCATTGTTTGGGACTGGTAGTTTACCGCGTGGCGACACTTTGTATACAACGTCCCAACCCTCAAGCATTTTGTCCTTTTTGCATGGGTATGACAAATAATACACCTGGGTGGCCTGTTGAGCCACTACATAGACATCGTCTCCAGGTAAGACAGATGACTGTCGAATTTCGACTAGCCCAAGACTAGGGGTCTGTCTCATCGCTGAAGGATCAAACCAATGGCATTTGAAGATAACATGAGAAAGAGGTTTGCTTCCACCGAAATTAAGCTCGTATATTTCTTCAAGTCTCCCATAGTAATCGAACCCATCAGAGCCTAGAGTATAAACTCCAGTATTTGTAGTCCTTCGATTGGGCATCCTTGCTTCATGACTTGTTGTGCGAAAACGATAACCATTCATGTCATATCCGGTAAATGACTTGACCTTATACGCACAACCATCGGCGATTTGTCTCAACTCGGGACTCATAGACCCATCGGATTGGCCCTGCGAGTTCGACCAGGATAGTTTGTTATATTAATGACATGACTTCAGTAACATCAAATTTAGGACAAGACTGAAATTAAGTATACCTTCTGTTTGAACTAAGAAATAAAATCTGGGTTTCCATGTTTAAGAAGGTCATCAACTTCGTGCGTGGTAGGAGCCCTCCTATTACGCCAGAATTGATCAAGAAATTCCCTGTATGAACGAGAAACAAGAGTGTTGGATGCAGAATAGTGGCTAGGTACTCGAAAACAAGATTGTTCTGAACTTACCGCATGTATGGCTCAACTTCGGATAGATTGGTGAGCACATAAAGCATGATAGCGCGCCACTCTGCATTTGTCAAGTTTTTGTTGGTGCCTTCACTTGCACTTCCCAGTTGCCCTCGGAAAAAGCTGAGGTTCGATTCAACTTCGCCAACATTGTAACGACGCGGTGGATTGTGCACGCTAGGGAGGTTGTCAGGATAATACTTCGTTGTGAAGTTTGACACCTCCTCCAGAATGTAAGCCTCTGCAATAGAAGCTTAATCTTGCATTTATTTTTGCATTTAGTTCAAAGAACCTTTTGGCATCTCTCAATTGGATAGCACCAGCGGTTCTGCACAGGGTGCAGAATCATATGTTGCATCGGGTTGAAAAAACCCGGTGGAAATATCTTCTCCAACTTGCATAGCAACACGGGAGCACGCTTTTCCATTTATGCAAGCATGGTCTTCGATACTTCCTTAGCACATAGTTGGTGGAATAAATTGCTCAACTCTGCCAGCACTAGCCAGACATGCTCGGGGACATAGCCTCGAACCATTACCGGAAGAAGCCGCTCAAGCCATATGTGGTAGTCATGACTCTTGAGCCCGTTGATTCGTAAAGTAGTTAAGTTCACTCCCCTCTTCAAATTCGCTGCGTACCCATCAGGAAATTTTAATGTTTGGAACCAACTTAGCACTTCCTTCTTTTGGTCATTATCGAGAACGAAATCGGCCTTAGGTTTTTTCCATGTTTTGCCATCCCTGGGAGGTGATATATTTAGCTTCGGTCTATTGCATAACCGTTGATAATCCACTCTTGCCTTGGTATTGTCTTTGGTTTTATCAGGAATGTTCATGATTGTACCCCAAAGTGCCTCGGCAAGATTCTTTTTCAGTGTGCATCATATCAATATTATGTGGAAGCAGAAGGTCTTGCATGTACGGGAGCTTCCACAGGCCTAACTTATGAGTCCAGGCATGTTGCTCGCCATAACCCACAAAACGGCCATCCTCCCCGACCACGAGAGCATCTAACTCTGCACGAACATCCGCACCTGTCATCATCTATGGTGCAGGGTCTTGAACCCTGACACCTTTCGTGAAGTTCTTGATATCATGTCTAAATTCGTGTTCAAGAGGGAGAAATTGACGATGTTTGTCGAAGCATGAATATTTTCCACCCTTGGTCAGTCAGATGAACTTCAGAGATGCCTTGCATATTGGACATGGGAACTTCCCGTGGACACACCAGCCGCAGAATATCTCATACGCCGGATAGTCATGCAGGGAGTACTGGTAGAAGACATGCATTTTAAAGTTTGTTTTTGTAGCTCGATCGTATGTCCATACACCTTCCTCCCAAGCACGGTCCAAATCATCAACAAGAGGCTCCATATACACACTCATATTTTTCCCCGGGTAATTAGGAATAATTAACGACAAAAATATGTTCTGTCGTTGAAAGAGGACGTCGGGGGGGGGGGAGAGATTGAGTGGGATCACGAACATTGGCCAACAAGAGTATGGGGCAGCCGTCATTCCATACGGGTTGAACCCATCTGTTGCCAACGCAACACGCACATTCCGAGCCTCTCTAGCATTGTCACGATGAATCCCATCAAAGTGCTTCCATGCTTCATCATCGGATGGATGTACGAGCTTATCAGGATTGTATCGCACTCCACTTTTGTGTCATGTCATCTGTTTCGCGGAGTCCTCGGTCATGTAAAGCCATTGGATCCTCGGTATAGGTGGAAGGTACCGTAGGATATTCACGGGTATTTTGCTTTGCTTCTTCTTACCATCAGCACCAACTATCTCCACGAATCTAGAAGCCTGGCACTTCTGACATTGCTTTGCGTCCGCATATTCTTTCCTAAATAAGATGCATCCATTCGGACAAGCATGTATCTTCTGATACGGCATCTTAAGTGCATTTAGAAGTTTCTGTGCTGCGTACATGTTCTTTGGCAGAATGTGACCTTCCGAAAGGAGGCCGCCAAAAACTGTCAGGATGTGGTCAAAGGCGTCTCGACCCAAGCTAAACTGGGACTTGACGGCCAACAGACGTGCAACGGCATCCAATTGAGAAACCTTAGTGTGTGAGTGAAGGGGTTGTTGTGCCGCTGCCAACATGTCATAATAAGCCTTTGCAGTGGCCTCCGGCTCCTCCTCCCTAGGTCCATCATTGAAGTGTGCTTCGCCATAGTCATGCAACATGTCCCCTACCCCTGCCTCATCATCAAACTCCTTGATCCGCTGCCTCACGGCCTCGTCTCTCACACGATCAACGGCTTCACCATGGCGTGTCCACCAAGTATAGTTCTCCGTAAATCCAGACTAAACGAGATGTTTACCCATCACAACTTCTGTTTGGCGTTTACGGTTGTCGCAAACCGTGCATGGACAGAAAGTAGTTGGCACCCCTTTCGCATTGGCAAAAGCTTGCTTCAAGAACCCCTGAGTCTTGGCAATCCATTCATCTGTACATTCACCTTTAATTGAGCGGCCAGTGTACATCCACTCACGGTCATCCATCCCTTTACATATCACCGAGAAATAAATTTCTTCCATACCAAATTTATAATAATAAATGCATCTACCGGATGCTAGCTTTATGTCTAATAGGTAAAGATAGGTCCTAATCCCACCCGAGAATGTGTAGACGGGTAGTTTCCATGCTCTACTCGTATCCAAGACGGAATTTCGGCAGCACCTCCCCGCTGTTCTCCAAATACACGTCCAATTACGGAGATTGTGTATTCGGAGAACAACAGGGAGATGATGCCGAAACTCAGCCTCGGTCCGAGTAGAGCATGGAAACTACCCATCTACACATCCTCGAGCTGTCCAAAAATGTGGACAATTCGAAACAGATACGGTTAGACATATGCAAAGATTCACATATTCACAACCGTATCTCTTTCGAACGGGAGACGCCTAACTAGGTTACGTGACACAGTTGTGCACAATCTTGTCCTGTTGTATTTAACTGTACGGTATGAATTCTTTGTCATGTTTTTGCGTATGCTACAGTAAATAAGATGTCATATCATCTTTCTCAAGACGGAAGAGGAAGATGACCCTTCATCTTATTTACTATAGGAAACGCAAGAACATGGCAAAGAAGCCACACGGTAAAGATAAATACAAGAGACGAAGAAGGTACACAACTTAAATAAGGATCTACGAATTAAAAACTGAGGGCGTATGGTTTTGCATGTGCTCACCTACGGGCTCGACGGCGGGCGAGTCGGTGACGCTCGTGTCGGTGAAGACGGCGGGGAACGACGTGCGGCGTCGGGGTCCAAGTCGAAGACGGTGCAACAGCCTCATTGAAATAAAAACAAATTTTTGTCAAATAAAAAATTCGGCAGCACCTCCCCTACACGGGGAGGTTTCTGAAACCACACATCCTGCAAAAAAACACGGCATGAAGGCCGACAACCACATAACAAGGATGCGGCACGAAGGACGACAACCACATACACAATATTCATGGCACTTGTTTGACATGGCCTAATCCATTTGATAGCAAAACAAAGGCCGACAACCACATTCATTACTCAATTCTACCAAAAATCAACCAATTCAAAGTATACCAATTCTAAATCTATCAACTACAATTTCACATCAATTTCATAATTTCACAAATAAATTCATATTACTACTTCCTACCACAAATATATGTTTCTATCCTATGTATGAAAAACATCAACTACCACATCCTACCACAAAAATAGCAATTACCACACCCTAGTTTTGCAGCAAAATGAACAAAATAACAAAGGTAACAAGAGGACGGGCGGGGTACCTACACGGGACGGGCGGGCGCGGGGACAGGAGGACGAGCCGGCGGCCGGGGAAGGAGCACGGCGGCCGGGGCCGGGGCGGGGACGGGCCGGCCTGCGCGGCGGCCGGGCCGGGGCTGACGCGGCCGGGGAAGGAGCCGGCGGCCGGGGAAGGAGCACGGCGGCCGGGGCCGGGGCGGGGACGGGCCGGCTTGCGCCGCGGCCGGGCCGGGGCTGACGCGGCGGCCGGGCCAGGGCTGACGCGGCGGCCGGCGTCGGGGCGGAGGCGGCGGCCAGGGTCGGGGCGGAGGCGGAGGCCGATCGGGGCGGCAGGCCGGCGTGGCAGGAGCAGCGGCGGCCGGTGCGGCGGCCCTGCGCGGCGGCCGGGGTCGGGGCGGAGGCGGTGGCCGGCGTCGCGGCGGAGTCCGGGCGTCGGGGTGGGCCGGGCGCGGCGGCCGGCAGGTGTGGCGGGGAGCGGCGGCGGCGGGTATGGCGGGGAGCGGTGGCAGCGACGGATGTGTGCGTGTGTGCGTGTGTGCGTGTGTAGGGTTGGGGGCCGCGTGGGCGGTTAAGTCCCCCCGGGCACCCGATGTTTGCCGAGTGTCCCAGATCCGGCACTCGGCAAACAGATCTACCATGTGGCTGCGCGCTGGCCGCTGACGTGGCCGCGCGCGGCCGAAGGGGACGGCCACGTGGCCTGTTTGCCGAGTGTCTGGCCCAGGGCACTCGGCAAACCCGCCCTTTGCCGAGCGCAGGCACTCGGCAAAGGTGCCACGTGGGCCAATGACGTGGCCCGCGCGGCCGCGGGCCGGCCAGCCCACGTGGCATCTTTGCCGAGTGTCTCTGACCTGACACTCGGCAAAGGTGCTCTATGCCGAGTGTCTATGACCTGACACTCGGCAAAGGTCTTGTTTGCCGAGTGTAGCACTCGGCAAACATTTCCCAGAACATTTGCTCCATACCAAATTTTTCAAATTTGATCAAATACACATCAAAATATCTTGTCAAATACATCTAACAATGCACATTTTATGCTTCAATGAAATGTTTTCATTATTTCATGCCTATATAGCTCATAATTCCTTCATATATTTCATTATTTCATGCGGAGAAGGGCGTACAAATAATTTAAAAAATATCAAATGGGTCTGGAAAAATATGATAACCTCAAATGAAGCAATCTACGTCGTCTATTGCCTATAGAAAAAGTTATGAACTCAAACTCTAATTCAACTTCACTTCGTTTCGGAATCCAGCTGTCTCCTTCTCAAGTCTCCGAAACTTCTATGGGGATATGCTCCGATTGGAAAGGGCCGTATATATAAACTTTTTGAAATCGTCCCAACTTTTTTCCATAGGCTCCACATAAGATATAAAGAGCCTTTGACAAGTATCATTGGAAAAAAATAAAGTTTGGAGCCCAAAAGCATAAGTTTAAACAAACAGGGCCAAACTTTGCCGAGTGTTTCCCTCAAAACACTCAGCAAACATAAGCTTTGCCGAGTGTCCCCCAGGGAACACTCGGCAAAGAGGTGGTTTGCCGAGTGCCGCAAATAAGCACTCGACAAAACCACCAATCCAGCCGGCCAAAAACGCTTAAATTTAAAATGTTCAAATTTTTTGAGTTTAAATTTCACGTTTTTTAAAAATATTTTTCAAACTTTCAAAGTCTTCGCCGAGTATCTGACCGAGACACTCGGCAAAGGATCAATACGTCAACAGGCCTGGCATGTGTCAAGCACGTGCCACATGTTTGCCGAGTGTCTGGGCTGTGACACTCGGCAAAGAACTGACAGGCCAAACGGCCGTCCACGGCTGTTGGCGCGCGTGGCACGTGCTGGACACGTGCTACGGCGTTGCCGAGTGTGTAACGTGGGACACTCGGCACAGCGTCAATTTGCCGAGTGTCTGCCGTGTGACACTCGGCAAAGCTACTGGAGCCCAAACGGCCGTCCGTGGCGTGGCACGCGCAGGGCACATGCGACAGCTTTGCCGAGTGTCTGTGGCCTGACACTCGGCAAAGATGCTTTTTGCCGACACTACGGGAAACCCGGAGTTTGCCGAGTGCCTGGGGCACTCGGCAAACCCCGAAATACACTCGGCAAAGGCTTTGCCGAGTGTTACACTCGGCAAAGGGGTTACGGCATAGCTCGTGTCGGCAAACAGGCCCTTTGCCGAGTGTCTTCTGTCGGGCACTCGGCAAAGGCTTTGCCGAGTGCAAAGCCAGCACTCGGCAAAATAAAGCACTAACAGCCCGCCCGCTACCGTCTGCAGACGGCCGTTAGGGCTAACGGACCCTTTGCCGAGTGTCACTCTCGGCAAAGACACCAGCCTTTGCCGAGTGTTGGACCCCGACACTCGGCAAAGCTTGGTTAGGGGGCAGGCCCTGGACAACCCTTTGCCGAGTGTAAGGGCTTTAACACTCGGCAAAGGTTGCATATTTGCCGAGTGTAAAAGCCAAGACACTCGGCAAAGGCTGTTCCAGAAATGACAGAAACAGCCTCTTTGCCGAGTGTTAAAGCCAATACACTCGGCAAAGCACCTCTTTGCCGAGTGTAACACTCGACAAAGGCTCAAATTTTTTCCTGTTTTTATTAATTTTTTGCGTTAAAAGGACCCCTCAACAAAAACATCACAGGCAGTTTATAATAGGCATCACAGGCAATTCATATATATATATAGCCACTAAACCATCAAACAACCATAAACAAACACATATAAGTCACTAAACCATCCAACATCACAGAAATGTCACAAATTCAATATCCAAACATCCAACATCCATCATTCATATGTTACAAAGTCCAACATCCATCACTCACGGAAGAGGGGGTCCGAACAACGATCTAACCGCCCGCGCCGCAAGGTCTTCGTCTTGAGGGCCGTCATTCGACGCGGCCGAGCCAGGAGCCTGCCCAAAAGAGATTAGTGGTGTGTGTTACAAGATTTTGGACAGAAATGAGTTGTGAAATGAAATCATAGGGTTCTCAAGTGACTCACGGGAGAAATAGGAACACGTGGTGGTGGAGGCGGTGGTGGCATCGGCGGCGGCGGACCTTCACCCACGCGCTGGCCAATGCTCTGCAGGTAGGCAAATACCTGCTCCTGCCACACTCGGTTCGCCCGCTCGGCCTCCTCCTGCTGCCTGTCTTTCTCGGCCTCCGCCTCCCGTATCTGCTGCACCTCCAACTCCAGCTGCCTCCGTCTCTCCGTCTCTTCATCCAACCGGGCCTGCAATATTCAATCACATTGTTATAATACATTATAAACGTAAGCAAACTTCACGTACAAAGATAGAAATAGAAATAACCTGGAGTGCCTGCATCCCGAAGTGTGAACCGGGAAGAGGCTGGCGGATAGCCGCTGAAGAGCTCGTGCTCCTGGCTCGAATCTGGGAGAGTGTGGGGGTAGAGGCCGTGTCGATGGTGTTGTTGGCGATCAAGTACCGCCCGTGCTTCTTGCCTCCTCCCGCCCTCATGACCACTTCTCCATCAATGTCGTGGGCGGTCGGATCCCAGTCTGGCCCGTGGACCTCCTTCGCGACCTCTTGATATGCTGTGAGGCGACTGTGGACGCTGGCGTTGCTGTATGCCGCGGGCCCGTCCTCCGGGTTGTACCGGACGTCGGAGGTCGCCTTGCCCTTGTGGGCCATAGCAAAAGCCTCGAGCTGTGAGCAAGGCGCACCACCATGTGACGCCGACTGAAAAAACAAACAATATGAATTAGTAATTACACAGAATAGAGTGAGCGAATATAGAAATGACTCGGCGTACCCATTTGGCCCTGTACTCCTCGAGGCTAAGGCTGCCCTGATGGTGTGAGACACCGGGCATCAGCAAACGCCGCTCCCGGCAAAGGTCGTGCTGAGCGGCCCACTCGGCGCTGCACCACTTGTCGACTATCACCTCCCAGCACGTGGGATGCGGGGCGCACCACCACGGAATCGCCTACAAGACACCAAGTGTACGACATATAACAAGATCAAATTTAGAGTACTTAATCTTAGAATAAAACAGTATCGATTTACATACCGCCAGATACTGCTCCTTGGTCAACTTCATGTTTCTTGCCTCCGTTTTCTTCACGGAGATCTTGAGTGCCGCGAAATAATCAATTACGGCCTGCACGCGCGCCTCGTAGTGCAGGTCCTTGACAAGCTTCCAGCAGGCTGCGTGTGCCACAGCATCCGCCGAAGCCTCCTCTCCCGGGGCGCATCTGTAAAAGTCCTGCGCACATATACATGATGAATGTTGCATTATTTGTAGATTGTTCAATGAAAGTGTTGTGTTGAGCAGTGTAGTGCAACGAATACTTACCCAAAGCTCTCCCTTTACCCGCTCGGCCTTGTTGTTGAAGATCCTGCGCTCCCGGTCCTCCTGATCGCCAGCGGCGACGTAGTGGTCAAAGGTGTAGGCCGGCTCCTCCCTGCCGCCAATGGTCACCAGACCCGGAAACAGCTCCCTGCAAAGAAGACCCAGGATGCCGTTGACTTTGCGGGCGTGACCAGCGCCTGGGGTGACCATCACCCAATTCCTGCCCAAGTGATTAAGATAAATTGTTAGTCCATCTTGTGATTTCCAACATATGAATATGAAACGAGAAGGTCTGTGTAACATCTAAAATTACTTACCTTGGAGGGCTGGGTGCGATCACGGGGCGACGCTCCATGGGTATCGGGCGCTTCGGGAGTTGCGAGGGGCCTCGCTGCCAAAGGGCCGAGTTCTCAGAGCAGGTGGACCCCTCTACGTCCTCGCCCTCGGGGTCCTCGGCCCCGTGCTCCTCGGCCACGTGCTCCGCTGCCTCGTGCTCCTCGTCCTCGCGGTCCTCGTGCTCCGCGGCCCGAGTGTCCGCCGCCGAAGGAACAAAGTCCTCGTCGGACGAAGACGACGAAGGTACGGGGGTCCGCTCTCGCCTCTTGCCCCTGCCTCGCCCCCCGCCTGCGGCCTTCTTCTTTCGCCCCTTGGCACCAGACGACCCAGCTGCCTCGGACCCCCCATCTTTAAACTTCCGGTACAACGACATGACGTTCCTCATCGCACCGCCACGACCCACCATATTGGTCCAATCACCTGCGATCAACAAAAACATACAATTATTAGATTTCACATATAAACATAAATAATTAGAAAAACGTGTAATATATAAGAAATATGACCCAACATAAACTATTAGACAAAGATGATGCAATATATAAACGTACTTTTATTAGAAATAATCATCCGGATCAGGATTATCTGGATCAACGGTCGCATCATCACTATCGTACATTTCGAGATGTTCATGGTCGTCCTCCAAAGGCGGAGAAATGTCGTCGTCTTCGTCATTGCCTAATTGTAATCGCTCTAGTAACTCTACCTCCTTAGCATTATGAACCACATCTCCAGTGTCCTCGTCAACAAACATTTCTGAGTCTAAATCCATTCCGACCGCTTGGGTTAAGTCTATCTCAAAAGACCCTTCTAGCCCATTTTCTTGGAAGAACTCTCCATCATAGGTGTTTGGATCTATGTTATAATCTTCATTGTTTGGGACTGGTAGTTTACCGCGTGGCGACACTTTGTATACAACGTCCCAACCCTCAAGCCTTTTGTCCTTTTTGCACGGGTATGACAAATAATACACCTGGGTGGCTTGTTGAGACACTATATAGACATCATCTCCAGGTAAGACAGATGATTGTCGAATTTCGACTAGCCCAAGACTAGGGGTTCGTCTCACCACTGAAGGATCAAACCAATGACATTTGAAGATAACAGGAGAAAGAGGTTTGCTTCCACCAAAATTAAGCTCGTATATTTCTTCAAGTCTCCCATAGTAATCGACCCCATCAGAGCCTGGAGTATAGACTCCGGTACTTGTAGTCCTTCGATTGGGCATCCTCTGCTCATGACTTGTTGTGCGAAAACGATAACCATTCACGTCATATCCGGTAAATGACTTGACCTTATACGCACAACCATCGGCGATCTGTCTCAACTCGACACTCATATGCCCATCGGATTGGCCCTGCGAGTTCGACCAGGCATGTTTGTTATATTAATGACACGACTTCGGTAACGTCGAATTTAGGACAAGACTGAAATTAAGTGTACCTTCCGTTTGAACCAAGAAATAAAATCTGGGCTTCCATGTTTAAGAAGGTCATCAACTTCGTGTGGGGTAGGAGCCCTCCTATTACGCCAGAATTGATCAAGAAATTCCCTGTATGAACGAGAAACAAGAGTGTTGGATGCAGAATAGTGGCTAGGTACTTGAAAACAAGATCGTTCTGAACTTACCGCATGTATGGCTCAACTTCGGATAGATTGGTGAGCACATAGAGCATGATAGCGCGCCACTCTGCATTTGTCAAATTTTTGTTGGTGCCTTCACTTGCACTTCCTAGTTGCCCTCGGAAAAGGCTGAGGTTCGATTCAACTTCGTCAACATTATAACGAGGCGGTGGATTGTGCACGTTAGGGAGGTTGTCAGCATAATACTTCGTCGTGAAGTTTGACACCTCCTCGAGAATGTATGCCTCTGCAATAGATGCTTCAATCTTGCATTTATTTTTGCATTTAGTTCGAAGAACCTTCTGACATCTTTCAATTGGATAGCACCACCGGTTCTGCACAGGTCCTCCCATTCGTGCCTCATACGGAAGGTGCAGAATCATATGCTGCATCGGGTTGAAAAAGCCCGGTGGAAATATCTTCTCCAACTTGCATAGCAACACGGGAGCAAGCTTTTCCATTTCTGCAAGCATGGGCTTCGATACTTCCTTAGCACACAGCTGACGGAAGAAATTGCTCAACTCCGCCAGCACTTGCCAGACATGCTCGGGGACATAGCCTCGAACCATCACCGGAAGAAGCCGCTCAAGCCATATGTGGTAGTCATGACTCTTGAGCCCGTTGATCCTTAGAGTAGTTAAGTTCACTCCCCTCTTCAAATTCGCTGCATACCCATCAGGAAATTTCAATGTTTGGAACCAACTTAGCACTTCCCTCTTTTGGTCATTATCGAGAACGAAATCGGCCTTAGGTTTTTTCCATGTTTTGCCGTCCCTGGGAGGTGGTATATTTAGCTTCGGTCTATTGCATAACCGCTGCTGATCCACTCTAGCCTTGGTATTGTCTTTGGTTTTATCAGGAATGTTCATGATTGTACCCCAAAGTGCCTCGGCAAGATTCTTTTCAGTGTGCATCATATCAATATTATGTGGAAGCAGAAGGTCTGCCATGTACGGGAGCATCCATAGGCCCAACTTATGAGTCCAGGCATGTTGCTCGCCATATCCCACAAAACGGCCATCCTCCCCGACCTCGAGAGCGTCTAACTCTGCACGAACATCCGCACCTGTCATCATGTGTGGTGCAGGGTCTAGAACCCTTACACCTTTCGTGAAGTTCTTAATATCTTGTCTGAATTCGTGTTCAAGAGGGAGAAATTGACGATGTTTGTCGAAGCATGAATATTTTCCACCCTTGGTCAACCAGATGAACTTCAGAGATGCCTTGCATATTGGACATGGGAACTTCCCGTGGACACACCAGCCGCAGAATATCCCATACGCCGGATGGTCATGCAGGGAGTACTGGTAGAAGACATGCATTTTAAAGTTTGTTTTTGTAGCTCGATCATATGTCCATACACCTTCCTCCCAAGCACGGTCCAAATCATCAACAAGAGGCTCCATATACACGCTCATATTTTTCCCCGGGTAATTAGGAATAATTAACGACAAAAAGATGTTCTGCCGTTGAAATAGGACACCGGGGGGGAGATTGAGTGGGATCACAAACATTGGCCAACAAGAGTATGGGGCAGCCGTCATTCCATACGGGTTGAACCCATCTGTTGCCAACGCAACACGCACATTCCGAGCCTCTCTAGCCTTGTCATGATGAATCCCATCAAAGTGCTTCCATGCTTCACCATCGGATGGATGTACGAGCTTATCAGGATTGTATCGCACTCCACTTTTGTGCCATGTCATCTGTTTCGCGGAGTCCTCGGTCATGTAAAGCCGTTGGATCCTCGGTATAGGTGGAAGGTACCGTAGGATATTCACGGGTATTTTGCTTTGCTTCTTCTTACCATCAGCACCGACTATCTCCACGAATCTAGAAGCCTTGCACTTCGGACATTGCTTTGCGTCCGCAAATTCTTTCCTAAATAAGATGCATCCATTCGGACAAGCATGTATCTTCTGATACGGCATCTTAAGTGCATTTAGAAGTTTCTGTGCCGCGTACATGTTCTTTGGCAAGCCGTGACCTTCCGGAAGGAGGCCACCCAAAATTGTCAGGATGTGGTCAAAGGCGTCTCGACCCAAGCTAAACTGGGACTTGACGGCCAACAGACGTGCAACGGCATCCAATTGAGAAACCTTAGTGTGCGAGTGAAGTGGTTGTTGTGCCGCTGACAACATGTCATAATAAGCCTTTGCAGTGGCCTCCGGCTCCTCCTCCCTAGGTCCATCATTGAAGTGTGCTTCGTCGTAGTCATGCAACATGTCCCCTACCCCTGCCTCATCATCAAACTCCTCGATGCGCTGCCTCACGGCCTCGTCTCTCCCACGATCAACGGCTTCACCATGGCGTGTCCACCGAGTATAGTTCTCCGTAAATCCATTCCTGACGAGATGTTTACCCATGACAACTTCTGTTTGGCGTTTACGATTGTCGCAAACCGCGCATGGACAGAAAGTAGTTGGCACCCCTTTCGCATTGGCAAAAGCTTGCTTCAAGAACGCATCAGTCTTGGCAATCCATTCATCTGTACATTCACCTTTACTTGAGCGGCCAGTGTACATCCACTCACGGTCATCCATCCCTTTACATGTCACCGAGCAATAAATTTCTTCCATACCAAATTTATAATAATAAATGCATCTACCGGATGCTAGCTTTATGTCTAATAGGTAAAGATAGGTCCTAATCCCACCCGAGGATGTGTAGACGGGTAGTTTCCATGCTCTACTCGTATCCAAGACGGAATTTCGGCAGCACCTCCCCGCTGTTCTCCAAATACACGTCCAATTACGGAGATTGTGTATTCGGAGAACAACAGGGAGATGATGCCGAAACTCAGCCTCGGTACGAGTAGAGCATGGAAACTACCCATCTACACATCCTCGAGCTGTCCAAAAACGTGGACAATTCGAAACAGATACGGTTAGACATATGCAAAGATTCACATATTCACAACCGTATCTCTTTCGAACGGGAGATGCCTAACTAGGTTACGTGACACAACTTAAATATGGATCTACGAATTAAATATTGAGGGCGTATGGTTTTGCATGTGCTCACCTACGGGCTCGACGGCGGGCGAGTCGGTGACGCTCGTGTCGGTGCAGACGGCGGGGAACGGCGGGCGGCGTCGGGGTCCAAGTCGAAGATGGTGCAACCTCTCCCTGAAATAAAAACAATTTTTTGTCAAATAAAAAATTCGGCAGCACCTCCCCTACACGGGGAGGTTTCTGAAACCATACATCCTGCAAAAAAACACGGCACAAGGCCGACAACCACGTACACAAGGATATCCACGGCACGAAGGCCGACAACCACATACACAAGGATATCCACGGCACGAAGGCCGACAACCACATACACAAGGATAATGAGGAATCAAATTTGACATGCATTTGATATTAGCATCAACCCAACCTACCAAACATTCACAAGAAAAAGAAAACATTCACCTAGCATTCAAATCATCTATCTTCAAGCATTCCTACACACATAATTTCTAATAAACAGAAAATATTGCTACACAGAAGTGAGGTTGCTTTCTTTTTTATGTACATAATCCCATACTACTGAATCAACTATCAAAATACCACTGAATCAACTAGACATATGACATACACAAGCAACTATTGGGCGATTCAGGAAGGACCATTCAAGTGCAATAGATCCAATCATGCAGTATAACAAGAACAAGAAAAGATTCAGGGGAAGAAAGAAAATACACACCTCCCAAATCCTCCTTTCCGATACAGTTCCTCCTTCCCGATACCGATTCCTTCCCGATCCAATCGATTCACGTCGTCTTCTCCCCTGTCCCCTCAGATAGATTTCTTTTCACTGGTGATATCAAGAACACGGGGGTTAGGGTTTGGGGAAAAGGATTGGAAGGAGCGGGATGAGAGGGAGAAGGACATGGATCCTCACCAGCGTGGCCGGCGTGGGCACGGGCGGAGGCGGCGTCCGGTGCGACGGCTGGGCCGGGGACGGCCGGCCGGGGCCGGGGCCGGGACGGCCGGCCGAGGCGCGGGCGGGGACGGCCGGCCGGGGCGGGGGCTGGGGCCGGGGCCGGGACGGCCGGCCGAGGCGCGGGCGGGGACGGCCGGCCGGGGCGGGGGCTGGGGCCGGGGCGGCGACGGTCGGCCGGGGCGCGGGCGGGGACGGCCGGCCGGGGCGGGGGCTGGGGCCGGGGCGGCGACGGTCGGCCGGGGCGCGGACGGCCGGCCGGGGAGCGGTGGCGGCAGCGGGTGGCGGGGAGCGGTGGCGGCGGAGCGGTGGCGGCGGCGGGTGGGGAGAGATGCGCGGCGGCGGCGGGCAGAGGCGTGTGTCGTGGGTTGGGGCCGCGCGTGGGAGGTTAAGTCCCCCGGCGCACCGCCTCTTTGCCGAGTGTCTTGGATCCGACACTCGGCAAAGGGGTTGTCTAGGGTTGGGGCCTGTTTGCCGAGTGTCTTGGATCTGACACTCGGCAAACATACGGCCACGTGGCCATGCGCTGGCAGCAGACGTGGCCGTGCGCGGCCGATGAGGGGGGCCACGTGGCTACGTTTGCCGAGTGCGTGGGCCATGGCACTCGGCAAAAACAGCCTTTGCCGAGTGTGGGCACTCGGCAAAGGTGCCACGTGGGCAAATGACCTGGCCCGCGCGGCCGCGGCCGGCCAGCCCACGTGGCTTCTTTGCCGAGTGTCTTTGGCCTGACACTCGGCAAAGGAACTGTTTGCCGAGTGTAGCACTCGGCAAACATTTCCCAGAACAATTCTTGCATACCAAATTTTTCAAATTCGATCAAATACACATCAAAATATCTTGTCAAATACATTCAACAATGCACATTTTATGCTTAGATGAAATGTTTTTATTATTTGAAGCATATATATCTAATAATTCCTTCATATATTTCATTATTTCATGCGGAGAAGGGCGTAAAAATAATTTAAAAAATATCAAATGGGTCCGAAAAAATATGATAACTTCAAATGAACCAATCTACGTCGTCTATTGCCTATAGAAAAAGTTATGAACTCAAACTCTAATTCAACTTCACTTCGTTTCGAAATCCGGCTGTCTCCTCTCTCAACTCTCCGAAACTTCCATGGGGATATGCTCCGATTGGAAAGGGTCGTATATATAAACTTTTCGAAATCATCTCAAATTTTTTCCACAGACTTCACATAAGATATAAAGAGCCTTTGACAAGTATCACTAGAAAAAAAATAAAGTTTGGACCCCAAAAACATAAGTTTAAAAACTAAGGTCCTGACTTTGCCGAGTGTTTACCAAGAAACACTCGGCAAACGATATCTTCGCCGAGTGTCGACTGGTCAACACTCGGCAAAAGATAGTTTCGCCGAGTGTTGCTTGGTAAACACTCGGCAAACCCACCAAGTTTTACAAAAATATTTTTAAATTTTCAAAATTTTATGTTTGAATTCCAAGAATATTTTCAAAATTTCAAATTTTTTCAAATTTTCAATTTTTTTGCCACCTCTTTGCCGAGTGTCGGATGGAGGACACTCGGCAAAACTGTGACGATTCAAACGGCCGTGGACGCGCGCGGCGCGCGCCGGACACGTGCCGCACCTTTGCCGAGTGTCGCTGGCCTGACACTCGGCAAACCGGTGGCCGCCGAAACGGCTGCGGACGGCCGCGAACGGCCGGTGGCGTGCGCGGTGGCTGACGAGCACGTGCGCCTTCTTTGCCGAGTGTCTCTGACCTGACACTCGGCAAAGGTGCTCTTTGCCGAGTGTCCCTGGCCTGACACTCGGCAAACCGGTGGCCGCCGAAACGGCTACGGACGGCCGCGAACGGCCGGTGGCGTGCGCGGCGGCTGACGAGCACGTGCGCCTTCTTTGCCGAGTGTCTCTGACCTGACACTCGGCAAAGGTGCTCTTTGCCGAGTGTCGCTGGCCTGACACTCGGCAAAACACCTCTTTGCCGAGTGTCCCGTGTATGCCGAGTGTCTTGCCAATGGCACTCGGCAAAGGCTTTCTTTGCCGAGTGCCCGACAGAATACACTCGGCAAAGGGCTGGACACTCGGCATACGTCGGGTTTCCCGTAGTGCGAGTGGCTCTTTTCTGACACTCGGCAAAGGTTGTATTTGCCGAGTGTTGTCTCTTTGCCGAGTGCCTTTGTCTGGGCACTCGGCACATCCTGTCTTTGCCGAGTGCCCAACAGAAAGCATTCGGCAAAGAGCCAAGCACTCGGCATACGTCGGGTTTCCCGTCGTGGTTCATGGCCCCCTATAATTAATTCCTGGCTCCGCTCCTATACGCATAGGCCTGTGTGTAGGACACTTAAGGTATGTTTGTATCAGAGATAATGGTTAGCAGGCTAATGACTACGTTTTTTTATTAGCCGGCGAACTAGTAGGTGTGTGTTTGGATCCATAGCATAATAGATAGTTTGTTGTTCAATTAAAATGATAATGGTCTTTTTTACACTTATTCTAATTACATATATTTATTATATATATTTATTATGGCGCCGACACGGAAGTAGAGGTGTTCTAATTTCATGAGCCCATTGGTATATCATTTTTTTGTTAATCCATTAGTTTTAGTTACCTGGATATAAGTAACTAGCTTAATAGTTACTATGTGTAGCTAGTTATATATATTGAAATTATTAGCTAGTCTCTTTGAACATTTTCTAGCTAGAATTAAATTTATATTATTATTGTAGTTTATGCTGTTGTCAAATCACTTACGGCCAACTATAAACACACTCATATAATAGTTGGCTAAAAAATGTATTGAACCATTAATAACAGTTTAACACACAACGGACGTTATGGCTGAAAAGTGTACAAGGGCACACAATCACTTTTGAGTTATTACCGCGCTTGCAAGTTCGCACACAACGATTTGCCCGCTTGTCCAAATATGGAGGTCGATCGTGTTGTCCCGGCTGTGCGTGTTCATACCTTCTAGCTGCCCATTTGAACGCGCGCGGCGGCTCTACGACCGTTTGAACTATTTCGTTCCAGCCCGCTCTCACGCTCTTTTTACTCTTGCCAAAACTGGAAATCCATGCCCGCTCTTTTTATATCTCACATAAACCCTAGCAATCCCTCACGCTCCCCTCTATCTTCCCAGCCGCCACCGTACCCGCGCCGCAATCCCGACGACGCACACCCCGCGGCGAGAGCTGACCGCCGCCCGTAGAGGTAACCGGAAATGGCCGGCAAGCTCCTCCGGGAGAATGCCCTGCGCCGGCAAGGCGGTGCCTCCGGGTCCGCGTCCTCGACCAACGGAATGCCGCCGCGCCGGAAGCTGCCGGGCGGCGGCCGCAACAGCATGAGCAAGCTGATGCGCCGCGAGATCGGCGGGCTGAGCGGCCGGCCGCCGCCGCCGCGCCCCGACGTTACCTTGTGCGCCGAAGTTCAGGCGCTTCAAGCTGCGGGTGAGTGAGCTTGCTTTGTGCATCTGACCATCTGTACGTCTGTGAACGCACGCGAGTGCTTGCATTGTCTGTGCAAGAGACACTTAATCTTTTTTTCTTTCTGGACGTGTGTGCATGGGACACTGTCACACTGACACACATTCCATAAGGCCGTTGACTGCCCAGTTCTTTTTATTTATATAGAACTGTACATTACTGTTTTTTTATTCGAAAGGATGTGATTTTTTAAAAGTAAAATGCCCAGTATATCTATTCAGGTGGCACGAAATCCTGTTGATTTTAAAGGGCTATAACTAACTAGTAGCTCACACGTACTCATCCAGATATTACAGGTGTGTCGTCTCACACTTTTATCGTGTGCTTTACCCATTTTGCAGGAAGAGTTTGGTGTTTATGATGACACGGGCGTCTCTTCATCTGTGGAAAAGTCAATTGTAAGGATCATTGCAGCAAATGATTTCATATTCGTAATTGATTGTCATGGATTTTGTGTGGCCTTTCGTCAAACCGCAGATGGCTCCATCGTCCAGCACAGTATGTTTATTCTTTACTTAACAAGATTTCATGCATTTGTCTAGTTTCTCACCACCGGCCGGTCTCGTTTCTTATTACATGACCTATATATACAGAAAGAGATGGGCAGATATACCATTTCAACCACACCAATGAAAGGATCGAAAGTTTATTCTACAACAAAATTAAAGACTCCGATGCATTATCATCTTTTCTTCCATGTCAACATCGGATGGCCTCCATATAAGAGCAATTCCTTTAGAGTAAGCAATTTCCTTGTTTATATTTATGAATTGCATGGTAACCATTCTCTAGTACTGCACTAGTAATACCAATGATTATTACTTCTAGTATTTTTCTTCTCTCAGTACTTCACTGATATATAATCACCTTGCTTTAATTTCCATTGATTTTCTTGTAGAAGCATTAGAAGCTGTGACAACTGGGATGGAGGAGTTCCACTATTTGGACCTGATAAGAAGAAATTTGTATTCCTTGATGATTGCAACAACGTGGCACTAGTTACCTCATTACACATTGAGCCGGAAGTAACAACAACACTTCCAACAATCATCTGGTATGAATGAAGTAACTTCGTTACTCAGTGAGCTATAGCCAGAGATTGAAAATACTTCCACCAATATTAATTTCCTCAATTTCTGCAGCGTGAACAATGTCTATGACATGAGTAGCTATAAGCTCGTCCATTCTATTTCTGGGAAAAGCATCATGTCTACCACATCAAGGTTTGATTCATAACCAGCTCGACATTAATCTTATGACCAGTTCATGTATATTATTTATGAATTCCATAACACTGTTGACAGGCCTGGTATATTGATTTTTGCATATGATTTGGTTGCGTGCCAGCTTCCAATAGAAGTATTTTCAACTGAAAATTGGAGGGTGCTGAAAAGAATCAATTACTCTCTGGCTCCATACAATGTACTTCAGATCATTGAGGTGTACAAGGACAACATCCTTCTGAAAGAAATGGGCAAAGACATGCGAATCATTGATGTATGTGAAGTATCTCATCTACTTCTATATATTGTTGCTACCTCATCACTTGTTTCTCTTAGTAACTAACATGGTGGTCGTCTATCCAGATATGGAATCACAACAAAGTTAACATCCTCAAACAAACTAAGGACCGAAAGCTCATAATGAACTTTGAACTATATGCAAATATAGGTTATTGCTAAGGTTCAATAATGATATCGCTGTGGCATGTAATTCTCGTGGAGAGAAAGTATCATTACTTGAAGGCAATGAGGGTCGCTAATTGTGGTCATTTTCCTTTTGACACGCATGGCACTAACGATAAGAACTATGCAATATGTTATGCAAGGAAGTCTATAGAGAAGCCAATACAAGGTATCTGAAACTTCTCTTCTCATATTTCCGGTAAATGTCCGTGTTTCATTTCAGCAGATAGATCTGTAATAAAATTGATGGATTTATTCGCAATATTCAGATTATATTGGATCAATCAACATATGCAACACCTTCAATGGAGAGTCCATCTGGAAGATCAACCCTTGCGATGATGTGGACCTCATCATTGCTAAACGAAACGATGCAGGCAATAACATGACAAATGTTCATTGCAGTATTAGTGAAGCTCTTGAGAATGTCACTGCAATATTTTATGACGAGGAGCATCATAGAATTTTTTTGACCGAAAGCATCATAGAATTTATACAGGGAACAGAAGAGGTTTTATTCATGTGTGGTCAAACTAAAATTGGGTATGTAGTGCCCCATGTGTTTTCATGCACATTAGGCTTATTATTCATATCATGCTCCACTATAGCTGCAAAAAAAATGTACTGGCCGGTATGAATATATCCGTCCTATTTATAGGAGCGCCCTGTGTCCTCTCATATGCATTAATAAATTAAAGTTCCTGACTTCACTACTTCGGGAGTTTTTGTGTTTTAAGCACATCGTTCAATCAAGAAATGTGTGTCAGGTACACAACTATTCTTATTCAGGATATGTAGTACACGTAGAAGTATATAGATCTAAGGAGCATGTCTATTTCTGAATGTTAAGATGTACATATAGAGCAGGTGGTGCCAGAAAGATAAGTTTTACATCATGGTGGAAGAAACCAAGAGCATACTGCGGCAAGGACATATATGTCATATTTGCGGCAGATGAATATGAGCAAAACAATGGTCTTGACATGACTTGCTTGTAGAAGTGAACACACTACCTGGCTGTGGATGATGGGCACCATATATTTGCATCAAAATTGTGTGCTGCGCTCTCTCTTACCGAGCATGCTCTCTTACCCGGCAGTGGATGAGCTAGCACCGATCAAGAGTGTTTCACTCGATCTACACGACGATCTCCACTGTCTACTCGCTCTCTCTACTCTTGTCTAATTAAACTGAAAATCACTAGTACTCTCCCATCAGATCAGAGCCTTTCTCTCACCCTACCGAAACCACCCTAGACATCTCGTGCTCTCCTCGATCTCTAGCCGCGACCATAGAGCATGCTATGGTATCTACCCTTGTGGACTCTCTCATCTAGATTTAGCTATAGGCATCCGCTCGCTCTTTATAGACGTACGTGCATTTTGTGTGCGCATGCAAGTGTGTATGAGACACTAACGCACACCTAATGACTGGTGATGCCTGATAAGTGTCGGGAAAACCAGCAATGCATGGAAGGATTTTTATTTCCTTAATAATGTAGAATCTACACTTTATATAACTTTGTTTCTCTTAAGCATGCAAGGCCCATACTCGTGTTTGCATTGTTCAAATGTTGTAACAGTAACTTATGGTGGGTTTAAAACAAAGTCTATTGCTCCAAAATAGGAACGCATATCATCATAATACGATTGCTCATCCACATTATTCTAATATTAATGCAGCGACCCATGCATGATAGTACTGTACACTGTTGTCTTTGGTGTCCATTTCTGCTAAAGATCATCAATTAATTATTGGCCTATAAAAGTATCTGTACATACGGACATACGGTACCTATATACTATTATGTACCTGCTGTGTAACGTAACATAACTTTCATCAGTCAATAATATAGTAGTACACGAGCGAGATTCTGTTTTTTTCTATCAGATTACATAGGACGATATTAATATGTGTTATATATGTGTTAACCACTTAGCCAATTCTCAGTGTTGTGTGTTAGCCACAACACAAGCTATATAGCTCCAAATATTTTGTAAGTAGTTGAGTGTTACTCAGACAACCAGTTCAGCGAGCCGACAGCCGAGCCGACTCTTGGCAGGGCTCAAACGTGACATGGGTGACTGCTGCAGGCCGTTTGAACGGGACGCCGACCGCGAGCCTGTATTGTTCAAACTCTCCCGCTCGATCTCTACTCCGTTCTTTCCAAATCAGGAAACCCAATCCGCCGCCTGTCTCCGGCCTCCAGTCCCGAAAGAGATATATATGCCACGCCGTAACCCTAGAAATGAAATCCCTCACGCTAGCTCTCCCCTCCAGCGCGCCGCCACCCCGCGCGCCGCAATCCCGACGCACACACCCGCGCGCGAGAGCAGGGCGCCGCCCGCCGCCGACTCGCCGGCCATGGACAGGCCGCAAGCTCAGCAGGAGAACGCGCTCGACGCCGGCCATGGCCACGCCTCCCTGCTGTCCGCCGCCGTCTGCTCGACCGTCTCGAAGCCGCGCCGCCAGAAGGAGCGTCCGGACACCCTGAGCAAGCTCATGCGCCGCGAGATCGGCGGGCTGAGCGGCAGATCGCCGCCGCCGCGCCCTGACGACGCCTTCGCCGCCGAGAAGTTCCGGCGCTTCACGGTGCAGGTGAGTGATCGAGTTAGCAAACTGACCATGGCCCTGTAGCACGTAGCTTAGCCTCGCTCGTGTGTGCATCGTGCATATGTGTCACTAGCACATAACCTAGAGTTGCGTGTTAAATGTTGAGGAAATGAGCAACAAGATTTTCATTCCATTAAGAATGTAAAGCCTAGCTAAAGTAGTTTCTCGATACTATTAATTCTGTGTTGTTTTCATGTATTTTGCAGGAAGAATTCAATGTTTGTGCTGATACGAATTTCGTAAGAAAATCAATTACGTGCATCACAGCAGCAAATGAGTTCATTTTTGTACTCAGTAGCTACGGAATTTGTGTTGCATTTCGTCAAACTACAAACGGGTCCATCCTGCCATGCCGTATGTGTTTTTATTCTTTGTGACCTAGCTACTGTATAGTATATATCAACATTTCATATACCTTTCTTTTGTTTCTCACTGGATAGAGCTTTACCGGATTTACTATAACTATTGTCAGAAAACGAAGACGGATCGGTACGGTACTTCAATTGCCGCAATGAACTAATTAAGATGTTATTCTACAATAAAAACAATGACACCATTATCATTGTTTCGTTTCTGCTAAGCGCTAGTTGGACTGGCTACCTTATCAGAGCAATTCCATTAGAGTAAGAAATCTATACTTTATGGACTGCTCGGTGACATTTCATTCTCTAATAGTGCAATATTACAAGCGAATACTTAGGTTCTGTTTTTTTAGTTTGAACTGATTTATAATCTCACTGTTTTCCATCGATTTCCTTGCAGAACCATTAGAACATTTGATAATGGGGATGGAGTCCCAGTATTAGGATCTTGGGCGGACTCCTTGCCATTCTTTGATGATTGCAACAACATAGCAGTAATTTCTTTGTCACTCACGGAGCCGTAAGTAACACTTCCAGTAACCATTCGGTAGCAACATACAATTAAAACATTCATTTTATACTGATTTCTCAGTTTCTACAGCGTGAACCATGTCTACGAGATGAATTCTTATGGGCTCGTCCACTCAATTGCTGGAAGGATTCATTCTATCACAACAAGGTTTGCTTCATAGTCGCAGCAACTTATGATCATTTAAAGCATATATATGCATGCTCTCGTCTAATGATGTAGTGTATTAATTATGAACTCTTGAAACTGTTGCCAGGCCTGGTGTTGTGATTGTTGCGTATCAATTCCGGGACTATCTTCCAATAGAAGTATTGTCAGCTGAAAACTGGAGAGTACTGAAAAAGATCAATTACTCTATGCCTCCACCCAAAGAACTCGAGTATGTTGAGATATTTAAGGAGAACATATTTCTGAAAGAAAGGGACAAAAACATGAAAATTATTGACGTATGTTAAGTACTTCATCTGCTTCTATTGTTACTTCGATTCCTTATTCTTTTTAATTTGGTCCTAACATGGTAATTTCGTTCGACAGATCTGGAATCACGACAATGTGAATGTTATTGAACAAACTCAGAGGCCCTTACTGAGCTTTGATCTCATTGCGAAGAAATTATTACTGAAGTTCAGTAATGATATCATTGTGACATCTAATTCCTGTGGAGAGCAAGTGACGTTACTTGAAGACAATGATGAGATGCCTGCAGGTAATGGTAACTTTTGGTGTCGATTGTCTGATACGTACGTCACTAAGGATAAGAGCTATGCAATATATTATTCAAGGAAGTCAGTAGAGAAGCCAAGCGAGGGTACTGATGAAATCCAAGGTATTTCAAATAGAACTTGTTTATTATTTTTCCAGCAAATATATTGTGCATTCTTTTCAGCAGTTAGAAATTTAGGATTTTGATGGATTTATTTACTTTTCAGTGTCTTCCATTGGATCAATCAACGTTTATAGCACCTTCAGTGGAAAACCCATCGTGAATATCTGCCCTTGCAATGATCTTCACCTTAGAACCACTCCAAGAAAGGAAGATGGCAATGAAACAACAAACATACAGAGCAGTATTCATGAAGCTCTTCAGGACGATATCACTGCACTATTTTATGATGAGGAGCATCACAGAATCTATACTGGGAACAAACGTGGATTTCTTCATGTGTGGTCAAACTAAAATTGGTGGCGCCCTTCTCCGTTGTGCATGCACATCTATGACTACTCTGCTCATGCTCCAGTAAACCTGAAAAAAAAAATCATGAACCTATCCATCCTATATAGGAGCATATGTCCTATCATATCCTTGATACATTTAGAAGTTTGGGTATTGTACTTCTGAAGTTTTTGTATTTTAAGCCGTCATTGAATAGAATGAATGAATCATATATTGCTCTCTTCGTGTAAAAAAAACTTAATGAGATCTAATAAGGAACAAGTTCATTTTGAGTGTTACGGCTTTTAAATAATGCATGTGGTCGGTGTCAGGATTGAAAGTCCAGTTCTCAAGCAGCTAATATGATGATAATTATATATATCAACGACAACTTGTTGGGATCAATTTATTTTCAAGCAAAGTCAAATTATCTTTAACTAATAGATTTTTTTCCTGGTACTCCTAAGCCCAACCGCTTCCAGCCCTAGCCCATTCCAGCCAAATTCAAGTGCATATTCCCTTTCCATCACGGCGGCGCACCATTGCCTGGCCGCAGATGACGAGGGGCACAGCCAGCTTCTCAATCTTCACCAGATTGTTGAAAACATGTCCACATGCATGCGCATGTACTTAAACAAATCATCAGCTTTATTTATAAACTCGTTGGTAGTAGAAGTCTAATAAGTTGGTTTTGTAGTAATGCTGATGCAATTGGATCAATCTTACGCTGGTGGTTGGTAGCTGTCCATCCTCATCAGTGGCTCCCCCCCCCCCCCCCCCCCCCCCCCCCCCCCCCGCGCGCCGGCCATTCCTGGCTTCGCCACTGATCCTCATAGCAATAAGGTATCGAAATATGATAGAATTTGAACACGCAGGCCAGTGATGCGGCCGGCTTCCGGCGCAGTGGCTTGTGATCATATCTCCCCAAATGACTGCGCCACACCTCAGCAGAGCTCTACCTGTAGAAAAATGAGGAACTGGACTAGGAAGGGCTAGAGCTGGCCGGGCTAGGCCTACGAGGAGAGCATTTATCATAGCATAGTATAGTGTTAATCTTAATGAATGCAGAAACCGTACGTAGAAGTAAGAAGATCCAATGCAAACTGATCGTACAGGTGCAGTGGGACCTGACTTCAAGTCCTCGAGTCAGCATAGATGTCATAGTTTTATGAATTTATATATTTCAAGATTTAACTAGTGTTATTTTTTCAGTAGTAGTCTCGTCGACAGCGAAGCACCTATGATGACTTCCTCAATCTTTATGATTGGATCTATCAGTGTAGTCTCTCTGATGTACGTACTCATAGGGTAGGGTTTGCATGCGTATATTTGTAGAGGTAAGTGTGCGTGTGCGTGTGAGCATCTGTGTATGTACTAATCTTTCAAAAAAAAAGATGTATGATGAGATTTTGGCATACCATGCTATTGTCTAGTCCAACTTAATTTAAACACGTATATTATGGTCTATAAAGAGTTTTGGGTCTGGTTTAACGTGAAATCAAGTGTTAATTAACAAGGATGGGCATATGTAGTAATTCATGTATGGACAGCCCATGTAAGTGCTTTCCCATGTGGTTTGTCGATGTCAAGAATTACAAGCCCATATATATTCGGTTACTAGGTAATACGCCCATACGTTGCTACGGGTTTAAATCATATTTAAATAAATTACACCAAATTTAAATGAAAAACTCTATTGAACAAAAAAAATTAGCATAAGCAAATACATTGTAAAAAGGTAAATATTTGTCTTCAATGGTCACAATTAGGCCCAATAGAATTAATTGGATCTTAGACATGATTGAGACAACAGACAATTAACATTAGATAAAATTTATTTATAAATCAAATAGGTATGTGGCCATGCGTTGCTAAGAACAATAAAAAACAGTCTCTATAAAAATTTAAGTGCACTGAAGGTAGATAAATGTATCAGGTAACAAACATCTTGGTTTAGTCAAAATGTTTAATCCAATTTACTGTGGACCAGCATATTATTCGTAATTCAGATTCTAGGAATTTAAGAGGAGTTATACTAATCCTCAGTGTCAATCTAATTATCTAACATGTACTATAACATGGTGCATGCGAATCCTTGGAGTCCTCTAGGTAAGCTCCGAGGATTATCTCACTGTAGCTCCAAAGCTCTCAATTTATCATCATATGGCCAATTGAACTAAGACAAGAGACTGTCATATATGGATGATCCACCTAAAAAGGAATTTCTCAACTATAATAAATTACCGCCCGTTGCCCATGCCCCCAAACATATTCCACTCATCCCCTTTGCATTGATTCCATGTGTTTCATCTAAGGTGGGAGGCCCATTGGATCAACATTGTGTGGACCAGACTGTGGTTTCCAAAGTTTGTATGGAGGATTGGTTTTCAGCGTTCATCTAAAGCCACAATTGCCACGGTAGGACATTGCTCATAGGCTAGCCACTATTCATGTCGTGCTACAATGCACTCATCTCTCCTTTCTTTTGGGATCTTGAAACCTGTTCCGTATCCATGACATTGACATCCCTGTCTGGCCGGCCAGACCCTGGCAATTGGAATGATCTGTGATTCAGTCATCGGCTTTGGTAGGAAAAATTCAGGCAATATTACAATTGTAGAATGCTACCACAATATCTCATCATTTTGAAATCAGAAGACATACTAGTGTTTGGTAAAGTCAAACTTTATAAATTTTGGCTAACAACCATGGGGTTGCCACAATGGCACTTAGATATAGGCACCGAGTATCACACAAATACGGCCCATCTTAGCATTTTGCATTATCCATATAAATTCAATTAGAGTAGATTGAAAGTCATTTTGAAAAGCACATGCATGCAAAACCATAACAAAGTAACAATAGTTCTTGAAAACTGACATACTATTCACGATAATAAAAATGGTACTGCACTTTTCACCAAATCATAGTGGGAACCCACTTAAGATTGAACTTGTATGGTGAGAGAATGCCAGAAGGATCTCTTGCTGCTCAAGCATTGTAGTTTACATTCTCCAATTCAGAAACCATGTCAATTGAACTGTAGGATCAATTCAAGACAAGTCATTAAAGAGAATGACAAAGCTTTACCAAAGGAATTCCAAGTGGAACTTACAGGCAAACAAATAACAACACGAAGACCATTAATCATACATGGTGTAAGGCAGCTTGAGGTCTTGCCGAAATAAATGGTGCTACCAATAATGATGCATCGAGATGGTGTTGTGCAGTCACCTATATAATATAATGTGCAAAACAATGTCATGTTAACCAATGAACCTACCCAGGGATTGAAACATATGCCCTCCTGATCAAATATTTTCCTAACCATTCAGTGTTTTTAGCGAGCTCCATTTCTTTTCTTTAATTTTCCCTTTCCTTCTATCCCTTCTCTAGCTACTTTCCCACACCATTTCTTTTCTTTGCCCTTTCCTTGTATCCACCGGCGAAGCCACGTTGTCTTACCATGGTGCACATGCACCAGGGTAAAAACAAAAAAAACTATTAATTGATCTAATTTTACAATGTAAAGTATATTATTTTTGTTGTACGCAATGGAGTGTGCACCAGGTTCACTTTGAACGTAGCTTCGCCCTCCCTTCTCTACTTTCTTCCCTGATGAGGAATCACCTTTCCGTCACATTTCTTTCTAGCAAAGCACAATTGAAGCATGTAAGTTGGTGTTAGTGTGTCAACAGTAGATTTTAAAACTTGAGTGCAACACATAAGACTGAACAAGAAAAAAAAACAAGTATGAGTAAATAAGAGTCCAGTTGCCAAGCTGTGTGTTATTAAAGTTTCGTAACCTGAAATACTTTTTGTAATCAAAATTACATAGATCTTTAGCCAATGTGTACTACCATATTAAATATGATCACGTAGCGAAGGCCTAACAGAGCTGTAAGTATGACATTAATAGAGGGGTGCTTCAAAACATGTCGAACTTGAGAGCATATCCATTTTCTAAAACATTATGTTTCAGTAGTTGCCAGAAATAGTATTCAGTGATCAGTCAGCTCCTTGAGCACAAATTAATTAGCAAACAAATCTCCATCAAGGTGTGCATCAGTATGTGTTCTAGCTATGGACTGCAGGACTCAAGTGATGGTAATCTCTACTCGTATCCGTATCCGGATGTCTGTAAGCGTCACAGATGACAACATGTTTGTAGTGAAGTTAAGATCATACACCTTGACCAGTGTGAGCCTAGGAGTATATTGTTACCACCATCCTTCTCCATGACCAACGGGACCGGAGGTACTTCGTCCCAGCCGATGAGGTGGGACGCTTGCCAGTTCGTGACCAATGAGGCTGAATATTCCTACAAATTGAGTTCACTAGACTCCGTGACCGACGAGGCCGGACAAATATTCGCCAATGACTGACGAGGCATTGTCATTTTTGTTAAGTTATCTATATTCATGTGCATATTTGGAAATTACATTGATCAAGACTTGAAGACTCGACCATCAGCGCATCTTAATCGAAGGTTTTTTCGTAGAAATTAGTATATGGATGTAATTAACTGGGTTGTCTCCCGAGATCCCAGAAATCAGTAGCCACACAATCACTGGTTTGGTCAAATATATTGATCAAGGCCCAATATGATGTAAAAACCCAAGGGGACTTATACTTTGTAATCTATACTATAAGGATCCCGTTCTTTTGAAAACATTTTTCACACAATCACTGGTCTAACGGTGGAAAAGATGTGGGAAGTTTTCGCAAACAAGAAAAAAAGATGTTTCTAGAGACTTTCTGCCGTTTTAGCATTACTTTTCTCACCATAGAATTTCTTTACCCACCCATATACCACCAACCAGATAGTCTAAAATAATCCCCATAATAAAGATAGGATGTGTGTGTCGAACGGGTATATTTGTTAGTTTTGTAAAGGATCAATATAATGCAGAGTTCTCTACTCGTTTGTGTGTTCATTATTTATCATTTTATACTATATAATGGTCCATGAATTGCTACGTATACATAATATTTTAATTATGTGAAGTATTTGCATACTCTTAAAGTTTTAGACTGTTGTTCTTGTACAATAGTTGTTATTTCGTTAAAATATTATGTGTCCGTAGCAACACACGTCCATTACCTATAGTCTATAAAAAAACCAAAGTGTTTTAAGGAGAAAGTAAAACATATAAGGTCATTTCATATTGTGTGCCCATGTGACTTATGAACCTGAAAAAAAAAATTGGTATTTGTTCACAGCTCAATTTTGAATACTCACATTATTTGGTTGTTCATCAGTCATCATCATTGGTCACTGCATGGTTTGGCCCTTCCTTTCATGTATCTGCATAAAGCTTTCAAGGTCCATTCTCAACATAACAATCTGATTGCGGCCGCAAGTTCTCCAAACTATACTTGCCTTCCTTTTATAATCCAGATGAGAGTGGATTCATGCCTATTTTCAAATGTGCATGTGGTGTCTAGTATCTGTACTTTATATCTTTTAATTAATTAGCCTAATGAATCTAAGCACCAAAACACATACCGAAATATTCATTCTCCACCATTCGCTAGTAGTAAAGTTTCTATGGGTTTTGTGATTTGCTTCAAACATCGCTCCAATTTCTGATAGTTATATTTCATCCTTGGGTCTAATAAAATTTCTGTTTATGTTTAAGTGACATAAGTCCCAATAACTATATTGATACACTATGAAATTTATTTGTTCTTTATTTCACAAATATATTTCTTTGGGTGCTTCTAACTCTCCAGGGAAATCTGCAACACACCATGAACATGATCTGGGTCCACACGCCGTGGACATAATCTGCTGAAGATTAGTAGTTCATCATTCACGAGTTCACATACGTAAAGCATATATCTTCTCAAATCGCGCGTCAAGTTTGGACACCATTTTATTGGTATCTCATCTGAATATAGTCCTTACGGATCCGTGAAACTGTTCGGGATTTTTTTTTCAGAAACAACGATGAAACAATTACGTTTGCATGGAACAGTCAGGATCCTGTAGTACGAACACAACCGCCCTCCAATACATCTGTATGGTATTGAACTAGATTGTCCAATGTGCTTCTACAGGACACTTCTTCCATTACATGAAAAAGAGTACAACCAATTACAAATGATTCAAACGTTCTACAGCAGCCCTCGATCTAAATGAACCTGGAATTATCTAAAATGCAATGTACCTCAGTACTCAGTTCATTTGTAATGTTGCTGGCTAACAAATCTTCCCCCAAAGAAAATGCATGAGTTTAACACGGAAATTCCTAGAACGGCCTTCGCTGTTCTGGCCAAGATTTGTGAAGCAAGTAACACACTATGGCTTAAATGGCGCAAAAACTACCACCGAATTGTGACCTCCAAATCCAAAGGAATTTGATATACCTGCATAGCAATACCACACCAACAAACATAAGTAGATGAGAGACAAAAAAGAGGATGGTTGGGAGGTTAATGTGAGTGGAAATTGGTACTCACCAACGTTCACTTCATGCTGCTTTTTTACATTAGGTACGGTATCAAATTCAACCGCTTCCTCTGGGTGCTGCAATCAACAGAGAATGTGGTCAGTTTTTTCTAGTGATTATTTATCTGGCGGATTCTACTAGTTTGCCAGCTAAATTCACTGTGGCGTGGTAAACCAACACTTACAAATTGGTTTATGCTTGGATGCACCCATCCAGTAGTAATTGCTTTAACAGTAGCAATGGCTTCCAAACCACCTGCTGCACCAAGGCAGTGTCCTATCATGGACTGCAGATGGCAAAACGGATCAGGATGGGGTGATGAATCAACCTTGAGGTAAAATAGATAGAAGGATGAAGTACCTTCGTTGCATTTATTTTGATCCCAGATGGGTCCTTAAAGACTTGCTTGATGGCATTCACCTCTGCCAGATCACCAGCAAGGGTGGATGTGGCATGGGCATTGATATAATTGACCTGCAAATAGTTTGTAAATAATCCATTTAATCAGGATTTCTTCAGAGCACCTGCCAAGTCAAAACTCAAAACCAGCACTTTCAAGGCATTAACATTGTACATTCAAATTTAAAAACATAATCTTAGTTTATTGTTAAAATATTATAATTCTGACACCAAAAGAAGAAATAATTGTATGCTACAAAAAAAACTTATCAACCTTAAAATTGTCAACTATGGGAATTAACATTTATAGCATACAATTATACACCAACTCAATAATAAGAACTATAAATAAATTAAAAAGGTACCAATCCTAATATAAAAATAGTAAAATCAATTATGGATAGTTATTTAAGGATCACAAACTGCTAATCTAGAAATACAGAAAGTTTATTCATAAATAGAACAGATACAAATAGGAGTGTATTTTAGGGGCTAAAAATTTGTAGTACCTCCTCTGGCGCCACACCAGCATCTTCAAGACTTTGCTTAATGCATGACGAAACACCAAGGCCATCGGATCTTGGGTCAGTCATATGGTAAGCATCACAATTCACAGCACCTCCTAAATACTCTGCAATTATTGGTGCATCACGTTTCATGGCATGCTCTAGGCTCTCCATGACCTTTTTCAAGTTGACAGAACTAGGAATTAGAATATCACTGATTCATAAATTTATAATTCCATGAAAACAAAATGACCATGACATATTCAGGGCGTGGCACAAGATGTCTGACAAAGTTAAAATGTGACAAATCAAATGCCAAAAAATATTTATCACAATTGATGTGCAGTAGGTTGAGATTAATCCTGAGCATATGGAAATTGGCTAAAGGCACTATAATGGAGTTGCAAAAGAATAAACTACAGTTTATAGGATGCACAAAAGGATCAGATAATGTTAATAGATCATACCAGCACTCCAGCTCCTTCACCCATGACAAAACCATCACGGTCCTTATCCCAAGGCCTGGATGCTGTTTTAGGGTCATCGTTCCTCTGTGACAGTGCTCTACATGCAACAAAGCCACCAACACCAATTGGAATAATTGCAGCTTCGGTGCCACCAGCAATCATTATATCAGCTTCGCCTCTACGAATATGGTTTGCTGCAGCATAGAAACAGTAGTTCGAGGTAGCACATGCAGTTGAGATGGAGTAGTTTGGACCCATGAAACCAATGTCCATTCCAAGCAGAGCGGATCCCATGTTTGTTATAGCATACGGGATGAAGAAAGGAGTTATTTTTCTGTGTCCCTTCTCAATAAGATTCTGAACACCATCAGAAAACACCGTGAGGCCACCCATACCAGTGCCCACAAGGACGCCAGCCCGGGCCTTATCAATCTGCCAGAGAGAATGTTTTACCAATAAGCACCAAATATCCTTTTAGTAAAAATACTAAAATTAGCTCATGAAACAACTATCAACACCGTACAAACCAAAGAAGTTTGATGTGCTAAAAGGCAATTTAATTTATTCAGAAAATACTATTTCGCTACAAAGGTCACAAGAATGCAACGGAATCATCCAATGAAACAAATTTTTTTTTTGCAAAGCTCATGTGTTACTAACCAGTTATCCCAAATCATTTTTTATTAATAAAGTACTTCTTCAGTTCAGTTCAAACCAGCTATAAACATATCATCCTGAGCCCAACTAATAAGTCTTTTTTTTTGGGGGGGGGGGGGGGGCATCACACCTTTGTTATCTATGCCATTCAACCACAACTAAGTTTTTTTTTAATGTTTTTAATGAGCAATACACCAAAAAATAAAGCAGATGTAACGCCATTCTAAATGAAGACCTGTTGGCCTATAATCCACAACAGTTGCAATGCAAATTGATGTATGATTTAGCGAGTACAGACACAAATTGTAGCATGGGATGCACCGTACTATCCCAAGAATATAGAATATACTATACGTCTGTACTGTTGCACATATCCAGACACGAGTAACTCTGTTAAAATTTGATAGTCATAACACTTTCCAAATTAAGCAATGCTCCCTAGTTCAGGAGTTCCTATGTCTCAAAGAAAAATTGGTTCCAACTAACCTTTACAGCCAAAACAAAGTTATTCTCCCTCACTCCCTGCAAGGGCAGAAGACCTGATACGCAAATCTATATACTAATATTCACCCGATCAATCCCTAAAAAAAAGCTTCTCCTCTGTTCTGCATCAACAAGCGCGTAACTAGAAGAACCACATCCACTTTGACTACAATCAACGATCGAGGACGCCACATTTTACTTTATTGCCACTCTAGATCTACCTGTGTCGTCGAGATCATTAATCTCTTGAATCTAGACTGAGCATGTGTTCCTCCTATGGCCAAGTTGAGATGGCATATTCTACACTACTTCTATATCTGTACCCCATAAAGGTAATGAGCGTCACTATCCCCAGGGATCACATCTCAATCTAAAACGAAGGAAAATGTAACCACAATAGCACAATCAACCAACTAACGTCCCCTGATCTGTCCAAAGCGCAAGACACCATGAAACTGTATCTGACCAAAAGCTCCCAGCTTTACTTGCCAATTGACAACTTTACTTGCCAGAAAAGATGCGGCATTTTAAACAACAACCGGAGATGTGTTTTCCAGTGGTGGCTACCTTTTCCATGGGCTTGGAGCCGTGGCCGATCCCGGCGGACTCGAGCGCCTTCTTGCCGCTGACGATGCAGTACCGGAGGCAGTCGTCGAGGCGGCGGTCGTTCTTGCCGTCGATGTAGCCCTCGGAGGAGAAGCCCCGGATCTGGCCGGCGAAGCGGGTGGGGAACTTGGAGGCGTCGAAGCGATCGATGGGGCCGATGCCGCTCTCCCCGGCGAGCAGGCGGTCGTAGTAGGCGTCGACGTCGTTCCCGAACACGGAGACCAGTCCCATCCCCGTGATCACCACCCGCTTCTTGGGATCCGTCTCCCGCCGCGGGGCCGCCGCCGCCGCCGCGGAGGCGCGGACGGAGACGCGCGCCGGGAGGTTCCGCCGGCCCCGGGGAGCCGCTGCCGGGGCCGCCGCGGCGGTGGGGAGGAGGAGGCTCTGCATGGCGGGCAGCTGCGGCGGCGAGGGGGTGGGGCGAGGGGGAGGGTGGCGGCGATGGAAACGAGGCGGAGAGGGAGGGGGGGAAAAGAGGGGGTTGGAGTGGTGTGCCTGGTGGCTGGCTGCGAGGAGGAGCGGTGCTCGTGTCCGCGTGTATGTATGGAGGGTGGGGTCGTGGGGCCCGCGAGGGGTTTGGGGGTTGTGCGGGGCTTTGGAGGCGCCGGAGACGGGCAACGGGTTTGCCTCTTTCTCAACGGAACGGGGCGGACTTTGCAACGGGGGCTCCCTTGTTTGCCTTGCGATCAGTGTTGCAAAAGTTGATCAAAACGGTGTGCTCCATCCTCCGTTTTTTTCTCGATTCTTTTTGGCATAGAGCGATACGGTAGGTTTTGATGATTGAGTTTTGATTGCCCTGAATTTCTATTGAATTGATTTTATTAGCGAGAGAATAAAATTGACATGATACCTTTATAGATTATGAATTGTATGAAAAATGTTGTTGTTGGATTAGAAAGGATATAATAGGTTTGAATCTAATCGTTACTCCTTTTTAGCCTTTTTTTTGTTGCGAGAGGAGCATCAAGTTGCAAGTGTCAGTCTGTTTTGGATTCATGGTGTTCACTTTATTCAAAAAACGACTCCAATCATGATCGATACCACTACATACATGAATTCAGTCCATCTAATGCTCTACACTGTTTTGACCATTATCGATTAAGGTGAAAATGCTTTGAAGAAGTAAGAAAACACTGACCAAAAGTAGGCATACATTGCCACTCCTTTCTCATCGGAATGTTTGAATTGTAGGCCAGCTTTCCTTTTATGATAACTTGAAGTCACAAATTTTGACTATTCCGTGAAAAGTTGTATAGATGAGTGTCACTATACGGCAACGCATGTATTTTATAATTACATTTTGTTGCCCTGAACAAATAAAATATTTCCATTAGATTTTCAAATATGTAGGGCTAGCTGAAGGTGCTGTTACGACGCGATCTCTTGGTACTCAAATTTCCATAATTGAACAAAAACTCATGATCCGGGTGCGGTCACTATTCACTCCCTCGTGGATCCGACCTGCACACAGTGCAGACACCTGGTTCGAGTTCCCCCGCTGCCTCGACGTCGTTCTCGAGCTCCGCCACGTCGTGGGAGCGGAGGACATGCGAGTATGGGGCACGGGCGCTCGTGACCACCACAGGTTGGTTCCCTCGGTATCTCCGCAATTTGGCCGAAACGCGCGATGCGAATGCGAGACGCGGTCACGCAGACGCTGGCTGCGTCCGGTAGGTGAGCGAGCCGGAGCTGCCGCGGCCTCCATCTCCCTGCCTCCGCCTCTGCCTGCGGGCCTCGTTGAAAGCGCCGCGGCATTCAATTAGGCCGGCCACCTGGCCAGCAGTGGGGGAGATCGTTCCGGGCGTGGCGTCATGAACAGCAGGAAATGTTCGGTGGGTTCGGGCTCGGGCGGGCGGCTTTGGCAGGAATTTGTCAGAGGAGTGCAGAATGAATGGAAGGATACTGCAGAATGTACAGCCGGTACGCGAGTATCCACCCAGAGTCAAAAGCAACAATTAATTACTGTACTAAGTAGTGCTGGCAGGACAAAGGTTTCGTCTAGTATGTTCAACGCCTGCCCTTTTGGACGAGACGAGACGAGGTGTTTTTTGCTGCTGCCGGTTACTGAAGACTGAGCCCTGGATTTTGGCTGTGTTTAGTTTCCTATCCAATCACCAAACTTTCCAAAATTCTCTCTTCAAACTTCACTATTCACAAATCACATCAAATCTCTCTTCTCGTGTATGAAATACTAAACGTGGGTAAATAAAAAAACTAATTACATGGTTTTGATGTACACGACGAGACGAATCTTTTGAGCCTAGTTAGGTCATGGTAGGACAATGTTTACCACAAACAAACAAAAAGTGCTACAGTGCGCTACAGTGTCGGGTGTGACATTTTCACCAAACTTTCCCTACGGAACTAAACACGCCCTTTGTTAGGTGTTACCGAACGAACGGCCGCGAGAGAGTCCCGTACGTTACTCCATTTGACATTGTGGCTTGGCCAGAACGGGGATGAGTTGCCATGTTTATTTGCTGGTTTCTTCCTCCCGGACACACTAAGAACGAGGAGGTACCAACCGGCAAGTTGCCGATGATCGAGCCAGCACGGCCCAACGTGCTCCGTAGCACGGTAGGCTACGGGCAGTGCTTTTTTACAAGTACGGGCAGTGTTGATTGAGCGAAGGAGGTGCAAGTGTGGAACGAACTATAGTCTTAAAATCAAAAATTAAATGTCTAAAAAATTTTTAGCTAAAATTAGTCTGGTCACAGGTGGCTAATTTTTAGCTGAAGTAATAAAAAAAGTTACTTGGACCCTTAGCACTCGTTATTTGAATTCGGTGGCCTAATCTAAGTAGACCTATCAGTTATAAAAGGTTATATAATTTTAACTTATGTTTAGTTTTTTGTTTAAATCGTTTAAAATTACTCTGTCGTTCAAAAATGATAGGCATATTTTAAATGGAAAAAATATTCTAAAACCACTTTAATATCCATTGGTAAGACTCGATGCTAAAGTATATTTATGTTTATGTTTATGTTTATGTTTACGTTTATGTCTATGTTTATGTTCATGTTTGTGTTTGACAGATGACAGTGTTTATTTGTGGGTGGAAATTTTTTACCCACACGTTTGACTACTAATCAGGGTATCAAATAAAGTCAGTTTACAAAACTACCTTCACAACCCTGGTTGCTTGTTCTGATCGAGGAGGGGCTAGGTCGGTTAAAATACTCCAATCTGCTTTTGAAGAGCTAGATATATTAAAGATATATAAATCTAGCCTTTTATAAAACCGGTTAACGAGAGATAGCTACCGTCTGATCTACTATCTGATGGTTAGGATGTAATTTGAGCTTTGAAGTTGTTCGGTTCTATGATACTATACTCTAAATAAATCTAGGTCTTTGAGTTTCCACTTTTAATGAGACTCGGCGTCATTAATTTTCCTAAACCAAAATGGCTTTCCACCTAATTCACTCAATCACCATTCTAAAATACTAAAACGGTGACACAAAGATCTATACGTGCTTCGATAATTCGTAAGGAATTATAATATGCAGGTATCAACTACTCAATGACTATAATACTTGAAATTATAGTTCTATTTGGCATACATATTTGAATATATTTGTACAAGTCTATAGTTAAATAATTTATTTGAAAAATATCATTTTGGCATATGAATATATCTCATCAATATCCTTCTTTTCAAAATATTTCGATTTCTAACTATTGTTTAGTTTCTTGCCAATAAAGAAATGTGAAGTTAGCGAGGATATATCTAGTTTCAACAACGGCATGTCGCATGTATGTGTCCATTTCTTTAGTTTATGTTTATGTTTATGTTCATGTTTATATTTATGTTTATGTTTATATTTATATTTATATAATATAAATATCTCAAAACCAAGTATAAATATATTGACACAAATTTTGTACACTAAATAAAAAATATTTTAACTAACTATTGGTAAAAAAATTTAAAATATGCATATGATTTCTGAACTCAAGGAGTTAATTTTAGCCGACTAAAAATTGGCCCTACTTCCAAACAAACATGACCTGTATATAGCCATCCAGATTGGTACAGTATTGCAAATCTGCAACTTGGATCTGCAGCACGTGACAGCCGCGGACAACATCGATCGGGTCGGGCGGCCAGGCCCAGGATTCGCTGACCACTGCTCCTCGATCTCGCCCGCCTTGCATGCAGCGGGCACCTCATAGTAGTGTTCCAGCTTCCAAATCTCTGCCGGAACCTGGCAGGGTTTGGCCGACCTTTTCTCTTTTTTTCTTCGGAGCTGCTAGCGCCCGGACGTCCGATCCGGGCGCTAGCGTCGGACGGTCGTAGCAGACAGGACGGACATGAAAAACTCCCACCGCAACAGTGCCTAATGTTGCATATGCAACATCTGAGAAATAAAAAGTTAGGCTGTTTTTGGTACATATGTTCTCAACAACGTGATGTGAACAAATCCCACCGCAACATGGATATGATGTTGCATGCAACATCAAATTTTTGCAACATCCAAGAATAACGTATGCAACATCAAACGATAGTATGTGCAACATAAAAAGTCATCGTTTGTAACACTAGAAACACGCGCTTATAACTCTCAGCCACGCACGACGGCAGTCAAAAAACTCCCAATGAAAATACAACATCTGGATGAAACATTTGCAACATTCATGTGAAACGTATGCAACATCGCAGATCTTTTTTACAACATTCACATCAAACAGTTGCAACATTCTTCTGAAACATCCGAAACACGTGAAACATGCTCTTGCAACATGAAGCAAAACCCTAGAACATCACAGATCTACTTTTGCAACATTTACATCAAATAGTTGCAACATTCTTCTGGAACGTCTGAAACACGTGGAACATGTTCTTGCAACATGAAGGAAAACTAAAAAATGAGAACCGAAGGAGGAGGAGGATGGCGAGAGCACCGGCGTGGAAGAGATGACCATCGCCGCCGCTGGCGCACGAGAAGTATGGCGTGGCAGCGGCGACGGCGTCCGCGACGCCCGCGGAGGAGGGAGCAGCGGCGGCGGTCATGGCGACGTGGAGACAAGGGAGTCCGACCTCGACGTGAAGGAGGGGCGGCGGCTATGGCCTTGGCCCCTGGCCACGGGCGAGAGGCTGTCGGCACCCAAGAGCGTCCCCGGTGGAGAAGCTCCTGTGGTGGCCGTTGGAGAGCAGCGGTCGCCCGCTCGAAGCCATGGGGGAGCGGCGGCCGGTGACCGCCCGTGCGCTGCAGAGCTCCCTCCCTCCCCGTCCATGGCCGGCAGGGCCGCGCTCACGACTGGCCGTGGAGGGTGGCGATGGTCTGCGCGGCTCCGAAGCAGAGTTCGCCGCTCGCATCCATGGCAGGCAGCAGAGAGAAGGGAGCCATGGCAGGCAGCTGAGAGAGAAGGGAAAGAGATGAGCGGTGTGTGGCTCAGAAAAAGCGGTGGTGGATAGCTTTGAATTAAACACGGGAGAGCAGTTGGTGGGAGCAGAGGCGTCCGAGGGTTAGGCCACGCGTCGGACGTCCACTTCCAAGCATTACCGTTTTTTTTTTCTTTTCTTTTGTATTGATGATGGAGGCCCAAATCACACAGCATGGGCTGCTCTAAGTTATGGGCTGAAAATTGAAGGTCCTACTGCATGCGCTCGCCATTACTTATTGGGCCCTTTAGCGCTTCCCACGATGAAAATGGAGGCCTAAATATACGGCATGTGGCCCGAACACGAAGCGTGTCTCTGTGGGCTGAAAATTTTGGACCCAAAACATTGAGCCTAATTGGACCCAAGTGCTGGGTACGCCACGCTCCTGGAAACTCTGCACTGCAAACACACACTAAAAAACTAATTGAGTTTTTGACAAGACTTGATATCTCTAGCCTGGACCCGAAACAGCTCCTTTCACGATCATGCCTAGGGCCTCAAATTCTACCTAAATTCCACCACTATATAAAAAAGAAGATTTCAATCACATCAAAATATCATAACATGCATGGAGTACTAAATGTAGACGAAATCAAAAAGTAATTGTGCAGTTTTGTTGTACTTTACGAGACGAACATTTTAAACTTAATTAAACAATGTTTGGATAATTTTTTCACAAATACAAACGAAATACTACAGTGCGCAATGATTACGAAGTGACACCATACTCCTAAATTTAGTCTCCTGGATCTAGAATGTAGACAAGGCCTGGATCGATCGCCCCTAGCCCCTAGGAAAACAACACACTGGCGGACTGGCCTACAGGCTACAGCGTACAGTTGCGTTACGTGACACATTCAGCCGACCTGCCGCGACCAGTACGTACTGCATCCAGTGTGCTGAGGCTGTTCACACTCGTTATACTTCAAACACATCCTCTCAAAGAAATATTCTGTCCCAGTCATCAAAATTTTACAGTACGGTTCCATTTTCTTCGCACTCGTCATCTTCTATATCTCATACTCCATACCAACTATACTATATTTTTAATCTCCCATCTCAACTACCATCTCCTTCCTCCTATCTTCTCTCTCCTCCCTCCCTTCCCCTTCCCCTTCACCGCCGCATCCCCCTCGACGCCCGCCGCTGCATCCCCTCCGCCCGCGCCCCCCTCTCTCTCTCTCCGCGCCCTCCTCTCTCTCTCCGCGGCGGGACGGAGTGAGGCGGTCGGACGCGGCGGCGCGCGGCTTCCCGCCCAGCGTCGCGAGCCCCTACCGCGCCACCGCAGCTGCCCCGCCGCTCCGCCCGACCGGCACCGCCGCCGCTGCTCGATCCCGGACGTGCTCGGCGGCGGCGGCTCCTCGCGGCCGGTGACAGCGCGGTGGCGAGCGGCCGAGCAGCGGCAGCTCATCGCGGCCGGCGGCGGGGGCGAGCGGCGGCAGCTCCTCGCGGGGCCGGCGCGGCGGGCGTCCCGGCCAGCGTGTGGCGGGCGGCGGGGCGTGCTTGTGGCGGGCGAGCTCATGGCGGCGAGGGCGAGCTCATGGCGGCGAGGGCGAGTTCGAGGCGGTCGAGCGGGGCGAGCTCGTGGCGGCGAGGGCTAGCTCATGGACGGATTCCGGGCGGCGGCGGGCGGATTCCGGGCGGCCGTGGGCGGATTAGGGGCGGCGGCGGTGAGGTGGAGCGGGGCCGCGGAGGCGAGGCTCGAGGAGCCATCGTCTTCTTCTCCGGACGGCGGCGGCCTCCTCGCCGTCGTCGTCTTCTCCGCGCGCGGTGGCCTCCTCTTCACTGTCGTCGTCTTCTCCGCGCGCGGTGGCCTCCTCTTCACCGTCGTCTTCTTCTCCGCGCGCGGCAGGGTGGCCTGGCGGCGTCGTGGAGGCCACGGCGGAGGCCGGCGGCCGTGGTGGTCCGCGTGGCCGGTGAGGCGGAGGTGACCCGGCTCCGTTGGAAGCCCATGACGGCGGACGGCTGCGTGGGCGCGACCTCGCCGGCCGGTGGCGCGTCGGCGACGGTGGACCCTCCCTTGCTCCCGCAACACCTCCGGTCGGGCCGCTCTCTCTCCTTCGGCAGCCTTCTCCCTCCTCTTCCCTGCTCGCCGGAGCGGCGCCGGCAGACTCCTCCTCCCTGCTCCCCTCCCTCGCGCGCGCAGCCGTTGCCGCTTGTGGGCCCCGCGCCACCGTGGCGGGGTAGCGCACGTCCGCTACTAAGCTTGCTTTGCCGTTCGCGCGGGCCTCGGCGGGCGTGCCGCACGCGGTAGCGCTCCCCGCTGCAGCAAGTTTTGGGCTTGCGTACACGCTACAGGCTGTAACGTTCCTCCTGCCAGTATACCACTGCGACTAGCCTGAGACTACCTAGCTTTATTTAGCGTTTACACCAAAAAAAAGACAGACGCGTCTGGACAAGAGAGAGAGTCGAGAGAGAGTAGGTCAGATGTCACTAGCTGCGGCGGCGCACAGGCACGCGGCTCGTCTCGACAGCCCATGCATGCATGCACGAAGGTGCAGGAGCAAGGTCCCGATGGAGCCCGAAACATGTAGCCGGGGCCAGGAGCCCGGCACCGGCAGGACTCAAAAGGCAGACGTACCAATCGAGCTATGGAGCGAGGTCGTCGTAGATCCATGGCAGCCAGAGATTAAGATCCCCATAGATCGATGGAGCTTTTAATTAGGACAGGAAATTAATTAAGATCCATCGCAGACCAATCGACCAAACGTACTTGCAGCTGCATCCCGTGTCGATCCGACCGTTCGATCTGCCGGGAGAGAGCGAGCTCGCGGCGCGGATGGATGGATGGGTGGAGTGGGTTGGAGGCACAGCCGGCACACGTACGGACCCCACGTACATTGGCTCCACATGGCACATGACGCGTGATGGCTTAGGTACTGCTACGGACGGAGTACCTGACCTGCAGCGTCCTGCGCACCCTGTCAGAAGATCGAATCATGCATGCGGACGGGATGGATCGATTCGGTCAAAGTCAACACCAGCTAGCCAACGGTGCCGCAGTGTGTGCTGATCATCATCTCATCCCGTCTCGTCGATTAAAAACCATGCATGTTGATGTTAGTAGATTATTAGTCATGGCCACAGACCGTACAGCCTAGCTAACCAGCTCGCAGTTGAGATCTTAATAATAGATACGATAAGAACGCAGAGATTTATACGATTTATTTTGTGCAGTTTCTGTAAATCATCTGCCGCATTTCAAGCCGTGTACGTGTGATGCAACGGGATTATTCCGACGCCCACATGCGCGGGCGCAGTTACTGAGACGTACGTATACTACAGTAGTAGCTAGGTAGATCCTGCTCAGGATCGGAGTAACAGTGACACGGTGAATAATTCTATCATTAGCATAGGATCGTGGACGATGCGATTATTTTTTATAATTATTAAGCTAGCCATTTATCATGATGGCTTTTTTTTCTAAAAAAAGCAGTGAATTGTATAATTTTATTAGCACGCCGACAGAGCACAGCACACCCAACTCCGCGGCTCGATCAAACACACGTACTGTGTCCTGACTCCTGTATAACAAATCATCCGATCTCTCGTCATCAGCATTCAGAGCAAGAACACAATAAAGTGGGAATGTGTGGGGAAAAGTCGTGCCTACGCTAGATAAAGAGTACGTACGTATGTACGTGAGCACATGGCCGCACGTACAGCCGTACCAGCCGCTTTTTGCATATGCATACGGATCGGAGAAATCATCAGAGACGACGGCCGGAGCCGGACCGTGCATCCCATCCCAGATGTGAGCGAGATGTCACAACTCACAAAGGTGGCATATATGCAAGCAACTGGCCGGCTTTTGCCGGGACCGGCTGGCCGGCGGCAGGAGGTCGTGGGAGCGCGTAGCAGCCGCGGGAGGCCGGGGGACAGCTAGCGGATGGACCAGCCAAAGCACAGCACGCAGCAGCTCAATTAATAAGCTAACCGCTCCGTGGTCCAAGAGAGCGTTGGCTTAATATAATTACACACTTAGGAGCTCTCTCGTATCGTGTATCATCTGTCCGCGGGCATCAGCACATGGCCATTGGCGAGCAGCGATCGATCCCTCTGGCTGGCCGGCCGTCGTCTCTGACGCAGCCGCACATGCGCTGCCGGGTCCCTGCTTCCCCGGCGAAACCAGCGGCCTGCCACGGCTCATATGCATATGCATTCATGTTTAGTTTTGCCGTGGAACAGCGGGGCAATGATTTGCACGGACCGGAGGTGACGGGGACGGGCGGAACATGGCCTCCGGGTTCTGAGCGCCTGCGGGGTCGTGGCCGGACACGGGCGGGCATATCTCTGCATGCGACCTCGCGCCGATTTTCACTCTGCCGCAAAACGATCGGGATCGGGATCCTCCTCGGACGTGCACAGTGTGTACGGAGTATATAGTAGCCGGCAGGCAGGAATCGTTGCATGTGTGTGCTAGCATGATGATGGTTTGGACAACATATGTACTATGGATTAGTTAAACACGGTGGTGTGCGTTGTTCACCATCATGCATGTGCCTTACCTTGCCCTTGCCATTGCCCCCAAGAACAGGGGTTTCGAGTTAGGAGGTACCAAAGACCATGGAATTGGTCTTTCCCATATATATATTGCGTGTACTACGTAGATGATTATTGGAGTAAGATATGTATATGTTAAAATTATGTGTATTGTGTACTGCTCCTTTTACTATTGTGTAGTAAGAGCAACTCCAGCAGAGGCCTCTATATGGGCCTCTACTCTAAAATTTGAAGGCTTGGAGCAAAAACACAACTCCAGCAGGGCCTCTAAATGGACCTGCATTTTACATGAGCCTTCAAATCTCCCCACCCGGCATCCATTCCTAGAGGGCCTCCAATTCCCCCTCCAAACAGTGGGTCCCACGGTTTCCCATCAGCCGCGTCTTCACCGACGCCGGATTCTGCAACGGGGATATCAAGCTCGCCATCCTCCGCCCCGCCCCGCCCATGCCGCTGCTCGGCTGCCTCCCCACCAGCGCCCGCCCGCCGCCGCTCTTCCTCTGCTGCTTCGCCGCAGCCGACGACGCCCAGGTCCCCTCGCCCGCCCCTGCCCTCGCGGGCGCAGCCCCCGGGGAGGACAACCGCCGTCGAATCACCGAGATCCTCTCCCGGGGACGCAACCCCATGCTCGTCGGCGAAGGGGCCGCATCCGCCGCTTCCGATTTCGCCACCACGTCCCCCTACCGTCGCACGGCCACAAGCGCCGCGACCTCACCCTGGAGGAGGTCCTGGCTCTGGAGGCGGAGGCCGCGGCCGCGGCTGCCGGGATGGCACCCGAGGACGGCGGCGCGTTCCTCGCCGCGCTCCCCGGAGCACGTCGCCGCGCATCCACACTCGGGCAGCACGCGGAGCACGTCGCCGCCAGCGTACTCGCCCAGGCACACCGCGTATCACGTCGTCGTGCCGTCGAAGCTGCGCTCCCCGGAGGCGGACCCCGGGGCGGACGCCGTCGCGTCCCAGACAGGGAGGAAGGCGCGCGGCGCGCCGAGCGGGGCGGGGCCGGCATCTTCTTGAGGCAGCGCGTGCGCGGATCGACCTCGGGAGCGCCGGTGGAGAGCACGGCGGAGATGGCGGCGTTGCTGCGGCGCTGGTTGAAGGCGTCCTAGACGTGCTTGTCCACATCGAGTCCATCCAAACCGCCGTCCCGGCACGCGCCGCCGGGTCCGGGCGGTCGCTTCCCATCGCCGTGTCCGGGCTTCCGCTCACCGCCGCGGAGCTGCAGTGCCGCTTCCGCGCCGTGCTCTACTACCGCGGCGCCGGCGCGGACGGTGGGCTGGAGGAGGCCGCGGCGAGGGAGCGCGCGGCATGGGTGAAGGAGTCGCTCAGCGCGGCGCTGGTTGACCACCCGGAGATGGCGGGGTGGCTGTGCTGCCTCGACGACGATGGGCGCCTGTGGGAGGTGAAGCTCAGGGACACCGGCGTGTGGTTGGTCCAGGCCTCGGTGGAGGCGACTGTAGGGTCACGATGGATGCTACGCTAGCTCACACAAAAACTCGTTCACCCAAAATAGGAACAGCAGCAGTTATAGATCACAGATTGTTACCACTAGACGCGCAGTTGCAGCGGAAGCCGTCTCGATGTAGATGAACGCGTCGAAGTGGCAGTGCAGTGCAGTTGCTTACGTCCGTCTGGTCCTGCACGTGCGGTTCGTCCTTGTGCTCCAAGCGCAGCACCTCCGAGGTATCCACACGTACGAGGATTGAAACGTCGCGCACCGGACTGCTAGGTCCGCGAGCACGATGGGGAGAAAAACAACTATTGCTTGGAAGTCATGTCTTTCTCAGGAGGGGTTTGGTCTCTATTTATTTGGATGAAATTCTCCACACCATGTTCCATTAGCAATATGGGACTAATAAATAAAGCACCCCTTCCCCTGGTAATGGGCTTCACAACATTTGTGGCCCATTAAGACTAGTGGATCGAATCCAGTTGTCTCTTGGGCATATTCCCAACAATCTCCCACTTGCACTAGAGACAATCTCATAAGCAAGTTTTCAGTGTTCCAAACCTCTTAAGTGTGTGACCCTGTGGGTTCACGTACACATAGACATGGTTCGAGTACTCCTACTCGTTCCAATAGTTGATAGCGGCCTCTAGCAAGACGTGTCAACTCCCATGAATACGTAAAGATCATATCAGACGAACCACCATAACATCACGTACAAGCTATTCCCTTTGCCTCACGATATTTGGTCCAACTCCAAGTATGACCTCCCTTTCTCGAATCTGTGAGTCGGATCCTTCAAGAGGTTAACACTTAACCTAGCACGGCCATGCATTTCTTGATCCGATTACTCGAGGGGCCCAGAGATATCTCTCTCGTATAGAGAGGGGCAAATCCCATCTTGATTGACCATGCCTCACAGCATGCTTCCTGACAAACCCGAAAACCACCTTTATAACTACCCAGTTACGGTGCAGCGTTTGGTAGTCCCTAAGTAGGTCAATTCACATCTTGAGTACATACGACAATCTCAGGTCTAAGGACAAAGCATACGCGTTGTGAAGAAGAGATAAACAAGTCTCAAACTGGGTCAGTCCAGCCCCATGTCATACATGTGCCCACATTATTAGTTTGACATCTCCATGTCCATGACTTGTGAAACATAGTCATCAACTAATACATGTGCTAATCAAATTAGGGACAATCCTTTTGAATAACCATACAAGTTTTGAGTTTCACAAACAATTCACATAATTGCTAATCATATACAAGTTGCCTTTCATGGATATTCAATAAATAAACAATATGTCATAGATACAAAACATTGTCCACTCACACTGGAGCTAATCTAAATAATATCTAATACCCATAGCTCTCGTGTGTGATTCATGTTTAGGCCGTGGAAGAGCCTTTGTCAAAGGATCAGCAATATTCAAATCCGTATGTATTTTGCATATCTTTATCTCACCACGTCTAACGAACTCTCGAATGAGGTGAAACTTCCGCAGTACATGTTTGTTTTTCTGGTGATTCCTCGGCTCCTTAGCCTGTGCAATTGCCCCATTGTTGTCACAGTAGAGTTCCAATGGGCTAGATGCATTGGGAAACACACCAAGCTCAATGAGAAACTTCCTCATCCAAACACCTTCCTTCGCCGCTTCCGAAGCTGCGATGTACTCTGCTTCCGTTGTAGAATCAGCCACAATATCTTGCTTAGAACTTTTCCAGCTTACAACACCACCGTTTATTGTGAACACAAATCCTGATTGCGACTTTGAATCGTCTGGATCAGTTTGGAAACTAGCATCAGTGTAACCCTTTACAATGAGCTCTTCCTCACCTCCATAGACTAGGAACACATCTTTAGTCCTTCTAAAGTACTTAAGAATGTTTTTCACCGCTGTCCAGTGACTTTCACCTGGATTAGTCTGGTGTCTGCTCGTAACACTTAGAGCATATGAGACATCTGGACGAGTACTTATCATGGCGTACATGATGGATCCAATTGCTGAAGCATAAGGAACCTTACTCATGCGCTCCCGCTCATCAGTCGTCGTAGGACACTGAGTCTTGCTGAGGTGTATGCCATGTGACATAGGCAAGAACCCTTTCTTGGACTGTTCCATGCTGAACCGATTCAGCACCTTGTCAATATAAGTATCTTGACTTAATCCTATAAGCCTCCTTGATCTATCCCTATAGATTCTTATGCCCAGAATGTATGCAGCTTCCCCTAAGTCCTTCATAGAAAAACTATTTTTCAGCGAAGTCTTAACGGATTCTAGCATAGGAATATCATTCTCAATCAACAATATGTCATCCACATACAAGATTAGAAATACAACAGAGCTCCCACTTTCCTTCTTGTAAACACAAGCCTCTTCTTCATTCTGCCGGAAGTCAAACCCTTTGACTACCTCATCAAAACGAAGGTTCCAACTCCAAGATGCTTGCTTTAATCCATAGATTGATTTCTGAAGCTTGCAAATTTTTTCAGCATTAGTTGGATTGACAAAACCTTCTGGTTGTATCATGTATACATCCTCCTCTAGGTTCCCATTGAGGAAAGCTGTTTTGACATCCATTTGCCATATCTCATAATCGAAATACGCAGCTATTGCTAGAATGATCCGGATAGATTTAAGCATCGCTACTGGAGAGAATGTCTCGTCGTAGTCAACTCCTTGAACTTGTCGAAAACCTTTTGCAACAAGTCGTGCTTTATAGACGTTAACATTTCCGTCTACATCTCTCTTTCTCTTAAAGATTCATTTGCACTCGATGGGTCTCACACCATCAGGCGGGTCAACTAAGTTCCAAACTTGATTTTGCCCCATGGAATCTATCTCAGATCTCATGGCACTTTGCCATTTCTCGGAATCTGGGTCCATCATAGCTTCCGCATAGGTCCTAGGCTCATCGTTGTCCATCAACAATATGTCGCGCTCTCCCGTAACTAAGAGATTCATTTTCTGTGTAGCGCGACGTGGCCTTTCCGACCTTCGTGGTTGTGGCGGTTCTTCTCTTACCACAGGTGCCTCAACTCGTTCTGCTACATCAGCATCACTCGTAAAGTCTTGCCTCATAGGCTCATCTCGAATTTCTTCAAGATACACCTTCTGTCTACTTTTCTCGCTGTTGAGAAACTCTTTCTCCAAGAAAACACCATTCCTAGTGACAAACACTTTGCCCTCTGATCGGTTGTAGAAATAATATCCAATTGTTTCCTTTGGATATCCCACGAATATGCACTTGTCCGATTTTGGTGTAAGCTTGTCCGACTGAAGTCGCTTGACATATGCATCACAACCCCAAATTTTCAGAAAAGACAAACTGGGAGTCTTGCCAGTCCATATCTCATATGGTGTCTTCTCCACGGACTTAGATGGTACCCTATTTAGTGTGAAAGCTGTTGTTTCTAGAGCGTAACCCCAAAATGATAACGGTAGATCTGACTGGCTCATCATTGATCGCACCATGTCTAACAAGGTTCGATTACGTCGCTCGGACACACCGTTCCTCTGAGGTGTTCCAGGTGGCGTTAGCTGTGGAACAATTCCGCAACTCTTTAGATGAGTGCTAAACTCGTGGCTCAAATATTCGCCTCCACGATCTGATCGCAAGGCTTTAATTTTCTTACCACGCTGATTTTCAACTTCATTCTGAAACTCTTTGAACTTTTCAAAAGTCTCTGACTTGTGCTTCATTAAGTAGACATAGCCATATCTACTAAAATCATCAGTGAAAGTTATAAAGTACTGAAATCCACCTCGAGCTGTCGTGCTCATTGGTCCACATACATCAGTATGTATGAGTTCCAACAAGTCTTGCGCCCTCTCAGGAAAACCTGTGAAAGGTGCCTTGGTCATCTTGCCTAGCAAACAAGCTTCGCACGTCTCGTATGATTCAAAATCAAACGAAGTTAAAAATCCATCAGAATGGAGCTTCTTCATGCGCTTCTCACTTATATGACCCAAACGACAATGCCACATATAGGTAGGATTCAAATCATTTAGCCGAGGCCTTTTAGCAATTATATTACATATAGGTGAATCATCAAGATTTAAAATGAACAACCCATTCACAATGGATGCAAGAGCCACAAACATGCCATTCTTTGAGATCACACAACCATTGTCTTTACTCGCGAATGTATAACCATCCTTCATCAAACATGAGGGAGATACAATGTTTCGACTCAAACTAGGAACAAAATAACAATTATTCAATTCCATGATAAATCCTGACGGAAGGTGGAGTTGCATCGTCCCGACGGTCAAAGCAGCAACTCTTGCATTATTGCCCACTCGGAAATCAACTTCGCCTCTTCCCATGCTTCTACTTCTTATTAGTCCCTGCATCGAATTGCAAATATGAGCAACCGATCCGGTATCAAATACCCAGGAATTAATAGAAGATTCAGCGAGAAAAATGTCTGTAATATTAATGTCAAGTGTACCTGATGCGGAAGTACTCTTACTACCGCCTTTCTTCAGAGAAGCCAGGTACTTCTTGCAATTCCTTTTCCAGTGACCAAGTTCCTTACAATAAAAGCACTCCTCTTTTTCTGCAGCTGGTCCAGACTCAGTCTGGGGCGTTGAGCTTGGCTGAGAGATCATATCTTTAGCCTTGCCCTTCTTTTTCTTCCAAGATTTGCCCTTCTTCTTGAAGTTAGGCCTGTTTTGGATGGCCATCACATGGCTGCTGCTAGCGCTTTTCTTGATGTCAGCCTCTGCTGTCTTGAGCATGCCACACAACTCATTCAATCCCTTCTCCGCCCCATGCATATGGTAGTTCGAAATGAAGTTCCCAAAGCTAGGCGGAAGTGATGCTAGAATAAAATCAGTGGCTAACTCTGGGCCAAGTGGGAAGCCTAGCTTCTCCAACCTCTGTGAGTAACCAACCATCTTGATCACATGTGGCCCTACAGCTGCGCCTTCTGCTAGCTTGGTTTCCACAAAGGCCTTTGAGACATTGAACCTTTCAGTCCTGGCCTGAGTTTGGAACATGTCCTTAAGCGCCTCGATCATATCGTGCGCCTCATGGTTTGTCTCAAACTGCATCTGCAGCTCGGGTTCCATGCAAGCAAGCATAAGGCAGCTCACTTCAAGATTGACATCACATGCCTTCTTGTAAGCATTTTTCTCAGCAAGGGTTGCGTTATCATCAGGCTCAACTGGTAATGGGGTGTCTAGAACATCTTCCTTTTTCTCAGCCCTGAGAACAATTCTAAGGTTTCGGATCCAATCCGCATAATTTGTTCCATTCAACTTATCCTTCTCAAGGATCGAACGCAAAGAAAACGGTGTGCTAGGTGCCATTGATCTACAACAGAAAATAATGCAAAAATACTAAGACAATATATCTATGACAGAGCAAAATACATTAAACAATTTAACGGAATTTACTCCCACTAAAATCAATATCCCTCCATTGATACTTAGTGATTCAGGATCCACAACTAACAAGTCGACTAGTGAGCTTTAGCATCACCGCTAGAAGACATAGTAGATCGGTAAGCAACTTTCGCTAATCATATCACATATGACTCATGTTGTTGGTTGACATCTCTATGTCTCGGCGTCCAACCTTTATGTCCCAAGGTCCTTAACCGTTAAGATGACCTTGTTTAAGTTAACCAACCCTTTATGCGAGTAAGTATCCGATACAAACCCATCTAGTCAAGGAAAACTAGTGGCACCCTAATTTCATAGACCCACCACTAATTGTACAAGACATGTGATGGTGCAAGATTTAGTTGGGAGGACATTCAAAACTTAAACATTTCTGAGGGATCGTTTTCAAAATTTTAATTTCGCCGGACTGTCCGACGTTCCCTGCGGACCGTCCGCCGCTTCCTTGCGGACTGTCCGACCTGTTCTGGTGGACCGTCCGACCCTCTGGAACGCTGGAAAACGCTTCTGTCAAAATTCCGACCGAATTTACGGACCGTCCGCCGCTCTTTCGCGGACCGTCCGCCGTTCTTGCGCGGACCGTCCGCCGTTTTCCCCGGACTGTCCGATTCGCTCCGCGGACTGTCCGACCAGCTCTTGCGGACCGTCCGACCCTCTGGAACGCTAGATAACGTCTCTGTAAGATTCTTGACCGAATTTACGGACCGTCCGCCGTTCTCTCGCGGACCGTCCGCAGCTCTTGCACGGACCGTCCGCCGTTATCGCTACCGTCATTATACCTAAATTCGATCCGACCAATCACATTGATCTATATTTCACCATGCCTGGGTTTACGTGTATCACTTAACTCCGGTGGCGGAATTCCGACCGGTAGGAGTAATTCGTTACACTACCATCATAGTGGATCCAGTCAACACTGTCGTATATCGACATGCGACGCGGTCATTGATCTATGTTCGATTCGACCAATCCAATTGATCTATATCTCACCATGCCTGGGTTTACATGTATCACTTAACTCCGATGGCGGAATTCCGACCGGTAGGAGTAATTCGTTACACTACCATCATAGTGGAGATTACAAACCGATCAGAGACTAATCTACATCCAAGCATATCTCTATATGCATATATCCGAATCTATAACGAAACAGCTACGGCTTTGGTACCACTGTAGGGTAACGATGGATGCTACGCTAGCTCACACAAAAACTCGTTCACCCAAAATAGGAACAACAGCAGTTATAGATCACAGATTGTTACCACTAGACGCGCAGTTGCAGCGGAAGCCGTCTCGATGTAGACGAACGCGTCGAAGTGGCAGTGCAGTGCAGTTGCTTACGTCCGTCTGGTCCTGCACGTGCGGTTCGTCCTTGTGCTCTAAGCGCAGCACCTCCGAGGTATCCACACGTACGAGGATTGAAACGTCGCGCACCGGACTGCTAGGTCCGCGAGCACGATGGGGAGAAAAGCAACTATTGCTTGGAAGTCATGTCTTTCTCAGGAGGGGTTTGGTCTCTATTTATTTGGATGAAATTCTCCACACCATGTTCCATTAGCAATATGGGACTAATAAATAAAGCACCCCTTCCCCTGGTAATGGGCTTCACAACATTTGTGGCCCATTAAGACTAGTGGATCGAATCCAGTTGTCTCTTGGGCATATTCCCAACAGCGACCATGGCGGCGTTCCTGGAGGCGAAGGGCGCCGACCGGGAGAGGATGGAAGCCGCGCCGGCGGTGTGGATCGCCGACGAGCTGGCGGGCGGCGTCGCCGGCGAGGCCGGGGTGCCGGTGGCGGTGTTCTCCTTCGGCGGGCTGCGGGTGGGCAACCGCGCGTTCGCGTGCTCCGCGTCGTGAACGCGCATGATGTCGTGCCGCGGTTCCCGCCGGAGCAGGTGCAGGACCGTGCGGTTCCTGGACATCGACGGCGAGTCCCGGTGGTGGAAGTGGAGGAGGACAGCGACGGCGGCTACGGCGGCTGTGAGCGGGAAGTGCCGGTGCAGCAGCGGATGTGTCCGACGTGGAGGCGACGCAGGAGGATTGGAGATGGGCTGGGTTGATTTACTGACATATGGGGTCCACAACCAAATAGAGGGCTGAGTTGATTTGTTGCTGGAGTTGAGCTCCATTTTGAAGGGCCTCTATTTTTAAGTTGGGCCTGCAAATTAGTTTTGAAGGCCTTAATTTGCATAGCCTCGCTGGAGTTGCTCTAAGTATCCAGCTAGGCCACCTTTGGTTGGGCATGTGAGGAGAAACTCCGAGGAAGGAGCCAGGTCTAAGATCTTCTTCAATTACTGCTATACAGTGCTCAAGTGTATGGCCGAATTATGGGTGGCAATCATTGACAATCGATGCACAGCTTGATATACTATATTTAGTATTTTATGAGTAGCTGACAAGGTTTAAATTTAAAGGATAGACCGAGAGTTGTGCCTGGAGGAAACTGCTTTTTGTAATCAAGTGCGTAATATTTTCTCTATTATTTCTTCACTTTGTGTATGCATTTTAATTTCAAGGTCCGAATTAATTTAATATATTTATCAACAATACAAAATTCCTACCATGGGAATTAATTGGACTTTGGAAGTGCCTTTTCTCGTTATTACATACTCTGCATATATGAAATTATTGTCATGTAAAAAGTACTTATGCTATAAAGAAAGTAGCTATGAAACTATGTTGTGTTGATGAAGACAACATCGAGCCATACCACACCCTAGTTCATCTAGCTTGATCTGACGGATAAATACACTTGCTAATGATTGCGGGTTAATCTTCTCCCACATGGCGCAATCAATCAGTGTGCTTCCAAGTGGGGTTCCTAGCTCGGAGCAAAAAGATGTGGCATCACAGACATCATGTACTAAATGTCTCACATAAAAAAGTAATTCAAGCAAGTCAACGAGTATCATGCTTCAATTATGCAGTGGTGGAGGTTAATTCCGTGAGACATGAATTACTACATGTATCATCCGACACAACGAGACGAACCAACGCAGTGATACGGTGCCAATTCGGCACACATGGTCCGTGTAAATTGCAATTTTAGCCAAGAAGCTAAATACTATCCGGCAAAGCTGGCGCACAAGATAAAATGGAAAACTGATGTTAAAAAAAAAGATAAAAGGGAAACTAGAAGCCCCGATCGGGAGTCGGGTCAGAGCGTCACGGGCGCAGCAGGGCGTTGCACGCGCCCCCGTGCGTGCACGAGGGGGGAAGCGGGCACCGGGGCCGACGCGCGCGGAGGCGGACCACGGCACCGCGCCCGCCCGCACGCACGCCATCGTCGTCGCTTCCGCCCCGTCCAACGTCGCGCGCGCCGCCATGCATCTCGTTCGCGTGCTCCGGCGCCCACGGGGCGGCAGCGGCAGCCGGCACGCACGCCATGGCGAGCTGCTGCTGCGGGCGCTGATGGCGAGGCGGAGGGTCCCCCCAGTTGGCTGGCGCGGTACGCGCTGACTTGGGCCAGTCCATGAGGAGCGGCACGGGTTCCCGAGGCTGCCGCGCCGTACGGGGAGGATGACGGAGTGCGTGCCGCGCCCGCGCCGTCCTTTCCCCAGGGCCCAGGCCCGCCGCCCGCCTCATCTGCCCGGGGCCAGACGCAGATCCAAAAAGAGATCAGCGATCCCTTTCGGTGTACTGCGCCTGACCTCAAGTTAGCGAGTCTGTTGCACCTGTCACGGAAGAATTAACCGCGTACTAGCTCATGCTTGCTTAATCCTGACGATTACTTGTTGAGCGGTGTTCACTTCTCTTCGAATCCAAAACTTCCCCTAAACTTTCTCTCTCTAAACTTCACTATTTACTCTCACATCAAATCTCTCTCCTCATATATGGAGCATTAAATGTAGGTCAATAAAAAAACTAAGTGCATGGTTTTGATGTACACGACGAGACGAATCTTTTGAGCCTAGTTAGGTCATGATAGGACAACGATTACCACAGACAAATGAAAAGTGCTACGGTGGGAAGTGAACACCGCCTGAGTATAGACGGCTGAATTACTGCCGCGACTAGCACGGCACGGCACGGCATAATCTCGGTTGGTCAAAGCAATCACGGCTTAAAGTGATGGTCACTCATGTTGCATCCGCGCACCATGTGGGCATGTGGCCCTGTCCGCCTTCTTTGGTCCTTCATCACCCTACTAGCAGCCGGATGATGCCCCAAGTAATCCCAGGCAGACTACTCGTTCCGGCAATACCGACACGTACGTACGCTCCGGAAAGACGGAGCCGGCCAGACAAACGAAACGAAACCAACTGGCATACGATACGCATGCGTACGCGTGACCGTGAGGTCGACACGACGCGACGCAACCGCATGGCCACCACGCCCGTCCCGTGCGCCGCTGGGTCCTCTGTGCTCCTGGCCGCCTCACGCTTTCGTCGTGCTCGCGCGTCCGGTGACTTGCCGCGCGCGACCTTCCTTTTCCTTCCCTTCCCACCGTCGCGTCCCCGTCGCCGTCGCCGCGCCACGGGACGCATCGCTCTCGCTGCCCTCGCGCCGGCACGACCCGACAAAAGCACCCGTCGCCGTCGCCGTCCGCCCCCTTCCTCGGCCGGCGCGGCACGGCCCCGACACTCCCGCACCACCGCCCGGCACCACCCCACACCCATCGCCGTCGCCGTCGCCGCACCTCGCGCCCCCACCCTATACCAGCCGCCCCGCCGGGCCCCGCCCCGCGAGCCACCGTCCCGTCCGCGAGCCCCGCGAGCCGCGGCGCCAGTTCCTTTTTCTATAACCACCGGCCGCTGCCGCGGCGCGCGGCACGGCAGCCAGCGCCCACGAGCCTGCCCGCCCGACCCCGCCGTGCTGCAGCTGCTGGCCTGCGCCTGCTTGCTTCTTCTCCCCGCCCCCCCGCGCGGGCGTCGCGGCCATTTTTTTACTCCGCCCCTGCCGCGGCCGCCGCGGCACCGGCACAGCGCCAGCCCGCCCCACCACCCCGCCCGCCTCCGCGCACCGCGCGGCCCGGCCCCCCGTCCCCATTTTTTAAACCCCGCTTGTCTCCCTCCTCCGCCTTCCCTTCCCTCTTCCCTCCTCCCCTTCCGTTCCGTCCCAGTCCCAACTCCGCCCGTCCCACGCGCGCTCGACTCGACCGCCCCCGTGCCTCGGCGAGCGGGAGCCCGGAGTAGCCGCCGCTGCTCGGGCGAGGCGGCGGAAGCTTCGGACGAGACACACCGCCTGAGTCGAGGCGCAGCTGATGATCTGGCGCTCCGGCGCGGCGGCGACGGTGCGGTGGTGGGCTGCGAAGATTCATTCAGCGGATTCACACGGGTGCTAGCGTAGCTCCTGCGCCGATTCACACGGCGAAGTTTATACGCCGAATTGACTCGTGCCACTCACTTTCGCCGCGGAAAGGAGGGCGAGTAGCTGCTGATAGTTCATAAAAAGGTGGTGGTGGATATTCGCTTGTCCAGAATCGGGGATTCGGATCAGGATCTCGGCGAGATGAAGGATCACGGATCGGGCGGCGTCACGCCCTGCCCGGCAGAAGGTGAGATTTGCTTGCCCATGTTTGCAGTCCAATTTCTCGTGGATTCAGCTCATTCAGCTTGAGCATTACTGAATTCAGTATCCTGTTATCATTCATGGGCCATCGCCATTGATGTGCCTGGTTGTTGCCTGCCCCTAATTGCAGTGAAATTTAGTTCATGAATCTTCTTTGCTCGATTTCGGATGCAGTACGTGTAATAATTGGCTCTTGGTGTCTGTTTGCAAAGCAGGGGATAAGAAGCCCATCAACTCGGAGCTGTGGCATGCCTGTGCTGGGCCCCTGGTGTCGTTGCCGCCGGTGGGCAGCCTCGTCGTGTACTTCCCTCAGGGCCATAGCGAGCAGGTGCTGGATTTATCAGTTCACTGCACGGACGGGGTGATTCAAGCAGTATTTTCTGAAATTTTTCATACTTTCTGTTAGGTTGCTGCTTCGATGCATAAGGAGCTGGACGCCGTCCCCAGCTACCCATCTCTGCCTTCTAAGTTGATCTGCAAGCTTCTAAGTCTCACCTTACATGTATGTCAATGCTAGCTCCTCCCACTTATAGTCTAACTGTATCTTCTTTTTTGCTTCCTTTTTATTTTTACTAATTGGGCACTCGAAACATATTTCTTGTGCAGGCAGATTCTGAAACTGATGAAGTTTATGCCCAGATGACGCTTCAGCCTGTTAACAAGGTATATGAACGTCATTTTTGAAAAAAAGAAATTTCATTGTTGATTTCTTCAATGGAAATGAACGTTCCTTTCTCAATGCAACTAGTATGACCGAGACGCAATGCTGGCATCCGAACTGGGCCTGAAACAAAACAAACAACCAACAGAATTCTTTTGCAAGACGTTGACAGCAAGTGACACAAGTACACATGGAGGATTCTCAGTGCCACGCCGGGCAGCTGAGAAGATATTTCCACCACTAGTATGCAGAGTTTCTTCATAACACTGGAAAATTTTTATGGATTTATGAATTTATCAGATCCAATAAGTACCTGCCTTACCAGGGTAACATGTTTGATAGGACTTTACGATGCAACCACCAGCGCAAGAACTCATTGCCAAGGATCTTCATGATATTTCATGGAAATTTCGACACATCTATCGAGGTACAAAAAATTGCCAAGAACTCAAATAATGCATATACATGAACTTTGTACTGTATATGAATACAAATTGTTTTGAAGCCACGGTTCACTCCCAGATTTACGGATCCATTGTTTATATTTGGTCATTTGCAGCTATTGTAGTTTCACCTTTTTTTGTCACAAAGCTTTTCAATGAGAAGCATTATGTACTTATTACTGTACTGTATGTGCACATGCAGGTCAACCAAAGAGGCATTTATTGACAACTGGTTGGAGTGTCTTCGTCAGTACAAAAAGGCTTTTAGCTGGTGATTCAGTTCTCTTTATAAGGTAATATCATCAATTTCAGACACTAAAAGTATGTGTGTGTCTAAATAATTATGGAAAACATGGACCCTACATTCTTTTTCCAGGGATGAGAAATCTCAGCTTCTCTTAGGCATACGTCGTGCTAGCAGACCCCAACCAGCTCTGTCATCATCAGTTTTATCAAGTGACAGTATGCACATTGGAATTCTGGCAGCAGCAGCCCATGCCGCGGCAAATAGTAGCCCATTTACTATTTTCTACAACCCAAGGTATTTAGTTGTTGATTTTACCTTATTATTATCACTTTCTGCCAATATTTAGGCAATTGAATCATACTATTCTTCATATAGGGCAAGTCCATCAGAATTTGTCATCCCTCTAGCAAAATACAATAAGGCTCTGTATACACAAGTGTCCCTCGGAATGCGATTCCGAATGCTCTTTGAGACAGAGGATTCAGGGGTAAGAAGATATATGGGCACGATCACAGGCATTGGTGACTTAGATCCAATGCGGTGGAAGAATTCTCATTGGCGAAACCTTCAGGTTTGTCATTCATCCTTTTCTTCTACTCTGCAGTGGTATCCATTTAGTTTAGCTACATTCAGTAAAAAGTTAGCTGTGTCAAGAAGTGAAGTTGCACTTACACGAGTCAACCCTGATGCTATACTGATTTTAGATAAGATTTACCTAACACTATGTTGACACGAAACCGCGCCAACGAAGTCGCCGCTGCCTTGAAGCGAAACCGGTCAGACCGCCTTATGAAACCGGTCAGACCGCTTTTGATAGTGCGACGGTGAAAACCTAGAACCTCGAGCTCGGGAGGGACCCCGTCGGAGCTTGAGAGTCTAGGGTTGTTTTAGGGTCGGCAGGCCACCTAGAACGCCCTCAAACGTCGTCGAGACGAGAGAAGAACAACAAGTATGAGGTTTGGAAGAGCTAGGGTTCGTAGATAAAAGTAATGCGAAACATAAAAGGATAAAGTAATTTTGATCGATTGGATGATTCTCAATCGGCCTTGGCCCTTTATATTTATAGGGTGGGATGGTCTTACCCCGTTGAGTCGGTTACAATATGGTATAAAACTCAGAGTCCTAAACCTACTCAAATTCAGATCCAAACCGGTCAGACCGGTTTGGGAAACCGGTCTAACCGGTTTTCCCAGGTGCAGAATCTTCCCGAAGTCATAACTCTCTCATCCGGAGTCCGTTCCACATATGCATCTTGATCGTCTCGACGAGAGCTACGCAATGGTGAAATCCAATTTGCATTTTGAAAATGTTTACTAAACCGGTCTGACCGGTTTGTGCATACCGGTCAGACCGGTTTGCACAGCCGTGCCAATTTTGGTCGTCAACATATGCCCTCCTGTTTTTTGGCAAAGCTTGCGTGCTAAAAAATAACTTTCTGGACCAAAATTATCTAAGGACGATGATGAACAATACATCGACCATATATAAGCTCTAAGGGCGATAAACATATTATCGGCCATACCTTGCTTTAACTCAAGTTGATGATGAAACAACTTGTTTTGGCTTTCATACCTGCTTGATTGTTGCTGATCTTGCTGGTACCACCTGTGCAAGCTGCTCCATTGATTCTTGCTTACATATTGACTGCTTCTGATGTCCTAGTGATGGCTTTACATCCTTGATTTTGTTGTGAAGCTTCTTTTGTTTCTGAGCAGCCCCTTTCTTTTTATATTTGGCCAGGAGCTCTTCAAAGCTCGGCCTCACTTTGTCTTTGAAGTTCCCATGCTGACCGGTCAGACCGGTTCTAGAACTGGTTAGACCGGTTTGTGTAGAACCGGTGTCTTTGCTCCTGTCTTGCCCCCCGAGTGTTTGAGTCTTCAACTTGAACTGAGGGGTCTTTTCTGATGACTCCTTTGAGTCTCTCTTTGATCTCGTAGGCCTTTCTTTACCAATTATCACATTTTTCCCTTTAGCCTTTTCGGCTTGATCCGGCCGAATTAACACTTTTGGATTCATCAATTCAAGTGTGTGAACAGGAAAAGGGTTTTCATCAATCTGCATTACATTAATCAACAATCGTCCTTGATTTATGGCCGATTGTATTTGCCTACGGAAAACATTGCAATCATTGGTAGCATGAGAATAAGTATTATGAAACTTGCAATAAGCTCGCCGTTTCAACTCATCATTCGGCGGTATAGTATGAGAAAATTTCAGTTTCCCAGCCTTTGCAAGCTCATCAAAGATCCTATCACGCTTAGATACATCAAAAGTAAATTTTACTTCTTCGTGCCGATTTTTATGAATCGGCTTGAGAGAAGAACAAGTGTTAGGCTCATCTTTAGATGACCATACAAATTCAGCAGCATAAACCTCTTTACCCTCATCGTCTGAATAATCATAATTGACGGTATGCACACCAAAACGATCGGGTTTAGGTTTAGAATCCTTACTTCGGCTTTCTTGAGCCAAAGCTCTTTGCAACACTTGATTAACGGTTAGAAACTCATAACCTTCTAATTTTTCTTTAATATGAGATCTCAACCCATTAAGACATAATTTAGCAAGATCCTTTTCAGAAATAACCAAACTGTAACATCGGTTTTTTGTATCTCTAAATCTTCTAATATATTCAGAAACAGGCTCATCACTCTTTTGCCTAACCGATGTTAAGTGAGAAAGTCTCAATTCATTATCACTATTGTAAAAATGTTCATGAAATTTTTTCTCTAATTGAGACCATGTATGAATAGAATTAGGAGATAATGCTGAAAACCATGAAAAAGCAGTACCAGATAATGACAAAGGGAACATTCGGATTTTTAAATGATCAAGATTACCATGAATACCCATTTGTGCATTAAATTGGCTAACATGCTCCCATGTAGTTCTACTATCCTCCCCAGTGAATTTAATAAATTCTGGCACCTTAAAATTGTGAGGATATGGTATAGTATCAAAACTCTCAGGATATGGTTTTATCTTTAAGCTCTACACCGAAAGTTTCTTTAAACATAATAGCCAAATGTCTTATATATTTTTCGAACATTTGATCGTAATAAGGATTATTTGGCTTTTGTACACTAGAATTATTCGGCGCATGATGTGGTACCTGGTTCGGCTGTACATACGGCGGTTGCTGCAAGTAAACATTATTTGGTATTGCACCGTATGAATAACCGGAACTTTGGGGAGGCATAGTATAATTTATAGTTGCATATGAAGGAACATAATTACCAGCAAATCCATTTGTTCGGCTAAGATCAGCCTGAACAGGAGGTACACTAGTAATTGGTTCAGGATACGGTTGATAAGCAACTAAAGCACCAGAACCGGTCAGACCGGCTGAAGCCGGTCCCCCAGAACCGGTCTGACCGGTTTGTGCAACCGGTCTGACCGCATTGTTCATGATGTATTGTTCTGGAGATTTTTGACCTTCAAAATAATTCATCGGCATACCAAATTGAGGCATGTATGCTACCGATGATTCAGGAGGCATGACATTATTTTGTGAAGTACTAGCAACATCAAACTTAGGAGCACTACTATCATTGGCCAAAGGTTGCTTTCCTAGTGAATTATCAATCATGTTTTGGACAGTAGCAATCATTTGTCTCTGGCCCTTAACCAATAAACAATTAATTTGCTCCAAAGTAACGGGTGGTGCTGTAGTACTCACATTGGCTTGTACCTTATCTTGCTCGTCGTCGCTCGAAACGATGACCACCTCCTTGTCCTTGGAGATATCACCCTTCCGATTCTTGGAGAAGTGAGATAAATACCACCGACGTGCTTTTTCATCTTCTTCTGCTTTGCGTTGTGCTTCCTTTTCTTTGCGCTCCTTCATGAAGGCTTCATAAGCTTGACGATCCTCAGCCGACAATTCATCAACAGTCGGCCTAGCGATGTTATCAGGATCAACTTCACCAGGTTTTGGTAGATTAACCATAGTAGCAGATCCCTTTGCTTTCTTCCCCAGCGGAGTCGCCAAAATATGTTGACACGAAACCGCGCCAACGAAGTCGCCGCTGCCTTGAAGCGAAACCGGTCAGACCGCCTTATGAAACCGGTCAGACCGCTTTTGATAGTGCGACGGTGAAAACCTAGAACCTCGAGCTCGGGAGGGACCCCGTCGGAGCTTGAGAGTCTAGGGTTGTTCTAGGGTCGGCAGGCCACCTAGAACGCCCTCAAACGTCGTCGAGACGAGAGAAGAACAGCAAGTATGAGGTTTGGAAGAGCTAGGGTTTGTAGATAAAAGTAATGCGAAACATAAAAGGATAAAGTAATTTTGATCGATTGGATGATTCTCAATCGGCCTTGGCCCTTTATATTTATAGGGTGGGATGGTCTTACCCCGTTGAGTCGGTTACAATATGGTATAAAACTCAGAGTCCTAAACCTACTCAAATTCAGATCCCAGGTGCAGAATCTTCCCGAAGTCATAACTCTCTCATCCGGAGTCTAAAATAGGCGTTCCACGTATGCATCTTGATCGTCTCGACGAGAGCTACGCAATGGTGAAATCCAATTTGCATTTTGACAATGTTTACTAAACCGGTCTGACCGGTTTGTGCATACCGGTCAGACCGGTTTGCACAGCCGTGCCAATTTTGGTCGTCAATACACTATATGGAAATGATATTTGAAGACTAATAAAAGGATGGTCGCTTCATCTGATTTCATCTACCTTTTCCACTATAGGTTGGTTGGGATGAATCAACTGCATCTGAGAGGCGCACCCGTGTTTCAATATGGGAGATTGAACCAGTTGCTACACCATTTTATATATGCCCACCACCATTTTTCAGGCCAAAGCTTCCAAATCAGCCAGGAATGCCAGGTGCAGATACTGCGATATTATGATTTCTACTACTATACAGGAAAATAATGCAATGTGGACAGTCTCAAATTTTGTCTTCCTAATCCCTATGTGGCTCGGTTTTTCTTGCATTTGTTAAGCTGATTGACGGTCATGTGCCACATTGTATATTTAAGTTGGAGAAAATTTATTTCCTGAATTAGTTCATACTCTTTGTTGTGTATAACCTTCACACATCAACAATCAGCAAGCAGTTTCGTCTGCTTGTCGATGATCATTGATATAAGTTGCATAACCATGGAAATTCTCTTTCCTGAACTTAGTTTCTTCTTGCTTATGTTAAACTAGACTTCAACTGTGAGCAAGAATAGTGGCCTTATGTTGGTCTTTGTGTTGAACTTATCAATCAACATTCATGCATCTATTATTTGCACTGTTACATCTTTATAAAGATATGTTTTGGCCTTATATAAAATGAAATCTTGCAGATGATGAGAATGAGGTTGAGAGTGCTTTCAAAAGAGCGATGCCATGGCTTGCTGATGACTTTGCTCTGAAAGATGTCCAAAATGCATTATTTCCAGGCCTGAGCCTAGTTCAATGGATGGCTATGCAGCAAAATCCTCAGATGCTAACAGCTGTGCCCCCTGCTGTCCAGTCTCAATACTTGACCTCTAATGCACTGGGTATGCAGGATGGGATTGGCAGTGTCAATGAAGATCCAGCAAAAAGATTGAGTATGCAGGCACAAAATATTGGCTTACCTAATTTACAGGCTGGTCCAAAAGTGGACCACCCAGCAATTACCTCATTAGCTCAACAACAGCAGCAGTCACAACATGTATTGCAACAGCAGCAGTCACAACATGTATTGCAACAGCAGCAGGTCCAGCCACTGCAGCAAAGTTCTGCGATTCTACAGCAACAGCAAGCCCAGCTGTTGCAGCAGAATGCCATTCACTTGCAGCAGCAGCAAGAACAACTCCAACGGCAACAGTCACAGCCACAACAGCAGTTGAAGGCTACTGCATGTCTTCAGCCAATGGACCAGCACAAGCCGAAAGAGCAACAGCCTTCAGGTGGACAAGCTGTCTCGCAAGCACAACTGTTAAACCAGATTTTGCAACCATCGTCATCTCAGCTGCAACAGTTGGGTTTACCCAAGTCACCTACCCAACGGCCAGGGATACCAGGTTTAACAACCATGGGTTCTATGCCGCAACCACAATTAACTCAGACTCCACAACTGCAACAAACAGCAGAATACCAGCAGGCGCTCCTACAAAGTCAACAACCCCAACTACAACAACTATCACAATCAGAACTGCAGCTGCAGCTGCTTCAAAAGATTCAACAACAAAATTTACTATCTCAGCTAAACCCACAGCATCAGTCCCAGCTGATCCAACAGTTATCTCAGAAAGGCCAGGAAATTCTCCAACAACAGGTTCTTCAGCATCAGTTAGGCGGTGCTGATGCTATGGGCCAGCTCAAGCATTTGCAGCAAACACCTTTGAACCACATGACAGGATCCATGACCCCCCAGCAACTTGTAAGATCGCACTCAGCACTTGCTGAGAGCGAAGAACCATCCAGCTCAACAGCTCCATCTGGTAGCCGCATCTCTCCAATAAATTCATTGAGTAGAGTACAGCAAGGAAGCAGAAATTTGCCTGAGATGCCAGCGACACCACACATTGAGCACCTACTTCAGGAAATTCAAAGTAAGTCAGATAATCGAATCAAGAATGATATACAAGGTAGTAAAGAAACTGTTCGTGCACCTACTCGGCATCCAACTTCAGATCAACTTGACGCATCATCTGCGACCTCCTTTTGTTTAGATGAGAGCCCACGAGAAGGCTTTTCCTTTCCTCCGGTTTGTTTGGATAGCAATGTTCAAGTTGATCCAAGAGACAACTTTCTTATTGCGGAAAATGTGGATACATTAATGCCAGATGCACTGTTGTCAAGAGGGATGTCTTCAGGAAAGGGTATATGCAATCTTCCTTCTGGGAAAAGGGATCATAGGGATGTCGAGAACGAGCTATCCTCTGCTGCATTCAGCTCCCAGTCATTTGGTGTGCCTGACATGTCTTTTAAGCCTGGATGTTCAAGTGATGCTGCTGTTGCTGATGGTGGAATGGCAAGCCAAGGTTTGTGGAACAGTCAAACACAACGGATGAGAACTTTCACCAAGGTTAGTTACTTACCTAAGAATGCATGTACTGTGCATACTGCATACCTATATATTGTGTCCATGCTCTCAAAACCGTCAAGTGTCCTAATATTCTTTTAGAAGTACATTTTATGCACATTTTTTTTTAAAAGTTGTATTTTGGACATTTATCTGCAAACTCACGAGAAAACTCTGCCTTTATCAACTAATAGAAGTGTTATGAAGATTAATGTAGTGTTTAGTTTGCACAGAAAGTTGTTTTGGTGACACTAAGGAATATATATATTGCAATTTTGCATGATATCCTGGAGTTTGCTCTCCAGTTTTCCATAAATGGAATAATTTTTCCCTGATGTAGGGTGCAAGTAGCTAAAACCCCCGATGATGAAGTGTTTATACTAATTAGCTTTATGATAATATTTTCAGTCTACAACCCTGTTTTGGTCTTAGGCTGAATGCTATGCTTATTATATTAAACTCATTTATACCCATGTGTGAAACTGATACCTAAGGATGCAAATATCCAATAATAGCACCATTATCTTTTATAACTAAACTTTATTACATATCCAATCATCTTGATTTGAAGGTTCAAAAGCGTGGATCTGTGGGGAGATCGATTGATATAACACGATACCGAGGTTATGAGGATCTTCGCCATGATCTCGCATGCATGTTTGGTATTCAAGGGCAGCTTGAAGATCCCTACAGAACAGATTGGAAGCTGGTCTATGTTGATCATGAAAACGACATCCTCCTTGTTGGGGATGACCCCTGGGAGTAAGTTGTTCTCTTCCCTTCATCCCTTTGGTGCCATCCTTATCATGATGTTTTTTTTTAACCTGTTACCCCTCTGATGATCTGAAACTCCTGACCTGCAGGGAGTTTGTAAGCTGTGTGAAGAGCATCAAAATACTATCATCAGCTGAAGTACAGCAAATGAGCTTGGATGGTGACCTTGGTTGCATCCCTCCACAAACACAAGCCTGTAGTGCTTCCGATGACGCAAATGCATGGAGGGCCTGATGTAAATACTAATGTGCATCTTACCATTATTTAAAGGATACCGAGCCAGAGATAAAGGATTGGGATACACGTCTAATGTTATTACAAGGTATTACTTAGAGCCAACTCACTGACAGAATTGAGGAAAATACTTGTGGCAGAAGTTATTCAGCAAACTGCCTTCTTTTGGGAGGTCCTGACGCTTTGTTCCACTGAAATCGGGTAATTAGTCAACATAATCAGATTAGTTTTCCTTTTGGATACTGAACTTTGAGCTTGAGAAGCTACCTCGTTGGTCGGGACCTACATTCATTGTAATCCTACGAATTGTTCAATTGTCTCAGTGTATATATGTGCTGGATACATGTAACTGCTGGCTTTGCAACTTGCAAGCCCCATGTAATTGTTCCAGTCTGCTGCTTCCACTACTGAAGTAGTAGACACTGTATTGATTATCTATAACAGAAAATCGATCTGATATGGTACAGTCTTTAAACCCTTACTTTTTTGCAGCTTTGAAAATGTTTACTCTAGGACCATATTGATATTTGCTTTTGGCAGTAATCATACCGGTAGAAATGCAGAGTTACTGTACATCCTGGGATATGTTTTCAGACGTCGAGTTGCTGTCCATGCAAACGGCCCGTGTTGGGAACAAATAGTAGTACACAAATTTTACAATGAACATTTTACAAGTTTTACTCCGTACTAGTACTGTATTTTTCACTATATAAATTGAAAAGAATTGGTCCATTCTATAGAGAAAACCAACCGCACGATTAATTAAAAAAACATGAAAAGCCTAAGAGCATCTCCAAGAGTCTCTCTAAACCCCACTCTCTAAATCCTCGTTTAGAGAGTCATTTGTATATAAATCGTTTTCTATATGTTTCCGTTTTCCAAAAGTTTTTCTATATCTTGTGTGCACTATAAAAAGCTATTCTCTTTTCTATATTTGAAGATCGAGAAATCCGGAACAAAGAGTGGCTATGTTTACATGACCAAATAAAGAAGCTGTTGGAAGGTAACTTTTCAATCAAAATCTCTAAAACTAGCAATTATGATGAATTTAGAGAGTCTCTCGGAGTTGCCTATCTCTCCGGTCTCCACAATCTCCCGCTCTGTTGCCATTTTCCGTTATCACAATCAGGATGCCAATGCCCAATGGGTCATTTCAGACTTTCAGTGTCTGGCCCATTTGCACAATTGCACCGCAGCAGCCTGCAGCTCCTACAACATTCTAGAACAATCCGGTCTAATCGCGCCACCAACCCAAACAACCAACCAACCAAAGCGCAACGAACGGTTAAACCCGGCACGGTACGGTACGCCTCCGGAGCAGCCTACCAGGCAAAATCATGTCAAATTCAACCGAAATTCTCCGGGCCTAATCCCAAATAGGAGCAGGGTAACCCAAGCCCGCGGAGCAGCGGACCGCGGGGGCCCTGGGGATAAAGTGGGGCTGGGCTTTAGCCCGGCTGCGCTTTTAGCCGCTGCTCTGCTCATCTGCTCTCCTCGCATAGGGTTTATCTCCTCCCCTGCTTGCTCCTCTGCCCCCGACTCGCTTCACGCGCACGGCAGCCGGATTCCAACCCGCAGCCCCCAGGCCCCAGCCCCGAAGGTACTATCCCTGGGATTCTCGCTTGTTGGGCGCTGGATTTGGCGGGTTCAGAAGTGGGATTGATGGTCATTTTGGTCTGCTCCGATCCGGTTGGGTTCGTTTGGTTGTTTTGTGGATGGGTTGTGCGGATTCGGGTGGGGGGTTTGGTAGGAGGGTTTGATTTGACGGAGTTTCCTATGTGCGTGGATCGAGCGTGCTCTAATTTGTTGCGGACAGGATGTAAAGCGTGATGGTTGACTGCTGCAATTTGCGGATGAATCTGCTGAAATCTACGATTATTTATTCTAATTTCCGTCATTTCTCGTGTTACGGTTTTGAGATTTGGATGGCATTCACCTCGATTGAATGATTGATTAGGTTGTCTCTTGTCTATCCGAATTGGCAGTCCGTTAGAACACGAGAATGACGTCCGTGCAGCTCTCTGGTGCCAGAGTCGCCGCAGTGGCCTTCACGAACAAGAGCATAGCATCGCCCCCAGCGACTCTCCGGGTGTGCTCGTCGAGGCGCTCGGTCCGTAGCCTTGTCGTCAGGGCTGCCACTGTCGTCACCCCAAAGGTATACGGCCCTCACCCGTGTGGATGTGTCTCACTGTGCATCCAATTTTTTGGCAGAGTGCACTAGATTCCATTCAACTGTTTTGGTACAATGTAGGTATAAGCGTATAGTATGCTTGTGTATGGTTTGCAGTATTGAGTTTAATATGATGTCATGTTGCAGTACACTTCACTGAAGCCTCTAGGGGACAGGGTGCTCGTGAAGCTTGGTGCTGCTGAGGAGAAGACGGCTGGTGGCATTTTGCTTCCTTCAACCGCGCAGAGTAAACCACAAGGAGGTGAGGTTGTTGCTGTTGGAGCGGGAAGGACCATTGGGGATAAGAAAATAGCCGTCGACATTAAGGTAAATTCTTGTTCCGGGTGGGGACTAGTAACTCATATGGATATATGTCTAATCCCTATGGCTATGTTATGAGTCGCTGGTAAATATGGATATGCCTAGTTCATGTTCCATGCTCGTAGCCATAACTTGCGGTAGTGTCATGAGTTGATGCAAGCACGGATGCTCATTTGTAGGCTTCACTTTGCACACATAGGAACGCAAAAATTGTCAAGGGGATGATAAAATTGAAGGTCAAAGGTGTCTGTGAGAAAAGTCATGTGAAAAACCTACAAAAATCCTGCGGTTCTCATTCTCATTGTGACTCTGCTATGCACCTGAAGATTCTACTATAGAATTCATGATTTCTGTTTTTTGGAGCACATATACCCATTTTACTAAAAACAAGAAGACAAAATGGTCCAGTTAATACCACCCAGTAATTTATCTGTAAATCATAACTATGGATAGGACACCTGCCAGCTCTTGCTGTTATTTCCTTTTTTATATGTTGAAGTAGGCATCATTGAGGTCTGTCCATCAAATTGGTGCAGTTCTGTCCACTGTCTATCAAGTTTTGTGCAGTTCTAGTGTGCAAATGATACACTGTTGAGTGTTGAAAGTATAGGGTGTCTATTTTCATATGTACCAAATGGTGTATCTGGTTGTATGGAGCAAAGGTATACCTTATGTTTCATGCTGTTCATGTGCAAGTTGTACCTGTGACTGAGATACTAAAATTGAGTTAGTAGCCATTGGTGGTGTAAAACAAAAGGTATAGCTAATTTTTTTACATACTGCTTAGAACCGAGTTGTACCTTTGGATTGAGGTGTTTGGAAGTGCAAACTGCAAAGCAGAATGTATAGCTAATGTGTTACATGGTGTTGGTACAGGATGCATCTGCTAGCTAGTATAACTGAGTTAGTGTAGCCCTTAAGTTTCCTCAAGTTAACAGCGCTCAAAGTTAACTTGTTTATAACTAGCTATCCCTAGTTTGTCTTCCAAGTCGTGAAGATCAGACGCCCCTATGTCAGGTTCTCTCCTATTTATAGCTCATGGTGTTTCTCACAAGAAGCTTAAGTGAGTTTTACTAGCAACAAACTTAGGGGTTATCTCAATCGAACTAACTCACAGGTTCAAAGCAATTTGTACCTGTGTAATCTGCAATGAATTGCCCACATTTTTTTCTACACACCATGAAATTTCACACCATTTGCTGTGCATGGAAGTAGCATTCCTAACTTTTGAATGGTGCATCATTTACACAAAATCCATACATGTTCTTGATGGATAAGAACTCAACCTGGTTGTAAATGGACGAAGTTCCCTGGATCCACATGGCATCAAGCCAAAACTTCCTATAACGTTACGAGCAGCAAGCTGATTTTTTGTTTGTATTTGTTATACAAATGGTACCCAAAAGATGCCAACCATATTTTGGACTAGCAAAGTGTAACAAAATATGACATTTGTAGAATTCTTGCTTAAATTTGGTTCGTTAGTTTTGGACTTTCAGCACATCCCACAATGGTTTGTTGGTATAACCAAGTTTTTGTTTGCCAAGCTTTGTCTATAATTTGGTCTGAGCCCCAACTTTTTGGCTATGCTCTGTACCTGGCAATGCTAAAATTTGGTTTGGTTACTTATTATCGCAGTCGAGATGTGCACTTAGCTTGTATGTTTTATCTGGTAACTGGTGTAGGGAATACAGACAAAGTTTGGGTTAATCTTGTAACTGGTATTACGAAAATTTGAATGAGTTTGGGTTAAGGGAGTGACGGTAGGGCCCACCCTTTCTGAAAAACAAAAAAGAAACTGACAATTTGCAATTTTGCATATTTAGGAACAATTCATTAAACCTTCGAGGGTTGTAATTCTCTCCCGGGACCAGTTGTGATGCATGAGTCCGAAACTATTTATGTTGATTGATTAACAGAAAAAACTTGTATTTGGTTTACAATTGAAAGTTTGCAACAGGCCAGTTTACTTTGGTTCCTGAATAATTTTAACTTGGCCCTGTCATCTAATACAAGGGAAATGAGGCAGACCTGGAAATATAAGCATGCATATTTGGTTGTTTACAACTTGAATTTCCAGTCATACAAATATCTTCAACCAGTTATCTTCTGTTTTGCGATTAAGTTATGTTAAAAGAGATCAGGATAAACTTTGGTCAGTTTATGCGATTAGTTTGTTTTTATCGAACTTGCTTCCTGTACAGTCCTGCTGGAGGTGGACTCTTATGTCTAAATGTACTAGCAGAGAAGTTGGATGCAACAATGCTGTCAATCTAGTTACTTTTCATAAGCCCTACTGTCTAAATGCTTATTTAGCGTTCTCCTTTCTGTGGTTCTCCATAAAATACTTTGCAGTAATATGTATGTTTTGTCTTTTAGACTGGGTCAGAAGTTGTGTACTCGAAGTATGCTGGAACTGAGGTTGAATTCAATGATGCGAAGCATCTCATTCTAAAAGAGGATGATATCATTGGTATTCTTGAGACCGATGATGTGAAGGATATGAAGCCTCTCAATGACCGTGTTCTCATCAAGGTATTTGTATGTTCCCCGTTCTGTGAGTTTTGTCAGACATTGTTTTGATTTCGGGTTGTAAACTTGGAGATTTGTGAATTGTTCTTACATCCTTACTCTTGTACCGAATAGCTATCTTTTAGTAACATTTCTCCTGGCATCCCATGACAGGTTGCAGAAACTGAAGACAAAACTCCTGGGGGCCTTATCCTGACTGAAACAAGTAAAGAGAAGCCATCCATTGGAACGGTGAGTTCTTAGCACCAGTTTGCCTTAAGGTTATATTATTGTCTTGGTTCCATAGCTGCGAACCTAGAAATTGTTAGGGCCATATGTTATCATTTCATCTTTGCAAGCTGTAGCTTGCAGGATTTGATACCAAGATTCAAGTATATTGCTAAAAGTTGCAGTCTGAACATAGGCGTCCATCTGAATACATGAGCTAAAACAACCTATTGTACCCGTGCAGGTTGTAGCTGTTGGCCCGGGCCCTCTGGACGAGGAAGGCAAGAGGCAGCCACTGTCAGTACCGGTGGGTGGCACAGTACTGTACTCCAAGTACGCAGGGAGCGAGTTCAAGGGCGCGGACGGCACGGGTTACATGGTATTGAGAGCGTCGGACGTGATGGCTGTCCTCTCTTGATCGCCTCTCGTTTCCACTCTAGTTTGCAGCCAATAGGTGTGAGGTGGTATGAAACGATCGCTTTGTGGTGATCAATCTCTCCAGTTCCGTACGATCGGATAGAATTTGTATGGCCACAGGTTACGAGAGCTACTTGTGTGGGTGACGGAAACGTCGATATCTGATAGTGAGGACACCTGAGTTGATTTACAAAAGGACATTTTTGGGGTGAAATCCCCTTCTTTTGCTGTCGTCTATTTACCGGCGGCGTTCTGGACTTCTGGTGTTGTACCCGTTTTTAACGATTTTTTTTGAAGCCTCTCCTACTGGGTACAGGTGTAGCACCTGTTCATGTGCTACTCACGCACTCACACCACCACACGCACACCAACACACCCCGCACAGACACAAACCTACACCTACACACTGTGTCGAAGACTGCATGATGAGGAGCGTCAACAAATCTCTTTGTGGCACCATGCATGGAGAGACACGTCACCTGAAATTTATTTGGGGATAAACCCCGGTGAGAGACGGGAGCCGAGCCCAGGGCTCTAACTCGCGCCGGCACGGAACGAACCACGGGGATAAACCCCGGTGAGAGACGGGAGCCGAGCCCAGGGCTCTAACTCGCGCCGGCACGGAACGAACCACGCGTCTCTGCCACTCACGCTACGCAGGGTTATCATTTTTAACGAATTGATTGGCAAGAACTATGGACGATGCGATGGCCAGAACCGGCCCGTTTGTTGTCGCCGAACGTGTACGACTCGGGCTGGTGTCCGCCATGTACGCTTGGTTTATCAGCCATCAGACAGCAGTGTTTTTCTCTCAGCAAAAATCAGCACCAGCTACCAATCAACCAACAGTGTTTTTCTCTCAGCTAAAACCAGCCAACCGAACAGGTCGATGGCCTAGCAAACTTGTAGCTCACCTAAGCAAGCAAGGAGGCTGAGGTGAAATTCTTGCTGATGGCAGAGTTCAAACATTCGTAGAGCAAGCAAGGAAGCTCAGGTGAAAATCATAGCTGATGCCCGAGTTCGAGTTCAAACATTTGTAGCCGCCTAACCTAACCATAACTGATGTCAGAGTTCGAGTTCAAACATTCGTAGCCGCCTAACCATAGCCACAGTTTCATTTCAGATATGGGCTCTTTTTTTTTTGAACAAATCAGACTTGATGAAGACCTCGACTGTGACTACGAGTGGTATATATGCTTGCAGGAATGTGAAAATAGAAATCTAGTATAAAGATGCATGGATGTACTACGTACAAAACAGAGTCGGCAACGGGGCTACAGGACAAACAAATCTCGCTCAAAATAGCCGGCCCCACCTTTGGTCCTTCGGGCGGCGCCAGCTCGCGCAATCGACGGTGTGGATGCATCTCCTTCTGTTCCCTCACGCGGTCACGTAGAAAACCGTAGGCGCATCTGTATTGTACAAACAGCAGCCTGTGAATAAAACGTCGCGCGTCTGAATTGAACGGTGACATGCTGGCATCGTTACCGGCCACCGTCATTGTTCTCGCTCTCAACCATTGAGCGCATGTGGGGCGCAACCGACAGTGACTGAAGTGATGTGAATCGAACCAGTTGTTACTGTTAACGGTTATACTAGCTTGGGTTATCCATTGTCTCCTACAGTATTGTTTGTACATGTTCACTTTGTTTCTCCTAGAGTTCCGTTATTTAAATTCGTACTCTAATAAAGTAGCTCTGGAGATAAATGCAATGGACGCCACTTAGAGCAATTCGATAGCCTTTAAATCAGACCCTCTGAATATTAAAATGAGGGTTGTCTCTATTTTTCAAGGGCATCAAAACTCATTCCAACTCCAGCAATAACTCTTAGGAATAGATGACTCCTCCAGAAATGGAGGGTAAAGGCATAAATTTGGAGACTTCTCCAAAATTAGGGGACAAATAAAGAATATGCTAATACGGTGCAACTTTTTTGCTCGTCCGTCGAAGATCTGGAGTTGCTCTTAGCTGTGGCCATGAGTCCTCTGTTGCTTCATGGTTTCCTCGTTCGCAATACAAAAGCAAAATAGTGGTGCTTCTATCAGTCTTAAGATATGGTGTCAGTTTAGTCTTTGGGATGTACTCATAGGACGGTGAGTTCAACAAACGTGCATATAAGTGCCTATGTATATATATAGTATTTCGATATATATAAACAATGCTATAAAAGAAAAATGAGGACCAGGTGTGTCCGAGGACCAGTGGATGGTCGCTTCTCAGTGTGATGAGTGATTGACAACGTGGTGTTGGACTGACTCTTGGCCGAGTACTGCAGGTGTTCGATGCGACTTGGTCTGCGTTGGTGCAGGTGAAGAACAAGTGCGAAAGGTCTTCGAGGAGTGGAGACAAGTAGGCTTGGTTCGAGGGACCCGGTGGCCAGACGAGATCAAGGGCGGTCGGCATGGTGGCAAGGAAAAGCAAGATGAAGTCGTGAGATGGGCCGGTACAAGGTAGCGGCTGAAGACCGAAGCTTGCACGCGGGGTTTGATGGTTGGGCCACAAAACCATCGGAGGAGGGTTTCTCGGTTTGGGCCTGAAAACCGAGCCCGAAGGCCCAACGTGACGGAGACGTGATCCGGGCGCGTTCGGGAAGCTTCGAAGCGGTGGACGCGTGGCGGGATCCGGGAGCTTGCGTAGGAGCGAAGCGAAGCCGGATGGACGGCGCGTACCAGCCGGAGGAGATGCCTGTGATTTTACTGCGTTGCCCTGCGGGCGTGTTTCGTAGAGTTTAGCAGTAGGGTAGTCCAGTCATTTCCCCCCACCAGGACTCAGTATTAGTAGGGGTGGACGGGATGGCATCCCAAGCTCTCTATAACCCTAGTTCATTTGCACTTTGCCTCTCTCTCTAGTTTTCTCTCTCTAGGCTAGCCAGTGCATCATTGATTCATCTGAAGCGGGAGGATGTCGGGTGGTTGCTAGCCTTGTATAGATTGTGACCTCTGTGTTTGTTAATCAATGAGCTAGTTTGAATCATCTCCTTCTATCTTCCCGAGTTCGTTTTTGTGCCATTTTCGTTCGTTCTTCGATTCTTCGTTTCTAGTCCGTTTGGGTCCGGATTTGTTTGTGGAGATCATGAGTGAGTGCCTTGCGCACCTTTGTGTATGATCTTGTTTCCCCAAACGCCGGGAATCGGGCTGAATTTGAAGTTTTGCGGATGAACTCGTGGGTAGGTGCTTAGTTCGTGTGATCTACGATTTCTCGATTTGTAGGGCATTAGAGGCTGAGATTTTTGGGGCATATCTTCACCTTAGGGTGCTAATCATCTCCCCAAAGTTTTGTCTCAAGAGCTCTAGCCGTTTGGGAGATCCGGTGTTGGATTTGGGAGAGAAATCCCGCGATTCACTGTAGCAGTTCGTTCTGTTCGTCCGACGATTTTTACGGACGGTCCGCGCGATCTTGTCGGACGGTCCGTCGTCACCGCGGACGGTCCGCGCTTGCGTGGCGGACAGTCCGTGAGGTTCTGGAGATTTCGGGTGTTTTTACGGACGGTCCGCCGTGTCATCGCGGACGGTCCGCAGTGTCACCGTGGACGGTCCGCCGCGTCATCGTGGACGGTCCGCCGCGTCACCGCGGACGGTCCGCCGTGTCACCGTGGACGGTCCGCCGTGCACCTGTCAGGATCTATTTCGTTTGATCTTTTGAGTTTGCTTCCGCTATTTGTGTTTGATCGAGGCTTGTTCCTAAGGTTGGTAGGTCCGGTGTGACTACGCAATCTTGGCAAGTTCGTGAGGATTTCTCCGGTTGTGAATTTCGGGATATAGGCCAAGTTTCGAAAGAAATTTTCATTGGCTCCCATTCACTCCCCCCTCTCTGGTCGCCATATCGGTCCTTCAAAAAAACTCTTGCTCGATGGAAAAGAAAAATGCTAGAACTACCAAACATATAACTATAGGGAGTGGACCCAAAATGTGAGCATGTTTTTCTTATCTTGGAATCGGGCCCAAGTACGTTATATCTCCACAACGATACAAGTTCCATCCATTTCTCTTTTAACTCTGTACTATGTTAACAAAATCTCATTTAAGTGTGGACGATCCAATACACTGGAATTAGCTTTATGCCCTCAAGCTCTATCACCATCTCACTCATCAGTTTTGGGTCCCCGATAGCCGTCTTGTACACACCATCCACTTATGCTACTACATTGTGCCTAATTAGTCAACTTGTGCGTAACATGTCTTCAACTTAATAATAAATTTCTCTTTTACTCCAAAAAGGCGAAAGTTGTATTTTCATGGGATTTCACCAAAGTCAATTAGCCCTGGAGCCGCCCCTAAGGGTCTTCCTTTCATGTCTCTCCATTTATATTGTGATCTAGAAGCCTGGAACATGTCATGCACATACTGACAATGATAGGTCCCATTGAAGATGAAGAAATCGGCAACACCATTGGTCGAAGGGGCAAGTAAGCACAGATGGGTTAAAAGTTTCTTCAACTTGATCATTGCAAAGAACACAACAATAGCTAGGCCGTACCATAATGTTTGTTCGGCAGGGCAAGTTTCTCATGTTGAGCCTGCCTTTCTGGAGAAGCTGGAAGAAAATTTTGTGCCCATTTCTACAACACGATTTTCATATCCACTTGGACAATGAAGAAACTTGGCAGCAGGTTCCACTAGTCAATTATAGAGCAATTGTTAACACAATCGAAGACTAACGTAGCCAGATAGAAAGATTAAAGAGTTTCCTCAAATTTATCTCCTCCAACTAGTATGGATCACATGTTTGATGACTAGTTGGCAGGGATAAATATGAAGCTCAGACTTCAGATATTAGCGGGTGCTAGTGCCATGTGTTGGGTATCCAGAAACGAAGTGGTTTTTGATAAGAGCCTAGTGCCTTCTTACTTGCAAGTACTGTTCAGAGGAACACATTGGATCCAGTTTTGGTCTTAGCTACAGAAAGAGAACAACAAACCCGCAATGATCATGGGGTGTTGGATGCTGGTTTCGATGATGAGATCAGGACTTTTTATTTATAGCTCGGACCTTCAGAATTTTGTTTTCCTCATTTTTTGGCTTGTTGAAGTTAATATCTTGTAATAATAAACAACTTTATGCATTGATTAATGCAGCGACTAGGATATTAATAAAATATTCCTTTTTTCTAAAAAAATATTGTCACAAAGAATAAATGAGAGAGAAGAGTGTCCGCGTGTGCAAAGCAGCAAAAATTGAGTACCTGTTTCACAAAAAAAACAAATGATTACCTTCAGTTCGTAGATTTATCCATGAATTTATATTATAACACTTATTATGTTTTTTTCCAGAATTGTTAATCTGTCATAGTTCCAAATAGCGGGCTATAGTGGTTGGAGCTAGCTACAACATTGTATATATATGAAATAGAAGGCTATAGCGGCTGAGCAAAGAGGTCTCCGCTAAATGTTATAGGCCGCTATTTGAAACATTGCTCTTTGTAGGTGGACAAGTTAATCTACAATATCATAAATTAAAGTCTAAAGTATCTTAATCTCTTAACTAATTAAGAGAAACTACAAAAATATCTAAATGGAATACTTCCCCCATCATTTAAAATGATATCTAACTAAGTAATGTCAAAAGTTAAACAAGGGAGGTGTTAAGTGTTATACAGTTTAACTTTGTGCTTGTTCATGGCTTTGGTTGCAAGAAAAAGTTGTCTTGAAGTCGTATAGCCCAGTCCACACAGGCTCTTGCTGTACACACACGGTGGGGCGGTGGGCGGACAACTAAGCAAACATGCATCACCATCCCGCTCCCCAGCCTCCTCCAATGTGCGAAACCTAACAAATTAAAAGCAATCGGCCTCGCGCTCCAAGTTTCCTGGTCATGGTGCACTCGTCAGGTGCAGCAGCATATATATACATATATAAGCTGCCTAATAACCTGCAGCCTACGAGGACGCGGGTCGCGCAGCCGCGCCATTGCCTGCTCCGCAGTTAGTTATTGGCTCTCGAGCGAGTTCGTGGCATGCTGCCCAGCGCAGCGCCGTCGTCGTTGCTGCCGCCGTCGGGGGAGAGGAAGTACAAGGGCGTGCGGCGGCGGAGGTGGGGCCGGTGGGTGTCGGAGATCCGCCGCCTCCCCAACAGCCGCGAGCGGATATGGCTCGGCTCCTACGACACGCCGGAGAGAAGGCGGCGCGCGCGTTCCACGCCGCGTACCTATGCCTCCGCGGCGCCGCGGCGGACGACGGCGGGCTCAACTTCCCGGGATCGCCGCCCGCCGCCGTCGTCGGCACCACCAGCGACCCGGAGGAGGTGCGCGCGGCCGCGGTGTCAGTGTCACACGCCAACCGGGCCGCCGGCACCGCCGCCGCAGGTCCATCATCGGAGGCAACCGAGCCCCCGCCGGCGGCAACTGCGGCGGTGCCTGCCCCGCGGCTGCATCAGCTGCAGGTGTCCGTCGAAATCTTCGACTGGTCGGCGGAGCACGTGGCCAACCCACCGCCGCTCTTCTCGCCAACCGTGGTGGGAAGTCATGCGCACCTGCCGGCGGCGACGCTGACGCCACCGACGGACGACGTCGACGTCGACATGATGGAGGAGAACGAAAGTGGCTTATGTCCGGGGCTTTGGTGTTTTGATTGTGGTGATGATCCACGTCACTGATCACGGTAATTGACAACGAAGAAACTAGATAATAAACCTCAAATTTTGCACTATGAAAAGCCAAAATCTACACTTCAAGTTTCTTGAAAACAAAAGAACAATATAATATCACACTATCACCCAACTCCAAGGCCACACGGACATAGGAGTACACTTCGCGAAGGAGGCGACGGTACAAGCAATTGCTAATACATACGACGCGAACGCCCTTGTATGGCTGGTAAAATATTTCCATTTCATTGTTGATTTCTTATTTTTGAGAGAGCATAGCAATAAGCTTCATTTTTGGGCATTTCTTCATCCGCGGCCCTCACTACTAATATGGCTTGATCCCGCTAAATCCTGGTGCTCGCACCTTTTTCTGGAACTTTCTCAGGATTTACCGACGTTATGCGTTAAGTGGTAAGCGGCCTTCCCGTCGACAACGAGGCACCAATGGTGACTTCGAGAATCTCCAGATCTGCCGGGTGCTCAGTCCTTCGAGGTGCTCATAGAGGTAGGGTTTGCGTACGTGTATTCGTAGGGTGAGTGTGCGTGCTTGTGTGAGCGTCTATGTTGTACTGTGTAATTCTCAAGAAAAAAATGACAATTTAGGAGTGTCATAGGTTTACTCTTGTGGCGTCGACACCAAGACGGCTGGTGATCGACTTCTTTAATTAGGGCATCCACAATAATTTAGACAGCTGTTGTCTAATTAATACACACAGACAGCTAAATAGATAGCTCTACAATGGACTGCCTATTTAGTTGTCTATATGATAATTAATACACACTCGGTGATGAGATAATAAACAACAAGGTCTCTTTCCTCGTTAAATTATGGCTATATCAGCTCATTTTACTTATATGATAATAAAAAAATAGTAGATGTCTAACCGTTGTATATGCCCTCAGTCTTCGTAACATAGATGCCGGATATGGGTCATTGATGGTTGAGAAACATTTATCTTCCACTGGAATTACAAAAATCGTTGGGTCAGAGTGTGACAACTATGGAGAAAGGATATGCTTTTGGCCCGTCATCTCAATTTCGAGGAAGAAACAAGAGATACGGGCGGGACTGTGGGCTATGGATTGGGAGGCCCAATAGCACAAAGAAACAATGGGCCTGTTTACTTCCAAAACTTTCTCTCTCCAAACTTCACTATTCCCTGTCACATCAAATCTCTCTCCTCGTGCATGGAGCAATAAATGTGGGTAAATTACGAGACGAATCTTTCAAGCCTAGTTAGATCATGGTAGAATAATGTTTACCACAAACAAACAAAAAGTGCTACAGTGCGCTACAGTGACCGATGTGACTTTTTCACCCTCTTTTCACAAACTAAACACCCCCGTTATAATGGAAATGGCCCGCACACGTTGACCCCTGGACCGGGCGACATGGAACTCTGGTGACGCTGTTATCGACTATCGTGATTGAATTTGCTTCTTAGAAGTAGTAGCAAAACTACACTGCTTGTCCGATCGAGCAAACTAGCAAGTCCGTCCGCCAGAGAAAAGTAATAAGTTCTAGATTACCAGGTTACCATAATTATTGTGTCAACGATTCAACGAAACCGCGTGAGCGTTCAGTGTGCAAGACCTGACGCTGCTCCAAAATAGGAATCAATAACGATAACGGATCGTGTGTCCAACTCGGCAACTCCTTCCTTTGCCGAGGCTCGCGCAAGACCCATCCAAATTCCAATCATCGCTGATCTGATTTGGACTGGTTTGTTTCTACTTCCACAGTGTCATATGTTCACAGTTCACACACAACCCAAAGACGATACGTTCGCTGGATCAAGGCGCAAAATGTCACCTGCCTCGAGTCACCTCATGAAAAGATTCGGGGTAGGCCAAGAACCAGCCATACACGTTCGTCCACGGGCAGTAGAGCACAAATTATAACACGTTACCCACTAAAAATTCTGCGAGGCGTCAGCCAGCTCCAATTCCAATTGCGCCTTCAGATTGCAAATAAATTCATGAGATTTATGATGATACTACTTTTAACACAAATCAGTGATTTTTAGCGGTTAAGAAACTTGGCATTTTCAAAAAGTCTAGATCACCCCCTCACCTATGAGAGTTGGACTATATAACCCCAACCTATAAAACGGTCTATATCACCCCCTGAACTTTCCAAAACCGGTTAAATTAACCCTAAAGCAATTTTGAAAAAATATAGTAAATCACAGAAAATATACTAAAGCATACCATATTATATCCTATGCTTTACTATATCAATGATTTGAAGATGCATGTAGTACTTAATAAAATTTACTTTTATGAACTCCTAAGGGTATGATTAATAATCCAGCCAGTAGCAGGCTATAACCGAGGCTCGATTATGCTCTTTTTTTTTTCATTCATCACCACAACGTCATTTACTTCTTCTCTGTCTTACGTGGTGATGGGTCTCACCAGTCACCACTCGCCCGTTTCCTTGTCTCCCCTATTTTCTCTCTCTTCTGCATCAGATCGATTTCGTCGACTCTTCACCCTTTATTAGACTTGCTCTAATAAATGATTCTGAATTCTGACTGGAAATCGTATTCATCCTTTTATTTTTAAATCAATGATGTTTAGAAGAAACAAATTATTTCATTTAAAGATGTATGTAGTACTTAATAAAGTTTACTTTTATGAGTTAATAAGCTAGAAAGATTGTGTTTGACTTCGGGTGGGTGAGTAATTAATGCATCCTACTTCATCATACTGGGCACTGAATCTTGGACTGAGGTTATTTCAGTTTGATAAATTAAAGATAGCAAGTGGTGGTACTGTTGCTTTGGTGATATTTGTGCAGTACTAAAACATTGTTAACACTTGGTGAGGAGACCCAATCAAACCATAGTGATAGGGAGTACGTTCATCTCGGCATTCATATCTTTGGCGGATAACCATGGCACTTAAATTTATTAGCATAAACAGGTGGGCTAAGATTGGTCCATGATTGTTTTATTAAGAATGAAGCAACAAGTCATGTAAATTTGCTCCCGCAAAGGTTTGAATCTGACTATACTAGATGCTACTCAATCGCACCAACCACTAAGTTTACAGACCCTTTCATATACAACATTCATTTTTTCTTACAAAATTCATTTTTTTACAACATTCATATTCTAGCAGAATGCGGGGCTAGTAAAATCCATTACCTTTGTTGCAAATTATCTCCTCAAATAGAAAATCATTTTCAAACCATTAGACAGTTAGAGCTTTGATTCTAGTTAGGGCCGGGTGGACGAGCCAGCTCGGCTTGGCTCGTTCTGAGCTCAGACCGTTAAGAAAATGAGAAAAAAGCTAGCATGGTTCAGTTTGTTAATAACTTGAGCTAGCTCGTTAAACTCACGAGACCGAAGTAAATTTTAAATTATTATTTTAATTATATGAAATATAAAAATATAGTAATTATAAGATCTTTATACTTTCAAAATCTACTTTATTATAATATAATAGTAGAACATAACATACCATCGCCTAACGCCATGGAGAATATAGAACTTGGAACTAATCTTAAAAATAATTTTCTCATTCATCTACCGACCTTCTGGCTCGTTTTGATTCGTGAGCTGGCTCGTTAATGAAACAATAGAAAACAATTGTTTGGTTTGTTAAAAAATCTATCAAACCAAGCCGAACCAAGTTGGAACCAAGCCACGTCAGCTCATGAGTTTCGAACTTTCGATGCAACACTGATTCCACGAGAGTTTAAACGAAAAGACTCAAATGGAAAAGTTTCAATAGCAAACTTATGACGATGTTTTGTTCCCAAATTAAAGCGCGCACACACACGCAATGACGCAAAAGCACGGAACCGTACACTTCGAAGTCTGAGTCTAAGTGTTGCCAGATATCTCGCTGTAACCAGGTTGGGCGGACAAGTCAGCAAAAGACCCAAAGACCCCATGTGTGTCACCATGCATCCCACTCGTTCTCGCCGCGTCTCCAGCTTCATTCCTCCTACGTGCGCCACCTGATCGTCCGTATGTATAAGACGAACGGCCTCGAACTTCCCCGTCCATGCATGCACTCAACCAACCTACGACGTAGTTCAAGTCGATCACAAGGACGGTTGCGCAGGCAGCCATTAATTAATTGTCCGGTGCTGCACTAGCTGGTTAATTAGCTCGATTGTTTGATCGTGTCATGCTGCCCAGCGCGGCGGCGCCGACGCCGCCGGAGCAGGGGCATTCGCGGCCGCCGCCGCCGTCGGGGGAGATCAGGAAGTACAAGGGCGTGCGGCTGCGCAAGTGGGGCCGGTGGGTGTCGGAGATCCGGCTGCCCAACAGCCGCGAGCGGATATGGCTCGGCTCCTACGACACGCCGGAGAAGGCGGCGCGGGCGTTCGACGCCGCGTACGTCTGCCTCCGCGGCGCCGGCGGAGCCGACGGGCTCAACTTCCCGGGCTCGCCGCCCGACGTCGTCCGCCGCACCTGCGACCCCGAGGAGGTGCATGCGGCCGCCGTGTCACACGCCAACGGCGCCGCCGCGTCGCCATGGAATGCAGCCGTGCCGTCGGAGCCCACGCAGGCTCATCATCACGGCCGTGAGCCGGCAATGGAAACTACGGCGGCGCCGTCACCGGCACCGGCGGCGGCACTGGAATCGCTGCAAGTTTCCGTCAAGAGCTTCGACTGGTCGCAGCTGCTGATGCTGCCCGATGATCTACCGCCGCTGTTCTCTCCAACTGAGATGGGGAGCCATGCGTACCTGCCGGCGGCGATGATGTCACTGACGGCGGAGGACGACGACGTCATCGACATGGAGGAAAACGAAAGTGGCTCATTCCCTGAGCTTTGGAGTTTTGATGATTCTATGGGCGGACCATGTTGACAACGAAACGAGAGAAACGTGAAAAAAAAATTTCTGGCCGACCATCTGTCTGCCCGTGTCTCTCCGATCCTGTCGTAGATAGCGTTGACGCCAGTCGTCACCAATGCATGCATGTTTAGGAAGCAAAGGTTACTTTTTACTTCTACACAACAATGTGTACCTCCGCACGCGCCATTAGTCATAGACCAAGAAAACCAACACAGATTCATTGCATATGAATTTCAGTCCCCGTCCCCGATGACTTTGACAAAACTCCCATTATAATGCAGTAATGCTATTTGCATTGGCTTCCCATGTCCCCGACAATTTTCCTAGCGAAAGAAATAAAATATTCTTCTCTTTCGGTTGTCTCCCGCCCGGTGACTTCGAACCAACAAGCAGACCGCTAGAATACATACGCATGTATTTCTCCATTCTCAATTATAGATCATTTTTTATTTTCTAGATATATAAAATTAGATTCTCCATCCGTTTTAAATTATAGTTCGTTTGACTTTTTTACTCTAAATTTAACCGCTCGTCTTATTCAAAATTTTGTGTAAATATTTTTGTGGTGGCTTATTTTATGAATAAAAAATCTTTAAAAATACCTTAAATTTGACTATATTTACACAAATTTTTCACAAAAACGAATTGTCAAAATTATGGTAAAAAAATCAAACGAACTATAATTTAAAACGGAGGGAGTATATGCTATGTCTAAATGTATAAAAAAACTATGTATTTTTATAAAATTTAAAATAACTTAAAATTTGAAATAGAAAGAGGAGACTGTGTTAGCCTTTATTAACACATAGATAAAGGTTGTTGTGATAAATTATTGGAAATCTATCTTGCCTAAACTATCTCTGGTTGTGCGAATTGATCATATATTAGCCGGTAAGATTTCTTGTAGCGGGAATCTGTCCACTAGAGTTTGAGTCCTCTACTCAGCACTGGTATTGAATCTGCCGACCTAGTCAATTAATGTAGGACATAAGCCATCAAGGGTTATTCTTAGGTCATATAAATACACTCATGTGGCCTCCTATGGAGATGAGATGCTTCATTAAATATTTTCGGTACGTACTAATACTAATAAGGTGTATTTTTCGCGAAAAGTACACTTGTATCAATGTAGACTCGTGTGGCACACCTAGCTACCACGCAGCCCATATTTTCTCTCCTTATATTTTTCACCTAATTGTAGTACAAGTGTACAACACATTCAGCTATTAGCATTGAATACGCGCACGCATGCATGCAAGATTGCAAGTCGGTATACTTTATCGGCGAAACACTCTTTCTAGAACCTTTTCCTGCTAAACGTGGTCCCTTGCTGGCTTTGCTGCAAGTTCTACCATCCACTGCATTTTGCATTGGAATCAACGTAACGAAACCGCGTGAGCCGTGTTGAATGTATATGATGCGTGGTTTGGTGCGGTGCTGCTCAATATCGTTTCTGAATTCGGACATGCTAAATATTGTTTTTGAATTTGGAGCTGCTCAACAACACTAAGAGCTCAAATATAATATTGAAATAATTGAACACTAATCACCGGAAAGAGATAATTAACACCGGTCTTCCACGAGCCATCTTTCGCATGATCATTTCTGCCTTTATTTCCTGTAACAGCGGCACCAAATCAAACCGTCTTCCCTCAAGAACACATCAGTCCCGCTCGTCCACACGGCGGAACAACGATGAAGTCCGGTGGGATGGAAGTGGCTCGACGGATGTGGCGAATCGGGACGGCGGCGCTCAGTCCCGGCGATGGCAAGGATGCAGGGCAAGGCGGCGACAGGCGAGGGGGAGCTGAGCAGCAGCTGGAGTGTGAACTGGAGGAGGCGCGGGAGCAGTCGCCTGCGCCTGCGGCGGCGCGCTGAGGGCACCGCGGCGGTGACGGATCGGGGCGAGTGCGAGGCCGTCGCCGCCTCCCCTGACCGGGCGGGGCAGGTGGTCGAGCGGCGCAGGCGGACGGGCGGGCAGCTGAGCGGCGCAGGCGGGTGGGCAGGCAGCCGAGCGGCGGCGCGGCCGGCCGAGTGGGGCGGGCGTTGGCGCGGCGCTCCGTCTCCGTCTCCGTCAACCATCGTGGTTGGCGGGGCTCCGTCTCCGGCGCTCCCGCACCGCCGCTGGCCGGGCGTGCAGGCCCTGTGCCGCGAGGCCCCCTCCGTCGTAGGCTGGGCGGGCGCTGGGCGTATGGGAGAAAGAGAGGAGAGGAGAGAGCGAGAGGAGGGAGAGGACAGAAGAGAGAGAGGAGAGAGATGTGGCCGACATGTGGGCCCCGTAGCCACGTGGCAGCCACGTCAGCAAAACCGCCATGTAAAACCAAAAGTAAACGGTTTCAAGAGTTTAATGACCAAACATTTCTGGTTTTGGAGTTTGATGGTCGAAACCAAACCCGCCCAAGAGTTCGATGGCCAAAAATAGACTTTTTTTCTAATATAAAAGAGCATGAGTTCAAGGACCAGTGAAAGACATAAACTCCGTGCATTTTCAAACCGGATCATAAACGTATAGGCAGCCAAAATCAAGCAGTCCTTACGTATAGATCCCCGTTTTCACGCGGGAAATTCCCTCTTTTTTCCTGGGTGGCATTCTTCTGTTTTTAGTGTGGAAAAAAGGGAGGCGTGCTGCCTCTGCTTGCTTTATGTAACAGGTTGGCCTCAGCTCCTGTCTTCCATACGCGAGCGAGGTGGGAAAACACGGTATCCTGTAGCTGAGTGTGGAAGTCCATACGCCACAGACTAGTGAGTGATGTAGCAAGCAGAGGCCACAGAATGATTGGAGGTAGTAGTGAGTGAGGCTCTCTCTCGGCCGAGTAATTTCCCCATGGATCATTGCGTGTTAGCCCACTAGCCCTTGCACATCACTCACTCGGCAATTTTCTGCACTTCTAAAAATGGAAATGAGTGGAGCTACCATATAAATCAACTGTAACTTTACTAGTCTGACTGTAACTGAGGTGCAAATCAAACAAATATTCAGTGTAGAGACACGTGAATTATTTTGTTTATCTAATGTAAGTAGCCATCATCAGCATCTCAGCAATCTACTAACAAGTAATAATATCAGGAGATCAAGACATCGAGAACTGGTAGCAGTCCCGTTACGGATTTGTTGGATGCTGCTCTTCGAGCAGTGTGTGCTTTATTGTAAACTGGTAATCCCAGTATCTTTTGGGGATGCTTTATATATAAAGCTGGCTACGGCCTTTCATGGAGAACTAGTAGCACTAAAATAACAAGAGGCATAATTAAATCGTGTGTCTATGTCATTTTATTTGCATATTGGGAATGGATACTGCAGCAGATTCCCTTTCTAATCCACTCTTCTTTTCATTTTTCCCTTCTCTTTCTGCATATATACATTCTATTGTAAACTCCATTTCAGCGCTCGAATTATTCGAGCAAACATAATGCAACGATATTTGAAATCCACTATTATAGGTCAAATACAAAATAATCCATATAAAGGCGCGTGTTGCTGCATGCATGGTAGTACGGAATGTGCTGCCACACACGCGTAACAATCGAATCCAGCATGTGGCCATGCGGCTTGCAGGGTGCTCTCGGCTAGCCAGCAGCTTGCACACCCACGCTAGCTAGACACGGGCCGAGCACACAACTTGGCAGGGCGAAGATGAGTGGCCTTGCAGCGCGTGACCCTATAGTGCGCACTGCGCGGCATATGTGGCGATTGGGACGGGTCACGGGCGGGCAGGCGGCAAGGGAGACTGACTGCAAGCGCCACGAGGGAGTCGGGTCGTTGGTGAGGCGCAGGAGAAGAGGCCACAGGTAAGAACAGGCGCAGGAGAGAGGGAAAGAAAGGTACAAAGAAGAGAGATGGTGCGTGTCATCTTTCCTTTTTTTTGATACTTGTGTCATCTTTCCTTTGAGGAAGGTAGAGGAGAATAAAAGAGTTTGAGAAAAAAATTATAGAAAATAAAATCTGTTGGAGCAGTAATTTTTTTTACGTAATAAAAACTCGACTACAAATATGGTCAAGTGTTCAACTGTTTAGTCTATGCATATTTTTAGAGAACGTGCTACGCACGTTTATCATTAAGGAGAAAGAAATAACGTTTACAAACAAGGTCTAAGCCCGACCACAACCAACAGGGAAACAGAAAGAAACAGAAAGAAAAAGGAACAACAACAACCAACAATCAACCTCTAAGATCAGCCACGCCAAACTGCAGGAACCCAGCTCTCCTCCAAAGCGCCACATCGTTCAGAATCTCGTCGACCAGAGCGACCGGCATCAGCGCAGAGCGCTGGAAGAGCCTGATGTTTCTCTCCTTCCAGATTCTCCAAGAGACCAACACAACCAGCGAATCAAAGCAGCGCCTGAAAGATTTGGGGAGAGCACGTCTACTAGAAAGCCACCACCCAACCAGCTGTTGGTCCTGGGACGGAGCAAGCGAAGCCAGGCCCCCCAAGGCAAGCAGCCTGCACCAAATTTCACGACTGAACACGCAGCCCAGCAGCAGATGGTCGACCGACTCGGCATGCTGGTCACAAAGCGCACAATTGCCGCTGTTGGGCAGGTTGTGACGTTGCAGCCTCTCAGACGTTCACAGGCGACCGTGAATCGCCAACCAAAGGAAGAAACGATAGTTATTTGGCGCCCTCGTGCGCCATATCTGACGAGCACCCCAGGTCGAAATGCGGCCAATGAAGAAAGCCTCATAAGCGGATTTGGAGGTGAAAGTACCAGAGGCCGGCCATTTCCAGGAGAACGCGTCCTCACGATCCGGGGCGAGGGAGAAACCATCCACCAAAGCCCAGACACGTAGGTAATCCTCAAGAATTTGGACAGTTAGTCGCCCACGAATGTCACCAACCGAGGCCCTGTCGAAAAGGGCAGCAGCCACAGTGCGAGTGTTCTTGATCCAAAGAGGAACGACCAAAGACAGATTCGGCGCTAGCTCCAGCAGGGAACGACCAGCCAGCCATCTGTCCCACCAGAAGAGTGATGCCTCTCCATTACCAACTAATACCGAAATGGACGCATCAAACATAGCCTGGACCAGGCGCTCGGGTTTGCCAAGGAGTTTAGACCAATCCCATGACCCATCGGTTCGGCTAAGCCACAGCCAACGCATGCGCAGAGCTAGACCAAAGAGCTTGAGATCCAAAATCCCCAGACCTCCCAAGTGAAGCGGCTGGCAAACACGGATCCAAGCAAGAAGACAATGGCCCCCCGAAACTCTGTCCGAACCACGCCAAAAGAAGGCTTTCCGAAGCTTATCAATGGACTCAATAGCCCATGGGCAAAGTTGCACCGCAATGGACAAGTAGACCGTCATAGATGTCATTGTAGTTCTCGTGAGAATCCAGCGTCCAGAACGGTTGAGCAAACGACCCAACCAGACAGGCAGGCGATCTGCCACCGCTTCAACCAGGGGCTGGAAATGTGTCTTCCTGAGCTTATGAACTGACAGCGGCGTACCAAGATACTTACAGGGGAAGGATTCGACTTTGCAAGGAAAGGCGGCTTGGACCAGAGCCAAATCCACCTCTGAGCATCTGATCGGGACAATGCTACACTTACTGACATTAGTTTGCAACCCCGAGGCATCCTGGAAGGCCATAAGTATTGCTTTGGTGAGGTTAATGTCAGTCGAGTTCGGCGAGATAAACATCACCAGGTCATCAGCGTACAACGAAGCATGGTGAGGGATTGCTGGGCACTTCAAATCAGATAAAAGCCTCAACTCATCGGCCTTGTGAATGAGAGCATTGAGACCTTCCATTGCAAGCAGGAAAAGAATCGGCGACAAGGGGTCCCCCTGACGGAGGCCGCGACATGGCAAATACGACGGCCCGGAGTCCCATTGAGCAGAACTTTGGAGCTAGCCGAAGATAGGAGAACACTAATCCAATTGCGCCATTTGAGAGGGAAGCCCATGTGCCGGAGCAAGTCCAAGAGCTAAGGCCAATTCACAGAATCGAAAGCCCGGGCAATGTCGACCTTGAGCAAGATATGGGCAAACTTCTTGGCGTGCAACATTCTTGTCGAGCCTCTAACAATTTGGAAGTTATCCAGGATATAGCGACCCTTGATGAACGCGCTTTGGTTCGGCCTGACCAGCCTATCCAGATAGGGGGCGACCCGATTTGCCAGCGCTTTAGCAAACAACTTACCTCCACTATGGATGAGACTTATGGGCCTAAAGTCTTTGAGGGAGGCCGCCACCTTGGTTTTAGGCAACAAGGTGATCAAACCTCCATTGATCAAGTGAAAGCTGCGAGTATCGAGTGCTCCAAAGGCCCTAAAAGCATCTATGACAACATTCCTAATAACCGGACAGGCCGTCTTGTAGAAGCGACCAGTGAACCCGTCCGGGCCGGGAGCCTTGTCCGAGGGCATGTTGCGAATGATGGCCCAGATTTCCTCCTCAGAAAAGGCCACAGTCAGCGCCGCTAGATCAAGGGAGGGGAGCTCCAGCCGAGCAAAATCAAGAACACGCGACCGAGACACTGGGGTGCCAAGAATATCGTCAAAGAACCTGAATGCCAAGTCTGCCTTTTGACTCTCGTCGACGACCGGGAGCCCCTCATGCTCCAGGGAAGGGATGAAAGTCTTACGTTGTCTGAAGTTGGCGTGCTGGTGGAAAAATTTAGTACTCGCGTCACCTTCCGAGAGCCAATTAATCCTGGAGCGTTGTCGTGCAATGGTTCTTTCGAGCGAAGCAAGACCCAAGCACTTGCGCTTGAGAAGCGACTGCAGATCACGTTCCCAAGAGTGAAGCAACCTGAAGTCTTGGGCACAGTCAAGGCGGTGTATCACTTCTTTGGCGATCTGAATTTGCAGGCGGATGCTGCCAACATGCTTCACACTCCAACTCTGGAGAGCCTTCGCAGTGTTGCGGAGCGACCAATCAAGGCGACGGAACGGATCAAGAAGAACGTTTGGACAGTGCCAGGCATTTGCAACAGTCTCCAAGTACCCTGGGAACTTTGGCCAAATCGCCTCGAAACGAAAGCGACGCCTGGAGAAAAATTGAGCATTGGTCTGTAATAGGAGGGGAGCATGGTCGGAGCACAGAGAGGGCAAAGACTGCAGAAAATTATGAGGGAAGATCAGTCTATGCATATTGGAATGGTTCTATTACAAGGAGTTTGGACCTCGCAAACCGATCATATATCAGTTGGCAAAGTCTCTTATGGTAGAACCTATCAGGTTCGAGTTCTTAACTCAGCACTGGTGTCATATTTTTCTAGATTCATTTAAGGATTTAATCGACGCTATTCTTTCAATAGTAGGTGACGTGTCCGTTGACAACGAAGTGCATATGATGACTTCGTCAATATTGACATGTGCTAATTTAATCTCTCAGAAGTGCTGATAAGAATAGGGTGCCTGTCTGCATACGTCTTTCCAAAAGGAGTCTGGACCTCATTTCCCGTGCTCCCAGTCATTTCGTTGGCCAAAGGCTTACTGTCTAGTTTCACTGAAAGCTTATTGCAGCAGTTTACATCAAACACAGCCATTTACGAGCCGAGCTGCCGTCCTACTTATGACGAACTCGCGCTTTGTTATAAGCTCGAGCTCGTGGTCGTCGTTACCGCCAGACCAGCCAATGGCTCGGCCTCTACGACACATTGGAGCAGGCAGTCTCTTCCCGAGCTCGCTGAGCCAGATGATCGGAGGTGCGTGCCCACCAGGGCTATAAGGACGGTTTCATGATGTGTTCATCTTGAAAGAGTGGTTTACTGGTTTCAAATATCATTTTATTTTCTATTTGCTGATGTGTTCATTTTTTTAAGACTAGATCGGTGGGGTAATACCGTCCCCACGGCTTTTCATTAAGAAGAAGAGACCTTCTCCTGGCTTAAGAAAACCTCGAACCCCGGCTTTGTCAGCGAGGGGATTTTATTTAAAATCAGCCCCGTAAATTTGCTCCCGCGAGGATTCAATCCGGGTCTACTGGGTGCCACTCAAGCTCTCTAACTTTCACTTGATGTGTTCATTTTAGAAACACCACTATAAAATCCTCTACTAGGATTAGTCTTATTGGACGGCGTGATGCGAGTCACTTGAAAATAAACATTCTCCTTTGTTGTTGGTTCACGTGTAGGAAGAAAAAGAAAAGGAATAGCTAGTTTGAATCATGGGGAAGATAAGAGAAAAAGGAAATGAACATGGAGAAAGAATAGCATAATACTTCGGAGAGGTGTGCATGCGTACACATAGTAACATGCTTACATGTTCATCCTTGCTTTTGTGTAAAAGGGTGAATTCGAAGGTGTTATGACTGAAAGATAATGATTTATAAGTCCACCCTTACTAAATTAGTAAAGTGGTGCTAAACATGTGTATACCGCACTCACGGGCCACTAATAAGCCATCTAAGCTAGACGGGGTGTCACAGTCGAGAGCGTGGGATGCATGCATGAGAGATCATGATAATGGTCGTGATCTCTCCGTTGGCTGCAGGTGCGGTTGTTCTCTATACTCTATTGCAATGCTTCCCGGCCTGATTATTGCCACAAGCTAGCAATATTGGCGAGCGTTGCAATATATGGCGTCTAGACGAGGCATGCCGGCTGAATCCAGGTGGTCCCTGAATTGGCGTCTTGTTTGAAAACTTATCGGTCCTGGGGTAGTCCGGCCTGTTAGACCTTGCTGACAATGTGTTTGAATCACTACCAGAATGCTTCACATCCGCCCGCCTCCTCCGCCTCAGCCATTTTTGGACCCGGTGCTGATGGGGCTTCAGCACCGGGTCCAACGGCTAGGAGCGGGGGCGGCGCGAAGATGTGTCAGGGCGGACACATTAGCACCGGGTCGTGGCAAGACCCGGTGCTAATGCGCCCCCTTTAGCACCGGGTGCAGCCAGCAACCGGTGCTAATGTGCCGAGGCCATTTCGCACCGGTTGCTGGCTGCACCCGGTGCTAAAGGGTGCACATTAGCACCGGGTCTTGCCACGACCCGGTGCTAATGTGTTTGAATATAGGGGCTTCCTCCTCCCCCGCCCGAGCCAGCTGAACACTTAGGCGTTGTGTTCATGCTGCTCGGCCGTGGGAGGGGAGGTGCTGCCCAAATTTTTTTCAAAATTTGTGAAGATTCTACTCATCTAAGGAGCACTACAAGGTACACTCTTTCATTCTCTAATGTTTTATTTAGCTTGTAATCCTTCTATGATTTAGAAATAGAGGGATTTGTGAATCAAAGTAAAGCTAGCTAGAGAGAGCTTGTGTTCTTGGAGGAGAGAGAGGAGAGAGCTTGAGTTCATGGTGGAGAGAGTGTTCATGTTGTGTTTTAAATGGAGAGAGAAGGCAAGCTAGTTAGTATTTTGTTTTGTATGACTTGTGAATAGTTATAAGGCTTATAGTAATGTAGTTTTAGAAATTACTAGAAAATCAATATAAAATGCTAGAAAATCTTATAAATTAATAGAAAATCTTATAAATTACTAGAAAATCTTATAAATTACTAGAAAATCAATATAAAATGCTAGAAAATCTTATAAATTAATAGAAAATCTTATAAATTACTAGAAAATCAATATAAAATGCTAGAAAATCTTATAAATTAATAGAAAATCTTATAAATCTTATAAATCTTATAAGGCTTATAGTAATGTTATATTTAATGAATATAGTAATGTAGTTTTAGAAATTTATTTATATAATGGAATATATATTATAATTTGTATTTATTTATATATTAAATTTTTTTATCTTTAAATTGTATTGTATATTTGCTATTGGTTAATAATGCAGATGAATAGACAATGGATGTACGGGGACCCCCACGCTCAGGCGTTCCGTGATGGCCTTAGGACGTTTCTCGATGCCGCCGAGGCTAACAGGACGCCGTCCGGTTTCATGTTCTGCCCATGCACCCATTGTAAAAATATCCAATCGTACAAACAAAGAGGTTGTATTCAGGTGCATTTGATGAGGCACGGTTTCATGAGGAATTATTCTGTTTGGACGAAGCATGATGAAAGATGAATTCTAATGGATGAAGATGAAGAAGAAGAAGACGAGGCCGATGATGACATTCCGTTATTGGCTCAATACTACGGTTCCTTTGCATATGCTGCAATGGGTGATGCCGATGAGGAAGATGTTGCTCGGGAAGGCGATGCTTAGGAAGATGTTGCTCAGGAAAATGAACCTACTGATGGACTCGGGCAAATGTTGCGTGATGCCGAGAAAGACTACGACAATGATAAGGAACTGAAAAAGATACAGCGCATGTTGCAAGACCACAAGACTGACCTGTACCCAGATTGCAAAGAGGGGCTAAAGAAGTTGGGTAGCACACTTGAACTTCTGCAGTGGAAGGCAGCAAATGGTGTTACTGATAAGGGTTTCGAGGAGTTACTGAAACTCGTAAAGAAGATTCTTCCAGAGGGTAACACATTGCCATCGACGACGTATCAAGCAAAACGTGTTGTTTGCCCTCTCGGTTTGGAGGTGCAGAAGATACATGCGTGTCCTAATGACTGTATCCTCTATCGCGGACAGTACGAACACTTGGATCGTTGTCCGGTTTGCACCTGCGCACGATACAAGATCAGGCGGGACGACCCTGGTGATGTTGGGGGAGAGCGTTCTAAGAAAAAAATCCCTGCGAAGGTGATGTTATATTTCCCTCTGATACCCCGTCTGAAGCGTTTGTTCAGGAACAAAGACCATGCCAAACTGATGCGCTGGCAAAAGAAGAACGTAAGCAGGATGGCATGTTGAGACACCCCGCCGATGGATCCCAGTGGAGGAACATCGACAGAGCATTCCCAGAGTTTGATGCTGATGCGAGGAATGTTAGGCTTGGTTTAAGTACCGATGGCATGAACCCTTTTGGTGAAATGAGCAGTAGTCATAGCACTTGGCCCGTGACTGTTTGTATCTACAACCTACCCCCCTGGCTCTGCATGAAGCGGAAGTTCATTATGATGCCAGTGCTCATCGAAGGCCCAAAGCAACCTGGCAACGACATTGATGTGTACCTAAGACCATTGGTTGACGAACTTTTGCAGCTGTGGAAGAATGAAGGTGTTAGCATGTGGGATGAGGACAAGCAGGAGCAGTTTGACCTTCAAGCACTGCTTTTCATAAGCATCAACGACTGGCCTGCACTAAGTAACCTATCAGGACAATCAAACAAAGGATATAAAGCATGCACTCACTGTTTAGAGGAAACCGAAAGCATGTATTTGAAACATTATCGTAAAGTTGTGTACATGGGTCACCGTCGATTCCTTCTGGCGAAGCATGAGCTACGAAAGAAATGTGCGCATTTTGGCAGGAATACTGACCGCCGTACAAAGCCGAGACACCGGAGTGGAGAAGAGCTATTTGATATGGTGAAGGACCTACACGTGGTGTTTGGCAAGGGAGACGGAAGCCAGGCTGCTCCGACGGGCGAGGATGGTCGTGCCGCGATGTGGAAGAAGAAGTCTATCTTTTGGGAGCTACCTTACTGGCAACGTTTAGAGGTCCGTAACGCGATTGATGTGATGCATCTGACGAAGAATCTTTGCGTGAACTTGATAAGCTTCCTGGGTACTTATGGGAAGCCAAAAGATACACTGGAAGCACGTCAGGATCTGAAACGATTGAAGCAACGGACTGATCTACATCCAGAAAAGAGAGACAAAGGACGCCAGTACTTGTGTCCAGCCAGCTTCACTCTCAGCAAAGAAGAGAAGGCAAGCATGTTTGAATGCTTGAACAGTATCAAGGTTTCGTCTGGCTACTCCTCCAATATTAAGGGAATAATAAATATGAAAGAGAAGAAGTTCACAAACCTGAAGTCTCACGACTGCCATGTGTTGATGACACAGCTGCTTCCCGTCATACTCAGGGGTGTGCTACCAGTTAACGTGCGGAAAGCCATTGTGAAGCTATGTGCATTCCTCAATGCAATTTCTCAGAAGGTGATCAATCCAGACCATTTAGATCAGCTACAGAACGACGTGGTGCAATGTCTTGTCAGCTTTGAGATGATATTTCCACCATCCTTCTTCAATATCATGACACATCTATTGGTTCACCTCGTCAAAGAGATTCGTATATTGGGCCCAGTATTTCTACACAACATGTTCCCATTTGAGAGGTTTTTCGCTGTCCTAAAGAAGTATGTCCGTAATCGTTCTCGTCCAGAAGGATGCATTGCTAAGGGATACGAAACAGAGGAGATCATTGAATTCTGTGTTGACTTTGTCGACGATCTTATGCCGATTGGTGTGCCCGAATCCCATCACGAGGGGAGACTTGGTGGAAAGGGCACACTAGGGAGAAGATCGATGGTGATCAAGGATGTTGAGACATTTCGTAAAGCGCACCTCACAGTTTTGCAACAATCAACCTTAGTTGCTCCGTACATCGAGGAGCACATGCAGATTCTCAGGGACGAAAACTCAACAAAGTCTGCGGCCTTCATTCAGCGTCTGCACAATAGTACTTTCGCCGATTGGTTGCGAAGACGTCTTATGGGTGTCGAGGGCATTGATGCGCAGCTAGCTTTTGTAGCTAGAGGTCCATCGAGCACGATCTTGACATTCCAAGGATACGACATCAATGGGTATACATTTTACACAAGAGCCCAGGACAAGAAAAGCACCAACCAAAACAGTGGTGTCCGGATCGACGCGACAGACACCAATGGCAATACAAACTCATACTATGGAATCATAGAGGAGATATGGGAACTAGAGTACAGACCTTTGAAGATCCCACTGTTCAAGTGCCAATGGGTGAAGCTGAATGGAGGAGGTGTTAAAGTTGAAGCGGACTATGGAATGATGTTAGTGGACCTAAACAAGATTGGCTTTCTAGACGAACCGTTCGTCCTGGGCAAAGCTGTCACACAAGTTTTTTATGTGAAGGGCATGGCTAGTAGACCGAAGAAAGGGGCGGATAAGAAAGGTGGGGGTAAGCAATTGGACCCATCACAAGACGAGCCAAAGCGTCATATAGTTCTTCCTGGAAAGAGAAAAATCGTAGGAGTTGAGGACAAGACGGATGAAGATTATGATATGCTCGATGGCCGGCCTCCATTCTCAGTGGCTGATGACCCAAGCATCCTGTTAGCGGCGGAGGAGACACCGTATCTACGGCGTGATCACAATCAAGGAACATTTGTAAAGAGGAAGTTTATTAGTGTCCGAGTAAACGATGATGCCATGTAATTTAATTGCACTATGTTCCACCCAATTTGTAATGACTATATTTGCATTTATGTTCCACCTATGTTCTAAGATTTTCTATTGATTTATAAGATTGTTTTTCTTAATTCTAGCATTTTATATTGATTTTCTTGTAATTTATAAGATTTTCTAGTAATTTATAAGATTTTCTAGTAATTTATAAGATTTTCTAGTAATTTATAATATTTTCTAGTAATTTATAAGATTTTCTATTAATTTATAAGATTTTCTATTAATTTATAAGATTTTCTAGCATTTTATATTGATTTTCTAGTAATTTATAAGATTATCTAGTAATTTATAAGATTTTATATTAATTTATAAGATTTTATATTAATTTATAAGTTTTTCTAGCATTTTATATTGATTTTCTAGTAATTTATAAGATTTTCTATTAATTTATAAGATTTATAAAATTTGGGGCCTTTAGCACCGGGTTGATCTAAAATCCGGTGCTAAAGGCCCCCAATTTTCGTTTGGCGCCAGTTACGGCCTTTAGCACCGGGTGTAGAAGACCCGGTGCTAAAGGCCACGACCGGGCCGCTGGGGCCGTGCGGCGGGGCCAAAGACCGGCCTGGCCACGGAGGCCATGCGGCAGCTGGCCACGTCACCGGGCACACACGTGCCACGTCACGGGGCACACACGTGCCACGTCACCGGGCACACAAGCCACGTCACCGGGCACACAAGCCACGTCACCGGGCGCACAGGCGCCACGTCACTGGATGAACAAGAACAATTTTTCTTTTTAATCTCTGTATAAAAGTTGTAACTAGTCGTTCTCTCTCGTACAAACTTCAAAAAAGATCATTTTTGTTCCTAAAAATTCCTAAAATCATACTCTATCAAGTTATGAAACTTATTAATGTTATTATTTTGAAAAATCTTCTCGTGTGAGACTATTTGAACAATCAAAATTTTGAATTAAAAATGACAACTACAACCAAGGTTTTTTTCACACTAGGTGATGTCAAATGAAAAAGTGATGAATACTAAAGTTTCATATTTCATCATGATCTACAATCTTTATTTAGGTCATTTTGTCATTTTCAAAATGGGTAATAACATGTAGTACAAATTTGACAAGTCTCTAACAAAGTTTTAGAAACTATCCGAGTGAATCTAGGATTAATGAACAATGTACACTACCACTTTCTCAAATGCAAAAATGACTTAAATAAATATTGTAGATCTTGATGAGATATGAAATTTTGGTATTCATGACTTTTTCATCTGAGACCATTTAATGTTCCAAAATCTTTCTTTTAGTTATCAATTTTTGTAATTTATAAGATTTTCTAGTAATTTATAAGATTTTCTAGTAATTTATAAGATTTTCTAGTAAGTTATAAGATTTTCTAGTAATTTATAAGATTTTCTATTAATTTATAAGATTTTCTATTAATTTATAAGATTTTCTAGAATTTTATATTGATTTTCTAGTAATTTATAAGATTTTCTTATTTAATATATATTTTTAATAGGTATTAATAACTGAATTAAAACAAGTATTAATAACTATATATTAAAAACTATATTTATAAGATTCCCAAATAGTAGCCCCCGGTGCTAAAGGCCGGTTTGGAAACTGGGCGCCAAACGAAAATTTAGGGCCTTTAGCACCGGGTTGATCTAAAATCCGGTGCTAAAGGCCCCCAATTTTCGTTTGGCGCCAGTTACGGCCTTTAGCACCGGGTGTAGAAGACCCGGTGGTAAAGGTCCTTTAGCACCGGGTGGTGGGAAGACCCGGTGCTAAAGGGGGGGCCTTTAGCACCGGGTGCTGTACAGACCCGGTGCGAAAAGGTCTTTAGCACCGGGTCGTGGCTGCACCCGGTGCTCAAGGCGGGGGACCTATATAGGCCGGGGACCTCTCCCCTCCCTCACTTCGCCCTCGTCTCCTCAGATCGAAACCGCCGCCACCCGTCGTCCCCGCCGCCGTCGTCGTCCCCGCGCCCGTCGTCCCCACGCCCGTCGTCGTCCCCGCGCCCACACCGCCACCACCCGTGGTCCCCGCGCCCACACGCCGCCGCCGCCCGGCCGTCGTCCCCGCGCCCGTCGTCCCCGCGCAGGTAAATGAGGAATGGTGGCGATGGGCAATGGTGGCGATTAAATCCTTGGGTTAAATGGTAGAACGTACTAGCGATACCCTGAACTTGATGAAGGAAACAAAGTGGGTCTTTATCCGTGGAGTTTGTTGTAGCTTGATCCCATTTCATCGATGATGTATATTGTTTTGTGCAGCAATTTATTAGGAAATGTCAAAAGATTGGAGCTTTTAGTCTGCTATGTGGCATGTGGGCCTTGACTCATATGCTCTTCTCTGCTGTAAATCTGAATGTTCTATCTTTGTTGTAAACCACGTTGACAAAGCTCCCACCTGGCCGTCTATGCCCTGTGTTCAGGAAGATGAGTTAACAATAATTCTAAGAGTCCTTGGAGAACTAGGAGCTATAGTTGTTTTGTCCTTCCTAGGTATTTCTCAATTCCAATGGATTCCCTGACAGGTGATTAGTGTTCATTTAGGTAGATTTTAGCTCTATCTTTATAATTGGATCTGAAAAGAAGCAAAAGGAAGATGTGCGTTTTGATCTTTGCCAAGATTTAACTGAAAAGTTAGTACTGCTGGTGAGTTTTTATGCTGGCCACTCTTTTTATGGGCCTAGTCATATGAAATGTAAGTTCCAAATTATAGTTTGTTTGACTCTTTTTACCACAAATTATAGTTCCAAATTATACCTCATGTATATTGGAAATGCTTCATTTAAATATATATTGGAAATTCTATGTATATTAGAAATATATGTGCTTCATTTAAATGTATATATTTCTTATCAATTATTTTTAATTCTATGTATATTAGAAATATATGTGCTTCATTTAAATGTATATTGGAAATGTTATATGTTTGAAATGTATATTGGAAAATGCTTCATTTAAATGTATATTGGAAATGTTATATGTTTGTATAATGTGTACTATCGAAAATGTTTATTATCGGAAATTCTATGGCGTACCCGAACCCACCGCGCACCCGAACCCCTTAGCGAATCCGTTTTTCGCGCACCGACCCCCTTAGCGAATCAATTCACACCGCGCACCCGAACCCCTTGGCGAATCCGTTTTTCACGCACCGACCCCCTTTGCAAAAATGTTAGAAATATTGGGAATATGTATGCTTTGTATATATTTCTTATCAATTATTTTTAATTCTATAGATGGCGGACAACAACAACCCCGTCCCACCCATGCAAGAGGACAACAACACCCCTGTCCCACCCATGCAAGAGGACAACGACACGTTCTTTGCGAATCAACTTTTCAATATTGTAACCCAACCAATGTCCATGGATGATGTGTTGGGGATCATTGGAAGGGACGACAATATCCAGGGCGACAATGTTGCAAGGGCCGAAAATGTTGAAGGGGCCGCCAATGTCCAGGGCGAACGTGTCCAGGGCAGCACTATTGAAGGGGCCGGTAACGAGCCCTCGTCTAGTCAGGTGTGTATATAGATAACATAAATTTGTACTGTACATGTCAATTATGTATACCATCTCTATATCATCTCGTATATATGTAATTTGTGTAGGTCGCCTCTGCTAAGAAATCAAAACTGTCGACCACGAAGAAGCTGAAGGATGTCAAGTTACACATCACCCGAGTGGAGGATGACGGGGAGCCAGTTGAGCCCCCAAAAGTGGCCAAGAAATTTGTATCTCAGTGCGGGGTAATTGTACGGGACAATGTGCCCATTAGTATCTGAAAATGGAAGTCCACATACCCCACTGAGGAGTACGTGATCCCCGATACAGAGAAGGAGATGCTATGGAGGGAATTAAAGGCAATATTCGACTGGCCTAGCACTCATGAAGCAGAACTGAGGGATTGGACAATGAAAAAGATGGTAGTTCTGTTTCAGGATTTCAAGAAGAAGTTGTACTCGTATTTTCTCAAAACCGGAGAGGCCCCGGATCCTGAGAAGTATAAGAAGATCACTGATGACGAGTGTGAAGCATTCCTTGAGTACAAAACCTCCGAAGAGGGTGCAACGGCTAGCGCTAGAAACGCTGGAAACGCCGCAAATACGAAGTACTCTCATAAGATGGGTTCGGGAGGTTACAAGGCAAGCATCGCTAAATGGGAGAAGATGGAAGAAGATCTATATGCTAGAGGCATCACTCCAGCGACACATGACTGGCCCACGAGGACCAAGCATTAGTACTATGGTCATGGAGGCACCCTAAGCCCAATCGACGGCTCCTTAGTTTTTCCCGAGGACTTGCGAGAACTAGCTCAGCGTCTCCTCGATATCCTCAGGGCATCTGAGAGGGGAGAATTTGTTGCTGATAGAGACAAAGATGAGCTAACCTATGCCTTAGGGAACAAGGAGCATCCTGGACGGACGCACGGCGTAGGCACAAGCATCTCATGGAAGAAAGGTTTCCAAGAGCACGCCGCCACCTATAGGAGCCGTTCGAGGAAGAAGGCCGAATATGAGCAGAGGGTGAGGGACCTAGAGCAAACGGTTGCCGCCCAGGGCTCAAAGCTCCAAGAAATGGAGTCAGAGATGGAGCGACGGATGAAGGTAGCATGGCTGCAGATACAACAAGCCACAGGCGGGACCGGTTCCACAGAGCCTGCACCTCTCCAACAAGTCGCAGGCGGGACCGGTTCCACAGAGCATGCACCTCTCCAAGATGCGGCCCTTATTAGCCCTCCACAACAATATCAAAGCAGTCACGCTTCCACACAGGCCGCCAAAGCGGTCCGTTACACCGTGGATGAAATAACTCAACGGACCGCGTGCGAGCTTGTCGTCAGGCAGAAGAACTTAGCTGTGGTGGTACGTATGCGACCTTAGTTCGTACTGCATACATTTCACCGTAAATACCATTCATTTACTAACTTTCTTTGTGACTACTAACTTATCAGGTCGCATACGGTATGACCAAACGTGTGGAAGAAGGGCAAAAATGGCACTGCAATGACATTCCACATGGTTACGTACCTGTTGAGGTGGAGCAAGTCGTCACCAACTGGGAAGACTTGGAACTTGACATCCCCGGAGGTGACGGAGAAACAAAACTCGGTCAGTGTTCTCACTGCATCATTCTATGGAGCAAGGCAGACGTCGTCATACCCGGTACACCTGCGGCTACCAACAAGCCTCCGTCACCTCCACCGTCTCCAAGAGCACCACCGGATCATGACGATTCTCCGGGAGGTCCTGATGCAAGCCTGTCTCGTCCGCCGAAGAGGTCTCCGTCTCCTCCGCCGCGGAGGTCTCCGACCCCTCCGCCGAAGAGGGGACGCCGCACTAAAGCCTCTGTCCCCACTCCACCAGCGAAGAAGGCGCGGAAAACCAGAGAGAAGCCCGCACCAGAGAAAAGAGCGGGTGAGAAGACTCTAGAGGAGCTCGAAGCCTCGGTCAAAGCAGACACAAAGAGGCAAATGGCCGAGTGGAGGAAAAAACCTGAGCCAGAGCCGAAGCTTGATCCCACCGTCGTCAAGTCATTCCTCGGTAATTTGAGCAAGGGTCAACAGAAGGAAGTAATAGTAACAGACTATGACCGCTCATTACTGAAATCTCGCCGGAAGCGGAAGGCTGCAGATAAAGAGGCGGGCCCATCCAAAAAGGTTCCTCAGCTCGGCCAGCAACCTCAACGGCCCTTGGGTCCATTGCCATCTCTGGACGAGCTTAACGTGCAACGAGTAATGGCCGAGACTGGACTAACCAGAGCGCAAGTCCTTGGGGAAGAAGAGGTGCCTGTAAACACAACGCTGAAGTGGCCGTTTAAGCTTGGCGAGCCTATGGTCCCTCCTGAAATGGAGAGCAAGCTACAGACGAAGATGCGCCGATTCCATGAGTGGTACTTGGAAGAATCAAGAAGGAATAAACGGCGCATGATCAAAGTAGGCGTGAAGGACCATGATTTCTACAATGGTGACGAGGATTGGGTCTGGCTGAGATTTAAGGATATATATGAGCTGTACCACCGCGACGCCATGGACGTGGATTTGATCACCTGTTGGACACTGTAAGTACTTTGTTGTTGCTTATAATTCACAGTTTGAAAACAATAATTACATTCTATGCTGACGCGGGCTTTATTTATTGCTTAACATATGCAGAATGGAGATTCAAAAATGTCGGAGATCTGGGATATATGACGTTGGTTTCGTGGATCCTCGAAGGATAAGTGAAGATATGATATTGATGAATCCTGAGGAAACATATTTAAACCTATACAAGTATATTAAGAAACAAAATTACTGCGACTCCATACTAATCCCGTACAACATCGAGTGAGTACATACACAGGCTTCTTCTTAAACTGTCTGTGTACTATTTCATTTATGATTATAATGTATACATGTATACAGATTCCACTGGTTCCTAATAATATTGTGTCCTGACTGGGGTGTCGTGAACGTCTTTGATTCATTGCACACTCCAAAAGAAAAACTACAGAACATCATGGACATGATGACAAGGTGATGTATATTTTCCCCTACTTAATTCACCCCTTACACTCGCAATGACTTAACTCAATTTTTTTGTTCGCAGGGCCTGGATTCAATTTCGTCAAGAACACCCGGGTATTCAACATGAAACACTAAAATGGAACATTGGCTTTCCGGTAAGCAAGTAATTTGTACATGTAGGCCTCGGCTAATATATTATATGAATTTTACTTAATTTCTTTTGGTCGACAGTGTGCCAAAAAGGGGCCGGGAAATAATTTATGTGCATACTATGTTTGCGATTTTATGTGGAATTGGGGACATAAAAAGCTTACACAACACGATATTATGGTACGTAATAATAAACACATTTCCATTATTATTAAGTGCACAATTATTGTCTCCAACTCGGCGGATTAAATATCTTTCAATTATTTGTAAATTATAGATGTTCAACCTGAAGGAAGAGTCCCTAGAGCTAGAAAGAATTGACGCAATTGCAGAACAGCTCGTCGGATGGATCTGGGACGAGGTCGTCAATCCCCGAGGAGAATTCTACTCGCCAGTACTGGAGGACGTGCCGGACAGTCCAACAAGCTAGTCGTCAATCTTAATTAAGTAGAAAATACAGTTTAAATATATATAACTCGAGTTGACATGCATGAATATCTACTTTTGTAATATATATGTCTTCTATTTTGATGAAATGTCAGCTAATATGAATATAGAGTCGGCCGAATACGCATTAGAATACACGTATTAGAATATATACTTATATACACGTATATAGACGTGCATGCATGGCTACTGAAAAAGCAAAAAAAAATAGAAATCTGGGGCATTTAGCACCGGTTGCAGACAGCAACAGGTGCTAAAGGCAGGCCCTTTAGCACCGGGTGCAGCCACGACCCGGTGCTAAAGGCCCTGCTAAAGGCGCTGCGGGGCAGGCCCTTTAGCACCGGGTCGTGGCTGCACCCGGTGCTAAAGGGACCCTTTAGCACCGGTTATTCAACCCGGTGCTAAAGGGGTACCCCTTTAGCCTCGGATTAGTTGCACCGGGTGGGACCCACCCGGTGCAGATGTCAACTATTCTGGTAGTGAATTCGCCGCTTGGCCAAAACCTTTCGTTTCCCAACAAGCGAAACAAGTCAGCCGCTGACACAACAGCTAGAAGACAGTGAAAAACGTGGTCGTTACTTGCTGCAAGTACTATCGATCAGTGCATTATGTATGGAGTCAACCAAACCGCGTGCGAATTATTCAGTATATGCATGCATGTACTAGATGCAGCACGAATATGGTGCTGCTCGTGTCCCACCGTATCAACACTTATTAGGATATTCAACCAAACGCTTATTAAGGTAACCTTTGAAGTCGATCGTCGTACGTCGTCGGCATGGCATCGCCAGGCAAGTGGCAACAACTACTGTTTCTCTGGAGGCTCATCCCAAAGATGTGGTCGTCATGTCTGCACCCACCAGTGAAGTGATTATCTGGACCTGTGTTCATTCGTACGCTGACAGTCACATGCTCACACGCTTGACAGCAAAACACATACGTACATCAGTACATGCATGTAGTGAGAACTAACCCTTGACTAGATGGATATACTAGCTAGTGCTAAATTATGATGAAACTTGCGAGTGACCCAAGGAAAGACAAAATGGGTTCCCCGGCAGGTCAAGGCAAACCCCAAAACAAGTCACCTGCTGAGACTGATCTCATGCGGAGAGGATCCTTCCATATGCATGAAAACATCTGGGAAGACGACCTAGGCCGGCCAGAATCCGCCAACCACTTTTCAACATGTACGCACCACAGATTACCCTATTTGGTAGGGCTTTTTCTACATCTCCATGGCCCACCGGCTTCTACAGGAGCTCTACCAAACACCTAGGTTGAAAACGGCTTCAACATGCTGGAGCACCCAAGAAGCCGGTCATGCAAATGAACTAGGTAGATGGAGCCGAAAAAAGTAGCTCCACCTGGCTCCTCCTCATTTGGCTTCCTGCTTATATTCATAAAAAAATAGGAAAAGCCGTTTTATGAAATGTTTTTTTAAGCTCCAGCTCCTAGAAAAGGCTGCTCCACCAAATAAGCCACAACCGGAGCTATTTTAGAAGGAGCCGGGGCCCTACCAAACTGGTCCTTATTGTACGGAGTTTACCTTGAAAATGGTAGGTTGTCCAATGTGTATGATTCATGGCGACCTAAATATGTCCTGATGATCCGGTTAATATATATGGTCACTTATTTTAACACTTTCAAACCGTGTTCTTCTTGTATTCCTCACCTTCATGATATATATATATATTGTGTCCCTGGGCCCTGGCTAGGTCATCAGTTAGTACGTCACCAACTTAAAGTTGATGATGACTTAGACTGATTGCATTGCACCCGCATTTGCGATACGAACTAATTAACTAACCATGTTGGACATGCGGCTGCCAAGGCATTCTCATTGTATCTGTCTGACACGTGTAGGAGTATGTATGTTGGGCCTACGCTTACTGGAAAGGTGCTTATATAAGGACGGTTTGGACTTTATTCGAGAGCCATACACATGCAGCCATTATTACTCGATCGAGCCCAAGAGCTGCTATCCTGCAGCATACAATGCCGCACGTGTGCAGCTATAGCCAGCATTAATTACGTACTACTCGCGCTTTAATTAGTATAATAAGTTAAGTTCGATCGCGACATGTCGTCGTCGTTGCCGTCGTCCGGGGAGATGAACTACAAGGGCGTGCGGCGGCGCAAGTCGGGGAGTTGGGTGTCGGAGATCCGCCTTCCCAACAGCCGCGAGCGGATATGGCTCGGCTCCTACGACACGCCGGAGAAGGCGGCGCGCGCGTTCGACACCGCGTACCTCTGCCTCCGCGGAGGCCTCGGCGGCGCGGAAGGGCTCAACTTCCCAAGCTCGCCGCCGGCTGTCGTCGTCCGCACCAGCGACCGGAAGGAGGTGCTCGCCGCCGCACTGTCGCACGCGAACCAGTCATCGGCTGCGGTCGAGGGGGTGGCGGCGGCGGCGGCCGAGATCCCGTCGGAAAGGGCGGCCACGGTGCCGCCGGCCGTGCTGGAGCTGGCGGAGGTGCCCCCCGAGAGCTTTGACGACTCCTGGAGGCAGGTGCTGGCGGACAACCCATTGCATCTCGTCTCGCCGCACAGAATGGGGAGCCCGGACATGCCGGTGTCGTCGTTTACGGCTGCGGCGGCGGACGACATGGAGGAGAACGAGAATGGCTGGTTCTGTGAGCTTTGGAGATTTGACGATCCTGATGAATAGAGCTCGCGTCATTGATCCCGTGTTTCGAAAACACGCACTACTAGATTCCAAATATTCACCGACGGGGTTTTTTAAGGGAAGGCGCACGCGCGCGAGGGTGCGCCCCCAAGCGCATCAGCTCGCATCCAACGACGCGATGCGGAGCTCCACGCACGAAGACGCAGGTGAGACACCGACCCGGCTCACGCGCACAGAACGGACTCGGCTCACGCACGCGAGAACGTCAGGCTCTGAAGCCGGCGAGTGCAGTGAATTGCAACTGGCGATGGCTAGATAGGACGATCAGAAACTTATTGCTTACCTTATCATTCAGGAGCTGAGCTCTGAAAACTTCTACCAGCACACAGAGGGAGCGAGATGATGGCAGCTATTTTTCAGCTTTCCAATCAGCCTTCTTCACAAGGCTACAACACCAAATTGCTTTTGAATTCCTTTTATTTTTTTAAAAAAGAAGTTACTATAAAAGATTTTCTGAGAGCCACTAGTATGTATTTGTCAACGATGGTTCAGACTTCAGAGTTGTGTTGTTGGCTTGTTGCAGCATCTAGCATATGCCTAGTTGCCAGGATCGTCACCATCAGCCAAAAAGAAACAACTGAAGGAGATGAATTTGTTGTGCTGAACATTTCCCTGATTGAGTTTCATCTCCCTCCACTCCAAGTAAACGCATCATAACGATCGATGATCGTTCAAGGGTGTCTACAAGTGAGCAAGGCCATGCGCCAACTTTCTGAACTGAAAGCGACTGTTAGGGCAGGCTTCTCACTGAACCACGCCCCTTGCCATTGCCATGCGCTGTTACTGTTTAGAAATTCAGGCGGATATCCTGAACAAGCTCCAGAACCTAAAAATTCCTCGAGTTCTTTCCGGCGTCTCGTGGGATTTCCCCCGATGCGATGCGAGTCGAGTGGATGCGCTACGTTGCGCCAGGAGCCGAGCGTGGAGTGTGGGTGAGCCAAGTCGCGTGCGGAGCCGAGCGGACGGGGCATGGAGCGTGCGGAGCCGCATGCTGGAGCGCGCGTCATTGGATGCGAGCTGTACGGCGATGCGCTTGGGGGGCGCAGGGGCGTACTGGATTTTTTTCCTTTTTAAGTGGCCGAGAGTATTAGCTCATACTAGCATTTTTTTTGTCTCCGTGGCCGACGGTATTTATCTGTGATTGGACCATTTGCCGGGAGTGAAGATGAATCCACGAACAAGTAATTGCCGACTAGGAAAATCAGACCAAGTGCAAGAATAGAGAAAGGTCCCGTCGGCCACCTGCTTCCATCCCTCGGTAAATAATGTGGCAAATCTTGTAGTGACGAGGTTACATTCATAGAAAAAAGGATTGTCTGTGACATATATTGTTAGGGTTTCTTATGTTTAGGGTCATTGCGTGTGTTTCTTATGTTATATAATTCGCACTTCGTAAATATATAAGGGTTTGCCGTGGGCCTTAAATTTGGGTAAAAAGTGTGCAAAGCTAGCTGGGACTGGAAGAAGAGCACAGAAATTGGGAGCACTGGCAGATACTCCCTCCATCCATCTATCCAAGGCCCTTTTGTTCATAACTCAAAGACCAAGAAAGAATTAACAGGGAGAGAGATATCTTAACTTCCACCTCGATTTACCCGATGAGCCTTAATCCCATATTAACTCGTGGAGGCCGGGAGGATCACGTGTGCACGCCGCACGGTCGAAAAAACGCCCACCGCGTGCATTCTTTTTTTTCCCGCACAACCCTTTTCTCCCCGCAGGAATAAAGTGGCACACAGATAACCACCGGTGAGTATTTCTGTAATCTGACGATCATCACTGTATGCTCTGATGCCCTCGCATGATATACAAGAGCACTTTTGTTCTGGTTTCTTATCTTACGTAAATCAAGAGCACGTACATATGTGCTAATATATCAAGCCAATGCGGTGAAATAATATGAGCTTTGTAATTGGTTAATTTTTGTTCCAAATTAAACTTCCTTTCAGTAAATTGGGTCCTAAATGTGTATGAAAGAAAGGCCACCAAGCAACACTACGGAAAACCGGATGTTTGCCGAGTGTATGGGGCACTCGGCAAACACCAAAAAACACTCAGCAAAGACTTTTCGTGGGGGCGACGGCACTCGGCAAAGCCCCCAACCTTTACCGAATGTCAGGACGGAACAACCTTTTGCTTCCCTCATAATGCTTTTCTAAATGTGTATACGTTGGGTCTTATAACGATTATTTTTAAATGAGCATGTAATAATGTAAATCGGTAAATCAATGTTCCTTTTATATATGAAAGCATATCGACATAGCTATAACATCTATCTTAAATTAACGTGTACTGCAGAATATATACCTTATCCAGTCTATGCCTGTTTTTGAATATGCAAATTAGTAAGTAGCAGAGATAGTGGCCGGGTGAGAATCCCTGCCAGTCTCGCATTCTTGACTGGTTGATGCATCAACGTCAACTAAGGAGAAGCCACCCGTCTGAAGTTCGGACGAGGGGAGTTTACGTACAGCCACTAACACACCACCCCAGGCGGCCAGACATCAAAGACTGAAACCAAGACGCCAACGGAAACACCTCGCGACCTGCGTTTCAAATGGGTGGCAGCCTCCACAGATGCGGACCCGGCTGCTGCGCGCTCCCAGGCCCAGCCAGCTCGGAGCCTCCGGGATGGGAAATGGCGAACTGGCTTTTATCCTTCGGCGGCGCCAGCTCGTGCAAGTGACAGGGACTGGATGCGAGTCTCTGTCTCACTGTCTGTCACATCGCACCTCTGTTACGCAGCATGTCAGGACTAGACTCGCCGCCACTCAGTCGCCACATGTACAGTTTCAATTTGCCGGCGGCGGCCTGATGTTCAGGTAGGGATGTACTACAGTACTAGCATGCATGCATGCATGTCAGTCACGCCGTCCATCGATCTGATGGGTGCCAAGCATGGCGCCGTGCCGTCGTTACCGGTCACTATCAATCTATCGTGCATTGTCTTCTAGAAGCTAAAAGTTCCATATGAGTGCATCCTGTCTGGTTTTCTTGGCGCGCGCCCGTCAGTCAAATGTCTTGTAAAACAAGGACTCCCCAAGACTACTAACCAGATCTTAAACCAGAAAGGAAAGGAGAAAATGACTAGTTCATTGCTATGTGGGTTTTTACCAAAACATGTCACTACTTCGGAGTATATGGCGTGCTTAATTGGTTGCACGCCGCCGCCCGCCAAGCCGCATGTGTGTGGCGCCGTCTCAGCTGTGGCGTTGATTTCTGGCGCCATAAAGTGTGACGAGAATCTTGATGTGCCTTGTTGAGTTTTCTATGTTCTTTTCCGTGCCCGCCAATACTTCGTAAAGGAATCAAACAGCTAACGATTTTTGTGGCGCCGTTGCACACTGTAGCATGGCAATCTATGGCTGGGAACCAAACAAACCCTATATATGGAGGACCTTACTGTATCATATAGATTTGAGAAGTAAAGAGAAGATCCACCTATATCTTATCTTGTGTACTTTCTACTTGTATTTTTATGCTTGTCGTGAGAGGCACGAGAAGGAGAAGATCTAACCTTTGACGGTGTGTTTTTCAACAAAATGATATAGGCCGGGCAGTTTTGTTCCTACTCCTTCCTAGTATGAATGGAAGCAAAAGAGTTGATACATCTATAATTTGTCTCATCCTCATTGTCAGGCTTCCTACACATCATACCACTATATAGTTTTGCTGTGTAACTGGCTTCACTTATAATAATATAAAAAATCTCATTTACCCTGAACAATGAGGGGACGAAGAATTTCTTGTGTCTTGTCATGGGATTTAACTTCTATTGTGACCTAGGGCCTCATAAGAAAAGGTTGGATAGTCTATGTGTGGCCAAAAACTACAATGCGTAATTTTTTATTACTTCAAGTTATTAAATATAATAATTTCATCTAGATTTGTCCTAAAGTGAAACTTTGTTTAACTTTGACAAGAAATATCTAAAAATGTTATATAGATTGACAACATAATGTTGCCATTAAAGAAAGGAGGGAGGGAGAAACGGAGAGAGAGACCAACCACTTCTGCAGACTGGAGGTGTCTAGCTACCTGCACTACGGGAAACCCGGCATATGCCGAGTGTCTCGGTCTTTGCCGAGTGCATTCTGTCGGGCACTTGGCAAAGACAGACTTTGCCGAGTGTTTCTAAGAAGACCCTCGGCAAAGAGAGAACACTCACTCAGCAAAGAGGTGTTTTGCCAGTGTCAGGCCGGTGACACTCGGCAAAGATATCGCACGTGCTCAGCGCGTGACACGGCCGCCAACGGCCGTTAGCGGCCGTTTGGGCCGCGGCTACTTTGCCGAGTGTCACCGGCCTGACACTCGGCAAAGCACCTCTTTGCCGAGTGTCACGGGAATGACACTCGGCAAAGCTGTGGACGCGCGCGCCAACGACGTCGGTGGCCGTTTGGACTGTCACAGCTTTGCCGAGTGTGCAAGGGACACACTCGGCAACAATTTTGAAAATTTGAAAATATTTTTAAAAAACTTGAAATTCAAACACAAAAGTTTGAAAAATTTGAATACAAGAGTTTTTTGCACGGATGGAATGGTGGGTTTGCCGAGTGTTGCAAGCTGCCACTCGGCAAACTGCATCTTTACCGAGTGTTTCCCTGGCAACACTCGACAAAGCTTGTCTTTCCCGAGTGTCTACCTAGAAACACTCGGCAAAGTTTGGCCCTTTTGATTTAAACTTATGTTTTTATGCTCCAAACTTTATTTTTTAGTGATACTTGTCAAAGGCTCTTTATATCTTATGTGGAGCCTGTGGCAAAAAATTGAGACGATTTCAAAAAGTTTATATATACGGCCCTTACCAATCGGAGCTTCTCCACACATTAGCTTCTCCACACACGTCGCCGTGCCGTTCGCGGCCGTCTGTTAGTGCTTTATTTTGCCGATTGTTGGCTTTTGCACTCTGCAAAGCTTTTGCCGAGTGCTCGATAGAAGACACTCGGCAAATGGCCTGTTTGCCGACACTAGCTATGCCGAGTCGGCTTTGCCGAGTTTTACACTCGGCAACGGCTTTGCCGAGTGTATATCAGGGAGTAGTGTTGCTGCTCCATTTCAGGTCACTGCTCGATCGATCAGTGCAGCCATTGCTCGACCATCGGTACGTGCTGGTTATTAATTAGTATATATAGGTCGATCGTGACCGTACCAATGCCGGCCACGACGGGGTCGTCGTCATCAACGCCGGCGCGGGAGCGGCACGCATACGCGGCGCCCTCGCCGTCAGGGCAGAGGAGATACAGGGACGTGCGGCGGCGCAGATGGGGGAGATGGGTGTCGGAGATCCGGCTGCCCAACTCCCGCAGGCGGATATGGCTCGGCTCCTTCAACACCCCGGAGGAGGCAGCGCGCGTGTTCGACGCCGCGCTCGTCTGCCTCCGCGGCCTCCCCGCCGCGGTGCACGTGCTCAACTTCACCGGCTCGCCGCCCGCCGAACCAGCGACTCGCAGGAGGTGTGCGCCGACACGGAGGCACTAGGCTTTGCCGCCACGCCAGGCGCGCTGACGGAGAGTGTGGCAGTGCACGCCAACCAGACAGTCGCCGCCGGTGCTGCGACGACGACGGCCGATCGCACAATGGCGCACGGTGGCGGGCCGCCGGTGCAACGGGTGGCCGTGCCGGCCCCGCCGCTGGTGTCATCGGAGAGGCTCGACCCCTGGTCGCAGCTGGTCGCCAACCCGCCGCCACTCTACTCGCCGACCTGTTACCTGCAGCTGGTCTCGCCGACGGCGGTGCTGCTAGAAGACTTTGAGGAGAGCGATGACCGCCAAAGCCCCGGCCTTTGAAGTTTTGATTCTGGCGCCTCGAGCTCTCGTCACTGATCACGTAAACGACGAGGCGCGCGACACCTACTAGTGGCTAGTGTTCACCTCTGGATCTTTTCGTGCGCTTGAGGGTTACACTACCAGAATCATGCGCATTGGCACCGGGTGGGAAACCCCCTTTAGCACCACCGGGTAAAATAACCGGTGCTAAAGGTGGGGGCATTAGCAAAAAACATTTGCATATTTGCATGTTGCGGGATTCGAACTCAAGACCTCTTGGCTCGCACGTGTACACCCACCTAACCATCTCACCTACGCTACACATGTGATGAGATAAAAGATGCTTTCCTTTTGTAGTAGCATATGACACCCCCTTTAGCACCGGGTCGTAACACGACCCGGTGCGAAAGGGTCTTTAGCACCGGGTCGTAACACGACCCGGTGCTAAAGGGTAGCCCTTTAGCACCGGGTGGTGTTACGACCCGGTGCTAAAGTGTGAGGGCCTTTAGCACCGGTTGCTAACACCAACCGGTGCTAAATGTCACCCTTTAGCACCGGTTGATGTTAGCAACCGGTGCTAAAGTGTTTCCGGGGGCACCCTAATTTCGCACCCGGTGCTAACGTCACATTAGCACCGGATCTTTAGTGCACTGAGGCATATGAGGGGTGCGGATGTGAGTTATTCTTGTAGTGTTACCTGCTTGTCAGTTTTCTTCTCACGACATTGTCACCAGTCAATTAGTCAGGAGCGTGGTTCATAATTTCTAAATTTCTATTTTTTCGCTGGGTACCGGAACGAAGAAAGACACCGAAATTTTGTTTTTTTAGTACAAATTTAATTACTTTTTAAAAAAGAAAATGCTACTATATCCGAAATTCTCCAGAAAAGTCGTTTCTTTTTTTTTCTGAATGCTGTCATGCCAACCTACAAATTCCATGGCTGTGTTTAGTTGCCAAAATTTCACATCAAAATTTCACTATGCAAAAAGTCTCATCACATCAGATCAAAATATCGACACATGCATGGAGCATTAAATATAGGTAAAAAAACTAATTGCATAATTTTGATGTACACGACGAGACGAATCTTTTTAGTCTAGCTAGGTCATGGCAAGACAACAATTACCACAAAAAACGAAAAGTGTTACAGTGCATTACAGTGTCTGATGTGACTTTTTTACCACCTTCTCGCCGGATCTAAACACAGCCATAACTAAACTGAACAGGTTTTGCCAGTCATAAACCAAGAATAATCTAGCTACCCATGCTCTCGTCACTGTCACAGCCACTGCTAGTAACGACGACTTCACAGGGAAAACAAAGGAAGCTGCTCTCTTCTACTGGACCGACTCCAGCTCAACCTTTGACGCATCGAGAAAGGAGGCCCAACCCAAAGTTTGTCGGCCCACAATGGGTCTTCTTGTAAGGCCTTCTCCAACAATCTAAGATAGCCATTAGCTCTAAGCTGGTACACGTCAGCCCAAAAGTAAGTACGTACCTCCAACAGTCTAACGTTTAGCCCAAAAACCAATGTATCGTGGGCCTACATGACAGTGAAGCAGTAATTTACCATCTCTTCTTGACGTAACTACAGCTTCTATATATCTTTTCTCCTTGCATCAATCTTATCCCTCCCGGCCTGTCAGTTCAGCGCAGCAGCATGACAGTTGCATGCCGGCGAGCGCCGTAACCTCGCGCCGCACTTTGTCATATGCCGCCTGCCCGCCGGCGTCCTCGCTGAGCACCGTGAACTACGCGTCGCAGTCCTCCGCTCGCCTCGCCGCGCCACGGCCTCACCGCCCGTGCCACGCGCTCCGTTGTCGCCCGCCCCAAGGGTCCCTGCCTTATCACCTGCCGCATGCTCCGCCGGCGAACGGCTAGAGGCCGGCGGAGCGCGCAACTCGTAGGCTGTCTCCCAACTCGCCATCAAAGTTGCAGTTGTTTTTTTTGAACGAACCGCACAAGACGGTGCGTGTTTCATTGATATAGCAGAAAGAAATACAAGTCTACGACCCTGTAAGGCTATAGCCAGGAAAACATAAAAGAAAGAAAAAGAAACTATACTCGCCCGGTTGGATTGGGACATCAACGCGGGGTACCACTCACAATCGCTCACCGGCACAGCCGCAACCTACACACGAAGACGATAGCGGAGAAGACCAGCCGCAGCTCCTACCCACATACCGCACCTTTACAGTCATCAAACCTCTAATGTGATCCGACGCTTGGTAGGGAAACAAAGGAGTCAGACGCCTTCGTTGGGCGTTGCAACAAAGTAAGACCTATCCGACGTGATGAAAACCACCGAGCCCGAGCAAAAACAACGCGCGGGGGCCTCGCCACGCCCGGCGTTAGACGCCTCCTCTCTCGTGCGCGGGGGCCTCGCCACATCCGCCACAACTCCATGCTCCGGACTCGTTCCTTGTATTACCGACAAGATAGCGAGCAAGGTTGCCCCTTCTCCAAAGAATCATAACCAAAGCAACCGAACCGCCGTCGTGGTTCGAATTCACCACGTTGCTCCCTTCCGTACGAAGCCGCATCCTTCAAACTAGTAGACCAAGGTTGTCGCCTGTGCCGTCTTCCGACGTTGGACCGCACCGGATGGTTCGGCCATGCCGAACATACCCGCCGTGATCCGCTACAGGCCGAGTCATCTCCCATTGCCGTTGCCGCAAGCGCCGTCTTCCGACGTAGTCCCACACCGCACTGACGCTTGCTAGGCAATGTCCGTCGTCGTGGTCCGCTGCGAGCAGTCAAACGGCAACCAAAAGACGACCCATGGCCACCAACAAGAAGATAGACGCCTCGGCGGGAGGGGCGAACACCCTTCTGCATGCCCCACGACGGGATTGTCAACACCGGTTGCCACCGACAGTGGACCGTTCGTGCTACAAACCACGCGGGATATCTAGAGACGACACCTCCAAGGAGGGCATGACGCCAATGGCACCACCGTCGCTCATCCAGGAGCTGGACAGGGTTTTCACCCAGAGATCTCGTGCAGCGTGGTTGTGGCTCCACGATGACGCCCCCAAGAGGGAAAGCGACGTCCAAGGATGCCGCCGCCATCCGCCAGCATGAAGCTAGCAAGGGCTTTCGCCCAGAGCATCCAACCCGCCCTGCACGCACGTGGTGCGGCAAGATCGGCATCACCGCCGCGACCATCCCACCCGAGTGACGCTTCCACCGTAATCCCGCATGTCGTGCCGCATCTCCTCTGCTCCGCCGTCCGTGCGCGCCGCGCGCTGCAGACCTTGCCGGCCCCAGCGCATCCGCACGCCCACGCCGCGCTACGCGGGCCGCCGCCGCCGCTGCACCTCCCCCGTGCGCAGCCTCCTCCCGCACGGCTATCCGCCCGCCGCAGTAGGCCCCGCAGCCGGCTCGCACCGCCGCCGGCCTGCCCATGGCTGCCGGTCTCGTTGCCGCGCCGCACCTCCCCCTCTCGCGCGTCCAGCAGCACAGCAGGACCACCGCGCTCGCGCCGCCGCGCCACCCTTCCTCCTCCCAAGCGGACCAGCACTCCGGCCATCCCGCGCGCCTCCATCCTGCGGCATCATATCCACACTCCCGGGCCCACAGGACGACGCCGCCTCCTCCGCGCGATGGCACGCTCGCCGTGACGCCGCTCCGCTCCGGTTCGCCGCAAATCCGGCGGGGGGTGGCCGGATCCGGCCCCAGGGGCGCCGGATCTGCGGCCCTGCGCCGCCGCCGCAGCCATGACCGGTGAGGAAGCCGCTCGCTGCTCCGCCGCCCCGGAGAGGTCGCCGCCGGCTGAGATGCCCCGCCGCCGCCGTCCCGGAGGCCCGCACGGACTTCCGGCAGGCCTCTCCGGCGGCGGCAGGGAGGGGAGGTAGGGGGGTTGCTCGGCGGTGGAGCTGCGTGGCCGCTCGCGTTGCCTGGGCGGTGGCGACCGAGCGGGGGGGGGGGGGGGGGGGGGCGGGCAGTCTCAACCAAGTTTCCAAAGTCGCAGTTGTAGCCACGGGAGATTGGAGGCCAGAGCGATCTCGTCGATTCGAACCTACTGCAAGTCCTCGGGAGTCTCAGTACCATTTCAGTCGCCTATCACGTTGATGACGCGATCACACAAAAGCTCAAATTTTGGCAACCTTAACGATCGATCGTGAAAGTGTGATACTAGTCACCTAGTGATATTCTGGATCTCTCTCTCCAAGTCACCTGCATGCTTGTCAGATTTCTTCTCATGGCATATATATGCATGGTTACATTACATGCATGCATGTGGCTGACTCACGGAAGTAGGTTTGGACTAACCTGGCCTGCGATGATGGCCGCGTACACAGTATATTTCGAGAAGTGCTTCCACACCAGCGGGCGGATCGATCATCGCTCGATGGCTGACGATTCGAAAGATCATCGATATGATGCAAACGGAAGGTAACCATGGGATGGAAAGAATTGTACGGAGTAATTAAAAGAGAGGAAGGAAATCAAAGGACGCGCGCGATTTGCCCCATCTTCTAGCTGGAAGGATCATCACGGTGGCGGCGACGGCTAGGGTTTCCACTCCCCACCCTAGATAAAAAGCGCGCGACCCCGGCCTCTCCGGCGTTATCTCTCTCGATCAGACCCAGCCCGTCCCGCTCGCGCAGCAGCCATCAGAATCAGATGGCCGACAACAACTTCGGCGATGGGCCTGGAGGATGGCCGGTGCACGGCCAACCGGGCGAGCCCGGGCAACCCGGAATGCCAGGCGGCCGCGGTGGTCGCGGCGGCCGGGGCGGTCGCGGTGGCCGTGGCGCCCTCGGCGTCCGCGGCGGGATCGGCAACCGCCCCCGCGGTGCTGCCGGAGGCAGAGCCAGAGGCGGCGCCGGCGGAAAAGGCGGGGACGGCGGGCCCGGCGGAAAAGGCGGGGACGGCGGGCCCGGCGGCATAGGCGGTGCCGGCGGAAAAGGCGGGCCCGGCGGGATAGGCGGCGCCGGTGGCAAGGGCGGGAAAGGCGGCATAGGCGGCGCCGGTGGCAAGGGCGGGAAAGGCGGCATAGGCGCGGACGGCGGCCGAGGCGGGAAAGGCGGGACCGGCGTCCACCGCGGCGGCTCCGGGGGGGACGGCGGCGCTGGTGGCCACGCAGTGCCAGGCGGCGCCGGGGGGTTCGGCGGCGCCGGCGGGGACGGCGGAAGTACGGTGGCGTATCCTTAGCCGCCGATGTATCTAGTGATCACCAAATCATGAATAATTAGAATTTCACGTTTCCCCCAAGCCTGCTCTATCGTTTCGCATGGCGGCGCGCGTTCGACGCGGCGTTGCTGATCTACCTCCGCGGGCGGGAAGCGGCTCAGCTCCCCTGCCGGCCTCGCGCTCCCGTCAGTGGTCAGCTAGCTTGACGGTGAAAACGGACAAAGAGACAAACGCTAAATTTTTGTGACACATATATCCAGCGCGATAGCACACACCTTGTCACGTAGTTTTACTGATGCAGTGTTTTCGTACCTTTTTCGTGCGCTTGAGGTTGAGGGCGAGTGGGGATAAATTTCAATATTTGCCACCCAATTCGACTGCATCACTTCTCTTGACATCTAATTTAAGGGAAATTTGACACCATGCGCTCCAATTTCTATTTCTTCGATACGAGGGACTCTCACCTATTTCTCCTTTCAGCCTCTGGTAAAAAGACGCTAGTGCCCTGACTCTACTTCTTCCTTGTCCGGAGCATTGCAGCGAGGAAGGGGAGGTTGCTGTGGCCGAGGAGCAGCACGCAGGCGTCGTCGCGGTCGGAGATGCAGTACGAGAAGCGGCGCGTGTTGGCCTGCGACACGAAGGAGAGCGTGCCCATGTTCATGCCCAGCAGCCCAGCAGCGCCGGCCTCGTCATTCTCAAGCTGCAGGCCGCCGCAGACAAGGCAGCCTTAGAGGACTCCTCTGCCGCAGCCTGCAGCAGCTGGGCCAGTACACCCACGGTGCTGCCCGACGCCGCTTGGAGCGCGATCCAGCAGCGAGGGGCTGCAGGTACGCCGGCGACGACGTCGAGCTCGGAGCAGGAGGCGCCGAGCTGGAGCAGCACGCGGGGAGAGGAAGGGGCGAGGGGTGGGCGCGACCGGCGGTGCGTCCAGGGGCGGCGCGCGGAGACGGCAAGGCGCACCACCGCCCGTCGGAGAAGAAACCGGAGGTAGAGGAAAGAACCAGAGGAAGAAGAAGGGGGCGTTTTGGTCTTTTCACTAGGAGTTAAGGAATAAGGAGGGAAGAAGCAGGGAGAGTCCCTCGGATTGAAGAAATTTATGTCCTCGATGTCAAATTTTGAAGAGGTCGCGAATTAAGTGGCAAATGTAGCACGGCCGTTGAATTAGGTAGCAAATATTGAAATTTCTCGCGAGTGGGCGACTTGCTCGCCAGTTTCATCTCATGACGTTGCCAATTGATGAGTTGCCACCAAGTCCATTATTACTCAACAATTACAGCCCGCTGCATGCTGCATGAATACTTTTGTCTATTGAAATACTACTTTTTTTCCAATCAGTTTCTCTTTTCAATTTTTTTAAGAAAAGAAAAGATAACCTTTTGGGATACCAACCTTGGCAAAGTCAGGAAAATGAGGTTTTGCAGAGGAAACAGCAGAGAGTACAACAATTTTATAGCTGAAAGGATTTGTATGCTAATGTCAATTGATTTTTTTCATAGTAAAAAAAATGAAATATCTGCTGATACAAAAAAAAATCAGAGACCATTCATGATAATATGGCAAAAAACACAGGTTTACTTGAAACACACAGAAATATTCCTGGTTAACACCAGATTCATGGAGTTTTCTTTGCTTTTTTCTTTGAGCATTTGTGATGAATCAGGTAGTGCTTAATTGATGAGAGTTTCTTTCCTTTTTTTTCCTAACCATTTATGCGTGAATTTGGGAGTGCGGTGAGTTTCTTTATATTTTTGTGTCTACGTGAATTAGGGAGTGCGCGCGATCATTAAGTTTCTTTCCTTTTTTTTCTTATTATGTCATCCTGTCATATGGCATCCTTCATCCGAGGGCTAAGAAATAAGTTTGTAACTCATCCAAGGACTGGCTATGGTACAAAAGAACTGGATCTTTATATCTCTGTTGATGTTGATATATATGGACCATATGTCCATATCGATACAGCACTTCAGAATTAAGATTGCAGTTACAGCGCCACGTTGAAAAGGGCTGCAGTGAATATTACCGACACATCATGTTGTTGTGTTACGCTGAAACTGGAGCTGTGAAGTTGGATCAACTCCACAGCTAAAATCTGGCGAATGTAATCGGTACAGCTGGTTAAAAACATTCTGTTTCATCCATCCCCTGCTCCAATTCTCAGCGAATGAAATCTCCCGCAACAAACTACATGGCCAACCATACTGGAACATTTCAGTCTTTAGCGCTAGTGCAGAGCATAGCAGCAACATCAACTTCCGTGATCCATACACAACTGATTTGGCAAGTCATAAGCTGTCTTGATCTCAGAGTCATTTTCAATAGCTACTAGACCAAGTTGGTACACAATTTATCATGAAGAGCAAGATGCTTGCACTGGCAAGGCATTCTAAGATGGTACAAGGTAATTGATGAAAGCTTCGGCCTTTGGAGCCAAAGCTTTCATGTCCTCACGTGTTACCAATTCGTTGTCCTCAAACTGGAAGGCTGGAGCACAGGTTACACCCACAAAGGAATAATGCACAGCGGAGTCTCTTCCAGGAGTCTTGGCAAAGACACTTCCATCTTCAGTAAAGGATTCGATGTCGTGGGTCAAGAAGGCCCCGAACCATACATTTGGAGGAACCGTGTACTGTGGTCTCTGGCCATGTCGTAGATCAGGACCAACCACTGTCATCTTGATTTGTCCATCATCATGCACCTCAAATACCTGGAACAGCGAATGATCTGAGTAGTGTTCTTAAGAACCAGGTATTCCATTTTTTGGATGAGTTTGCAGACCGTGAGAGGTTCTCCCAGGTAGTAGTGCCAGGTTTCAGCACAAGGGATGCGGTGCAACCGAGCGATCTCCCCCGCAGGCAGCAGGAAATAGATGGCACTGCACACAGCACGGTCCACCTTATCTACGATGAATAAAACATAAAGTTAATGAACTAGGGAAAACAAAGTCTGTTCATCCAAGCTAATGATGAGTAATAATTAATTTTTAGGATAGTGTCCAAGCATATTCAAAGTTCATAAATCAGGAGGATCCATCTGCAGGGTTCAGAAGGCTAGTGCAAAAAACAACAGGTTAATGGTTGATGTGAATCCTAGCAATTTCCTTAATCATCAAGTTTAGAGGCCAAGAAACCAGACATGCTAGATAATATAAGCTAAGACCTTATAGATACAAATTCAGGATATCTTCTTCCTTAAAAGAGAAAGGTCATAAATAACCAGGTCTACTAAATCTCCACTCTAGCAAAGATTGTAGAGTTGCACTTCGATGCTAGGATTTGGGGTTATTCAAGAAAACCAATTGTCAGGAACCATCTTGAAGCTAATAGCAGCAGTTTATACTTCCTTATCAGTTGGGAGAACCTGACTCTCCGAATGCAGTACTAATTGCCTCAGTTTCTAATACTCAAACATCTGAACCTTTCTTACAGAGTATTAAACATTAGAGGATTTGAGAATCTGCAGCTGTTCCGTAGCCAAAGAAAAGGCTCACTTGGCCTTCCGAAGACAGAACCGGTACAAGCATCTCAATCGGCAGCTCATTAATCATGATCACCTACCCTTAAATCATGAATTTACCAATATCTCCGAGGAGTTCATGCCATTACCTGATCTAAATCAAACAAGTACTGGAGCAATGGGCTACAGGAACAAATCACCATCACCAAATGGCCACCTCCAATTCATGAAAGAGCCAAAGATTATAACTACTTATGACAACGAACTACTGTCACATGGGTCCTACCTCCCTTTACTCTATCTCTGCCGCTAGAAATGGATCTACACAATGGAAACGCGAGATCACGAAACCTAGGGAAACGCTTAAAGCTGCAGTGAGTGATCTGAGCTTACAGCGAGGGGGCAGGGCGGACGAGGGGAGGGAGATGGAGGGGTCGCGGAAGGTCTCCAGGTAGAACCCGCCGTCGGGGTGGCGCTGCAGATCCAGCGCGGCGACGATCTCCGCCGCCGTCTTCTTCTCCTCCGTGCTCGAGAGCGCCATGGATTATCTGGTTGGTGGCTCACCTTGGCCTTCGTTCTGCTCAGTCCAGGTGTCTGATAACTATCCAGTTAATTTCATCTGAACCGTTGATCTGCGACAAGGCCGTTGATCCAACGGCCACGATATAAGACGGGCTCCAGAGACCTGGCTCGGTCGTGCTCTGTATCCACGCAGAGACAACAGACAAGCACAGAATTTCCAAAAAAAAAACAGACAAGCACAGAACCAAACCGGCCGGACCAATTCATCGCCACCGTCCCCGCGCGCCCGCGCCGCCTAGCTTGCCGCCGGCGACCATGTCCCTGGCGGCCATCTTCGTATTTCTTCTTGTCTCCGCGCTGCAGATGCTCGACTGCGTCCTCGATCTCGCGAAAAGGGTCCGGCCCCAAGAAAGCTCTGTTGTTTTCTTTTCCTTGTTGCAGATTGTTCTTTTGGGTAGAAAAGATTTGATTTTGGATGGATTTGGGGGTATGTTTAAGAATTATTCTTCATGCAAAAGACTCTGCCTCTGATTATTGGATCTGCTGCCTGCTAGAATTCGGACTGTTTTCAGTTGATTGTGTTTAGTAATGTTGACCTGATATGTTGATGTTCCAGAGGGGATCAATTTCTGATGAACAGCTCAAATTACGTATGGAGATCACGCAACTTGTCAAGGAGGCTAGTGCCCTATCCACGTAGGAAATTTGCGTAATCTTGTTTTGTGATTTATTATCAATTTAGCGGTTCTCCAGACCGTTTTGTGATGTACATCTTTGATCCCTTGATTGTGTTTGCAGGCCCTCAACGTTTGCGCAGGCCGCAAAACTCAAGAGGTTGGCTGCCGCTAAAGAGAAGGAGCTGGCAAAAAGTGAGGGTTCTCAATTCTTTGAAATGCTTTAGATAATACTTGAATTCAAGAAGTTTTCCATGTGCTGGTTCAGCTTTTTTTATTAATGATACAGTGCCTTTCTGTAGCATCAGGGAAAAGTGATATTTCCTACAATAGTTGGTCCCAATGTACAGCCGCAGTTCACAACCATCTAAAACTCTCTTCTTTTGTCCAATTCACAGTACAAGATCTGAACATTAAAGGGAAGCAGTCTTTATACGACCAATATGGAAAAGTTTTGTTGAGCACCAAGGTAATTCATGTGTTTTTTATTTTCTACTAGTACTCTTATTTGGTATGTATAATTTCAGGAGTGTTTCATCAAATTCACCTGATAGGTTCTAATCTATGGCTCACTCATTCTGTGGTTTTGGAGTACTCCTGTAACTACTGTTCCTAAGCATCTTCTCCAGCCCTTCGGTACGTTATTGACATTTATCAAAACCATCTTGTTCCAAAACCTTGCAATCTGCCTGGATGCTTATGTTTGCTCACTCCACTAGATTATCCCAAACTCCATTTAACTACTAGGGGAAATGTGACCTTTACTTTCATGTCCTAGTGACATTCATTGGAGAACATGCTTGTAGCATGGCGAAGTCCTCCAGTTATGAAACTACCAACCAAGGTTCAAACGATGATTCTCACAAAACAGATGCCCCTCGCCGTGTGTTCCCCAAAAGTATGCATTAAGACCCCGCCTATAGCAATGGTATCTCCCCATACGGGTAAAAGCTAACTTTTGGGTGTATTTTCTTGACCTTTCAAGCAATGCCTCTGGGATGTTTCTCCCCTTAAGACGAGTTGTGCAATAGGTGTTCCTTCAGCAGCATAATCATCATTCATCCCTCTTGCTCCCTAACTTATTTCATGCATTTGACAGGTTTAAATTAACCAGGTAGATTGGTTAGCAACAGCAAAGTGTTCAATGATTTTTTTTTCATTTAAAACGGTTAGGGCAATTAGCACTTTTCAGAGCGTGACTTTGAATGGTTGTTATAAAGGTGGACTCTTTTAGTTTTCTCACGATGACATTTTATGTTTTTTTCCACTAATAAATTCTAGCTCCTTTGTGGTTAGGCAAAATTTGCTCTGGGACACCGTTATTTTGCGAAATTGGCCACAACACACCGCCTTCGGTTGTATTTGCTAGGTACCATTATAAAATCGAGATCATTTGCCAGAACACACCGAATGATTAAAATAATACTTTTTCTAATTTGAGGAGAGAGGGATGCTGGGAAAAGTTGTTTCTGCCCTCATCTTCTTCATCGCGTGGCGGTGCTGACGACCGGCTCGTGCTCCGAGAAGCAGAGCCCCATCGGACGTCGTCTCGCTGCCGCTCCTCGCCGCATGCCCACGCTCTAGCGGTGCATGCCCCCGCCCGCCAGTGGAGCCGAGCTCGAGCGCCGCCGCCCACACAGCCGCTGAGCCCATGCCCGTGCGGCCCGCTAAGCACCGCCGCCGCCCCTGCCAAGGCCGGCCGTGGTGGGCGAGGCGCGCGAGGAGGTGGCGGACCTTGTCGGCGTGGACGCCGACGCGGCGAGAGGAGCTTGGAGACGAGCACCCACCGTGCCGCGCAGTGGTATGGCCCCGACGGCGCGTACGTCACGTCGGAGCAGCCGTACGATAGGACCTCGCTGGAGAGGAGGCGCGGCCGTGACGACATCGCGCGTCATGAGTGGTCAGGGCGGCGCGCGCCAGCGCCGGCGAGATCACCATGGCCGGCACGGTGCCCAGGCGGAGGCGGAGGCGGAGGCGGAGCAGCGGAGCGCGCATGCGCCGCGACAGCTCGACTAGCGGCTTCAACGGGCGGAAGGATGAAGAAGACGAGGGCAAAAGCGACTTTTCCCAGCATCCCTCTCTCCTCAAATCAGAAAAAATATTATTTTAATCGTTGTGGTGTGTTCTGGCAAATGATCTCGATTTTGTAATGGTACCTAGCAAATACAACCGATTGTGTTGTGGCGAATTTGGCAAAATAACGGTGTCCCACAGCCAATTTTGCCTTGTGGTTACGTTGCACTTGCATAGTTGTTCTACAGTCTTGGTCTTGGGACCCGAAGTGCTTTTTTCATCATTTTTTTGTTGGCTGGATCATTTTTCATATAATAAAAAACAATAGAGAAGGATAATGATTTCAAGTCAATCACAGGAAGGTTGTTTTCTTGGAGAGGTGTAGATGCTACTACAGGCCGTGTTGTGGTAAGGTTCATCACATTCTTAAGGGCCCATACATAGATTGGTTCAACATAAAGCCTGTACAATGCATGTTCACATCTTAAAGTTTGTTTACCTATTTAGGTTTGGGTCACTCCTTAGATGGTAATTAGGAAAATGGATAGGCTAGAAAAATAAGACAGAGTGATGCCTTATTTCAAAGTTCAAGTTTTTACCCTAGCTATTTGTGGCACACTCGATCTGTTATTTCAGATTTCGTAGATTGGACCATCGTAAGGAAACCGAAAGTTGTATTGCCCTAATCTCTCATTGTTCTTGTGCTGGTGCAGGTTGGAATTCTCCCATGGCTATTTTTGACCTCTCATGTCAGCAAGCTGCTGAGTGAGAAACTTGCGCCCATATTTCTTCATCCTTAGCTCCTCTAGCACTTTTTGACTGCCATCTTTTATTTTTCAGTCTTTTATTTTGTATAGTTACTCCATCTACCTATATTTGTCGATTTTCCAAGGGATTGGACCAAATTCCTTCCCGCGATCATGTTTCTTTTTCTTATTCTATTTTGCTTCCTGTAAACTGTTGCTGCTTTTAGAGCATCTCCAAGAGACTCTGTAAAACAAGTTGACTAGTTAAAAATAACGAGAGGAGGGAAAAAATCGAATCCAACAGGCTCTCTAAAATCATGCCCTCGCTATCTGGTTCGCTATCCACCCGTCCCCGCTCGCAATCTTTTGCGAGCCCCCTTCGCTCGCCATCCCGTCTTCGCTGTCCTCCGCGCGCTCCACTCGCCCTCCTCCTGCGCGCCCTCCCCGCCCAGCCCCTCCCTGCCGGCAGGGCTCGTCCCCTCGCGCCTCCCTTGCCGAGCCGGGCGGCGCCGACGACGGCCTCGAGCAGGATGTTCCCGGCGGCGGGGTACCTGAGCTCGACACGGAGGTAGGAGAAGGAGCCCGTGGCGGAGGGAATCTCGGTGGCGAGCTCGGCATAGCAGAAAGAGGAGAGCAGCGCGGAGAAGCCAGCGGCGCGCGTGGGCGAGCGGGATGGCCGGGCCTGCGAAGAAGCGCGCCTCCCGGCCGGTGAGCAAGAAGACCCCGGAGCCGACGAGGCGACGACGGAGCCAAAGCCGAGGTCCACTGGAGAGGCACCGTCGGAGCCGGTTCTCGCTCTGGGCGAGGAGCGTGCCGGCCTCGAGGGATCCGGGAAGCAATCAGCCGCACCGCCAGTACTACCGCCCGGCCGCCGCTTCACCCTCCGCCGTGCCATACTCCGACGCCGCTCCACCCTCCGCCGCTTCGCCGTTCCAGCCGGCGCGGCTCCGCCCTCCGCCGCTCCACCCGGCGCGGCTCCGCCCTCCACCGCTCCAGGGGCAACATTGTAAAGATTGAAATCTTTTTAGGGTGGCCAGTGCATAAAATCAGGGACCTATTTGTAAGACACGAAATTGCTGGTTTCCAAGTGGACTTCGTTTTAATTTTACAGTGTTAAGATTTACCTACTCTATTGGTTTTCCCAGCATTCATGAGGCTCTCTATTTTTTACAGAGCTAGAAAAACCTCAAATTTAGCTAAGAGAATGGCTAGGCTATTGGAGATGCTCTTATGCCCCCAAGTATTAATTTTTATTCTGAACCAATGGAAAGTGGAATTGCCACCACAAAGGTTACGGGCTGTGTTGATTGGTTCATGAGAAATGTTCCAAAAGTCTCCTTGAATAGCAAGAGGTTGACTGAAGGTACAAAGGCAGCTGCAGCATATAGCTAGTGAAGTCAGCCAAGATAGCAACAATTTAGCGCTAAAGAAAGATAGTGGCAAGGATTAAACGGACTTGCTAGCACCCATTGTTATGATTTTGCTTATTCCAATCTATGATGGATGTAGATTGGTTAGGGTGTACTTGTAGTTGCGGTGACTAGATTTACATATCTAATCTTTCATAGCAGTTACACATGTATCTTTTTATGCATGCTCTTGGAACCTCTTGCACAGAACAGTAGGATCATGATATGTCACATCCCAAATTTTCTAAATTTGGGATGTGAATAAATAATGCTAATAAATACAATGATTTTCAAGTTTTTCTAAAAATTTCCAGCATTTGTATAGAAAACAAAACATTTAATTGTAGAAAATAATTATTTTGTAAAGAAATCTAATGAATCATAGGTTATAATGTTTTTTGGTGCATCCATGCTGCTGCATCTTTTTTTTGTTTGCCTAGAATAGCTGTTCTGAATTGTTCATGTTCTCATTCTAGTTTGAGTTCAATAGCAGAGCCTCTGGCTAAGGAATTCCCTGGAGAAATTGACTGCAACGCTATCTTCGCTGCCAACATGGGCCTCGTTGTTAGTCCAACTCAGTGATTCTCCTCTGGAGGCCGGATCGAATCAGGATCTGATTCCTGCCCCTACGCATTGAATCATGCTCGCACGCAGAAGATCAGAGCTGATCGAATTCGCGAGCCGTCACCTATGAACAGCAAGCCGCACATCAGCGTTTCCTTTTCCACAAACAGCCGCAATGCCTCGCTTGACCTACTAGCTCTGCCGCCGGCTCGCCCCAGTGCTCAGACAATCTTCATGTCCAAAAATAAAAACCGAGACAATCTTCGACCAGAAAATTATATTGCCAAACTCTCAGCTCCTCTTATTATTACCAGTAGATTATGTAGGCAGCAACTTTCCAGAATAGCTTGATTTGAGAGAATCGCTACTCAAAAAACTTAAACAAACAAGGCCATTATTATTCCGGTTCAAGCATGCATGCTCCTCCCTCAAGACACGACTACATACATATACAGTAGAAACACACAACAGAAGCGGGCATCATCAGGTACTTACACACAGTGGTAGACTGGTAGTTGGGTTTTACACAACATATAGACACGAGACACGTACAAGCTATAGCCATACCACGCATGGTCGTGCTATGCATGTTCTCTGTCGACCGCCGTCTTCCAAATAAACTCCGTAAAAGTACCATCCACATACCCGATGCAAAGATTTTATTCTAGGTACAGATAGATGATCGGCGCCGCCGTGAGGCTCTAGTTGTTGGCCCTGGTCATCGGGCGCTGGACTCCAGGCGCAGTTTGTGCCGGCGCCGGCGCCGGCCGGCCATTCCAGCCTGAGATCGGTGCCAAAAATTAGATCAGACGCACCGTGAAGCTAATAATCTCGATTCTGGACGACTCCACCTCATGTGAAAAACACAAAAGTACCCTTCATGACGTTGAAACCGCGAAGTTCGAGCTCCCTGAACTCCTGCGCGAGCGCGCACCAGTGGCAGAACAGGTGGGTGAGGCAGTCCGGCAAGGGCGAGTCCGGCAGCTTGTACTCACCCCTGAGCTTGCGGCGGTACCACCCCGCGTACATCCACCACACACCGAAGTTGAAGGCGAGGAAGTAGCAGCAGCAGTAAGTGCAAGCGCCTGCATGCAGCAGGGTGAGGATTCAGGCAAGGTGTACGTAATTACTCCCCACCTTGCCTGAAAACAAATTGTCGTAAAAAAAATGAGCAGACGGAGGAGTACACATACAGTCTGAGCCCTTATCGACGATACGAGCGATGCAGGTGAACGCTAGACAGGGGCAGCAAGCGCTCCAACAAACTGCCATGCACCTTGAACGTACGCGTTACCAGCTGAGCGAGCAAGGAAGAAATATATCAGCGCAGAGATAGAATTAACGTACATGCTTTACAGTTGTCCTGGTGGCAGGCAAACAGGTCGGTCAGCCTTGCATCACCACGTCCACTTTAGAACTTATCTTTACGTCCCCTTGAATGTTGATGGCACTGAAATCCTGTTAAAATAAACTAGATTAGCTCGTTCCTTATGGTTAAACTCTGCCCTACTGAATTTGGGATGTATACAACTCACCGGTGCTTGCCCGTCGTCCATTGCGATCGATAGGTTGTGGGAAGCAGAAGTACAACTCCGATCCAACAACTGCGATCAGATGTACAATACACAGAGTGAGGAACGACATTATTATTAGGACGCTTGGATGATGCGTACTAAAAAGACGTGCCTGGATCTATGTTCAAAGCCGGATCACTTCCCTCCTTGTCCTGATGTTCAAAGCGGATGACACATTTCTTTATAGAGGAGGAGGCATTGACTTGGAGTCAACTCTGACCCTACTCGAACAACCAAGAACATGGGCGTACAGCGGCCAAAGCAAATTCAATAAATCACGTGCTCGGTTGTCGGATCGATGTCAATAATGACTCTTTCTCTACCCTATTCGACCTAGATATATTTTTACGGAGCTCTATTTCTTCAAGCAAATAAAAATATTCCGGTCTCTGTAATCAAGCTTACATATGACGAAATTATCACAAAGTTTTCTAACTCAGGGTCTCTGTCTTCTTGTAGTACACACCAGACTCACAAGAAATGAATGCATAAGAGAGTAAAATAGCAAAAGACCTAAATACCCAATCTATTGATAAATCTCCACCCATGCATTGCGAAGATTTCCATAGACATTATCTCTATTTTTATGGAGTCTCTTTCTTCCTCCTTTTGGAGTATTGTCCATGATCTGATCTGGTGAGTTTCTCCGAAGAGTACCTGTAATGGAGAAGACATGAATATTTTATCAAAATCATATCATTTCGGCTTAATCATATGGCCCAGCATATGGCCCTCGCGGCAACTAAAAGCCACTTAACCACTGGCTAAACATATGTTGAGTATTTTGTGATGGTTTCAATTCAATTGTTATTTCCACTGGTCTCCAGATAGATCTAGCTACAAAACAATAAAAAAAGAGATGTTGTATTGTCTCTCTCCAACCGCAAAAGCAACATCTTTCATTTCCTTTCCAATTTCTTTTAGGGAAAAGTCCATTTTATAACCTCCAACTATTACAACAGTCCGATTTTCAACCTTGAACTACAAAACCAGATAACAAAGGCCTTCCAACTATCAAAACAGTGCAAATTTAACCCTTAGAGTGGTTTCAAAGGTGGTTTTGTATTTTATAAAAAAATTTAAAAAATTCAATTAGATCTAAAAAATCAAAACTAATTCATCTTAAATCAGAAAAATATGAAACCAGTATCAAAAAAATTCTAAAAATGTAACCTATCTATTATTGCTCTATTTGAATCTTAATTATTTAAAAATAATAGGCATAACTATAAGCGACCAAATACTATGAACATTAAAAAAAATGGATCTGATTAACTGAAAAATATAGTGACGATAGATAGGTTACAATTTTAGAAAAAAATTTATACCAATTTTGTATTTTTTGACTTAAAATGAATTACTTATGAATTTTTAGTTTAAATTTGAATATTTTAAATTTTAACAAAATGAAAAACCACCTTCGAAACCACTCAAAGGGCTAAATTTGCACGGTTTTGATAGTTGGATGGCCTTTGTTATCCGGTTCTATAGTTTAAGGTTGAAAATCGGACTGTTGTGATAGTTGAAGGTTGTAAAATAGACTTTTCCCTTTCTTTTAACCGGATTGTTTTTGGTAAGGATTACACCTTTATTGAAGAGCCAAAGATAAATTTTAATCTTCAGTGGTATTTTTAACTTCCATAGATCTGTTCCGAGGTACTATATTCTGATTTTGAATATGCAAAACTATGGACCAAACAGTTGAATATTTGATACTCTCCCCACTATCTCATTCCATGCCACTAATTTCGCGCCCTTCAATGATCACCTAAAACAAATATTTAATGGTATGGAGCCTAGCACCTCGGACACTATATGATTTTTCTTTCTCATTATATTATAAAGGATGAATCATGTCATTTCATTGGATCTAGACATCTACTCTCAACCGTCCCTAAATAAATGTCGTTTTCGCTTTTCGAGAAACAAGTTTAACTAAATATATGTATAAATATATCAATATTTATAGTACAAAATCAATATCATTAGATAGATATTTGAATCTAGTTTTTTAATAAATTTATTTGGAGATGCAAGTGTTGCACATTTTTTCTACAAATCCAGTCATATATATGATATGGAAACCCAAAGCGATATTTAATTAGGGACAGAGGGAGTATAATAATACTCATATTATTTAAGGTTTAATTGGATCATGTCATTTCAAATATCCGACTATACTGCAGGCCTGTCAGGGTCTCGTCATTTCATTATAACTAGTGTCTATGATTGCCTTGGATGTACGGTGTAACTGAATTTTCACCAGTAACGAGAAAAGACAGTTATAGGGGTAATTTTGCTGATGGACACTCTTCAATGTTGTCATATGCTTCAGTTGCGGTGACACCATAAAATTCAATGCAGGTGCTTGGTTCATCAATATATATTGGCCGCCGCAGAAAACATAAGCCTCAAACAACGCAAGATTCAGCACATTAGAAGACCAAACCCTCGCCCCCGCGTCGCCTCCCAGGGGCGACACAGGCGGCTCCCTGACGCCCCCACACCAATCCTCGCCGCCCTCCCTCTCACCCCCGCCGCCGCCGGAGCTGCGCGTCGGACGCCGGCGAGCAGCAAGGAAGGTGGCGGCGGGGCCCTCTCCCTTCCTCTCCCCTCCTTTCCTCCCCTCCCAGCTTCTCTTCACCTCTTCCCCTCCTCACATACTTGCCCTTGGCCTTGACCTCCGGCCAGATCCATCGCGGGGGAGGCCGGATCCACGGCCGGGGCGGCCGGATCCGTGGTCTGGATGGCCGGATCCGTGAGGAGCTGGTGGTCCTTGGCCGGTTGGCGGCGGCGGCCTGCTGGGGCTCGCCCGGGCTCCTTGACGCCCAGCTTGCCGCTCCCCCGGGGCTCGCCCCTGTGGCGGACGCCGGCGGCAGCTACCGGCGGCGGCGGGACATGGCTGGGGGCGGGCCGGCCCCTGTCCCTCGTCGGCGCGGCCTTCAGCGGCGGTGGCTCGAGGTTTGGCCAGCGGTCTGGGCCCTGTCCCTCCTCGGCGGTCACGGGGCCCTGCTACCTAAGGCAGCTTCGGCTTTGGTTTGGTGCTGGTGGCGTCATGGTGGCGCGGCCAGCGGCGGCTTGTCTGGGCAGGTGCTAGCGATGTTGCGGTGGCGTGGCTAGCGGCGGCCTGACGACGTGACACTAGGGACACCATGGTGGCGTAGCTGGTTGTTCAGTGCCGTCTTCTTAGGCAGCGATGTGTCGGTGGTGCCGTGGTGGCATGTCCGATGACGGTTTTTGCATGGTCGCTGCCGTGCGGCGGCCCATCAGCAGCACCACGGTGGTGTAGACCTCCGTTCGGTGTTGTGTGGCTCAGTTGGCTTGCTACCTCCTGGGTGCACTTCGCATAGATTCCAGGTGTACACACTCTGCAGAGTTAAAACTATATGTATAGCCGCGTCCTCGGTCATGGACAACCCCCTTTGAACTGCTCATTCTGTTAGTGTTTTGGTGACTAAAACTTCTACCTGTCCCCTTTTTAAACTAAGGACCCGGCATGGCCGATGAGGTGGGAGGAGCGGGAGTTCTCCCATCGAATAGATGTTGGAGATGGGAGCCTGTTCTGTCAGGATTGCCCGTGGAGGTGTGTGTTGGTGTTGGAAATTGTTTTACAAACTTCTATATGCTGCTGCATAGGAAACCCCTGGCTTTCCTTGTCTATTTGTATACTAGATTAGTCCACCTTAAAGCTTGCATATCTATGGATGGTGACGTGGAACTGTTCCAATCCTTGGGAACAGTTCAAGGTCTTGCAGGTTACGAGTCCGACTTCGACAACAACGCTGATGGATGGTACGACTGAGGTGCGGCGCTACGCTCGAGTAGTTGCCTGTGGAGGAGATGAAGATGAAGCCCTGATGACTTAGCTACCCCTGCGTTGGCTTTCCTTTCTGTCGATTTAGCCCAAGTGGCTTGTACCCGTATTTCATATGTTGGGAGATGTAATAACCTAAACAATGCACTATTTTATTCGACGTATGGATGTGATAACTTCTGGAATGAGTTCTGTATGCGATAGCAGTTGATTCTGGGACTACCGCGGTGATACAGGGAGTCGGATTTTCGGTAAGGAAAATCCGGTTCGTTTCACTAGCGCTTTACTTTACTCGCATGATGATGATATGCCTGCACTGCCTTTTATCTACCCTGTTTCCTTGCTACCTATTATCCACTTTATGAGAATGCCATGCTTGCATGTGTTGGGATGGTGGTGATTGATCTTCTTGGCGTGAGTTGAGTGGCTTGGGAGGAGTAGTGCATCTAGGCGGTGGAGGCGAGCGATAACAACCCGGTCGTTTGATCGGGGTGCTTGGGAACTGCACTCGGACAGTTCCTACGGAGTACCTGTTGCGGGTACATTTATGGATTACTTGAGGTTGATGGATTTGAGGAGTTTAGGCGGCAATACCTGTAATGGGTGCCGATTGCGGACCGTTGCGGCGGATCGCTTTGACGCTGATACTCGCCTTACCGACAATTAAGGGCCGTATCGGGATGACCCGGACGTTGGAATTTACAGTGCTCACCATCTACCCAGAATGGGGAGGGTTCCAGCAAGCCTACTGAGTGCGGTACCAGGACTGTAGGAGATTCGAGTATGATACGTGTAAGGGGACTCGTTGCGGCGTACTCTCCCTGATTTACCACAGCCCCCGACTGGCCCCGGTGGGAAGGTTTCACATCCCTGGGGCGGATGTTAGCGTGCAGATGTTTCCCGAGCCCAGGGAAGCAGGATGGTACCGTTACTCTTTAGGGTCTTTGCTGTGGGCTGTGTTTCAAGACGACTAGCTACCGTCTGCAGCCCGGGTGGTTCCTGGAGCGCAACCTCTGCAGAGTGAAAACTATACGTATAGCCGTGTCCACGGTCACGGACGATCCTTCATCTGGCTTATTCTGATTAGCATGGGATACTGCTTTCTTATCTCATCCTTGATTTGGGTTATGAGAGGTTGGACCAGCTGAGGCTGTTGAGACAAGGTGGGGAGGGAGCTCACCGAGTCGACTAGCGAGTGAAAGGAGTTGACGGATGTTATTTGCGGGAACCTGTTGAGGCAGGACGAGCCCGATGTGGTTGTGAGTTTGATGGTTGGCTTGGGGAGAGTATGTGCTTGTGAAGAAAGGTGTTTGGAGATGAGATGATCTTGGTTAATGCTGCTGTTTGCGCATAGGAAACCCCAGCTCACTTTCCTTGAATATTTTATTACTAGTTTAGGCCACTATAAAGCTTTGCTGCATATTATGGTTGGTGACGTGGACCTGTCCCAATTCCTTGGGGACAGTCTTTGGGTACACAGGAGAAGACACCGAGTACAAGATCCACCACAATGGATGACGCAATGAGGGTTGTGCGCTGCGCTCAAGGATGCCTGTGGAGGTGAAGCCCCGAAGTGCCAGAAGCTTATAGATATCCGCTGCGTAGCTGTTTTCCTTCTGTCGTTTAGCCCGAAGGGCTCGTACCATATCGCTATGTATTTATGTCATGTTTGAGGACCTTAATCAATATATGGATGTGATTTCCGCTAAAATGAGTTCTGTACGTAATAACTGTTGTTCCTGGGACTATCACAAGGGTACAGAGAGTCGGATTCTCGTAATTGGGAATCCGGTTCGTTTCACTCGTCATAACAAGATTTAGTGTCATTTTATAACTGTTTAGGTCTATCATTCAAATCAATTATTTGACTAATCACTACTTAGTCATGTCACAAGAAATGATGAGGCTGAGCACAGCATTCATGATTTTTTTTATGCTCTATGGTAAAATCTTGGAGACATTAAGCTAAGCGCGGTCTGCAACTTTGTACAAGCCAAGAGGACTACATCCTCTTACGCTGTCTCTGAGGCATACACGGCCGCGGTATAACGACGCTAAACAATACATCTAGGTGACTCCTATTCTCTTCCATCTGACACCATCATGGGCAAGCTGCCAAGGGTTAAGGAGGCATGATAAAATAGATTTTTACAGGAAAGTTAACAAAACCACACCAAATTAATATAACGTTTGTTTAGCTTTGCGTTCAAGTAAAAAACTACTTTTTTCTTATTAATAAATTCTCGAAGAAACTAGTTTTGTTGTAGCGATAATTATGTGGCCGATCAAATGATCATAAGCCTACAATGCTATTAGATGGCACTAAAATGTTATCGAGCCGATATGACAATGATTAGTGTACTGATTTAATTAGTTAAAAGATTAATTTACATCAGTTGAAATATAAACGATGAAAAGTCGCATTTTTACGGTACTTGAGGAATTGAAAATATATTTTTTTAAACAACTAGCAAATAATATTGTAGGATCCACATGAAAAAAAAATTGTAGGACCCATAAAAAATAAAGTGTCACGAAATAGTGAGATCCACGGAGGAACAGTACAGTGGGATGTAACCTCAAAAAAAATACAGTGGGATGTATACTAGTAATATTAAGGTAGCGGAAGTCAGAGTTTTGGACGTACTCCCTCCGTCCTTAGAAAAAAAATGAAGTCAACCAAAATAGAAAGTGAGAGTAAGAGATACTGTAGATGCTATGTTCTATACATGTTTTTTTTTGAAAACTGTGTCTTTTGGATTATTCAGAGCACGAGTATTCAAATTCACACAGGTACATACCCCGTACATAGTAAACCAAAAAAAATCTGCTTGAAATATCTTCCTAATTGCGCGCTCGAATCACCAACGTTATCGTCTTCGCGGGGACGGCCGGACAGGACAGGAGCTTTTGAGCTCTCCCTCCACTCTCACCTCCGCCTTGGCGCCCACGGGAGCCACAACTCCCCGCAACCGCAATCCACGGCTTCGGCTTCACCCCGAAACCTCCACCTCCCTCCTCCTCCATGCTCGCCTAGTCCCATTTCCTCCCGTCCCAAATCCCATGACCGTGATGGCCGTCGCCTCCCCGCCATTCCCCTTCGCCCCCTCCTCTTCCTCGTCCACGCGTCATCTCCGCCGTGCAGCCACTGCCACGGTCTCAGCCTCAGCGGCTACATCTTCTTCCGACGACTTCGACTACCCCCTCGCCGACCCCTCCGTCCGATGGCCTCACCTCCGCTTCCCGCACCTCCCCGCGCCGCGCTTCCCCGCCACCGTCATCGCCGCGCCCCCGGCCCCCGCCAGGCCGCCCCAGGGGGACGACGACGTGGACCCCGCGGAGACCTCCGCCTCCGCCTCTGCACTCGTCGAGCCGCTGGACGCGCGCGCCCACCGCGGGAGGGTGAAGAGGCTGAGCAAGCTCTCGCTGCGGCGGGCGCGGGACTGGCGCGCGCGCGTGTCGGGGCTCGCGGACGCCGTCCTCGCGCTGCCCCCCGGGGAGCCCGTCGACGACGTGCTCGACGGCGCGCGGGCCACGCCCGACGAGGTCGCCTTCGTCGTGCGCACCGTCGGGGAGAGCTCCTGGCGGCGCGCGCTAGATGCCTTCGAGTGGCTCGCGCGGAGCGGCGCCCCGGCTCCCCGCGCCGTCGCTGTCGCCCTCGGCGTCCTCGGGCGTGCGCGCCAGGACGCGATCGCGGAGGAGCTATTTCTCCGCTTCGCGGGCGAGGGCGCCACTGTCCAGGTGTTCAACGCCATGATGGGCGTTTACGCGCGCTCTGGACGGTTCGATGACGCGCGGCACCTGCTTGACACAATGCACGACCGGGGGATCGAGCCTGACCTTGTCAGCTTCAACACCCTCATCAATGCCAGGGCCAAGTCCGGGTGTTTGGCTGCTGGTGTCGCCCTTGATCTCCTATTTGAAGTCCGGCAAGCTGGGCTGAGGCCAGATGTTATCACTTACAACACGCTCATCAGTGCTTGCTCACAGACTTCTAATCTGGAAGATGCTGTGTCAGTGTTTGAGGAGATGATAGCTTCGGAGTGCCGGCCGGATTTGTGGACTTACAATGCAATGGTGTCGGTGCATGGGCGGTGTGGGAAGGCTGAGGAAGCTGAGCGGCTGTTTAGGGAGCTGGTGGAGAAGGGTTTTACGCCTGATGCAGTTACTTATAATTCTCTTCTCTATGCTTTTGCAAAAGAAGGGGACGTTGAGAAGGTGGAGCGCACGTGTGAGGATTTGGTTAAGGCTGGGTTTAAAAAGAATGAGATAACTTACAACACCATGATTCATATGTATGGGAAGATGGGCAGGCTTGATTTAGCAGTTGGTCTGTATGATGAGATGAAGGCTATGGGCTGTACTCCAGATGCTGTGACGTACACAGTCTTGATTGATTCGTTGGGGAAGATGGATATGATTGCTGAGGCAGGCAAGGTGCTGGAGGAGATGGCGGGTGCGGGATTGAAGCCAACTTTAGTAACTTTCAGTGCTTTGATCTGTGCATACGCCAAAGGTGGGAGGCGGGCTGAGGCAGAGAAGACATTTGATTGCATGGTCGCATCAGGTGTCAAACCTGATCGTTTAGCATACTTGGTTATGCTGGATGTTTTTGCTAGATCAGGTGAGACAGGAAAGTTGTTGGATCTGTATCGGACAATGCTGAAGGATAGTTATAGACCAGATGACAGCCTGTACCAGGTCTTGCTAGCTGCACTTGCAAATGAAGATAAGTGCGAGGAGATTGAAGAGGTTATCCAAGACATGGAATCACTTTGTCGATTGAATCCAGGAATAATATCAGCAATACTCATCAAGGCAAGGTGCATTTCTCAGGGCTCTAAACTATTAAAGAAGGCATGTCTCCAGGGATTTGAGCCTGATATTAAGAGCTTACGGTCCATTATGGATGCATATGTAACGGCAGAAAAACACGAGGAAGGTCTCTCATTGCTTGAATGCATCCGGGAGCACGTCGCCAGTTCCCACGATTTGATATCTGAATGTTCCATCATGCTTCTATGCAGAAAACAGACAAGCATTGCTGCCTATGAAGAGTACAGTAGAATGAGAATGTCAAAATATGAAACTTTTGGCCGAAACTGTAACTTGTATGAATACTTGATTACATGCCTTGAGGAAGCTGAGTTCTTTTCTGAAGCTTGTCAAGTGTTCTGTGACATGCAGTTTATCGGGATAGAAGCTTCTAAAAATATTTACCATAGTATGATTTCCACCTACTGCAAACTGGGATTCCCAGAAACAGCACATAGGTTGATGGATGATGCTTTGCAATCTGGTATTCCGCTAAACGTTCTCTCTTCTAGAGTACTTATAATTGAAGCATATGGGAAGGTAAAACTCTGGCAGGAAGCAGAAACCTTAGTGAAAGGGCTGAGGCAAGCATCAGGTATTGATAGAAGGATTTGGAATGCTTTGATACACGCATATGCAGAGAGTGGACTTTATGAGCAAGCAAGGGCAGTATTTGATAATATGATTAAAACAGGTCCTCCGCCAACTGTTGACTCTGTTAATGGAATGATGAGGGCATTGATAGTTGATGGCAGATTGAATGAGATGTATGTGGTTGTACAAGAGCTTCAAGATATGGACTTCAAGATCAGCAAAAGTACAGTACTCCTTATGCTTGGTGCTTTTGCAAAAGATGGTGATGTATTTGAGGTAATGAAAATCTATAATGGAATGAAAGCAGCAGGATACTTGCCTAATATGCACCTCTACAGAAGTATGATCTCCTTGCTCTGCCATCACAACCGATCCAGGGATGTTGAGTTGATGATTGCAGAGATGGAGGGAGCAGGGTTCAAGCCAGATGTTGCCATACTTAATGCGCTTCTTATGATGTATACCGCCACTGGAAACTTTGATAGGACAATACAAGTATATCAAAGTATTCTGGAAGCTGGCTTAGAACCTGATGAGGACACATATAATACATTGATAGTCATGTACTGTAGAAACTTGAGGCCAGAAGAAGGTTTTACACTATTGAATGAAATGGGTAAACGAGGTCTGACACCAAAGTTGCAATCCTACAAAAGTTTGCTTGCTGCATCTGCAAAAGCAGAACTCAGGGAGCAAGCTGATCAGCTTTTTGAAGAAATGCGATCAAAGGGTTATCAATTAAATAGATCTATCTATCACATGATGATGAAAATTTACAGGAATGCTGGCAACCACTCCAAAGCTGAGAACTTGCTAGCAATAATGAAAGAGGATGGCATTGAGCCAACAATTGCCACTATGCATATCCTCATGACTTCTTATGGGACTGCTGGGCACCCGCGTGAAGCTGAGAATGTACTGAACAGCTTGAAGTCTTCGAGTTTGGAAGTCAGCACGTTACCATACAGTACTGTCTTTGATGCTTACCTGAAAAATGGTGACTACGATCTAGGGATCACAAAACTGATGGAAATGAAAAGAGATGGTGTGGAACCAGATCATCAAGTTTGGACATGTTTCATTAGGGCTGCTAGTTTGTGCGAGCAAACTGATGATGCTATTCTTCTTCTAAGATCTTTACAGGATTGTGGATTTGACCTGCCCATTAGGTTAATACTGTACTTTCTTATGTTTAAGAGATGGGCACTTTACATACCATTTTTTTGTTTCATTCATGTTTAGATCTTTGGTTGTTAGTTCTTGAATCTTTTGCAGGCTCCTGACTGAGAGGACACCATCAGTGTTAAGTGAGGTCGCAGATTATCTGGAAGAGCTCGGAGCATTCGAAGATTCTGCTGCTTTGAACTTTGTAAATGCACTGGAAGATCTGTTGTGGGCATTTGAATGCCGAGCAACTGCATCATGGATTTTCCAATTGGCAGTAAAGAGAAGCATATACCGCGATAATGTCTTTCGGTATCTATGTCAATCTCTGTCTCTGCGAAATTTCATTTGAAGCCCTTTACAATTTCTTGTGTTGAAATATCTTTAGTCGATGTGCATATATAAATTCATGTAACTAGTGTAGGCATTGGTTTTCAAATCGCACAATAATCTTTGGCTCAGACAAAAAAAAAGTTAAAAACAAAGTGATTAACTAATTACTACTAAGGATGACTTTGTAAATAGAACTCCTTGTACTGTCCAAGAAATGTACATGACAAGCCACATTCTGGTGATATTTTAGAACTTTATTCTGATCTTAAACAAGCGAGTCTAAAAGTACTTACGAACAGACAATAATTTGTGATAAAACCGTTCTGCCTTAAGTTGCCCAAGAAAGGCCAGCAGTATGGTCCTAGGCTTGAGCTTAAGTCTGCCAAAGATCCTGAGTTCCCTTATATACAAAAAAATGTTAACTTTTTATTGTTGAATGGCTCAGTGTGGCAGAAAAGGAATGGGGAGCTGACTTACGGAAGCTGTCTGCTGGGGCTGCACTTGTTGGCCTTACATTGTGGCTTGATCACATGCAGGTATATGCTTAAATAATGCTCTTTTAGTTTGCATTCATAGAGAAATGTGTTAAAGAAACATCTTTGCTTTACTCCTCAAAACAAAACTCGTTTACCATCAGTTTTAGATTTGTTATCTTGTTCTCTGAAGTTTTTTCATGATTATTGACAGTAAAGTAACCGGATACACTGATAATCCCACTAAATTGCATGCGTCTATGCTGTCTAATTGAACCTTCAGTTTTCGCTTCAGTGTTACCATATGAGTTACAAAGTAATAAGAAGAATGAAATTAACACAGTTAAGATTAAAATGAGGATGGACACGTGCTACTTATGTTCTTTGTTAGTTTTTATTAAGCTAGTACTGTTTATTTTCACCTTGCGACGATGTAAACATGCCAAACTACTGTAGGTAATAGATTAGTAGTTCCATTAATTTACATCGAGGATATTATAGCGGACAACAGATGCATTTGTTTGACATTTTGGTACACTTTTTCATGTTGTCTACCATTGTAGGTTTTGTAGTCTATCAGCTTTTAGCTCATGTAATTGGAGACGTCAGTTAATAGCACCTAAAAGGTGGCCTAAAGAAATTTGAGAAGAACATCTTTGAATGTTTGCAATAGGTTTCTGAACTTCTTGAATTTCCCTTAGTCCTGCTATAGCCATTTTTTTTGTGTAAATGGACTTGAATTTCAGTTGTTTATTAACATGGGATCTGACCTACTCTAATTTTAATTCAGGATGCCTCACTCCAGGGTTCACCAGAATCACCCAAATCTATCGTACTGGTCACAGGGGAGGGGGAATATAACATGGTATCCTTGCGTAAAACCATCAGAGCCTACCTTCTGGAAATGGGCTCCCCATTCTTGCCATGTAGATCCCGGTCAGGTCGCTTTGTGGCAAAGGCATACTCTCTTAAGATGTGGCTGAAAGATTCTCCTTTCTGCATGGACCTTGAGTTGAAAGACATTCCAGCTCTTCCTAAACTAAACTCAATGAAGCTGATTGATGGATATTTCATGAGAGCTGGCCTTGTATCAGCATTTAATGATATACAAGAGCGACTTGGTGAAGTATGGCCAAAGAAGTTTTCCAAATTAGCTCTGTTGTCCGAAGAAAGTAGGGACGAGGCTATCAAGGCTGATATACAAGGAAGGAAAGAAAAACTGGAGAGAATGAAAAAGAAGGGTCTTGTCACAGTAGGAAAATCTAAAAGAAAACCACGAAGAGCAAAATTTGTTAGGGAACAGGAACAAAGCATGAAAGCAGTGTCTACATGATAACCGGCCCATACTGGTAAAACTATTGTTTGATCATCTCTTCTTTGAAATTTATGATTTTCTGTATACAATTCTTTCTCAATCATTCATTTCCAGAGATGAACATACTTTGGATATATCATGTTCCCCTCATGCTGACATCGTCGGATGAAACCAATGCAAACCAATCATGCTTCATACATATTGAGGTAAGCTCTTTCAAGTGTTAAAGATAGCTGCATTTTGGAGCATTTGCTTCCCTTTTAGGAATTTAATCAAACTGGTGGCTCTTCTGATTACTAAAACTGCTTTGTATTGCCCAACAAATATTTCATTTTACAGTACTGTGACATAGTGTTTTCTGGTATATTCTCCAGATTGTATGTCTAGCTGATTGATGAAGGTTGGTAATAAATGCTAGCAAGACTTAGGATAAAAACCACCTGCAATTCATTTATACTTGCTTATGAGCTTCATTAATGTTGTCAAGAACGTGAGAGCACATGGTTTATTTACACAAGCAAGCAGGGATTTAGTTCATACTTCTAAGGTGGGGCTTCTTTTTAAGATCATTGTTGTGTTGTATTTGCTTTAGGACCTTCCGATTTTGGCATTCTTTTTCTTTTTTTTGCAACATTTATTTGGCATCATTAAGTGTTGATTTCATACATGCATAGTTACTTATCAGCGATTAGAATACGCTGTTAAATGTCAGTCAATAAGCTGAGAAAGTAGACCGGGAAAAGTAGACCAGTAAATTTCTGTAACATTCTTATAGACTTAATAATCTTGGGTCGCATCTTTTTAACTTGCTGATTTGTGCTACATGTGTAGAATGTACATCACAGGAGAAAATTACATTTTTCACAAGGTTGGTTTCTATGGGGCTGTCTGAAAGTGTTTCACTACTAGTTTGGCCCTTTCACAATCTAGCATTTACATCAAAATCCTGAAACCATCATTTATGCCATTACTAAAAAGGAACTTAACAGTCTACCCGTTCCTCCTGAAACAGTAACAAATTGCACTGTTGTAACTTGAGTAGACCAGCCCTAAATCAGACAAAAAAGTGAGTGGGCTAGCCTCATACCTATCGTAACATTGCAATACAAAATTAGATCTGCAGAGATGAATTTTAAGTATGGCGAGGAAACGGGCTGCCATGAAGCTTTCTTAATCTTGGATCCATGTACTTTGGAAATGGGCTGCAGAGATTATCGCTAACGGACAAAATACTGCTGTCTCCGATGTACTTTTGGCAATATTTATTTTTCTCACTTTCTTTCAACAACAGTTAAGTGAATGGGTATACAATTCACCACTGAATTTGTGGAATTTGATCCTGGGGTTTGTGTAGGGAGTAATAAGGATACAGACTAATCTTCTGAAAGACTTAATTTATGTCCTGATATGCAGCCAACTCATGGAGTCGCTCAGAAATGAATGATCCTTATGCATAGGAAGCTGATTCGGGAAGCATTCTGTAAGGACAGCAGGTGCTCCTCTCAGGTTTGCAGTTATAGTCGGTGCCACTTACGCAAGGTAAAAACAGATTGCCCCTTTTATACGTACATAAATCAAAACCCGACAGTTCTGTCTTGCATTTTGTTCAGGAGGTGCTGATTACAGTCAGAACTGAGAAGTTATGTTGCCAAGGGACTAGCACGACTTTGGCATCTTGGGTACGAGTAGGTTAGAACCTCTGACGGATCAATGTATTGTATCCTTTTTATATGATCGATTCGTAGTAGTACAATTATTTGTCCTTTGTGCAGACGGTCCTTCATGAATCATGATTCCCACTGGAGTCCGGAGTTCTGCAACCTGAAATCATGTGAATAGTTCCCGAAGCTCAGTCAAGTTGAAATCACAATTGTTGAGCAGGCTCATTTTGTACTAGTCATCATAAGTTCTAAAAAAAATTCCATTGCGCCCCCGAGGTGTCTCCCGATTGTTCGTGCTTAATTCTGAAATTCCAGTTCTGTTCAGGCTTCCGAAGTTCCAAGATGTTGCTTTGTGCTTGACTAATCGTTGGCCACAATAGTCGCTGCTACTTAACCATTTCAAGTTTTCTACGCAAAATAAAAAAGTGATCCAGTAAGCCAGCAACAAGTTGGTTAAAACCTTCTCAAAATTGAAATGAAACCCACCCGAGTTAGTTAGTCGCTGACAATGGGCCGGCACCACGTTGCGGGCCAAATTGGCGGAGCAAACTAGCGTTGTCCATCGGTGCACACGACACGATGGTCAATCTGAATGGGCAGCCAAACGCTGGCTCGAGGCGCCCTCTCCGTCAGCCGAACCCACCCGCCGCCGCCGGCGTGCGCCTCCCCCACCGCCCGCGAGCACTCCCTCTCTGCGGCCGCCGCGCGCGTCCTGCGGCTCGAAGCCCCCGCGGCCGACTCGTCCACCTACCTATGGAACAGGCTGCTCGGCTTCCTCTGCTCAGGCAGCGGCGTGTCCGGGCCGCCCGCCCTCGCCCGCAGGGTGTTCGACGCGATGCCCGAGAGGGACGCCGTGTCCTACAACACCCTGATCGCGTGCATCTCGCGGGCCGGCGGCGAGCACGCGGGGCGCGCGCGCGCCTACTCGCGCATGCTCCGCGAGGACGGCGTCAGGCCCACCGGGACCACCCTCTCGGTCCTCCTTGCCGCGAGCGGCGGTGACCCGGCGGGCCGCGGGTTTCTCCGGCAGGTGCACGCCCACGCGGTGCGGCTCGGGCTCTGCTCCAACGCGTTCGTGGGGAGCGCGCTGGTGCGGGCGTACCAGCGCTGCGGGGACGCGGACGCCATGTTCGGCGTGTTCGAGGAGATCGACGAGCCGGACGTCGTGTGCTGGAACGTCATGGTCGACGCGTGCGCCCGGAGTGGGAGCGCGCGGCGTGCTGTGGAGGTGCTGTCCAGGATGCGGAGGGGCGGAGGCGTCGCCGACGGGTTCACGCTGGCGAGCATCCTGAAGGCGTGCTCCCGCGCCCAGGATCTGGGGCTTGGGACGCAGCTGCACGCATGCGCGTGGAAGATTGGCTTGGAGTCGGAGACGGCAACCTCCAATGCTCTCATCACGATGTACCTGAGATGTGGTGGTGGGGTGTGTTCAGCTGTCCATGTCTTCGACGGGATTGCTGAGCCAAACATAATTTCTTGGACGGCCATGATTTCTGGGTTGGTGCAGAATGGCCTTGCCATGGAAGCAGCCGTCTTCTACAAACACATGGTGAGGGTTGGGGAGAAGGAGAATGACTTCTGCTTTACTAGTGTGCTCTCAGCATTCAGCACTCTTGCGAGCCTGGAGCATGGCAAGATGGTGCATTGTCGTGCTATGAAGGCTGGGTTTTGTTTCGATATGATCCTTGGGAACGCCCTTCTCGACATGTACTTCAAGTGTGGCAGCCCTGCAGATGCTCAATTTGTCTTTGACGCAATGCGAGCACATGACGTGGTGTCATGGACAGCTATGGTTGTTGGGTATGGGCGGCATGGTGAGGCCAGAAAAGCTGTCGAGTGCTTTAGAGCAATGGTTGGTGGTGGATTTAGGCCAGACAGCATAACATTTCTTGCTGTCCTTTCTGCCTGTAGCCGAGGAGGTATTGTGGATGAAGGGGTTAGCATTTTTTGCTCCATGGCTGAGGATCATGGCATTAAGCCAGAAAGAGAGCATTGTGCATGCTTGGTGTATCTGCTAGGCCATGCCGGTAGGCTAAATGAAGCAGAAACGCTGATTAGGAAGATGGGATTGCAACTTGATTCATTTGCATGGGAGTCGCTTCTGAGTGCTTGTGGAATACATGGAGAAGTTGAGCTGGGGAAGAGGTCGGCAGGAAAGGTCATGGAACTGGAGCCATGGAAGGATGGGCCTTATGTCCTACTGTCAAACATATATGCTGAACAATGCCAATGGCGTGAAAAGGAGATGTTGAGAGGAAGGCTTGACTACAGCAATGTCAGGAAGGATGCTGCTCTCAGCTGGTTTCCAGTTTCAGAAGTTAATTAAGAACCTCATATGGTGCTATGTGGTTAGACAATTTGTGGGAAGATGAGGAAACAGAGGGCATGGGATCCATATATACTTGCTGAATTTGTACAGAGTTAAAGCATCAGGAATCGACAGTCAATCTGCTCGTGAGGAATTGCAGATGCAAGGGCACAACCGCAGGAGCAGTCCGCAGATACGAAGAAACAAAAGTTACAACGATCAAGGTAACAATGCTATTCCCTTCGACATATGCAAGGGCAAACTCATCATGAAAATGACATCAATCAAGATCAGACCCCCATAAGGTAAACAAACCATGAAATTTTCATGCAACCCATCCTACGCATGGGGTTAGATTACAACCGCGCACACATACAAGTGATGAAATGCTCCTCTGGTGTGACGAAATTAAGGTCAAAGGAACAATTAGAACTGCTTGATCCTACGGATTCCTCCCCTGTTGTCAGGAATACCCCTCTATTTCTCCTTTATGCACAAAGCCTTTCCTGTCCTACCTTCCTTTGTGCCCTCCCTGTTGATGGACATATGTGCGTGTTCTATTTTCGCCGCAGAGCCGCTGTTCCTCCGCAGCCTACATGAACAAGAGAAGGCATGCATTTTCAGAGATCAACTGATATATATGCCTTGGAATCTCAGGCTGCTTGGTTTCAACCTCCAGGTTTTTATTGCCAATTGTTGATTCAAATACACAAGCATGTAAATTAGTTTTTAGTTGTTGATTGAGTAACACTGTGAATATTTTACTTAAAAACTGTGCATATTAGTGAATGCACTAATCTTTGTAAGGATTTACTACACACATTTTGATTCTTATGTAATCCTCTACCTGAAGTGTTAAATACATGAAAATCTGAAATTCTTATGTGCAATATTCGCTTCTCCTTTTGAATTGAACATTTTTAAAGCTAATAAATTTTCAATGCATACTATAACTAGTAAGGTATAGATGCAAGTTGAACGAAAAGGGACAAATGGTTTATATAAACTTACAAAATCTGATTCTGGCCAACTAGCTGCTGCCCTGCGTGCCGGTCTCACGAGATGCCGTACGAGTAGTCGTTGCTGCCTCGCCGCGACGACCTCTCGCCGACGCTCGTCATCCGCTGTATCGACCTGTCCCGGACGTACGTGGCGTGCGAGCCTCTGCCGGCCGGGTCATCGCCGCCGCTCTCCTCTTTCCTCTCCTTCACCGTGGCGAGCGCCGCCGCCACCACCTCCTCCACCCTCGCCGCGGCCTCCTTCATCTCCGGCCGCTTCTCCGGGTCCGCCTCCACGCAGTCCACCGCCACATGCATGAGCCGCGTCATGTCCGGCAGCGCGAACTTCCACGCCACCATGACGGCCGGGTCCATGAGGTCGCCCTCGAAGCCGTCGGCCATGGCGGACGCCGCCCACGCCACGAGGTCCGTGCCGCCCTTGGCGTTGTGGAGGTACTGCGCCGGGAACTTCCCGGTGAGGAGCTCGAGGAGCACGATGCCGAGGCAGTACACGTCGGCCTTGGGGCTCAATGGCCGCCCGGCGGCGCACTCCGGCGCGCGCAGCGCGAACATGGTGGTCGTGGACTGGGCGTGGCTGACGAGGCCGGAGAAGCCGAAGTCCACGAGGAGCGGCTCGAAGTCCGGCGCCAGGAGCACGTTGGCCGACTTGAGGTTCCCGTGCGGCGCGTCGTGCCCGGCGAGCAGCTCGGCGTGGAGATGCGCCGCGGCGCGCGCGACGCCGGCGGCCACCCTGAGCCGCGTCGGCCAGTCGAGCGCCGCGTAGTCCATGCCCCGGTCGCCGTGGAGCACGTAGAGCAGGCTGCCCTTGGGGATGTACTCGTAGACGATGAGCTTCTCGTCCCGGCGGTAGTGGTAGGCGAGCGGCGGGAGCAGGTTGGCGTGGCGCGCCGCGCCGAGCCGCCGCATCTCGGCCTCGAACGCGTCCTTGGTGCCGCGGTTCATGTCGCGGGCGCGCTTCACCACCACGGCCACGCCGCTCGCCATCACCGCCTTGTACGCCGACCCGAGTCCGCCGCTGCCGATCACCTCCGCCGCCGCCTTCATCAGGTCGGCGAGCCCGAACGCGCCCTTGCACTCGTTCACCATGACGAGGTCGCCGGCGGACCGGGTGCTGAGGTCGTCCACCTTGGCGGCGGAGGCCGACCGCCGGTGGTGCCCGAGCCCCAGGGACGAACCCGCCCTCATCCCGAGCCACGACGTGCTCCGCTTCTGGTGCGCCGCCGTCGACGACGCCTGCTTCACCATGTACACCGGCGGCTTCTCGTCGAAGCCCTCCATTTCGTTGAGGCTGCGGGAGCGGCTGCTGCTGGGCTCGCCGCCGCCGCCGCCGCAAGCGCGGAGGGCGATGATCATCACGACGGCGGAGAGGAGCAACGCGGCGAGGACCAGCGCGGCCCGCCGGGACGAGCTGGCCTCGGTGCTCGGCACCTCGCGCGTGCACTGCTTCACCTTGGTCGGCACGAAGCAGAGGTACTCGTTGCCGGCGAACCTGCTGGCGTCGAACCTGCGGAACGGCTCCGGCACGACGCCCTCGAGGTCGTTCTCCGACACGTTGAAGGACTTGAGCGCCGGCGGCGGCTCCGGCGGGAGCTCGCCGGTGAAGGCGTTGCGCTCGAGGTGGAGCTCGAGGAGGTTCGTGGCCTGGGAGATGGACGCCGGGATGGAGCCGTTGAGCTGGTTGCCGTTGAGCCAGAGCTTCTTGAGGTGGCTGAGGCTGCCGAAGAAGCCCTCGGGGATGCCACCGGAGAATTGGTTGTCGGAGAGGTACATGGACTTGAGCGCCTTGAGCTGGTGGAAGGCGGGGAGCGGGCCGGAGAAGTTGTTGCCGGCGAAGGAGACGGACCGGAGGCGAGGGAACCCGGCGAGCGCGTCGACGTCGATGGTGCCACCGAGCTCGAGGCCGTTGAGGCGGAGGCCCGTGACCTTGCCGCCGGGGGAGCACACCACGCCGTGCCACTCGTGGGAGCCCGGCGCGCAGGGGGACTTGTCGCCGTCGGTGTCGGTGATGAGCCACGACGAGAGGGAGGAGGAGTTGGTGAAGGACTTCTTGAGCCGCACCAGCGCGTCGGCGGCGGTCGTCGTGCTGTTGCTCTGCTGCTGCGCGACGGCGGGCGCCGGGAGTGACGCCGCGGCGGCGGCGGCGACGGCGAGGAGGGAGAGGAGGCGGCGAGGAGACGGGGCCATCGCGTGATCGGCGCCCGGGACGGGGAGGCCGCCGTGTCGGGCGCGCGAGCCTAAGGTTGGGGAGGATGGTTGCGCGGGTGGTTTTGGTTTCTCGGGCCTCGGTTTCTTCGGCAGCGGATGAGCTTGCCCGGAATAGGCAGGCAGCCGAGGATGGCGGGATGGCGCGTGCGCGCGTGGGAGGACCGGATTTGACCAGGTCGAAAATGTACTCGTAAAACTTTGTAATTTGTATGTAGGTAAGAGAAAGAGGTTTTAGTTTTACGGAGTATATAATAAGTCAAACTTCTTTAAGTTGACTAAACTTTGATTTTTATGTTAATTTATATAAAATATATTAATATTTACAATACCAAATAAAAGCACTATCGAAACATATTTCTTGCTGGATGCTGATGTATTTCTTTTAATAAATAAAGTTAGAGGAGTTCAATTTAGAACAAAACTAAAATCTCTCTTATTTTAGAATGATTAATAACTATATCTAAAATAAGAGAATGATTAATAATATTTTAACAAAACTAAAATCTCTCTTATTAATAACTATATTTTAAAATGATTAATAATATTTTAGCATACTCCCTTCATTCTAAAATAAGAGAGATTTTAGTTTGGAATAAGTGAAATCATAACAATAGATATCATAAAAGGAGGCATATGAATCGCTAATGCATAATATTGCTATGAATGATTATACATCACCATAGGTCTTCTAGATTAGAGCTCCAACACAGCTTTGTCCACGCTAGGTGACCTCACCGGTTAGAGCTAAACTTTAGACAACTGCACGACCCTTAGCTCGGATGAATTCGAGCCAAGCCCTCGAGGCGATTTGGTTACACCCTGAAGAGTCTATCCTAGGAAGCAAAACTAAGATATAAATGCTTTATACTGGTTGACACGAGCCCGTGTGTTGATCGGCACAGACCCACCTCGTCCTTACTTTGCCGCCAAGTTGCTTCGATTCTAAGTCCTTCTAGAGAGTTCTAGTCACTGATTGTAGGCCTTGTCCTCAAATTCCTGCTTATAATAATGATTTTCCAAATGAGTTTCCAAAGTTGAACATTCATCGACTTGTTCCCATGATTGACTTGGCAAATCTTTGTAAACTTAGCCTTTGGGAATCAAATCGGGAAAGTTTGGGTGCGATTAGAGGGGAATCCTCTCTGTGCTGATCAGGACGAGCCTCCTTCGCGGCCCACTAGCCTCCGTTACAGCCATATGATTACACAATGGGCTTGGATTCCCCATACCATAGGCCACCCTCGGGCCCGGTTCTTCCTAGATGGGGGCCGCCAACATCGCTGCCACGGCTACCTCTCCGCCGGGTTTGCCGCCTTTGGAGTTGCCGCTAATGGGCGCCCACGCATCACATCTCCACCACTGGCCGTCCCACGCCCGACGCCACTGATTCACGCGCCCCTTGCGTTGCTAATTGCGTCGTCCCCAATGCACCGGCGCGTTCCATAGACCCAAAGGCGACGCCTTTTGGGTCACTCAGGGTCCCGTTGTCTAGGGGTCGTCCCAGGCCGCTGTTACGGCATCATCCTGCTTTTCCGGGCTTGGGCGCATCCTCCCGCAAGAGGTCACTCCGGAACTGTGAAGCACTCCCCCGGGGCCAATCGGGGGCCAAAGCAAATCAGGGAGCAAAGGTCAACACCAGTCCCCCTTACACTGAAACACTATCCTCCTGCAGGCTTGGCACCGCACTTGCTAGGCTCGGATCGGGCCCACCCTCATAATGGACACACAGAGTGCACGATAAGTCCCAATGAAGCAGCTAGTCTGACCGGTCCTCAAACTGTCAAAGTGAGCTCTTCTCTCGAAATGCGTACCCACCACGGTGGTCCGCTAGTCGCACCCATTACAGGTATCGCCGCCAACTCCTCAACATCGGGTCAAACCAATCTTGTGCCCGCAACAGGCACTGCGTAGGAAGTACCCAAGTGTACTTCCCCAGCCCCCCAATCCGAGGATTGGATTATGGTGCGCTCACTTCAACAAAAAGGGGTTTTCGAATCCTCCAACTCCTCGGTTTTCACACTCACGCCGAAAACAGTTTAAAATATTCATTTTCCTCACACGCATGCAAGAGAAGCATTCTCATCGGCATAGATATAAATATAGTAGTAGGACAACAAGGAAAAAGGTAATTAAACAGGCTATGCACGGTTTATCATCTCAGGCAGTTCATACGAGTAAATAAAGCATAGCATTTCTATGAGCATGTCTAATAGGCGTTCAGAGAATGGATGGGCGTGAACCTGGTGACTCCTCCTCGTCGTAGTACTCAACGAACTCCTCCTCCTCAATCCCGACGTGAGTCTCCGGTCCTCCTAAATACCGATCCGTAATTCAATTACCGAGACTACTAGCAAATAACTCCAAACGAGAACCAAGGAAGAGCCAAACAACACCAAACTCTATTCTAACGCGTAGGTCATGATTTTAGAAAAATAATGAAACTGGTTTCATATTTTTCTGAGCTACGGTTGATTTATTATTAATTTTTTAAGTTTAAATCATTTTCTGAAATTATTTAATTAATTCCAAAAAATAAAATAACAGACAGGGACACGTGGCAGCCCCTGGTGGCGCCACATCATCACTGCTGACGTCAGCAGCACGTCATGCTGACGTCATTGTTGGGTCCGGGTATGCTGACGTCATCGTGGGCCCGGATGACGTCAGCGTTGACTCGGTCAGCGTTGACCAGTCAACGGTCAAGGTCAGTGGGCCCACATGTCAATATCGGTCAGTCAGTGATAGGTGGGGCCCGGTGGTCAGCAGAGTTAAAAAAGAAAAAGAAAAAGGAAGGGGGCGAGTTGGGCTGAAAGCACTTGGCTCGGCCCAACAGGCGCTGGAATTCGGCCCACGAAGGGCTGGGTTTCGGCCTGACTGGCCTAGGGTGCGGTGGACCAAGTCCAACGCGCACCAGGTCTGCGGTCCACATGGACCGAGAGTACGGGATCTGGGTGCGGCCGGACGGGATCGTCTACGGCTGTGTGTTGTGGCGGCTTGGTGTGGTCCGCGGTGCGGCGGCGGCGGCGCGCGCTCTGGCACGCCGGCGGGCGGTGGCGGCCGGCGACGGCGAGGGTCAGGAGCGGCCGACGTGGCTCGGGGATAGGGGGAAAAGCTTCGGCCGGGTTTCGCGGAGGTGTTTGGCCGGGAAGGGGGGAGCTTGGCCGGCGAGGCGGCTTCCCGACGTGAAGGGCGGCGACGCGGCCGTGGTGGCGGAGCGAGCGCCTGCGGCGACTACGGGAGGCCACGGCTTGGCTTGCAGGCGAGAAAGGAGGGTTCAGCGGGGGACAAGGCATGGCCTTGCGATGCTGGGCACACGCGCGCGCGGCACGGCCATGATGGAGCTCGCGCGGGCCGGGTGCTCCCGGTGCGCGGCGACCATGGCAGCCTGGGACGGCGGAAAGGCGACGGAGGCTGCGGGCTCGGTACGCGGCAAGGAACCTGCACATGGAGATGACACGGCGCGAAGGCCGGCTCCACAGATGGCTTTCGCGGCGGCGGCGACGGTGACCATGGCACGACGGCCGGAACAGGGGAAGGGGAAAACGCCGGCGGCGACTCACCGCGGCGGGGGTAGTTGTACGCTGCAGCTCGGTGAAGCGCTCGCGGAACGGCGGCGGACGTCGGCTCGCGGTGCTCAGGGACGGCGCCTTCTCCCCTCGCGTGCGGCGGTGGCGGCTCGGAGTCGATGGCGCGGACGGCGGCGGCGAAGCTCGGGGTCCTCCTCGGCTTCCCTCACTCCTCCTCCTCCTCCTTCCCCTCACTCCAGATGGTGACGGTGTGGTGTGGAAATCCCCAACGGGGGTAGAGGCGGCTCGAACGGGGAATGGCGCCGGCGGGGGCCTTAAATAGGCGGCCGGGCTAGGGTTAGCAGACGCGAGGGCGGGTGCGGACGGTTAGGAATCCTCGGCGTCCGTGCCCTAGTCCACGCGGCGTCCATCGCGCGGGTGTGCAGAGCGTTTGGCGCGGAGCGCCGGCGCGGGGTGCGGCAGCGTGCTCGGCCGTGTGGGGGAGAGGGGGTGACGCGAGGTTGGGGGTAAAGCTGACAGGCGGGGCCGGCCTGTCAGCGAGAGAGAAGGGAAGGGGGCGCGGTGCGGGGTGAAGGCTGGGCCGGCTCGGTCGGCGCTGGGCCGGCGGGATTGCTGGGCCGGCTTAGGAAGGCTGGGCCGCGGGGTAGGTTAGCATGCTGGATCGACGGTTTAGTTAGTAGGCCGGGTTGTGTTAGTTTTGTTAGTGGGTTTCGGCCCAGAACAAGTTAGAGGGTTTTCAATTAGTGGGGGGTTTAGAGTTAGGGTTTTAATTTGAATTTGAATTGGATTCAAATTCAAATGCTCAAACAATTGAACTCCAGAAAAACCAAATAAGACCCAAAATCACACTAAGGCAAAAATACAACTTAATTCCAAATTAATGTGTATTTTAATTTTAGGAATTCAGGAGGGAATTAAGAAGACACTCTTATGATTTTCTAACTAGCACACATTCCACAAAAAGTTTTTGAAAAATCCACACTAGTTGCATGTCTACTAGGTATTTCAGAGAATAGCTGGGCGTGAACCTGGGTATTGCTTGTCCTCTTCGTTCTGGTAGTTGGTGTAGTCGTCAGCTTTCTTCGGCGACTCCGGAGCTCCTATTTACGCGAAAAGAAGATAAAGACGGGAGCTACTAGCAAAGAAACACCAAAACAGCGAAGCAAGAAGACCCAAATAACACCAAACTCTACACTAGCGCGTAGGTCATGATTTTATAAAAATATAGAAACCGGTTTCATATTTTTCTGAGCTACGGTTGATTTATTATGAATTTTCTAAGTTTAAATCATTTTCTGAAAATATTACATAATTCCGAAAAAGAAAATCAGTCAGACAGTGACACGTGGCAGCACCAGGGCGTGCCACGTCATCATTGCTGACGTCAGCATGACGCCATCAGTGGGGCTGGCTTTGCTGACGTCATCGTGGGGCCATGATGACGTCAGCATTGACTTGGTCAACATTGACCAGTCAATGGTCAGCGGTCAGCGGTGGTCAACTGGGCCCACATGTCAGTCACCTAGGTCGCTGTCAGGTGGGGCCTGGCTGTCAGCGCGGGAGGAAAAAAGAAAAGGATTAAAGGCTTCGCGGGCTGGTCATGGGCCGAAAGAGCTGGGCCGGCCCAACAACGCTGGGCTGGCGGCCCAAGAGACACTGAGTGCAGGCTGCTGGTGCGGTGGACGTAATCCACCGTGGACCGAGAGTTAGGTCCACAAGCACCGGGTTCATGGGATCTGGTGTGGTTGCTCAGGATTTTCTGCGGCGCGGCTGGCTGGACTCGGTGTGGTTCACGGTGTGGCCACCCGCGTGCGGACGCACGCACACGACGCCGTGCGACGCGCGTGCCGGCGAGCAGCGGTGGCTTGCGAGGGTCGTTGTGGCTCGGCTGGTCTCAGGAAGCGGGGCGAGAGCTCGGGCTAGGTCTCGCGAAAGAGAACGGCAAGAAAGATGGAAGGCTCGGCGGGCGAGGCGGCTTCCCTACGAGGATGGGCAGCGGCGCGGCCATGGCGTCATGGCGGCGGAGAGGTTCGCGGTGGAGGTCAACGAGAAAGGCACGGCGGCCACGCACGGAGTCTCGGCGGAGTGAGTCCACGGCGCGGCGGCCGGCAACGGTGTTAGCGCGCGTGCACGACGGCGAGCGGTCCAACACGACGGCGGCGCTCGCGGGGCTCCGGCATCCCGGTCCGCGGCGGTGAGAGGGCTTGGTGAGAACGGAGCGTGCGCTCGCGGGCTCCAGCGTGCACTGGGCCGCGCCACAGCTCTGCGACTGCAGCTGGGTGCGCGTGTGCGAGTTTGTGGTCGCCCACGCTCGCGACACGGCCTCGGCGCGCTCGCGGTAGCCGGCGTTCCGGTCCGCGGCGGCTTCGGCTGCGGTGAAGGGCGACGGCGGTTTGCAAGGAGGCTAGCGGCACGACGGGAACCTGCAGAGAGGTTCATCGGCTCGAAGGCCGGGACAAGGGCTAGCAACGGCGGCGGCGGCGACGGCGGAAAGGGGAAAAACAGGGGAGAACGGGGATTCACGGTGGCGGCTCACCTAGGGAATCGTCGTCGATCGCAGCAGCTCGGGGATGACTCGCGGTTCCCTGACGATGCCTTGGCTCCTCCTCGTGATGCTGCTCCGGTCCGGCTCCTCCTCGGCGACGGCCCCACGAGCGGCGGCTTCGGCTTCGTCGGCGTCGCGGCGACGAAGTGCTCTGGCTTCACCCCTATTCAACCTCGCGGTGCTCCCTCCTTCCCTTCTCCCTCTTGGCTCCTCCCCTCTCCCTTCTCAACTTAGCGGCGAAGGAGTCCCCAAAGGGGAGAGCGGCGACGGCTGAACAGGGGAGCGGCTGCTGTGGGGATTAAATAGGACGGCGCGGCTAGGGTTTCGCGGGCGCGGACGACGAGAGATGGTGGCGTCCGTGCCACCTTTCCACGCGTCGACATCCGGACGGGCCGCCAGGGCTGCAGGCTGGGGCGGTGCCTTCTGCCGGGCGTGGGAGAGAAGAAAGAAAAGGGGAAGAAGAAGAACAGGGCACGCGGGCCCGCTGGTCGGTGAGGAAGGATGAGGAAAGGGTGGTCGGCTGAAGCTGGGCCGGCAGTTGGGCCGAATGGACGGCTAGGTGGGCTGGCTGGGTTAGGTTAGCAGGCTGGGCCGGCTGAAACGCTGGCTGCGGGAGAGAAGGTAAGGTGAACTGGGCCGCGGTTAGATGGTTAGGGAGGTTTTGCGGACTTTAGGAAGTTGATTCGGCCCAAGAGAGTTTAGTTAGCTTTTAACTCGAATTCAAATCTAGGATTTGAATTCGAATTCAAACAAAGAACCAAGAAGCCCAATAAAAACCAAATCAAACTATTTAATCCTTAGCACTTCAATTTGGATTTTAGTTTAAATTTAAATTATCCTAGGAATATAGGGGGCAAATTAGAAGACAACCTTATATGTTTGTTGGCATGCACTCAATTTCACCAAAAATTTTTAAAATTCCGGATTTTTGCATTCAACAATTTCCTACGAAAAATACGGAATGTTACAACGAGGCCAATATAATTAACATACCGAGTGAATTTGTTAAAGGATCGATTAGCAGTTGCAGATATTGAAATACAAAAGGATGAAAGTTACGCTTTTGTGATACTTAAAGAGATGAAAAATACATTTTTCTCTTCTTTTCCCCCTCTTCTTCATGCTTGTTGTAGCTAAGAGCTACGGCTATTTTTATTACGAGTAAATTACACACACCATACAATAACTTGTATAATTGTATCATTTTAGTCCAACAAGTTGCAAAACGTACAAATTAATACACAAACTTGTCATTTTTGTGCATGTGCAGTCATATGGATAACATAGAGCTTATTTCATGCACTACTGCTTTATATTAAAAAAAACTATAGCAACACTACTGTCTATATTACTGAAAATTATTATGTTTGGCAAAAGATCAACACATCCATGTGAGTTGGTGAGAGTTGATTCTAGGCATCATATGTGCTTTTTTATACCAAATATGTATTGATAAAATTCTGAAAGTTTTTGAAAAAATATTTTTTGGACATAGAACATGATGACATCTATCTGGCACATTAAAATCAATTCATGTGACTCAAACTATAGTCCAGATGGACTGCTAATATGGTAAAATACTCTTCGTGGCATATATTTGATCATACATGTGCACACTTGACAAGTTCATGTACCTATTTGCATATTTTGCAACTTGTTGGATCAAAGTGATACAACAATACAAGTTGTTGTATGGTAGGTGTGATTTACTCTTTTATTTTATTAGGTTGAGGTAGAACCATATTTAGAATCCCATCTTAGGTGACCTCAGATTTGAGAGTATTTCCTTTCATTTTGAATAGCATATGCTCATCAAGAGGTCGGAGACTCCTTCGATATTCTGGGCAAGCCGCTACATTTGCCATTATATGCCACATAAAGTCTGAATTACTGATAGTGACTTGATTATTCCATAAAGAAAAAATCAGACAAAAAATATACAATCATATTAGCAAATTGATGCAAGGTAAAAAAAATACTAACACTCTCCTTGAACAGGCGTGTAAAAATGACGAAATAGGAGATGCTGTCACGCATTTCACTTCTCAATCAAAGTACATATGATCGTATTTTTGCTCAACTTTTTTGTACAAAATGTTTTACTATCTTCTACTATTTATAGATGCATATGTATAAACCTACGGGTACATGTGTAAAGTGAGAATCACCGCCACTTCAGACCCTCGACGCCTGCTGCTTCCTCACGATACATACTAACAGCCCCAATCAGCAATGGTCGGACAGTGCAAGGGCGCAGATAGTATTCAGCAGAGGCGCAACAAAGAAAGGAAATCAACTACTTTAGACAGCATTGCAGGCAAGTCAATTTTGATCTTGCATCATCTCTCATGAATTCAGTTAAATATTTGAGCGACACCTGCTATCAACTTCAGTCTACATGCATCACAATTCATAGGTTTCAGCATCAAACCATCAACAAGGTCGTCTGGTGCTTACCTCAATCGCAGAGGCGTAGATGGGAATGGAATGTGAATTGAATGAAGCTATGTATAATTTTACACTGTATTCTGTTGTCAGGCTATTCTCCTGCTGCCTCTTTTAATATACAGCTACAAGGAAATTACAGTGCGTGCCAACCACGCTTTTTTTGTGTTTTTCGTACATTTCTTTTCTCCTTTTTTTTGGGCGGTCCTTTTTTTCTCCATGGTGTCTTGCCTAAGTGATGTTAGTACACCATGACACGGAGAAGACCTGGTTGAGGCTGTGTGTAGTGGAGGCCTTCGTCCAGGAGGAATTGTTCCACGGCGATGGGCAACCTTGCGGTGCGAGAACCCTTGGTGTGGTGGCCTGTCCCGACACATACCATGACCTGCATCCTCTCCCCTGCAGCCCTCGCTGCGTTCTTCATGGCAGCAAGCTCGACCTTTAGGATGTGGATCGCTTCGCTCACATGCAGTCCATGTAAATCAATCAGACCATCACCTCCCCTTTGGGAAACGGGATTCCTGCACAATTTAACAAACTCAGGATACAACTGAGTTAGGCTTTCATATGTCATGATTACACTTTTTGGAACTCGAAACAAATAAAAAAACATGATTCCAAACAAATAAACGTTGGAACTTAGAACAGAATGTGGACAGCAATTAGGCGTAACATAAACTATATAAGAAGGAATCCAATCTAAATCTGGTGAAAGAAAGGATAGGAGACCTTTGTCGATAAATAGCTTCTCTCGCTTTCTCATGAGCTGCTTTCATTTGTGCATTATATGCCTGACCCTTCATGCTCAGTTCCTTGGCCAGAGCCTTGTTGCCAACCAAGTAAGCTTGTCTAGCCTGTCAGGTATATCTTTACGTGAATACTTTGACAAACTCATCAAACACCCATCTAACAAATAGGATGATATATTCTCATGCCAATAAGCACTATTAACACACAAGCAATATGTTCTGCTAGTACATGAAAAGGAAAATGCAAATGTAGAAACATGTGACATGTCACACATGTAAGATCATCTCCACATGCATGTAGTCTGTAAGGCAACAATTAAAAAAATTTACCTGCTCAAAGCAAGCATTTCTGACCCTAGCAAAATCACGAGCTTCCCCCCTTGATTCGGAGTACATATTTGCTGGCAGATTAAATACAAAGTCAAATGGTTAGTTTCTGATTGGAGCAGAATCTAGTCCAGATAAACAAACATGAAATGCTGTATACATCATATTTCTAGTTTTTTTTAACAACTCCCAGTAGTACTGTCAAAATAGGAAATTTATAACAAACCGGTGTTTCCAAGTGTCCACAGCAAGTTGCATTTTGCAAAGCATGAATAATTTACCAGCTTACAAAGTTACGATCTACTTGGATAAAGGGCATTTGAAAAATAAAAAATATATAATTCAGATCTAAATCTGTACTGCTGATGTTCTAGGAGGACCACCCCCCCCCCCCCCCCCCCCTCATCCAAACACCCGTAGAATCTATATCTCCAGATGATTATTAATTCAAGTGCATGGTATAGGCGGAATGATGAAAAATCAATAAATATTACCAATATACCATTAAACATGAAATAAGTGTGAGTACAATATGCATTATATGATAAAAAAAAGTAAACATCCGAGAGGAGTATTACCTACTGCATCACCAGTCTCAAGCCAAGGAGCAACTCTTGCACTGCTAACACTTTGAAATTTGTTTCCAGATGATTGTTTGGTGCTAGAACTGTACTGTTTGGGTACAGAATGAGAGGAAACACCATTTCCATATTCAGGACCTTTCTTAAACTTCCAGTTGCCAGAATTTTGCGATGCAAGCTTGCGGACAGCTGAAACAAAATCACCAGCTCCACCTGATATGGTGGATGACCCACGCCCATTGAAGATGCCAAGGACATCCACATTCCCCTTACCAAAACCATTCTGATCTTCAGCTGTTGGTAGAGCAGGGAAATCCCCTGTGCTAAAGTTTGGTGCTCTGGGGGTCAAATTCATTGTGTGATTGGGGGTAGGATCAACTTGCATCTGAAAAATCAGGAGACTGGCTTGAAGATACTAGCAAGATGTTTTACAGTGTAAATCAAAGAGGAGGAGATTACCTCTAGCTGGGTGAGAATTTCAATTGTATGGTTGAAGTCACATCCATTGGCATAGTGTAGCTCAGCAAGGCTCTCTGCTGAAAAGCCAGGGAACTGAGATGCTAGGTACTCCAGGGGGTCTACGACACCATCAGATGCGGCAGCATACTCGCTAGCAAAACTGTCAGAAAAGCCTGCAGCGCTTTCGGAGTCATAATGAAGGTCCTGATTCCCATTAGCAACATGAAGGTCGCCAATATAATTTTGCTCCCAGTTGCTTGAACCCAAATAATTATCTGGATACAGTAGATTAGCTTGTTCCAGTTCCAGGCCCTTTGTAGCTGGAGAAGATAACTCGTGATGTTCTCTTGAGAAGCGACTAGAAGTTGTCCCATAAAAGGGGGGTGCATTCAAGGATAATCCAGCAAGGGACAATTCTTCAGGCCCTTGTTCAATTTTCTCAAAAGAAGAGAAGTCTGGGATAATGTCATCCGGAAGCTGCTTACGCCAAAACTGGTGGGCCTCATCATCCGAGTTATTAGACTTTGATGACTCGGACCTATCTAGGATTGTTTTTCCAGAAGACACCTTAGTATCTGACTTGGTTACGTCTGGAACTGTGCTACTTCCAAGAGATGGTTTAATAAACGAAGGCACAAATTCCGCTGCATTAGGATTTAATGACGTGACCTTGCTAGGTAACACTGAACACGCATCTCCACTATTTGAAACAACTTTATTGAGAGAAGTCATCTTTAACAGAAATTACATGCAATGTTACATGTACAAGAGAGATTCTTTCAACAAAGAGTTACCCAAGCCCTGCAAAGAAATGAAAGAAGAAAAAGAGTTATGAAAAAGGCATCTAAACATAAATTGTCGCTACAATAATCTTAAAAGGAAACGTGCTACTCTACAAACTAAAATCCCACTTATGGGCAGTTACTACAGCCAGTTATTCACACATGATTACATGTAATTGCAAAGCATTTCCTAGCTCTTTATATTAGGACAGTATTAGGAGAATATCAATTGACCTCCTGATTCCTTCAATGCAAACCCCAATCAAATCAGGCTAAACAAAGTGGTCAAGGCTTTGTTAAAAGAGCAAAGCCTCAGGCTATGCTATTGCTTCAAAAGGAACTTTCCTTATTATCCCGGTCAGTATCAGGCAGTTATACCAGCACCAGGGAACAGCTTAGCTTGTAATGGTAATTCGCACAGTCCAAAAAGACCCAAGAATTGTAGCTTTGTTTCCCAAAACCGATAGCGTGTTCCCTGCTGCAACAAAAGCAGCTGTGCCCCATCACTCATATAAATGCATCCTTTACTAAAAGTTGCCAAACACGGTACAGCAACATAAAATAAAAATCTTTCCATCATGGTGTAAGTTTGCACTCCAAATTCATGACTGCATTTTTTTCCTGCCTAACAAAATATTCCTTCAAAGCTGAATCTACATAAACCGCAAGCCAAGCAGACAAGAGACAACAAATGAAAGAATTTTTTTGCCGCTATAAAACAAGACAGTCAGGAAATAACAAACGGAAAAACTAGGATGCAGCTCTGCTAAATCAGCCACCTCAACCCCCATCAATCAATTCTTTGCAACTGCAGCTCTAATCGCACTAATCATGCTAGAGCGAAGCTAAACCAGCAACAATAAATAAAGCGATCGAGTGGTGGTGCACCTGCTTTTGCTTAATTGCTCTCGCGGGCAGCGCACGCTCCCACGCTAAAGCGGCGAAAAGACGACGCCGTCCCCCCGCCCTTTTTTTTCTTTCACCGCACGCACGCGGGCGAATTACCAGCCGACCGACCAACCCCAGTGTACCAGACAGCAGGAGATCCGAGCCAGATCTACGCGGAATCCGACCAGATCTGGGCGGGAGCTAGCTAGAGCAGCACAGGCGGAGGGAGGAGGCGGTGGTTACCTTTCCGCCGGTCGATGAGCTGGTACGTAGCGCGCGCAGGCGACCGGCCCATGGGGCGGCGGGGGGAAGCTAAAAGGAGGCCCCTCCCTCCCGCCGCGGCTCGGGGGGCCTCTCTTCCTCCTGGGCAAGGAAGGTCGAGCCGGGGGAGTCCGAGGCCGACGGGCAGGCGCGCCCGCGTCCGGGACGGAGACGGAGAAGGGGCGGGGGGAGGGAGGGGGAGGGCGTGGCTAGGCCGCTGCGGGTGGAGGCGGGCGGGGCTGGTGGGTGGGTGGAGATGGATGGGTGAGGCCGAGGTGAGGTGGTGAGGGAGGGGGTGGTGGAGTTTGACGGTTTGACCCGACGCGGCGGGGGTGGGGCCCGCCCGTGCCGCCGGGGGGGCGCGGTGGCGTGGAGGGGAAGGTTCACTGGCATCAAATCTCTCTTCTCATTAGTAGAGCATTAAATATAAATATATCATACGTAGAGCATTAAATATAAATATAGATAAATAAAAAAACTAATTACATGATTTTGATGTACACGACGAGACGAATCTTTTGAGCCTAGTTAGGTCATGGTAGGACAATGATTATCAAAAACAAACGAAAAGTGCTACAATGCACTACCGTGTTAGATATGATATTTTCACCCAAATTTACGATCCTTTTCAGTGAAGTGAACACCGCTGATGCGCTCGGAAATCTCTCGAACTCGTTTGCCCGATCGGCGATCGGGGTGGTGCCGATGCCGTGCGCCGGGTTGCCTCTCTGGTGCTTGTCGCTCGCGCCTGCGCAAGCAGTCATGGAGGAATGGAGGATGGATGACTGAAAATAGCAAAGGGTGTGTTTAGTTCCAAAAAAAGAAGAGAAAGTTTGGTGAAAATGTCACATCGGACACTGTAGCGCATTGTAACACTTTTCGTTTGTTTGTGGTAAACATTGTCCTACCATGACCTAACTAGGCTCAAAAGATTCGTCTCGTCGTGTACACCAAAACCATGCAATCAGTTTTTTTATTTACCTATTGTCGGTGCTGGGATCGGTCGACCAATCCCCAGCGCCAAACAGAATGCGCTGTGTCTCGTCCCTTGACGGTTGATGCAAGAGCTAGCACGATGAGACAAGCGTTTATCCTGGTTCCGACCGTGAGGTCGTACGTCCAGCAGGGTGCGCTCGGGGCGCTGTACTATCTTGCACCGGAGTGCTTGTAGAGGGGGGCTACAAACAAGGCGGGAGAGGAGGAGGAGTCTCCAAGTCCCTGAAAGCGAGTGTGATTGAGGCGAGTGCCAATATCGTGTGTCCGGTCCTCCTGTCCGTTGTCCTCCCCCTACCTCCTTTTATAGATCAAGGAGAGTAAGGCGGGGGGTTGGATTTACAAGTACAAGCGTGACGTGCTACGATATGTACTGGAGAGCATGGCGTCGGGCGTGCATCGTCCTTGACCCTGGCGGGGGATTTATGGCGACCCCCGGCTTTTGCGAGTGTCGCGACCGTCCCTGTGCTGGTCCTGAAGCAACTTCGAGGGGTGTCGCTGCTGCAGCCCGCGTCTAGCTGCCCGTTCGCTGGTTGACTTCGAGGGCGGGGCAGGTGAGGAAGGACCGGAGTTGGCGGTACAGGGGTCGGTATGGTGGTTGCCGTCAACCACAGTGCGCGGCGTGCTCGGTTCACTAGGGGATGGTCGAGAGTTGGCGGATTTGACCCGGCGTTCGTCATCACCAGGCCACGCCTGACCGAAGTCTGTACTCGGTTGCTGTTTAGATATTCTTTCGAGGGTTCCCCATGCTCATTCGAGGGGCGTCCCGGGGGGAAAAGACGGTAGCGGGTGGAACAGTGGTGCAGAATGACGCCTGCCAGTCCGCACAGGGTTTTGCGCAGTGCCGCGTGCGCCCGCACAGCGTCAGTGAGGACGCACAGTGACTGGAGCAGGTGAACAGCGAGTTCTGCGGTGTCAGCGGCGCGGCGTGGGGGAAAGATTGCCTTTTGACTTCAGCGCCCGCCTGATGGGGTGGGCATTAAGTGCCGTTGTTGGTTGGAGCTCCGGGGAGCGCCGCGTTAAGTAGAGGGGCGGCATCGAGCGAGGCGGAGTTGGCTCACCCGTTCGAGGGGGTGCGCGACCCTCGAGCGAGGCGGAATTCGTGCTGTGTTCGCTCGAAGGGGTCGCGGCCTTCGAGCGAAGTCGAGACGGGGGTAGCGACTCGGGCCCCCCCATCAGGCGAGTTCGGACGGCCGTTCTTGGGCCGCGATAGGTTGTGACGGGCCGGGCTGCCGGTGATTTGGCCTCCCGTGATGTATCGTTCTTTTGAGGGTGATCACCCCGATGATTAGGGGACCCCCTGAGTTTGTCCCCGACAGTAGCCCCCGAGTCTCTGCCGGACTAAGGGTCAGTCGGGCAGAGGCTGATGGTTCGTGGATCGTTCCCGGGCGTTTTGCTAGGATTACTCCTTCTCGATTATGCACGTTCTTCCGTGGGGGCGCGCGAGCGCACCCGCGGGTGTAGCCCCCGAGCCCTTGGAGGAGTGAATTCACTCGTGCAAGGGCTTTGACTTTCGAGGTTTGTGTCAGTCGTTCCCCTTTCGATGTGGTGGGGGTGAGACCGAGTTTATACGGAATTCGGGGGGCGGACCCTGCACGGCTTTGATGTGTTTCGCGCGTAAGAGGAGGTGGACATGCTGCAAGGAGCCCCCGAGCTCCTGGCCCGCGCGGAGGCGATCGGAGGGGCTTCTTGTCTTCGAGTTGCGACCCTCGCCTCCCCTTCGCAGGGGAGAGGGGTGAGGTCATTCGTGCAACCCTCGAATCGGGCAGCGTACACGGATGCCTCGGTGAGCTGTTAGCGGGTAGTTCAAGTGGACGTCCGTGCCCCGTTCGCTGGGGGTCGGCTCGTGGTCCGGAGACACGTCCATGTAGCGCTTGCAAAGGTTTGCTAGGTGGGGCTCGGTCCCTTTTGCAGAGACCAAGGGCGCGAAAGCTCTCCCTCGTTGGGATCCCCCCACTAGCTGCCTTTGTCCGGCCTTGAACACAACAGGGGCGCCCCCAAACTTCGCGTTCGGAGTAAAGTCCGTTTGACACACCCGAATCGTCCCTGACTCTGTTGATCTGGAGTGCCTGTCGAACCCTTTTGAGGGCCAAGCTTCGTACTCCTGATCAGTAGGGCCTTGCGAAAGGTGTAGGTCACCCTCGAGCAGCGGGCTCGGGGGTTGGTCGAGCGTGTCCGGCTACCTACGTATCGCTTAATCTGGGGCGCCCGTCGAACCTTTTCGAGGCCCGGGTTTCGAGTCCCTGATCAGTAGCGCCCTGCGCCTCGAGGCGGAGGGGGGTCGTTGTCTTACCTGGGAAGGAATCCAACGGTTAGGTCGTTCGGGCCCACGCACGACCGCTGGCGGGCGTGGTCGTGGCTGACGTGGCGCGGAGTGGGCGAGACGGTCGTAGTGGGCGCGCCTTTTTAGGCGGGGTCGGCGTGCGCCGGGGAGAGGCGAGGCGACGGGCGGTCAGGCGCCGCTGTTGCGCCGTTTCGTTTTGTCGTGCCGCAGTAAATGCCGTCGCCCACGCGTGCCGTTCCGCGGAAAAAAGGGAAGGGGGTCCCCGGTTGTCAGCGACGAGCCACGCGTGGGTTCGGCCCGTTGCCAGTGGGTTGGTGCGTCGCGGCAGGGACGAGCCCGCTCCCTTATAAAAGGAAAGCGGGGGAGGAAGGGGATTTCTTACCTTCGCCATTCCTCGCACCAGCTCTCGCCTCTGCCTTTCGCTTACTTCCGAGCCCGCTAGTCGCACTCTGTTCGTCCTTCACGCCTTCGTCGCCTTTGCTCCGCGCTCCTTGCTCCGCCGTCCGCCATGGTGATCATCGAAGGCGTCACGGAATGGACTCCGTCCACCGCTACCGAACACCTCCTGGAGGGCTTGGTGAACGGCGGACAGCTTTCGCCCAGGGGCGATTCGGCGCGGCCGGCGTGGATCGTCCCGGCGCTGGCGGCCAGGGCGCCGAACCCACCGGCGGGGTACGTGGTGAGCTTCATCCGCTTTCATGAGCGGGGCTTCAACGCGCCCGCCAGCCAGTTCATGCGGGGCCTCTGCCACTACTACGGCGTGGAGCTCCACAACTTCTCCCCCAACGCCATCTTGCAGGCGGCGGCCTTTGTCGGCGTCTGCGAGGCTGTGCTGGGGATCGAGGCGCATTGGGACCTGTGGGTCCACCTCTTCCGCGCCGAGCTCAGCACGTCCGGTGCGGGGAGGGGGGTGCGCCGTTCTTCGTGCGCCGGCGGTCTCACGCTCGCGCCAGTCGAGTCCAGGAAGCACTTGTACCCGGCCTGCAGGATGACCACCAACAATAGCGGCTGGGCCAAGGGGTGGTTTTACCTGCGCAACGACGGCCTGGGGTTGCCGGAGTACACCGGCAAGGTCTTGACGGAGAAGGCCGACTCCTGGAGCTACGGCGTCTCCGGCGAAGCTCAGCGGAAGAGGCTCCGCCCCGTCGTCGACGCCCTTCGTGCCTTGGAGGGGTCGGGGCTGACCATGGCGCACGTGCTTGCGCATTGTCATCGCCGCCGGGTGGTTCCCCTTATGGAGAGGCAGCTCCCCCTGTTCCGGATGACGGAGGGTGCCGACCTGGCGGCACTGGCGGCTTCGCGCATGTTGTCGGAGCCGCTGCTCGAAGAGTACGTCGTTACGAGGGTGCGAACGGCGGTGCACCCGGACACCATGCCGAGCGACCTCCGGTCGTTCCGGCTGCGCCCCGACGAGGGCCACGTTTTGTCGGTGAGTCGCCATTCTCCCTCTCCGGGCTGTTGGATTGATTAATTTAGAATTCCCTTCCTTAATTCATCGTGATTTCAGGATGTGAACTGCGGCCTCTACCGCTCCCTCGCGCCGACTCCGGAGGTGCGCGCTTCGAACTGCGCTCGCTGTGACCGCGAAAGGGACGCGAAGGAGGCGAAGAGAGCCAGCAGCCGGAGGAGGCAAGCCCGGCGGGACGCGCACCAGGCGGCGCTTCGCCGTTGGAGGAGGGACGGCGGGGCGCAGCCGTCGTCCCCCGAGGACTCCCCGGACCCTCCTAGCGAGGGGGAGGACGAAGAGGAGATCGATGCCGACGGGGTTCCGCCCGCCGGTCAGGAGGAGGAGATGGCGGCGCCGCTGCCCGAGGCGGGCGTGGTGGCCCCGGGCGATGTTCCGCCGATGGCGACACGGACGGTGGTCGTGCCTGCTCGACCTGCGGCGCCGCGGGCGCGAGCAACTTCCTCCTCCGCTGCGGGCGCGCCGCGCCGCAGCGGAGCGAGTGTCGAGGGCTCGAGGGGTTCGCAGCCCCCGAGCGATTTGAGGGGGTCCTCGGGTTCGAGGAGGGCTCCCTCAACGGGCGGCTCGAAGCGGAAGCTGCAGGCGCTGCAGGATTGCATCCGGTAAGTTCTGCCTCGAGCATTTCGTAGCCTTCCATCCTTGTTCGGTTTTTTGTTCCATGATTTCCGTTCTTTCTCTTTGATTTAGCACGCGGGGTGCCGCCAAGGCCGCCCCTGACCTCGCGCCCATGAAGGCGTTGAAGGTTGGGGGGTCGGATTCCCCTCACGCCGGAGGGTCGCGTTCGCGCGGGATTCCGCGTCCCGCAGCGATGTCCGCAGCGACGCCGGTGGATCCGGCGCCGGGGGTGCGAGACTCCGGGTCGGCGGAGGAGGAGCGGGAGAGGACGCCCCTGGTGGCGGAGCCGAGGCAGGACGCCCCGGTGGTTGAGGTGGAGCCGGGGCACGGCGCCCCGGCGACGGGAGCGGGCGAGCAGGAGGGCCATGCCACTGCCACGGCCCCTACTGAAAGGAGGCAGGAGGCGGTCGTGCCGGTCGGCGGCGCGGTCATCCTGCCGTCTTTGGGTCGCGCACAAGGCGTGGCCCGGGGTGGCGATGGCGGGCACGTTCCCGCCGCTGGGGTGTCTGCGGCCGAGGCGTCGGCGGCGCTCTTCTTGTCTCAGGGGCCGCCGCAGATGCCCGTGGCCGGGGGAGCGGCCGAGTGGGATGCGGCCGAGGTAGCGCTGCTCCAGGGTCGTCGCGGCCCGAGCGCGTGGCCGGAGGAGCCTGGCGTCTCCGCCCGGGTCTGGCAGAGCATGGCGAAGGAGAACGAGCTGTGGGCTCAGGCCGAATGGGTCGGGACGGACCTGGAGCGGGCCATCTCGGCTGCCGCCGATCTCCATTCCAGGCAGGCGCTGGAGCTCTTCGAGGTATCCCCGCGCTCGTCCCAGCATTTTGAGATTGTTTTTAGTCTGTGTCTTATTCCTGATGGCTCTTCGTGCAGCTTCTGCGGCAAGAGGCGGTAGACAAGACCGCGTGCATCGCGGGCTTGTACGCCGATCTTCGCCGGTTCCGCCAGGCGAACGCGGACCTAGGCACGGAAGTGAACCAGCTCACCGTCCGGGTGAGGGAAGCAGAGACGGCCGCCCGCGCACATGAAGAAGCCAAGGCTCGCGCGGAGCGGGAGCGCGACGCTGAGAGAGGCGCGGCGGAGCGGGAGGCCCGAGCCTTGGCCGCAGCGTTGGAGCGGCTCAAGCTTGAGCACAAGGCGCGCGAGGCCGCGCAGTCCCAGCTCGCGGAGGCGGTGGCCCGGGCAGGGCAAAAGGCCCAGGAGGCCGAGCAGCTCGGCCGCGCGCTTCGAGAGAAGGAGGGTGCGCTGGCGACCGCGGAGGGCCTGCTCCAGCAAGAGCGCATAGCGCTTACCGAGGCCAGGGCCTTGGTGGACGGTATGTCCTTACGCTTTCATGGATTTCTGTGTTTGGAGTTCGTCTTGACGTGCTTGAGCTTTGTCAGGGCTGCGGAGGGCCGAGACGGAGAAGGCGGATGAGGTGATGGCTGTTCAGGCCGCCTACTCCGAGGCCCAGGGGGAGCTTGAGGCGCTGAAGGTCGCCGCCGATGCGGCGTGCCAGGACGTCCAGTGCGTCGACGTGCAGTCGGGGTCGTCGTTGCCCAGCCGCCTGAGGTCTCTGAAGAGCTGCGTGGCGGAGCGCCTCGAGCACGCGCTTCACCTTGGAGTGAAGAAGGCACTCGGCGTGGTGTCGACGCATTACGTCATTGACCTCGCGGCGGTGGCACGCGGTTACTTCATCGACGCAGACCTGGACGACGACGCCGCCCTTGCTGCCCTCGACGAGGCCGATGACGGCGCCGAGGATGCCGCCACGGCACTTGCCGCCAAGTTCGGGCGCGATCTTTTCCCCGAGGAGGATGAAGATGCGCGCGCCGACGTTGGGCCTGAGGCTACGACCGCCACCGAAGCCGAGGTTGATCCTGAGGCCGACGCCGTGGCGTCCCTTGAGGAGGACATCGCCTCGGTGTGCCGCGATGACGATGGCCCTGGGGCGCTTGCATCGGTTCCCTCGACTGTCGCCGCCGAGGCCACCGTGCTCTCGCAGGAAGGTGGAGCCTGAAGGGTTCAGGCTTAGTATCTAGATGTATCTTAGTTTTTAGGAGACTAACTCTGTAAAATAAACTAAGATTGAAAGTCGATTGTGCGTTTCAAACTTGTTCGATTGTTCTATTGTGCTACTCTTGGCTTGGAGAGATTTTAGCCGGGTATTTCGAATCCGCAAGCGATTAAAGCGTGGAGTGGAGAGGGAGATGCCGTGTCCCTTCGCGGGCATAGGCGGTCTCACGGCTCAACCAGCTCCAGCTTTGGCTAGCTCGCGCCCCGCATCCTCTCTAAGCGTCTCGAGTTTTAACACAATTTTCGAAAATTGGGACGATTAGGGAGGGTAAACCCCCCTGCAGCCCCCGAGGGGGGGGCTTGGCTTTATTTGAAAATAGAACCAAGTCCCCCTTGTTTGTGTTGTTAGCAACAATGTTTTTATGTTTTTCGCAAACTCTTTATTATTGTTAACTAAGAACACGAAGTATTTACAAGAAATACTGAGAGTTTTAGGGATAGAAGCGACGTAGCTGTTGGATGTTCCAGGCGTTGGTGAAGACCTCGCCCTTCTCGTTCGCCAGCTTGTAAGTGCCGGGTTTGAGGACCTTGGCGATGATGAACGGTCCTTCCCATGGCGGAGTGAGCTTGTGGCGCTCTCGATTGTCCTGGCGTAATCTTAGCACCAGGTCCCCTTCGTGGAGGTCCCGACGCCGTACCTTCTGAGCTTGGTATCGCCGAAGCGATTGCTGGTAGCGCGCTGAGTGAAGCAGCGCTACGTCGCGAGCCTCGTCCACCTGGTCCAGCGAATTCTCGCGGTCCCATTGGTTTCGGTCTTCCTGGTAGGCCTTAAGCCTCGGAGACCCGTACTCCAAGTCTGTTGGGAGGACGGCTTCGGCGCCATAGACGAGGAAGAACGGGCTGAAGCCTGTGGCCCGGCTTGGGGTTGTCCTGAGACTCCAGATCACCGATGGCAGCTCAGCAACCCACTTCCGGCCAAACTTGTTCAGCTTGTTGAAGATTCTTGGCTTCAGGCCTTGTAGTATCATGCCATTGGCACGTTCTACTTGGCCGTTCGTTTGTGGATGTGCCACGGCCGACCAATCAACGCGAATGTGATGGTCGTCGCAGAACTCCAAGAACTTCTTGCCGGTGAATTGGGTGCCGTTGTCCGTGATGATTGAGTTGGGTATCCCGAATCGGTGGATGATGTCGGTGAAGAACATTACGGCCTGCTCAGATCTGATGCTGGTGATGGTGGTTGGCTGGCGAAAACGCGGCGGCATGGCGGCCGAACGGATCTTCCGGCCGAACACCGGGGTTCCCGGGGGTTCCGGCGTCGGGCTTCTGTCCTCCTCGCTGTCATAGCGACCTCCCCGTCGGGGGTGCCTGATGCGGGGAGGCGCCGCGTCCTGCATCTTCTTGTTCAGGACGTTGCGCGCATCGCCATCGTCGACGGCGCCCCGCGTGTCCACGAGTTGGTCCTTCGCGGACCTCCTCGTTTCGCGGTCGCCGGTCACGAGCGCCCTTCCGTCGTTCGTTGGACGGTGAGGCGTCCACGCGCCCCTGGGTGGGGTGTGGATGGATTGCTCCTTATCCCACTTGCCGCCCCCGGCTCTTGAACTGTCCTGGTGGCGCATGCGGGAGGCGGAACTTTCTGCTTGTTGAACGGCCGCTTCTTCGACAAGGGCCTGCACCTGGCGCCGCATGCTGCGTGCCTCTGGTGTCGATGGTTCGGGCATGGCCCGAATCAGGGTTGCTGCGGCGACAAGCTTCTGGCTTGCTCGTGGGGGCATGGCAGGGCCGGCGTCGTCGCTGTCACCCATGATGCGCGCTTGAGCAATACGCCCGGCAGCTCGTGCACGTTCGCCGCGCTTGGGCTGCCGGGCTTCCAGGGCTGCGCGCAGCTCCTGTACTTGCTGGCGCTCCTGTTGGAGCTTGGCTTCCAGCTCTTGCACCTGCGCAAGCTGTGCCTGTGCGAGTGCGGCTTCACCCGCCGGCTCGGCGGGCGCTGGTGGTGGTTCGTCGTGTCCGGCCCCGTCGCGCGTCTCTTCATCATCTCCCACGGACTCTACTTCGCCGTCGAGGACGAAGCATTCCCGCGTGGGGTCGTATTCCCCCTCGCTGGAGTCGTCGGAGCAGGTGAGGCAGAAGTCTGCGACGGCCTGGAAGGAGATAAGGCCTTCGCGGTCGCGCAGCCCGGAGTAGTCCAGGTTCGGGTGCTCCTGCCCGCGCGCACTCTCTCCGTCATCCGACTCGGACTGGGGTTCGCCGGGTGAGGAAATGTTGAGGCCGCGGATCGAACCCAGCTGGTGACCCGGTGAATCCTCGTGCGCGTTCGGGTTGGCGTTGATTGCCGCGGAGTAGCTTGCGGCCGCGTTGTTCATCCCGTGGGGGAGCCGCGGCGGCCGGACCACATTTTCCCAGCGCGCTCCCTCTGCGGGAGCCGCCGGCGGGGGTCCGCCCCCCTGTAATGTGGCGGCGGGCTGGAGCAGCAGGTGTGCGTCCCAGTCAGGGAGGACGATACGCGGAGCAACGCGCCGCTCCGCGCGGATCTGCAGCTCGCGCAGTCCTCGTCGTCTCCTGAGCTGGGCCGGCGTTGGCGGCGTCGGGGTAGCGGGCATCATGTTGGGCGGCCTGGAGGCGAGTCGCATGAGGAGGCCCTCACCGGTTGCTTCGAACTCCAGGCTCCCAAACGTGATCCGGTACCCGCGCGGAAGCGGGCCGGGGGACCCCGTGGCGGATCGTGGCGACATGGCCTTGGCGTGGCCTGCCGTCAAGGGAACTGATCGGGCGAGGTTGATCACAGCGCAGCCCCCTACCTGGCACGCCACTGTCGGTGCTGGGATCGGTCGACCAATCCCCAGCGCCAAACAGAATGCGCTGTGTCCCGTCCCTTGACGGTTGATGCAAGAGCTAGCACGATGAGACAAGCGTTTATCCTGGTTCCGACCGTGAGGTCGTACGTCCAGCAGGGTGCGCTCGGGGCGCTGTACTATCTTGCACCGGAGTGCTTGTAGAGGGGGGCTACAAACAAGGCGGGAGAGGAGGAGGAGTCTCCAAGTCCCTGAAAGCGAGTGTGATTGAGGCGAGTGCCAATATCGTGTGTCCGGTCCTCCTGTCCGTTGTCCTCCCCCTACCTCCTTTTATAGATCAAGGAGAGTAAGGCGGGGGGTTGGATTTACAAGTACAAGCGTGACGTGCTACGATATGTACTGGAGAGCATGGCGTCGGGCGTGCATCGTCCTTGACCCTGGCGGGGGATTTATGGCGACCCCCGGCTTTTGCGAGTGTCGCGGCCGTCCCTGTGCTGGTCCTGAAGCAACTTCGAGGGGTGTCGCTGCTGCAGCCCGCGTCTAGCTGCCCGTTCGCTGGTTGACTTCGAGGGGGGGGGCAGGTGAGGAAGGACCGGAGTTGGCGGTACAGGGGTCGGTATGGTGGTTGCCGTCAACCACAGTGCGCGGCGTGCTCGGTTCACTAGGGGATGGTCGAGAGTTGGCGGATTTGACCCGGCGTTCGTCATCACCAGGCCACGCCTGACCGGAGTCTGTACTCGGTTGCTGTTTAGATATTCTTTCGAGGGTTCCCCATGCTCATTCGAGGGGCGTCCCGGGGGGAAAAGACGGTAGCGGGTGGAACAGTGGTGCAGAATGACGCCTGCCAGTCTGCACAGGGTTTTGCGCAGTGCCGCGTGCGCCCGCACAGCGTCAGTGAGGACGCACAGTGACTGGAGCAGGTGAACAGCGAGTTCTGCGGTGTCAGCGGCGCGGCGTGGGGGAAAGATTGCCTTTTGACTTCGGCGCCCGCCTGATGGGGTGGGCATTAAGTGCCGTTGTTGGTTGGAGTTCCGGGGAGCGCCGCGTTATGTAGAGGGGCGGCCTCGAGCGAGGCGGAGTTGGCTCACCCGTTCGAGGGGGTGCGCGACCCTCGAGCGAGGCGGAATTCGTGCTGTGTTCGCTCGAAGGGGTCGCGGCCTTCGAGCGAAGTCGAGACGGGGGTAGCGACTCGGGCCCCCCCGTCAGGCGAGTTCGGACGGCCGTTCTTGGGCCGCGATAGGCTGTGACGGGCCGGGCTGCCGGTGATTTGGCCTCCCGTGATGTATCGTTCTTTTGAGGGTGATCACCCCGATGATTAGGGGACCCCTGAGTTTGTCCCCGACACCTATATTTAATGCTTCATGAGAAAAGAGATTTGATGTGATTTGACATGATAGGTGAATAGTGAAGTTTGGAGAGAATTTTTGAAAGTTTTGAGGAACTAAACACACCCAAAACCGTAGCGAGGAAAAGGTGCAGCAGGGGCAGAGTTCGGTTGGGTTCCCTGACGCAGAGTTCCAGGTAGAGCACCTGCAGAAATGGTAAAAAAGCTGGAAGTAGTTTTCGTTTCAACAATGCGCTGTTCCGTTAGTGATTCGGAGTTGTTTTTAAATTTCGGTTCGCCAGCTTGACCAAATTTCGGGTACACAATTTCTTTCAGCAAAAAGTTGAAGTTGGCGAGGGAGCTACACTAGCAGTGGAGCTAAGCTGGTTTGCTTTGCCAACCGATCAGCTGGGATTACATACCGCACATTTTTACTAGAGAGGCTGAGCCATGTGTGTCTCTTGTAGTAAAATTGGACAAGCATCCACTCACGAAGCTTTACATTAAGGGGGTGTTTGATGCAATGATCTAAAGTTTAATCTTTTAAATAAATGATAATTAAAAATATTAAATATAAATTAATTATAAAACTAATTACATAAGTCATGACTATTTCACGAGACGAACCTAACAAAACATAATTAATCTATAATCAGTCCATAATTATCGAATGCTTATCATAACATTATATTGTCTAATCATGGACTAAATAGGCTTAATAGATTTGTCTTGCAAATTAGTCCTTATTTATGTAATGGGTTTTTTAAATAATCTATATTTAATACTCCTTCCGTACTGGTAAAGGAAGCCGTTTAGGACAGCGACATGGTCTTCAAAACACAACATTGACTACTTATGTTTATAAAAATATTTATCAAAAAGTGGTACATGTATACTTTTATGAAAGTATTTTTCAAAATAAATCTATTCATATAACTTTTACAATTTCAAACTCAACAACTTAAAATGTATTCATGATTTATATTCCCAAAGTTTGACGCAAACCTTGTCCTAAACGGCTTCCTTTACCAATACGGATGGAGTATCTCTAATTAACATCATTACATCCGATGTGATGAAATTAAATTTTAGTCCGTAGGATCCAAACACCCCCTAAGCTAGCAGCATTCACAGTCTAACGGACACCCAATGTAGATGTGAGGAATGGACTATTGTAAAAAAAACATAAGCAAATTACAAGATACTAATTTACATGAATACAGCTGCATCAATCTACAAGAAAATGCTAGCACAAGGGTAACTCCAGTAGTGCAGTACAGCGTTCTTGCAACCTGGCTACATATATACCACGGTATCTAGCTGAATGTACTTAGTACTGAGCTAATGGAGCAGTCCTTGTCCTCCACCATAATTTCCAGATAACACGAGATACCATAGCTAGATACAGATGCAATAATACGTAATAACTTCATGCTCGATCATACGGAGCGTGGTGTGTTTTGCTCCTCTCTCGAGCAATCATCAATCGATCACGGCACAAGTTATTATCCACGAAGGCGACCTACACAAGCGCTGCTCCCACATATGCCGCCAGGGTTTTTATTCTTGTACAGCTACAAGTAATCAATTCACCATCATCAGCTGATCGATCAGCTCCAACCAACTAATGACCCCAATCATTGCCGCCGAGCTAGCAAGCGGCTAGCTAGCCATCCCGCCAGCGTTGCGCGGCGGAGCTGGACCTGGGTTCTTGGTTCAGGCGTCGGCTCCGTCGGGGCACCCGGGCCCCGCGGCCACCTTCCGGCCGTGCGGCGCCGCCGCCGCGGCCGGCGACGCGGGCGGCGAGTCGAGGCAGCGCCGGAGCAGCCGCGCCACGGCGGCGACGAGCTGGTCGTCCTCCGACGCCGCCTTCCTCGACCGCGCCCGCGGCGCGCGCGCGAAGGCCACGTGGCGGTCGAGCGCCTCCGCCGTGGTGAGCGTCCCCTCCTCGCGGCGGATCTCGTCGCCGACGGCCTCGGCGCAGAGCCCGCACACCCAGCGGCCCAGGTACTCCGCCCGCACCGCCGCGATGTACGCCGGCGTGCACTCCTCCGTGAACCCGCAGCACTCGCACTTGGCCTTCTCCACCTCCATGGCTCCTCCTCTCGATCCTTCCCTGCTAGCTTCCCTTTTTTTCCCTGTCGCAGCAGCGGCTTCAGCGGGATAGCAGGTTCGTCGGCGTCGTCGTCTCTCGCGCCGGCGCTCGATCCTCTGCTTACCGCTCCTTCTCCCAGACGGCGTAGGACGACGGGACGGACGGCGCCGCGGCGCGGTGGCTGCTGCTCTGCTCGCTCGGGACGCTTGCGACGACGATGACGATTATGTCGGCAGCGGATGAGGCCGGTGTCATCGCAGGCTGACGCGTCTCCCTGCTTCTCTCTCCCTCCCTCCTCCTCGGCTTGCACCGCTCGCCGCAGCTAATCTTCCTCCTCCCCGGCCGCGCTATCTCCTGCTCCTACAAACCAACCAGTGGCCTCTCCAGGTGTATTTATCCGTGAACGCCGCGGCACCCGCGCGAGAGCTACGCCGCTATCGACCCACCCCCACCCAGACCACGACACGTCGGACCACGTGGACCCGGCCCCACAGGTCGGCAGGCGTGGGTCGGTCACGGTCCGCAGGCGTGGCGGGGGCCGCGAGATGGAGGTCCACGTCAGGGCGCTGAGCTGGAGGCGCGCCCGCCCTTTTCATTGTGTGGACCGTGACAGCTGGCGACGGGTGGGCCCCGCGTTGGAAGCGAGTGGAGGGGAGCGGCGGCCGCCGCGGCACCACTCGGCGGCTCGCTCTTCCGGTTGGGTGGGGTGGGATGGGATTCGCTGAAGGTTCAGCTGGGCCGTCGCTGTCGCTGGGCCACCCGCTCGCCAATTTTTTCTTGTTGCTTTCCTGCCTTTTTTTTTGAAATTTTGGAAAAACGAGGAAAACAGTTTGTCGCCACTGCTGGATTTGTCTTTGGTTGGTGCCTCCAATCATGATGCTAGGAGTATATAGGAGTAGCTCGATTGCTCTGTTTTTTCACTCTAGGATAATTCAATTGTCCTCTCTCCTTTTTTTGTTTTTACTCTTTGGAGATTGTCGGAGTGAACTAGTAATTTCTAGATCGTGCTTTATTAAAAAAACAAAAACAAACCTGCTTTGTATTCCTAAAAGCCTCTCCAGGACCAAACATCTGTTACATCTCCAATTTACAATACGAATTCTCGACAGCACGTAAAGAAAAGGAGTTTCACCGTCTGCGGTCAGAACCCCGCCCACCTGTACATGAAGTTTCAGGCAAAAGAAGTTTCAGCCATTTTGTGGCCTCGTGGGCCTTGTGTTGTGGTCGTCACCTGGGGAGGGGAGAGAGATGCTTGGCTGGATCTTGTGACGCGCGGATCGTCTCGGACGCTCATGATCGTTGTACATGAACATGTGGACAAACGTACGAAGACAGATACGGCGGTTCATGGGACCTCAAACATGCATAATCACGTCGTGAGGTTCAAGGCATTGATGGCTAAATGAAACATAACTGCTGTAAAACAAGGACTCTTGGAGTCCTAACCGGACCTACCAACCATAGAAGACAAGAGAGATAAAGAACTCCTAATCCTAGTCCAGTTATGTTGTGGGCTCTTACCAAACTCTACCCTTACTTCGGAATATATATACGGAGGAGCACCCCTGTTGTAAGATATCGATTTGAGAAATAAAGAGAAGCTCCACCTATATCGTGTCTTGTCTACTTTATACTTGTGTTCTTGTGCTTGTCAAGGCGTGAGAGGGTGAAGATCCAACCGTTGACGACGTGTTTCACAACACGTTATCAGCACGACCGCTCTTCGTCGATTACGCGCCGAAGGAGTCGTCATCAAGCTCGATGTCGGCGATCCTCGTCGTCGTCCTCGCCAACGACTACTTCGATGACATCGACTACATCAGCGTCCCCAGCGAGCGGATCTGCATCGACTCGCCATCACACCGGCAGGTCCCACGGCCCTGCCGAACTGTCCTACGCAACAGGCTTCGATTCCTCTACGCAATCGAATGGTATATATTTTTTCTTTATTCAGCAGATTAGATGTTTTCTCCCGCTGTCGAGCCAGGAAATCGATTTTTCTAATCTGCTATAACCACGAAGGTTAACAAAGAACTTGTACGTGAGCCAAACTCACGACGGTGTATTATTTGGTCTTGTTGAATCACTATAGACAACCATGATAATCTGTACGTGAGCAAGCAAGCAATTTGCATCCTAGTATACATGAAGTATACAGGTTAACGTATCACGAATTGGTCTGTAACCATTACCTGGAAAATACACCTCGGCCTGTATGCTGGTACTGGATGACAAACCATTGAATCTACGTGTAAAAAAAAATTGGGCTGGAACAGCGGTCCGGTGTTTAGTAGGGACACGCCGCTGGCACGAAGACCAGCGTCCAGATCATGCAAAATCAACAAGCAGATTGATTTTATACATCGAGAAAAACATCATGCAGTCGTAGATCTAACCCCTAAGTCTAATTATTACCGTAGATGACCTTATGGCTAGTAGCCATATAGGATGTCATGCTCGTAGCCGATCCGTAGTCATACGACGTTGCCTGTTGGCTGTTGCCGAACTCGCTGACGCACGAAGGCTTGCACGCCACCATCCATACATGTGCGGGAACGAATTGTTACTCGGCGCATCCGATAGCTACTCGATCTTGACTCGCATGTTGAGAGACCTGTGTCGTTCGCAGCCTGAAGTTAAGCTCACGACCAGCATGCCTCCGCTCAATTGTCTGAAGTCAAGCGAGCCTACCCAGCTCTGCCAGAAGCTACACGCCTCGCCGGCACAGCTCCGCCTGAATGCGAGCTGGTCCTGCCCCGAAGTGCCCGCACGTGCTCCGCGCGTACCTTATGTGAATGCAGATCGAAGTCATCATTCACTGTCGGCATGCTCACCGGAAGTAGCAACAAGTTAGTGTAAATTGTTATTGTTAATTAAGATGTTCGTTACTGTTTTTATGGTATATTGTTATAATTACGCATAAATACAGTTAACATTGCCTTTAATCATAGCAACATGGTTGTAGGTATGTGAGCTCTCTAATTTTTAAAACCCCTTTGAGGCTCATATTTTAACTTTTTCTAGCATGTTTAATGGATAATTTTGAAAATTGAACCATTACTCCCTGAAGTTGCTAGAAAATTACCTTTAATCATAGAAACATGGTTTTAGGTTTATGATCTCTCTCAATCTTGAAAAACCTTAGACATAACCACCCATGAGAGTGTCATATTTTATTTGTTTCTCTAGCAAATTGAGAATGGGGTAAATGTTTTTCTAGGAAAAAACTGGGAAATTAATTGAATTATCTATTGAATAGATTTAACCAGTGTAAATTAATTTTGCACTTATTTCATGCATTTTAAACATATGAAGTGAGCCTGCAGCAAATGCATGTATAATGTAGGAGTGTTATGAAGTCCATTATTTTCCGAAGAAATATTGTTCGTTTTAAGCCTTGCACAACATAATTTCTAGAAGAAATATTATATAACTCTGAAAGTTATTTTATACACATCACGTTTTCCTCCTAACATGGCATCATGTTTTTACAATAGCAGTAAATTCGTACGAAGCATGCCGAATATTTGAGTTCATATATAACATGAAGTTACGCACATTTAATATGTTTTCTTGAAGAATCATATTGTTTGCCACGTAGGCATATTGGCAAATTCAAGGAGAATTTGCACAATATGCTCAATATGATACACATTTATGTAATTAGAAGATGCATAAATCATAGAAGTGGAAGGAAAATAAGTTAAATTCCAGAAGTAATTGTAGGCTTAGGGGGAGATGCATTGAGACAAAGAAGTTTCATACTCACCCCTTATCCAAAAGTAAATAGAATTCCTACATAAGCTGCACTATTAGTTATATTCATGAAGAATATGGTTATACTCATGAAGAGCAAGTAACTTGTGCTTTTACCTAGAAGTTTCGCATTAGTTTATGAATCTTTCCTAGAATAGAAGGGCAGATTTAGTAAATTGGTGTTTCTTACCTATGTATTGGTTTTATCACCTTATTTTGTGCCCGTTTGCTTGTAGAATTTTTTTACCTACAATAATTTATTTTAGTATCATGGAACAAATAAAAATTCCATGCTTAATATTGTAAATAATTGCTTTTAAATGCCTATTTGATAATCACTTGAAGTGATATTTCCATGAAAAAAGGCCTCAAGTAACCTTGGAGGTTATATTTGTATTGTGCATTTCTACCATGCAGGTATAATGGAAACTGACTTTCCATGAAGCACACTAATAATATGCAGACTTTTAATTAATCTCAGAAGATTTAATTTAGTCATGAAACTATATATCACTTAATTATGTACCGAATACATAACCCCTATAACTTGAAGTTTATTTTACCCAAAACATATTATTGTACACTGAATAGTACAATCTGTATGTGAATTTCATACTACTTAATGAATATACTAGAAGTGTAACCGTCGTTTCCATTATACCTGCATGGTAGAAATTATGTACCGAATACATAACCCCTATAACTTGAAGTTTATTTTACCCAAAACATATTATTATACACTGAATAGTACAATCTGTATGTGAATTTCATACTACTTAATGAATATACTAGAAGTGTAACCGTAGTCTATGGAACATTAAAATGATTCATAGATTATGCTTGAAGCATAGCATCACATGAAGTGTAATTATGGTATGAAAAGGGGAGAAACTGGGGATATAGAGGCATATATGAAGAATGTGGATAAAGTTGAAAATCTAATAGGCATATCCCTAATCCTGCAAGATTGTTGGTGTAGAGCCACATCCTGTTAAGATTGATGGAAAAACCAACGCACAAGTTTGGCCTGTAGCCATGTTCATTATAATGACTAAGCATGTAGCTTTGCGCATAACATTTGTGATCCATATACCACTATGTCAATAAGAATGGCTAGGTAGAAGAAGTTCCACACTAATGTAAGGATCTGCATGTCATTACATTAATTTGTAACCCTTGCAACGGTATTACATCAGAATTCCGCTTCACGTTGGCTTGTAGCTATAATATATTTCTATCATTGCATTAGCTTGCATGCTATGTGCACTCAAGTTTCTCACCTCCCATTTAGTTGAGATGGCCAGGAAGCCATTACAACAGATAATTAATCATCAGCTTGCATGCTATATATGGCTAGAAGTCATCTGTTCATCTCTAATCAAGAAGGTTGAGATCAGGGGGAGAAAAACGATTTGAAATCGGCTCAATAGTGAATTTATCCAATTATAAATTGGATGACTCGATTAGAATGGGTTTGCGGATAGTGAAAAGAAAATGGGCATGTCAGTCTATTGTGTGGACAATAATTTGGTACTAATGGATTCGGAATTTTAATGCATATGGGGAATTCTTGAATGATCGAGCAATTAAATTTTCTAGAAGAAATTTCATGAATTACTTGAAGTATATGGTATGAGTATTTGGATAAAAATTTGGGCTAGAGAATTAAAGAATCTAGGCAATAAAATAAGTTCTGAAAACTTAAAAGATGTGCATAAAATAGGGGAAAACACCCTAAACAAGTAGGTATGTACAACATACTAGATTGCACACTAACCATATGAAGTTATGTAGTTTTTCATGCCACTACAACAATATGTCTAGATCACTGCATATATGAATGTCACTATTTGAAAATGTGCGTGAAACATTTATGAAATAATTTCACCAATTTAGCATACATGAATGGGCATCCACTTGAAGTTGGAGAAATATGGATCTAAATTTTCATTAAAATAAGCTCATGATATGTGGATATCTTATGAAAAGTATGCTACTAATAATATCTAATATCGACATTAGGGGGGAGAGAAAGCCCATACCTATCGAATGTCTTATATTAGAATTCAATTATTCCTAGAAAGCTTGAAGCGGGAATATAATCACGCACTAAATTTCTAGAAGAAACAAATCTCAGCATGAAGCAGAGTATAATGCCAGAAAATTTAAATGTGAGGAAGTCCTAGAATAGGACATCACATGAATTGAAACTCCCAGTGAGAATGTGTACACAACGAATACTCACGAATGGGAAACCGGAATCAGGAGAAACAACATGAAGTTATTAACCAGAAGTTAAGTTTACTTGCAGTAAACATAATGCTATGTGTGGAAGTATACCCCGGGTATCTAAATAGTATGCTCACTATAGCAAATGACTTGATCATCAATTTAAAATCTACGGGGATGCCTGTTGGTTTTGGATGAAATGAACTTGTCAAAACAATCTCAATGAAATCTCCATAAACTCCTGAAAGAATATTGTTACCTCACATATAAGAAATAATCATCATAAAGATTAATGCCTAACACTATAAAGGGCGCGCAATATTTTGTGTTGGCATAGCAAATACTAGTTGACTATATAATAGTTTTATCCTGAAGATATGGGAGAGAAGAATGAATGTCGACAACATTACCTCTATTATTGCAAATGTTTCTCTAAAGAGAAAATGGATCCATTAACAAAAGTCCATGGCAGAGTCGCATGAAGCGCTCATATCGGGTCAATGAAAGAATGCAATTGAGGTTGAACCATGAAGGAAATATTTGAAGCTAGAAGTTCAAATTGGATGAGTCATTATTAAATAGTGATATGGTGAAATACAATGGTTCATAAGTCTTTAAAGAAAAGGCTAGTAAACTCCCATTATATATGAATGAATATTCTACTACATATCTGGCAAATGGCATGAATGAATAAAATAAATATTATGCAGTTAATTAGTGGGTTCGGAAAATCCATAAGAAGAGATCCTGGAAGGATTCATAATTTCCTCGAAGGAATAAAATTACAGCCAATAGAAATAAAATCTCATACAAAATATTAAATGTCTAAGGTACATATCATTCATGAAGGATATTAAAATCTCAAGAAGAGCAAATCCTAGAAGGTAAATAAGTCTTCTCTCTTACTTGAGAGAATTTCTCATAGAAAAAATATTATTCTTGAAGAATTAAAAAAAATCCTTGAAGGAAATAGTCATTGAATGACTTATCAATCAATTCCTGAATGAACACCAATAATCCTGAAGATATGAATGATAACTCATATAGACCCGAATTATTGAAAAGAAGTGAGGAACCATACGGCCCTGAATGTGCCATACAAGAATTTGTAAGTGCATATGAAGCTAGCTAGCACTATCCTCAAAATACCACGGAAGGTGTATTGGTGATTGGCATATTAAATTATCCCCTTTTTAATGCTAAAAGAAGATTGATTATTCCCCATAATCCTACGAAAGGATTAAACTTTATTTGTGTTGCACAAACAAAATGGTAACTAGTGCATGGAGCATATTGCTCCTAATTACTCAATTATAATCTAGAAGATTAAGTCTATAAAAGCTAAGTATTATGATAATTGAATATCATCGCCTTACTCATATTTCTGAAAAAATGTGACTAAAATATTTTAAACAGTGAAGTTTAAGTGATGTCATTATGAGGGGGAGCATGTATACCTACCACATGGACTATTTGAGATCAAGAAGATCATTATTATAAGAATCTGAAAGTTCATGTCTAAATCTTGAAGATTGATAGCTATTCACGAAGAATAACAAATATAGAATTTATATGACCAAGAAGGTTTAATGTTGTACTATTTTTCTTTGTGAGTTTTTACTTGAAGGTTTCTTACATAAGGTTTTTAATGAGGCAACATGTGCAATACAATAACGGATAATATGTACTCTTTTCTCCAACTACCATTTTTCCCACTGGGTTTTCGAATAGAGTTTTTGACGAGGCATGCGTATTCGTGGTAATCGACCAAGGGGGAGTGTTGTAAAACAAGGACTCTTGGAGAGTCCTAACCGGACCTACCAACCATAGAAGGCAAGAGAGATAAAGGACTCCTAGTCCTAGTCCGGTTATGTTGTGGGCTCTTACCAAACTCTACCCTTACTTCGGAATATATATACATACGGAGGAGCACCCCTGTTGTAAGATATCGATTTGAGAAATAAAGAGAAGCTCCACCTATATCGTGTCTTGTCTACTTTATACTTGTGTTCTTGTGCTTGTCAAGGCGTGAGAGGGTGAAGATCCAACCGTTGACGACGTGTTTCACAACAATAACCACGGCAGGTTAGCCTAGCATTACCGTGAGAAAAACCAGCCGTGACAAGGAAAATCGAACAAACATGAGGTCGTTTGGCTAGTGGCTGATCGGTGGTGAGAGAAAAATACTGCTGGCTGGTGACTAATACTGATTTATACTGAGAGAAAACTATTATTTACTGTCTGGTGGCTGATAAGTCAAGCGAACGTAGCGACGATGAAAATCGAGCAGGCTAGGGTGGTGGAAGACGGGATATTGGGATGGGAGGGAGTACACGGGTTTGTGGTACTGCCCGAGGAGTTGTAGGCGTAGGACGGGCGGCCGTCCGATCAAGCCGTGTACTGCGGGGACGCCGTGCGGGCACTGTGCATTTGGAAGCAGGCGCCGTAAGGGGACAAAAGGACGCTCACATGGGCACACGAGCATTCCGATACCAATGATACTCTTATCATCACCGTTAAATGCTGCGATTTGCTGCTGGATTCGTCGTGTGGGCTATAAGCGCCATGGATCTAGCTGCCCGTGAAAGCGACCCGAGCTCGGCGTGAGCGTGAGACGGCGCGGCAGGAAGAGGCGAGCAGACGAGCCCTCCCCGCTGGCGCGGCCCTGGCCGACGCGATACTATGTCGCGTCGCGGGCGCGCGGCAAGTTGCGGCTGCGGCGTCGGAGGGTCGGGGAGAAGGCACGAGACCACGGACACGGCTTGCTCAATTTGTCCGGCAAACCGAGCGGACATGCCGACGAGCCGGGCGACACGGCGCGGCGGAGCCGGATCGGAGGAGCGTGCGGTCTCGTCCGGTGCCCGTCGTCTCTCCTGCGCCCTCACGCACCGTCGTCTGGTCCGATATGATCCGCGCCGTGTGGCCCGCGGCGCGTCCTCGACTCCTCCCTCCACGGACCACGGTGCCGTGCGTGTTCGTCTCGCTGCGGCGGCCAGGTGCAGGCCGCGGCCGGGCGGGGGCGCGAGCGTCCACCTCCACCTCCACCACCAGCCGGCAGACCGAAACGTGAGGCGAGGGCGACGGGGGTAATCGTAATCGACATCGTAATCTGCCGGTGGGCCCACAACGAAGACACGGTAACAGGGGGTTGTATACTTATATTAATGTTAATGGCTGGCGTGACCCGTCGTGACAGGGGCCTTCTGCATGAAAATATCATCAGCATGCTCCTAGGACCAGAATTAATTGAAGAGATGGCCAGTGTCCATGTTTGAGACAGCGACACCAGGTTATAGACAGGCAAGAATTTGATAACGAAGAACTCATATGGTCAGGTCCAGTAGGAAGCACTCATATGGTCAGACAATCATTCCAAATTTCCAGTCTTTGCAGCAGGGGTATCGGAGATGATAGAAAAGTTTGCTGCAGTATGTGATACACCTGAACAAGAATAATTTCGCAGACATCAGGAACAGAATACACTCAACATCAATATCGTTACTGATCAGGAAGTTATGGCTGTAACAACAGATTTTATCCATGAAAATATTAGCATAATCATCACGAGCTTGGTGATGTGCAGCTCCATGAAAATATTATCAGCATGCTCCTAGGACCAGAATTAATTGAAGAGATATACATGGCTAGTATCCAAGTTTCAGACAGTGACATCATGTTATAGGCAGGCAAGAATTTGAGAACAAAGAAGCGACTGCAGAGCACATCAATGGCAGATGCAGTAGGAAGCACTCCAAATCTCCAGTGCCGCAGCAGGAATATCAAAGATGATGGAAAAGTTTGATGCAGCATTTGATACAACAGTATGCAGAGTAATTTCGCAGGCAACAGGAACAGGAACAGAATACACTTACACCACTATCGTTACTGATCAGGGAGGAAGTTATGGCTGTAACAACAGCTTTTATCTAATTTGAACAATCTGCCACTCTGCCAGATGTCCACATCACAAGTACTTTGATCCAAAGGTACAACACTACAACTCTGGTTCGTACAAACATCGCCAATTAATAACTCTGGTTCGTACAAACATCGCCATTAATCTCTAGTGCTCTTCACTTCTCACAGCCAGATGCACACTGAAGAGAAAACAAATTCCTAAGCTTAATAGTTGACGAGGTTGCTGAATTAGCTAGATGGACGATTGATACCGACAGGAATCACAAGTGAACTGCTTGAATGGAGTCGCGTTTTGCATGCAAGCCTCACGGAAGCATAGATCTGTGAGGGTTCAGCCATGGCACCATTTCCATAATCACCGCAAGCCAACCTTTTGGTAACCGGGGGGATCAAGATTATGCCCAGTTGGTTGATCGTCTGAAGATGACGCTCTGTGAATGGGTTGCTCCACATTAATGTGTTCATAGCTGGGGCAACAAATAGTGGTTTGCTGTAGTCCCATGCTCTCACTATGCATGTCAAGAGGTTGTCACATAGCCCACCAGCAATCTGTACAGAATATTCTAGCGTCACTTTTGATATGCAGCAAAACCAATTTGCTATTCACACAAAGAGAAAAAGATACCTTAGCCAGGGTATTTGCTGATAATGGAGCAATCACCAGAATATCTGCCCATTTCCGCAGCTCGATGTGTAAAACTTCATCTCCTATCTTCTTCCAGGTAGACCATTCATCATCATCAGTGTAAAGAACAATGTCACTTGGGAGAGATGATCTATCAACAAAGTGTAAAGATGATTTGGTGGCCACAGCTCGGACATCCGCCCACTCAGAGAAACTACGACAAAGGCTCTCAAATTTTATAGCAGCTACACTTCCTGAAGCAGCAAGAAGGACCCGAGGCTTACTAGGTTCTGGGTAGTCCAGCATCAAACTTTCTTGTACTGGCTCTGATGTAGCCATCAGCTCTCCTTGAACTGCTCAACTACATAGGATTACAGTACGTCAGATGATTTGTGCAAGTATAGAGAAACGTGATTAACAATGTAAGGTCTGGAATGAAATGAAAGAAAAAAAGGGGAAAATATCATTTCAAATAAGCCAAAAAAAAACTTTCTGCGTCACTCCATGTGGCCAGAAATTTTATCTTTGCATCACTAAGGGGTATTATAAATCTTTGCAGAAGGAACTAACTCAGTTAGTGTTGCTATGGAAAACCAGTGTGTTCTTAATTTCAGCAATAAGTGTTTTTCTTTATGCTAGGAACATTGCAGTTTGATAGAAGCACACAATTTGATGGGCTCATGGTTGTGCAGGCAAGTTCAGTGAAGATTTATAATCTGACTGCTGCTGCAAACTTGATATGTGCACACTGCACAGTATTGTCTTCATCAAAAGACCAGAAGGTATACATAAATTAGGAATCCAGGGGTTCAAGCACCACAATTGTATAATTCACTAGCCCATGTTATAACTACTCACAGCATGCATCCAATGCTTCATCTTCTGGAATTTTCGACACAAGTTATGCCTAGAGAAATAAAGGTACTTGTGGACTTGTACTGCAATAATTTGTTAATAGTAAACCAGTGAAAGGAATAAACCAAAATTGAAGTCATGTTAGTTTCAGTCCCTAAATTGCTCAAGTGAGTCTGATCCAACCAAACTTTAGTACAAGATGAGCCTGCCCAAGGTCTGAGGATACTCTTAACAGGACCGTAATAAATTAATTCAGCAGTTGCATAAAACACTGACAGACTATACACCTATATACATGCATATGCAATCAGGCATAAGCACAGCATCAGAGTAAGCTATTTGTTTTGTTTTCTATAAGTGCACCAATCTATGTACCAAATATTTTTGGTTCATAGTATTCAATGAAATTTAGGTTCAACAAAAGGGAGTCACTAGCAACAAAACAAAAGGGAGTCAATTGATTCCTTTTTGAAGAAGAAAGATGTGACTGGTGATGCACCAGATCAAAGTGATTCGGAAGTTTACCCAATTAGTTGGTTCTAGTACAGAAAAAATGGAAAAAAATTACCTTCTATGTGGTCACGAATAACTTTTGCAGCAGTTGGGCTACACTTATTCATGTAGTGCTTGCATGTTAGGATACAGTTACAAATCTTGACATTATCAATACCTAATGGCTGCATAAATACCCATAAAATGATGACTTAAATCTCTATGTTTTCCGCCATATATATAGCACAAAAATATCATCTTGTTTAAACAACAGGCTCCTCAGCCCCACTTTGTTAGAAAGCATTAAACATGTTTGGCTGGGGATACCAGATTTACAGTCACACCGAAGCAACTAGCACCAACTACTGATGTTCACCCTCTAAAAACTCAAGACTCAACAGAAAGTAAGACGATTGTGCCAAAAACACCATCTTTAAGATTATTTCCTGGTTTCACAAAATTGCTGGGCGTGAGGGTTCAGTCCTAGTAAAATAAACCGCACCCGAAACCTAATTGGGCAGCAGCAATTAGGGCTGTAGGGGCGGCGACAATTGGAGTATTGGACTCATACAGTCCTATAGCGGCAGACGCGCAACACCGCACACAGATCCACTACTAACCGAACGGAAAGGGCAGGCTTCGATTTGATTTGGGGAAGGGAATTCACAGCAGGAAGGCGGGATTGCTCACCAACAAAAAGAAGAAATCAGTCCTCGTCCGGATGGATCCCCAGTCCACTCCACCAGAGCGAGGGAGGGGCAGGCGGGCAGCAGCGCAGCTGGGGCTTACGGAATTGTGTAGCGCCGGCGGGAGGGCTCGGCGGCGTGTGGCCGTCTGTGTCGCTGTCAGGTTTGGGATTCAGAAGTTGGGACTGGGACTGACCGACTGAGGGAGGCTGCCTGGGTCCAGTCGCTGAGTTGGGAGGGCGGAGAGCCCAAAGGGGGAGGCCGCCGGCGAGCTGTACTTCACGTTTACGCCCTCATTTTCTTTTTGTAAACCTTTATCTTATTCAATCAATAACTAGAAATAAAAATTCAGCAAAGAAATCTACTATATAAAAATTTACTCTAGAAGGTTTACCCTCTCTTCATGTGACTACTAGTCGGTTTTCTCCTATTCAGCTCAATCATTGTGTGAAAAAACGATGCACAAGATTTGTATTTTATATTGTATTTGTAAAATTACCGACAAGGGAAATAAACAAGCCTTGTGATAGGGGTTGGGATAAATAGGCTTGTAATTCCCTATACCACTATCCAAATATAGGATAAAATCTATCACATCCTTTATTTTCTTATCCTAACCCTTATTCTTCATTAGCCAAAGATTGCTAGGATATATCCTAACCCCTATATGCCCCTCATTTCCCGTTCCCAATCTCCTTTATTTTTTCCTTTCCATACCTAGTACCCAAACGTGGTTTAAGTTCTGGGCTTGATTGAGGGGAAATGGGTGAATCATATGACACACCCTTTGAAAAACTACGCCAAAAAACATTAAAAAAATCAAAATCCAAATATATATTAGTATGTTGTATATCTTTTGATAGTTATTAGTCGGTATATGTGGGAGTGTCATGAAAAGTTTTATGTCAATAAATTGATGGACACACCAGCATATTTAGTGACATGGTAGAGTCTTTATGAAGGAAAAAAAATTAAGAGAGTTCACGACCATAACAATCCTCTAGCCCAGTTACCAATACTTAGTTATACTATATGAATTTATCAATATAATTTTAGTAAACACCAGTTTCTAACATTTTAAATAATATAGTATTGTAAATCTATTATATTAATACAACAGTGTTAAAAGGAGCCACCACGTTCGCCGAGAGGGTCAAGAAATTCCCACGTTAATCTAAAAAAGAGAAGAATATGTACCGTCGGATTTTATGAAGATCTAGCGGTCTATATTATTTCGTAAATCTAAAAAAAGAGAAGAATATATGCTGTCGGATTTAACGAAGATCTAACTGTCCATATTATTTCGTCCGCCGCGCACCACCCCTCCGCGGTCGTCACACGACCTTCTGCGGCCGCCGCGCGAGCCATCCAATGTCGTTGTCGTGTAGCCGTCCGTGGCTGCTACAGGAGGCCTCCACGGCTCCACCGTCGTTGCGTGGTTGTTCCCGGCCGCCGTGGGAACCCTCAAACCGCCGCCGCGCGCGCCACCCCTCCGCGGTCGTCACACGGCCTTCTGCGGCCGCCGCGCGAGCCATCCAATGTCGTCGTCGCGTAGCCGTCCGTGGCTGCTACAGGAGGCCTCCACGGCTCCACCGTCGTTGCGTGGCTGTTCCCGGCCGCCGTGGGAGCCCTCAAACCGCCGCCGCGCGGCCGTCTGTGCCCACCGCAGGATTCTTTCGCCGTCGCTGTTTGATCGTCCGCCGTCGTCGCCGCTGTGGGAGCTGCCCGAGCATCTTCGGAGTTCGGGGTCCAACCGTCGCGCGAGCCATCCAATGTCGCCGCCGCGCAGCCGTCCGTGGCCGTCGTATGACTGTATGAGGCCTCCACGGCTCCACTGTCGTCGTGTGGCCATTTGCGGTTGCCGCGGAAGCCCTCCACCGCTGACGTGTGGCCTCCGTGACCGCTGCGGGAGCCTTTCGCCGTCGCCGCGTGATCGTCCATCGTTGTCACCGCTGCGGGAGCCGCCCACGCGTCTTCGATGTTCGGGGTCCGGCCGCTCCGTGCGCCGCTGGAGGCCAGCGGGGCTGAAGGGTGCCGGTCGAGGCTCCACCGTCGCGGCGTAGCTGTTCGCGGCCGCCGCGGGAGTCTTTTGCCGTCCCCGTGTGATCGTCCGCCGTCGTCACCGCTGCGGGAGCCGCCCGAGCGTCTTCGGTGTTCGGAGTCCAGCCGTCGCGCGAGCCATCAAATATCGCCGCCGCAGCCGTTCGTGGCCGCCGTATGAGGCCTCCATGGCTCCACCGTTGCCATGGAGCCCTCCACCACCGCCGAGCAGCCTCCGTGACCGCCGCGCGAGTCTTTCGCCGTCGCTGCGTGATCGTCCTTCGTCGTCGCCGCTGCGGGAGGCGCCTGCGCGTCTTCGATGTTCGGGGTCTGGCCGCTCCGTGCGCCTCTGGAGGCCAGCGGGGCTGAAGGGTGCCAGTTGGCAACCACTAGAGAAAGAGGGGGAGATAGAGGGAGAGAGATAGAGTGGGGGAGGGGGAGTGGTGGAGCGGTGAAAGAAAATAAGAAAAAGAGATGGGTGGGCTCATGTGTTGGTAGTTGGTATAGAACATTAGATATAGAGAATAATTGGTGCAGAAAAATTGATATAGACGAGAGAATCTCAATAAATAGACCGGAATATTTCTTTTGGTGACTTGCAAAAAAAATATTTCTTTTGGTGGATGAGAATAGAGTACGACGAGTGCGAACAGCCTAAAGCCCTATGTGCCCTACAACATTCCTCTATATAGAAGGCATTCAACAATGAGCAGATGACAACATGTCGATCCGCACATGTATCTGATGAGAGGTGCTCGGATTTAGGGCATCCAACAAGGCTGTGAGCACAGCGGGAGAGAACGATTCTCCCTATCCGAAGATCATCAAATGGGTTATCCGCGTTCAAACCCGTTTGATGGTCTTTGTTAACGAGTTGGTGTAAAAACGAGCAGAGAGAGGAAAAACAAAGCGGAGAAACTGAGGTGGTGTAGTGTTCAACATTGTGCGGAAGACATCACATTGATTTGCACATTTAACTGATGAAAGGTGCTTAGATTTAGGGCGTTCACCAAGATTGTGAACACAATAAGAAAGAAAAATTCTCTATATCCGAAGGGAGTGAATCGTTGTCCGGATTGATCATCACCATGGCCACGCTCGGCACTCATGAAAGATCATCAAAAGGTTTGCCCACACTCAAACCTATTTGACGGTCTTCATGAACGAGTTAGTGTAAAAAGTAGCAGATTTATGAAAAGCAAAGTAAAAAAACTCAGGTGTCTTATGGCTTTTACGATGGACGTGCTTACCATGCACATGTGTTGACATGAAAGTTGAGTAACAATAGGCTGGGCAAAGAAATATTTCTCTTAATGCCCGATACAATTATGCAACTGTAAACTACTGTCGATCATTCACTAGATCGGGCATCAACCATATCTATATATTACTCCATCTTTTATCGGAGGAGGAAAAAGACAAAAGATTGATCCATAACCGTGATAGGCATCCATTGGTTACAGCAGCCTAAGTTTTCATTACATTTTTCTAATGTGATTAATTATCTTATATATATGATTTCCTCCCTCTTAAGCTTGCTATGCCATTCTGATCAATTAAACCGCAACAAATATTTAAATAAAATTATATTTAAGTTAAAGGAACATAAATATGATAGTATAAAAGACTAGCTACCCGTGCAAATTTGCGCGGGCTACCTTGCTAGTTATCACAACTAAAAATATTTTTATATTACCGTAATATTTGAAATCACATAGTGTAGCAAGCCTGCTGCAAGGATGTAAATGCAATGAGTTTCAGGCTTTCAAGTACAGTACATGAGAGAAACGACTTCACATAGCTAGCCACTAATGCAATTTTGCACAAGGGCCCTATTTAGTTCCCTTCAAATCCAAAAATTCTCTCTCCAAACTTCACTATTCACCTATCATATCAAATCTCTCTCCTTATGCATGGAACACTAAACGTGGGTAAATAAAAAAACTAAATATATGGTTTTGATGTACACGACGAGACGAATCTTTTGAGCCTAGTTAGGTCATGGTAGGACAACGATTACCACAAATAAACGAAAAGTGCTACAACGCGCTACAATGTCCGATGTGACATTTTCATCAAACTTCACATTTCCTTTTCGGGAACTAAACACAACCAAGGGTGGATAGAAGAACTAGAGTTTTCAAAATGAACACTCTCACGTCCTGTCTAGGCTCCTTGATTTCACCAAGAATTACCTTTAGCCCTTTTTTGTGCCTCATCAGCCGTGTTTACGTTATTACAAGACTGAAAGTGTTAATCAAAACGAGGGGAAACGGTGACCGAAAACTAAAGAAAATCAAATCCACACATATTGAAACGAGGTTGAACTTATCTATTTACATGCGCACGTTCGTACACAAATGGTGGCGTCCGCATATAAGCAAGCACTAAAACGGTAGCTAATAATCAAGCCGTGCACGTTCACCAACCAGGTCGGCCGGAGTTATGGCGCGATCACAGAGCTCAGAACCCGACGGTGGCCATGGGCCCGAAGGAGGCGGCGTGGGCGCAGTCGACGCCGGCGGGCGCGTGCAGCGCGCCCACCAGCGCGGTGCCGTCGACGAGCTCGCGCAGGGCCTGCTCGTAGCTGGCCCTCAGCCGCCGCAGCGCGCGCCGGTACACCGCCGCGAGCCACGGCCACCGCAGCCGCAGCCTTAGCCGCAGCACGCCGAGGAACCTCCTCTTCCTCCCTCCGCCGCCGTCACCGCCGCCGAGCCTCACCACCGCCATCTTCTTCCTCCGACCGCCGCCGCTGGCCTTCGCCCCTGGCGCCGCCCTCCGCCGCGACGACAGGCGGAACTGCATGGCTGTTCGATCTGCTGGCCGGCCTCCTCGCTGCCTCTATATATATGAACGTGTCTAGCTAGCAGTAACAATATATGAAGATTATATTGATCTCGATCCGGGTCTCTCCTGCTTGGATCTTAGTTGCTACGATGCTGTTGGAAGAAGCTATGCGTGTGAGGTGCTTTCGGTGTCTAATCTCTAAGCTAACTAGCTTTGCTTGCAGTTGCAGCCTTGCAGGTGAGTGTTCTAGCGTTATAGTACTCCGTCACCTCCTGTCTCAGTTTATTACTTGATCACTTGTATAAAAGAAATGAAGTCTCTGATTATATCGTTAGTTTATGACGATAAACGCTGTTCGTTTTCCCAAGACGAGTCGCTTCTTCCTCTGGAAGGGCAGTGTCCAATGGAGTGCTAAAGGGTCGCAAAAGTTCATCATGGGTGCAGGTATTATATGACGCGCAGCAGATGGTTCCGTTCGTCTAAAACAAATTAAAGGGTATGTAGGTGGTTTCGTCAAGTCAATGTGCAGTGGAAGGCGATGTCATGGCGATGGAGCAACGAGCTAGGTTATAGGATTAATGGATTATATTAACGTATGAGAGAGTAAGTGCAGAGATGTTTTAAGAACTCGACTGCATATGTATGCAGGAATGGAACAGGCTGGATGGACGAACGACGACGTCTTCAAGGATAAAGTTTTATTTTCTGTTCTTTTTTATTGTTTTTAGAGGTAAACTCGACAATGCACGAGAGAAGAGACTACGAGAGAAGAGGCTAAATAATCGCCTGAATTAAACTAATTCCAGGCTTCATCATGATTTGTCAGACAGAGCGTATAATAAATCTGAAGAACTTCTCTCTTCATTGATCTGCTGCTCTGTCATTGCGTTAAGTATGCAAGATGATGAAATTCCGTCAACTTGGTTTCAGAAAAATAAATTAGGGGTTTTAGCGTTCATGCCCCTATTTTCCATGCTAATGGTGACTTTGCCCCTACTTTTTAAACTTTGCGAATTTACTCTTACTTTTTGAAACCGAAGTTACCGTTTACTCCTACTTTTAACTGCGTTAGTTGGAGGCACATTAAAAAAATAAAAATAAAAAGCCAAAAACCTTCCGTGCAGAGCAAAATGACCAAAATACCCCTCGTCTTATCCTTTCATCCAAGGTCACCTGGACGTGCGGCGCGCGGGAGCCGGGCGTGCGGCGCCCAGCGCGCGGGAGCCAGGGAGTGCGGCGCGCGGGGCCGAGGCGCGTCCGCGGGAGCGGGAGCCAGGTGGCGGGGACCAGGAGCGGTGCGGGAGCCAGGCGCGAGCGCGGGAGCAGGAGCCAAGCGCGAGCGCGGGAGCGGGAGCCACTCGAGGACCAGTAGCAGGCGAGGGAGAGGTGGAGGTGGTGGTGGTGGAACGGACGGAACCGCCGCTTGCTGCGAGATCTAGGGGAACGCGGCCATGGGTGCTCGCTGCTCCAAGCTCTCCGTCTGCTCGTGGCCTCCGCACTTCAAATCACCGATGCTTGGTACGCACCAACCGTCCCTCTAGGATTCTCGCTGTTTTTTTCCTTCTCTTCGCTGCCCGTGTCTGCTTCTTCTGCCGGGGGCGGCGCCGCCCGGCATTTGGGGCTGGCGCTTTTGTTTTTGCGGCGTTTTTTCTAGGGGTTTTGCAGTTCGTTTCCGTGTGCGTGATTTCGTGCTTTGATTTGGTGGAGATGGCCCCGTCGATCTCGCAGGAATTCATTGCGTCTGGCCCCGATCCATCCCGTTGATTTGTTTGGACGCGCAAAAGCGATCCAAATCTTATTTTGCTCTGTCCGCCTGTTGCTGATTTCGACATGTTTCTTTGCTTGGTTCCACGAATTTGGCTCCTCTTGCGTGATTCTGGACTTAATCATGTTTGGTTCTCTGCGTTTCTTCGGATAATCTCGTGATGGAGAGCAATGCGATGCTAATCACGAGTGGCTTGCTCTTGATTACGAGGTGTGTTGTTGCGTCTGCTTTCGTCCTCGGTTCTGATCCAACGCTGGTGTTGATTCCCGGTGTAGAGAATGGCGCCGCCGACGATGACGGCAGCGGCATGCCGGTGTTCGCTGAGTACAGCCTCGACGAGCTCCGGGCGGCCACCGACGGCTTCGCTCCTGACCGCATCGTGTCAGAGCACGGCGAGAAGGCGCCCAACGTCGTCTACCGCGACACAGCAAAATTTGATGGATTTTACTCAGATTTAAAAATTATAAAAATTATGTTTCATTTGCTCCAAATTATTCAAATCTGTAATAATATTTTATTCAAATCTGCTAAAATATTGTCTAGATGTTTTTTAACAAAAACAAGGGCAAAATCACAAAATACTCAAAATATAAGGGGCAAATCTGCATGGGCAAACTTGTCCTTTTAGAATAAAATTGACACCGTCAAGTGCTCTTCACGGAAGAGGGGCAAACTCTATCTTCGGTTTCAAAAAGTAGGGGTAAATTCGCAGAGTTAAAAAAATAGGGGCAAAATCACTATTAGCGTGGAAAATAGGGGCATGAACGCTAAAACCCCGAAAAATTAAGTCCGGTCAACGGGCTGTTGCCTATTGGGGCTTGCCATCAACCAAATTTGCGAAGAGTCGGAAAGGCAAGCAGGACCCTGACAATATAAATAGATGATGGATCTTGTCGTTGCAGACTTGGCCGATTGGATCAGGAAAACATGAGCTCATGCGTGGACAGACAATTTGAGCTGTAGAACTGTACGTACATGCCGAGTCAAGGCTTGTTCAGACTTGTACGGGGCTGATCGATTGGTTGCCTGGTTCCCGTCCAACCAGGCTAAACCATCTAAAAACTGAAAACCAATCGCTTCATGTGCTTGGGTTCAAACATTTCGATGGAAAAGGGGATGGGCATCAGAACTATCCTGACGAGCTCATATGATCTTAGCCACTCAAATTGGAGAATTATTCTTTGTCAAACTCTATAACAAATCATATCTTCTCTGGACAAACTCATCTTATCTCAATGGATAACAAATGTTATCGAATTCAACGAGCACGTCGCCTATTAGCCAACTCTCAACGAAACAGCAAAGATGACCTCAGCAATTTCGCATGTACCATCTGCTGAGTGCTGACACCTTCCCAGGTCCCACGCTGTGGAAGAAAAACATAAAAATAAAAAAAATGCGTAGAATCTTGTACTACTGGGTCCACGGCCCGTACATACAAAGCCCATCATAGTGTACACGCTGCAGCCCATACGCACAACTACTAAGCAAGCCCAAATAACCACGCGCTAGCTTCCCGGCGAAGGCAGAGTGACTCTGAACCCAACCCAACCCAGCCCAGCAACCAACGACTCCCACACCGGCCGTTTCTTTCACTTCCAGTTTCCCCTTCCCTTCCCCCACCCTCCAAAGGACCTCCAGCACCACCGCATAGATCGCCGCCGGTGACGGCGATGGCTCCGGCCGTGGCCGCGGCGGCGGCGTCGGCGGTGATCCAGGCCCTGAGGGACCGCCAGATCCTCGACGCCGTGGGAACCGGCGCCGCGGCGTTCTCGCTGGTGGGCTCCTCCTTCATCGTCCTCTGCTACCTCCTCTTCCGCGAGCTCCGCAAGTTCTCCTTCAAGCTCGTCTTCTACCTAGCCGTCTCGGTGAGTGGCCTGCTCGGATCTCGGTGCTTATATCTGGGCTTTGGGTTTGAGGTTCTGGTGTGCAATTTGCCGCGGTTGCTGTCTGAAATTAGGAGCTCGTGGCGCGATCTGTACGCCGTGTTTTGTTAATTGGCGCGCTAACTGCGCGCATTTGGCGGTTCGTGTCCGAAGTTTGGTTCAAGGGTGCTTTAATTTTGTGCACATGAGCTCAAATAGTTCTCGAGAATCGGGTGCCAGGCAGTACAGTTGGGATCTGGATCTTCAGAAATGCGTACACAGTCGCCAATCTTCCACTCGAGGTTTATTTCTGGAAGCTGGAGCCATATACTCCCTCAACCTCTTGACTAATTGTGGGTTACGTGTTGATCATAACACATAGTTTGATAGTCGTACATGTTCTCCACTTTTTTTAAATACCATTCAAATTTCAGTTGTTAGGTATGATGTTTAAGATCATGAGTCTGAATGAAAAATTGCAGCGGCACATGGGGTTTTCTCGGCCTCAAATTGGATAGGGCTACATAATAGGATACTTTTCCTGCAAACTTTGTAGTTCATTCTCTTTTGTGGAAGTAGCTGGTGTCCATGTAATTTATTTTGTTGAGCAATTAAACCAATGGGGATGATGAACATCTATTTATCAAGCCTAGTTCATCAATCACCACTTCTGTGACAACTTGTAGTCTGCTTTCTGAGAAAAAAAATACTAATTGTCTAATTGCTGAGCTGAAACTGGTGGAAGTACTAGCTGGAGCTGGGTTTGTTCATTCTTGTGATTGTTCTAACTGCCGTATGTCTTCTGATAACTTTTCCCCAAATTGCAGGATATGTTTTGCAGCTTATTCACTATACTGGGGTATGTTGCTATCTGCATTATACAAATAGCTTATATCTTCCGCTACACATAATTACTTGCTCGGTTTCTTTATCAGTGTTAATTTACTTTTGCTAGCAATAGTCTGCCAAAATGAACATACACAGAATCAGCTCATTCAAATCACAATTGCGTAATTTGACTGCGCAACTTTGCATTCTGGTTACTAAGAAATGTTGATGCCAGGATTCGGAAAATATAATATAATTGCTTTGTTTAAGAAAAACAAACCAGAATATTCTTTTCCACATTACTCTTTGCATCTTACTGCTTGTGGTAAAATATTTTAGTAACTATATGTTTTTATATGTTGCAGGGGCCCATCGAATGCATTTTACTGCTTTGCACATGACTACAGTGCTCATTTCTTTTGTGTGGCTTCTTTTCTATGGACAACCACAATAGCATTCACTCTGCATCGCACGGTTGTCAAACACAAAACTGATGTTGAAGAATTTGGATCCATTTTCCACCTATATGTGTGGGGTATGCAAAAATCTGTTGATCACCTCCCTGCCTCTCTTTGAACTTATATGTACCAAATTAAGCAGACTTTTACCTGAGAGACCTTTGTCAGAAAATACTAACAATTTGTATCTGTACCATCTATATGAATCAATGTGCTTGATAAGTCAAAATGGTCCAGACCATATAGCTGTTTTATGCATCGTGCTGTTTCTGTTAGCTAACACATAGGTTGTTATATACCTTAAGAAGTATTGTTATTTTTCTGACTTGATACAGAACCGACTTAACGGCTTTCGATAAAAGCAGAGATGTTTCTTTCAAAACAAAATATTATTGAAGTTGTGTTCCAGCTTTCAATATCAGCTGGAAAGATTTCAATTATTTGTTACTTATTTCTCCAGGAACTTCCCTAGCTACCACTGTATTACGTTCGATCGGTAGTGATAATGGAAGGCCAGGTTCCTGGTGCTGGATCCAGCAAGGAAGCATGGCAAAGGTAGGTGATCTTATGTTCTCTTTATGAGTTTTTCCGTAGTTATTGCACAGCCATTAGTAGTATGTGTTACTTATCTAAGAGTTATGCTAGTGTATGACATATCATTTTCAAGTGAGGGTTGGCACATTTGGTTACGGGGAATTTATGTATAAGCTCATCTATGTTTGAATCCTTCATAACTCATCCATGATATTTAACAATATAAAATAGTGCTACTACTTTCTTTACCCCTTGAATGCTGTCAAACATCTGCTCAGGTGTGTCAATCCAAAATTCACCTAAGGGAAGAACAATCTATATGGAATTTCCAACATATCTTTCTTGGACCATGAAACATTATTGTTCTCATCTAGACCATGAATTTAAACTGAAATTCTAACTTTGTCAGCATATTAGCAATTCTTTCCTTAAAACGCCCTTACTTGCAGGTCCTGCACTTGATAACTTTTTATCTTCCACTTTGGGGTGCCATTCTGTACAATGGGTTCACATACTATGAAGTAAACCGCATGCTGAACAATGCAACACGGGTAATAACACTTTCTCTCAACAGTTTTTCCTTGTATATTGGAGATTATCAAGGTTTTCATTATTACTCTTCGACACATTCTGCTATTTTTGCCTGTATGCTCTGAATTTTAATAAGCTCATGGACTTCTTTTCGTAGATGGCTGCTGGGATAAGTGACCGATCAAATCAATCTGACATTAGGGCAGACAGGAAGGTACAAAATCCTCTACAAAAGTTGTCCATTGTTTCTGCTTCAATGCTTCTGCTGGAGATTTCCCCCCTTTCCTATTACACTGTTGTATTGTTACTATGTCATTTACTTCCAAAGATAGCTAATTTTGCCTTTCCCTTTCCTATTGTACTGCTTTATTGTTAGTGATGTCATTTACTTCCAAAATAGCTAACTTGCTCTCATAAACTTTTACACATCTTGGATTGTAGATAAACTGAGAAAACAATACGAGAGTTCCTCTCTTGATGAAAATGTTATTGAGTGCATTCCACTCTTTGTTATATTGTTGCTCATTATATTGTAAAAAAACAGACAGTTAAAATATTATTATTTGAGCACATACATGATTAATTGATTTGTTGTGTTTTGCAGGCATTTAATCGATGGGGTTATTACCCTCTAATTTTAATCGGGTCATGGGCATTTGCAACTATCAATCGGCTTTATGACTTTGCCAATCCAGGACACAAGATATTTTGGCTCTCCTTTCTCGATGTTGGGTTCGCTGGACTTATGGTGAGTCTCTTAATCCATGTATTTGATTCTATATTTTACTAAAATACTGTGCCACAGACATAAGAAATTTGGGCATAAACTAAATTTACTTACATATCCTTGTCATAAAGGGTCTTAAGTAAGAGGCTTTGGTGTGGCTTCACCTTTTCTTCTGTCCACTTAAGCAATTAGCTCCAAATGGGAGGGCTGTGCTCTGCTCTTCTCAATCCCTGTAGTTGATAGCAGTTGCTCTCGGCCTTGCTTCATCCTGGCCTCCTGTTTTAGCTTTAGTGCCTTATTGTTTATTTCTTTCTCTTACTTGTTCCTTCCAAATTTTTTTGTGCAATAAAGTTCAGGCGGCCTGAGTCTGCCATAGTTTCTCTAAAAAAATGGGAGGGCTGCAGTTCTGGCCATGTCTGGAATCCGTGCATGAAATAGACTAGTGATTTCCTATCCTTAATTATCTTAAGGAATAGGATAAAATCTATCATCATGCCGTCTGGGAGTTCTGGGCCTCTGCAGTGCATGTATGGCTTATGGCTTATGTACTCTTCATGGAGTTTAGTTTTCTTCAACTTTGTATCCATTTATTTCCCTATTGGCTGTGAAGTTATGCATAGAAGTATTTTATTTGATTGAAACTCTACTATATTCTGTCATTTTCTTATTTCTTTCTTTTTCCTGTTTATATTCTGATGTCTCCCATTTTCTCTAGGGCCTTTTCAATTCCATTGCTTACGGGCTCAACTCTTCTGTGCGCCGAGCTATTTCAGAAAGACTTGACACGTACGTTATACCTTATTTACTTCAAGAAAAAAAGTTATACCTTGCAACATAATTTTCACAACCATATGTTCCTCCAGTGCCATGTATTATTTTACAGCAACCACTCATAAAGAATTGTTTCCTAAACTTTCCAGGTTCCTACCTGAGAGAATAAAAAGGAGTCTACCTACATTGTCAAAATTGAGAAGTCAACAGGAAAATGAACTGACTTCTCTCATCGTCGAGGGAAACTGATATGACAATGCGAGCAATACTTAGTACTTTAGTTTGAAGCATACCAAGTTTGTCAATATCTTTTGGGTTCTACCATCTTGAAGCTAACACTACATCGCTGTAGGAGCAATTGTTCAGCATTGACAATCTGGTTCAGGTACATTTGGAGTCGGTTCCGCTGGGCTCATTGTTGAGATTGTCTTTAACACTGTTGTTGTGCCGAAGTTTCATTGTTGAATAGTATATAGGAGGTTAGGTGATAGGAACACTGTGGTAGATATTCTGTAGCATATAGGCAAGCTTGTCAGATTGGCATTCTTTTAGTCCCTTCTCCCTGATGTATTTCTTGAGAATTGGTTTCTTCAGAATGTATGTGTAACCACCTCTGGATAATTCAACGCCCTTGTGAGATAGAGCTATTGGGTTCGAGTTTTAGTTTTTTTTTGTGCTCCGCAGCATTTGTCCTGGTTCATTAGTTCGGTATAATCGTCCTTATTCTTTTGGCGAGGGCGTCAGCCTGGTAATCTTTTTGACTCATGGTAAAATCTCGAGCATTCCCTGTTGTTTGTTGTTTGCTGTTGTTCCCTGTTAAGGCCACATCGGTGCTGCTTGCGGCTCTACTATACACTGTGCTGGCAGCTCACAGCCTCGAGCGCGCAGCCGCATGGCCTACTCCGCTGCTGCTGCCTGCTGGTACACTGATGTCTCCTTCCTCTGCTCGGTTCTCAATTTCTCATCAGCTCGGTAACGGTAAACAGAGAACAAAGAAGAACCCGCGCGCTATGCGCTAGTTGTGGGCGAAAGGACACCAGGCTGAATGTGGGCCGAAAGGACACCAGGCTCACTGTGGGCTGGAAAAACGCCTGGCTGGTTGTGGGCTGAAAACCAGGCTGTATTGTTTTGGGGCAACAAACCCACCGCCGACGAGCGGCAGATAACATCGGCCCAGCCGTTGCATGGTGAGCTACTTGATGTGCTCGGCGCCAGGAGGAACGTTACTAATTTGGAGGAGATGTTCTCCAGATTACCTATACCAAACAAAATGATAGGGCGAAGTTGGCCAGCCATTTGTAGCACCACTCGCCTCCGTCTACATCAGATAATTGTACTTAAGCACATCATCACCCCATATCTCCATCAGCTAATTCTATTTAAGCAGACCCTAGGCCATGGTAACCGATCATCATTAGCTCCCAATCATTTGCTCTCTTCCCATTGCTGCTTCTATAGTTCTATTAGCTCTGCCTGCTCACAGCTGACAGCAACATTCACTTCGTCCCCCTTCCGCGCAAGCAAAACATGGCGGCCGACCTCCCGGACGTGGCAATGGCGGCCTTGTACATCGCCCTCGGCTGCCGCGAGGTCCTGAAGCCTGTCCTCGACTTCCTGGACAGCGCCACCGCGCGCGGCCCCGCCCTCGACATGGCCGTCGCCGCAGTGCTCCTGACTCTGCCGACGGCCTACCTCTTCGTCGTCGGCGTCATCCTCCCGTCGCCCTCCAAGTCACACTGCCGGCGGCGGCGGCGGCGGCGCCCTTCTCCCGAGCGGCCTTCTGGCAGTCAGTTGTCCTGGGCTTCATGCTGTTGCTTCTCTTCATTGCCGTGCCCCTCGTGGCCTTTCTGTTCCTCACCGCCGGCAGCGCGTAGCCGGCGAGGGAGGGGAAGGAGTTCCCGCTTGTTTTGGTGAGGGATTGGATGAAGATATAGCTTAGAATAAGCTAATTAACAAATCCAGGCTTGATCCCCCTAAAACAAACATACAAAAAAGAGCAAAAGATACTTACTAGTGTGAGCTGAGAACGAAAATAAAGTGCCACGCCTTAGTTTTACAGTGGCTGTGGCAGCTGATGCAAGATTCTGCTGTGTAACACTGCAAGAGTCCATCGGCATTGTATTGGATCGGAGGCGGCCGGCCGTCACTAGGCGCAAGCCGACGCGTGGACCATTCCGGTGAGCTGCAGCGGTTACCGGCCGTTTTCGTGGTTATTTAAGTTACAAAGTTACCAGTTTATTTAAGCTACAAAGTTCCCTAGCTTTTTTTCGATAAGGGAAGTTTTATTGAAATCAAGATTGTTACATCGAGATGATTACAAAAATCTCGAGATCCTTCCGACCTCTGCATAACTAGGATGCACACAGCCTTTAAGAAAAAGATGGAGAAAAAAAGAACATACTAATGACCCGCAATCCTTAGACTAGACTGCCACCCATGTGCCCGGGTAAAAAACTCCTTGGCCACCTGGGCCAATCGTTGACATGCCGCTACAACCATATCTTGTGAGGTTGGCTTCTGTAGGATAGCCCATGTACGGAGCCAGTGAATAACCGAATAGATAACCTGCAAAGGGGTAGCAACATATTTCTTTTTACGCCACGAAAGATTAGGTGGAGTGATGCCAAGTACATCTGCTACACTATCTTGTTTATGACGGGCTATGTTATAAAGACAAGAATACTGTTCACACAGGGTTCTATCTCCCAAACATATGTCTTCCCAAAACCTAACTTGAGATCCATCATTAATTATGAAGGTACCAAAACGAAGAAAATCTCGTTTAACCTTCATAAGGCTAGCCCAAAAATATAGTCCCCGGTTTTCCATTGGACTTGTGAGAGAGGTACATACTTAGCTACATACTTAGCCTGTCCGCTCGCAGCGCAGGAAATGTTGAAGAGCACAGCCTATAAATGAGAAAGGCTGTTAGCTGCTGCTTCAGGATGCTAGAAGTGAAGATGTAATCATCTAAACTGTGTGTAAATTTGTAATGCAATGTGAATCTCTCTGTTATGAACTATCGTTCAGTCCTACCATACGTGTTAAGTTGGTTTCAAATGGATTTAGAAAAACTTAAGTCCCTCTTGAAGAGATACTAATTAAAATCGGTGTGTCCCATGAACCTTCATCGATCTTCATCAGAGGGAGTGAAGTTATAGTTTTGATACCTCTATAGTTTTTTTTACCACCTTTACCAGAGTGAAGTAATAATTTTGATATCTCTCAGGACCTTGTTACCAATAATGACTGCAAGAAAACTCCAGTATGTTTTCTTAAGCGCCCCATGACGGGTACGGTTATGGTTATGAGTGGAGTAAATTCTTTCCATTTCCTTTTGTCTCTTTTGTCAGGCATGGAACATGGTTAACCCGGTGGGTAGTTAGGTATAGTGGACTGCTGGTTACTTTTGGTCTTAGTGGATTGATGGCTTTCTTATCAAAAGCAATCTGAAGGAGTTTATAAGAGGGTTTCATTTGGCCGTACTCCGGTTCTTTCTCCACTACTGCATATTTCGGAACAGACCTATGCACGGAATATTCAATGGAAAAGCAAAGATTATTGGTGCACGAGCTGTTGGAAGGAATGAGACAGGACGGTTTGTTGCGGTCTAGAGCATGATGAGCTGCCTTCTTAAGAAGCTGGCTCCGTCCCTCCTTTTCCGACAGTTAAACTTGGCAAATGCCTAGTTTTTGCGGTCAATTTTAGATGCATTGCTTCAAACTCTCTTTGCATGCTAAGGTTTTGTACTTTCTTGCAGAAAAGGTCCAGCACCACCTATGAATGCCCAAATTACTAGGATACACACGGGGAATGAAAAATGGGGTATATGGTCTTTTCTTCTTTCTCAATCCCCTACGCCCCCAGTAGATCCGCCACTGGCCATCACATATAAGGTATCAAGTCGCAGCCTTCGGAAAAATGGATTGGATACGTGTTGCTATGGGTCCTTCCCTTACATAAAATGGTCTGTAAAAGATCTTCTTTCATACAGAGGTTCATAATAGTTCATTTTTTTGAAATACGAGTACAGACGACAGTCACACGCATACACTCACCCTTATTAATATATGTACGCAAATCCTACCCCTATGAGCACATTCGAGAGACTGAGCTAACAGATCCGATCTTGAAATTCAAAAAGTCACCACGGCGCATCGCTGTTGATGTGGACTTCGCCTACCGCTGAAAGAATAGTGGTTAACTTCTAAAATAAATCTAGAAAAATGTGATACGTGGGTATTGAGATCCATGAAGTCACCACAGATCCCTCCGTGCAGGTTTCACCACAAGAAACCTTACCATTGTGTGGTCACGATCGAGCAACTAATAAGCAAAGAAAAGCACAGAAAGAGAAGTTCATGAACAAGAAGAAAGCATATGATACAATGATGTCTCAATGTGGATACAAGCAGGGTGCCTATGTGCTGTGATGGATCTCAAAGTAATTGATATAGATATTAATATAGATATTATTACTTCGCTCGTTAACCCATTCGTCGTTCCAGAAATAGCTCCAGAAGTAATTATCTTTAAGACTTGAAATTACATATAAAACTTCACCGAATAATCATCTAAACATGGATATTTAGTCCTAGCAAAATGAAAGAAATTGTGCAAAGGAAATAATCTGTCCTTTGTGTAATCATGTCACATTGGCATCCCGCACCAATCATAGGATCCTCCAAAATGAAGTTGGTAGAAATAAGTTCCTTTTCATCAATTAGTAAAAGTGAAAAAAAAGGTACAGCTGTGTTTCAACCTCTTGCCTCGCACTCCCGCTACTTCGTTATTGAACCTTATCAGCAACATATCTCCTCATGACCCCATCTCATATGCCTTTTTATACTAGTAGCTTTAATTTATTTTGCATTCTTTTTTATTGGGTGTGTTTGGATCTATGGTGTTAGTGTTAGTATTAGTGGGAGTTTTTAACACCTCCAATTAACACGTAAAAAACTAACACCAAATATGTTTAGATCCCTGTGTTAGTTTGCATTGAATGTTACTTTTACAATCATTAGAGGATCCAGGTGGACGATTTGGGCTGCACGGGGCCATGCTGCCCTCCTTGTGGCAGCTTGAGATATGTTCTTGATCAAACAAGCGTGCAGTAAATATAATCCATACTAGATATCAATTAAATTACAGATATATAGGGGGTTATTTATAAGGGATGCAAGACACATCAAATATACTAAAAATTACATAGTTCCTGGAGGTTCTTTTTGCAAAATGATTTCCTTATCCTCTACCGGCCGGCATCTGCTCTTGCTCGCTCCTGCGCACGGCTCACGGTTTCCTTTTTCTCCTTTCTCCTTCCTTTCCCGACGCCGCGCTCCCGTCTGGCCACAGCGCCCCGCAGCCGTGCACGCGCACCACACCGCCGCTGCGCCGGCTGCACCGCGCGCGCACGCCACGACGCCCCACGTCGCGTCACGCCGCCGCTGCCACCCTGTGCTGCCCGGCCCCGCCCGCTGTTGCCTCCCTACGCCGCCCGGCCCCGCGTTGCTGCGCCGCTGCCGCTGCTGCATCACCTCGCCTCAAGTACGGTCGCGTCACGCCAACAGCCCCACGACAAGCACAACGCCGTCGCGTAATCCCATCGCCGGCCACGAATCTCGGCCGCCATTAACTCCTCGCTCACCGGCGCGGCTGGAGGGCGACGGCGGCGGCGGCTGGAGGGTGCCGGGGCGGCGGGCGCGGGTGGAGGGTGCATGGGAGTGACGAGCGGCGGCGCAGGGATGGAAGGCCGCCGCCCGCCGCGGTCGATCTGGGCGGCGGAAAAAGCAGACATGGGGAAGGAGCGCTCATGCGAAGGGAGCAGAAAGATCCCGTGCGGACTGGGGAATGGGAAAGGTGCAGTAAAGAGCGTGGGCCCCACCAAACTAACACCAATTACCACCTCTTAGAGGGGTTAGTTTTTTTGGTGTTAGTCCCAACTGACACCAAAATAACACATATGTTTGGATCCAAAGTGTTAGTTTGGTGTTATTTTGCCTCAAAGTAACACTAACACTTGGATCCAAACAGGGCCATTCTTAGAGATGTTAATGATACCTCGCACTCGGTGGACTAAGGCCCTGTTTAGTTCCAAAATTACACTCCCAAATTTACTATGCAAAAAGAAGATTCCCCATCACATCAAAATGTCATAACATGCATGTAGTACTAAATGTGGATGAAATCAAAAACTAATTGCACAATTTTGTTGTGCGCTGCAAGACGAACATTTTGAGCCTAATTAATCAATTTTTGGATAATTTTTCACAAATACAAACGAAATGCTACAGTGACGCAATGATTACGAAGTGACATCATACTCCCAAATTCACCCTCCCAAATTCAACATCTAACCAGAAGTCATTGATCGGAGTACATGATAAAAAGGTGCGGTCCCGGCCGTATCAGAAGAAGAAAAAAATGCATCTGCCGTTGCTTGACCTGTTTGTTTACCTTGACCATTGGTTAAAGCCTTAAAGGCCAGCATCTTGCTGAGAAAAAAGAGGAAGAATCTATCAGAACATCGTTCTCATTGAGTCATTGGGAGCGCTCTCAAGTGTTTTTGCTATTGTGGTGGGAGCCGTACGTGGAGCCGAGGAGGAGCTGCGTAGACGTGCTGCCTTTTGACCCCACGAAATCTCACCTGCTAGCACTTGAGAAGTTCTATTCTATGCTGTGCATGGCCGTCCCCTTGTGGCCCTGTCTCTGTCTCTCTCTCCTGGGAGGGGACACGAAGATTCGTCAAGTGTATCAAGACCAGAAGCAGCATATGGTTACTAGTGCCATGTGTCACCTGTCGCTATTACAGGGACACTTAAAACTTAACAACAAAACAAAGAAGAATATGCAAGAGATAGAAAGCACCACTTCGCTAAGGAACGGTAGCGAAGGAGGGAGGAAGAAAAAGGAGAGAAGTTAGTGCAGAATGGAGGTGGAAAGGAACTCTCGGAGAGGTTGGAAGATACATATGCGCCCCGGGATGCAAGAAAAGTTCCACCGACCACTAAGTCTGAAGATACACGCACCTGCAGGTAATTTAACATTATCATAGTATTGGTGTAGGTGGAGAGAAGCTTAGTTAACTGCAAATAAAAATATCTCCATGCTGAGGCTTACAAGAGTCGGGTTACAACGCCTATGGCGGCTTACAAGAGAATCAAGTCTCCACGAAACCCTAGCAAGGGTATATATACTGTACCACGGGGGGCTTCGCCCCCCCGTACCCCCCTTTACGCGTCAACATGGGGGCGAGTTCCTGATGGGCCGGCTTCAGCCTCCACTTCGCTCCGGCCCAAGCCTCCGGCGACGGGCCTCCGCTGCGCTTCGGCAGAAGCCCGGCCTTTGTCGTGGATGTGGAATTTGAAACATATCCAACAGCTCTTTTATTGTCTTACAACAGATTAAAGATGAGAGATGGCCCAAACATGCAAGCAGAAAGAACTAAGTGAGGAAGAAGTCCTTATTAACAACTGAGGAGATTCCTAAGTGGGCAAAATAGCTGCATTGCTTAGCCAGTCTTAGGCCATAATTTCACGGTACTGCTACCAAAACTTGGGATATGGTAACCGAGCCCGATGGGTTGGGTTTTACGGAGATGAAACTCCTCTCTCATTCATCTCATAAAATAAAATTTTCTCCTTCTCCCATCTCTTCTTCTTCTTGTAGTAACCATGCCACGCCGATACAACATATAATTTAATACTCATAAAACTCTTCACTGGAACTAGTTTCTGTAATCGCATCGATTTTTATTTTCTAAGACCAACAATATCCCCATCTAGGAGTAGATAGATAGATGTTGAAAGGTACTAGGTAACTTCTCTAGATGTCCAAACGCAACCTTAGGCTGTTAGGCCCAGCAAACAGCAAAAACGGACATCGATCATTGATGGAGGCCCAGCCAGCCACCACCACCCATACAGTAGTCCGGAGTTAGCGAGTGGGAGAGAAAAGCCCAGACCCGCATGTTGGGGCGTTGCAGGACGTACGCGACGCGTGACCGTGGTGTGCGCGGACTGACCGACGGACGGGCTGCGGGCAGGTGCCCGGGAGACTGCTCCTCGACTTCCTGGAGCGGATCCCCGGCGCGCAGCCCCGGGCTCGACGCCGCCGTCGGCGCCATTGTGGTGGTCTACCTCGTCGGCGCCGCCCTCGTCCACCTCGCGCCCTCGCCATTATTCCAGCCGGCTCCGTGGCGGCTCGTCGCTTTGGGCTTCGTCCTGGTCTCCGTTCTTCTTGCCTTCGTCCAGGGCCCCCTCGTGGACAGCCTTCCTCCTGTACGCCGGTGGCCAGTAAACAAGCCAGGCGGCACTGCACTGTTTGGAGGCCAGTGGTTGGGCCGTGATTTGCCTAACTTGTTAAGTCTTGGTGGCTCAGTCGTAAGGGGTCTTGGTGTTAATAATTAACTTTTAGCTCCTACATGTATCTCCGGCGATGCGGTGAACGTACGGGGCCACCAAAGCCATGGGGTGCACCTACTGTAGTCCTAGTCCTCTTGGGTACGGTGTGCAAGACTATCAATGAATCAGCACGTTGTAATGGGGAACTTTACTAGTGCAATCTAGATTTGTTTTCCATTTCCTCGAGTTCGGTCGTCTAACTAGGAAGAATGAGGTACTAGTGCTTCATTTCGACATCTTATGAAAAGAATAAAAACTAGCTAGGAATAGTCAGGGAGTAGCAAAAATATGTCTTGAATATTTTAGAAAAGAAGTATTTAGATCAGTCATAAGATATAATCTTGTTTGTTGCATTCGTGTCAGCTTGCGTGGTTGGTATTAACTGAGAAATGAATTTTAACTTGTTTCGAAAATTTAAATATTATTTAATTATTTAATTATATGCGCGAAAATTATTTAACGCCTACTCATCTCTCAATCAATTTATTTTTCCCTCCTTTCCAAACCCCTTCACTGGACGGGCCAATTCCGGACTTCAAAATCACTTTCTTTTTGATCCTAAAGAACCAGGGGGAAATGGCGAGCTCACCCGGGGTGATCGTAACGACGATGGGGCGACAGGGAGCGCGGACGTCGAGACGGGGCGGCTCCGGCGAAACTGAGCAAGGGGGCGGCGGCGATTAGGCTCAAACCAAGGGAAAAGAGGGAGCTGGGTCACGCGGATAGCTCCGTTACCTTATGGCGGAGCTCCTGGACGGGTCCTCGCTGGAAAACAGGCGCCGACGGTGAGGATTAACGGCGCGGTGGCGGAGCTCCAATGGTGGCGGCGGTGGCGCGAAGCAGGGAAGCGGGTTCCGGCGGAGGAATAGCGACGACCAGAGGCGTGGTAGATGCGGCTCGGCGCGCTGGTCCTTGTGGCGGTGTTGGTTTGCCCCGACCGATGACCGAGGCGGCCAATCGGAGCGGCAAGCTCCGCGGCGGCGCTCGGATGGCGGCGGCGGCGCAGCGCAGAGAGGAGAAGGCGGCGCTAGGGTTGGGGCGATGGGGTGAGGGGAGCGGAGCGGCGGACGGGCCGGGTTAAGAAGGCACGGTGGGGGAGGTCTCGGCGTGCGGGCCCTGCCGCGGCAGGGGCGCTCGGCCGCGCCATTAGCGGCGCCGGTGAAAGGAAAGGGGGGAGGCGCTGACGCGTGGGGCCGGGAGAGCAGAGAGAGAGGGGGAAGGGGGCGCGGAGCAGGCCGGCTTGGCGGGCCGGATTGGAGAGCGGGTTGCCGCTACGTACGCTCACATGTGTTGCATGCAAGAGTCTACTCGGTCCGTCCCAAAAAAAAGACATTTTTTATTCAAAATTTATCCCAAAAAACAAGTCATTCTACTATATTTATATTTAGTAAGTGCATGTGCATGCAACAATCAATTAGTGCCAAATATGGCTAATAACTAGGGGTCATTTTACTTTCTTGTTAATCTGTCCTAAAATTTCTAAAGTGTGTTATTTTTTGGGACGGAGTAGCCAGAGAGATGCTCAACTTTTGGGAGGGAACGGTTCATGCATGCTCTACCCGACACCTGCGTATGTAGGTCTGAACCGGGAGATTTTTGGTATATTGACCACGAAACTGAGGGGCTTCGTTAAAATGACCGTGATACATTGTGCTTCGTTAAAATGACCACGAATACATTGTCTCATACGCTAGAATGACCATAGAGCCTTTTCTCCACTGAATCTGACCAAACTACCCTCGCCATTCTCTTCCCCAATTCCTCCGGCTATCTCTTCCCCAGTTCCCCTCCCTGCCCGGCCCCACCGCCGGCGTGCCCACGGTTGCCGCTCGGTCTCTCCCGCCGCCGCCGCTCAATCTCTCACGACGCCGCCGCTCCCGGAGGAAGGAAGATGGCGCCAGCGCCGGCGCCGCTAGCTCCCACCGCGGCCTCCCCACGGCGGCGACCTCCCCACGGCGGCGCGCATGGCGGAGTAAGGATGGCGCAGTTGTGGGGCCAATGGCGGCGATGAGCTGGAGCATGGTGGTTCGGAGGATGGCGCGCGTGTCGACGGCGCGGACGGCGCGCCACACGGTGTCCTCACGGCGCCGGACGGCGGCGACGTCGCGGCCGAGCTGCTCGCGGCGCCGGACGGCGGCGACGTTGTGCCCGAGCTGGCGCGCCTTGGCGCGGAGCAAGGACTAGCGGGCCTTGACGCGGAGCATGCATGGGAAGAAGACGGGGAGGGAGGCGGCGGCGGCGGCGAACGCGTCGAGGAGCTTCTCCGATGGCGCCGCCGGCTCGAGCTGGACGGGTGCACGGAGAGGAAGAGGATGTTGGAGGAGGGGAGGAGGAGCGCAAAGCAGGTGGCGGCGACTAGCGGGGAGGGGACGGGCGTGGGAGCGGGCGAAGAGGAAGCGGCGGCGGCGGCGGCGGCGGTGGTGCTAGGTAGGGAGGGGAAGAGATAGCCGGAGTTGGGGAAGAGAATGACGAGGGTAGTTTGGTCAGATTTAGTGGAGAAAAGGCTCTATGGTCATTCTAGCGTATGAGACAATGTATTCGTGGTCATTTTAACGAAGCCCAGTATATCACGGTCATTTTAACGAAGCCCAGTATATCACGGTCATTTTAACGAAGTCCCTCGGTTTCGTGGTCATTATGCCAAAAATCTCCGGAACCGGTGCGGCGGTAAGAGCTGCCATATGCGGTGGATGAAAAGGGAACTACCTGCGGCTGCGGCTGGCCGGGCATCAGGCGCGGTGCCTTCACGGTGGATCATAGCCTCCGGCAGGGGCCATGGCCCCCCCCCCCCCCCCCCCCCCCCCCCCCCCCCCAACAAAAACAAAATTTTTTAGTACCCCCAAGTAATTATTAGCAATTACCACTATGAAGCCGTATGGTGCATGGAGAGTTAAGCCGCATGGTGCATGGAGAGTTAGCACGCAGCTCAGGCTCGCAGCCCAACAGGCCCAGCAGGCAGCACACAGCGCAGCCCAACACGACAACACGCTTACTGCCCCGAAGTGTACCAAAAAAATATACCTATTCCAAAAATATAATTTTCTGAATATTTTTTGTTTTTTTATTTGTAGATTGATTAGTCTTGTTCTTACTTTACCAGTTTCAACTGCAACTATAGAGCGCACATTTTCTGCAATGAAACTTGTTAAGACTAGTCTACGCAGCAAAATGGAAGATAGATTTTTAAGAGATTGCTTAATACTCTATATTGAGAGAGAAATTGCAATGAAGATCATCACAAATTCAATTATTGATGATTTCAATACAGTAAAAAACCGTGCTGTGAAATTGAAATAAACATGTAAGATATATTGACCATTTTCAAAAATTATTCTCGTATTTTCTCTTTTATGTATTGCTAATGCGTGCCTAATTAATTATTAAATTAGTATAGTCATGGCTAACTAGTATATATACTTGAAATATTGCGATAAATTGTTAGATTTTTAGATCGATAAATATTTATGTGGAGGGCTGACACCCCTTAAATTTATCTCAGTTCCGCCCTGAGTGGGCCACTATCATATCGCGTCAAATCTGTCCGGTCGCACCGACAATGATGTGAAGAATTACTGGAACCGGCAGCATGCAGGGCGCGACGAGCTACCAGCTCCAGCAGGGTCTGGCTGATGGGTGTGTCCATGCAGGGCCGTACCACAGTTTTTGGGGCCCGTGCGAAACACAAAATAAAGCTCTGTGTCTAAAAAATAAAAATAATTAGGGTATCTATCTATTATATTAATACAACAGTGTTAAAATGAGCCACCATATTCGCCGAGAGGGCCAAGAAATTTCCACGTTAATTTAAAAAAGAGAAGAATATGAACCGTTAGATTTTATGAAGATCAAATGGTCCATATTAATTCAATAAATCCATACCGAATACAATCAATAAAAATATAAAGAATAAAATATTAATAAATTATTGGTGGCAACCTGAGTTGGACTTGGACACAACACCTATGGTACTGTAGCACTCGCGGTTACTGTAGTATTTTTTACAAAATTTTTAGACATTATTTGTGGCAACCGGAGTTGATTCGGGCACAACACCCATGGTACTGTAGCACTCGCGATTACTGCAGCGTTTCTTTTTACCCTCAGAACTGTAGCTTTTGTGGTTACTGTAGCGCCTTTTTTAAATCTTGCGCTGGGTGTAACTCTGTGATTTATATTTAAGACATGTCATACGAATAATCTAACGCGATGCATTTCATGAGCTATATGCATATGTGATCTCCGATCATCCATTCAATCTGATATTCGATCGTCCATTCAATCAACCGAAAAGCTTTTGCATCTCTTATAATCGTTCGCCCAATGTTTCATATATTTTTATCTATGGGTCGAAGTTAGTAGATAACTTCCAAAAAATAGCAATTGATCAAAAAGTTCATGTCACCTGAGTAGTATCCAACAGACCCAGGTTCGACTTCCAGTGGGAGCTAATTAATTAGGTTTGAAATAAAAATATAAAAAATAGGTAGGGCCTTGCTCTGCTGAATTCAATCAAATGTTAGTAATAGAAAATAAATTTGGAATTTTTTTAAAAACAGCACTTGGCTAAATAGTTCACGTCAGATAAGGTTAACAAATAGATATTCATGTTAGATAAGATTATAACAAATAGATAAATTTAGATTTAAAAAACAAAATAGGGTAATCAATGAGCTCATATCAAATATAATTAAATAATAACCAAATTAGTAGTTTAGTTTTATCCATAATGGAAGAAAAGTATTTGAATAAAGAGTCTATTGACAACTACAATCAATGAAAATCAAATTTGGAACAAAACAATAGAAATGGTCATTTCGATTTCTATTGATAACAAGGACATTGGAGGGAACATCATTTGAAATTGTATGGAGAAAGGAAAATTTTGCCACATGGTAAAAGACATGATCAACTAATAAACTTCTTTGTTGTATGAGTCGTTCTTCATTTAAGTTGGCACGTTCTTGAGCAAACAATACCATAAGAAAGAGTGAAAAGTTATGAAATGTATAATATCAAGCTACAAAATATTATTTTTTGGTTAGTTACTTAAAGATCACCATCGATGTTACACAAACAAAAAAAACTTGAACAGAGTGCCGCGCAACAAAGAGATCTATCGATACGATCGGTGAAAAGTGCTATGTGCACTAGGTGATCGATGAAGGTAAACCACACATTATATTAATTATGTTTGTTCAATCAAGGAAAGTAGTATTAATGAAGTGATATGGTAACCAAGTAGTATATGTGCAAGAGTATATGTGCAAGAGTATAATAGAGGTTAGTATAATCGAGTAAATTGTATTGAAAACAGTGATGTGGCATGGGTAGTAGATTAATTTTGTCAAACAAAAATATAATATTGTGCCATTTAGTGTTAGCACGTCATTCATGCATCCTGATGTGGTATTCTAAGTTATTTGTTTGCATTCATATGATGTTTAAATACACATACTCTTGCAATTTTACACACACAAAAAAAGACTCAACCCTAAATAATAAGTTGTCTATTTGGTTGTTTCATCTTTTCCCTTTAAAACATACAAAATCCTTAAGTTAGCTTAGTGGCCGCTGCCATGGTATAGCCGTATAAGCATAACATTTATGCACACAATAAGCTGTAATGCAAACAAAAGGTTGGAAAAGCAATATAGCTATCTATACATACATATGTCTGTTGATGGCTCAAGTGATCCATGTTTATTTCTAGGATGGACAGGAGGGAAAATGATATGATGAGCCATGTTGTCATCTAACTGAAAAATATTAAAACACATATAAAAACACTGATTGAAGGTTGGAAATCATCCTTTATTAATCACCTGCTGCAACAGATTCCAGAAAAAAAGAATCATGCACGACTAATTCCAACATACATTCGTAAATGTTTCCATCTTTAGTCTTCTGCTTCATACACAAATATTTGAATTTAGCAACAGTTGAAAAACAATAGTGAAAATAGATTATTCTATTCTATTGAAACGCATGTACCTTCCATTATGCAAATATATTAACAAATAAGCACATCAATAGAAAATATTTAAATTATATCTAAATAATTTAATCATAAATTGCTAACCCGTGCGGATGCACCGGGGTTGATAGGCTAGTGACGACTAATACCAGCAGCATAACCAAAGGAGGTGGTCCAGCGGTTGAAACGTTGAATAGACGGAAGGGAAGCGCTACAAGCAAACAGCCGATTGGCCACTCCGTGTCACATTGTCACTCCCCGTTGGGTTCACACGGCACGGATGGATTTATTCAGTCTGATCGCGTCCTAAAAATTCCAGAGAACTAGAGAAGATCAGCCTTAACGGGCAAGGAACATGTTACGAGTAATGAACAAATGGCCCTGGTGTGCACAAATTGTTCTCCTCCGGCTGTAGAAAACAGGGGAGGTTGACATGCCCCCCTACCGTCCAAACAAGTTCCTAATATTCTTATTTCCGGTGATGGTAACGATCGTCACAAATCGTGTCGACTTGGTAGAATTAGCAACGACAAATTTATCAAAAAGGTCGGTAATGTATAACTCCACAAAAAGGGGAAAATGATAGACAAGAAATAAAATCAAGCTCAAGTATCGTGCGGGTTGACATGTTGTTTACCACTCAGTAAATAGTGCTCCTTTCTAGAATAGATAAAAAGAATGACAAATCATGGTGTAGCCGCTAACTGGGTTGTTTGTGCCCGAGGTGGCAGAAAAATGGTCTAGGCAAATAAAACCACAAGTAGTGGCCCAAATAATGATTCACTATCTTAGGGGCAGGGATGGCGACGCTCCCTGGTCTGGACTTCAGGCCGGGTCTGGACTTCCAGTGCTCCGTCAGAGATCGGTTTGGCCCCTCTGCCTCTGTCTCCTCTCCATCCTCTTCCAATGAGTTTCTGCTAGTTGCATCCTTTTCCCGTTCTTCCTTTCGTCTCGATGCGGATGCTGTGTCTCTTGTCCTTCAGTCTGTGATTGGAGGCAATGCTCCCAACTTTCGAGTCTCACCTCTGACGGACTTCTCGTTCCGTTTTGCCGTGGCTGGCAAATGGGTTGGACTCATGATCCACCATAAGAAATGTTTTACCTGCAAGCTCTTTGAGATTCATTTCACACTCTGGCGTAATGGTGGTCCTGATTGGATAAAAGAAAAGAAAAAGTTCGATCGTGAGGAGGACGATTCATGGCTTCCAGCTAGAAAGCCAAGATTAAACCAGAAATCTTATGCAGAGGTTGCTGCGCAACCCATGCAACGTCGGGATCAAATCAGGTCCAATGTTTTCCAACGTATTCGATATCCAGCTCCCTATTACTGTGATAATTATCGCTCAGATTTTAATGCTGAGCATCCTGGTGTTTCTTTGGCCAAAGCTCAACCTTCGAGTTCTTCGCGTTCTTCGGAGGCTTTTCGAAATTCAAAACCCCCTATTTCTGCGGCGCTTTCTGGGCCGTCTCGTTGCTGCTTTCGTTGCCTCTCCCCGGGCCATCTGGTTGCATCCTGTAATCAGCCCGTGCGGTGCCGATCTTGTTTCCATTATGGTCACGTTGCACGTGCCTGTCGCAAACGGAAAGTGCAGGATTATAGGCCCAAATCTCGGGCGAGCCCACCTCCTGCGCCTGAACCTGCCCTGAATCGATGCAACTCTTCTCATTCCGTTGCAGCCTTGCACTCTCCTCAGAAACAGAACACCCCAATCTCATCTGCTACCCCGTCCTCGTTCCCCCCGCCAATGGCGAACTTCGCCGTCAACCCTCTACCCTTTGTTCCCCGCGGCTTTGAGGTGGTCCTCCATGACCCCAATGAGCCCCCGCGCCGTCTCTCTGCGTACGTGGGTGGCATCCTGGAGCCCCACAATGAAGACCTTGCCATTGCTTTCCTCACGCCGGCTGTTTCCAAGCTCGACTTCCCGGTGATGGCGTCCAATCTGAAGGACTTCTTCATCTTCCAGAAGGGGGTTCAACTCGCTGAGGTACAACCTTCTCCGATTGGTGATGCATTCGTCCGCTTCATCTCTCCTGTCGAGCGTGAACGCTTCTTGGACACCACCATCCAATTTGGGCCTGATTATCAACTCCGCTTTATAAAGCATGATGCTGGGGAAAATGTTAGGGAAAGGGACATGGATAGGGAGGTCTGGCTCATGCTCATGTTGTTTCCTGGTGACGCTCGAAGCAACCCTATCATCTCCAAAGCTGTGGCTGGGTTCGGGCTTCTACGCTACTGGTATGATTCAGATATCAATGCTAGAATAGTGGTGAAAGTTCATTTGCACGATGATGCCGAGATCCCCCATGATATTGTGGTGTCAGCCGGTCTCCCTCCCCGCATTAGGACTTGGACTTGCCCTGTCTTTGTGCTGAAGAGAGCTAATGTTCCTGTTCAGGGTGATGAAGATGCCCTCCCAAATGGCCCACTGCACCCATTCCCGATTGATGCTCCCAGGTGGATGGGCCTCGGTGGACAGCCTCACATTGTCAATGCTGGTGCTGCAGTTTCTGATGAAGTGATGGGGCCTGATGAGAACAATGACAACAATGAGAGCAACATGAACCCAGATAACCTTGACTCTGAAAATCAAGAGGATGTCCTCTCTGCGGCAGGCAACTTAGTGGCTTCTGCTAGAAAGGATGACTTTATGGCTGAGGGAAATCTGAATGTTGGAAATATTCCTGAAGGCCCTGCTATGACACCAGTCAACCTGGCGATTGCTGATCCAGTCAAGTCCATTGTGCAAGTGGTCTCCGATCAGGCTATGGATATGGCGCCTCTGATGATGGTCCCTCCTGTGGGCTCTACCTCAAGTCCTCCAGTGACCCTCCCTATGAAGGTTACATGTTCGATCCCCTATTCCTTATCCCCGTCCCTCTTCTTTACTTTATCCAGGCTTGCAGTTGACTTGGACATTCTTGTTCCATCTTACCTCTCTGATGACACAACTCTTATCTACCTAGCTTCCATTCTCTCTGAGCAGGACTCTGCCTCGCCCGTGTTTGGGCCTGCTCGACCTCCAAGTGGCTTCCCTCTGGTCCCCTACTCTGATAGTGAGGATGACGATGAGGTGATGGTAATTCAGGGACTGATCCAGTCTTCCCCGCGCAAGCGCTCCCGCAAGCTCAAGGAGCCTCTTGACGCAAAGTTGGTCAGGCGCAGTAGTCGCCTTAATCCCGACATGGGCGGCTTTCGCTCGGCTGTTGCGGCTCAAGCTGCATCCGATTTCCCCAAAGTTTATGCTGCCTCCAGCACTGAAGATGCCTCTCCAGCTCCATACCTCTCCATCGACAACATACAAGGCATCGCCCAGGGATACCTCCAGATGAAGCCTGAGGCCACATCTGCAGCAACACTGCTTGAATTGGACATCGATGATTAATTCAGTCTGTAATAGGACTAGGTCGACGGTGGGGCTTACTATGCTAGTCATCTTGGCTACCCACTGTCTTTCTTTTGCTTCTCAAAACACTACTCAGTCCTTTTTGTGCTACTTCAAACTTTCTTGGTGTGATATTTATATTCTTTATCTGCATGTCCCTAAATGGCGCCTACCTGTTGTGCTCGGTGTCTGGTGGATTACATCCTACCAGCTTTGTCGCTGCTCCTTTTTATGTCCAAATGAATAACAATAGAGCTCTAAATCTCCTAGTCTGGAATATCAGAGGTATCAACTCGCAGCGTAAATGGGATGCAATCAGAGACAAAATTGCTGAGAGTGCTGCAGCTATCGTCTGTTTACAAGAGACCAAAAGAGAAAACTTTGATCAGGTATATCTGAAGAAGTTTTGTCCAAGGCACCTAAACCAGTATGAGTTTACCCCCTCGGTGGGAGCTTCAGGTGGTTTGATAGTGATCTGGAACCCAAATAGGTTTGATGGCACGCTGGTGCTGGCTAACTCCTACTCCATCACCATACGCTTTGTTTGCTGTTGTTCTGGTGCAATTTTTCACCTGACCAACATCTATGGGCCATGCACCTCCTCTGAAAAAGCTGCCTTTGTGAACTGGCTGTACAACTTTGACACATCTAACATGGAGGATTGGATTTTAGCTGGGGACTTTAATCTAATCAGAGCTCCAGAGAATAGAAACAAGCCCGGGGCCAACACACAGGAGATGCTCCTCTTCAACGATCTCATCCAGCACCTAGACCTGGTGGATATTGATTTTCAGGGCAGATGTTATTCTTGGAGCAACATGCAAAATAATCCTCTTCTTGAAAAATTGGATTGGGTCTTCACATCTTCGTCTTGGTCTATCTCCTACCCAGCAACATCTGTGCAAGCTTTGGGCAGGCCTGTCTCAGACCATGTTCCCTTCGTGATCAAAATTGGCACCCACATACCAAAGTCAAACCTGTTTCGCTTTGAAAATTACTGGACAGAGTTCCCTGACTTCCTCAGTACGGTCGAACTGCACTGGAGCACGACGCCATTCTTTGCCAATGCTGCTCTGACACTTTCTGCGAAGTTTAAACAAGTTAGAGCAGGTCTAAAAACTTGGAGCAGAGAGTTGTCTAAGTTGGGAAAATTGACAAATAATTGCAATTTCGTTCTTGCAATGCTTGATGGCCTTGAAGAGCAAAGAACCTTAAGCAGATTGGAGAGCAGCTTCAGGTTGATTGTCAAGGCACATCTAGCTAAGTTATTGGAGGCCAAAAGATTGTACTGGAAACAGCGTAATACTGTTCGATGGGTTAGATTTGGGGACGAAAACACAAAACTCTTTCAAGCCATGGCTACTCACTCTTTCAGGAAGAAATACATCTCTACCTTGACTCTTGCTGATGGCACTTGCTTAACAGATCATGATCAGAAAGCCGGTGCACTATGGCTCTCTTTCAAGGAACGACTAGGTGTGTCGGAATTCAGTGGTATTCTTTATGATTTGACCGACTTACTGGAAGAAGTCGATTTACCTGAAATGGACAGGCCCTTCTCTCTAGATGAAATTAATGTGGTACTTAAGGACATGCCACCAGACCATGCTCCTGGTCCTGATGGGTTCAATGGAACTTTTTTCAAGAGATGCTGGCACCTAATCAAGGAGGATATCATCAGATTATGTCATGATTTTGCCATGGGTGACTTAAATATTGAAAGCATCAATGGAGGGCTTATTACTCTGATCCCCAAAAAGGACAACCCCGAATCAGTAAATGACTGCCGGCCTATTTCGCTACTCAACCACTCTCTGAAATTCCTGACCAAACTCCTGGCTAATAGGCTGCAACAAGTGATATTACAAGTTATTCACCAAAACCAATACGGCTTCATTAAGGGCAAAACCATTCAGGATTGCCTGGCTTGGGCTTTCCAATTTCTTCACATCTGCCACAAATCAAAGAAAGAGATAGTGGTGCTGAAACTTGATTTTGAGAAAGCGTTCGATAAGATAGAGCATGAGGTCATACTGCAGGTTCTCAAACATAAAGGATTTTCTAATAAATGGATCAACTGGATCAAATGCATCCTAACATCTGGATCATCCTCTGTATTACTAAACGGCGTTCCGGGCAAGCCATTCAAATGCAGGAGAGGGGTCAGGCAGGGTGATCCCCTCTCCCCTCTGCTCTTCGTCTTGGGGGCTGACCTCCTTCAGTCTGTGGTAAACAAAGCATGCCAAGATGGTGTCATTAGTCATCCATTGGGCCCTAGCTTTGGTGGCAGCTACCCAATTGTACAATACGCTGATGACACTCTGATCATCATGCCTGCCATCCCGGAGGAGCTGACAAACCTGAAGAACATACTAGACACATTTGCATTCTCCACAGGGCTTAGAGTAAATTTTGGAAAATCTTTCTTAGTTCCCATCAATGTACAGGAGGATCAATGGCCTTCCCTCACAGATGCTCTGGGCTGCCAGTTGGGGCACATGCCCTTCACCTATTTAGGTTTACCCCTAGGCACCACTAGGCCATCGGTTCAGGACTTCATGCCAATTATGACAAGGATGGAGAAACATCTGATGGGACTCTCAAAGATGTTGTCTTATGCTGGTAGATTGGTGCTGGTCAACTCCATTTTTTCAAGCATCCCCACCTTCTACCTATGCTCTCTGAAATTACCAGTTGATGTCATTCACCAAATTGATAAATACAGAAAACATGTATTATGGAATGGAGGAGATCTATCCAAGAAAGGTGGATGTTTAGTTGCATGGAAATATGCCTGCAGAAGTAAAGAGGAAGGAGGCCTTGGAATCATCAATCTGAGAACACAAAACACAGCTCTGCTGCTGAAGAATCTCCACAAGTTCTATAACAAACTCGAGATACCATGGGTCCAGCTTACTTGGAGCTGCATGTATAAATCTGACAAACCACCACATGAGAGGAAGAATGTGGGTTCTTTCTGGTGGAGGGATATCATGTCTTTATCCGACAACTTCTTCATGATCTCAAGCTGCAATGCTCTTAGGGGTGACACTGTGTCTTTTTGGAATGATCTATGGAACCTGGGCATTCTTAAATGGAAATTTCCCCAACTCCACTCCTTTGCAAGAAAACCGAATATTCTAGCAAGCCGTTTCCATGCCCAAGATGCAAGCTCTAATTTCTGGCTGCCACTATCGCTACAAGCTTCCAGTCAACTCACTCAACTTCAAGCGCTTTTGGAGCAGCTACCCTTCGATGAGCATCTGAAGGATACCTGGTCATACATTTGGGGAAGCGCTGAATTCACTAGCAGGAAAGCCTACAAAAGTTTATGTGGTACCATCCCTGCCTCACCTCTATTTAAATGGTTATGGAAATCTAAAGTGCCCAACAGCCTCAAATTCTTCTTCTGGCTGCTCCTTCGAGATCGCCTAAATCTGAGAAATCTTCTGAGAAGGAAACACAAGCACCTACCGAGTTACTCCTGTGTTCTTTGCATTGAGAATGTCGAGGAAACAAGATCACACCTGTTCTTTGAGTGCCCGTTTAGTCAGGCAGTATGGATCTTCCTTGGAATTGAATGGGACCCAAATCTGCAGTTTCTGCAGATGATCATACAGGCGAGAAGATCCTTTGGTCAAGTCATTTTTAGAGAGGTTGTTATTGGTGCTTGTTGGGCACTGTGGTGTCATCGCAATTGCATCATCTTTGATGGTGACTCACTGTCCTTTGCTCAGTGGAAGATAATGTTTGAATTTGCCCTGAAGAAGGTTACCATTAGGGCCAAACCTTCAATCAAACTGATGATAGATACCTGGCTGAGTAGTCTCTTTAAGTCTCCTCTTCACCTCTTCTACTTTGGGTCTGAGGCCTTGTAAATTGTAAATACTTTCTTTTATTTATATATATACAAAAAAAAACAGGTAGGGGACTCCCCTGCCGTTCCCGTCAAAAAAAATAAAACCACACCGACTTTCCAGAGGGAAAAATCAAAGAGAAGCGCAACACGCGAACGGAAGCAAATCCTCTGTAGTACTGCAGAGAGACTTTTGCCATTGACCGGTGGGACCCACATATCAGTGGGTGAGTCCCTCTGCATTACTGCAGAGAAGACTCACCCCACGCGAACACAAACCTATTGGCTTTCTCCATGTCGCACCTCTTCTGTTCAAAAAGATGCTTTGGCATATGACGGTGGAGTGAAACAATTTCATTTCCTATTTTTTTCCTTGATAAAAAACATAATAATAATAATTCAAAGGCATGAAATTTACTAAGCAAGAAACATAGACGACGATGGCTGTAGTGTATTGCAAGTATTATTTTTCTTTGTCTTTTAGAAAATGTGGAAGTTGACGTGCTCCAAGAAACCACAAAAGTATAGTAATCAGTTTCTATGGTGCTGCTTTTCTTCAAAAGCTATTTCTTCGGGTGATCCTTACACTGACCCATTGATAAGTAATGGTAATTTTTTTTTCCGTTGCATGCAATCCTGTATGATAGTAATTTACATTGTGTCTGGTGCATGTACCCATCTTTATGTTTGGTTAGATGATCATACCGACTCATACAGGATAAAGTCATCCCACTCAAGGTAATTTTCAAGTAAAAATGACAAAACAAATGCTTCCAGAAAATTGGTTGAACCTCACCATTCAGAATCATTCAGCATTCACGCCAACTAAATACTGCGTTAAGCACTCTAGTAAACTTGCCCGCAAAAAAAAAAAGCACCCTAGTAAACCATTGCAATGGAAAAGAGAAAAGGCCTCTGTGCTTTGTGCTAAATTTTGTTTATCAATAAGCTTTGAAAATATCTTGTATGTAAATATATGCTGGCACTAATAGTGATTGGTGCCTGTATGTAAAACTTCAAAGGAAGAGGGCGAAACCAATAACGCACCGGTACCACCGCATCATATTTCGGTATTCCCCATGCGGCCATGCCCACAGAATTTATTTGGATTGAGTCAGTGAGCCCTGGAGTTGGACACTGCACGTCCATTCCCTTCGTGTAGCAACTGGCAAGCGCAACCTACTCGATGTCGATGGTCCCAGCTGAACACCATAACATCGATTCCATCGATCCCAATCCCAAGCACCATCTTTGCCGCGGTTGCAAACAACAATCCGGTGCTAAGTCGCTGCCCAATAATTAACGCTAGCTCGCCGCGATCACTGATTGGTACTCCATGTCTTTGGATCAGATGAACCTCTGAACTATCTGAAGACTGGTGAAGCTCATGCTGCCGTATCAAGATGGTCGATGGAGGTTTTTTGGAGCGAGAGAGCGGCAGGGTTCATGGAGATCATTGTTTCTGAAGGTTTGTGTGTGTTCCTGTTTGTGTCCACGCGCGCGATGCGTGTATGCAAATTTATAGAGAAAAATATAGGCGGCACTAAAGTAGCCTGATGCCCCTTCCCTCATCGGTCATCGCGGTTCAACGTCGGCAAACGAAGGATCGAAGTGGCGACCAGATGGGAGAGTGAATGGGAGCCGATAAAATTTCTTTTCGAAACTCGGCCTATGTCTCAAAGTCACTCGTCAAAGATTCCTCACAGGCTTGTCAAGGTAGCGTAGTCACAGCGGACCTACCAACCCTAGAAACAAGCTAGAACAAATTAACAAGCGGAAGCACAACTCAAGAACTAAAACAATTCGCAATCTGCCTGGGTCAGCTCGGACCGTCCGCACAGGGGTCGCGGACTGTCCGTGGTCACGGCGGACCGTCCGTCTAGACAAGGCGGACCGTCCGTAAAATCACCTCAAATCTCCAGTAGCTCCAGGCCCTTTCGCGGACTGTCCGAGCTCCTACCGCGGACCGTCCGCCAGTGTCGCGGACTGTCCGAGGAGGTCACGCGGACCGTCCGTGAAAACACTTAGCCAAATCCAAGACAACACCATCGAACTCTTCTGCACGGACCGTCCGCCAATCACATGCGGACCGTCCGGCAACCTCGCGGACCGTCCGCCAACCCCGCGCGGACCGTCCGGCAACCTCGCGGACCGTCCGCCAACCCCGCGCGGACCGTCCGAGAAACACGACGGACGAACAGCTACAGTAACCCGCGGATCTCTCCTCCCAAATCCTTCACCGGATCTCCCAAACGGCTAGAGCTCTTGAGACGAAACTTTGGGGAGATGATTAGCACCCTAAGGGGGAGCTATGCCCCAAAAAGCTATGCCCCAAAACGCGCCCGGATCACCGTCTCCGTCACGTTGGGCCTTCGGGCTCGGTGTTGAGGCCCAAACCGAGAAACCCTCCTCCGATGGTTTTGTGGCACAACCATCAAACCCCGCGTACAAGCTTCGGTCGTTAGCCGCCACCTTGCACCGGCTCCAAGTCCACGACCTCGTCTTGCTCTTCTTGCACCATGTTGACTGCACTTGATCCCGTCTGGCCACCGGGTCCCTCGAACCAAGCCTACTTGTCTCTCCACTCCTCGGAGGCCACTCTGGCTAAGACCTTTCGCGCTTGTTCTTCACCTGCACCAACGCAAACCAAGTCGCACCAACACCTACAGTACTAGGCCAAGAGTCAGTCCACACACCGTTGTCAATCACTCATCACACTGAGAAGCGACCATCCACCGGTCCTCGGACATATGAACATATGGTCCTCAACAAATTCCGGGAAGCGTTCATGATGCCGGTGAGCATCGCCTTTGGGCACATACTTCTTATTTCTCGTGAAATTTCGTCGAAGCAAAGCAATGGGGGGAAATATTATTCCATGGAGGTGTTCCTTGGTCGAATGCACTCTGACAAATCTTGATCTGTTGCTGTTGACCAGGGATTATGACGGGGAGTGGAGATCGTCAGGGATTACGTTACGAGGTCGATACGGGCCCTACAAGGCACCCTAAAAGAGCTCTTATCTTTTCATGTGGAAGTCGGTCGGCACCACCAATCAATTCAAGGCCCGGACCTCTCCGATTGGGTATACTGCTTGCTGCAGCGGGGTGGTAGGGCCGTAGGAGACTTGTGGGCAATCTACAGGTGCTTTCCGAGCAAATTGTTGATTGGCTCGGAAGATAGGATTCACAAGACAGTGCTACGTTGGGATGCTGAAACAGTGAAGCTAGTGCCATGTCTGAAGATTACGTTACTAGTTTCAGCCAGAGAGCAGCATAGACAGGAGAAAAGAATAGACAGATCAGACAAAGTGGTTAGCATCGAGCAGGGCAAACAAGGAAAAGCAGGCAAGAAGCATTCGTTTTGGTAACCTTTCCGGATGAAAAAAGATACGCGCAATCCGTTCTTCGGTTCTTGGTTAAGTTTGCTGGCAAAGTGAACATCAAAGTTACTGCTAGTAGAGTACAGTTTTAGGTAGCTACAATCCAAGAGGCGAGTCTTGTGCGAGGCATCGGCTACGATCACTAGCTCCTTGTCACCAACTTCTCTGCTTGTGGCTGTCAGGAGATTGATGTATATGTAGGAGTGTAGGACAGCTCGTGTAAAAAGGAAGGGTTCCAAAGCGTTGGCCCCAGCACATCAGCCAAAAAGCCACGCACGCACATAGGCTGTACCAAAAGCTCGAAACTCGTGAGCTGGCTCGGCTCGGTCCTAGCTCGGCTCGATGTATTTTTTAACGAGCCGAGCAGCTCCTTTTGCTCGTTTCGTTAACGAGCTAGCTCGAGCCAGCTCGCGAGCCAAACGAGCTAGAAGGCTTAATAGACTAGTGAATAAATTATTAAGTAATTATAACATGTATATACTATTTATGTGGTTCTAGACGATATTATGATTATATGCTATTATTATAGTATGGTAAAGTAGATTTTGAAATTATTAAGACCATGTAGTTACTATATTTTTTTATTTCATATATATTGTTGTGATAAATTTAAATTTATCCCTAGCTCACGAGCTTAACGAGCCGAGCCGAGCCAGCATTTTTGCTCGTTTCCTTAACGAGCCGAGCCGAGCTGTCTCGTTTGACTAACGAGCCAGAACCAGCCGAGCCAAAACCCCTACACGCACGAGCCCCACCGGAGAAAGAAAATTCCCTAATCCCTTCCGCGGCCGTCAGGATTGACGGTTGATACGTACTGATATGGTGTTGATGGTGAACTGCTTATTGGTGGTTATATTAGGCCAGTGGGATTGGCTTTGAAGCGTCTGGACGGGACTGGTTTATAAATTGGGCAATGCTACGGTACACCGGTTACCTCCTAGGAGGTAAGATCTTAAATGAATCACAACCATTGATGTTTTAAATACCAAACATAACATTAAAATAATTATAATAACAATAAAATCCCGCTAATCACGTAACTCCGTTGTTCCTTTTTATTCGCTGGTGCGGCACCGAGGCATGCCACCTCACGGAGCACGTTCACGGCCGGTTGCTGAGTGTATCGGAGATCCCGGCCAGAGCCTGAGTTCCGTGAAGGTGAATTGAACATGCTGATCGCCAATGGAATTAATACGGCCAGCCAACCGCAATGCAACACGCACGCGCACGCAACACTCGGAGACACAAATACGACCACACGGCCGGCTAATGCAATGCACGAACACAAGGTGCGCACGTCCATCACGCCCACGTGTTCAACATTTTTGTAGTTTTTCTATTTTTTAATCAATTAATATATTACCTCTTAATTTATTCTAGAGTACCTTAGCAATGCCCTTATAAATTACCCGTCGTTGGTTGGAGAGAGAGAGAGGCTCTTGTTAGAAGATAGGCAAGTTTCAGCAGCTGCTCTGCTCCTCTTCCAAACAGAGGAGCCAAGCCATGGCTTCCCTCACCGCGCTCACCATCCTCCTCGGCTTCACAGCCGCGTTCTGGTGCCTCGAGCCCCTCGAATCCATGTCCACCAGCAGCGTCCAGGACTCGGGGAGCCCCGTTGGCCGGCTCGCGGCCGCCGCTCTCCTGCCGGCCGCTGTGGCCACCTTCGGGCTCACGCTGCTCCTCCTGCTCGCGCACGTGCGCGCGCTCGGCCGAGCCAATGCGGCGGGGGGTCTTTCACCGAGGCGCCTTTCCATGGCGACGCTCGCCGCGACGGCGGCGGCGCTCGTCGCAGTTGCCGTGCTGCGCGGGGGCTCGTCGCCGGCGGCGGCGCTGATGGCGTCGAGTACGTGGCTCAACACGCAGTGAGAACGTACGTACGGATGATTTGCTTTCCCTCTCTCCCCCCATGTAACTTGCAAGCATGACGTACATTACCTGCAAGGCCTCTGGTCGCTACTCTGCTTTTACTTCACTACTTAGCTACTACTAGTACTAGTAAGATTCACTGGCCTGTCTGATGGAGGGAAACGAGGGACTGGATATATATGATCATCACACATGTAAAGCATCTAGTTCCTGACTTCCTGTCCCCATAAGTATGTTGTATCCTACTATATCTATCAGGGGAAGGAAAGATCTTTCAGTTACTGTTTTTTGTATACTACAAATTCTGGCTACCATTAGGATTTTGAATTGCTCTTTCAGAGATAAACCTCTCTGTTGGCTATGAGAGGGTTGATTTTTCTCCCCTGAAACGAGATGATGGAAATCAAGTGATACTGTATGCCCATGTGGCTTCACTCAAAACATCTATGGTCAAATACGTCGTGTGCATAAATGGATTTCTCCTGATTTACTTTTTCTTAAATTGATTATTTTCATTTTCCTTTTTCAGACACCTTTCATGATTTGTTTTTTGTACTCTATCATCAGTATCAGAATCTATGTCCTAAATATTTTGGCTCGTCGCTTGAGAATTGAAAGCACCCACCTACGAGGCGACCAAGATATTGTACATAAAAAGAACTGAAATCGGTATCTTGGATTCGGAATGTGTGTCTGTCCTTCTCCTTACTCTTTTCAGTCTGGAGTTAGAGATAAGAATTTAATTGAGCAGGGGTTACATGTATGTGTCGTTAGTAAAAGAGAAGTTACTATTACAGCTGGCATACTTGTACTTGAGGTAATCTCACAGATGGAAAATTGAGCACTGATTCTTCTTCAGGATAAGGTCTGGACTCTCTCTCTCTCTCTCTCTGAAAGCTTTTGCTGATAACCAATGAGATAAGAACGGCAAAACCTCCACTCAGTGAGGAAAGAAAACCCTTTTTTTCTTAATCTAGTGATTAGCTTTCGTGCCTCTGACCTTTGAGGAAACCTTTTGGCCTTTGTCTCTCTACCTTTTTAATACCCTCTCTTGCCCAACGTGTGCCGTGGGTCAGAGTTTGAGCGGAATGGTCTCTTTTGACGGGCGACCAGGTGAAGCGAATTGAACAAACTTAACGAAAGGAAAAGGTGGAAGAACATGATGAATAGCTTTGTTGGAAATTAACATTGACATTTGGTGGCAACAGTTAATCTGCTCCACACCACACCGCACAACTGCACGTGCGGCTGTCCTTTTATGCTGCAGGCAAACCACTGAACACCTGCGACCTGTTCGCCTCGCTGCTGGTGGTGCTGATCTGTGCTGAGAAAATAATACTGCTGGCTGGCTGGTGCTGATTTATGTTAAGAGAAAAATACTGCTGGTGATGGGAACGGGGGTGCCCAATCTTCCGTCAGGTGATGGATAACTCATTTTTCGGCGGAGCGCAACACAGCGATCCGGCTTCAAGTCAACAACTCGAACCCCGCAATCTTAGCACCACGACTCCTCTGGTTATCAACCATGTCACAACCCGGTTGACCTCGCCAAGAAGGCTAAGGCTAATCCCTGCCTGCGAAGTATGAAGAACACAAGCAAGAACCCGAAAGAACGCAGCTCAATATGAAGTGACTCTACAGATATATGATTAAGATCGAAGGTTTGGGGTTCTACGAACCGATAAACGGCGAAACTGTTCTCGACAGAATAATCTAAGCAAAACCCAAGTCTAAACGATGGCGGCTACCGAATTTAATGTTGTAGGAGCGAGCTAGGGTTTGGGGCGCCGCACCCACGGCATGGGCCGAAGGCCCAACACGATACAAAGCCTGAAAAAGGACCAAAACATGTGTCGCATCACCTTTTCGTGGTCATACATCATGATCTACGAACCTTCTGGAGCTAGAACCAGAACCAAAAGAAGCGTCTCGTCGTCACGGTTCCAACGCATCCAAGAAATCCTCGATTGGACGCCATATGGAGGAGATATCGCAGTTTGACCGCAGACGTGTCGGCTGAAATCGTGGTGACGACTTGCAGCTTGAAGATGAGTCCGTCTCGTGTATGTCCATCACGGCGATGTCCTCGCTGACTGCTGATAAAGCAGACGAACAGGTCGCGCCTCTATGCAGAGGGTATGCCATAGGCCAATATATATGCCGTTAAGTTCATATATACTTGACGTCTTGACCCATTGGCCGCTCACATCTAGAGTGTGCTGACCTAACCTAACAGTATTTGCCTTCGGCCGCAAGGCAGAGGGACTGCCGGAGACGTCACCAATGATGCTAGCAGTATGTCAACGTCGAGGGGGACGCGTTCATTCGGTGCTTTCCTTTTCTCCCACCGCATCTAGAAAGATGGAAACTGGCTAGATTGCCACGCTTTCTTTGGGCAAGCAGCAGGCTTATCCGATCCATATCCTATCGTCAAAAATGATGCGCCCAGCTACGTACCCCAAGTCTCATGCGACGACGTTGCCGACAGCCCGAGTGGCACACGGCCGCGCGAGTTCATGGAGCTCTGAGGTGCGCGGCTGTGAAGGACCACGGTTTCCTGTGATTTCGGCTAGGCTCTGAGCTGTGTGGTCGATCACGATCTCGCAAGGCGCCGGATTGATGCATGTCAATGTCCGGATTCCGGAGCAGTACTCGTAGAAGCAGACTGCGAGCGGATCTCCCGATGGTGGCGAGCCGATTAAGCACTCACATCAATCACACTGCTGGACAGTCCGACAAGAAGTTGCAATTTTAATTTGATTTGGTGGCACAACTTTATAAGGAGACACAATAAACATCTCTCTCTCTCTCTCTCTGACTGAAACAATTAACTGAAACATATTTTAATCTAACGAAACATTCAAATATATATTCTCCATGGAACATTCCCCTCAAGCTAGAAGATCTCCTCTCAAGAAACATCTATTCCTTTTCTACAGAATATTTTTTCCTTCAATTTGGAACATATCTTTATTATCTATGGCATAATTTTTATTTCCAAACTAGGAAGAAATTTGTTAGTTTAGAAGAAAATTCGTTCATGAAGAAAAAAAGGGGATGGATCTATTGTTGGCTCAAGCCCCCTACCCGTTAGCTCCATGGAGAGAAAAGAGCACAATGAGGAAGACAAAGTGAGAAGGAAGACAAGGCAAGGAAAAGAGAAAAGAGCACAAGCAGGAAGACAAAGTGTGAAGAAGAAAAAAAGAGATCTACAAGAGGAGGAAGGCAAATGAGCCTTGTTCATCCTTGGAAAATTTATAGTAACCATATTGTTACACATGGAAGAGAATGGAAGTAGGTCGAAAATGCGATCACCCAAACCAAGATGGTAGGGTGGTGGTTGGGAGCTCACTCGATAATGTAAAATTTAAAGAAAAAATAAGTTTCATGATTGAAGAAAAATGTATAGAGGAGAAAGATGAAGCTTCTATTGCTGATCTGATCCTCGGGCTCAGAAACTATGAGTTTTGCTAGATGTAAAATATCTATGATTTTGCAAATTTTGAAGTTAGCAAAAATACTAGAATAAACCAGTACTATTTTTTTAGGGAATAAACCAGTACTATTACTCCTGAAGGGACAATGACTTAAACAAATACAAATCCAAGGTTGGCATGCCTAAAACTAAAACCTATCTCAGTATTACTAGGAATTACTAATTAGATATTGCTTTTAGTTCTTCTGTGTTTAATTCTCACAAGATATGTTAGAAAGAGAGAAAAACATAGAAATTCTTAAAGATAATAATAGAAATATCTTGCTATCTATTCGGTAGATTCTAATAGTCACCGACAATAATAAACATTGTATCTATAATGTTTCCTGAAAAAACACCTCTTCTATTATGGAAAATTGTTTAAAATAACAACTAATATATCTAAATGACCTATATTCATAAAGAAACAACCTAAAGTAACCCCTAAACATTCATATAAATTACTTATCTATACTCTTATGAAAAATAATCTAAATAAAACCCAACAAATTTGCATCATAACTGCCCACCTCTATCATTATAAAAAAATATGAAGTAATATACTAAATCATCATCTAAATTACATGCTCCTGACGCTATAAAACATCCCAAAGTACTCCTATATTATGAAAGTGCACGCGCGTCCACAATCAGGGGTGGACCCAGGGCAATACTTGAATGGAGCACTATATTATGAAAGTGCACGCGCGTCCACAATCAGGGGTGGACCCAGGGCAATACTTGAATGGAGCACGACTTAAGACAAGTCAAATTTATGAAACATGGATATGGTGAAATTTGTTCATTACCTTGGGGACTACCTGGGTCGGCACCTGCCTATATATGCATAATTCAATGTATGCATGCATGATATATGTGTCAATATGCAGACGTGTATATGCAGGGAACCAATGACGATATAGATTTCCTTGTTTTTTTTTGAAAGAACCGATATAGATTTCCATGTTAAATGCATAGCTCAAGATAATTGTACAGAGAGGCACGACCTGGGGTGCTCGTAAGATATGGCGCACGAGGGCGCCAAATAACTGTCGTTTCTTCCTTTGGTTGGCGATTCACGGTCGCCTGTGGACGTCTGAGAGGCTGCAACGTCACAACCCGCCCAACAGCGGCAATTGTGCGCTTTGTGACCAGCATGCCGAGTCGGTCGACCATCTGCTGCTGGGCTGCGTGTTCAGTCGTGAAATTTGGTGCATGCTGCTTGCCTTGGGGAGCATGGCTTCGCTTGCTCCATCCCAAGACCAGCAGCTGGTTGGGTGGTGGCTTTCTAGTAGACGTGCTCTCCCTAAATCTTTCAGGCGCTGCTTTGATTCGCTGGTTGTGTTGGTCTCTTGGAGAATCTGGAAGGAGAGAAACACCAGGGTCTTCCAGCGCTCTGCGCTGATGCCGGTTGCTCTGGTCGACGAGATTCTGAACGATGTGGCACTTTGGAGGAGAGCTGGGTTCCTGCAGTTTGGCGTGGCTGATCTTAGGGGTTGATTGTTGGTTATTGTTGTTCCTTTTTCTTTCTGTTTCTTTCTGTTTCCCTGTTGGTTGTGGTCGGGCTTAGGCCTTGTTTGTAAACGTTATTTCTTTCTCCTTAATGATAAACGTGCGTAGCACGTTCTCTATAAAAAGAGAGGCACTACATGGAGTGGAAAAACTAAAGAACACATAGGGTAATTAGTAATTAAAATCTAGCACAACCAGATAAATATTATGATGTACCTATATAAGTTTGTGTTAGAGTTTGAACAAATAAGAGAGAGCCAAGAAACAATTTTGTTTATCTGCGTGTCACAAATTTATTGGCAAATTTCCAACCTTTATATATCTCTTAAATTGTTGGCATGTTCGTACTCGGGTTCATTCATGGATTATATCTATATATCTATACGATAAAGATCCAAAACTTTCGACGGCCAACGGGTCCACATATCAGTCACACTACTTTTTTTTGGGATCCAGATTTTTCGTTTGACTCTTTCGTCGAACCTTTTTGACGAAAAAACCGAAACTAAATGGCTCTCCTCATTCTTCATCAAAACATTATCCCTCCTACGACTCCACCTGCCAGGCTTTTTTTTATTCGTCAAACTTTTAACAACCGACGGACTCACCAGTCATTGAAGCACTACCCCTTCTAGTGACCCCACCTGTCAGACCTTTTTTCGTCAAGCCCTCCGCCGTAGCATAGAATCGTCGAGTTCGTAACCAACAAGGTCTCAAGCCAATTCTCTGTTATGCAATCTTTCGTAACCAACACGGTCTCCAGCCAATTATCTGTTATGTAATCTTATTTTCTATTAAACGTGCGTGTCGCACATGCGTTCTTGCTAGTAGTAAACTAAAAACACAAACAATGGGATCTGTCCTCCTTTATTTTCTTTGTTGTTTCTTGATTCTAGCTTGGTTTTTTTAACTGTACCCTCTTTCTCCTATAAATATATAGAACCAGTAGAGTGTAACCCCTCCTGATTCCTCTAAAAAAAGGACAAACAATGGAATAAAGAGAGAGCCATAGCGCGTACCTGTGTCAAAGCTTCATATCCCTTATTAGGTAGCAAGCTTTTCTGTAAATTTCCCTTTGTAATTGTTGCATCTTCTTATCCCTTTGATCGAGCCCTGTACCGGACTAGCTCAGACACACACAGTGCATCATCTCCGTCCCTGTTCCTTGTGTACCTAGCGCTACCATTCCAAAGAGCGCTATCTATGCATATTTGATCATCCCAGTCATAGTGCATCGCCTGTTCCGTGACGTACCATCTCTGAAGAATCTCCCATGTTGCACGCTGAGCATTGACGCTGCTGCTCACTCCTTGGCCCTTGCACGGATAACCAACCATTGCCCGGTTTGCTGTCCAACAACGCCCCCGATGAATCCAACAGGAAACAGCAAATCGCCGATCGAAACTCCGTGTAGTATGCTGCACCTGCACCTGATGGCTCTGAACCAGGTCTCCTTGTTACGCTCTTCTGCACCTGCAATTGCTGCGACTGGAGTATGTCCACGGCATGCTTTGAAGAAGAAGCTTGATTCTGTGTGACCGTGTGTTCCACGGAGAGGCGATCATATCAGCGGAGGTCGGATGCTGGTGTTGTATTTATAGGGCGCCCACCTATACATGCCTGGTTCGCACCTGCGGGCCGCCAAGTTTCAACGAGGGGAAAATTCGATGTGGATTCGCGAAGCCGTCAGGTCTGACTTTATCCCTCGTGAAATTTCGTCAAATTCACGTGTGCTGGAGCCAGGTCGGTCTGGATGTGGCGTGCTTGAACGAAACTCAAGTCAGAGAAGTCTCGTCTTCAACTCCTGCGGCGTTGCGGAGCCGCGAGGTTCTGTGTTGGACTTCAAGATCGAGTGCAAGGGTGGGCACTTTTTTCGTGAAAACCGAAAACCGAACCGAACCGAATCGTAACTGTCACACCCGATTTTAAAGGCAAAACCAGATGCATCTCATATGTGCGCCAGGATCAGTTTACACACATATGGTAGACGTCACAAGTGAATATCCATAACCATGCATAACGAAAGAGTATTAAAGTGCATTTATTACAATCTCAGAGTTGACACAAATGTCATAGCGGAAGACTTAAATAAACGTTCATCTAACGAAGCAAAAGTGACTCCAACTCCACGGGCGTTGACTGGGGGAGACTCGCCTAGAACTCCTCAAAATCAGCAGTGAAATCCTCAAAATTCTCCCAATCTGAGCAACATTCCGGGTGTGGTCGATGCAATATAAATAAACAACAAGCGTGAGTACATGCCGTACTCAGCAAAGTTTGGAAATAAATGACATGCAAGGCTTTATAAAGTGGGTAGCTGAAAGGCTAGCTGCATTAAGCACTTTTAGTTGGTCAAGTTTTATTAAGCAGCTATTTACTAGCAAATATAAGTATATACCAACCACAATTAAATAAATGACATAACCCAACAAATTCTGGTAACCACAGTTTAGGTCATATTCAAGTAAAATTATCATGTAAGGGTCCAGGCCGCTCTTGACCGTGAGCACGACTGTTATAACAGTTTTACACTCTGCATAGGTTGTACACTTTCACCATAAGCCGTGATTCTCATTGCCGAAGCATGCACCCGCCCCACACCATGTGGACCGAATATTGAGTTTCACTATGAGACCTTTACAAAAGCACTCTAATAAATGATAGCCCGCTAAGGTTTCCGGTTCAGAAGCAAAGCATAACCCTCCCTAATGAGGTCTGTCTCTTACCAAAGCCCACAACTCAAGAGGACCAAGCTATACCCCGTCAACCGCCGCCCCCCATGCCCCTCCCAAGTAAAGCTACCATAAACTAGAGCACCTAATTAGTCAATCAAAGCCAGAGCCACATGGCACTCATGGTTGTACTGTTTTCCTGGGTGGTTCTCCATGTTCCAATTAAAAGATGTGATCTTATCCATTAATTGATTAAAAGGTAGTAATGGAACATAGAGTAGGGGTTTCATTTAACCAATCCCAGTTGAGCAAGCTAAGCATCATCTACCATCAAAATTAATTAAGTACCCCAAGCTGCAAGGTATGGTAAAAGAGACTAGGAACTCCTTAATGGGACCCAACAATATTATTGCAAGCGATAAATAACAGTGTAATTAAAATGCATGTCATTCAGGTACAAACGGGTATGATCAAGGAATACTTGCCTTCTTCCCAACCCTGCTGCTGCTCAAAGTCTTCAACGACCGGATCTTCAAAGCTCTCCTCGAACGGTACGTTTCCTATACGCATCACACATTCACATGCAAAGAAGCAATACAATAAATAAGAAACAATACACCAAACAATTCCAACAGAAGAAAACAACAGCACAAAACTAATCTACGCGTCACCACGAATGCGTGAGCGCAAAAATCACTAAAATCGGAGTTAAAACGCAAAAGATATGGCTTTTCTATGGTTCAGGGACTTGCTGGCAAAGTTTTAAAAGTTCCAGGGGTGTAACTGCGAAAATCCGAGGGCTAAAACATAATTTTGTATTAAGCCAGATGCAGTAGAAGTATAAGGCAAGAAAAGGAAGCCCATGGCTCCAAGATCAGATGTCTGGAACCACTATACCAAGGTCAAGCTTGAGTCTGGGGAGAAGAAGGCCAAGTGCAAGTACTGTGGAGGCCTATACGCATGTCGTTCAAAGGGAAATGGTACGTCCTCTCTGGCTGCACATCTGAAAATCTGCAGAAAGAATCCTAACAAGGAAGTAGTTGATAAACAAGGCCATTTGCAGCTGATAGCTAGTCCTGGAAATAGTAGTGTTGGTAATATATCTACATGGAAATTTGATCTTGATGACCTGAAACTTAGTTTTGCTGAGATGTTAATTGAAGATGAGATGCCATTTGCCGCAGCTGAACGCTCTGATCTTAGAAAGTTTATGGCCAAAGCATGTCCAAAATTTGTTATGCCCTCTGGAAGAACTGTCACTAGAAATTGTGTGAAAGTGTATGATGCCCAGAAAGAAAAGCTGCAGAATTTTTTGAAAGAACACTGTGAAAGAGTTAGCCTCACAACTGATACATGGACAGCTAACACCAAGCAAAACTACATGTGTGTCACAGCACATTTTATTGATAAAAATTGGAACCTGTATAAGAAAATCATTGGTTTTTTCCCCTCAAAGGGACATGGAGGAGAAGACATTGGAAAGCACTTAGAGAGTTCCTTGGCTTCTTGGGGGATTGATAAAGTGTTTACTATAGCTGTAGACAATGCAAGTGCAAATAACAATGCTATAAATTACATGAGAAGGGTATTGAATGAGTCCAAGGGTACCTTTGCTGAAGGGGATTATTTACATATGAGATGTGTTGCAAGGGTTTGACATTCTCAAGTACTGGAAGGACAATGAAAATAGATTTCCAGTTCTATCTCGCATGGCTCGAGATCTCTTAGCTATCCCTATCTCCACTGTTGCATCAGAATCGGCATTCAGTTTAGGTGGACGGATTCTTGATGATTTCAGAAGCTCCCTCACATCAACAATGGTTGAGAAACTCGTTTGTGCAAGTGACTGGATTCGTGGACCTGAATATGTTAGTGTTGAAGAGAACACCGAAGAATTGGCTAAGCTTGAAGAAGGTAAATCAATTTGTGATATTTATGATTTATCCCAATACAATATTTTCTATTCCATTGTACCTTTTGTTTTGTTTTGTAGAGCTATGTGGTCTGAACATTTCTTCTTCCAAGGACAAGGAGAAGGAGAGCACTGACACATGAGCCTGAGTATCCAACCTGCTGCAGTACCTGGACTATCTGTTCCTGAAGCAGTGAAGCCATTTTATTTATGTTGCTATTTGCAGACTTAGTTTGTGATTTGAACCTGCTGCTGTGATTTGTGAGAAACTGAATCTGTGAACTTGTGACGTGCATGTGCTGTATGTTTGGAATGTTTGAATAATATTTTTGTGAACTCATGTATGAATCTGTGATCTTTCTCTTCTCTGTTGGAACTGATATATATGATGTCGGTTTTGTTCAGTTTAACCGAAAAAACCGAAACCGAGTAGGTCGGTTTTTGGTTTTTTGAAGAACCGATCGGTTGTTGCTGATCGGAAAACCGAAATTTTTATGAACCGAACAACCGAACCGAATTGTCGGTTTAAACCGAATGCCCAGGGTGAATCGAGTGTCAGCGAATTTAGCGATTTAGACCTCAAAATCATGAAGCTTACGTTGAGATGAATCGAAAGTTGTAAAGGTGCCCCAAAAAATATTGGAACGATTTTACCCTAAAAGTATTTTCTTGGTCGTATGCTTTATTTATTTAAGTGTTCATAAAAATAAAAAAAGACAAGAAAATAAATACACGTTGTCGATAACATATATATATTTATTTATTTATTAATCTTGTTCTGTCGCGAAATGCGGCAACACCCTGCAGTCCGATGTGCCTGCGTTGGGTGGCATCGCGTCGCGTACGGTTGGCGGCTTCGTCGCCGGGGCCAGCTTTGGCGATGGACTGATGTGGCTGCCGTGGCCCCAAGACGACGGTGATGTGATGCCGTGAGGAGGTGGTTATGCGAAGCTTCTTTTTTTTTTTTGTGGAACGTAAATAGTTTTGTCATAATTTTTATTAAAAGAAGAAAGAAAAAACAATATGAAACAAAACGAAGTCACAATAAATAAAGCTCACCTCGTCTAAAGATCAAGCCAGAATAAAACAAAAAGCAACTGCCACTAGAACAAAAATCAGGAAGACCAGGGTGAGGCAAGAGACAGACGAAACAAAACACCAAACAACTGGAAAAAAAACATCCGATCATGCAGGCGGGTGGCTAGGCGAAGCTCGTGTGCAGCTCTTTCAAAGCCGTGCTCCCCTAATCTTCCGTCCCATTGGTGAACGCTCTCGCCCAGGTCGCGCCCATGACACCCCGAGGAAAAAAAATCGATGCGGAAGCCTTCGTCCCAAAACCTTGATGAGGATCAGGATGACATGAGATTGTTTAGTGTACTAATTAGGGTCCAGAGATTAACAACTTCAGCTACTGTTACTGCTAACCCCTAGGAGGGATGTGGGACCAAGGATGATGCTGACTCTTCATTAGACGATAAAAAATACTACTCTACACTAGTAATGCGCCTTTTTATAAAGGACAATTGTGCCACAAAACAACATGGTTCACGTTCAATGAACTAGCAAGGTAGCCCTCGCAAATTTGCGCGGGTAGCTAGTCTTTTATACTATCATATATTATCATATTTATGTTTCTTTAACTTAAATATAATTTTATTTAAATATTTATTACGGATTAATTGATCAGAATGGCATAGCAGGAAGGAAAACTTAAGGAAGTAGGAAATCAAATATTTATGTTTTTTTAACTTAAATATAATTTTATTTTAATATTTGTTGCGGTTTAATTGATCAGAACGGCATAGCATGAAGGAAAGCTTAAGGAGGTAGAAAATCAAATATAAAGGGTAATCAATCACATTAGAAAAATGTAATGAGAACTTAGGCTGTGGTAACCAATGGATGCCTATCACGGTTATGGATCAATCTTTTATCTTTTTCCTCCTCCGGTAAAAGATGGAGTAATATATAGACATGGTTGATGCCCGATATAGTGAATGATCGACAGTAGTTTACAGTTGCATAATTGTATCGGGCATTAAGAGAAGCATTTCTTTGCCTAGCCTATTGTTACTCAACTTCCATGTCAACACATGTGCACGGCAAGCACGTCCATCGTAAAAGCCATCAGGCATCTTAGTTTTTTTTACTTTGCTTTTCCTAAATCTGCTACTTTTTGCACTAACTCGTTAATAAAGACCATCAAACAGGTTTGAGTGTGGGCAAACCTTTTGATGATCTTCCATGAGTGCTGAGCGTGGCCATGGTGATGATTAATCCGGGCAGCGATTCACTCCCTTCGTATATAGAGAATTTTTCTTTCTCATTGTGTTCACAACCTTGGTGAACGCCCTAAATATAAGCACCTTTCATTAGTTAAATGTGCAAATCAATGTGATGTCCTCCGCGCAATGTTGAACACTATACCACCTCAGTTTCTCCGCTTTATTTTTCCTCTCTCTGTTTCTTTTTACACCAACTCGTTAACAAAGACCATCAAACGGGTTTGAACGCGGATAACCCGTTTGATGATCTTCGGATAGGGAGAATCGTTCTCTCCCGCTGTGCTCACAGCTTTGTTGAACGCCATAAATCCGAGCACCTCTCATCAGATACATGTGCGGATCGACGTGTTGTCATCTGCTTATTGTTGAATGTTGCCTCCTATATAGAGGAATGTTGTAGGGCACATAGGGCTTTAGGCTGTTCGCACTCGTCGTACTCTATTCTCATCCACCAAAAGAAATATTCTTGTCTAGTCATTGAGATTCTCTCGTCTATATCAATTTTTTCTGCACAAATTATTCTCTATATCTAATGTTCTATACCAACTACCAACACATTGAGCCCACCCATCTCTTTTTCTCATTTTTCTTTCACCACGCCACCACTCCCCCTCTCCTACTATATCTCTCTCCCTCTATCTTCCCCTCTCTCTAGTGGTTGCAGCGGTGGCGAGGGGTGCCGGTCTCCTTCAGCCCCGTTTGCCTCTAGCGGCGCACGGAGCGGCCGGACCCGAACATCGAAGACGCGCGGGCGCTTCCCGCAGCGGCGACGACGACGGACGATCATGCAGCGACGGTGAAAGACTCCCGCGGCGGTCACGGATGCCGCACGGCGGCGGTGGAGGGCTCCCGCGGTGGCCGCGAACAGCGACACGACGACGGTGGAGCCGTGGAGGCCTCATACGACGGCCACGGACGGCTGCGCGGCGGTGATATTGGATGGCTCGCGCGGCGGCTGGACCCCAAAAACCGAAGACGCTCGGGCGGCTCCCACAGCAGCGACGACGGCAAACGATCACACGGCGACGGCGAAAGACTCCCAAGGCGGCCGCGCGACGGCGATTTGAGGGCTCCCGCGGCAGCCGCGAACAACCATGCCGCGACGGTGGAGGCTCGACCGGCACCCTTCAGCCCCGCTGGCCTCCAGCGGTGCACGGAGCGGCCAGACCCCGAACATCGAAGACGCGCAGGCGGCTCCCGCAGCGGCGACGACGACGGACGATCACGCGGCGATGACGAAAGGCTCCCACAGCGGTCACGGAGGCCACACGGAGGCGGTGGAGGGCTCCCGCGGCAACCGTGAACGGCCACACGACGACGGTGGAGCCGTGGAGGCCTCATACAGTCATACGGCGGCCACGGACGGCTGCGCAGCGGCGACATTGGATGGCTCGCGCGACGGCTGGACCCCGAACTCCGAAGACGCTCGGGCGGCTCCCGCAGCGGCGACGACGGCGGACGATCAAACGGCGACGGCGAAAGACTCCCGCGGCGGGCACAGACGGCCACGCGGCGGCGGTTTGTGGGCTCCCACGACGGCCGCAAACAACCACGCAACGACGGTGGAGCCGTGGAGGCCTCCTGCAGCAGCCACGGACGGCTGCGCAACGACGACATTGGATGGCTCGCGCGGTGGCCGCAGACGGCCATGTGACGATCGCGGAGGAGTGGCGGCAGACGAAATAATATGGACCGTTAGATCTTCATAAAATCCGACGACATATATTATTCTCTTTTTTAGATTTACGAAATAATATAGACCGTTAGATCTTTATAAAATCCGACGGCACATATTCTTCTCTTTTTTAGATTAACGTGGGAATTTCTTGGCCCTCTCGGCGAACGTGGTGGCTCCTTTTAACACTGTTGTATTAATATAATGGATCCCGTCAAACAATTGCATCCACTAAACAATCGGACAACATGGTTCAGAACTTCAGTTAACGAACAAGCTAAATTAAATCCACCCGCTACCTGTGGGCGTGGCGCCGTTAAGAAATTATTGAGGAAACAAACTGTGCTCCAAATTAATCAGCTGAGCTGGTGATCATTAGCACTTTCAGCATGCGATTTTTTTCATACCGATTGTCATAAAAGAAATTCGTACAGATAATGAGGCGCAGTTTCCGAGCGTTTCTGGTTTCCGGCATACCACGTTTTCCAAATTCTGGGATGGAATGTTCGCCCAAGAGCTAGGTTCTGTAGAACAAACTGTAGAACATCAAACGTCGACGGAAAATGGAATTGACAGGTCAGCAGCGACCAAAGGGAAACAAGGAAATCAAACAGATTGTTATGAAGGTTATAAAATGTAACCACCATGTGAGGCGCAGCGCAACTATGCCAAAATGTACAGATTATATATGTAGCCGACGAAACGACGGTTCCATTGCTGGTGGATGCCAAAAAGGTTTATTTTTTTCTCCAACAGAGGAAACCGGGATGTTCTTCCATGACGGACTGGGATCAGAGAGGCAGATGAGCTGATTGGAATGGTGGAAGCAAAGCATTATTTTGACGGCAACGAATGGCACGGCGTTTGACAGTTTCTTGGGTGTGTTTAGTCCCCGCGAAGAGTACGTAGAAAAGTCACATCGGATATTGTAGTGTACTGTAGCACTTTTCGTTTGTTTGTGGTAAACATTGTCCTTGTCCTACCATGATCTAACTAGTCTTAAAAGATTCGTCTCGTCGTGTACATCAAAAGTATGCAATTAGATTTTTATTTATTCACGTTTAGTGTTACATGCATACGTTATTTATTATATTTAATGTTTCGATGTGACGTCGATGAGACTTTATCGTTTGGATTTCGGGAGAACCAGACGCACCCCTGTTGAAAAAAGAAGACGGCCGGGTGTCCAACACCCGAAGGTGCGAGGTAGGCCAGGGTTTTGATTCTTTACACAACAAAAAACAATTGCCAAGAATTGTTTAGGGTTGAATCTGAAGGCATGATTCCATTGGTGTGGACGCTCCCACTCTCGGCAAGGTCGCGCACATGAAACCTCAAGCAAAAATGAATTCGATGCGCGGATGCTTTCGTCCGGTAACCTTGAGGATTAGGATGAGATTATTTAGTGCACTGATTAGAGTCTAGGTATTGTTTAGAGCCTGGGAGGGATGTGGGACCAAGGATGCGACTGTTCATCATGCAGACAACAAAAATAATCTACACTTGCAGCTTTGTGCAAAGAACAATTGTTCCACAAAACAACATGGTTCACGTTCCATGGTTGCCGTTAAACTATTGCGTCCACTAAACAATCGGACAACATAGTTCAGATTTCGGGTCATGGTGGCGGCGCGCTTTCGATCTCCCAGCTCTCTTCCACTTGCTCTTCCTCTCTGGAACAAATCAACCAGCGACCTGTAGGTGTGCGTGGCGCCGTTAAGAAATTAACATGGGTGGAAAAGGGAAACAAAGTGTGCTCTGAATGAGCTGAGCTGGTGATCATTAGCACTTTTCTGAAACTGTTCTTTTAACTGATAATTACCACTTTCAGCATGCAGATCTTTCTTACCGATAATGAGCTAGAGTACTTTCGGCATGCCACGCACTTTCGCAGGGCTGGCTGCCGAGCCACGGCACGGAAATGCAGTACTACGTCGTGGTTCTAAAACTTGGGACGCAGTACTGTACCACAAACTATACGCGGCATCACGATCACATATCGACCGGAAAATGGAATTGGTAGGTCATCAGGAATTCAGCAGCGACCAAAGGGAAACAAGGAAAGCAAAAAGATTGTTATCAAGGAGGATCAATTGTAGCCACCGTGTGAGCCGTGAGGTGGAATTATTCAATGATCTGTTAGTTCTTGGTTTGCCAGCAGAACTTGCTGAACGCTAGCTCTGCAAGTTCTCTGTACTTACTGAACTCAACTATGCAATCTGTTCTTGGTTTGCCGTAGGCGTAGTCTGCTGCTGACAAAAAGACGGTTCCGTTGGTGGATGAGAACAAGGTTTTTTTTTCCCCTTTCAATTGCGGAAACTGGTCGTCCCATGATGGCGAGGACAGATATCGGAGAGGTAGATGAGGTGATCCGTGATTGGGATGGTGGAACGGAACCAAGCATTATTTTGAGGGCAAGCGAATGGCACGGCGTTTGGCAGTTTCTTTCTTGTTGAAAAGAGAAGACGGGTTTCCAACACCCCAAGGTGGGAGGTAGGACAGGTTGTTGATTCTTTACACAACAAAAAAAAACAATTGCCAAGAATTGTGTAGGGTTCAATCTGGAGGCGTGATTCCATTGAATCCAAAGGATTCCGTTTTAACAATTGCGCCCATGATAAATAAACCCCCCCGACTTTGCTGGTCGGCGTGGCTCTGTACCGTTTTCTTTGGGATCCATAAGATTTTCAGAGGGTGCTGACGCTTTTTATGTTTCTGTGCTCCGGTTGGGGTTCTCGCTTGGTCTTTGTGGCGCGAACCTTCTCAAGTCATGAATCATGGCAGCTGCCCTGTTCCTCCTCCACATCCAGCTGTCCTGCACTCTCTTCTTCTTCTGCTGCTCTCCCCGCCGGAACAAGACGGCCAGTGTACGCTAGTGCACACGTCGCTGAACCCGACAGTGGAGCGATGGCCGGCGCATCTTTTTCGCTTTTGATTTGAAAAAGGCAAGCCCCAACCAATGAGGTGGAGCGCACGAATCGCGAGGCTGATTTGAATCGACCACTCCATCCGGGCCGTCAAATTGTCTATAAACATCCACTTCCAGGCTACCGTCGAGGCAAATACCGATTCCGGAATTGATCTCCTCCTCCTTCCTCAATCGTCTCTTGCTCCTCTCCATCAATCAATCCCAAAAAGAAAGGCCAAGGCACCACTCCCCTGCCCTGGCATGGCTTCCTTCATCACGCTCACCGTTGTCTTTGGCTTCTACGTCGTCTTCTACTGCCTCGACATCCTCGAAGCGGCCGCCAAGAACCCGACCACGCAGAGCGGCCTCCGGCAGCTGGCTGACGCCGCTCTCGTCCCGGCCGCTCTGACCACGCTCGCGCTCACTCCCCTCCTCCTGTATGCGCATGTGAGGGCGCTCCGCCGTGCCGACGCCCGTTTCATGGCGCGCCTTGCCAACGCGACCCTTCTGGTGGCGGTGGTCGCTCTCGTTTCCGGCGCCGGGGTGCGGCTCGGCCTCGGCGGCGCCGATGACATCGGGTGGCTGAACGAGAAGTAAGAAGTAATAACCGATCCCCTCGCCAACTGCAACTCTTAGTAATTGGGTAGCACGGTGTGTTGTTGGGCTTCTTGGAGTCCTCTGCTCTGTGTTTGTACTAGTTCAGTGTGTCTGATTGGGCTGTGATGAAGGGGATCGGTTCCTGCATATGCTAGCTCATGTAAAATATTTGGCCTCCGGTAAAGAGGATGTTTTTCTTTCCCTCAATACATGGTGGTGTACCACTGTTTGATATGTGGTAACTAGTTTACTGCTTAATTTCACTGTGTGCCTGCTCCCCAGATCTTGGATCCTGTTGTGAAGTCTTTCAGTTCTGTTCGTGTGTGCTATAAATGCTGGTTTGATTTGATTTGCTATTACGGAGTACTTGGTTCGCGTTGAAAGGGAAGCATGTTTGCTTGATCCCTTTTCTTTTCTTGAACAAGCTGCAGAAATTGGACTCATGGATTATGATATCACTCAAACAGAAATAGTCATGGCCAAAAACTGCAAACGCATAAATGGATTATTCCTCCTGATTTTTTTCTCCTCAAGTAGGCAAAATTTTCACTTTTTTCCTTTTTTTTCGTGAAAGCTTACTTTTGCTTTTCAACGCTTAGCTTGCTACTTCAAGTTCCCTGTTTTATTCTACTATACCAGCAGTACCAGAATCATTGCCCCAAATATGCTGCCTATTTTTTGTGGGGTGGTGACTGATGATCCAGACTAACACTGTTATGAACATTTTTCTCGCCTCTGTTTTTATATTAACCTCTCTTGACCAGTTCTTCCACCGAACTTCAGATAGGAGAGCTCTATTGAATTATATCTTCCCTTGAGATTAAAGCACACATGAATTTCCTTTTTTTAATTGTTTCATTTTTTCATTTTCTTTTGAGTAACAAATTTGTGATGAGAAGATTTATCACTTGTATATGGTCTATTCGGTAATAGGAGAAGGGAATGCAGAGATCCAATAATTTCACTAGCATATTAGTACTTCAATCAATCTCTAAGTGGGAATACACGCACGGTTATTTAACTTTCAGATCGAGCAAAATATGGATGGTCTCTCGATCGGAATACTTTTCCTGAGCAATACACGCACAGCATATTGAGGATCCACTAAGTGGGGGCCAGTGGAGCTGTGGAAAAATATGGCGAATGTTTGCATGATGACCTGTTTCTTGTTTGAACATTGACATATGGTGGCGAGACTTATTTCTTATCTGATCCACACACCACAGCTGCACGTGCTGCAGGCAAACCTCAACGCACGAGACCGTTCTCAATTACTTCGCCCACCATGCCTTACCGAGCAATTTTTTTAAAAAAATAAAAGCAGCAGCACTGTTATATCTTTTAAAAAGGGTATCATGCAATTTTTCTCATTAAGATATAACATAAAGGCTAAATAACTCGAAGAGTACTCGTGAAAAAAGGACTGACTTGCTAACATAATAACTAATTGATATGCAACAAAATGGTTCTTTTCCAAATTCCAGAAAAAAAAGAAAGGAAAACAATTTGCTTTGTTATTTGGTCTAGCAAATTCGGCTCATCTTTCCTATGCACAAGCCACTCAACATTCACCAAAGCAGTAAAGCACGACAGAGGCCAGGAGAAACACGTCATAATGCAATTGGTTAGCGGCGGATGAAAAGGAGCTCAACTGAACCACGACCTTGAAAGGTAGCCCAGGCCGAAGCAGTAAAGCATAGGAGGTCGAAGAGGGAATAATTGAAAGGGAAAAGTCAATTTTACGCCCTCCAACTATCACACCACCTGAGTAGCACCAGACCCAGGTTCGACTCCCTATGGGAACGAATTAACTGGATTTGGAATAAAAAATATAAAAAAATAGGTAGGGGTTTCCCCTCTCGACTTCGGTCAAAAAACTATCACAACAATTCGATTTTCAATATTGAACTACAAAACCAGATAACAAAGCCATTCAATTGTCAAAACTATACAAATTTAGCTCTTAGGGTGGTTTTGAAGTTGGTTTTGTATTTTATAAAAAAAATTAAAAATCCAAATAGATCTAAAAAATCAAAACTAATTCATCTTAAATCATAAAAATATGAAACCAGTATCAAAAAAATTCTAAAAATGTAACATATCTATTAGGGCATCTCCAAGAGATTAGCTAAAGAAACTAGTCAAATTTACTAATTTAGCTACTCCTAAAAATAGATTTGACTAACAAATAACAGATTAATCCAACATATTATGTAAAGATGGCTAGTGAGGCTAGCTAAAAATAGCTAGCGAATGAGGTGGGATGAAGAGCCACTAAATTTGGAGGGTCATTTACAGAGTCTGTTGGAAGCGTTTTTTCTCTAACAATAACTAAATTTAACTTTAGAAAACGATTTGACTTGTCTCTTGGAGATGCTCTTATTGCTCTATTTGAATCTTAATTATTCAAAAATAATAGGCATAACTATAAGCAACCAAATATTATGGACATAAAAAAATGGATCCGATTAACCGACAAATATAGTGACAATAGATAGGTTACATTTTTAGAAAACTTTTGATACCAATTTGGTATTTTTTTGACTTAAAATAAATTACTAATGAATTTTTTTTGTTTAAATTTGAATATTTTTAATTTTAACAAAATGGAAAACCACCTTTGAAACCATGCTAAGGGCTAAATTTGTACGGTTTTGACAGTTAGATGACCTTTGTTATCCGGTTTTATAGTTCAAGGTTGAAAATCGAACTGTTGTGATAGTTGGGGGGTGTAAAATTGACTTTAGAGAGAAAAATTATGATATATAGAATATGATATCTAATATGACACTCGATTTGTCAAAGGGATTGGATTGATGACTTACTGTGGGACCAGGATCCCTAGGGCCACTCATTCAAGGATTAAACTACTCGATAAAGAATGTTTGATCCGACTACTTCAAACTAGTCGGCTATGGTACAAGACGGCGTAGTTGATAAGGTAAACTAGTCGTATATTAGTAGGAGACTCTTCAAAGTATTCTGTTGTAGTACTCCAAGTTGTATACGACTAGGATATTGTAACCGATTTGTAACTCTGCTCCTCCAGACTATATAAGGTGGAGCAGGGACCCCTCCAAAAGACATCAGACAACCTCACGAATAATACAATCAGCCATACAGGACGTAGGGTATTACGCTACTCGCGGTCCGAACCTGTCTAAATCGTGTTGTTCGTGCACCATCGTTTCTAAGAACTAGGCGAGACCCACACAAATCTACTCTCTGGGGTATCCCCAGTTAGACATGCTCGACATAATTCGTCGACACTTGGCGCCGTCCGTGGGGATCTCTCGCCGAAGCTCGACATTAGGCGCGATGGGATCAACCTTCAGAGCAAGCAGCATCGAAGAGGGCGCGACGTTTGTCATCGGTTCATGGAGCTTCGTCTCCGATGGCAAGCTCGGTTTCAAGTCGTTCCTAGCAGATCGACCGGGTCCCTACTCGATGCCGGCGTCTCCACTAGAGCCGCTTCAAGACCTCGTCGAGAATCAGACCTTGACGAGTCCATCAACCTCAACTTCAACATCAAGTTCGACTTCGACAACGACTCGGACTCCGATCGGGACTCTCCAAGTCGAGTCTGGGTACAACTCTTTTCCAAACATGGAAAGAGCAAGGGATTCCGAGCCGGCTATGCCATCGGACACCCACCCAGACCGGTTCCCGTTCGTCCTATCCAACTCCGCGGCTATATATCAACAGATGTACGCCGCGAAGCAAGACAACAAGACAAGCTCATCACCTAGTTGGATCGTGGATCGTTGTAAGGACTCTGAGTTGGTCTCTAGACCATCAGAGGACGAAGACGAAGATGACTTCACGGTCTTACTAAGCGACTCGCCAGACAACGTTGCACGATTCAACTGCAGCGCTTACTACAAGTCCAACATTACCCTCGAGCAACCACTCGTTCGGCTCCCTTCAGGACTATTAGTGACCAATTCGCCAGGAGGACTCCTTGTTCACTGGCCTGGCACGATCCCTGTTGACTCCTGTCTAGGCAACGAGTCGAGACTAAGTGCTGCAATACTGGAGGACCTGCCCTATCAAGACGGCAGGACCGCCTCGATCACTTCTTCTTCCGATTCAGCGGGGGATAACTTCTCCGGCGCCCAGAGCTTAGAACTGCGCGATCCAAGCAGGCACGTCTACATGGCAGGCGCTCCGGGACAAGGACACCAGTATGAGCGAGAGCTCCTAGGCGATATCTCCGACGAAGAGCCGACGGTACCCAATGAGACTGATCAGCAGAAGACGGTCAGGCGGTCGAGGAACGTGAAGCGCAGGCAAAGGCGTGTCAATGCAGCAAGGCACGCTGCCGCTACACGAAATCTTGATCACGACTTCCAGATGGTTGGGGATCAACCCGTTTTACCTGACGCTCCAACCAATCTGACCGTGGCTGCTGAAATAGTCAAAGCTATGCCTAGCACACTGCAGTTACAGCAAGTACTCACCTTGCTCGCGGCGGTCCAACCTCATCTCAATGGTGGACCAGGGATGACTCAACGGACCCCAGACCAAAGATCTCACGACAGTCCCTCCGTATCGTCCCCTCATCCAAGCCGGGAACATCAAGGAAACTCAGGACAGCTCGTGCTCCAAGACGCTACAGCTGCTCAACAAGGGGGCAACAGAACCAACAACCCTCCCGTTGATGATCTTCGCCACACAATCAATGCCAACCGTGACGCTCACTCTCAGAACAACGCCAACAGGACCAACCGCATCGCAACTGAGATTCGTCGACGAGCGAAATTCGATGAGCGCTATGGCCCGATTCCAGCTGATCAGGAACAGCCTCCGCGTGATCGGGGACAAGACCCACCACGCAACGCTAATCGAGGACGTGGTAACCGATCGCACGGCCGTGGCAGAGACAACCAGCCTGACAATGATCCTTCGGGTGACGACGGCAATGGCGATCGCCCCCCGCGTGGTCGTGATCGCAACCATCAAGGTGGCCGAGGTCACCAAGACCCTGAACCGAGTGATTCTCCAAGCCACCACTCAAACCATCAGAATGACGACGAGGATGACGGCCACCCCGGAGGACGACACCGGTCTCCATCAGACAAATACGATGGATTTCCTGCTTTTTTTCAGCCGTATCAAGAAGCTTGTGCTACCTCAGAAGTTCAAGGCGACTGGAATAGAGAAGTTTACAGGCAAACAAGACCCAGAACAGTGGTTGCGTGTCTACTCAACAGCAATCACCATGGAGGGGGGTAGTAACGACGTCAAAGTCAGATACTTTCCAATCATGATGGATACCGCTCCACTGACATGGCTCGAAGGCCTCCGCCCAGGATCCATCGACACCTGGGAACAACTCACGCGCGAGTTCACTGCTAACTTTCAGGGAACTTGGGCACGGCCCGGAACCCGATTTGAATTAGCAGCTTGCAAACAGGAGAAAGGTGAAACCCTGCGCAACTACATCAAGAGGTTCTTTGAGAAAAGAGCCACTATCGTCGATGTGTCAGACAGAGAGATCATCGACTGCTTTCACGACGGCTTATGGGCACGCGAACTTTATCGCGAATTCGGGAGACGACGCCCAGAAACCATCGCGGAGCTCAGGCGTATGGCTGCTGATTGGGCAGATCAAGATGACCGTGAACGCGAACGATTCGACAAGCGCAAGGATAACAACAACCCTAATGGAGGCAACAACTACGACAAGAGTAGTCCTGATCGCCGCAACAACAACAGGCGTGATTTCAACCGCAACAATAAGCGCAAGCCAGACAACACGGTCGCGGCAGTCGAGCGCTCTACGTGGAAGAAAAGCACTCCTGATCTGGATAAATTCATGAATGTCCCCTACCCATACCACCCGCACAGCAAACACACGATGGCTCAATGTATCCACATCAAGAAGGAGTTTGACAAGCGGGAGTTGCCTGACAAGAGGAAGCCAGCGAACAAGAAAAAAGATGACGACAACGATGACCTAGATAATGGCTTTCTGCAAGTGGACAACGTCGTTGCAGTATTGTTCAGCGGTGACAGCCTCACTCAGTCAAAGCGCTCCAAGAAGCTATCTCTTCGTGAGACCATGGCGATAGAACCAGCTACTCCCACGTATCTCAAGTGGTCTGAGGTCCCCATTACCTTTTCCAGGGCGGATCAATGGACCAATTTTGCCAATCCAGGCAAATACCCCCTAGTATTGGATCCAGTCGTGGCACAAGCCAGATTGACCAAAGTACTTATCGACGGAGGCAGTGGGCTCAATATTATCTTCGCCAAGACATTCACAAAGATGGGACTTGACATCACCAAGTACCTGAAGCCCATGGAATCTCCGTTCTACGGCATTGTCCCAGGCAAAGCAGTAATTCCCCTGGGACAAGTCACGCTACCAGTCACCTTCGGCACGGCGGCCAATTTCAGAACAGAATACATCAAGTTTGAGGTGGCAGACTTTGAGACTTCGTACCACGCGATTCTCGGGCTTCCAGCCCTCGCCAAGTACATGGCGATCCCGCACTACGTGTACCTTGTCCTCAAGATGCCTGCTCCCAATGAAGTTCTTTCCCTCAAAGGAGACCTCAAGATCTCGCATGACTGCGACGTGGAAGCCGTGGAGTTTGCAGCAGCTTCACAGGTTCCCACACAGATGATGGAAGTACTCGCCCTGGCCAACAAGTCGAAGGAAGAAGGCCCAGAAGTCCCTGCCAAGAAGTCTACAAGCATGAGTTTCAAGCCCTCTGAGGAAGTACAGCTCAAGACTGTCGACCTACAGACGGGCGACTCATCCCAAACTGCCCTCATAGGGGCTAGTTTAGACTGTAAATAGGAAGACGCGCTCGTCAAGTTCCTTCGTGCTAATAAAGATATATTTGCTTGGAAACCATTTGATATGCCTGGTGTTCCTAGGGAGCTTGCCGAGCACAACCTCAATGTCAAAAAAGATGCGAAACCCAAAAGACAACGCTTACGACGCTTCGACCAAGAACGGCGCAATGCTATCAAGACGGAGATAGCCAAACTACTCGCGGCCGGCTTCATCAAAGAAGTTTTTCATCCAGAGTGGTTGGCTAATCCAGTCTTGGTCAGAAAGAAGAACAACAATGAGTGGCGTATGTGTGTTGACTACACAGATATCAACAAGCATTGCCCTCCAGACCCCATGGGTCTCCCGCGCATTGATGAAGTCGTGGACTCCACGGCAGGGTGCGCACTATTATCTTTCCTTGATTGTTATTCAGGGTATCATCAGATAGCCCTGAACAAGGAGGACCAGATCAAAACATCGTTCATCACCCCCTTCGGCGCTTTTTGCTATACTACCATGTCGTTTGGGTTGAAGAACGCCGGAGCCACATATCAACGAGTCATACAGAAGTGCCTTTCATCTCAGATTGGTATCAATGTAGAGGCATATGTTGACGATGTGGTAGTCAAAACAAGAAATCCAGACAACTTCATTGCCGACCTACAAGAAACATTCGACAATCTCAGAACCTTCCGCTGGAAACTCAACCCGACTAAGTGTGTCTTCGGCGTACCCGCTGGCAAACTACTCGGGTTCATAGTAAGTCACAGAGGCATTGAAGCTAACCCTTCCAAGATCACGGCTATTCTCCAGATGGAAGCCCCAAATAATATTAAGGAAGTCCAGAGGCTTACAGGATGCCTCGCGGCGCTCAACAGATTCATCTCAAGACTTGGAGAAAAGGGTCTTCCTTTCTTCAAACTACTCAAGCAGCAAGACAAGTTTACTTGGACAGCAGAGGCCAATCAAGCTTTTGAACAACTGAAAGCCTACTTAACCACTCCACCAAGCCTCGTCGCTCCAATCAAAGGTGATCATTTATTTTTATACATTGCTGCTACTACACATGTGGTCAGTACGGTCATCGTGGTTGAGCGCAAGGAAGAAGGCCATGTTTTTCCAGTTCAACGGCCGGTTTACTACATCAGTGAAGTACTCTCTGCGTCCAAGATTCGCTACCCTCAAGTCCAGAAGCTCCTTTATGCGGTATTCATAACTTCAAGAAAGTTACGGCATTATTTTCAATCTTTTCCAATTACTGTCGTGACTAAGTTCCCTCTTGGAGAAATCTTTAATAACCCTGATGCGATTGGACGAATAAGCAAGTGGAAAGCGGAAATTGCTGCGTATAGTCTCGACTTTGTCCCGCAAACAGCTATCAAATCCCAAGCCCTGGCTGGCTTCACAGTCGAGTGGATGGAGATTCAGTACTTCAGATCAACTACTCGTCCAGAGCACTGGGTCATGTATTTTGACGGATCATTGAAGCTTGAAGGAGGAGGAGCAGGAGTCCTTTTGATTTCACCCAAAGGAGAACAACTCAAATATGTCTTGCAGATCCTTTTTCAAGTAACGAACAATGAGGCTGAGTACGAACCTATGCTTCATGGACTTCGTATTGCAGCATCCTTAGGCATCAAGCGCATATGTGTATATGGGGATTCCGCAGTGGCTATTAATCAAGTCAACAAAGATTGGGATACAACTAAAGAGACGATGGATGCATATGTCAAGGAAGTTCGCAAGCTTGAACGTCACTTCCTTGGACTGGAATTTAACCACGTTGTTCGTGACTACAATGTTGCCGCCGATGCTTTGTCCAAGTTAGGGTCACAGCGAGCAGATGTCCCGGCAGAAATCTTTGTTCACGAGATACATCATCCATCTATCAGCGAAACAACTCCCGACCATAGCCATGGGACTCCTCCACGTCCTGATCTTCAAGTAATGGTCATTGACACTGACTGGATGACACCTTTCATTGAGTATCTCCGGGATCATAAAGTAACAGATAACAAAAGAGAACAAGCTCGTCTCAGGCGCAGAGCTGCACACTATGTGGTAGTCAACAACACACTTTATCGGCGTGGGGCCTCTGTCAACGTCTTGATGAAGTGTATTACAGCCGATCAAGGCAGAGCATTACTTGAAGAAATACACAGCGGTGTATGCGGCAATCACGCAGCCTCCCGCACTCTAGTCGGTAAAGCTTACAGAGCATGGTTTTTCTGGCCTACAGTACAGTGAGATGCAGAAGACATCGTCACGAAATGTCAAGGATGTCAGTTCTTCGCCCGCCAGGCTCATGTCCCGGCTCATGAGCTCTGCATGATACCTTTATCTTGGCCCTTTGCATGTTGGGGTCTTGATCTTGTTGGTCCTCTAACAAAAGCTCCTGGTGGGTTCGAGTGGCTTATTGTAGCCATCGACAAGTTTACCAAATGGATTGAAGCACAACCGTTGGTTAACCCACGAGCGGAAAATTTGATCAAGTTCTTTGATGGGATTATCCAGCGATTTGGCATACCGCACGAGATCATTACAGACCTCGGATCGGTGTTTACAAGCGATGCATTTCAAACATATTGTGATCAATATTCAATTGAACTCCATTATGCCTCGGTTGCTCACCCACAAGCGAACGGACAAGTCGAGAAGGCTAATGGATTACTATTGCAAGGCTTAAAGCCCCGATTATATGAGCCCTTGAAGAAATATGGTGGCAAGTGGGCTAAAGAATTACCAGCAGTACTTTGGGGGCTACGCACTCAACCAAGTCGTGCGACAGGACAGACTCCTTATTTTCTAGTTTATGGGTCTGAAGCAGTTTTGCCTGCCGATCTCCTTTGGAATGCCCCAAGATTATAAAATTATGATGAACAAGTTGCTCAGCAAGAACGATTTCAGGATGTTGACGGTGTCGAAGAAGCTCGAGTGGCACCTCTCATTCAGAATACACGTTACCTTGAAGGGTTACGGCGCTACCACCAGCGCTCTGTCCAGCCTCGTTCCTTTGTCATAGGAGACTTGGTGCTTCGGCGCGTACAAAAGACAGATGGCCTACATAAGCTCATGTCAAGATGGGAAGGCCCTTTCATTGTCAAACAAGTCATTTGGGCTGGAACTTATCGCCTGCAAACTCAAGAAGGCGAAGAATTGCCCAGTGTATGGAACATCGAACACTTGAAGAAATTCTATTCATGATTGGGTTCTACAGTGCCCATCATGTATCTTTTTTTATTATCAAGAGATCAATAAAGTTGTTCCCGCATATCCATATTGTTTTCTCATCAGAGAACCCTGTGTCATGTTATTTACAAGTTTTCAAGCCCAGGGTTATTTTCAATTAGTCAATAGAAGTCATGATTGCTTTTTCAGAAGCGGCACCAAGCCTCAGAAGTCATGACAGATCTACACCAGCCTATACATGGTTGTTGTTGTTAGTATCGTTTCTATGTGACATATTATGGATGTTTCTGCTCTGTGTCTATGTGCCGACTACATCAGACTCCTTTTTTCATTGCTCACTAAGAGTTTTTTATTTTTCAAATAACATTATCATGCAACTTATCAAGTACACTCTACTTCCAAATAGTAGTTTTAAGGGCTCTGCAACAGCAACCCAACAAGTCCCTTCACGGCTTGTTTGAACAAAATTTTCTGTATTCAAGCAGAACTTGTTCTTTTTAGACCTTGGGTCTAGGCACCATTGTACTTTTGCATGATTTCATTAGCCTGTTCCAAGATCATCTACAAGTCAAAAACAAATGACTTCAGGCTTTAAAAGTACTACAAGTACATCTCATACAATGAACATTCAAATTCATAAGCATTGTTACTTCCATTCAACAGTAGCACAATTATATTGTTATATATTACATAGCAAGCTCACAGCAACAGCTTGTTTTTCACTTCTGGATTACAGAGTTTACAAATTCTTCAGCTAATGGCTCTGTTTCCTCTACTAGTGCTGTATATTGTTCTTCACTAGTACCAACTGGCAGATACTTCAATTCAATCTTTGCAACCGGGTTGTGTGCCTTGAACAAAGCCAATACTTTGCTTATGCAGTCTTTCAGGGTGGCCTTACAGAAGTCGCCGACTAGTTCTGGCACTTGGCGTAATCGCTCTGGCAGATATAAGTTGCCTGACCCTGCATCCTCTGGAATCAGCAAGTCCATGATTGGTTCCACAGCATCTTCAATTTTCTTTCTTTCATCAAGTAGGTTATTCACTTCCTCTTGTTTAATCTGAGAAATCTTCAAGGCAGCGGCCAGCTCTTTCTCCATGTCGGTACGAACTTTGTTCCTTGGCGAAATTGGCATCTTTCTTATCAATCAGAGCCTTCAGCTTGGTAATATCGTCAGCCTGGTGTTGTACCTGGTTATACCATCTTGTAGTCTTTCCTTTCTCTTCAGTCAGCTTTTTCTTCAAATCTGTGCATAGCAGGTTATATTTTTCAGTACTGCTTATTAGTATAAATACTTTACATTAAGTATAGAGTACTTACCAGTATTTTCTTTGTTCAAATTTGTCACACGGGTCTCCAATCTACCCTTGACATCAACAAAGATGTCATTTTGCCTTTGGAGTGCTTGAATTTCTTCCTTGTGCCCCGCTTGGGCTTTCTCGAGTTCTTCACGAGCCTTCACCCAGTCGGCTTCTAACTCGCGAATCCGAGCTGATAATTTAGCATCTCCAGACTTTTCGACTAGTTCGACCAGTGCCTGTGCATTTTTCTATTATGACAATATCATCTATGTTCTTGAATTCACAAGTAAGGTACACCAGTTTCTTACCAAAGCTAGTTGCAGGTGGTTGCGCAGTTCATAGGCTTCATCCTTCACGGATTTGCCCTGTACTTCAACCTGAACAAGAACATAGTTAACAATATTAATCAAGTTTTTACTCATGCAAACAACGAAATACATTTTATGAGTACTTACATTTTCAAGTATTTCGTCTGGTATTTTCTCACACAGCACTCTCTCGAGTTGCTCTGTTTCTTGTATTTCTTCATCCTGCAGAATGCGACTCAAGTCGACATTACAATAAATGCAATAACGAGTAACATTACTACAATTTTAGTTCAAGGAGTACCTTGTCCAGAGAAGATTCATCAACATTGATAGCTTTGGCTGGTGATTCAACTCCTTCAGCGGAGCCAGCCGGGGCGATGGGGGCAGTACCTTGCGGCGAAAGACTCTCACTGGATATGTTGGCTTGTTCATCAGGGGCGCTAACCACCATCTGCCTCGAAGCTTCTGTGTCATCATGAGCAGTGCTCTTAGTTGGAGTCGTTATGGTAGCTTCCAGCTGAGGCCTTGGCGGATTTTCAACATTGGCTTCAATTGCAGCCCCATCTTTAGTTTCCTCTTGTTGAACAGCCTTCGCGACTGCTTCTTTGGGTGACCTGTCAGTCATAACAACTATAAGCATACATTATCTATTCAAAAGTCAGAATCAAGACATTAGGGGACAATTTTCTACTTACTCCTTTGGTGGTTCAGGAGCTTTCATAGGTTGGAATTGAAACTTCAACAGAGGTTTTGGCCGCCTGGAACTAATGGTACTCTCAGAAGGTGTGCTTCCCAGAGCACTTGAAGAAGATGAACCTTGAGGAGTAGAGAGCCCATGTGACAGCTTGATGCGCTTGGATGGATCATCAGACGGTACGACATCATCAGATCTTGTCGACTGACTCCGAGTGGATCGTTTTCTCCTAGCAGTTATTGGTAGATCTGGAGCAGCTACAGGATACAAATATAAGCAATAACGTTATCAATATCAACAAGTACTGCTTTTGAGTACTCAGGATACTTACTTGCAGTCAAAACTTGTGGTGGCGCGCTGATGTCAGAATTTTCCACGGCCTCGTCATCACCAGGGACATTGACAGCTTTATCACTAAGAGTCTTCTCAGATGAACTCTTAGCGAGTTCTTCTCATTCATCGGGGGCAAACAGTTCTTGTGGTTCAGCCTGTATTGATCAAGACAATCAGGGTTCTTATTTATAAAACATCAAACGACTCGAAGTATTCAAGATTTGGGACATTACCTCCAACAGTGGTTGTTCACTAGACAATTCTCCAAAAAGGACTGGTTTTTCATGAACACCAGTAAACATCTTGTTCAGCCGCATGAGGACAGTCTCATCAGAGATATCCTCGGGAGCCATTCGTGATGGATCAGTAATTCCTTCATACTGAAATCCAAGATGGATCCTCTCCCGTAGAGGTTGCACCCTTCGCTTCATGAAGCTGAAGGCAATCCCAACGCCAGTCAAGCCTTTTTCCTTCAGAAATTGTACCCGCTTCAGTAATGCGGGCACATCCTTGGCTTCCTCAGCAGAGGGGCGGGAGTTCCAGTTCTCTTGGACCTTGGGGTACCGTCCATCTTTTTCAGGACAACTCAAAGAATGATTTCCTGCTGTTTTTTAAGATATCCAAGTAAATGAGAAGGATACTAGTAACAGAATCGACTAGTGTATTTGAATTTACAAGAGATTTGAAGTACACTTAACAATGGTGAACCATTTGCTCTTCCAGTCGCCACAGGAATCCATGATTGGCATGTCAAACCACTTCGCTTTCATTTTCTGGCGAAATTGGACGTCAGCTCCTCCAACAACTTCTGTTCTTATATGGGTTGGTTGTGGTTTGATATGGTATAGTGTGCGGAACAAAGGGAGGCTAGGTTCTATACCAAGAAATGCTTCACAAGCATGAATAAAGACAGAGATATATAAAATCCCGTTGGGATTAAGATGATGCAGTTGCAAGCCATAGAAACCAAGGAGATTTTTGAAAAAAGCAGAGATTGGCAAGCCAACTCCACGTTCATAGAAGGATATGAACAGAGGAATTTCTTGGTTATTTTCAATTGGGAATTCTTGATTCCAACAAGATTTCCAGTCAAGGGAAGCTTGGTCAAGAAGCAAACCTTGTTCCACCAAGCTGCTTAACTCATCAGAGTTGGCCGCGCATCTCTTCCAAGCTACGGCAGGTGATGGTGTATCAGCGAATGTCGGCTTCATCAAAGGATCCGGAAGTGTTGATTTTCTTCTGCCACCCCTCTGAGATCCAGGGTTTCCATTTCCCCATCCTGCGCCTCTCCCTCGCGAAGACATTGCAGAGCGATTCACTACCTTGGATTTCTCTCGCATTCACTGATTGCACAAGCTCGGGGGCTACCCTAGGCTGATCTTATGCACAAAGGTGTGATTGGTGATTGGCGAGGAAAGGGAGAGATTTCGGGCTCAGAGGTGTAGAGTTGAAGACGAATGAAGTGATCCATACAATGACGTTCGGTAGATCTATATAATACATGGTTAGGGTTACTGTGCACTACAGTGCGGCGGCGTATCGTATCCTGATTTCCCGCCTATTTTTTCGAGATAACATTCCCTCATCAGTTAACGGAGCAAAATCCAGAAGTTCAGTTAGGCAACAGATTACAGAAGATTTATTCTGATCTTTAAACTAAAGATATTTACTTTAAAGCTCGGGGGCTGCTAGCGGATAATCCGGGATTTGATTTCCTAAATTTAAGGAATAATTACTTGTAGACCTTCGACTAGTTTTCATGAAACTACTCGAAGCTCGGGGGCTACACCCAATTGGTGCACCTATTCGGCGCACACCATTGAACTACTCGAGATGAAGATAAGAAGATTGCTTTTGAACCTCCGACTACTTCAAGAGTACTCGGAGGCTCGGGGGCTACACCCATTGGGTGCATCAACAGATGCACTCCAATGTAAACTACTCGTCAGAGAAGGCTTGAGCGTCTTGAGCTTAGCTCCAATTACTCGAAGACAGATTCAAGACTTGAAGCGAAGGCGCAAGATGCTCGGGGGCTTGTGGGACCAGGATCCCTAGGGCCACTCATTTAAGGATTAAACACTCGATAAAGAATGTTTGATCCGACTACTTCAAACTAGTCGGCTATGGTACAAGACGGCGTAGTTGATTAGGTAAACTAGTCGTATATTAGTAGGAGACTCTCCAAAGTATTCTGTTGTAGTACTCCAAGTTGTATACGACTAGGATATTGTAACCGATTTGTAACTCTGCTCCTCCAGACTATATAAGGTGGAGCAGGGACCCCTCCAAAAGACATCAGACAACCTCACGAATAATACAATCAGCCATACAGGACGTAGGGTATTACGCTACTCGTGGCCCGAACCTGTCTAAATCGTGTTGTTCGTGCACCATCGTTTCTAAGAACTAGGCGAGACCCATACAAATCTACTCCCTGGGGTATCCCCAGTTAGACGTGCTCGACATAATTCGTCGACACTTACCCGTTCAGTGACTTTGGCACTGGAGGTTCCAAAAACGGATACTATCGGATCGGGTGAATTAGAAAATAGACAGAGTTTCGTTGGCATTTCAGCTTCTCTTCTCCTTTGTGTATCGAGACAAAACAATAGCACACACCTGTCTCAAAGCATCATAGTCCCTTGGCTACCAAACTTCACTGGAAACCTTCTTTGGAAATTCGTTGCAACTTATTTTCCCTTTTGATTATTGTGCCCTGTAGCGGACCAGATCGATCAGCTCCATTCCAGACCTTCCTCGGTTCCTCGATAATCAAACATAGTGCATCTGATCTCCGTTGCCTGTTCCTTGTGTGTGCCTTGCGGCTTGCGCTACCTGTCCCAGAGCCATGCATCCATGCTCGATGGTCGTAGCTGAGAGCACGCCGTGCCATCGTTGCTTGCTTCGTCAGTGCACCTGTCCAAAATGGCCATCCCTGCAGAGTCCTCGGTGTTGCGCGATGGCAGACGGCAGTCGATCGTTGCTCACACCTTGGCCTCGGACGATATGTAAACAGCCCATCGTTGCAGACCTGCTGACCAGTAATGCTCCCATGAACTGATCGAACAGCCGCGAGCCTCCGAAGATCACCATTCCTCACCAACCAACCCAGACAGACTCGACCTCCCATGGCCATGGTATGTGCGGCGGTCAGCACCTAGCTAGGTCGCTAGGTAGAGATCATTGGGGATTTGGGGCCGGCCGTGGACATCTCTTTGCGCTTGGTTGCGTGCGTCGACCGAGCTGAGAGGCCATTGCTTGGGTGGTACATATAAAGCTCCAACGACTGAACCCGAACAGACACGCACACAAGGATCTGATCGACTAGGCATTTTCGCCCGCCAAGTATTACTTTCCAAATACTTTATTTCTTACGAAATTTCGTGGAACCTGCATCGGAGCAATGGCGGAATTATTCATTTATTCTTTGCCTTGTTGATATCAGCCGGGGCTGCCCACTGGCAGGATTAGGTGGAGATCTTCGTGTAATCTCGGTAGAGGATTATTAGGATGCACCGCGACGAGAGCTCCATTGCCACTTGCAAGTCTGTTCACGCGGCCGGATTCAACCGCGCGGTTTGATGGTTGGACTTCGACGCGCCATCCCGTAGTTCGTCTCCGGACGGCGTTAGTTTCTGTTCAGCTCGTTGAATTTCTGACGTGGCTTTTGAATGCCAAATAATCAGCTGCTTCTAGAGATTGCCTTGGTTAGCACGGAAGATCAAAGTGTGGCTGGTATACGTTGTGCTGCTATTACTGAGAACAACATTATTATTGCGGTTCTAAATCTGAAGATATAAGAACGTACGTTGACGGCAGATTGTCGTCGGTAGACAGGTCAAAATTAGTGGTTGGCAGCGACCAAAGACGCGAAAGGAAAGGTTTACCAGTTACAAATTGATGGAAACATAGTAGCCGCGCGTGGCAAGCGTAAGCGTGGTTAGCCCATATCAAACTCATCTGAGAAATTGATGGTAATTAACATAGTACGGAGTACGTAGCACCCGGGTCGGCAACTCCTACGTGGCGGTGGAATGCGGCACCACTCCTACAGTCCTACGTGGCATCGTGTACAGTCTCTGCTGGCTCGTCGGCATAGCAGTTAGCTAGGTCTGCCGGCGACTCCCAGCAGCACGGCCGTGCACATGACCCGCCGGAGAAGAAAGAAATTCCTTCCTCTCCGACCTGGTGCCTGACTTATCAGCAACCCCACCAGGGTCCCACTCTTTCTCAACCATTCGTAGATGGTCCCCACTTTGATCTAGGTTGTTTAGGAAAAGCCAAGTTGCAACGCTATATAAGATGCTCCAAAGTTGTTGTCCTGTTAACTGCTATGGTTGATATGGACATGTGGGCTCAGGGTGCGTGGATGATACACTGCGCAGGATGGATTAGTTAGTGGCTTGGCCAAAACCTTAAACAATTCAGAACTGGTAGGAAAATAGGCAAAGGCTGGAGCGTTGATTTCAGAGAGCGCAAGATGCATCGATGCTTTGGTTAGCCCCATCGTTGTGACCGGAAGTATATCAGGTCAGCTCGTGGTGGCGTTGCTTAATTTCCGTCCTTGCCTTAGCTGTCCTCCACTCTCTTCCACTGGCCGATGGGCTCCACCAAGGTTACGCATAGGATGATTGAGATGAGCCTGGGTAGATGTAGTGATTAGGCTTATGGAATCTTAGCATTATGCGACAGGGCAGCAAAATCGCATGTCTTGGACGGTTTCTCCTCCAAACAAAACATATCATTAATATCCTGCCCCGGGGTAATGTGGGTAGGATGGCGATTCTTCAGGCAAGGAAAGTAGTTGGCAAACCATCTTCTCCGCCACACACCACAATGGGTCAGTGGCGGACCTAGGATTTCAGCTTAGGGTATGCCACACTAATTTTTTCATTTACCATTCATTAAATAACCAAAAAAAGTTACCAAGCAGTTTGGTAAACAAGTATACAGAACTAATAACATGCTTAAAAATCTTATAATAGATTAAATCCAATAACTATTTTCAAAACTTACATAAATTGCAGTACAAATAGTTAGTTCAAGCCCTCCACTGTAATATAATCAATGACCCCAATACAAGCGGCAAGTAAACTGTATGTTGTTCGAGATGTCAACAAGATTTTCTAGCCTTCACATGAGCAAGGAAAAAAAATCATGACCATTGATGTGCCATTTTCAACCTCATATGAAACATCATTAGATTTAAATATCCACCAAATAATTCGATTTTACATACTAATCTGACTAGCAGATCTGTAGATCAACACTTTTTTTGGGAGAGGACACAAATAGACAGATTAACCTAGGAGATTTTTTTGATACTTTACCTAGGAGATTGGAGGGTGCACATAGAAGAGGTCAAATGATGCCGAGAGTCACGGCTCACCTTAAACTCTGAAAGGAGGGATGCAGGAGTCAGACTATCGGCCATGCTGGGTCACCATGACGCATTGACGCATGGTGCATTGTCTGACACAAAAAAGGACTTGGCTCGGGAGGGGCCGAGGGGGAGGGGTTGCTCCTAGAAACGAACCCCGAGCTCCAACCCCGGAAGAGTCTGCGGAAGGGGACTGCGTCCGTGATTCATTAGCGAACAGCAGGAAAATGGGAGAAGAAACGATGGTTGGGGACACAGAATCACCGAACCAGAATCCTACACTACATGCGCTGTGCAAAATTTTTAGGTATGCCGTGGCCTACCTGGCCCACCCACTGGGTCCGCCCATGCAATGGGTCAATAGGTGACAAAGCTCGGTTTGTGATTAATAATTCAGAGGGCGCATGCATCAGCGGTGCTTTGGATTTGGCCAGGAGTATCTCTCTCTCTCTCTCTCTCTGACACGTGGGGAAAACAAGTGTGCGAGCTGATGGCCATAGGCAATGCTCCCGCACCTCTCTTCCTATTAAAGACCACAGCACCCTGTATCTCCCATTTTCCCATTGAAGGAGCAAAGATTGATAACTACTCGTGTCCAGTCTTCTTCATCTCCTCCTCCCCTTGAATCCTTCCAGACACAGAGAAGCCACTCACGCCACAGCTCTGCCATGGATTCTTCCCCCACCACGCTCACCATCCTCCTCGGCTTCGCGGCCCTCTTCTTCTGCCTCGGACCCCTCGAAGCCGCCGCCAGGATCCAGGCCTTGCGGAGCGGCGGCTTCGCCGTGGCAGCGGCAAGCGCCTTGCTCCTCCCGGCGGTGCTGACCACCTTCGCGCTCACCTCGCTGCTCCTGGTGGCACACGTGCGCGCGCTCGGCCGCCGTGCAGACGCGGCCGCAGCAGCCGCTGGCGGGCGTCGTCTCGCGAACGCCACGGTCGCAGCAACGTCGGCGGCTCTGCTCGCGGCAGCCGTGGTTGCCCTCGCCGCCGATGGGTACCTCGGCGGCGCCGACGACGACGTCGGGTGGCTCGACAAGCTGTAAGAGCCGAGCTCCCTCTCCTTCTCGACCTGTAAAGCCGTAACAACACGGCGTGTTGTGTTTACCAGCATTTGTAGGTGTTCTAGTTGTCCTCGATCAAGAAAAGGTCCTCTGCTCTCGGTTTGTGTCTGATCTCAGGTAGGGAGTGAGGCGTTTGATCTTTGATGCCTGTATTGCAGAGGTTGTTTTTTTTCCTCCTCGATATATATGGCTTCGCTCGATGAGCTGAGATCAGATCGGTGGGATTCATGCGAGTTTCGGGTGTCGTCGGGTAGAGTTCGGAGGTTGTTTGGTCGCTTCACTTGTGTCTGTAATCGCCATTTGGTGATGGCAGGCAAGTGTTGCTCAGGTTCCGAAACTTTGTTATGCAGTGAATCATCTCTTGTTTCAATAAAAAGCATTTGTTTTGAAGGTGAACGGGGGAGGGGAGAGAATCCCCCACATGATTTTTATTTCAGTGGCCTTGATCGACCCGCAACATAAGCATAAAAAAGTTTTTTTTCCAGTTCTGTTCTCCGTGACATACAGGTGCTGATTTGGATTTTCTTTTCTCTTAATCAAACCTCTTCGGTTTGATGTTGAAATCGAAGCATGATGCTCTTGTACTGTACCTCTTTGAGTGCTTGGCTTGTGGTCGTCACTCCAACTATCGAGCAGTTCATGTGAAAGTACTTCATAAGTTGATCTTATTCTTATCTTTTCTTCCTTTTGCTGGCACTTTCCTCCCTTTTTTTGCACTTGATATTTCCCGCTTATAGTGTTATCTTACTTTTTCCTATATGGGGATCTGTCTGTGTCTGCTGTATTTGTCTCCAAATAAAAACATGAGCAGTGCGATGCGCAATTTAAAATATGTTGCTTTCGAGTCTTCAAAAAATAAGCTATTGAAAGAAAATGATACTCATGCTTTCCTCTCTTTCAGTTTTTTTTTGTCCCGGCCTGTGGATAATTAAGAAGTATTTTCTTTGAGAAGAACCAGAGTCAGATGGGTATGCTTTATTCAGGGGCAGGAAAGGGTGGAGAATATAACTATGAAAAAGAAATCGCTACACTAGAACAGACAGTGAGACAGAATATTTAGGCAAGTTGGACGAGGATTCTCCTTTGCAAATAATCTAGAACCCATCCTGTTGGGGCTGTCTGTATGATGCTACTGTAGCCCACAAACACCATGACAGTTGAGCGCAATGGTGGAAAAAAGAACCAGCCGGGGCCTAAAAGGCACAGGCTCTTGGGGGCCTGCTTTGACCTGACCTCCAGCGTGTTCCATTTGTCTTGTTGTTTGGCCCTTTTATACTTAAACACCACCATTTAAAAATCCTCCGTGCCACCTTTGCTCAGTGCCACCTTTTATACTTATTTATTTTTTCTTTTTTCCTCTTTTCCTCCGTGCCACCTTTGCTCCGTTGAACCAAGCTATACATCAAGAGATTGAGATGATTGAGATACATAGTACTGCCTTGAAAACCGTAACAGTTTTCGTTATTCTCGAGTTTTATCGTATTATATCGCTTATTATCGTATTATATCGCTTTTTATCGTATTATTCTATTTTGCTCTATTTATTTGATAAAACAAATAAATTTATCAAATTTGTGATACATTTGTATAGATTGCTAAATTTGTGATACCGTTTACCGAAAATTTCCGAGCGTTCCCGACCGTTTTCATCCCTTCATCAAGAGATTGAGGAGGTCTGAATCTATCAGAGATTGCAAGTCTCTGTTAGATAATGATGAAATGTGTACAACTCTAGGCAACGAGAACCACGGAAAAGGCCCGCCGGGAACTACTTGGTGGTCAATCAATCAGCTGGAGGGCGCCGGGAACTACTCGCTAGCGTCACACCCAGTTGCTCGTCATCACGTCCAACGTAGAACGCGTCGACGACCACCTTCCTCTCTAACTCTATAATCACAAGTTACGTCGCGCGCCACGCAAGAAATTAAAGGAAGGGCCGCGCTAGTAAATTCGTGCGCACTACGCGTCTGGGCTTCCACTTTCCACTCATTTATGGGCCGGGCTTCCGCCCAGAATGGGCCTCGCAGCCTAGATTAGTTAACGGGCTGCCAAATTTATTGCGCCGAAATTGCTTTTCCAGCCTCTTCCTGGTGACGAAGAAGCCGAGCTTCCAGCCTAAAAGATCGCCACGTCTAATATTCAGGGGTCACATCAGTATTTCAAAATTATTATGGATTCAACTTTCACAAGATAATGGTCCTCCTCAGACTTTCACAAGTCGAGAGCTGCTTACTCGATGCAATGAAATACAAATACAATGTCGTAATTGGATTATATAGCGTCATGAATCACCTTCTATGATAAAAAAATAACTATGAACATGTTTGGGTTTGAAAATTCACCCATTTTGGGGCGTGCCTTGCTAAAACATACGCGTACCATCAATGACTCTAGCTTGTCTCAACACAATAGCCTCATCCCTGTCACAGCCCGCAGCTAGTAATGCTCTCACTGTTACAACGCGCATCCTTCTCTCCACCCTTCCCAACCCATACGACGACTCAGCCCTGTTAGTTCTTCTCTCCGCCGGCCGGCGCCACCTCACCCCTCCCGTCGCCGTCGGCCATCACCTCCATGACAACCATCATACCACCACAGTCTATTCCTCTAACTTTAGGGATGTCCTTCTTCCCATGGCTGACGTGGGACCCACTGGCCATAAAGTGCATGTAAACTCCATTGAGGATACGACTCATTTTAACCCATTTCAACCCGCACCGACCCACATTTATACTAGACCCGCCCAAACCCGCCCCACCCATTGATACGATCTATTTTAACCGATCCAAACACAACTCATATCAAAACCCAACCCATAAAACCCACCAGGACTCGGCCCATTAGCAGGCCTATTCCCATGCATCCTAAGAGCAATTTCAGCATACCCTCTAAATAAAATTCCAACCTAAATTTAGAGGGATAAACAAAAAAGTTACACTCTAGCAAGCCCCCTATGTTGAGAGGCTCCAAATTCATCCCCAAGATCTATAGAGAGAGCTCTTCATTCTTATGGGTTATTGTTAGAGTTAAATCAAGTTTTAAGGCCATTTAGTATAGAGGACATGATTTAGGGGCTATTGTTGGAGTTGCTCCAAGCCCTGCCATCTCTGTGCACGGTACTCTCAAATAGTGTTGCGGCAAAAGTGATCTTGCAGACCTATACGATCTCAGTTTCCGCTATATTATAAGGATAAAGCTAAGTGGGCACACATATTTATCACAAATAGTACTCCTTATGTCCCAAATCATAGGTTGCTTTGGTTTTTCAATATATATTTTGCTATACAACTAGGTATACTAGGTATATATCTATAGAAACCAAAATGATGTACAGTTCAGATTAGAGAGAGCACTGCCTATAAGAAAAATGTTGCAAAAGGCATATTGTTCAGAACAGGCGTACCAGTGAGGCAACACGCCTGATGTATGTGCCGTGCTTGTGAGGCTGTGATTCTTGTTGACATGGCACGTTGCCACCTTTTTTTTTCCTTTGACACACATAAACCCATTCCCTCAACCAGGCCTGAGGTCCGACACCATCCTGTGTATTCCTTAACTTTCCTCCTCCGTGGATCCTGGACTGCTATTTCCCATATATAGAAGTACGTAGAACTGTTGAGAGACTCGCTGCGCCCACATGATCTATTATATTTATATGCATCGATCACAGCATCAGGGTACGCCGCGCCATGGATAGCCGTTAAGCCATGCTTGTTCATCTTCATCCTTTCTGAATGATGAGAGATCCTTCCCGTCTTGAGATAACACCAGTGTACCTGTTCCTGTGTTCTATTTCCATCCATCCATAATCCCCGCTTCAAATCTTTGCTTCTTCCACTTGATCCTCCTTCCGCGTGTAGCCAACGCCTAACCAACCATGTAGAAGTGCAGATTGCAAACCAGCGCCTAGCTTGATGCTTTCCCTGGCTCACCAACTCGCTTCATATGAACTCCGGTGATCCCTACCCAGCACATAAACTGCAACTTGGTCATGGCCACTGCAGGTTTGTGAGGCTACTCAGCACAAACAAGTGTATGAAGCGTTACAGATGTGTGTACCATATTTATAGAAAGATACAACGCGCGCGTCCACAATAGAGGTCAATGAATGCCGTGGCGCCGTGGAAAATGAGAGAAAGGTAGCGTTTGATTATTTGGTTGCCGATCTATCCAAGTCTCCACGATTCTCCGGTGGTCAGAAATTTCGGCGGAGCTTGCCTGGTTCAGTTTTCTCCTGACAACATTTTCATGGAAATTGGGGGCGAGGTTCTGAATGATGCTTTGCGTTGAACCAGCTACGTGTTTCTTCTATCTCCTGAACACCGACTGTGCAAATGAGGCATACCTTGTAACAGCAGTAAAAGTATAACCGAAGACCGGCAGTAGAGTTTTACTCCATGTCATGTTAAGTTTGAACCGATTTGTCTTCCTTTCCGAGTTGGAACTTTGCATGTGCTGACCACTGTGTCGATTTCTTTGCTGCGACCGTCCATGGGAAAATTGCAGAGGTTTTGCGCTGAACGGATGGACAGACGCTTGCGGATGGTCGCCAAAAGTCAGGTCCGTGGGTCCTGAATCTGTATCCGTCGGCGGCTCAGTTTTTTTGACTGGGGCGTACCGACCTTTCACACCTGCGGATACAATGCCGGCGCATTTTTTTTCTCGTCTTACAGTTCTCAATGGAGAACTAGCACTGCAGTTCTACATGGAGAACTACCAAGAGGGTTAGTTCACTTCTTTTTCTAGCCTTGTGTATGTAGCACTTTCCAGGGTTTTCAAGCTTACCGGATTACTTGTGAGGTTTTTACGAGATGGATAAAAGCAAAAACAATTCTTGGAGTTCCATCTCAACCTACCATAACTGAATTCAATTGGACAAGATGCTGTGTACTGAGGAAAATTATTGACGACGAGTCCAAACGAATCCAAGCAGAACACCTAAGAAGGAAATGGATTAGGATATCATTTCCTGGTGGTCTTACTACTGCATAGTACACAGACATGAATCCGTGTTGGCTTAAAAAGAAAACAAAAAAGTTCTCTTTTTAAACGAAGTCATCGGAGTACAACGATTCTCTGGCTTCGATTGGACGCTGGAATGCTGGATCGGGCGCGTAGTGCGCGCCCAATCCAATCATCGTACTGTGATCTCACTGGCATGTGGGGCCATAGACTTGCGGGCCCTATGTAAGCGACTCCCCATTCGTTCGTTTTCGGCTGGTTGGTTGTCTCAGCATCCATGGCTGTCAGTCAGCCTGTCACCCATCAGAGCGGCCGATTCGCTGAGCTCTGCAGGCTCGAGGGCACGGCCGTCTTGCTCTATAAAAACACGGCTGCTCACATTCCCCTCTCGCCGTTCGCTCCCTTCCAATCTTCCATCGATCCAAATTCCAAATTAGTCCGGTGCCATGGCAACGCAGTACATCAAGCTTGTCATCTTCGCCGGCTTCTCCGTCGCGTTCGGCGGCCTCTTCTCCCTCGAGGCATTCCTCGCCTCGCGGAGCCAGGCCCCACCAAGCCACGCCGCCGAAACCGCCGCTGGCGCCGTCCTCCTGGCCGTCGTCGCAACCTTCACGCTCGCTTTGGCCCTCCTGTTCGCGCACGTACGCGCTCTCCGTGTCCACGCGGCCGGCGCCGGCGGAGCAGAGCACGGCTTCGCCGGGGCCCGCCTCGCCGCGGCGACCCTCGCCGCTTCAGTCGCTGTTCTCGGCGTCGGAGCCGTGCTGCGCGTCGTTGTGTAGGCTGACGGCGCCGGATGGCTCCAGATGAGGTAAAGAGAACAGATTCCCCTCCCCCCGACCTTGGCGTCTTCTTTCTGTTTGCAGTGCACTGGCTCTGACTGCGCGCGCGTATCAACTCTGAAGTCTGAACTCAGGAGGGCGCCGGGGTTGTTCCTGATATCTGCGTAACTGGGTTCCATATAGTACTTACCAATTGATCAGCAATTACACTGCTCACTGCTACAGTAGTATTTAACCCCACTGCATCTGCTATTAATTAGCTATTTAATCTTTATAAGCACTGAACTGACTCTCGAAATCTTTATCGGACTGCACTGACTCTCAGTTTTGTACTTTGTCTCTGAATGCAGCAAATTCTAATTTCGGTAAGGGTTTGCTCCTGATGTAATAACTCTGCATTTTGGAGACCTGATGCTCGTGTATTTGCTTGTTTCCAGATGCTTTTGTCTATTTGCTTGTATCCAGAGGAGATGGAGAATCTGGAGACCCACCAGTCCACCACAGTACAAAGGATACGTAACTTTGCATTTTTAGTAAGGTTAGTTGGAGTGGTCAGTTGTGTTGCTCTTCGTCGTCGTCCTGGAAGGAGCCGTCAGTTGATTTAGTTGCTTCTGTAACGGGCAGTTTTCAGTACTTCAGGTGTCATTTTAGGCTTCGTCCTAGGAGCAGCCAACTGCTTTGGGTGTTTCTTTAGGCCTCTTGTAAGTTGTATGTAAATATATGGATTGGGATCCATAGATTAGTGTTGGATCCTGGCTCTGATCCTGCACAGTTTTGATGAAATTCGAACACTATAAAACAGCTAATTGCAATGGTCTTGTTTTGTGTTTCAAACCAATATGCTGTGAGCTGCAACGATTCCCAGAGTGGGAATTTGAGGGCAAGCTTTTTTGGCTCTGAAGTTGGAACTTGAATTTTGGAGTGGACTTGTCCTGTGATCCTTTCTTTATTTCCTACAGTACTAGTAGTTTGTTGACAACCTAGAAGCCTAGAAGTTTGTTTTTATTCTCCACGTACCTGAATTTATTCCCTGTTTGGTCTGCCTTTTCTGCTTCAATCTTCTTCACTTGTTTTCTCTGGAAACCCAAGCATTTGTGAGGTGGGGACTGGACAATGGAGACTTCAATTTTCGTACAAAACTCGTTTTACATGTCTCCAAAATTCAGCCCTTCATAGTTGGATTGAAACTGAGTTGAAAAATTACTTGTCTCTGCGCCCTCTCTTTTCCTTTTGCTGTCATAATAACTTTCTTAAGAAGAACTCAGGTAACCGTTCATTTCGTAACGGTAAAAATGCAAAATATATCCAAGAATATCACTAGTAATCTAGTAGTATAGTAGTATTTATATCAACCTCTGGGAGGGAAAATGGAACAATGATTCTCCTTTCAGAATAAAGCCTGGTGCTCACCTGTTTAGGCTAACTGAATATTATTTTGTTGACCAGCCAATTCAAATCAAGTGCACACGTCAATGAACGTGAGATTAGTACCATGTGTTACTGAAAAAAACAGAGCATCCAAAATAAAATGATCTATTTTCTCGTTTAGCCATTTTACCTTGCCTTTGTGCAGGAGTGGCGCTTGGGTTTAATCTGAATTTAACTGCAAAGATGCAAGGCGAGCAGTGGAGTTTGGCCGGCGTGAGTGACCTCTGTTGTTTAGTTCGTGAGTAGTAGTGTTAGCAAGTAGAAGCCTTCCTTAGGTTGCTTAGTTTTGTAATAGAATCAAAGGCTTAAGAGGGGTGGGCGCAACACACGCGTCGTTGTAAATTTATCTATCTATCTTAATACAAAGATGCGCGACTCTCCTGCGTATTCGATAAAAAAAAGAATCTGTCAATCTGTTTGATTGCTTGCACTAGTCCTTGGTTCACCGAATGATTGTGTGACGCAGGAATGGCCGTGACGTGTGTGTGTGGCTGCACCCATGTTCCTGGTCAAAATTGAGTAATTGACGAAGCAATTACCACGTGGGATTGTGGGAAGAATTCCGCTCTGCCTTTCAGTTAGCGATCCATTGCCTCGAACCTTTTCATCTGAACTTCAGGCAACGCACTAAAAATTCCGCTGCGTTTCGCTATGCGGCCTTTTTGGGACACCATGACCTGGACGGCCCACGAGGCCCGTACGTCCACCCGTACGTGGCCGGGCCTTTTGGACCCCTGTTGGCCTGTAAGCCCACCCGTACTTGGGCCTACGAGCTATTCATGTTGAACAAATAAGCCCATGTAAGCCAGTCCATGCAAAAATTCCGCTGCTGCGCTGCGTTTCGCTATGCGGCCTTTTTGGGACACCATGACCTGAGACTCTGAATCCCTTCAGTTCTATCTCGAATTCTTTCTGTTCTTGCTGTCTTCTCCCCACATTCCTTCGAATCCTCTTCCCAGCTATCCAGGTACGTAACACATCAAGGGCAGCAAAACGGTGCGCAAAATCACCGTGCAGCAGCAGTGGTTGGGGTGCACCTGGGTCACTCGCTTGGGTTTATTACAAATTATACGCCCGTTGCTACTTCAACTTTGATCGTAATAATCCTCTCTCCATTCATATATAAGGATAGACCAAATCTTTCCTAAAATATAGCGCATGAATATTCCGTTGGATAGAACTCCCGTAACCAAACTTTCGAAAGTGATTTTTGCTTCCAGCCTGCAAGGGCTCAGGGAGAGTCAAAAGCTCAAAAAGTCACGGGTCGTCGCAGCGCTGAGCTCCCGACTCGAGCGATGTCACCGCTCTGACCTGGTAGAAGTCAACGTGTGCTATGAGATGGAGAGGACTGACTGGTCGGTACGTGCACCAGTGGAGATTTGAATAGTGTGGTCATCTCCTCCGATCCTCGATCATCTTCCTATAAGGCTATAACCAACCGCGCCAGAAACATTATCCAACTCCTCAGACCCGATCAACCTGCGTTCCACGTACTTGTTGCAAGGTAAAGGGTGATAGACGTACTGCAGAGAGAGAAAGAGCTAGTACACGTACGTGAGATCGAGTAGCCCAAGACAAGTATGAGGCCTGCATTTTTCACTATGCTTCTCCGGTTCCTGCGAGTCTTCTACTCTTCTATTACCTTTTCCTCCCTGTTATTCTCCACCGCCTCATCCCTACGGCGAGGTTTCTTCCGACGGCCATTGTCCTCGCCATGGGCGCGGCGGCGTGGTGGGCGGACCCGAGGTGCTCCAGGCCGCCGTCGGGAGGGGCGCCGTCGCTGATGTCATCGCCACCGTGCTCCTCATCTTCGCCTGCACCGGCCTTGTCCTCGGGACCTTGCTCGTGGCGCGCTTCTTCCGCATCGCACCCGCGCCGGACCTAGACACGAAGCTCTTCGCCGCCATCACGCAGACGGCGGCTCTCACCACCGTGTTCTTCGTCACCGTCTGCCTCGTCGTGATCCGGCCCATCCCTGCCAGGCTTGGTGGCGAGCACGCCTGCGCAGCTCGCTCGTGCCCTGCCTAATAACCCAACACCCTATACAAAGTTGTCCGTGCTGTTGTTAACCAGGTCCTTCTCCAAAAAAACCCACGCCTTTTTACTCCGGTCCTAGATGCTGCATGTTATTCTTTACTTCGGCTGTTCTTGCTTATGTGAAGTGGATATGATTCGTCATCATGTCCTTTTCAACACTCGTGCAAGTATGTTTGGGGGGGATAAGCTATTGCCAGTATTAGTGTGATGTACGTGCATCCCCAAGTGTAAACGGGTCTGCTGCTAAGATAATTTTGCGATGCATTCTGAAAAGATGGAATCGATTAGGGCATACTAGCAACAGGGGCTCCATCATATAGGATTCTGTTTCATGCTTGCGCTTAGTTAAAACATGATTCTTGGCATACTAACAACATAGACTCCATCATATAAGATTCCGTTTCATGCCCGTGCTTATTCCGTAGCATCGCACGGGCATTGTGCTAGTTCTTTGTCTATTCGGGATTGTTTCTGATTGCTTTAGGCCTTCAGATTTACTTTTTTTTTATCCTGCACCCAAGGTGTTTGTCAAATCGTCTAGCTAAATTCTGTTCCTCTATCTCATACTTTTGACATGCTTTGTTTGCTTGTCTCATCAAATATATTGCAAGCAATGAAATTATACTGCACGTGACATGTCTTGTGTTCAGCATACATTGTGTCCAGCACACAGTTGATAAGGAATAATATATTAATACACTTAAATATGGTACAAATATTTAGCTTAAGATGATATGAAAATTAATTAGACAAAACATCTACAAAAGATAGAGGTAAAGTTCCAATCTGATAGGTGGAGGCTACCATACCAAAGTCATTCATCCAACCAATCTTGTATCGTCCTGCACCATTTCATACGAGCAACCAAACAAAATCATGTATCATACTCCCTCCGTCCCACAATATAAACATTTTTCGATTTTCGTGTATCACATTTAACCATCCGTTTTATTAAAAAAATTTGTGAATATATTATTTATTTTGCTATGACTTGTTTTATCATTAGGTATACTTTAAATGTGACTTATTTGTTTTATATTTTTATAAATTTTTTTGAATAAGACGGATGATCAAACGTGATGTTTGAAAGTCAACAAATGCTTATATTGTGGGACAGAGGGAGTACTATACAGACAACTAAACACCATACTTGTACCATCTCATTCAGGATCATCCTATACACATGAACCATCTCATGCATGTTCCATTTGATTCAAGCAACCAAACGCTACCTAAACCCGACCTACCCTACCTAGGGGTGGTAAAGGGCCCTCACTTTTGTACTAGAAATTTTAAGGATCGGGCCGGATTAGGGCTGGACCAAAATAATACTAGTTTTTGAGCTAAATTTTGTTAGAGTCAAGTTGAATTGTGAATAAACAAACAGGTCATGATCCGTTACCACCTCTAGGTCTACGTGGTGGACAGCCCACGCTCGCTCGCGGGCCGTGCGGGTCGCGCTCTCCGCGCGAGCGCTACTGCTCGCGCCATAGCTTTAACGATTTCACAGCGAGACACTGACAACGACACGGCGGCCCAAGCCCAGCAGCACAACCACTATACGGGCCAGCATCAAGACATAGGCGGCAACAAAGGTATGAAAAGAGTGACCTGGGCCGAAGACAAAAAAAGATGGACTTACACAATAGGACACGTGTCGGTCACCAAAACGGTTAAAATACACATCAACTCCCATCCCCGCCGCCGCCGGCTTCTCCTCCTCCCCCTCTTCGCCGAAACCCTAACCCGCCGCGGCGTCCCACCCTCCGGCGACGCCGCCATGTCGAACCCGAAGGGCTCCAAGATGCTCCAGTTCGTCAACTATCGCATGCGGGTGACGATCCAGGACGGCCGCCAGCTCGTGGGCAAGTTTATGGCGTTCGACCGCCACATTAACCTCGTCCTCGGCGACTGCGAGGAGTTCCGCCGCCTCCCGCCCTCCAAGTCCTCCAAGACCACCGGCAACCGCGAGGAACGCCGCACGCTCGGCCTCCTCCTCCTCCGCGGCGAGGAGGTCGTCTCCATGACCGTCGAGGGCCCGCCGCCGCCCGACGAGTCGCGCGCCAAGGCCGCGGCGGCGGGCGGAGCCCTCGCCGGCCCGGGTGTCGGCCGCGCTGCCGGACGCGGGATGCCCACCGGCCCGCTGCTCCAGGCCGCTCCGGGGCTCTCCGGCCCTGTTCGGGGCGTTGGTGGACCCGCCCCCGGCATGATGCAGCCCCAGATCTCGCGGCCGCCGATGCCCAACCTGTCGGCGGCGCCGGTGGCGTACCCGCAGGTCGTGCGCCCGCCGCAGGGGATGCCTCCTCCGCCTATGCGGCCTGGAATGCCCCCGCAGATGCCGATGCAGTTCCAACGTCCGCCAGGCGCGCCGCCTGCTCCGTTCCCTGGGCCACCGCCTCAACAGTTCATGAGGGGACCGCCGCCGCCGATGGGTCCGCCACAGATTAGGCCCGGGATGCCAGGGCCACCTGGGATGAGGCCTGGAATGCCTCCTCCGCCGTTTGGACAGCCCAGGCCAGGGATGCCGCCTCCGCCGCCTGGCCCACAGAACCCCCCGCAGTAGCTTCTTACCTGTAAGCTCGAGTACCCTTGCATCAATAGTTGTTTATTGGTCTTTAGGGTTGAATTTTGTTTCCAGAATTGGTGCCATGGTTATATACAAACAACAACAACAACAACATAGCCTTTTGTCCCAAGCTAGTTGGGGTAGGCTAGAGGTGAAACCCAAAAAGTCAAAAAAAAAAGTTAGAGGAAAGCAGAAAAGAAAGCAAAGATCACGGCTCAGGCACATTAATTGCTAGTCTCCAAGCGCTCCTATCCATAGCTAAATCCTTAGAGATATTCCACTCTTTAAGGTCTCTAATAACCGACTCGTCCCAAGTTAGTTTGGGTCGTCCTCTACCTCTCTTAACATTATTGGCCCGCTGTAGAACCCCACTACGCACCGGCGCCTCAGGAGATCTGTTATACGCACCGGCGACTCGTCCCAAGTTAGTTTGGTGCCATGGTTATATGTGCCAGATTTTTATTGTCTCGTATGATGCTTAGTTTATGAGATCTGTTTGTTTATTGCTTATTGTTGGTATAGTTGAATGTGTGGTTCTGACCTACGACAGTTTCATGAGTGGGATGGCATTATACATTGATACTTATCAGTCATACTTTTTGTGCCCTCAAATATACACTCTGGTAAACATTATCACCTGCTCACAATCAAATGGCATCTAATTTAGCAACAATGACTAGCTCATACAATTCCGTGCTACCTTGTGTTGTGAAGTCAACTCTGATGTCTGACCTAAGAACCATTCCCGTTACTACAATCTGCAAGGGTAATGCAATTATGATCTCGTGGAAGCAATTTTCCTTTGCCCTCTTACAGGATTTGTGAATTTGCTTGCTGCTCTTGTACCTCTATGCTTATAAACTCCTTTTTTTTGGTACCTTCTGATTTTAATTTTACTATAAGTATAGTTTGCAAGTGCCACATTGAAATGACATTAGCTAACATTCAACTAAATTAGCGATTGCTGATAGTTTTAGTTTGCTGCTAGCTAACTTTGAGTTCATTTATGTTATTTTAAGTATATGTCTGAAGGTAGCTGTCATGGTGGTTTCATTAAGGTGCTGTCTTTCTGCCTTTTGTTTCTGGGCAGCTTGTACCATGCAATTTGATGGAAAAGTATGTGTTATCAATTAGGTAGTCACTTTCTCAGATATGTTTGATTTGAATGAAGATGCTGGGCTTCCTACTCTTCTTGGCATAGGAGCTTATCTAGGCAGTATCATTCATCACACAAGCTTATTTGGATCACTCATTTTTCTCTGATAATCTGATTAAAATTTGGCATGCTAGGATTAGGTCAGCTCTTTGATTTAGTGTTGAATCTACTGTAACTGTTTGGAATTTAGAATTTAGGACCATATCTGATGTTAGTAGCACAAAATTACTCTTAATATCTCTTGTTAGTCTGCACGAGCATTTATCACTCATCTTTTTTTTTATTATTATCACAGAGTGCTGAACCATTGTCTTTGAATGACCATACAGCTTCTGAGTAGTTATATGTCTAAGCAGTATGGTGAACTAACAGGTATCCAATGATTCTGTCCATTGTAACTTTAGATCAATTTCTTGTTTTGCCTGCCTTTATGTGTGCAGTATTCATGCTTATGTATGCTGGCATATCTTCTGTCCAGGTGCAATTCGTTATGCATGAACATAAATTCTAGAGAGATCACATGACAATAGTGAACCACATGATATAGTTTGTGTTGGGATGCTTTAAACCTTTATGGTCTGTGTGGATATAGCGGCCTACGGTACAAACATCCCCTGAAAACCGTGTGGTCTATGACTTAATCTGTGGCTGTAGGGTAGGTAAAACTGTAAAGCAGCGTCCAGCTGCGTCTCTTCGGTTGCTTGTACCTGAACCTAAACAACAATTCTACTCAAACTTGAATCTGGAGATTATTGAGCAAATCCATGTGATGCTTAGTGTTATTGGTTTCTTTGCATTGTCTGTTTATTTGCAAGATATAGTAGATTTTCATTTGCATATAATATGATAAAATTCTGTATGCGCTTTGTGCTGACTTTGCGGATCTTCTGCCCACAGGGATAAGCTTCTTGCAGATGCACTATGGAAGATTTTTTGTATCGCGAGAAAGTACCATAACCTCAGCTATGGAAGACATGCCGGTGTCTCATATCCTGCATTAGTTTCGTTTCAGTATTGTGAGAGAAGAGAACCTTGTCGGCGTGTACCACTCATCTTTTGATGTGAGAGGGAACCTTGTTCTGATGCAATTGTACGTAAAGTGGCCAGGGCTTGTCTTAACTGTTTGGTTGTCAAGATAGATATGAATAGCTTGTTTCATCTCTGTCTGAAGTTTGTACCCTTTGGTACCGGATGTGCGAGCACTGCACTCCGCTTGTTACTTCGGTGACCTTCTCTAGGATGATTTGACTGATCTCGTGAGTTGATTCAAGTTGCTTAAGCCCTTGGGCCTTGTTTAGTTCCCAGTCAAAGTTGGCATTTTGTTGTTAATGCGTCACTATACCATTTCGTTTGTATTTGTGAGTAATTGTTTAAACATTAGTTAATTAGGTTTAAAATGTTTGTTTCGTAAAGTATAATAAAATTGTGTAATTAGTTTTTGATTTTATCTATATTTAGTACTCCATACCTGTGATGTGAATCTGCATAGTGGAATCGGGTTTTGGGGGGGGGGGGGGGAAGTTGGGGAGAACACAGTGAATCTTCTTTTTGCAGAGCTATAATCTTGTGATTGTTCATTCAAGCAACATCATCAAGCAACATAACTTAGAGGTGTCCATTAATCATATGCAATTATCCCAAACACTACAGTACTAGTCTACAGCGATGCGTTGAGCCAGAAAATGGCTGTAACGGATGCCGCTTGGAGTAACAAATACGGAGTAGCTATGAAGGCAAGAATGCCAGATAGCTCGTAGTAATTAAGCATAGCTGATGAAGGTAATCCCTGTCGAAGAAGATGGCCACTCCAGCAGAGCCGGATGTCGCTGAAAATGCCATGGTCCCGACGATCTGCAACAAGCACGCGCACATAAGCCGGCCATTTGCCATTTTAGATAGGTGCTGTTTCAAAGAAGAATTTATCTAACAAGCAGTAAGAAGTTTTTACCCAATCGCCAACCAGAAATGCTCGGAGAAGGCCTTTGCTTGCAGCAGATCCGGGTGGTTCTTAGGAAGGAGATGTCAACGCATGCCATCGTCAATTAAGCTCCAAACGAGCTGCACAATCATAGCAGGCATCATGTACCTGCGTAAAAAGCAACGCAACGCGATGAGAGATCTCAAAAAGAAAAAGAAAAGAAAAGAAAAGGCAGGCCGGTTGAGATGATACACCTGTAATGCACTGCTCCCTCCGTCCCAAAATATAAGATCCTGAGGGTCAAACTCAAGAACAGTGAGAGAAAATGACCTCCATACCTCTTATTTTACACTACCCACTAACTCTCCATCTACCCACCAACCTTATTTATTTTTATCATATCCCTACAGAACCATATATTTTAGTACAAATTTAAACTCTTCAGGACCTTATATTATGGCCGTAGCCGATGCCGCTTGGAGTATAATAATGAAGAAAGCAAGCCTTAGGCCCCATTTGGTTACGATGATTAGAGTCTAGTTGATTGATGATCGGATGTTTCTGATAATTTATAGGATTTATGTTTTTTTCTAGCGCTTCTCGTGAGGATTAACATAGAGACTTTAAAAGGAGCCTCCAATTAGTAGTAATAATAAGATTTGTTGCATATTCACTTTCAAGCTTATGCCATCATATATATAAACTTTGCACTCAGCTGGATTACTAAACATTTTTTGGCAGTCTCGATTCCAGCCAAAATGTCAACCCTGGTAGCAATGTATTTCCCAAGTGATATCAATGTATGTAGTAGCATGATTTTATTTTGGCGAATTCTCTATTTTCTTTTCCTCCGTGCTCTTCGATCTCCATCGCTTCATCCTTAGGCTTTGTTTGGCAACTAGAGAATTGGAGTGGATTGGAGGATTTGGAGTGGAGCAATTTCCCCTATAAATCAAAATCTCCCTAAATCCACTCCAATCCCCCTCGATCCTCTCTCCAATCCACCACTTCCCAAACAAAGCCTTAGTGAGCATTCTTCCGTTCTCGCCGTGGGTGGCGCGGTGGCAGGCACAGGCAGGCCAAGATGATCCGCCTCTTGTTGGACACCGCCGGAGAAAGCTCCGTCGCCGACATCATCGCCTGCGTGTTCCTCGTCTTCGCTTACACAATGCGATAACTCGACCAAGTTCGGCTGAAACGTAGGACCAGGCATCAATCTGTAGCTAGATTGGACCGATCAATGAAAGCACCTTGCTTCATGACTTTTCTCAGCCAATTAAATTAAACAACTGACCTGCTTCCTCTCGACTAGTACGAACGAAACATTTCAATAATACAGATCGAGAAGCTCCTTTTCTAGACTCTTTCCTTGTCCTCCTTTTTTAGGAGTAGCTGCTGTTTATGTCAGCCCCAGCAAGAACATTTTCCAAGGATCTAATTTTCAGCGCAAGAATAGAAAGGAGGGAGGGTCGAAATGAGTTTCTCGGCATTGCAAACTGTGGATCAGGCCCGGGGGGGGGGGGGGGGGGGGGGGTGTAAACCATTCCATATATTAATGTCAGCAAGTGAAAAGTTCTTTTCCGCTCAGGTGAACTTGTGCAGATGTTTCTTCATAAAAATCACATCACAGTTTCTTGATTTCAACACTCTATAATTAATTACTCAGAATCAAGCCAAGATGTAATGGTCTGCAATTCTGCATTGTGCTTGCAACCACAACTCGTTGAACTAAGCACGACTTTCTTACCAGCTACCATGCTGAAAGACCCGAACTATGGAACCTGCACCCTAGCTTGCGTTCAGGATTTGGTCGGAGGGGAAACAGGCTGCTGTTGTCCACGACCATTATTCGCATACCCAAATCAGATGAACAGGACGCACGAAGCATACAAGTATGATCAAGTGCATTTTCATTACCGATCGAGAAAGTTCAAAGCTATGATCGACCAGCTGCAATAACAGTGCTGACAGTGCTATTCTCACGTTCGTTCGGTCTCGGTGGCATCTATCTCAGGCGGCGGCGACGGGGGGTCGATCGGGGTGGGTGGTCCTTGAAGAAGCCGAGGAGGAGCTCGTTGACCTGCTCGGGGAACTGCTCCTGCACGAAGTGGCTCCCCTCCGGGATGTAAGTGATCTTGAGATCCGGCGCGAAGGTCTCCATGGCGCCGCTCTTCATCGCGGCCTCGAACCACGGGAACTTGGGGCAGTAGTCCTTGTCCCCCATCACCATGAACACCGGGACCTGGAACCTGGCGTCCAACCTGTTGGGAATCCTGTGCAGAGCCCTGCCCAACGTACAATCCATGGAATTGAAGAAGCTCGTTGCATTTGAGACGCACTCTTTGTACGTGTTCGACACATGACAGTACTGTTCGATCACTACCTACCTGTATGGCATCTGCAGAGGGTAGCGGAAGCCGGACTTGTGGTTGTTGGGAATATGCCCAAGAGACAACTGGATTCGATCCACTAGTCTTAATGGGCCACAAATGTTGTGAAGCCCATTACCAGGGGAAGGGGTGCTTTATTTATTAGTCCCATATTGCTAATGGAACATGGTGTGAAGAATTTCATCCAAATAAATAGAGACCAAACCCCTCCTGAGAAAGATATGACTTCCAAGCAATAGTTGCTTTTCTCCCCCATCGTGCTCGTGGACCTAGCAGTCCGGTGCGCGACGTTTCAATCCTCGTACGTGTGGATACCTCGGAGGTGCTGCGCTTGGAGCACAAGGACGAACCGCACGTGCAGGACCAGACGGACGTAAGCAACTGCACTGCACTGCCACTTCGACGCGTTCGTCTACATCGAGACGGCTTCCGCTGCAACTGCGCGTCAAGTGGTAACAATCCGTGATCTATAACTGCTGCTGTTCCTATTTTGGGTGAACGAGTTTTTGTGTGAGCTAGCGTAGCTTCCATCGTTTCCCTACAGTGGTACCAGAGCCGTAGCTGTTTCGTTATAGATTCGGATATATGCATATAGAGATATGCTTGGTTGTAGATTGGTCTCTGATCGGTTCGTGATCTCCACTATGATGGTAGTGTAACGAATTACTCCTACCGGTCGGAATTCCGCCACCGGAGTTAAGTGATACACACAAACCCAGTTATGGTGAGATATAGACCAATTGGATTGGTCGAATCGAACTTAGATCAATGACCGCGTCGCATGTCGATATACGACGATGTTGACTAGGATTCACTATGATGGTGGTGTAACGAATTACTCCTACCGGTCGGAATTCCGCCACCGGAGTTAAGTGATACACGTAAACCCAGGCATGGTGAGATATAGACCAATGTGATTGGTCAGATAGAATTTAGGTAAATCGTAGGTCCGCTCAGGAACGGCAGACGGTCCGCACAAGAACGGCGGACGGTCCGCAAGTGAGCGGCGGACGGTCCGCAAATACAGTCGGAATTTTGACAGAAGCGTTTTTCCAGCGTTCCAGAGGGTCGGACGGTCCGCCAGAGCAGGTCGGACAGTCTGCAAGGGAACAACGGACGGTCCGGCGAAATTAAAATTTTGAAAAACGATCCCTCAAAAATTGTTTAAGTTCTAAATGTCCTCCCAACTAAATCTTGCACCATCACATGTCTTGTACAATTAGTGGTGGGTCTATGAAATTAGGGTGCCACTAGTTTTCCTTGACTAGATGGGTTTGTATCGGATACTTACTCGCATAAGGAGTTGGTTAACTTAAACAAGGTCATCTTAACGGTTAAGGACCTTGGGACATAAAGGTTGGACGCCGAGACATAGAGATGTCAACCAACAACAGGAGTCATATAAGATATGATTAGCAAGAGTTGCTTACCGATCTACCATGTCTTCTAGCGGTGATGCTAAAGCTCACTAGTCGACTTGTTAGTTGTGGATCCTGAATCACTAAAATATCAATGGAGGGATATTGATTTTAGTGGGAGTAAATTCCGTTAAATTGTTTAATGTATTTTACTCTGTCATAGATACATTGTCTTAGTATTTTGCATTATTTTCTGTTGTAGATCAATGGCACCTAGCACACCGTTTTCTTTGCGTTCGATCCTTGAGAAGGATAAGTTGAATGGAACAAATTATGCGGATTGGATCCGAAACCTTAGAATTGTTCTCAGGGCTGAGAAAAAGGAAGAAGTTCTAGACACCCCATTACCAGTTGAGCCTGATGATAACGCAACTCTTGCTGAGAAAAATGCTTACAAGAAGGCATGTGATGCCAATCTTGAAGTGAGTTGTCTTATGCTTGCTTGCATGGAACCCGAGCTGCAGATGCAGTTTGAGACAAACCATGAGGCGCATGATATGATCGAGGCGCTCAAGGATATGTTTCAAACTCAGGCCAGGACTGAAAGGTTCAATGTCTCAAAGGCCTTTGTGGAAACAAAGCTAGCAGAAGGCGCAGCTGTAGGGCCACATGTGATCAAGATGGTTGGTTACTCCCAAAGGTTGGAGAAGCTAGGCTTCCCACTTGGCCCAGAGTTAGCCACCGATTTTATTCTAGCATCACTTCCGCCTAGCTTTGGGAACTTCATCTCGAACTACCATATGCATGGGGCGGAGAAGGGATTGAATGAGTTATGTGGCATGCTCAAGACGGCAGAGGTTGATATCAAGAAAAGCGCTAGCAGCAGCCATGTGATGGCCATCCAAAACAGGCCTAACTTCAAGAGGAAGGGCAAATCTTGGAAGAAAAAGAGCAAGGCTAAAGATATGATCTCTCAGCCAAGCTCTACGCCCCAGACTGAGTCTGGACCAGCTGCAGAAAAGAAGGAGTGCTTTTATTGTAAAGAAATTGGTCACTGGAAGAGGAATTGCAAGAAGTACCTGGCTTTTCTGAAGAATGGCGGTAGTAAGAGTACTTCCGCATCAGGTACACATGACATTAATATTACAGACATTTTTCTCGCTGAATCTTCTATTAATTCCTGGGTATTTGATACCGGATCGGTTGCTCATATTTGCAATTCGATGCAGGGATTAGTAAGAAGTAGAAGCGTGGGAAGAGGCGAAGTTGATTTCCGCGTGGGCAATAATGCAAGAGTTGCTGCTTTGACCGTCGGGACGATGCAACTCCACCTTCCGTCAGGATTTATCATGGAATTGAATAATTGTTATTTTGTTCCTAGTTTGAGTCGAAACATTGTATCTCCCTCATGTTTGATGAAGGATGGTTATACATTCGCGAGTAAAGACAATGGTTGTGTGATCTCAAAGAATGGCATGTTTGTGGCTCTTGCATCCATTGTGAATGGATTGTTTATTTTAAATCTTGATGATTCACCTATATGTAATATAATTGCTAAAAGGCCTCGGCTAAATGATTTGAATCCTACCTATATGTGGCATTGTCGTTTGGGTCATATAAGTGAGAAGCGCATGAAGAAGCTCCATTCTGATGGACTTTTAACTTCGTTTGATTTTGAATCATACGAGACGTGCGAAGCTTGTTTGCTAGGCAAGATGACCAAGGCACCTTTCACAGGTTTTCCTGAGAGGGCGCAAGACTTATTGGAACTCATACATACTGATGTATGTGGACCAATGAGCACGACAGCTCGGGGTGGATTTCAGTACTTCATAACTTTCACTGATGATTTTAGTAGATATGGCTATGTCTACTTAATGAAGCATAAGTCAGAGACTTTTGAAAAGTTCAAAGAGTTTCAGAATGAAGTTGAAAATCAGCGTGGTAAGAAAATTAAAGCCTTGCGATCAGATCGTGGAGGCGAGTATTTGAGCCACGAGTTTAGCACTCATCTAAAGAGTTGCGGAATTGTTCCACAGCTAACGCCACCTGGAACACCTCAGAGGAACGGTGTGTCCGAGCGACGTAATCGAACCTTGTTAGACATGGTGCGATCAATGATGAGCCAGTCAGATCTACCGTTATCATTTTGGGGTTATGCTCTAGAAACAGCAGCTTTCACACTAAATAGGGTACCATCTAAGTCCGTGGAGAAGACACCATATGAGATATGGACTGGCAAGACTCCTAGTTTGTCTTTTCTGAAAATTTGGGGTTGTGATGCATATGTCAAGCGACTTCAGTCGGACAAGCTTACACCAAAATCGGACAAGTGCATATTCGTGGGATATCCAAAGGAAACAATTGGATATTATTTCTACAACCGATCAGAGGGCAAAGTGTTTGTCGCTAGGAACGGTGTTTTCTTGGAGAAAGAGTTTCTCAACAGCGAGAAAAGTAGACAGAAGGTGTATCTTGAAGAAATTCGAGATGAGCCTATGAGGCAAGACTTTACGAGTGATGCTAATGTAGCAGAACAAGTTGAGACACCTGTGGTAAGAGAAGAATCGCCACAACCACGAAGGTCGGAAAGGCCACGTCGCGCTACACGGAAAATGAATCTCCAAGTTACGGGAGAGCGCGACATATTGTTGATAGACAACGATGAGCCTAGGACCTATGCAGAAGCTATGATGGACCCAGATTCCGAGAAATGGCAAAGTGCCATGATATCCGAGATAGATTCCATGGGGCAAAATCAAGTTTGGAACTTAGTTGACCCGCCTGATGGTGTGAGACCCATCGAGTGCAAATGGATCTTTAAGAGAAAGAGAGATGTAGACGGAAATGTTAACGTCTATAAAGCACGACTTGTTGCAAAAGGTTTTCGACAAGTTCAAGGAGTTGACTACGACGAGACATTCTCTCCAGTAGCGATGCTTAAATCTATCCGGATCATTCTAGCAATAGCTGCGTATTTCGATTATGAGATATGGCAAATGGATGTCAAAACAGCTTTCCTCAATGGGAACCTAGAGGAGGATGTATACATGATACAACCAGAAGGTTTTGTCGATCCAACTAATGCTGGAAAATTATGCAAGCTTCAGAAATCAATCTATGGATTAAAGCAAGCATCTCGGAGTTGGAACCTTCGTTTTGATGAGGTAGTCAAAGGGTTTGACTTCCGGCAGAATGAAGAAGAGGCTTGTGTTTACAAGAAGGAAAGTGGGAGCTCTGTTGTATTTCTAATCTTGTATGTGGATGACATATTGTTGATTGGGAATAATATTCCTATGCTAGAATCCGTTAAGACTTCGCTGAAAAATAGTTTTTCTATGAAGGACTTAGGGGAAGCTGCATACATTCTGGGCATAAGGATCTATAGGGATAGATCAAGGAGGCTTATAGGATTAAGTCAAGATACTTATATTGACAAGGTGCTGAATCGGTTCAGCATGGAACAGTCCAAGAAAGGGTTCTTGCCTATGTCACATGGCATACACCTCAGCAAGACTCAGTGTCCTACGACGACTGATGAGCGGGAGCGCATGAGTAAGGTTCCTTATGCTTCAGCAATTGGATCCATCATGTACGCCATGATAAGTACTCGTCCAGATGTCTCATATGCTCTAAGTGTTACGAGCAGACACCAGTCTAATCCAGGTGAAAGTCACTGGACAGCGGTGAAAAACATTCTTAAGTACTTTAGAAGGACTAAAGATGTGTTCCTAGTCTATGGAGGTGAGGGAGAGCTCATTGTAAAGGGTTACACTGATGCTAGTTTCCAAACTGATCCAGACGATTCAAAGTCGCAATCAGGATTTGTGTTCACAATAAACGGTGGTGCTGTAAGCTGGAAAAGTTCTAAGCAAGATACTGTGGCTGATTCTACAACGGAAGCAGAGTACATCGCAGCTTCGGAAGCGGCGAAGGAAGGTGTTTGGATGAGGAAGTTTCTCATTGAGCTTGGTGTGTTTCCCAATGCATCTAGCCCATTGGAACTCTACTGTGACAACAATGGGGCAATTGCACAGGCTAAGGAGCCAAGGAATCACCAGAAAAACAAACATGTACTGCGGAAGTTTCACCTCATTCGAGAGTTCGTTAGACGTGGTGAGATAAAGATATGCAAAATACATACGGATTTGAATATTGCTGATCCTTTGACAAAGGCTCTTCCACGGCCTAAACATGAATCACACACGAGAGCTATGGGTATTAGATATCATTTAGATTAGCTCCAGTGTGAGTGGACAATGTTTTGTATCTATGATATATTGTTTATTTATTGAATATCCATGAAAGGCAACTTGTATATGATTAGCAATTATGTGAATTGTTTGTGAAACTCAATACTTGTATGGTTATTCAAAAGGATTGTCCCTAATTTGATTAGCACATGTATTAGTTGATGACTATGTTTCACAAGTCATGGACATGGAGATGTCAAACTAATAATGTGGGCACATGTATGACATGGGGCTGGACTGACCCAGTTTGAGACTTGTTTATCTCTTCTTCACAACGCGTATGCTTTGTCCTTAGACCTGAGATTGTCGTATGTACTCAAGATGTGAATTGACCTACTTAGGGACTACCAAACGCTGCACCGTAACTGGGTAGTTATAAAGGTGGTTTTCGGGTTTGTCAGGAAGCATGCTGTGAGGCATGGTCAATCAAGATGGGATTTGCCCCTCTCTATACGAGAGAGATATCTCTGGGCCCCTCGAGTGATCGGATCAAGAAATGCATGGCCGTGCTAGGTTAAGTGTTAACCTCTTGAAGGATCTGACTCACAGTTTCGAGAAAGGGAGGTCTTACTTGGAGTTAGACCAAATATCGTGAGGCAAAGGGAATAGCTTGTACGTGATGTTGTGGTGGTTCGTCTGATATGATCTTTACGTATTCATGGGAGTTGACACGTCTTGCTAGAGGCCGCTATCAACTATTGGAACGAGTAGGAGTACTCGAACCATGTCTATGTGTACGTGAACCCATAGGGTCACACACTTAAGAGGTTTGGAACACTGAAAACTTGCTTATGAGATTGTCTCTAGTGCAAGTGGGAGATTGTTGGGAATATGCCCAAGAGACAACTGGATTCGATCCACTAGTCTTAATGGGCCACAAATGTTGTGAAGCCCATTACCAGGGGAAGGGGTGCTTTATTTATTAGTCCCATATTGCTAATGGAACATGGTGTGAAGAATTTCATCCAAATAAATAGAGACCAAACCCCTCCTGAGAAAGATATGACTTCCAAGCAATAGTTGCTTTTCTCCCCCATCGTGCTCGTGGACCTAGCAGTCCGGTGCGCGACGTTTCAATCCTCGTACGTGTGGATACCTCGGAGGTGCTGCGCTTGGAGCACAAGGACGAACCGCACGTGCAGGACCAGACGGACGTAAGCAACTGCACTGCACTGCCACTTCGACGCGTTCGTCTACATCGAGACGGCTTCCGCTGCAACTGCGCGTCAAGTGGTAACAATCCGTGATCTATAACTGCTGCTGTTCCTATTTTGGGTGAACGAGTTTTTGTGTGAGCTAGCGTAGCTTCCATCGTTTCCCTACAGTGGTAGTGCTCGGCGTAGGCGTCGAGGTCTTCCTCCGTGAACCACGTACTCCGGCAGGGGCGTGGACGGCCCGGCGAGGTCCATGATCTCCTGCCCTTCCCCGGCGACGGGGATCTCGGCGCGGGCGAAGAGCACGTAGACGGTGCGCACCACGCGCCGCGCGTCGTGCCGGCCGAAGTCGGCCTCCGCCCTGCAGGGCTCCCGCCAGCGCCGGATGTAGAAGCCCTCGGGCATGGCGGTGTCCATGGACACGGCCGGGGCGGGGCTGAAGGGGATGCCCAGGGACACCACGCCGCGGGCGCGGCCCGGGTGGCGCAGCGGCAGCTCGTACGCCGGCTGGGCGCCGAAATCCTTGCCCACCAGGAACGCCTTTGGGACGTCGAGGGCGTCGAGGATGGCGAGCACGTCGGCGACGAGGTCGTCCCAGGAGGCGATCTCGTGCTCCGGGGGCTGGTCGGAGAGGCCGTAGCCGCGCCAGTCAGGGACGATGGCGCGGTACCCGGCGGCGGCCACGGCACGCATCTGGTGGCGCCAAGAGTACCATATCTCCGGGAAGCCGTGCAGGAACACCACCGTCCCTAGCTCACCTAGCAGGTAGAGACGAACAAATCAAATCAATCACAGGCCCCGGCTGCTTGCTCCGTCGTTGGACGGCCAGCAATGTTTGTGACAAGACTGACCGACCTTTGCCTAGTTGGGCGACATGGATGTTGAGCCCGCGGATGGGGAGGTGGGTGTGCTCGATCTCCTGCGCCATTGCTGTGCGCGCACGCCCTTGCATGCAAGGAAGTACTAGTAACCAAAGCCATCAGGGATAGGATAGGACTCGCCTGGAAGTGGGAGCCCTGCCCATCCTGCCATGGTCGCGGCCGGGCTCCGGCGTGCACACACGGCACCACCGGGCTGCCACGCATATATGCACGGGATCATGGGAGGGCCCGATCGAGGCCACGCACACACTCGGCAGCAGGCCGGGCCCACCCTCTTTTATTCCCCTCGTTGGCGGTGAGGGTTTTGCTTGCGGCCCTTGTCTAAGGGCTCTTTTGGCAACACGCTCTCCCGCCAGGATCCGCGCCCAGAAATCCGGCCGACCTGTATACTCACTCCGTCCCAAAACAAGTGCACTTCTAGCTTTTGGACGGGTCAAACAAATTTAATTTTGACTGAACTTATAACAACGAATATCAACATTTAGATTTCCAAATAAGTTTCCTATGAAAATATATTATATAATAAATCTAATAATACTTATTTTTAATTATAAATATGAATAACTTTTGGTATAAATTTGGTCAAACTTAAAAACGTTTGACTCCTCGAAAAGCGAGAAGTGCACTTATTTTAGAACGGAGGGAGTAGACCGGGCGCGCTTCCCCGGGATGCTGGGGCCAAACCAGCCCTAAAAGTATTTATACATACTCCGTACATGTCATCAGGACAGGACGTCGGTAGCGGAGAAGAGAGGCCTCTGGAGAGGAACTCGGCGGCGACGAGAGCCATAGCTAGGGCATGGAATTTGGGGATATTGTTAGGAGATCCAACACTATCCCCAATTCCCTGGCTGGCTGTAGACTCTCTGGTTATATCACTCCACTATGTTTTCACGTCATCAAGAGCACAGAGCAGCAATACGCCAATACGGAGTAGCAGCTAATTAAACCTGTCTACTCCAGCAGCTTACAGGTCGGGCGACATCTTTGTTTGACTACGCCGAAATTTGGCCCACTTTGGACATACACCTCGAGGCGCATAGATTTGGCCCAGCTAAACAGATAGTACCATGTGGATTCAGGACCTGCATATGTTGAATATGATGCACCACTCTTTCCTATCCTGGGTGTGTCTGGATCACTAGAAAAGTTGGTCGAAAAGTCACATCGGATACTGTAGCACACATTAACACATTTTCGTTTGTTTGTGTTAATTGTTGTCCTATCATGACCTAACTAGCAAGGTAGCCCGTGCAAATTTGCGCGGGTAGCTAGTCTTTTATACTATCATATTTATGTTCTTTAATTTAAATATAATTTTATTTAAATATTTGTTGCGGTTTAATTGATCAGAACGTCATAGCATGAATGAAAGCTTAAGGAAGGAGGAAAATCAAATATAGAGGGTAATTTATCACATTAGAAAAATGTAATGAGAACTTAGGCTGCGGTAACCAATGGATGCCTATCATGGTTATGGATCAATTTTTTGTCTGTTTCCTCCTCCGGTAAAAGATGGAGTAATATATAGACATGTTTGATGTCCGATCTAGTGAATGATCAACAATAGTTTACAGTTGCATAATTGTATCGGACATTAAGAGAAGCATTTCTTTGCCTAGCCTATTGTTACTCAACTTCCATGTCAACACATGTGCACGGCAAGCACGTCCATCGTAAAATCCATAAGACACCTGATTTTTTACTCGTTAATGAAGACCATCAAACAACAGGTTTGAGTGTGGGCAAACCTTTTGATGATCTTTCATGAGTGTTGAGCATGTCCATGGTGATGATCAATCCGGGCAGCGATTCACTCCCTTCGGATATAGAGAATTTTTCTTTCTCATTGTGTTCACAACATTGGTGAACGCACTAAATCTAAGCACCTTTCATCAGTTAAATATGTAAATCAATGTGATGTCCTCCGCACAATGTTGAACACTACACCACTTCAGTTTCTCTGCTTTGTTTTTCCTCTCTCTGCTCCTTTTTTACACCAACTCGTTAACAAAGACCATCAAATGGGTTTGAACGCGGATAACCTGTTTGATGATCTTCGGATAGGGAGAATCGTTCTCTCCCGCTGTGCTCACGACCTTGTTGAACGCCCTAAATCCGAGCACCTCTCATCAGATACATGTGCGGATCGACGTGTTGTCATCTGCTCATTGTTGAATGTTGCCTCCTATATAGAGGAATTTTGTAGGGCACATAGGGCTTCAGGTTGTTTGCACTCGTCATACTCTATTCTCATCTACCAAAAAAATATTCCTGTCTAGTCATTGAGATTCTCTCGTCTATATCAATTTTTCTGCACCAATTATTCTCTATATCTAATGCTCTATACCAACTACCAACACATGAGCCCACTCATCTCCTTTTCTTTCATCGCGCCACCACTCCCTCTCTCCCACTCTATCTCTCTCCCTCTATCTCCCCCTCTCTCCAGTGGTTGCAGTGGTGGCGAGGGGTGCTGGTCAGCCCGACAGGCACCCTTCAGCCCCGCTGGCCTCCAGCGGCGCACGGAGGGACCGGCCCCGAACATCGAAGACGGACGGGTGCCTCCCGTAGCGGCGACGACGATGGACAACCACGCAGCGATGGCGAAAGACTCCCGCGGCGGTCACGGAGGCCGCACGACGGCGGTGGAGGGCTCCCGCGGCGGCCGCGAACGGCCACACGACGACGGTGGAGTCGTGGAGGCCTCATACGGCGGCCACGGACGGCTGCGCGGTGGCAACATTGGATGGCTTGCACGACGAGTGGACCCCGAACATCGAAGACGCTCGGGCGGCTCCCGCAGCAGCGACGACGGCAGACGATCACACGGCGACGGCGAAAGACTCCCACGGCGGACGCGCGGCGGCGATTTGAGGGCTCCCGCGGCGGCCACGAACAGCCATGCTGTGGCGGTGGAGCCTCGACTGGCATCCTTCAGCCCCGCTGGCCTCCAGTGGCGCACGAAGCGGCCGGACCCCGAACATCGAAGACGCACGGGCGGGCTCCCGCAGCAGCGACGACGACGGACTATCACGCGGCAACGGTGAAAGGCTCCTGCGGCGGTCACGGAGGCCACACGTCGGCGGTGGAGGGTTCCTGCGGCAGCCGCGAACGGCCACATGGCGACGGTGGAGCCGTGGAGGCCTCGTATAGTCGTACAGTGGCCACAGACGGCTGCGTGGCGGCGACATTGGATGGCTCGCGCGACGGCTGGACCCCGAACTCTGAAGACGCTCGGGCGGCTCCCGCAGCGGCGACGACGGCGGGCGATCAAATGGCGACGGCGAAAGACTCCCGTGGCGAGCACAGACGGCCGCACGGCGGCGGTTTGAGGGCTCCCACGGCAGCCACGAATAGCCACGCAACGACGGTGGATCCATGGAGGCCTGCTGCAGCAGCCACGGACGGCTGCGCGGCGACGACATTAGATGGCTCGCGCGGCGGCCGCAGACGGCCGTGTGACGACCGCGGAGGGGTGGCGGCGGATGAAATAATATGGATCGTTAGATCTTCATTAAATCCGACGACATATATTTTTCTCTTTTTTGGATTTACGAAATAATATAGACCGTTAGATCTTTATAAAATCCGACGATATATATTCTTCTCTTTTTTAGATTAACGTGGGAATTTACGAAATAATATAGACCGTTAGATCTTCATAAAATCCGACGGTATATATTCTTCTCTTTTTTAGATTAACGTGGGAATTTCTTGGCCTCTCGGTGAACGTGGTGGCTCCTTTTAACACTGTTGTATTAATATAATAATAGATTTAATCAAAATTTTGAACAAATTTTATGAATTTTGTTGATTTCGTTGTTGATCGCAAACGAAATTATAAACCTTGGGCAGAAGCGCGTGGGACGCGTACTCGTCCCTCGCCATCGTAGCCTCCCCAAAATCACCAAACGCCCCCCGGCGTCGATGGGCTACGCGTTTCGGGCTGGCTGGCTAGAGAGTAGAGACCGGAGATTAACCCACCCCGCCTCAATAAATCCCCCCAAGGCCCCAAGAGGAGAGACACCGATCGAGCGCTCTTCCTCCGCTCTATTTGCTTGTTTTCAGTTCCGTAGGAGATAGTACTAGATACTACACACACTCTACTGATTCCCGTTACCGTTCCCCGGCTATTTCCGCAGGCCGATCATCGAAGGCGTAGCAGGATTCTTTGCCTGTGTCCTGTTTCCTCCTATTCGAGGTATATACATCCAAAACCCATTCTTGCCCGACCCCGCTTCGTTTCGATCTGTCTGTTACATTTTCACTGGTTCTGAAGGCGATTTAACTTCAGACGTGTAGTTCCTCCTACTGTTTTCAGTTCTACCTGCTCAGCTCTGTTGGATCCAATCCAACCGACAGATTTCCAATTGCTCCGGTCTCGTCCATCAATACACCACAATTTTTCTGGTGTTTAGCTACCTCTGTTCGGATTCAACTGCACGAGCTTGTTCCGATACATACCTAGCTCTCTGAACTCTGAAACAAGCACAATGATTTGCCTGGCCTTTCTTCTGCTCTGCCTCGCCGTTTCCGGCATCTACGTCCTGCATCCAGTTCTTGATTACCTGCGCGCCATCTCCCCAAGAAACCTCATACTGTCGGCCACCGCCGGCGCGGTCGCGCTCCTTGCCATTTGCATAGCATATTTTACTGGCATGATCGTTCTATTCATGCAAATCGCGTCGGCGCCACCCAGGCTAGTGTCACCGGCTGCGTTGAGGCTGTTTGCTTTCATGGCATGTGTCCTGCTTCTCCTTGTCGTCATCATCATCATCATGCCGTTCCTGCCTTGGCTGTGATCACCTGTCAAAATTGCAAAAGAAATGGTCCAGTCATGAATGAATTCAGTGTTGTGGGAATTGTGTGTTGTGACTTGTGAGATCTCTCTGTGCACTAAGTTGCCGGCCGGTGACGATGTGGGTAACTGAAGCTGCAATCCCCCGTGAACAACTAAGGAGGTTTTATGTTCTTGCTCTGTCGGAGAAGTGGAGCCTAGCTATAGCTACCGGTTGCTTGCAGTGAGCTCTGCCGTCTCGTCCTCGTGCAGTCATCGTGGTCGTATTATGGTTTGCAACATTTCCTCGTTTCCTGCTGGGCGTGAAGATGAAAATAAGCATCTGTGTGGATATTGTCCATCGAGTCCATCAACTCGATGGATTTGTTTGAATCTCATCAGTTGCATGTGCGCGTGTGTGAATCTCATCAGTTGTTTGAATCTTCACGGAAGCTTACCTGCTGGCGGAGGCTGAAGGATCGACGAACAGCGATGTTGAACGGAAGGGCCACGGAAGTTTCGCGGAAGCTCGCCGTAGAACTAATTGGCGTACGGCAAGAACGACAGCTAGCCATTTCGGCGTCGGGCGGAGACAGCAAATGTAGGCATTCCTGATTTGAGGCTAGCTGGAATTGCACTTCAAAATCTATGGTTGTGGTTTCAAAAAAACAGATAATGTTCATACCTGCTCGTTCGGCTGGCCAGTGGCTGGTGCTAATTTTTGCTGAGAGAAAAACATTGTTTGCTAATTAGTGGCCGGTGGCTGGTGCTGATTTTTACTGAGAGAAAAACACTGCTGGCTGATGGCTTATAAGCCAAGCGAACGGGGCGACTCGTACCTGGTCAGCCTTGGAAATCCACGGTCTCAATGCTCTTCCAAGCTTCTGTTAGGGTGGAATTGGGAAATGGAGAAACCATCAAGTTCTGACTGCATACTTCTATGCCGAGGGTGGATGGCATGTCATGGCTATTCAAAGTTTTGCACCATCACTTTAGAAAGCAGTAGCTCCACGATTCAGAAAGGTAAGTACTATAGCCCAGGCTCTGACAAAACGAACCAAGATATTACTTTGGGTGCACCATCAAGATAGTAAAAGAAGAGGCTTTTACACTCATTTTACGCTGGTAAAAGCTGAAAACTATGGAAGGAAAGAAATATAATGCCCGTGTTTTCCGGAATTCAGAGAAAAGTGTAAGTCGGCTGGTTATGTTGATTTGAGAAACAGGAGAGGTCTCAGCTGGCGCGAAGAAATTAAGTTGCTTTTTTTTTTCAGAAGTAATATAAGATTGGTAGTGTTCCATTCCCTCTACTAGGTTTGGTTGCACTGCTATGTAAATGGAGCTAGAAAAACAGGCTTGACGTGTACTAGTGTGTACTGTAAATTTTTTTTTTTCGTTTTCAATATAAAGATATACAGCTCTTCACGTATGCGAGAGAAATTTGGTGCTCCATTGTGCACTTCTAGTGCTCGATCTTTCTATATTGAGCGGTCACGCTCACGCAGCAGGGTCTTGCTTGGTCTACTTGTAGCAAAACGGAAAAGATGCTTCTCAGGGTTCCTAGAACAGTCAGCCTGGGCTCCGCTTCGCAGGAATCAAACACCTGACTTCCATCCACATAATAAACTGGGATAGATGATCAATCCGTCTATCTATATTTTTTTTGATAATCAATCTATCTATAATTGATGATGCGGAGATGTAGAAAAAGGGACCGCAGAACATCTATATAAGTACTAAGCTGGTCGATGTCAAGCTATCCCTGGGTATTGTTTAGGACAGCGACGAGCTGATTGCGATTGGCTCCGGGCGCGATTCGCAAATCCGGAGGAGTGACCGGGACGATGGATGGACCATGAACCTGCTCATATATTCAAAGGACCATTGATAACTCCACGTCACACGGTCAAGTTGCACCCAAAGTTTGGCAAAGCCCTCGCGCTGTGATTGATTTATAGTATTATTATTTGTTCTATGTATGTAAAAAGTATAGTATACCGGTGTGCATCGAACTTGTTTGGAGGTGTACGTCAACCATATGTCACCGAACTACTAGTTCCAGATATTTAAACCTGTTAATTGGCTTATTTAAGATGTAAAAATCTCCCTCCTGTTTACAGCGTCTGAAGCTTATTATAGAACATCATCACCACTCCAACAGAAATGTAGGCAACACAGCTAGTTATCAGCAGCAGTTGAGACGGTGACGGTAACTCTTGTGCAAATTTACTGAACATAGCTCCGAGGACGGAGCTCTCAATGCAGCAAAATGGAACTGTTGTCACTCCGGCCAGGCAACAAAGATTGCGATGCAAGTCCTGGACCAGACGAGCCAAAAGGAAGAATATGCATGGAAAACTAGACGAGCCAAAAGGCTTGCGGCTTGTTGCACCGTGGGTCCCCTCCCTCCGTTCCCACTGCGTTTCCATGTGTTCCCAGCTGCCACTTGCTCCAAAAGGAAAAGGCCGGTTGAGTCGCTACCGAATGCCATGTGAAGCTATGCATGTCAGCATTCCAGTCGCCCGATCTGGACGGAACCGAGCCATCCATGCAGCCAAGCGTGTGAAGCCGCCGTCGCCATGTGGTCCAAGCTCTTCTATGCTTTTAGTTAAAGTCCGGATCGTGACTAATCCCCTGTCGAAAGCGATGGCGACACGCTGACCCCAGAAAAGTGCGCTTTGCACTGTGCAACAACGCCGACGCGAGGATGCTATAAGGCTGTTCGCAGTGGGCAACGCAAGCGCGAACGGCAGTATGCTTTTAGCGTAAAATGCCCTGCAGCGGCGTACGCAAAAAGCGACGGCACGCTCGCCGAGGCAACGCCGAGCGGCAAACTCAGAGTGAGAGAAAAAGCGACGGTAAACGCCACATCAGCGCCGGCCCTACCGGCCGTTGCCGCGCGCGGGCCGCCGTCCGCGACCGCCGCATGCCCGCGCAGGCCACCGCTGCCGGCCGCGTGATCAGAGAGGGGACGGAGGGGAGGAAGACGAGGAGAGAGGGGATGGAGTCGCCGCCGCCGCGCGGCAGGCCCCACGTCGGCCAGCCGCCGCCGCTGCCACGGAGAGAGGGGAGAGAGGGGCCGGCGGTGTGGACCGAAGGGAGGAGGCCGACGACGAGGACGCCCGTGGCCATGGGAGCAGGAGGGGGTGGCCACCGCATCGCCGCCCGTGGCCCAGCTCCACCGCCTCGAAGCCAAGCTGCAGCGCGTGCGCGCCGTGCTCCGGGACGCCGAGCTCCTCGCCGGCAACGGCCCCTCGACGAGGGGGTCTTCCGCCTCCACCACGCAGCTGCCCCGCCGTGCGCATGAGCATGGCCTCGCTGGCCGCCGTCTCCGCGGAGGCCCGCTTTGCGTCGAGCTCTGTCTAAGAATGCATCTACGGTCTCGTACAGTCGTACTGCCCCGAAACGGGAGGCATATCTCTTTCTCTTGATATGAAACGGGGCGGCTTAGGCGGCCGGTCACCGTGGCCACGACAGCAAGAAAAATATGGTTCATTTGATTCATATCCTATGGTCTGCATTTAGCTGTCCCTTTGTGTCTAAAATAACCACGTGTTGAAGTTCACTTGGGAACTCTTCCCAAGCTAATACAGTGACCTAGGTGTGGCATTGGTTGTTGGTGGATTCATTTTTCTCTCTCCCGTGCACGTGTATGGCTCAGAATGGATGGACCAAAAATATCATAGCTCCAGAATCTTCATCCATCCGTGACCCTGCCTACGGGAAAATCCTTTTTTTCCGACCCTTAACTCTTCAACTCTTCAGTTCTCACACTACTGGATATCACCACCACAAACGGTTCTAAAGGATCGTCGCAAACGGTTTTGAGTGGTGTTCGTGATATGTGGTTTGTGATGATAATCATCATTAGTGATAGGAGTATCACAAACGTTTGTGATTTTTTTCTACATCCGTGAAAAATCCCAAAAAAGGAAAATAATAGGAAAACAAATTTATTTCAATGTGGGAAGGCTACCAACCACTCAATTTGTGATTTTTTTCTACATCCGTGAAAATCCCAAAAAATAGGAAAAGAATAGGAAAACAAATTTATTTCAATGTGGGAAGGCTACCAACCACTCAAGCTATCAAGTTTTTTTTTTTGAGAATGACACAGTACAACGCAGACGGTCACACAGGCACGCACACTCACCCCTATGAATACACGTACGCAAACCCTACCTTTATGAGCACCTCCGAAGGACTGAGCACCCGACAGATCTGGAGATTCCCAAAGTCACCATTGGCACCTCGTTGTCGACGGGAACGCCGCTTACCACTTAACACATAGCACCGGAAAATCCCAGGAAAAGGTGCGAGCACCGGGATTTGAACTCTGGTCGGTAGCGTCCCACTGGACCGTCCTACCATTGGACTACAAGCCAATTCGCACTCAAGCTATCAAGTGGCAAGCCACGCCATATTTCGCGCATAAGTCACAAGCTACGAGCCCAGCGGGATTCGAACCCACGACATCTTCCTCACGTGTGACCTCCTCTACCACTGCACCGCACCATAACTTTTGTCTACATGTCGTTCTAATTCCTATCATATTATACCAAACCGATTGTAAATTGCTTGTTTGAGGCCCTAAATGATTTCAAATGAAAAAATTGTCAACTATAAAGTTTCATAACTTTTCGAAATCTACAACTCTTATTTTGATAGTTTCTTCATCCGAGGTCGTTTATAAAATTTGAATTTCAAATTTGACAACATTCAAACTTAGATCTGGTTAACTAGATGATTTCAAATAAAAAAGTTCACAACTATAAAGTTTCATAATTTTTTGAAATCTACAACTCTTATTTTGTCTGTTTCTCTATCCGAGGTCGTTTATAAAATTTGAATTTCAAATTTGAGAACATTCAAACTTACTTTTTGTTAACTAGATGATTTCAAATAAAAAAGTTGTCCACTACAAAGTTTCATAACTTTTTGAAATGTACAACTCTTATTTTGACTGTTTCTCCATCCGAGATCATTTGAAAAAACTCAAATTTCAAGTTTTATGGTCACAAAGGGTTTTTACTAAAATTGTTGGTGATGTGGGGCATCACAAATGGTTTTTGAACTATTTGTGATGACGGACCATCACAAAGGGTTTGTAATACAAACCGTTCGTGATGTACAAACATCCAAAACCGTTTGTGATGTCGCTTTCTGTAGTAGTGAAAGTTGGCTGCTGCCGCTGTCTGACCATGTCCTCCCTCCTCACGACCCTGAGTCGCTGACCATGGGTGAACGCGAGAGATGGCCATCGTGGACCAACCAGAGCGGCAGCGCGGGACGATGATCGACGACTCTCTCGGGCGGATGACGTCAGCAGTGGCAGCGAGCGGCAATCCTCGTAGGCAGACGGCGGTGGCGAGGCGCGGCACCGACAGGCGGAAGGCAGCAGCGGTGCGCCGTGCGCGCCACCAAGCGACGGCCGAAAGGCAGCAACGACGCGCGGACCGACTGATTGGTGGAACCGGAGCTGCAGCTGAACGACGACGGTGGCACAGTACTGGAGTAGCGGATGGTTTGCAGCGGAGGTACATAAAGAACTAAACATCATCGGAGGTGAGCAATGTTTCCTTTGTGGTTCTTCCACGGCAATTCTCCTTCAGGCTGCAATGTTTCCTTCTACATGGCGTGGCTAGACGAGAGGTGCAGATCCCATTTGGAACAGTCTTCAATTGGTTAGTTCTGTCATGGCCTCCTTCATTTTCCAAATTTACATGGCTACACCAGTCCTTGTTAAATCAAATAGTAGATATTTAGTTCTTTTTGCCCCGTTTGATGTAGGCTTACTTTAGTTCTCGATCATTGCAGCATTAGTTTATTGTTCTGCCAAACTGATAAGCCTATGTTTTTTCGGTTCCTTTGTTAGTCCATGTTCTACCAAAATTATCAGTTTCATGCCCTTTTATTCTTGGATCTGAACTGATTAGATATGGTGACGTGTACTATTGTAGTCTCAGCGCACTGTTCCTGTACAGCTACGTTGACAGTACCAGTTCTTGTACTATGTCAGCAGCCTTTGGTGTGTAGAGGAACACAGACATAGCACCACTGCAACTAACTCACAGCGTTCCAGTTTGAAAAGCATCGACCATGGTAATGCTATTACACTTCCCAGCTCATGCTGTCATTTGTTTAATCCCTCACATCGCATCTAGCTTAAATAAACAAAGAACTTACATTTTCTCTTTATTTGCTCTGCTAGGCCACTCCGCACCTAGCCAAGAAATCTGTTACTTGAAGTGACTGAAGAAATGGAAAAAAAGGAACAACAACTTTTAAGAGGGGTTTGCCCAGATCTATAGAAACTGAATCATATAATGAATAAGCACTCTTCATGTCATCTACATTTTCATTATTGTAGAGTAATACTCATTTAATTGTAATCATCTGCAATCTCAGACAACAAAGCTTCTTAAAGATCCAGATGTTGTGGCGGAGGCTTTTAAAGAGTAGATAAGAGGTAAAGCTCAAAGAAAAAACAGCATCCTCCTTTTGAACCACATGCTACAGTATTCAAATTCTAAATTCCTGTCTTTTTCTTCTGCTGTTTCATAGAATAAAAAGCTAGAGGACATGCTTTGCATGGCCGAAAACAATAGCACCACTTACTCTGAGTACACTTCTGACAGCACAGATGATCCCAATGACTACCGAGTTTGCAGGTACAAACTCATTATCTTCCCAATCTAACCTTATGGTTCTGCTACGCACACTGGTCTTACAGATTATTTATTTTAGGCAAACTCAGAATTAAGCCAAGGGAATCGAAATAAAAATGCTGATATTACAATCAGGATATGTGTAATGGTATTTTCTAACTTCAGTATATCATCAATTTTGCATTGTCTTGTTTACTAATTCATCCTAATTGTGTATGCCAACACTTCATCTTACCATTGTTTTATTTTTTTTCACATGCATCCCATATCTCACAAGCTAGCCTGAAGTGAAGACAACACAAGAAGCATTCCCTTATGAATGTCAATAATTTTGAGGGATCCCAACACAGACTAAGTAAAGACTCCTCCCGAGTCCTATCACTCACTGTCTTGTAAAATATACATTACCGTATGAACCCATCTATCATCAGACTTGACACTCCTGTCAATTATGTGTGCATACAAAAACTGAGTCATCGGGATGTCTCAAATGATACTATGTACATTATACATTCATGTATTTGTATCATTATCCTATCTATTTTGTCTCTATCTTACATTATATGTTAACACATAATTATGAACTGTTTTGCCCAGGCGCGCCAATCACTAGTTTATATCCACAAAGGACCACGGACGCACAGCACGCGCTGATGTGCCAGCAAATGCACGCCGTGACGGGGACGAAAACATTTGGACGCTGCTTGAAGGATATCATGGTTGGGAGGAGTTGAGGCTCGACACAATAGCACAATAGTTTTCAGTTCGCACCGCAAAATATTTTGGAATTCTTCATGTTCGAAGCACTCGATTTACTATTGGTGAGCTTTTACGGCACAAGAACACGCAATCGAAGATTAACAGTTAAACAGCTTGCACTGTTCCTTTCGGCTTGATGCGCTTTCGGGCTATCTGCTTAGCACGAGTATTGTACTCTAGTAGACTAGTAGTACTCCGTACACAGGATGATGGAAGATAAGAACTGTTTGATTAATTTTTTTTGTTACAAGAACTGTTTGATTATTGGTACGCTTAATTTGTCTCTTATTGAAACCGATGGATGTGGCAGGCCCCTCCACGCCGCGGTTTTGGCGGCCGGGTCCAACCAGAGCGACTGGACTGGGTCCGTCTTCCCTCACCACCAAATGCCCGCTGCGTACACGCTAAAATTGGGATGGCGGACGGCTGCTCCGTGTGCCTGAACACCGAATTCTTGTGGTACTCCGGCGACACGTCAAGAGCGGAGCTGATCCGCCGGCCGGAATGCTCACGGTATTTTACCTGACCATCCGACAATACACGGACAGAGCTGTCGAGTTCGGACAGCAGCAGCAAGCAGAATTTTCACCAACCTTTAGAAATACCAATACTCCCTCCGTCTCAAAAACAAAAAATTATTGAATTCAAAATTTATCCAAATACTAATCATTATACTATATTTAGTAAATGCATGTGCATGTAATAAATAATTAGTATTAAATATAACTAATAATTAGGACAATCAAAATTATTTGATTTTTAGTTAATCTGTTTTAAAATTTCTATGGTGACGGAGTGAGGGCAGGTACATTGCTACACGTCAGCGGTCTCATAGGTCGTCTCATGCAGTGACACATAGGATTTTTGCTGACGTGGAGAAGAGAGAGCAAGGTGAGAGAAAGAGGTCGTTGTTTCGCGAAACAACCGCCTCATGAGCTAAATTTCAGGACTATGAGACAACTCCTCCACCATTGTATGAGTTTTGTTGTCATGCAACCAATAGTATTCCTTTATTTTTCCCATAAATTAAGGGATATTGCATTATTATGAGACAGCCAAAACAACAATCTATTGTATAGGTTGTCTGATAATTGTATAGGTTGTCTGATAAGTTGTCTCAAGATTACGTGTCACTGCATGAGACCGCCTATTAGACGATACCAATGTACCTACTCTGAGTAGGAATGAATCCATAATCCTATACTGTCCGCTTTTTCCCTGAACTGGTCAGCGCTGTGGAAGTACAGATTTCCGATTTGGCCGTCTAATCCGACGGCATCAAGGGTACGTGCGCGTTGAAACGTGCGGCATGGATCACACGCGCCCACCCCAACGACCTCAGCAACCTTCTGGACTAGACTCTGGTACTCGCACCTGCACAAAGCGAGGAACGTCTATATAAACAGAGAGCTACAGAATTTCGAACACAACAAAACAAATTGAACCACGGCGGCTGTGTGGTGGTCCCAGGGCGATGGCGAGCGATATTCCGATGATCGTGGTCCTGGCTCTCGGCGCCGGCGCGCTGGGCGGCCCCGACGCGCTGCGCATCCTGGTCGCCGTCGCCGGGCGCAACCCCGTCGTCGACATCGGGATCTGCCACTTCGTCTGCTCCATCCTCGCCGCCCAGCTTTTCGGCACCGCGCTGCTGGTGCGCTTCGTCCGCAAGGCGCCCGGCGCGGGCCGTGGCGCGGCGGCCGCGGACCCCTTCGCCCAGGTGACCCTGCTGCTGTCCCTCGCCGCGGCGTTCCTCGTCGCCGCGTGCCTCGCCTTCGTCTCCGGCGGCCTCGGCTCCGTCCGCATCCCCGTCGATCTTGCCGCCGAGTACTACCCCGTCGCCGCCGCCGCCGCCGCCGCCGGTGCCGCCCTCCACTACTACGCCATGCCTCTGCTCCGCAACTTCCGCGAGCGACGGAATGCGCCCGGCGCCGCCCCTACGGAACGCGCCACGACGACCCGCACCCGCCGCGCGGCGGGCTTCGCCGGCCTGCCCCTCGTCGCCGCCGTCTGCGCCGTCGCCGTCGCCGTCGCCATCCCGTTCGCCGCGCACGGTGGCCCCGACGCGCCGCGCCTCTCTCCCGGCTTCACCAGCATGCCCGTCGCCGTCGCGGTCGCCACGGTCGTGGGCGCCACGCTTCTCGTCCGCTTGTACCGCGGGGCGCGGAATGCAGGGGCCGTCGGCGGCGGCGGCGCTACCCGTGCGCCCGCCAAGGCGCCGCGCGTGCGTGGCGCCTCGGCGACCTGATGATGTCCGTGGCCGTCGCCGTCTTCACCCTCGCCTGTGGCCTGCGTCCTCGCCGTCATCCTGTGTACACCGCCGCCCGAGAGCGAGGCGGATGGCGAGGAGCGCTGCGCCGTCGTGCTCGTGCGTGCCCGCCCCGGCGTGGATCTGGTAGGTTGCTGCTCTACCGAGTGAGTGAGTGAGGGAGTGAAGTGGTACCATGAGAGTAGCTGTTCTGCTTCGGCATGCCAGAGCTTGTGTAAGAGTATGTTGAGGCGAGTACTATACGAGTATACTATTTTTGCAGCAAAATTCTTGAACTGGAACTTGTTCTGATGTTGATTTCGCACGATTGGTGGCGGCAATTTCGTTCAGCGGTGATGCTTTTATCCAATCCGACAGTAACAGATGAGATGAGAGCACTAGAGGAGCAGCCTTTCTCCGTCTGTTTGGCCGTTTGGGGCTCTAGATTTTTACTGCTTTTGGTATGTAGTAGGCATGGCGGAGTTTATCGATAAGAACCACCTGTAGATCAGCCTGTCTCTGTTTTCGTTGGGCAACTGATGGATTTTTTACTGCTTCTGGTGAGGCATCATCAGCAGCCTGGTTCGTAGCTGAGATCAGGCTTTCATCCTGAATACTGAATGGATGGGCAGTCCCAGTTCCATGCAACATGTGCGTCCGTTGTCCATTCTGTTTGCAGCAGCTAGCTAGTCCATCCTGGTCTTGTCCCATTTTCTCCATGATTTGAAGGTTTTGTTCATATAGTTGAGCTATTCCTGGGTCATAATCGGAGAAACAAGGATTTTCGTACTGTAGCATCGCTGCATCAGCTTGGTTGATCATAGAGAGAATATTTCATATGCCTGTCACGCGGTACGTTTTGGGTCTTCGTTCCCTGTGCGTTCAGCTAGCGACTCCATGTACTCCTAGGCTGCTAGCATGGACAATCACCACCCGGTAGCACGAGGAATCGAGGAACAAATACCATATCGCCCTTGTTTAGTTCCAAAATTTGGACACCAAATTTGGGAGTTGAACGTATCTTCGTAATCATTGCACCACTGTACTATTTCGTTTGTATGTATGAAAAATTGTCCAAAAATTGATTAATTAGGCTCAAAATATTCGTCTCGCAGAGTACAACAAAACTGTGCAATTAGTTTTTGATTTCATCTACATTTAATACCCCATGCATGTCATGATATTTTGATGTGATGGGGAATCTTCTTTTTACATAATAGTGAATTTAGGAGTTATTTTTTAGAACTAAACAAGGCCGATTGTGCTTTTGTGCCGCGACCTATTCAGCGGCAATGGTAGCGTGACACGACACCTATATTTGTCAAGATGAACGGTGCGACCTTGCGAAAAACTAGAAATAGTGGCCACATCAGATAACGCACATTGACGAGTAGTAAGTAAAAATCTTTGACCGTCGTCGGCTCGTCGCTGTCTCCGATGATCTGAGGCTTTTGTGTGGAGACACTTGTCACGTCTCGCCCCCTCATGTGATGTGAGCGAGCCCACCACGTCTGATCCCGGCCGGTCCCTCCGCCTAGCCTTTAATTTGTGCTAACTGCCAATTCAGCCGTCGTCTGAGATCATCCACCAGCTGAATGCACCTCTGATAACCGTTAGGCTGGGCAGTTGGCACGAATTACCAGTCCATGTCAAAAGGACGGGTAGCTTTCTTGTTTCATCAACATCTGGGAGGTACTCAAACAGTGACTAGAAAAAAAAAGGTGAAAATATACATTTTCATCAACGGCCCCATGTGGTCAGGCCCTACGATAGTACAATCGCAATCTCATGTGATCTTTTCAAGGGCCCTTTTGGCCCCTTCTTTTTTATACTGGGTGTGTTTAGTTTCAAAAAGATGTTGAAAAAGTTTGGTGAAAATGTCACATTCGACACTGTAGCGCACTGTAACACTTTTTGTTTGTTTGTGGTAAACATTGTCCTACCATGACCTAACTAAGCTCAAAAGATTCGTCTCATCGTGTACATCAAAACCATGTAATTAGTTTTTTTATTTACCCACGTTTAGTGTTCCATGCACAAGGAGAGAGATTTGATGTGATAGGCGAATAGTGAAGTTTGGAGAGAGAATTTTGATAAGTTTGACGATTTGACGGTGAACTAACACAGCTAGCCCTTTTGTCTTGTGCTTATCCGATCAACGCCTATAGGAAAAGAATCTCTCGTGGCCGGCCAGCACGGCTCGTGGACGGGAAGGGGGTGCGGTGTGGGTCTGCGTGTGACGCGAACACGACCACCGTGACCTTGCAAAGCAAGCAATTACAAGCCACCAACTCCCACACGTGACGCCCCCATCAATTTCTTAAGCGTTCATCGCGAGTCAGGAACGGGAGGAATCGGATCGGAGCAAAAGATTTCCGGAAAGGAAAGTACGCTTCCGGATATATCTAGCTAAGGTTTTTCTTCTTGCTCCTGACGAAACAATGCTACCGATCGACGCTTTGTATATAGCACTTGTCACACTCACATCACTAGCTACATACATTGCTGTGGACATTTATTCCCTCGATCGATCGTAGTCCTCGAACAATTTGTGCATTTGCAACTTTTGTTTTGTTTATGATGTTGAGCTGTTCCATGACCATGAGGGAGTCCGAAGCCCGGATATCATAATCATCGGGAGATAGGGGAAAACAACGGAAACGGCAGGTGATACTATGCGTGCTGTTTAGGGGTGGTAAAGGGCCTCACTTTTGTCATCAGATTTCTTTGCTCCTCTTTGGCGAGCTGGCTGATGGTGGGTTTGATGCTCAACCAGAAAGAAAACGCAATGCTGAGTCCTGATGGATTCGGGACTGGATAGTCAATAAGCAAGGTAGCATTTATCAGTCTAGCTTCCATAGTTTTAGTTATATTAAACTGCTGTGCTCTGTTGTGAAGTGACTACTTCATTTGATTGAAAATGTGATTAGTCAATGACATGAGTATTGTGGATCTGCCCTGCTGTTTTGGAATCGTGTGTAACCTTGGAATAAGGGTAGCTTGGATTCATGTATAGCATACATGTGAAAGGATTAAACATATTTTTTAATTAGTAAAATCGATATGCACAATTATGTTCTCAAAGCTCTATATTGAAATGATTTAGAAAAACCTGTGGTTCATGTATCTAAACTCTGTTTCTTCTGTATTTAGTTGCAAAATCAATTAATTTGTTCTTTGTTGACCATTTCAGTTTTGTAGATGCTAGTTTCACCAAAGCCCAAAGGTGCTTCCGGCCAGAACTATGGCCAGGGGCGGCGGCGGTGGGCGGTTCCAGGGGCGCGGCGGTGGACGGTTCCAGGGGCGGCGATCCACGATCCAGTCCTCCCCAATCTCGATGGATTTCCATTCTGGCTGGATTTCCATTCCTAATCTGCAGCTCGCATCCCTCCTGCGCTAGTCTGCATCTCATTTCCCCTGTCCATCAGAGTTTTCCGGTGGCATGCAAGGTCGCTGTTTGCCGATGGTGAGTATTGCAGGATCTTCATCGTCGATCTGCTCCATATCGCATCAATCAACCAAAAGGTACGTTGCTTACACTACATCCCATGCTCCCAGTCATCGTATCTATGTAGTTCTACGGTTTTTATTTTTTCTCTTCCCCTAGATAGATCTGATCTGGGTCGCGGTGACTAATTTCTCCTTTCTGTATCCTTCAGTATTAGAGCCGGATCAGCATCTGCAGTGGCTCCGTGCATTCTTGCGACCGGCGGCGGCTGGTGGCTGCACGCAGCACGCATCCATGACGCACATGCGGAGTGGCACACATCTGCCGATGGAGGCCGGCTTCAGCGTAGGCATATGTGATCGGTATACACGCCGACCGCTTTTGGAGGTGCAGCAAATCCATCAGTTCGATTCTCTGGCAACTACGTACAGGAATTCTTGGGTAATTATGTTCTCTCAGTTACCCTCTCCGTGTTGTTTTTCTTTAGAATTCTTTTCATATATTAAAATAAATGGTGGATCCACTTTGAGTAATTGGGGGGCGGCAGTCCCTGCCCTGTTTTCCATCCCTCATCTAGAACATAGCAGGACCTGGTCAACTGGAGTTTTTATTCAGAATGGTTGGAGTTTCCCTATGGTTTGCAAGCTAAATTTGCAGGCTTAAGATTTGGGAATTTCAATTTGCACGGCAATTTACAGTCTGGTTTCAGACAGCATATGCATATGCATCTATGGCCACAGCCACGGTACATCAGTCAGGTGTCAGCTGCCATAGGTAGCGTCCAAGCAGCACATAGTTTTCCTTCTTTTCCACGGATGAATGATTTTTAACATGCCCACAACCTGTTTGATAGGTTGCCAGTTTGATATGTTGCTTCAGAGATGAAAATTTACATAGTATAATCATGTTTTAAAGATCAAGTGCATAGCATGTATGATGCATGTGGCTATCCTGTTTCATCGGTATTTCCTTGCATACAAGGGCTCGATTAAATTCATTTATTCATTCTTTTAGTTTTTGTTTGACAAAGTGGACACTTAAATGTTATCCCATGTCAAACTAATGGGTTGTTTCTGCTACAATTTGTTTAAAAAAGGAGAATATATTACCGGAATAGATTTAGATGTGCTACATACGATCTGATTAGCTGCAATACATTTCATTTGGTGGGCATTCTTTGGTTTGTCCCCAAGGACTTCAGGTTTTCTATTTTCAGGATACCTATGAACAGTTTTCTATTTACGAGAGTATGTACTCCACTCCATAATCAAAATGACGGGCACCCTCTTTGTTTCCATCCACACCTGACGACGTACTGGCAACCACTGACTACATCAAATCCAGCCTTCCATCCATCAGTTTGCTTTCGACAGGATCCATCACGAAATCAAGATGACAGGATCTTGTTGGCCACAGATCCTTGGAAGCAGCCTCCTTTTTTCCTTATATACTGTACGTGCTTGGTGCTTATCCGAATCCAGCGTAGGAAAGAGAAAAAGGTAGGCGTCAGCCATCAGTGGCGTTGTCAATTTCTTTTCACGAAAAAAGACAGTCAGTGGCGTTGTCTCATACGCAAACGTGTCGGGGACGGCCGCCGCCGGTGCCGCACTCCACTACGCCATGCCTCTGCTCCGCACCTTGCGCGAGCGGCGGAATGAGCGCGGCGTCGGCCCTGCGGCGGAACGCGCCACGACGACCCGCCGCACGGCGCGCTTCGCCGGCCTGCTCCTTGTCGCCATCCATTTCGCCGCGCGCGGTGGCCCCGACGCGCCGCGCCTGTCTCCCGGCTTCATCAGCATGCCCGTCGCCGTTGCGGTCGCCACGCTTCTCCCGCAGGGCGCGTAATGCCGTCGTCGCCATGGGCTCATGGCAGAGCTATATTGACTACTTAGCGAGTGAGTGAAGTGGTACCATGAGAGTAGCTGTTCTGCTTCGGCATGCCAGAGCTTATGTAAAAGTATGTTGAGGCGAGTACTAACGAGTATACTATTTTTGCAGCAAAATTCTGGAACGGGAACTTGTTGTGATGTCGATTTGGCACGAATTGGTTGCGACAATTTCAGCGGTGATGCTTTTATCCAATGCGACAGTAGCAGATGTAATTTTTTGGCGGTGACAGTAGCAGATGTAGTTCCTCCTGGTGTTGTCCCATTCTGTCCATGATTCGCAGGCTTTGTTCATAGAGTTTGAGCTATTCCTGGGGCACATAGTCGTAGAAATAAGGAAACGGGAGTCCACGCTGATGAAAAACATCCTTATCCTAATCCTGCCTTTGAGTGATTAACAAAAGGCAACTTCTCCGGCAAGAATTTTGTTCCGACAGCACGGAAGAGCAAAAGAATTTGCTTTGACACGAGCAGCCCGTAAAGTCAGGGAATCCGTCCTGGCGTGTGCTGTTGATTCAGCGCTGTTCGTCATTCAACCCTATCACCTCAGCTCGATCGAACTTTCTTATGTGTGCACGAAAAGAAAATTCCTGTTCACACGCACGGCTGGCGCCGACGACGACGGCCGAGACATCGGCATCTGCATCCTCGCCTTGGGCGTGGCCACCGCAAACGTGCTCGCCACCGTCCTGCTGGCGCGCTTCGTCCGCGACCGCGACCGCGACGCGCGCGCGCGAGCCTCTTCGCCCAGATGACCCGGGCGGTGAGCCTCGCCGGCCTGTTCCCCGGCTGCGCTGGCCTTCTCGTCGTCGCCTGCGCCGTGTCCGGTGCGCTCTGGGCGCAGCGGAGCCCCCTCGCCACCGTGTTCGTCGGCGTGGCTGCGGCCGCTGCCGCCGTGCTCGTCCGCCGCTTCCCCTGCTTTGCGTGTAATGCCGCCGGCGGCGCTGCGCCTGCCGGGGACGCGCCGCGCTTCGGCAAGCTGACGCAGGCGACGTTCCTCGCTGTCGTCTCCTTCGTCGTCTTCGTCCTTGCCACCACGTATGTCCCGCTCGAGCGCGAGTCGGACGGCGCCAAGCACCCGTGGTCGGCTTGATTCCCGCGGCGTGCACTCGTGCTCGCGCGAGCCGGCGCAATACCGATTTGGGGATGGAAGTTTATGGACCATGCCCAAATATTGAATACCAGTACCATACGGTAAGGTACTAGTTGTTTTTTTTTTGTGCGGGTAGGTAAGGTACTACTATGGAAGTGTGATGTAGGTCATGCAAACTATAGACGCATGAATGTCAGTTGAGCTTGTGCGTACTTCTGCACGTCCTCGGGTAGTTATTCCTATGTTGCTATATGAGAATATGAGCATAAAGAAGAGAGGAAAGAGATTTGCATATGAGCATCTGGGACGTTTTGGGCGCATTTCTGTTTGGAGAACCTTGAGGACACCTGACTACTCTGCTTGGACAAGCATGTCAATCTGAAAATCAGATGCAATTGGCAGACCTGAATCTCTCTTGGTGTCGTGTTACCCACAAGCTCCATCAGGCAAAGACCAGGGATTCTCCATGTCGAATGGAGACCAGCATCATGTCAAACCATCCATTGCATCAGAAGAGCAGAGACATGTGGCCTGGCCACCAATTGGGGCAAACAAATAAACAATCCCCACAGGCTCTTGCCGTCGTGTCCATTTCCATTCTTTACACTTGCTGATCATGAGGCGGATCTCGGGGGAAACGGCATTCGACTTCTATTTTTGTGCCATCACGTGGTCACGCAAAAACGCAAATCAACCTACCAGAAAGCCACTTTTGATAAGGAAAAGTACAAGCTGCATCGGTTTCAACACGAATTGGACGTTCAGAGTTTAAAATTTTTCCCATATTAACCGATCACCTAGGCCCGGTGCCTCAACTGACGCACGTATGGCTAGCTGGCGGACGCATTTCAGATTTTTTTATTCGCGAGTAAAAAAAGAAACGACCGGCTCAATTGCTCTCGTCCACTCGTTTCACCCGTTCCCCACCCCGTCCATTCTCATCTGTTCGGCACCCATCCTCCTCTATTCCCCACCCAACCCATCCTCATCCGTTCCGCCGCCGCCGGCCTTGGCCTTGGTGCCCAAGGTGGCCTGGTCCAGGCGGCGAGCCGCGCAGGCCTCCAGGTCCCCGAGCAGCCGTGGAGATCTTTGGCGGGAGCACCCCGCGACCAGCCGTCCACCATTCTCCCGTGCAGAGCAGCTGTCGCACATGAGGAGGAAGTTGCACTCGGCCGTGGGGCTCTCCGGCGGGAGCAGTTTAGATGCGGCCGGACGCGACGACGCGGCGTCCGGGAGCCACCGCGCTGTGTAGTGCGGCAGCACGGCGTCGAGGCTGCTTCCGGACCCAAACCAGGCCACCAAAAAAAATTCAGAAAATCCCGGCACCCAATGCTGCGGCAGGCCGGCGTCGTCGGCGGCGGACCAATGCGGCGGGGGACGCGGCTCTACAGCCTCCTGGGCCTCCTCTTCCTCCTGGCCCGCGCGTACCTCAATTGGTTCCCGCGCTGCGGCTCCTCCGCCACCGGCTGCGGCCCCGGCGGGTTCAAACTCCCAGTGCCGTGGCTGCAACCGCGGATGTCCTTCGCAGGCTGCACCGGCACCCACTTCGTCGACGCCGACAATGGCGCGCGGCTCTACGTCAACGGCTGGAACTCCTACTGGCTGCTCTCGTCGCGGTCACCCGCCCTGGCGGTCGAGATGCTGCGCTGCGGCCGGCGCATGGGGCTGACTGTCTGCCGCACATGGGCTTTCAGCGATGGCGGGCTTGGTGCGCTCCAGATCTCGCCCGGCCGTTTTCAGCGAGCCTGTCTTCGAGGTCCAGAACATTCCCTCTTCATGCCCTCCTCTTGCTCCTCATTGCAACGGCGCTATTTAGTGTGCTTTGCGTGATCAACTGATAAAGTGATGATAATTAATTTACGATGTCTGATACTGACCGCTTATGTTATGTGATAATGTTCATAGGTCTTTCATACAAGTAACCAGAGGAACTCTAAGGAAATTTTTTTTACAACTAATGGTACTTGGTAATTTTGCATTGCGGCACCGGCACACATGATTAGCATAAACAAGCACACATTATAAGGTCTTCTAATTTACAGCAGTACAACACATGACTAACATGACCACGTTCACATGCTTTACTTATAGCATGAGCACACATTATACAGTTTACAAATTGGAAGGACTACTACAGTACTACCCATAATTAACATGACGAAGGACTCATGCAATATTTACAGCATTAGCACACATGATATAATTAGCACAACCAAGGCTTTTTGGCAGCATGCCTAGTGCCTCCAGCCGATCTTTATCAATGTGTGGGATCTTGTATCTATTTCCTCCGCCATCTTTCATCACCTCAACCAAACACCCTTGTAGTGTTAGGAACACTCTATTTAAAGTGTCTGGATCATATTTTTCAAACTCATTCTCTACGTTCGCGATCAACTCATCCAAGTTTCTAGAGATCCTGTCATAGGTTAGGGATTGTAGAGAATTGAAGAATCCTAGGTCTAGCACATTCAAATCTGGGGAATTGGCAGGTTGGTTGATGAGCTGTATGTCAAGCCCTGTCCGTGCTACTGCAGCCCTAAACTCCTTATCATTTACTGGCACATGTGAAGGAGCATTATCTTGCTGAATATAAATAGTTTTTCCTCTAAGTTCCTGAGGCCACCGTTGAACAATAGCATCTAGGACTTTATCGATTAGATATGACCTCATAGTAGCCCGATCAACCTTGATAGGTTTGGTAACTTCCTCTCCCCTTCCTCTATTACGACTTCTTCGTTTTGCTGGTTCCTGTAGTAAATGAAATCTAGTAAGGACCTAAAATTTGTAGCACAAAATTTATGGAAGAAAGTGAATCATGTGCATGCAGTATGTTGTATGTACCTTTATAACAAATGGCCACACTCCTAGCTTCCCATCAAAAATACAGTTACCTGCGTCATCATATATTGGTCTTCCAACTGCTGCCAATAACATAACTTTGCCAATGCGATTCTTATTGTGCACAGTCCTGTGTGAATCATCCTCGTCGGGAGCCATATAATAGTTTATGTACTTGCATGTTGTGTTGAACCATTTCTCATCCATATGGATGATGTTGTACATTTCAATGAACTTGGGGTCATTTGGCAGTGTTCGTTGATCTAACATGGAAAGACACCATCGTAACCTATCTTTCTTGTTTTCTTCTGTCAACAATGGCTTTAGTGTGCTAGAGTGGCGTCGTAGTAGGCCTTCCTTGAACCATCTATGCAAAGTGCTCTTCTTTACACCGATAGCTTTAGCTAGAGATCGTATAGTCCTCCTTTTGTGCAAGGGAACTCTAACAACATCTGATAGATTAATTTGTATCCTTTTGCGGCCACATTCTTTCTCCGTGATCTAACATCCACTGGTATTCCTTGTGCACGACAGTGCTTCACTCTCCGCCAAACACGTCGTACTTGATATTTACTGACTTGGAACATTTGTGCTACTATATTTGTTGCATTCCTTTTTAATTTTCCACGGTTACTTCTCTCAAGTAATGCTTCATATATTCCTTGCCTTTGCACATCTGTCAAATTTCTAGACTGATGTTTATTATTTTCGTGTCCTTGTTCATGGACTTCAATATCAGAGTCCTCTTCATCGAAGGTTATGTCCACAACATCATTGTACACACCATAATCATGCATATCCTCGAGCATGTCTACAAAAAAAAAATCAGGTTAGGCAGCAGTACGGCTTGGTGTTATGGTTGTTGGCAAAAGAAAAATCCATGCATACTGAATATGCATATATTAATAGATGCAGTATGTTTAGTGTTTGTACCAAGAGGATATCAATTCCAAATGCATTTAGGAAAATGCTCTGAAACTAGTTTAGTCAATGTGTGCATAGAATAAATTAAGTAAAAAGGTGTGCTAATTTGAGGCTTACTGATCATTTGATGCATCTCCTGTTGCTGCTCTGAGGCTGGTAGGTTGAGGTCAAAGACGCCGTAATCATGTGGACCATCAAAGATGATATCTCCACATTGTAGGTCATCTGAAGCTAGTAAGTTGAGGTCAAATACATTGTGTTCGTTTGGACTGTGAAAGTTGATATATCCATGTTGTTGATGATCGTCCCCAACAGCAAGGACTACAACAAGGAGGGACAAGGGTAGGCAATTGAATGTCCATACTTGTGTGTACGAGTTATTTACTTGTTGTAAGAATTGAATTAAGAGAGACATTACCTGTATCAGGTTCTTGTTGCTGTCCCTCACAAGCAGGAATGTTGAGATCTATGGCATGCATAGTGTTGTGTTCCCCTTCATAGAGATACTGGACTTGACCTTGGAGTTGATGGACTTCATTTCCTTCTTGGAGATGAACTTGATCTTCATGAAGATGGTGGTTTTCGTCTCTCTGAGGTTCTTCATTGAGATCAGGTAAGAGCTGTCCACTTCCTTCATCCGGTGCTTTATTTAGATCTATGGCCATTGGTTGAAGAGGTACTGGATTGTAGGCTGAGGAAGATGGAGTCGATTGATGCTGAGGAGTTTGGGCCAATTGGAGCAAGTGGATGCCTCACAAGCAGGTGTAGTCTTTTGTAGTGGGAGCAATGGCGGGGAGTTAAAATTTGAATCCCCAGGCGAGCGTCAAAGAGTTCCTGGAAGCGCCCAAAGAGTTCCTAGAAGTTTTTGTACTGGTCTTTGATGGCCTTTTGGTTTTTTATTGTGTTGTGTATGTTCATAGCCACACATTTGTTGAGAAAGTATGCTGCCACGTGCTATCTACTTGATTTTTTTAATTGCGTGTGCACTGCAACCTGACACATTTATAGGGGCATTATGGTAATTTCGCATGAACGGTATGATCCCTAGTTTAAACCTGTACGTCCACTTAAACTCGGACGGAGGGAGTACACCATAATCATCGAAGTGCAGGGCACCTTTCCATCCAGTCATCCACACATTACTGATCACACCATGACAGCAACCGGTGATTATAACAAAACCAGTCCTTGGATCTTCTGAAGCCTCCTTTTTCCTTGCCTGCTTATCCAAATCAAGCTGCCACGCCAAGACAATCGGTCAGCCGTCAATGAGTGGCGTTGTCTCGCACGTAAACGTGTCTAGGGCGGCCGGCCACAGACCAAAATCTGACGCGATCTCACTCATCAGGCTGTTCTTGGTCCCGCTCAGATCTCGCTGCCCCCGTGTGCACTTCACTCGTAGCAACCGGCTATTGGTTACCATGTGTATGTATTCCGTCGTCGGTCTTGGACTCTTGGTTGTGGTTTGTGGATATACATGGGATGGGAGGCTGACGCCTGGGGGCTCCTATATAGCTTCCATGTGCTAGTTAAGCAACATGGCTTATAGGCTCATTTAGGCCCAACACATTAGTACTACCTATTTACCTATTGTACCCGTACACATTCTCCACGAGACTTTTTTTCATTCCGTTGAAAATAAAGTCACATACGTAACTGCATTCGAATATTTTTTGGCACGAAATTTTATTAGCCTCCAATAGTTATGATACAAGATTTGACATTTTTATCAACCTAATTCAACATTTTAACAATATTGGTTCAACATTTATAGAAAAATAATTCAACATTTTCTAAAAAATGTTGAAATACTATATTACAAATGTTGAACTAGTTTCCAGCCAATGTTGATTAAAAAAACTATTTAAAAATATAAAATATATTTAAATTGGATCTTGTTTTGTCGTATAAATACTAACGAATACCATGGTTCAAACGGATTTGAAAAATGATTTACAGTTTGAGAGAAAATTGAAATTTAAGATCAAAATCTAAATAGAATCACATCTGCCGAGCTCATGCATGCAGCACATGCAGCAGCCGCGTACCGCCAGCTGTCCACGTGCACCTTTCACCGTTGTTGGCTCTTGTTCCACAATAATCTGGTTCGTTCATCATGATGTGTACGGATCCACCTAGCTAGAAGAAAACTTCCGGAAGCCGATTGCCGCTGACGCCTGACCAGAGGCGTCGGTCAACCTGGGCCATGGCCCCCCTTGGTCCAATAAATGTTACAGTCATTCAACTGCCCCGTGAATTGGAGGCCAAGTAATAAACGTGATTCAACATACGTCCCATGCTATACTGGACCCTGTGAATCGTGTACGCACCGCTCTAGCTCGAGAGTCCATCCATTCACAGCTCGGAGCTCCAAATCGCTGGCTTCGTGGCTTTGCACCTCTGGTTGCTACGCTCTACAGTTTTGTCCATTGATGTTTTTTTGGAGAAATTAAGATGCGCTACTTTCTTATCCCTGCTTTGCTTGATAATGACCTGGCTAGCCAGTGAATCGTGCGGCATTGGTGTAGGATAATAGGAGTGCACGAATGGTGTTCGATGAATTGTCTGTTTGAGAGGTGTACTTCTTTCCATGGTGTTCCCGTGAACAGCCGAACCAACGGTCTAATCACTGTAGCAAATCGGCCCCCTTGGGTTCATTCCTAGCTCCGCCACTGCGGTGACGTTCGCAGCGACTCTCTTCACAGGCGTCCTCGGCTCCATCACCGCCGCCCTCGTCTTCAACAAGTGAACTCGCTAAGACTTCTACTAGATGTTTTTTTTTGAACGAATCAGTACGAGATTGTGCTTGTTTCATTGAAATAGAAGGAGACTTCTACTGGATGTTTTATGTGCTAGTGCTAGGTTGCTGTGTCCGAGCTCATGCCGGGCCTGCAAGCCAACGATACTAGCTAGAATAGAAAGGCTGCCGCTTTTGGTGCGCCTGTGAGTAATTGTGGTTCCGGTGTGGTTGATGAGGAGGAGTCTTTTGTGGGCTTATTGGATGTGGTTTACATGGGAGCTCAAACTCTGATTTTGCGGGTGTTTGTTGTTCTAGGATTGCCGTAGAACGTTCAGGTGCTTCCGGGGATGCGAATAGTCGAATTTCCAGCCGTGGGAACTGTGGGATTGCTCCGGTGCTGGGGCCTTGAAGGTTCTGGGGTGTCTGGTGGGTGGGAGGCGTGGGTTGTAGATGTCGGCGGGCTGGCTCTTTGGAGAGAATTTAATTAGGAGACGGCGTTGGACCGCCGTCCGCCGGCGGAGACTCGGACGAGCCGACGAGGGCGGCGGCGGCGGCGGCGCAGTGGGTATGTAGTTGCGGATGGGACGCGGGAGGAGGCGGTGGGCAGGCTTGGCGGCCGTGGCGGCGCGTTGACGGCGGCGTTCGTGTGGCGCCAGCTTGGCGGCGTGTTTGTGGCGGTGCAGCACCACGACCCGCGTGTGTGCTCATGTCGACGTACTCGATTCGGCAGCGGCGCTAGAGCTGTCGTCGCGCGCCGGATGGGCCGACGCCGAGGCCTTGGGGCGCGGTGGCCGGCGGCTCCGGCGGTTGCCGCGAATTTGGCGGCGGCGAGGGTTGGATTGCGAAGTAGTACTACACGTACTGTAGCTGGCTGGCAGCTATATGGTGTGCCGCTAGCTAGCAGACTTGGCGCGGCGGCCATGGCGGCGCGCGCACGGCGCATCTGCGTGCGCGCTTTACGAGCGGACGCCGAGACCAGAGGCCGGCCTTGGTGAGCGCGGCGGCCGGCGACCACCAGCCTTCTAGTTGCTGCGTACTGGGCTTGAGCGGCGGACAGGATTGAACGGTGAACTGGTGAAGCGGCGGCCACGCGAGCCACGAGGCGCAAGTGCAACCTGGGCGTTCATGGCAGCGCGCGCACGCGCGGCGCCTCTGCCAGTCTGCCCACGAGTGGTGGTGTTGCGGCGGTCAGGTCGTTTCGATTCGGCGCCGGCGCTGGAGCTGTTGATGCGCGCTGTGGCGACCGCCGATGGCCGATCGCGTCGCTCCGCCACATTCTCCAGAACGCGTGGGCGGCGCGGGCTGCGTGGGCGTGGCGGTGGCCGGTGGGGTTTCTGCCAACGGGAATGGCTGCGGGAAGTTTTCGGCTGGTGACTGTGACTGCGCGGGCGGCGCCGTACTGGACGTCCGGGCAAGGCGTGCCGGTGCCGGCCGGTGGTCTCCGACCAAGCGGACAGCCGGACACTGTGGTCTGGAGGCGTTTGCTTCGTGTGGGGGCGTCAAGATTGGTGGTCGCGGTTAGCCGCCGGCCGGAGAAGACCACACGGGCCATCCCATGGAACGCGGCGACGGGCCCGCCGAGGCGCCGACGACCACCGTACCATGGATGGATCAATCGGTTCTTAGTGTGTGCCAATGTCCCAACATATTCGTATTGGTTAACTATTATGTGCTGCTTGCTACTACTAATCCCTGGAAACAATGCAGAAAGCAAAAAAAAACATTTTGCATGGTCTTGCAGCTAAAATTATCGGTTTACTATGTTTATTAGTTGCCTCTAGGGCTCTAGGAAGGACGAAGGACGGGCTCAGCGGGCCATACCATGCTTATGTTCACCTTTCCGGATGCATGTCACACTTCACTTCTCTTTTATTCAATGCAAGCATCTATAAGACAACCATCAGTAGCGTGGGGCCGTTCCGCTCAAAAAGGAAAAAAAAGTAGAGTGTACGGCGGTCCCTAAACTATCGCGGGTGTGTTGTTCCGGTTCCTAAACTCTCAAATTAACTGTTTAGATCCTCAAACTTGTTCGGATGTATCATTTCGGTCTCTAAAGTTGCAAATCATCCGCTCAAGTTCTCAAACTTGTTCGGTTGTATCACATCGGTTCTCAAACTTGATTTTGAGTCTCATCTGAACGAACAAGGGTGATCGCAGGGCTTGTGTGGATTTACCTTGCATCTCTTTCATCTAAACTCCACGCAGAAAGTGACGGAGATATTTCTGGTCCCAACTCCCAACTAGGCATAGAAAAAGGCCATTCCTCCGACCCTCTCGCACCGTCATCTCTCGCGTTGCGGTCAGATTCTTAGGAAACGTTGTCCTCCACTGAGAATGTCGGAATATCTCCTGACGCATGGCACAGTTGAGAGACGATGCGTAGAAAACGATGCGAGAGTTGTTTGCCCTACCTTGTTTTACACTAGGTGGAAACTTTTAATTGGTAACAGCCGCAGATGGTCTTTGGTAATGGGCATATGACTCGGTATCTTTTTGGTTACTAATAATAATAGGTCAAAGATAATGGTAAGTGCCCGTTACCAATAATCTAATATAGTAACGGGCAACATCTATACCCGTTACCAATTTATCTTAACAGTAACATGAACGTTGATATCGGTAACGGGCAAAACTCCTATAACAGCATAACCAGTTACCTACATAAAATTGAAAATAAAAAAAATGAAAATGAACACGTACACCAATACATATATAGTGGCTACACAAACAAATGGATTCAACAGATTTATCTATGGATATCTCTCCCTTGGTACCCACAAAAATTACATAGGCTAACAAGTGCATAGCAAAGATTGCTATTAATCCAATAGTGTAACAAAATATCTATATATTCTCTATCATCATGGCTCCTCATACTATGCAATATATATTAGGCATAAATATACACTACTACTAGAACTAATGATCTTTGACAAGAAAATTGTACGAGTTCTTACTTTGTCTTTTCCATGCTAATCTCATCAATTCTTGCAACCATGAACCGAAAATAAACATTTAGTTACTATGGTTTCGAAAGCATTATAGTCCGAATCAACATCACAAAATATAGTAAGAGCTAGAAGGAAAACTTGGACTATAGTAATAGGATAACATTGAAGTGCCTTGTTCTTTGATATATATAAGAACCAATGAAGTTAGATAGCTTATATTTATAACCGCTAGAACTAACCTATCTTCCATTTTTCATTATTAATTGCTCTACCTTCCACTTCTCTGGCCTACACAACCAAATTGATTAACCTGATTTTAAGCAGCAATTGTTCCCACCGAGTTTAAGTTTAGAACTAGCATACAAATGCACATATTAATGTTGAAACACGGTTGAAACTAGCATATGTACCCACCAAGTTTAAGTTTAGAACTAGCATACATAAAGGACAACATATACTTGATATCACCACTCATTAATTTAGTATTCAAACAACAAACTCAAAATTGAGCATAACATACTGAAACTCGATAACACACAACAAACTCAGTGTTCAAAACAATTCATATTTTTTTAGTAATCCAGTTACCTAGCAATTCAAGAATCACACAGTAATATCATCAATCACATATATTGCAAAAGGTTAATTCAAGAATCCAGATATCTAGTAATTTAGATGTTTCTAGTAATCAAGTTATATATGAATCAGCACATGTTAAGATTATTATTGGATCCCTACCACTCATGTAAATCCGAAATTGTTTAAAAATCCATTCAAAAGTATCTGCACGCTTGTCCCTCAACAACGCCTGACCAAACACCACATTCTGTAGCTGGTTGTTGTATCCCACAAACATTGCCAATGGCATGCTATATCGATTGGTCCTATATGTAGTGTCGAAAGTCACCACGCTCAAGTAATTTGTGTAAAAGGCACAAAACAGTAATAGTCTCGTTAAGTTCCATGGAGGTCACACAAAGACAATACTATCGGAGTTCAGTTGTCATTCTTTTTTTTTGTATTTTTAGCAGTACACCATGTATATATTCAATTGTAGCAATGTTGTAAAAGAAAACATAGAAATAAAAAAACAGTGATCACCTGTTTTGAATGTGGCACTCAGTTACTTGCAGATTTTCAGAGCCAAGACAAAAACATAACAACTTCTGAGATACAAGAGATAGCTACCGAACTAATGAACCCCAAAAATAACTCAAACTATGGCATTTGCACTGCAGACGAAACTTATTTTTTTAGTTTTCTCTGATAAACACTGAAATTACTGACCAAAAATTACTGACAACGATATATGTGCTCTGCTGCTGCGAGCACTAGCGCCATCGTTGGATGCTTGGACTCGATCGCAATAATAGAGCAATCGGGCAGGGGACTTACAATAGCTACTGGCCTACTGGAGGGGAAGTGAGGGAATCACCAATAGGTACTCGACGAAGATGGCGGCTGGAGGGAAGATGGTCCTCAGCGGAGATGCACCGGCCAGCGTGAGGGCCGGCCTGCTACTCGCCGGAGTAGGCCGAAAGACGCCTGATGCTCGTAGGGGCTCGCGACCGCCGCTTGCCACGCTCCACGCGCTCCGCGCGCTCACATCTCCCGCTCCTCGGTCTCGTCTCGCGACCGCCGCCCGCCGGTCTTGTCTCGCGGTCGCCGCTCGTTGCGCTCCGCACGCTCCAACTACAAACATAAGATCTGGACGAAAGAGAGGATTAGGGGGAGGAGAGCAAGAGAGAGACAGGGGGAGAGAGAGAGCGCTCCTGTCCGCTGCGTAGGTGGAGTGGACGCGAGAGGACGAGGGTGAGAGCCGCTTGCGCTGCTGCTCCCCGCGGCGGCGATGGAGGAGGAAGGGGACGAGTCTGGCACCCCCTGATCTGTATCTCGCCTCTCCCTCGACCTCGGTGGGTGGTAGGAGGGTTGGCGAGGAGCACACGATGCGAGGGAGGGAGGGAGGCAGAGGCGGGGGAGGGGGGAGGGGTTAGTTGGGGCCGAGCAGGGATGGAAGAGGCCGGGTGGGGAGCGAGAGCCTTGAGCCCTTGAGTGAGAGGATAAGGCCATCAACGAAACTGAAGCGAATTTGATAATTTTTTGGGTCCACGATATGGAGCGTAAGTAACGGGCCTCGTTAATGTCCGTTACCAGATAAAATTGGCACTGTAGTGGAAGTAACAGGCTTTGTTAATGGGCTTTATGATGCCCGTTACCAATGTGTTGTTATCGGTAACGGGCTTTGTGGTCGTGAGGTCGGGTTCAAGTCTGTCACGCTCATTGGTAACAGTTGGTGTTTTGCACTCGTTACTGATTTGGTATCTTGTAACGGGTTTCATGCGTCCGTTACCAATGTTGTGTTACCTATTTGAGGTTTTCACGTAGTGTTAGCTGCGTGCAACACGAGCCGCTAAAAACTCTCCTTCCTCTCTTTAATCTCCTTGCTCTTTTCTTTTCCGTTTATATCATCTTTGTCCACTGTAACCGCTTGAATCATACTGGTGTCAGTGAGGGCACCCGAAGGATGGATCATTCATTTTGGATTATAGACAGCGGCGAAAGTAAAATAGGACACACTATAACGATCGTGCAAATCTGCCATAAATTCCACTCTGACAAAGTAAGGCACATGAGGCGGCACTGAAGAAAACAAAGCATTCGGTGCTGTCGGAAATCTTCCGTGGCCTTCCACGGTGACAAAGGCACCGGAGGCACGGAAGAAACCAAAGCGCGATCGGTGTCCGTCGGAACGAAAACTCTTTGGTTTCCAGCGCAACGGTGCAAGTAAGTTGGGGACTGGCCGGAGTTGGGTTTGGGCACCAAGCATATCCAACCGCTCCTGTCAATCTGGTCCTGGTCACAGGAAATTTCAACGTCTGTAGACATTTGTTTTGGGTGACCACACCATAGGGCACTCATGTAATTTCAACAATGTGGGTAGAGGTTTAATTTGCCTTTTCTTGAACTAATGTGAATTTTAGCATGATTTGTGCTTCCAATAATCAAAGTACTTCATCACGAACAACTCATGTAGAGGGTTCAATTGTTTTTCCAGGATATATTGAATTTCAATACCACCCAACTCTTACAGTTTTCCTTACACATTTGACCTTTTAGTTCCTAAAATGGGTTCATGTTTACCCAGGAGGTAAGCTTACCGTTACATTTTGTAAGCTTTCCTTCTCCTTTTGTCTCCAAGAGATCCAACCTAAAGGATGGATTGGGTTGGGCAAATACTTGACAAGAACTGAAAATTAACGGTCGTACAACAACTAAAGCAGCTCAATTCTAAACCGCAAACTCCCTCGGAAACGGAATTGGATTATTGCAAGCCGTGGGATGTGCCCATTGGACAGCCCCACAGTGATGTCTGCGGTGCAGAGTGAAGGCGCATTGCCCACTTGTAGTTGTAGTCTGTCTGTAGATGTGGAGGTCGTGAGAAGTCGAGGAGACTTGCAAGTCAACGCGCTCCGGCTCAATGCTCAAATGAGCTGAGCTTCCACATCTAGCTGGCTAGCACGCCCCTCTCCTTCCCATGCCTTGCTCGCCAATTTCCTGCTGTCGCCGCTGCAGATGGCAAGGCGCCTGAGCACGACGACGGCCTCAGCTGAGCTTCGCTGCTTCCACTCATGTCATGGCAATGGCAGGTTCGTCTGGTCTCTCTGTCTTTTTGTGCTCGTTTTGCCGTGCTAGTTAGTTCTGTCTCTTTTGCTTTTCCTTATTCTGGAATCAGATCTGGCTGCCTTTCTATGGAGCAACACAACCCCTAGCTAGACGCTCACTGGTAGAGCCTAAAATTCATGTCTGCAGTTCCTTGCAGACAGCAACCAAAGCAGCTCCTCTGAATGGGTAAGAAACAAACATGCTGCTACAGATCTGACTCGTCTCGCTAGAATAAAAGGTGTTACACTTTATAGGAAAGCTGAGTACGGAAATTGTGCCATATACGGTACTTGCATATATTAATCTTCATTCAATCATTTGGTCATGTATAGGAATCTGTGGCTTAATTTGATTACTTACTCAAAGGAAAGGGGCGTCACGGAGCGGAACCACATAGTTTACACCTTACTCAAAGGAAAGGGGCAACACAACCTCTAATCCACATGAGAAATAGATGTATCCAAACTCTAGCTTCACACATGTGGTATGCCTTCTTTCGTTGCGTCGGGTCTGCCCAGCCCAGCTAATCTTCCGCGATTCCGCTTGGCGCTTGCCCGACCGGAATCGCAGTCGCAGTCGATCGCCGATCCGTTTGCCCTTTTACACCCACTTTCCCCGCATTTCTTCCCATCTCCACGCGTACTCGTCTCACACGGCCCCAAAGGCAAACTCCAAGCCAAGCTCCCCGGGTCGGCGCTATATAGACGGCAGCACCACCACGGACCAGTTCCACCACAGTACCCTCTCCTCCAAGAGGCTTCATCCCTCTCACGCTATCGCCTCTCCGCCAACGGCAAGCCGGCGTCTCGCTTCACACCGCGAGATCGTCTCCTACCGACCACCATGCTGAACTCTGCTTCCGCCACCGGCTACGCCGACCTGTGCGCCGGGATCATCGCACTAGAAGTCTTCTACTTCCTCGACCCGCACTCGGGAGCGGGCGCCACGTCAGCGTCTGAAGCCCCACCGCTCGACAGCGCGCTCGAGCTCCTGTTGCCGCGTACATCTACCGCCACCTGAGCCACGCCGCTAGCTATGTAGATTTCCGCCCGCATATTGCTTCTTGGGTTTTAACATTTTTCATTTCTCCTAGAGTTTGTCATTGCGTGACCGGCCTTTCATGATGCATCAGTACATTAGCTGCTGAATTAACGATGGGGATATCCCTCCTGGGCTTGCCATGGAGGAAGATTTGGACTACATCTCTGAAATGAATTTAGCCATGTGTAATTATATTCAAACGAATGTTGTACTTAATTCAGTCGTGGTCGTTCTGGTACTACGGTAGTCGAGTCAGGGGTGATACTTCGAGCTTGTTGGTCTATTCCGAAAAAGTTCTATGTCGCCATTTCATACATCTGATGTGTGAATGCTTTGTTGAGGCTAATATGCATGGAGCATGGTGCAACCTTCAATCTGGTGCTTGTATGATCATTGCTGGTTTTACTAATCTGATGAGCTCGTACTGATGTCCTGGTATATGCAAATGCCAAAATGGGGGCTGGTTGCCTGCTGAAATGCCCTTCAACACATGATTTTTTTTTTCTTTTAGCTTGTTACAACTAGTTCAGTAAATTTGCACAAGAGTTACCGTCACCTTTGGGGCGTGATTTTTTTAGAAATGATGGTATAATAAAAAATAGTGTATACACTTGTATTGGCAGATTTTCCTCTTTCGTACAACGTTTTCTGTCTACATACCTGGAGGCGTTGACTTGAGAGTTTTTTTCGATAATTTTTTTGCCTAGAGCCCAAACCAGCACTTTGAAACTCTACTTGCTGGAGGCGTTGATGTACTGATGTCTGTGATGGGGAGTGAGAATGCGCATTGTTATAGCGTGAGAAGCAGGAGACTTGGAAGTCAACGCGCTTCGTCTCCAATGAGCAGAGCTTCCACATCTAGCTGACTACCTCTGCCCTCCGTCCCATGCCTGGCTTGCTGTCGCCGATCTGCTGCTGTCGCCGCCACAGATGGCCTCCGCTGATCTTCGTTGCTCCGGCTCATGGCATGGCAATCAGGCAATGGCAGGTTCGTCTGGTCTCCCTGCCTTTTGCACTCGGTCTGCTGTGCAAGCTAGTTCTGTCCCATAGTATACTTAGCTAGACACTCATTGCTAAGGTATCGAGGATGTCTGCAGATCCTTGCAGAGAGCAGCCGAAGTCCGAACAGCTCTTCTGAAACGGGTAAGAAACAAGATGCTGCTACAGATCTGACTCTTTGCTAGAAAAAGTTGTTACAGTCGTAGATAAAACCATGCACAGATCTGACTCATTCTCGTTGCCTTTCCGTAAGAAAAAAAGTTTGTCATAGATGGTACTTCATATATTCGTCTTCATTTGGTAACGAATAGGAGGAAATTTATGTTTAGTGGCTTAATTTGGTTGCTTCTACCTTAACCGAAAGTGGTGTCGGATAAGCCAAAATCCCCTTGTTGATTAGAGTGGATTGAGCTCAGTTCAATGAAAAGCCCGGCTTGTTAGCCCAAACTAGCCCAAACTGAAAAGCCCAAAGTCAGGCTGCTCATTTTTTTTTACTTCTTTGTTAGGGCCCAGGCCGCCCCGCTATACCACAGCTGGGCTTGAGGACCACGCAAAGGGTGGGAATTAACAAAACATATTTTCTCCTAATAAAACAAAAAACATGTAGTATTTGTCGTCGGATGAGCCCTCGTTAGTTAGGCTGCCACGTTCCAAATTTCAAACCCCTGAAATACCACAGTCCCCAAGCCAAAACGTACGTTGCCCTGGCCTCGTTCCTATCGCCGGCCCCAGTCCACCGCTACAACTACAAGAGGAAAAAAAATCCAGTGCGCCGGGGGCGCACGCGCGCCGGTGTGCGCCCCCGCGCGGATCCGCCGGTCACTTCCCATCCAACGACGCCGCGCGAAGACGCACGCGAGGGAAACGGCGACCCGGCTTCTTTCCACACGACTCGGCTTTTTTCTGCTCGGCTCCGCACGTGAAGCGGCTCATCCGCTCGACGGACTCGGCTCCTGGCGCATCGCATCTGCTCGGCAACGGCGACGGGTCCGCGTCAAGGTCGTGGTGTGCGGGGCCGAGCTGGAGCGCATCGCCGCGGCCGTCGCGCGGAGGCAGCGGAGCGGAGGCGCCGCCGTCGCATCACCCGCCGCGCTCAGAGCCGGAGGGGGAGGGCGCCGGCGCAGCGCGGCGAGTGGCGCCCCACGCTGTACGGCATCCCGGAGGAGGCGTAGAGCTCCGGCGCCGCACCAGATGGTTAACTGAGCTCGGGGATTGCTGTTTTGGGAATGGTTATGTTGTGTGCTTGTGTTCGTGCAGTGCAGGGTGCGCGCGTGCTATTTACCAGGAAGTGCTGCTGCTCTGCACTCCTGATGATTGTTTGATTCACATGTGTTTTTACCATGGTTTTTTCAGATAATTAATGGAAGTAATCTCTGGCAATATTTTTACCACCGTAACTGATCGCGCAAAAAGAAGCCGAGTCGCGTGAGCCGAGCGCATGGAAAGTGACAGGCGCGCGGAAAGAAGTCGGGTCGCCGTTTTCCATGGAAAGTGACAGGCCAGGCCGCGCGGAAAGAAGTCGGGTCGCCGTTTTCCATGGAAAGTGACAGGCCGCGCGACCACCGTTTTCCCTTCGACCCTCTCCTTCCGCAGCATCACCGTCTGCTCCAACCCCAACAGTCTCTGCTAAACGCCTAAACCCCTCCCACGCGAACGCCTCTCCCCCAACATGGTGAACGCTGCTTCCGCCGCCGGCTTCGCCGCCCTTTGCGCCGGGACCATCGCCCTCGAGGCATTCTCCTTCCTCGACCCGCAGCAGCCGGGCGCGCCCGCCATGTCACCGGCTCAAGACACCGCGCTCGTCCTCTTGTTGCCGCTGGGCGCGGCGGGGGTGCTCTTCACCGCCGTCGCGTTCATCTACCACCACCTGAGTCACGCTCACGCCGCCGCCGGCGAGGCGGGCAACAGGCGCCACCCGGAGCTTGTGGTCTTCGCCTTGTGCGTGTCGGCTGGCGTCCTCGACTTCTGCTGCTTCGTGCATCAGCCGGCGGGAGGCGTGGACGATCGCGGCGCGCGAGCCCGCGCGCTCGGTCTGGCAGCCCACCGCGCGTTGCCTACTGCGGCGGCGGCGACGTTTTTTTCGGGGATGATGCTGATCATCAACGCCCATGTCCACGCCATCGCCGGAGCAGGCCAAGGGGCGAACATGCGGCGCGTGCGCCTCCTGACAAAGATCGTGCTCGGAGCGGCGGCGGGGCTCGTCTTTCTAATGGCCCTAGCCATTTCCGTCAAGTAAGTTCCTTCAACCTCGCCCGCCGCCATCACTTCGTCTTCGAAAGCTGAGGGCCCCCGCCGTAGGTGCCGCCGCTGCGACCCGCTACCTCCCTTTCCACCACCGGCATCCCAGCGGCGCTCTTGCCGGCCTTGCCGCGCCGTCGTCGTGCCTCCTGCCCTCCTCCCCATCCTGCCCCTTCGCCGCTTGCCGATCATGCGGTCAGAACCCTATGGCCTATGCTCGGCCCTCTCGGATAGCTATTCTTCTCCTTCGCGGTGAGCTGAGCTCAGGGTCACAGTCCTGGTCGATTATGGCGACGACGGGTTCGTGGTTCCGAGTGTTCGATCGACGACCTCATCACTCCGATCGAGCTGGTGAAGGAGCCGGACGCCCGGACTTGCAAGCACAAGCTTCAATTGCGCGGGCGCCGTGTGGCATCATCATGCACGTTGGAGTTCATGCAGTCCGGGCGGCGGGCGCCCAGGCTACAGATCTTTGTTGTTTTATTGGTCCCCGAGGAGTCAATAATCCCTTGAAGTTATTAAGTATATATAAAAATAATAATAATCCGTTGAAGCGCATCAGCAGCTAGCTGGGTAGATTGGCGGCTGTATCTGTATATTGCTTCTTGGAGTTTAACATTTTGATCTCTGCTAGACTGAGTTTTTTCATTGAATGACCAGCCTAATTTTATGGCGCATCAGTAATATTATGCCATTGCATGAAGTCTGAACAGCTTATTTGTTTTCCTTCGTGTTGTTCAGTTAATTTTGTTTACTAACAGATGATAAAATTGGGGCAATCTCTGTGTGATGCAGTTGTTAAAACCAATGTGGAAGAAGACACGTCCCGATTGGCTACTGTCAAAATTCATCGTGGGGATATCCTGGGATTGCCATCTACAGAACAGATTTGGACTACATCTCCATAACGAATGAATTTAGTAGTGTACTCGTGTGTGATTGTATTAAGATGAATTTAGTCGTGTGTGATTGTATTCAGATGTTTGTTGTACTGAATTTGGTGCTGGTCGTGCTGGTTATTTGTGACTATGGTAGTCGAGTCAGGGGCGATACTTTGAGCTGTTGGTCTATTCTGAATAAACTTTCTCTGTTGCCATATGATACATCTGATGTTTGGATGCTTTGGTGAGGTTGATATGCATGGTGCAATCTTCAATCTGGTGCTTGTATGATCATTGCAGATTTTACTAATATGAAGTGCTCATACTGGTGTCCCGGTATGTGCAAATGCCCAAATGGGCTGGTTGCCTGCTGAAATGGATCCATGGCTTTCGATTTTTCAGGTTGAGGATTGGAGAGTGGCATGAGGAAAAGAAGAGGGGATGCAGGTTAGTTTGTTGGGGCCCTAATAGTTTGTTTTACCCCTTTTTGACCGGAGGCAGAGGAGAAGCTCCTACCTATTTTTTAATTTTCTTTATTCCAAACCCAGTTAATTCGCTCCCACAGGGAGTCGAACGTGGGTCTGCAGGGTGCTACTGAGGTGCTCTAACCACTAGACCTAGAGACCATTTCACTGTTTTACCCCTTTTTGTTGTATACTTCCATAAGACATGCTTCCTGGGTGGCTGGGTGTGTGTTTCTACAATTCCTTTTGCTTTGAAAAGATTTGAACAAATGCCGATAATTTGTCTGGTTTAATTTATTTTCCTTTTTTGTTACCGGCTCAGACATGTCTTAGTCATTATTATTTAGTTTCATTTTACTTGGTATATCCTATCTTCTTTAGCTCACTATAGCTAGCTCTGTTAAAATCTGGTTGTCGCTAGTTCCGTACTTTTTATATTTTAGTCCTTTTCTCGAAAAAATCTCACATTAACGAATTGTGTTTTTGGATCCTATGGGTCGGAGCCACAGTTCACAGCGCCTCGGTATAACGTCTCAGCGCACCGAATCATGACGTCGAGGTACCAGCATGGAAAGATGAGCTGACGCAGCGGTGTTTACGTGGCGGCAGGCACCTCAGCCCACAGATCTTGGCGCCGAGCTCAACGCCAAGGCCCACGGCGCCGAGGTGCGTACCCTACACCACCGGAAGCCGCGGCACCACACGGGCTTCCTCTCTCTCTTTCTCCCGCTCGCTCGCTCTCCCCTGCCGCCGCCGTCGCCCGCGCGCTCTCCCTGCGCGCCGCCGCCGCCCGCCCGTGCGCTCTCCCCGCGCGCGCCGCCGTGGGCTCCAGCGCCCCAGCTCCACCGGCCGCCCGAGCGCCGCCGCTTGGGCCCATCTCCGAGGCCCGCCGGCCGCCTGCTGCGAAGCCCGCGTAGGTGTTCTACGTCGACGAGACGCTGCTCTCCAAGATGGAGGCCGACAGGTTCGCGGACAAGTACGGCGACCGGGAGAGGGTTTGAGCTCCAGGATGCAGCGGCTGCGCCGTAAACGTGCGCGAACGCAGTTGGTGCTGAATAGTGGCGTAGCCAAAAAAAAAAAAATACCAGTCGGGGTGAACTTTTAATGATCGACTGAACCGAAATCAAACACGTTGCAATTCACATCGCATTAATGCATCCATACATTGCAATCACACAATTTTAATGCGAAGTTGAGATATTACCTCAAATTTGAAGAAAAAATTAATGGTTCTTGCACTAATACATGGTGAAATTGCTGCCGAAGCTCTAAATATCACTGGAGAAGAAGAGGGTTTATATGGGCGAGCTGGGGCCCAGCTCGCCCCAACGTAGATCCGTCAGTGGTGCTGAACACTGGAGCAAGTAACATGTATATGGTTCTTAGAATTGCTGAGAGTTCGGCTTGTCAAAATTATATAATCCCTCTGCTATAGATGTTTAGGCACTTGAATTCATAATTTGGTGAGAGATTCATCTGTAGAGTTCTCACCCCTCAATGTTCAGAACTTCGAACTTGGTTGGGGTTGAAGTTTTGTAGTACGTTGATAAAAATAAGATGTGACTGAAAGATCTTAGATAAGTTTCTCATGGAACTGTTCAGGTCAGTTCTTTCTGAATTTGGTTGTCCTGTTGTATAAGTTCAGAACTTCAGGTACACAATAGTACCATGCCATACTTGATAATCTGTCATCTTGAATTATCAATCTCTCTCATTTTATAGACCATTCTACATCTGATGTACAGAAAAGTAGCATCACGTAACAGGGTACAGTAATTACAAGGTGCGCGAGAGACTGCTCCACTAACAGTTCTCTACCATGCTAAACTGCTACTCTCTAGCTCTAGATGCTACCAAGCACCTGCGGCTTAAATCACTTGCGCTGCCGCCAAGATCTTGCAGCTTAGAACCACCAGATCCATGGAGGAAGGTAGGGTGTGCCGGAGCCATATCTATACTTTCAGCTTGTTGGTGTCATCGACGTCCCGGAGGACAACCATAGCACCTGGGTACCAGTGCTCCTTCTTGTTGTAGATGTACCTGCAATTTGCAAGAGTGAAGAGGTCAATTAGCTCAATGCAGTAAAATCAGCAGTAAATCAATGCACATGTCCTTGATGGAATGCACGATGCACATGCCTAGAATCTGGTAGACATGATATACTTAATAAAAAATATAAGTTGCATTTTTGAAGAAAAATGAAAATATCACCATTGGTAAGTAGTGTGATGAGCATAGACAACAGAAAGGGGTTACCAGAAAAAGAAACTTACAAATAGTTGTGATCTAGGGGCTCTCCTTTTAAGTCCCTGAAGCTCATTGTACAGTTGCAGGCTAGATGGTAATGCAGGTGCATTTGCTGCATCTACCCATTCATCAAAGGAGGTCTCATCGAATTCTTGAGATCTAAAGAATCAGGGGAAAATGTAAATAGGAAGTACTATTCAAACAGAACTCTGAACATTGTCATGCAATCAATTTGAAAGATCTCGATCAAACAACCAATCCAACGGTGCCTCAACCTTTTGAAACATCTAACACCCTTCTTTTGTTCCACTGAATAAAATTATGGGCTATCCTCCAAGATACTTGCTGAAATTCACCAGAGCTTAGCATGAGTTGGACAGAGTGTTATTACTAAACAAGTTGCTCCTCAGAATTGCCATTGGAACGAGGCTACTGAATGGGTCACCAAAGGGATTGGATAACGCGGCTGGAGCAGAAGGGGCAGAATACTGAGACTGCTGCTGGTATGTTTGAGGCGGCAACATCACCATTTGCTGTTGCTGCTGTACCTGAAAGTACTGTTCAAACCTTTTTCAGAAGTTCAGAGCACAAAAATATGATATACAGATGAGTATATTTTCTAGCAAAACCATATGTGTGGATTATTGACGGTACTCCATTTGAATGCTACAGTCAATAATTGATGATAAAGAACTGAATTTCTATGCAAAGCTACAGCACCTAGCCAAAGAAAACAGGTCAATATTAAGCCAGGCAATATTTCTGGGGGAGATTTTGATTTTCATAAGCATCAAGGTATAATCTGCAAACTCAAGTTAAGTACAGAACTGTATCTTATTATCCAAAATTTAAGCCAGACAAAAGCAATCATCAAGTTGAAGCTCTGGTTTATGGTCTCTGGATAAATTGTATGCCTGTGGCATATGTATAATACAATATTCTGGTGTCTGAACTCCAAGCTAGAGTGTATTGGCTCAACTAAATGAATCTTGTTCGTCCTACAGCTACAATCACGGCGAGCGAACACATGACGATTTTCGGCACCCAGAGCAAGCGAGGAAGAGCCGTACCTCGTGTGGCCGAGCCGCACGAACCCTAGCCCCGGGTCGCGGCGCAGAGAGGCCCGCCCCAACACCGAGCGCAGCCCTCCTGGGCTCCGCGGAGAGCGCGCGCGTCGGAGCCCCAAGCGGCGGCGCGCGGCGGCCGGCGGAGCTCGGGCCCCGGAGCCGCGCGCCGTGGGCGGGAGGCGGAGCTCGGTCCCCGGAGCCGCGGCGGCGCGCGGGCGGGAGGGCGGCGACGCGCGGCCGGGAGGCGGCCCCAAGAGGCGGCGCGTGGGCGGGCGGCGACGGCGGCAGCGGCGCGCAGGGAGAGCGAGCGAGCGGGAGAAAGAGAGAGAGAGGAGCGGCTGCCGGCTGGTGTGTGTAGCCGTGCAGGGCACAGAACTCGGCGCCAAATCTATGGCGCCGAGGTGCATGTAGGTGCCACCTCATCTTGTCATGTAGGCACGGCGCAGTGAACTGTGGCGTCGATCTAAAAACACAATTCGTTTCTCTACGGATCTGAATTGTTTCTCTACGGATCTAAACGTAGCATTCTTTCGATAAAAGGGCTAAAATGTAAAAAGTACGGCGCTATTTCTTGTTGATTATTCTATTCTGTGACAACAGCCATATCCATGGAATTGTTGGCTCATAATGACTTTCTGATTTCGTGTTGATGACCGTATTCTACATTTCTACTCATGGACTACATATCTAGTATATGCTTTCCGAGATCCCAAATTTGATCTTTTGCCTGGCTTCTGTTAAGATTCCAGTTAATACATACAGACCCCCTGGGGTTTTCTCTACCCCTAAACTTATCTACTACACTTATACAGTAAGACCATGATTGACGACCACATAGGTTCTTTTGAGAATTGTTTGGAGATCATTGCATCTGGTTTCTTGTTTGCTGTCCAACTTTGCATCTAGCTCTATTACAAATTTGCAATAAGAACATTGTTGATAGTTCTTGTTCATTATCCTAGTTCGTTAGGTTAGTAATAGCCATTCACTCTGCTCCCCGTTTGCTATACTTTTGATTGGTCTATCCATGCCATGGGGTTGTGGGTTGTCCCTAACCCCATGCACATTGAACTCCTTACTTTGTCATTTCCTGGTGGGCAAAGGAAAATAGAGATTTTTTTTTGGCGAGGACAATAGACCTCTTGAAATTAGTACATGATGCACAACTATAGCATTCTATGATGCACAACTATGGGCCTGTTTAGATGCCGAATCCGGCTGCCTGATTTGGGCCTGCGGGACACTTCGGCGCACTGTAGCGTTTCGTTTGCATGTGCGAAAAATTGTCCAAAAATTGATTAATTAGACTCAAAATGTTCGTCTCGCAGAGCACAACAAAACCGTGCAATTAGTTTTTGATTTCATCAACATTTAGTACTCCATACATGTTATGACATTTTGATGTGTTGGGGAATCTTCTTTTTGCATAGTAAATTTGGGAGGTGAATTTGGGATCTAAACAAGCCCTATAGCATTCTACAACGGTGCCAAGCATTGTTGGGTTTGGATCCTACGACGGCTACTACGTGCTGCGTGGTGAGCTTACACTCACAAATTATTTAAACCATTTGAGCAATCCCAATTAAGAAAACCCAATCACAAATTTAAACTTTTGACCATGCCTTCTTCAAATTTCCTTTTTGTTTTTTGTACGCATGCGCACTCCTTGGGACACTATTGATGCATGTTCTTTACATTTTCAGTTCTACTGTTCTACTTTTAGAACTTTACGCGGAATTGTACTTGTATCCTGCCTGCACTTATCGATGGTTGTCACCTGTCAGTCATCACTAGTTATGTGCTGACTTCTACTAATTTTCTTTATACTACTCTATAGGAAGGGAAAAGGACAGGTTTAACGCGCGACACGCCGCCGCGGCCGTTGCAAGCCCCCACTACCGTCACCTCCTCCGGCTACGGCGGCTTCCGCCACCGTCAACCTCCACAGCCCAATGCTAATCCATCGACCGCGTTAGCTGACACCCCCTCTGCTCCTGCTGCCCGTACCTCCCCCGGTTCCTGTGGCCTTCCTGCCTCCGCCGCAGCCTACACTCACCCATCAGCGGTCGCACCCTCCGCCACTGCCTCCGCCTTCGCCCCCTGTAGGATCTAGGATTACCGACCAGAGGGGGGTGAATAGGCGGTTTTAAAAACTTCAACCACAACACTAGAGAAATTTAATTAGAACCATAAGGTGAATAAATTCTCTAGCTAAACCACGCCTATGTTGATGGTTTTGCAACCTAGGGTGACAAGATAAAGATCAATCTCTATGAATTTTAACTTGGTTCAAATAATTAAATCAAGATACAAGCAAGTAACAAAGGCAAAGAGACACAAAGACTTATCTCGTGGTGTCGATGACTTGCCGGTCACCCCTAATCCACGTTGAGATGGATTCAATGTTCAACCGCTCCTCTATCAAGTCTCCACTTGATGTATGAGCCGGCTAGAACCAATGAATAGCTCCAAATCTCGATTCCACTAAAGTTGCTCTTCACCGCTCCGGCAAGGTGAGCACAAGAACCTCTCACAATCAATTTCCACGGCAACTTCACAATCTTCTTGAAGTGCTCGGTGAAATCACGAGCTCCGAGCCGGCTAGGAGGCAGCAACCTCCAAGAGTAACAAATCAACCGCGAGCTCGATGCAATCCTAGTGCCACAATGATCAAATCCTTGATGCAATGCACTAGAGTCTCTCAATCTCACAAAGAAATGCAATCCCAAAGCAAGTGAGTGAGAGAGGGGAGAAACAATGGCTCTAGAATGAGTGTTCAGCTTTTCAAAGTGCCAAGAGACCCCCCATGCCCGTGAGGGGTGAGTATATATAGCTCTCTCCCCAAAACTAGCCGTTGGGGAAAAACCCGTTCTGGATCATGCACGGCGGACCGTCCGCATGGTCCACGCGGATCGTCCGCGTTTGAATTACAACGGCTATGAAGCGCTGTCAGAGTGTGTCAGAGTCGACCATTGGGGCTCGGCGGACCGTCCGCCAAGCACCTGCGGACCGTCCGCCATCACCACGGACAGTCCGCCAGAGAAGGCCGGACCGTCTACTCGAAACAGCTCTAGCTCCTGGAGAAAATGAGCGGAATTACGGACCATCCGCGACGCATCACGGACCGTCCGCGAGATCACTCCAAGTCAAAGCACGTGGGCCCCAGTACAACAAACACAGTTGACAGTCCGCCGGCACCACGGACCGTCCGTCAACACTCCGCGGACCGTCCGCCAGACACGACAGGGCGGAGTTTCAACAGAATTTCAGAGTGCACCCTTCCAAGTTAGTCACCACAAATTCTAAATGCACTACATGCACATCAAAGACCATTGTGGCACTAATATTTCATCGAACCAACGACGTTGATCCCTCTTGATAGTACGGCTATGTAACCTATCAATCCGGTCATTTTTCACCCACTAATCGCCTCATGACCGGTCAAATTTAAAAGCCCTATCATATACCTTTGCCTTGAGCTTCCATAATCCCATAGCACACATGCTATCCACACATTGTCTTTTGAAGCTCATTCCAACTCTCGGGACTAACCTAATCTCATTATCTCAAATAAAATTGTTAGTCCACAAGGATTGTCATTAATTACCAAAATACAATTAGGGGCCTAGATGCTTTCACCCCCGCCGCATATACACTCACCGGGGGTCCCCCACCGTTAGGCCGGCGGTGCCCTCACCGCTCAGCCTTCCCCCCGACTTTCGTCGCCGCCGCCGGGCGGGCCGCTACCCTCAACCCCCTTCTACATCCTCCGGCAACTGAAGGTCCCTTAGGAAACCCCGGAACCCTAACCCCGGCCCCCACCTAACCTCCTTCTCCGACTCCGGCAGCGGCATGGAGCGGCGCGAACGGGTTGCACGCAAACTCGTCCGTGCAACCCAACGCGCTATAAACTTAGCGAATGGAAAACACAGAAATCACCGAATGTTGCATATGGTTTTAAAGATTCTGAGAGTATGCAGTTAGTGAGTGAGTGGCGGAGCCAAGGAAAAAATAGACGGGGCAACTTCTATCAAGAGACTTATTACTCCTAGTCTCCTATTAACCAAGACACACCAATTCACAACGCGTCCATTGACAGACTCGTCCACTCGTGCTGCTGTGGGCTCCACTAGCCGGGCATCTAAATTAAGCATGAACCCAGCTGGGTTTAAAGTATTATCTTACCAACAACTATAATTGATTTGTTTTCTAGTGTACTTCCTTAACTGCAATGGATTTGTTTACGACGTGTTACATCAATACGGTTGAGTACTACTACGAACTATCCTGCAACCATGTTGCGTTGTTAAGACGAGGAAGTCATAGCACGCATGAACGACCACCGGCCCGGCCGGATCCGACCATTTTTTGTTGCCAATCCAGTAGACAGAGAGGCGGTCACTGACTGTCTGGCTCCAGCTGGCAGACTTCGGATTAGACGGACTCGACGTACACAGTCTGAATTTTCTTGATTTGTACGTGCTTTTTCACGTATTATTGCTGGAATATCTTCTTTTCTACCGCTTGCGCGAAGTGGGGGAAAAAATGCACGAGCATCACCGCTCAAAAAGTCGCATGGTTTTGCTCATTGTTCTTCAATTCAGCGTGGTCAGATCAAGTTAGATAGTCTACACTGCTAGAGCCAAACTGCATAGAGAGTGTGCACACTTCGCTGTTGCGATCCCTGGCGTGGCACACGCCCATGTCAAAATTCCTGATGACTCGGCAGAGAAAGGTCGTCCGTTCCAATTGATGAATAGCTTTACCGGATCTTGTGATTTTCCTTGGCGGTGTTCACTTCCCCGAAAAGGAAATGCGAATTTGGGTGAAAATGTCACATCGAACACTGTAGCGCACTGTAGTACTTTTCGTTTGTTTATGGTAATCATTGTCCTACCATGACCTAACTAGGCTAAAAAGATTCGTCTCGTCGTGTACATCAAAACCATGTGCTTAGTTTTTTTATTTACCTATATTTAATGCTCCATGTATGAGGAGAAAGATTTGATGTGATAGTGAATAGTGAAGTTTAGAGAGAGAAAGTTTAGGAGAAGTTTTGGATTTGAAGGGAAGTGAACACCGGTCTTGTCAAAGAAACCATGCCAGAGCACAGATTGGGTTGATGTAGCACAACGGTTTTTTTTTAAAATAGTGGTTGTTGGTACAATCGTTGTTTTTGCCACTTGTTGCTCAATCATGAAACCGCAGGTTCCCTCGGAAAAGGAGTTGGGTCATTTCTGAGGCGTGCAGCACATGCGCCGTTTTTTCGTCTCTCTGACAGGTGGAGCCGCACACTGTAGAGAGTGATAGGCAAATTATCCACATCCACTTGTTAGGTGCATCAGTGCATGTGCTGTTGGATGCTGAGGCCTCTGAGGAGGAGAGGACTTGCAAAGTTGCAAGTCAGTCAACGGGCTCCGGCGCAGAAATGAGCGCTACATCTAGCTCACCCAGTCACCCCCTCTCCGTCGCCATGCTCGCCGATGTGCTGCTTGCTATCCCCACCGGCCACGGGTCACCGGAGGTCCGGAGATGGGCGTCAAGGGGGTTGGATTGGAGATTTTTTAATTTTAACCAAAATTTTAATAATATTTTAAAAATAACCATGCCGGATAAATATTTGCATCTCATGACCCTTTTAGTCACGCCGGTCCGCATGGCGCGACAAAATAACGTTGTCGCGCCACATGCATTGGCGCGACAAACCTGCCACGCTGGAAGGGGAAGGTGACATGGATCCTCCCTGTCGCGCCAACGCATGTGGCGTGACAACCTATTTTGTCGCGCCAAAACACACGGCGCGACAGGGAGCTCCCTCCCTTCCCAATCCTCCCTCCCTAGTTCAACCATCTATTTTGATCAATCTAAATAAAATAGTATTTGCAGTCCAAATTTTATAAAACTTGATAGGCGTATTATAAATGAATATTCCATTTTAGTTATATAATAAGTCAAAGTGTTACCTATTACAAGATATATGATTCCAAAGTAGGATATATTTTATTATATTGGGTACCTCGTAGGTACGAGAAACAAATAATTCGATCACCTATCTTGAATCTTCTGAATAAAATAGTATACAGTACACAAATTTTATGAAATTTAACAGACTTGATGTACACTAAGTAAATATTTTATTTTAGTAACTTTCACAATTATAGATACTACATATTTAGAGATACATAGTTCTAAATTATGATATATTTTATCCCTATTTGAGTAAAGGATGATAATTTGTCTAATGGATTACCTTACACAAAATTTGACCTTTTGATTCGTAACTCGGTTTGCAGTCCCTGCCTCTAACAAAGTTTGAGTGGTAATATAAATCCTCAAATTGTTGTATTATTCTGACATATTGTTCATCCTGTATTAGCATCATAAAAATTTGATGTTTATCATAACTAGTATATGTCAAAATGAGTCCTAATAAATAATAAAATAACACCAAATGTATACATATGTTGTCAACATGACGTTCTTTTTGCCCATGTGTCATGTCGGTGACCTATTTGCACCCATATGCCAAGTTGTTGCTCCTAAATGAGCAATTAGAAAGATGATGTATGTAAACGCACCCACTCGCCAAGTTGTTGATCATAAATGAGCAATTAGAAAGATGATGTATCTAAACGCACCCACTCGCCAAGTTTGTGTATTAATGATGCATTTAACTCTTTCTTTTTTGGTATCCCATTTGAAGATAAATGTTTCATGGTTTCTGTTCAATTCAATCCCGCGGCCAATACAAATCCTGTTTTACCCTTAGGTGTGCCTCTATCTACATTATGACCATGACTGACCCTACTATATGCTTCATTTGAGACTTGTTCCGAGTTTGTCACATACTCACATCTGGTTTTTCATCATTGCTTGCTACGTATATTGCAATCTGATTGTGTCTAGTTCTTGTTCAGTTTCCTATTTAGTGAGATTGATAATAGCCATTGTGGGTTCTTTCCCAAAGTACATAAAATTCAGTCACGAGTTGACAATACAAGTCATGAAAAAGTACTTGATGCACAGACATAGCATTACACATTAGTGCCTTGTCTTATGAGGTTCTAGGCTATTAAGTTGTGAGCTTACATCATGACAAAACCTTTGAGCCATCACTATCCGAGGGGACCGTGATTTGTGGACTGATGGGCTAAGGACTGTAGTTTGATGCTCCCCTTCATGTGAACCGCTAACTTTTTTCTTTGTTGGATCATTTCTTTTTTTGCTTACATTTTTTTTCTCTTTGAAACATTCTTGCTTGGAACTTAGAATAATTTCAATTTTTACTGTAACATTTTTTCTTGCGCAGAACATCACTTCCTTTTTCGGAACATTTTATTGTGAAACTAGACCATTTTGAAAAAAACATATTTTATAGAATCAATTAAAATACATTTGTACAATAATTTTAATCTAAGTTATTTTTATTTAATAAGTAAGTAATTTGTAACTTAGAATGACTTTATTTATTTTAGAATATTTTTTTATTATTGTAGTAGTGATATTCATTATTTCATAATAATTTTGTATGGTTCATGAGTAGTGGAAATTCATTGTTTAGACAGTACCATTAAACTATCCTATGTTCTTGGAGCTGTTCCACATAAATATTTTACTTTTTATGCTAATTTTACATAAACCTTCTCTATTATTGTGTTTTGCTAAAATATTGCTCTCATAAACTTGGGTTTTACTCTTCTACTAGTTTTTTTAGAATTACACAGTACAACACAAACGCTCACACACGCACGCACACTCACCCCTAAGAATACACGTGCGCAAACCCTACCCCTATGAGCACCTCCGATGGACTGAGCACCCGGTAGATCTGGAGATTCCCGAAATCACCATTGGCACCTCGTTGTCGACGGGAACGCCGCTTACCACTTAACGCATAGCGCCGGAAAATCCTTGGGAAAATCCCAGGAAAAGATGCGAGCACCAGGATTTGAACCCTGATGGGTAGCGTCCCACTGGACCGTCCTACCATTGGACTACATCTACTGGTGCAATCTGTGCACGTGGCCGGGCCGACTGCATGGACGGGCCTGTGTGGACAGATGGGTGGAGGACTGGAGCTGGGCTAAAGTGACAACTGGGCGGATGGCCCACGTCGGTAAACAGGTCACCTAGGCACTTTTGATTTCTTTTGAGTTTGAGGTCACAGGTGAGCCAGATATACGCGACGCGATGCAACCACGAGTTCTGGTACTGCTAAACAAAGGTCAAGACGAAAAAGTTATCATGCGAGAGCGACTTGAAGACGGGTGACGGGACAGTGATAACTGATAGCAAGAGTCTAGTGAACAAAGGTCCCTATCACTGTCAGTCATCGGGCGCAAACACTCGATCTCGCCGCACGACCAAGGCAACGCGGCGGTGCCTCTGCTCCTCTCTTCTTTATTTCTAGCCATCGAGAAAGGGACATTTATAACCGAATGGACGCTGCTCTGAAGTCTGAACAATTTGGCGTTCAGCTTCAGCAGCAGCTGCGGTGTCCTCGGATCGTTATACGCAGAGACGGAGCTGTACGCCTGTATTTTTGCGATCCCTGCTCTGCTCATGGCATGATGTCAGGCAGCTGTGTTGTCCCCGGCTCATCGCGCGTGCAAATATTTCGACGCCGTGACAGTCAGCATTTGTCCGCTGCCACATGGGCAGGCGGATCGGAGCCCTCATTGGCACCACCTGCTCCAGAACGAAATCATATCAGCACCCCTTTAATTGTGTCGCACACATCGTTTGAATTGGACCTGAATCAAGGACGTAAGCACTTTGTTTCGGAAGTGCCGATAAGCGCTTCGACTAGGGATTAGGTGTAGGTGCATGCCTCTTTTTTTTTAACGGAACGGCAAGAGCTTTGCCGTAATTTTTATTAGTAGAAAAAAAAAGGAAGAGGTTTACAAACAACCCAAGCACGACTCAGCACACCACCAGGGCCTCGTCACGAGGGGCGAAACCAAAAATCACAAAGACAGGAAAAAGCCAACTAGAAAAAAAAGACGAAAGTCACATAGCCAACTAGGTAGGAGCAGCTCTCCGGTCATTCCTGTTCATCGCTCGACTGTATGTAGGAGATCTTCTTTAATCAAGAAGGCCACTTCTTCTGCTGTCTTGGCCTCCTGATTGAAGGTGCGTCGATTTCTCTCTTTCCAGACGTTCCACCACGAGTAAATCATGAGACCATCAAAATCCCTTCTATTCTCTTTGTCAATTCGTCTTCTAGCCGTCTTCCACCATGCATTTATTGTCGTTGTTGAGGCTGGCCCTGGGAGCTGCCGCATGTTAAGCCATGTTGTTAATTTGTCCCAAATTGCTACCATGAAGGGGCAGTTTTTGCAGAGATGGGTCGGGGTCTCCTGCTCCGAATTACACAACCGACATACGGTGCCGTGTGGCCACCCCCGCTTTGCCAAATTGTCATCCGTTAGGATTCTTCTGTGTAGTAGGATCCATGCAAAGAAGCGGCATTAAGCTCAGCATTTGCCCTCCAGATTGGTGTAAAACTTGGTCTAGGTAGCCTGCCTATAACTTGCATGCGATAGGCACTTCTCGTTGTGTATTCGCCGTCCTGCATCCAACGCCATTTAATCGTGTCCGGAGCATCTGGATCTCGTTGCAAGGAATGAATTTGCTCCTACAAGTCTATATATTCTGTGATCTCCATTGAGGTGCTTAGGGTGTTGAGCTGACGTATCCAGAAATGGCTGTTTAAAGCTTTTTCCACGGTAAAATTTTTCCATCTCGACTTATCAAAAACATGTGGAGCCACATTCTTGGGTGACTGGCCATTGAGCCAACTATCATGCAAAATTTTTGCTTTGTCTCCTCTGCCCACCGTCACAATCGTCGAAGCGTGGAAGAGCTCCCTATCTGATCTATCACACGGGATGTCCATGCCTGCCCATGGACTATCGTCATGCCTCCATCGAAACCAACACCATCGAAGGCGAAGTGCCCGCGCGAGTCTCTCTAAATCCAGTATCCCCAGACCTCCGAGTTCTGTTGGAGTGCAAACCATAGGCCATTTGATAAGGCAGTGACCCCCATTTACCTTTTTAGGTTCCTCGCCCTTCCAAAGGAAACTCCGTCTCAGTTTATCGATTTGCTTGAGTAGCCATTTGTGTACGGGAAAAACTGTGAGATGATAAATAGGCTGAGCGGTTAGGACAGCTTTGACCAATGTTTCTCTTCCTGCAGTTGATAACAGCCGCCCTTTCCATCCTGATAGTCTCGCCCCAATTTTCTCAATGACAGGCATTACGTCAAGCCGACGTAGTTTGCGGAAGTGAAGTGGTAGGCCGAGGTATTTCCCTGGAAATGTGCAAACTTTGCCTGGAAAGTCCACCAGGACCTCTGTTAGAGCCTCTGGGTTGCACCTAATGGGGTATATTTCTGTTTTATTCAAATTGACCTTTAAACCCGAGCAATTCCCAAAGAACTGCAGCAGTCGGGAGAGATGTCTGAGCTCCGTTCGATCCGGATTCATGAAGACCACAGCGTCATCTGCATACAATGAGCATCGGAGCTTTGCCGCACGCGGAAGAACAGGCTGAATGACTTCATGTTGTACTGCCAACTCGACTAGTCTGTGCAAAGGATCTATTGCTAGGATGAAGAGCATTGGGGATAATGGGTCGCCTTGCCGCAGACCCCTAGCATGTTTAAATTTTTCCCTTGGACTCCGTTAAGCAGCACTTGGGAGGAGGAGGTGGCCAAGAGTGTAGATATCCAATCTCTCCATTTTTGACCAAAGCCTAGGGCTTGTAGCATCTCCAGGAGGAATACCCAGTTTAAAGAGTCGAATGCCTTTGATATGTCCAATTTGATGAACAAAGCTGGTCGCTTGCTCTTATGCAGAGCCTGGAGAACGCTTCTAACATAGATGAAGTTATCATGTATACATCTCTTTTTTATGAAAGCATTTTGGGCATTGGAAACCAGCGAGTTCAACTTCGGTGCGAGTCTGTCGGCCAATACTTTAGTTATGATCTTAGCCAGGCTGTTAATAAGACTGATAGGCCTGAAATCGGTGATTGATTCAGCGCCCTCCTTTTTTTGGATTAGGACAATGTTGGCTTTGTTTATCAAGTCCAAACGTTTGGTGCGCAGTTGATGGAAGGCGCACAGGGCAGCAAGCAGATCAACTTTGATGATATCCCAACATCGTTTGTAAAACAGGCCTATAAAGCCGTCAAAACCAGGGGCCTTTTCGGCTAGCAAATGCATCACGATCGCCTTGATCTCAGTCTCCGTGAAGGGGGCCTCAAGGTCACTCAAATCAGTTGGCTGATATCCTAGGTGATTCCAATTTAGATGGGAGGATCGTTCATGTTGTGTCCCCAGTAGTTTAACGAAATGTTCGTATATTATTTCTTCCTTGTCTTGGTGCCTAGAAACAGATCCCCTTACTGTAGTTAAGCGTGGGATGTAGAGCTTTCTCTTTCGCAAATTGGCATGGAGCATAAAATATTTCGTGCATGCGTCTCCTTGTCGGATCCACGTCAGCCTCGAGTGTTGTCTGGCTCTCATTTTCTTGATGACTGCTAAGCCAACTGATTTTGCTTTCAAATATTTCCTGAATTCCAACTCCTCATCAGTGAGTGTACGCTGTTTTTGCGCAACGTCCAAGAGGAGAAGAGCCTCATTAGCAATAGCTAGGCGGAGGTCTAGGTTACCCAAGTTTTGTCAACTCCAAAGCTTTAAGGCTTTTGCCGTGCGGATGAGTTTGACATGTAGTCGGAGTAAGGCGTCTTGAGTGTGCACTTGCCTATCCCATGTTTCTTTAACTGTCTCCGTGAAACCCAGCATCTCCACCCAGAAGGATTCAAATCGGAAGCCAGCATAATTTTGTCTGGTGATATCGCCCATCATGAGAAGTGGGCAATGGTCTGATCCTTTGGTCGAGAGGGCCTGGAGATCCACGTTAGGGAAGAGGAGGTGCCATTCTGTCAAACCAAAGAACCTATCAATTTTGGTGAAGGTCGGGGTATGTTGTTCATTACTCCACGTGAATCTTCGTCCCCTTAGCTCAATCTCCATGATCTGAAGGTCATCTATTGTCTGTTTGAAACTGTTCATCATTTGTCTGTCGAGCCGATCGTTGCTCTTATCCTCGATCTTGTAGATGAGATTAAAGTCTCCAATGATCAACCAACTCGGAAGGGCTACTGTCCTTAGTTCCATCAGTTCTACTAGGAAGTCCCGTTTGGCGTGGTCCTCTTGCGGTCCATAGACACCGGTTAGAGTCCACACTGTGTTATCAGCTCTCATGGTTATGTTGATTGTGAGTGTGTGCTGCGTCAAGTGCGCGTTGCCGAGCTGGAAGTAATTTTCTGACGCTGCAAGTAGGATCCCACCTCTTGTTCCTTGTGCTGGCAGGACCACGAAGTTATTTGTGAACTGCCTACCCAGAGTGTCAAGGACCAACTGAAGGATCGATATGGCGACCAGAGAGGGGGGGTGTGAATGGGAGCCAATGAAAATTTCTTTCGAAACTTGGCCTATATCCCGAAATTCACAACCGGAGAAAATCTCACAAACTTGTCAAGATTGCGTAGTCACAACGGACCTACCAACCTTAGAACCAAGCCTTGGATCAAAGAAATGCTAGGCGGAAGCAGCTCAAAAAGATCAAACAAAATAAGTCCTGACAAGTGCACGGCGGACCATCCACGGTGACACGGCGGACCGTCCACGATGACGCGGCGGACCGTCCACGATGACACGGCGGACCGTCCGCCACGCAAGTGCGGACCGTCCGCGGACCGGGCGGACCGTCCGATGGAAATGGCGGACCATCCGTAAAAACACCCGGAATCTCCAGAACCTCACGGACCGTCCGCCACGCAAGTGCGGACCGTCCGCGGACCGGGCGGACCGTCCGATGGAAACGGGCGGACCGTCCGCGAAGCTCAGCCGACGAACAGGAAGAACAGCTACAGTAAATCGCGATTTTCTCTTCCAAATCCAACACCGGATCTCTCAAACGGCTAGAGCTCTAGAGGCAAAACTTTGGGGAGATGATTAGCACCCTAAGGTGAAGATATGCCACAAAAATCTTGGCCTCTAACGCCCTACAAAACAAGAAATCGCGGATCACACGAACTAGACCCTAACCACGAGTTCATCCACGAAAATTCAAATTTAGCCCGATTCCCGGCGTTTGAGGAGGCAAGATCACACACAAAGATGCGCAAGGCATTCACTCATGATCTCCACAAACAAATCCGGACCCAAACGGACTAGAAACGAAGAATCGAAGAATGAACGAAAATGGCACAAAAACGAACTCGGGAAGATAGAAGGAGATGATTCAAACTAGCTCATAAATTAAAAAACACAGAGGTCACAATCTATACAAAGGCTAGCAACCACCCGACATCCTCCCGCTAAGATTAATCGTTGATGCTCATTAGCTAGCCTAGAGAGACAAAGCTAGAGAGAGAGGACAAGAGCAAATGAACTAGGGCTAAGCCAGACCGATATGGATGCCACCCCCTCCACCTCTACTAATACCAAGTCCTGATGGGGGAAATGACTGGACTACCCTACTGCTAATTTCTACGATACACGCCCGCAGGGCAAAGCAGTAAAATCACAGGCATCTCCTCCGGCTGGTACGCGCCGTCCATCCGGCTTCGCTTCGTTCCTACGCAAGCTCCCGGATCCCGACACGCGTCCACCGCTTCGAAGCTTCCCGAACGCGCCCGGATCACCGTCTCCGTCACGTTGGGCCTTCGGGCTCGGTTTTGAGGCCCAAACCGAGAAACCCTCCTCCGATGGTTTTGTGGCCCAACCATCAAACTCCGCGTGCAAACTTCGGCTGTCAACCGCCACCTTGCACCGGCTCCAGCCCATGACTTCGTCTTGCTTTTCCTTGCCACCATGCCGACCACACTTGATCCCATCTGGTCACCGGGTCCCTCGAACCAAACCTACTCATCTCCACTCCGGAGACCTTTCGCGCTTGTTCTTCACCTGCACCAACGCAGACCAAGTCGCATCGAACACCTGCAGTACTCAGCCAAGAATCAGTCCAACACCACGTTGTCAATCACTCATCACACTGAGAAGCGACCATCCACTGGTCCTCGGACACACCTGGTCCTCAATCTCCCACTTGATGAGTGCATTGACAACACACATAATGAACAAGGATTTTTGAAAAGAAGAACAAACGAAGAAAGGAAAAGAAACCCAATCAAGTGACTCAAAGCGAAGAACAAGCCAAACACAGTCACTCGAAAGAGAAAGACTCGGTCCCCTAAGACAAGGGCAAAGGCTCAACACAACCGAGTCAACAAGCTCCAAAGCAAAAGAGCTAGAAACACCAGGAGCAAGAACTCCCCCTGAACAAGAGCATTCTATTCTCCCCAAAACGCCCGATGGACAATGCACCCAAATGCAACCCAAATGCGCATGATGTTCATGATGTTCTGCCCCTTGTTGTTAATGCAACCATCAAGGTGCAAAGTGCAAAAGTCATGACCTAGAGCTTCTCAAATATGCAAAAAGTACTCTAAAATGCTACAAGAGAGCTACTAGGCAAGCAAGACAGTCCAAGATGGTGAAGATGCAATGCCAACAAGATTTGATCAAATGTAGTGCAAGTGGATCAAATTTTAGTAGAAGTTCTCACCATATGAGCAAAAGCGTAGCCATGAGTGATTCAAACCAAGATAAGCATGAACATACAGAGATTGAACAAAGTCATCCATTCTTAGCAAAAGATCACTATAAACACCCATGGACTAACTCATGTCATGTCAAAGCATACCGTGCCAAGTGTCTACTTCGTACAATAGAGACTTCTCTATGGTAGACATCTTGCAACGGTTTAGCACCCAAAGCATGTTCAATATTGCACAAATGACATGAATAGCATAACTTGTCAAGCATAAGCATTTCTTTGTCAAAATTTAACAAGATGGTACATGAAATGCCTTTGCGGCAGAAAGAGACTTATGTCTCTCCACAAGTTAACCTATGGGCTAAACATTCATAGTGATTGCCGGTCTTTGACCCAAATTTGCAAGACAAAGATTTCTAAGCACAATCTAAGGAAGATCAAGCACCTAGGCAAGAAACAGTACATGGTAAATCATTTGCTCAAAAGGTGAGAGTCAATTTGTGCATTCTTTGTCCAATATTTAGCAAACTCATAGTTGTAGAAAGTATTGAAACAGGAGCTTTGCTAAACAACCACACAAAACTACTAGCATGTCCATAAGCTCACAAGTAGCAGATTAGAGTAATCAATCCATATGAGAGAAGCTTGCTCTAAAATGCAAAGTATGATACAAATGCAAAAGTAAACATGCAAATGCACAATATCATACATATATCACAAAGAAGCCTCCAAAACCAACTCAGAAAGGGAAACACACACCAAGCTCTCCTCGCAAGCGGGCAAAGGTGGCTTGGTCAAGTGGTCTTGTGAAAATATCGGCTAGTTGGTTTTGGGTTGGGACATAGGATAGTTCAATGTGTCCTTTCTCAACATGGTCTCTCAAGAAATGGTATCTCACTTCTATGTGTTTGGTTTTGGAATGAAGCACTGGATTTTTGGCAACACTAATGGCACTTGTGCTATCACATAGAAGTGGAACATGGGAAAAGTTCAAGCCAAAGTCACTCATGGTGTACATGATCCATAGGAGCTGGGAACAGCAGCTAGCGGCAGCTACATACTCGGCTTCTGTAGTGGACTGGGCAACGCTAGATTGCTTGCGAGAAGACCAAGAGACCAAAGAAGAACCAAGAAACTGACACTGACCCGAGGTAGACTTGCGATCCAAACGACACCCAGCAAAATCCGCATCGGAATAACCATGAAGTGAAAGTGTCGAGGAGGCAGAATACCAAAGACCCAAGTCAGGAGTGTATTTCAAGTACCTGAATATCCTCTTGACGGCCTGCCGATGTGACGTCCTCGGTGAAGCCTGAAAACGAGCGCACAGACACACACTGAACTGTATGTCCGGCCTCGTTGCCGTCAAGTAGAGGAGGGAGCCGATCATGCTCCGGTACTCCTACTGGTCCACGGGTTCTCCATCTTCATCAACGTCCAAAGCCGTAGTTGTACTCATCGGAGTCGACATCGGCTTGGCGTCGCTCATGTCAAACTTCTTCAGCATGTCCTTGGTGTACTTGGCTTGATGCACAAACGTCCCGTCCTTGACTTGCTTGATTTGCAGTCCAAGGAAGAACTGCAACTCTCCCATCATAGACATCTCGAACTCCCTGCTCATATCTTCAGAAAACTTTGCAACAAGAGCATTAGAAGAGCCACCAAAGATAATGTCATCCACGTAAATCTGAACGATCAAGCTGTCTTTGCCAACACGAAGCAAGAACAGGGTCTTATCAACGGTGCCCATCACAAACCCCTTGCTCAACAAGAACCCTCTCAATCTACCATACCACGCTCTAGGTGCTTGCTTGAGGCCATATAGTGCTCGGTGGAGTTTGTACACTCGGTGGGGATATCTCTCACTCTCAAACCCAGGTGGTTGCCTCACATACACTTCTTCCTCTATCACTGCATTCAAAAAGGCACTCTTCACATCCATTTGGTGCAACTTGAACCCTTTAGTAACAGCAAATGCTAGAAGGATTCGAATTGCCTCCAAACGGGCAACAGGAGCAAATGTCTCCTCATAGTCAATTCCCTCCTTTTGTGAAAAGCCCTGGGCAACCAACCTAGCCTTATTTCTCACAACCTCACCACTCTCACCCTGTTTGTTCTTCCAAACCCACTTGGTTCCTATAGGGTGGCAATTTGGTGGAGGATCTACAAGTTCCCACACCTCATTCCTCTCAAAGTTCTCAAGCTCTTCGTGCATGGCATTGACCCAATTCGCATCAGATAAAGCGTGTCTAATATCTTTGGGCTCAAAAGACGCTACGAAAGCAGAATGAGCAAAGTGAGAGGTCTTTCGTGACCTTGACCGTGTAGTTCGCTCGTCGATGTCTCCGATCATTCCCGAGGGTGGATGGCGAGCTTGAATGTGTCTTGGTGCCTCACGAGTCGAGATCGCCTCCCCCTCAACAGTTGCTTCCACTTGACCTCCATGAATTTGAGTTGTCGTCAAGGTTGTAGACGGACCGTCATCAACCATAGTCGTCGTAGTGGAAGTAGTAGGTACAGGTGCAACCGGAGGAGCGTCATCTCCATCTTCATCTTCATCATCCGCATCCTTGTCCTCGAAGATTGGCTGACCCATCTCTTCATCACCTGCACACTCAAAGACAACGGAGCTACACGGCATTGTCTCGTCGAATGTCACTTCACAAGTCTCCATGATTTGGTTAGTTGTAAGATTGAGCACTCGATATGCTCTAGAGTGATTTGCATAACCAAAGAAGATACCATCATGAGACCGAGACTCAAACTTATCCAAATTTCCCTTCTTGAGAATAAAGCACTTGCAACCAAAAACTCGCAAATGGCTCACTTTGGGGGTTCTACCATGAAAGAGTTCGTAGCAAGTTTTCTTCTTGAAAGCACGAAGGAAAATCCGATTTGACACATAGCATGCAGTGTTCACCGCCTCGGCCCAATATCTCCTAGGAGTCCTATGCTCATCGAGCATCGTCCTAGCCATGGTACAGATGGTCCGATTCTTTCTCTCCACAACACCATTCTGACAAGCAACATAAGGCGAAGAAAACTGATGTTCAAGACCTAGATCACGGCAAAAGGCATCAAATTGAGCGTTCTTAAATTCCGTGCCATTGTCACTGCGTATAGCTCGTATGGCATCACCATTTCGCTCATTTTTCAACCTCAAGATCAAGTCTCGAACAAAACCAAATGTTTCATCCTTAGTCGCCAAGAAATACACCCAAGTATAGCGAGAATAGTCGTCCACAATCACAAGGACATACCACTTCCCACCGACTGAGCGAACGCGAGCTGGACCAACCAAGTCCATATGAAAAAGCTCCCCAGGACGCTCAGTCATGACATCAGTCAAAGGTGGATGATAAGCAGCGACCATCTTGCCATGCCTACAAGGTGCACAAACCAAATCCTTCTCAAACCGAAGCTTGGGCAATCCTCAGATAAGGTCAAGGCTGCTCAAACGGGAGAGCAAGTCGAAACTCAAGTGACCCAATCTCCTATGCCACTTCCAAAGCTCGGAAGAGGAACCAGCAACAAGACATCGAGCAACACCAAAAGCTCTCGAGAAATCAGCAACGAAAACTTGACTCTCGGGAATAATCATACAAACAAGATCACCTCGAGAATCAAGAATCCGAGAAGCACCACTCACAAAGCGAACCTCAAAACCCTCATCAAGTAGCTGAGAAACTGAAAGCAAGTTGAAACCAAGCGACTTGACAAGAGCAACGCGCTTCAATACAAACTTCTCACTCACCTGAATGTCGCCTTCTGAAAGTACTCTTCCCTTACCATTATCCCCAAAAGTGATGTACTCCCTTGTCATCACCGGGGTGAGGCTTGAGAACCACCTTTGATCTCCGGTCATGTGTCGAGAGCAACCGGAGTCAATCAACCACAAGTTCCTCAAGCCTCCCACCTGCACAATCAGAAGCGAGATCGAGAATGAGCAAACGACTCAACACTGGGGTTAGAATAGAAAGAATCAAACCAGTGCTGAGCCATCTGCTCAAAAGAGGGGTTAGCAAAATCCACTCTACCAAACCTATCACGCCTGACCGGAGGAGCATCACGCGGGGGAAAGTGCGGACCAAACTCCCTCCGGTATCCAAAGCCACGGTTGTCTCTCCTAACCTCATATTGACCATGAGGAGGAGGACGCCTGACAAAGCCGCCACGCCTCTGACGAACTCCACCACGAGGAGCAAAGCCACCACCCCTAGACAAGGGTGCACGAGGCTCAGGCACGCTATGAGAAGAGCGGTACCTGTCCCGGTTACCCATCTCCTTCTCACGCCTCATCTCTCTCTTCTTTCTGAAGCAAAACTCCTCTAGGTGACCATCCTTACCACAAAAGCCACAGTGGTAACGGACTGGCTTTGGCTTTGGAGCTTCTTTTGGCCCTGGTTTCTCACTGGGTTTGAGGCCACTCGACTCACCCACAAACTTCACTCGCTTCTGGAAGTTGTTGGTTGGGATAGTGGAAGCTGGAGGATCTGGAGTTGTGTCAAGCTTGTTTCTCAGATGGTTTGGCTTGGGTTCAAAGGAGTTTTTCTTTGGGGTTTTAGGTGGAATAGGAACATTCTCACAAATCATGCCCTCATGCTCAACCACCAACTCAGAACCAAGACCACACCCATCAGCACGTCTGAACTTGGCAATCAACATGCTCAATTGAGGTTCATAGCTAGACAACCAACTCAAGCATTTACGCAAATCATAGTTTTTATTTTGTGCACGGTTTACATGATGCTCAAGTTCAAGGTTCTTTAAAGTGACTTCTTCACAAGTAGAGCAAACATTCTTGGAAGAGGATTTCACAGAGTTTTCAAGCAATTTGATTTTAGCATGAGCATCATCAAGTTTAGCATGCAAGACAGGACATGAAGTGCAAGCTCCAAGCAAAACAGGTCTAGATTTCAATTCATCATGCTCAGCAACAAGAGAGTCAAATTTCTCAACCAGAGACATGTGCTTTTTCTTAAGCTCAACCAAATCATTCATCACAACATCACACTCAGTGCAAGCATGCTCATCAGAGACAACAGGAGCAATTTTCAAAGTATCAATTTCAGATTGTGATTTAGAAAGATATGATTCAAGGTGAGCAATTTTTTCACTAGACACAACAAGCAAAGACTCGAGTTCAACAACCTTCTCCTTGGACTCACCAAGCAAAGATCTAAACTCCCTCTTCTCCTTGTTGGTCTTACGAAGCACATCATCACGGTTATCAAGCAAAGCATTCAACCTAGCATTCTCCTCTAACAAGAAGTCGGGATCTCGGTTTACCTCATCCTCAGACTCTGACTCGGAGTCTTCCTTTGCCTTCTTCTTGTTGTCGGAGTTATGTGCCATGGTGCAGAAGCCTCGAGACGCCATGCACGCCAAGCCGTTGAAGTTCTCCTTCCTCCGGTGTCGACCTTGATCTTCATCCTCGCTACTTGAGCTTGATGAAGAGCTACTTGAGCTTGTGTCGACGTCGCTCGCCCCGGCCACCATGGCTCGTTCCTTGCGCTTGTACTTGTGCTTGTGCTTGTGTTTGCTATCGCCATGCTTCTTCTTGTCCTTGTACTTGTGGCTCTTGTCCCTCGAACGGTGCTTGTGCTTGCGGTCCGTCTCGGCCGGCTCCGGACACTCGGCGATGAAGTGTCCCATCTTGCCGCATCGGTAGCATGTGCTCCCAAAGCGCCTTGTACTCTTGCGGTTCTCGTACATGCGCCCGAACCTCTTGGTGAGCAACGCGAGATCCTCCTCGCTCAGCACCTCAAACTCCTCATCTGGCAAGGATACAAGCAAAGACAAAGCAAACTGCCGTGAAGAGTTAGCACCAGATCTTGAACTAGAACCACTCATGAGCGCCAGACTATGGGGATCAGTCGGGTTCTCAAGCTTGGCTCTAGCTAGCCTATCAACCTCAGAGGACTTGAGCTTTGAGAACAACCCATCGACTGTGAGTGTCAGATAGCTCGGCGACTCCATGATTGCCTCAACCTTAGTGCCCCATACAGACATATCAAGACAATGTAGAAGCTTCAAAGTCATGTCATGATCTGTATACGGGAGGTTGGTAATGTTGGCTCTCATGTTGTTCACTATCACGGTGAACCTCTGGAACATGGCATCAATTGACTCACCGGACAAATGAGAGAAGTTCTCATATTTCCTCCGGTAAGTCGAAAAGAGCCGAGCCTTTACCCCACTATCACCTCTATGGGCGATCTCCAACTTTTGCCAAATTTTCCAAGCAAGATGCTCTTCGATCACACGATTGAACTCATGCTCGTCGAGTGCCTTGAACAAGAAATCAACGGCTTTTGCATTAGCCTCAAACTTGTCCCTAGCAATCTGAGTCTCTCTCGAAGCAGAGATGGTATAGGAAGTATCAAGAGTGATATCCCATATAAATTGTCCCTTGCTTCGGAGAAACGCTCCCATGCGTACCGACCACATCCGGTAATTCTTTCCATCGAAAAGAGGAGGACCCGAACCCTTCCCGGCATACGCCATTCTTGGATCTTAGACTGGTTAGAATCACAAAGATCCGTAACCGGCTCTGATACCAATTGAAGGATCGATATGGCGACCAGAGAGGGGGGTGTGAATGGGAGCCAATGAAAATTTCTTTCGAAACTTGGCCTGTATCCCGAAATTCACAACCGGAGAAAACCTCACAAACTTGTCAAGATTGCGTAGTCACAACGGACCTACCAACCTTAGAACCAAGCCTTGGATCAAAGAAATGCTAGGCGGAAGCAGCTCAAAAAGATCAAACAAAATAAGTCCTGACAAGTGCACGGCGGACCGTCCACGGTGACACGGCGGACCGTCCACGATGACGCGGCGGACCGTCCACGATGACACGGCGGACCGTCCGTAAAATCCCCCAAAATCTCCAGAACCTCACAGACCGTCCGCCACGCAAGTGCGGACCGTCCGCGGACCGGGCGGACCGTCCGATAGAAACGGCGGACCGTCCGTAAAAACACCCGGAATCTCCAAAACCTCACGGACCGTCCGCCACGCAAGTGCGGACCGTCCGCGGACCGGGCGGACCGTCCGATGGAAACGGGCGGACCGTCCGCGAAGCTCAGCCGACGAACAGGAAGAACAGCTACAGTAAATCGCGATTTTCTCTTCCAAATCCAACACCGGATCTCTCAAACGGCTAGAGCTCTAGAGGCAAAACTTTGGGGAGATGATTAGCACCCTAAGGTGAAGATATGCCACAAAAATCTTGGCCTCTAACGCCCTACAAAACAAGAAATCGCGGATCACACGAACTAGACCCTAACCACGAGTTCATCCACGAAAATTCAAATTTAGCCCGATTCCCGGCGTTTGAGGAGGCAAGATCACACACAAAGATGCGCAAGGCATTCACTCATGATCTCCACAAACAAATCCGGACCCAAACAGACTAGAAACGAAGAATCGAAGAATGAACGAAAATGGCACAAAAACGAACTCGGGAAGATAGAAGGAGATGATTCAAACTAGCTCATAGATTAAAAAACACAGAGGTCACAATCTATACAAAGGCTAGCAACCACCCGACATCCTCCCGCTAAGATGAATCATTGATGCTCATTAGCTAGCCTAGAGAGAGAAAGCTAGAGAGAGAGGACAAGAGCAAATGAACTAGGGCTAAGCCAGACCGATATGGATGCCACCCCCTCCACCTCTACTAATACCAAGTCCTGATGGGGGAAATGACTGGACTACCCTACTGCTAATTTCTACGATACACGCACGCAGGGCAAAGCAGTAAAATCACAGGCATCTCCTCCGGCTGGTACGCGCCGTCCATCCGGCTTCGCTTCGTTCCTACGCAAGCTCCCGGATCCCGACACGCGTCCACCGCTTCGAAGCTTCCCGAACGCGCCCGGATCACCGTCTCCGTCACGTTGGGCCTTCGGGCTCGGTTTTGAGGCCCAAACCGAGAAACCCTCCTCCGATGGTTTTGTGGCCCAACCATCAAACTCCGCGTGCAAACTTCGGCTGTCAACCGCCACCTTGCACCGGCTCCAGCCCATGACTTCGTCTTGCTTTTCCTTGCCACCATGCCGACCACACTTGATCCCATCTGGTCACCGGGTCCCTCGAACCAAACCTACTCATCTCCACTCCGGAGACCTTTCGCGCTTGTTCTTCACCTGCACCAACGCAGACCAAGTCGCATCGAACACCTGCAGTACTCAGCCAAGAATCAGTCCAACACCACGTTGTCAATCACTCATCACACTAAGAAGCGACCATCCACTGGTCCTCGGACACACCTGGTCCTCACCAACCTGGGTGTCCAGGTTTCAATTTTCGTTTCCTGGAGGCAAACCACCGTAGCCCCTGAATCAATCACCGTTTGCCGAACACTCGCTCTTTTTGCGGCGGCGTTGAGCCCTCTCACGTTCCAGCATAAGACATTACAGTGTTTTTGTGACATTGGTAAACCAGGACACACAACTAGACTTGATATATTGCAGGCGGAGTACAGGATGGCAGCAGGGCTTGGCGCTGAGGCCAGATACAAAGCCGAGCAAACCTAACTGTGATTCAATGTTCGCGGTGGGCAGCCAATTGGCGGACTTTGTGATCATCGGTGCTGAGCGACCAGCTCTGAACAAGGCACCACTGAAGCTGCATGACCAAATTGCCGGTCCATAAGTTCGAGGTACAATCATCAGAAGTTTCTGAGAGGTCTTAGCTAACATAAATGAAACAGGGAGACAACTAAATAGGACCGCCGAACCACTGAAAGAACTCTTGGGCCTCTAGCCTTCCTGGGCCACTACTTCTCGTGTCTGTATGGGCGCTACCTTGGGCCGCTTCTTGCTCTTGGTGTGGTTGCCCTGCTCGACAAGAATCTTGATGGCCTCCATGGTAGAGCTGTTGATTGGCTGCTGCACATGCTGCGTATAAGAATTAAGATCAGCATCAGGAGCTGAAACACCTAATTTCTTTATTAAAATTTGCCTTGCCATTTGGGTGCTATCTTTGCCCTGATTTAACTTGGCCTTATTCGCCAATCTAGTACTCCTTCGCTGTGCAGCGCTAGAGGCTGAAGGGGTCTGCTGTGCTTCTTCAGACTGAATGTGAGAGGGGCTCATCTGGTTGGGCTGTGGTGTTTGGTTTAGAAGCGGTGGAGGTGCTGTGCCTGAGACGAACTGGATAAACGCTTCTATATCACTTGTTATTTCTGTCACTTCATGATTTGCGTGACTAGGAGATGCTGCTGGTGCAGCAGTGGTCTCCGATTTATCAACTAAGTCGTGAGCGGGTGGTGCCAGATCATCTGACGCCACAACATTAGACAGAGTGGCTATAAGCTGTGAGGGGGTTGAAACGACATTTGGTTCTTTTCGTGGAGGTGATGTGTTCTTGTCAGTGTGAGCTACAGGATCTCGTGACTCCCTATTTGTGCTTGCATCAATGAGGGGGGAAGATTGCTCAGCTATGGAATCAGTGTTTTGGTTGAGGAGACTAGCCTCCTTATCAGCATAGCCACCCAAAGGATCAAAATTGCGTGCGGCGGTTTGATTGGGCGAAAACTCATCCAGTGCAGCAGTTGGGAATTCAGGAAAAAAGACTCTGGGATTTGGAGCACCACTGACCTGCTGCAGAGGAGTGGACATGTGGGCCGAAATCTGCCTGATTTCTCCTTCCTCCAGATCGTCTGCAGTCTTCTACAGTGATGGCTGCACCGGGTTCCATCCCTTGGCCTCCGCAAGCATCGTCCTGATGCGCTCTTCCAGAGTGGCATCTCCTACAGCAAGATGTGTGGTGAGAGTTTCGTGTAGCATTGGGTCCACCCGATTTGGGAGGTCACACTGGATCGAAAAGTGGTAAGTAGAAGAAATATCAGGAGGCACAATCAGCTCACCCACAGGCCCTCCAGGGGCAGCAGTGATCTTTGTTGGTGGTGTAGTCGTGCAGATTTGAGCCAGAGGCGTGGCGAATGAGACACGCCGTGCATAAGTTTTCTCGCTGCTCTTGGGTGAGTGAACAGGTGGGGGTTTCTTACTGATCTCGGGTGGAGTCATCGTCTTGCTCCTCTTGTTGCTGTCGTCGTACAATCCACGCCCCCATCCCCGCCAAGATGGAGGGGTAGCATCCCTGCTGCGGTGAGGGGTGTGGCCCGCGTCCCGTCCGCGGAGACGCTGCGTGGAGCTGTAGCAGTCGTCCACCATCCCTCGGCAACGCGAGGCACGGCTCCATGCTGACTGGCTGCGATGACGCCTAGTGCCCCTCCTGTTGCAGTCGTCATCACCCCTCCTGTAGTGATCATCATCATCCCTCCTGGGGGGCTCGACTCCACCCTGCCTTCCTTGCTGCTGGTCCCGCCTTCTCCCCAAAGAATCTTCGACACCGTAGTGCCAAAGGAAGTCGATGCTCCTGTCCCTGCTGGAGTGGGGAAGGGAGAGGTCTTCAAGGACATCCAGATGGATGTAGAGCTTGTAGGTGAGCCCATGCTTGATCCCCACTGGTCGGTCGTGCTGGATGTGGACCAGTGGGAGCGGGATGTCGGTGGAGGGTAGCTCGCGGTCCGGGTCGGAGATGGTCAGCCACACCTTCTTGGCGATGGCCGAGGGATTTGTGCACCAGGCCCACAAGTCATAGGTGCGGGTGCGGGTGCGGCGACGTGAATGCTCCTCGACGAAGTGGATCGCGCAGTGGCGCCGATGACTTGTGCAGCCACCTGCTCGTTCCAGGCATGGACCGGAATCCCCTCAATGCGCAGCCTGACATGAAACTTTAGAACAGAAATAGTGGAGTACTTTTGCTCAGTACAAGGCGCGAAGTGGAAGGACCTGCCCCTGTGTGGCAGCGTCGGCAGTCCCAGCACCCTCTGTGCATCCCGACGGTGGTCGAAGATGATGAGGTATTGCTCGGGGTGGTGCTTGACCATCTGCATCTTGTCGATGGGGATGCCCAACTGAGTGGTGCGAGCGTCAATGAGGTGGTACGGCTAGGACTCGTGGCTGTTGCCGTTGAAGGAGCACACGACCGTCTTGTCGATGAGGTTGTCCCGCTCCCGCTTGAGGGCGCCCGTTGCCGAGATCGCGCAGAGCTCATCCGAAGGTCTGGCCCTCGGATCACCAGGGTAGGCCGCCATGGGGGAGGGAGGAATGTTGCCTACCACCGCTTGCAGGTACGTCTTGCTGCTGCGTGGACTTGTTGTCTGGCGAGTGGAGCTTGTGCTGGGTTGCAGGGTACTGCTTGTCAATGGCTCTCTCTTATGGAAGCCAGGACTCTGGGCTGCAGGGCGTTGGTGTGGAGTTACTGCTGGGGGTTTGGCCAACGGGCATTCCTTGGCATGATGTTTATTTTTGAGGCATTTCCAACACTTGGTTGGGTTGGTACAGGAGTGAACCCTGTGGCCAGGGGAGAGACAGTTAAAGCATAGCCCTCTGGTGTGTTGGAGGAATTTCAATTTCCTTGCTGCATCAAGCTGGTATTGATTGTCATATCTCTGTCTTTCATCTCTCCACCAGTATCGTGGTTTTACCACTGTGAATCCTTGATCATCTTCAATGGATTGGTTCAGGCGTGAATGCTCTCTTTCTTTGTAATGACCCGTAGCCGCCGGTAAGCCTCCACCGGGACGTGAGCACAAGTACAGGGTGTCGCCGTCGAGCAGACGGGCGACGGCTCGCCGGAATCGCTCCTCCGAGAGGAGATCGCCGGAGGAAGGGGCTAACCCTATTCTGATTTCTCTGATTCGATGATCTCCTTCTGTGTTGGCTGAACCTTCTATAGGAATTGCCGCCTGGGCCTTGGGCTGTGCAACAATCGTTGGGCCGAGACGTATTGTTGGGCCATGACATTACCGCCCCCTCGAAACACAGCTTGTCCCCAAGCTGTGGCCGTACTGATGCCCGGATCCCATGGCCTAGTGATCACAACCTGAATGAGCTTGTTGTTGATGGCTGAAACATACATTGCAACCTCCAACTTTCTGATTGCTGCCACTGACCTCGCCTGAGTAAACCTTAGAATTGTTTGAGCAGCAAATCCCACTTGCTCTGCTATCAGCAAATCACACTGCAGCTCCTCCATTGCTTTTGCTGCAAAATCTGCATGCTTTATCTTCTCATCCTTCAGATTCCCCGCAGCCATGACTAGCTGCAACAAATTGGCATGTGTCGTAGTGTCAGGTGTTGAGTCATCCCATACGATGTCCTTATGATATGTTTCCTCAAGCAGTGCCTCATTGTCTAATTTCTGATCCACCTCATGTAGTGACTGGCCACTATCTGTTATTGACTCTTGAACAAGCTGCTTCAGTAAACCTTCATGCAAGTGAATATCAGATTGCATCTCCTCACCACCATACTCATCAAACATTGCTATTTGCTGCCGTAAAACCTCATCCTGATTTGCAAGCATTTCATCCCACTTAACAGCAATAGAAGGAATTTGGTTGAACTCCTCATCCACATGATCCAGGCCAAAATCCATGACAAGGTGGACATCATTGACATGAGTGGCAACGCCATTGATCAATAGCCGAGACTCCTTGTCACCCAGGTACTCACCACATTGAGCTAGTTGATGCAACAGGTTCTGTGATACAACATGTGCCCTGGGCACTCCCTGCTTAGTTTGAGTGAACGTGTTGTCATTGGCTGGCTTACCCAGCATGCCCTCCTCATCCTGCAAGTGAAGACCATGCAACAGCTCCTCATCCCAAATCACATTCTTGCTGGACATTCCATCCAACAGCTCATGTGAAACCTCAATATCCAAAGTCACCTCACCAGACATTTCATGTGCATCAGGTTTAGGTAGTACCAGATCATTCTTGAGGGGCCTTTCAGCAAACACCTTGGGTGCAGAGCACAGAGTAGGTCCCACATCCCCTAGCACCATTTCAGGAGACCTTTCAATGAACATCCCATGCACAGAACTCTTGCTAACCTCCAAAAGAAGAGAAGCGTCATTGATATGAGTGGAAAGTTCATTGATATGCAATTCTGCAGTTGGCTCCCACTCACAACCTCCTGGAGCTAGCTGATGCAACAAACTATCGTGCAAATCAATGCTTGGAATAGAAGCATCATCCCATATGACTTCCTTGTGACACATTTCAACTAATGTTTGCCCTGCATCACCCACCCCAAGACCATCAACGTACTGCTCACACCATGGTATTGTAACTCCCAGAAACAACTGACTCGATGGGGAACCAAAGAGCTCAATTGCGGCCTCCTTGCCAACTGTGGCGTGGCTGCACAGCATCAGGTCATCCATTTCTCCATCTAACTGCTGCAATTCTTCATCCCAAACCACTTCTGAATGAGACCAATCGAACAATGGGTGCTGACTTCCTTGATGTAACATTCCAACAAACACGTGGGAAACAATGCACAACGCAAGTGTGGTGCCAGAAGACTGCTCAAGGAAGACGACCACCCTTAATCACGCCGTCAACTGAATCGAAGAATCCGGCAGAATTGGACTCCCAAATCACTAATTGAACAACCCCCGAAGGCCTCACACTGCGAATATCCAGCAGAATCGGACCTCACGGAAGATGTAGACGAATTGGTGTTGGAGACTCGCCCGCCGTCATCGTACTTGCGAATCCGCCCGCTGTCGTCGAACCCGCGAATCCGCCCGCCGCTGTCGCGCTCCAGGAGTCGATGTAGTGCCGCTTGCAGGAGTCGTTGCCGCGGAACGAAGCAGTGACCCAGTCGAGAGGGACCGCTCGATCTGCCGCCGCGTCGACGTCCTCGAGCTCCCGCCACGAGTTGTCGCGCTCTAGGAAGTAGGAGAAGCCCGATCCGCGGTGGTGGTCGTCGCGGAGCAGGAGACGATCGCGGGAAGGAGCAGGTGTCGCCGTCCTTCTTCGCGCTCGCCTCATCGTCGGGTCAACACACGCCGCCGCGCGCTCGATCCACCGCCGCACGCAACACCACCGCCGCCACACTCACGCCGAGGAAGGTAAGGGCTCTGATACCACTGTAATGACCTGTAGCCGCCGGTAAGCCTCCACCGGGACGTGAGCACAAGTACAGGGTGTCGCCGTCGAGCAGGCGGGCGATGGCTCGCCGGAATCGCTCCTCCGAGAGGAGATCGCAGGAGGAAGGGGCTAACCCTATTCTGATTTCTCTGATTCGATGATCTCCTTCTGTGTTGGCTGAACCTTCTATAGGAGCTGACGCCTGGGCCTTGGGCTGTACAACAATCGTTGGGCCGAGACGTATTGTTGGGCCATGACATTCTTTTCTGCATTGCATTGACTCTGTATCTTTGAGGTGGATTCCGGGCGGGATCTCCGGGCACGCTCCACGGCCATGTTGAATGCTCGCCCGGGGGGAGGAGTTGCTGAGCGTTGATGGCCCCTCTCCAACTTTCCACTTCTTCTTCTCTTGTGCAGTAAATCTTTGCCTTGGAGCAGAACCATGGTCTTCAAAGTTGGGTGTGGCTTCATTGACTCCGGTTGTGGCCGGCTGGCTGGCAGAAGGCCTTTTGGCAGCAGTAACTCCGGCGGAGCTGGGAGCAGTAACTGTGGTGGAGTTGGGAACAGTAACTCCGGTGGGACGGATGGCCGGTGGCGTTTGGGGCGGGCCACCTGCCTGCAAGACCTCATGCAGAAGTGAAGGGACGGCCTCTACTGGTAGGGTTCTGGTCGCCTGGTTGCCTAGCAGATCTTCAAGGATTGGGTCTGGAGGGGGATGACGACGTCCCTTGTGGAGCTCGAGGTCTGGCACAAAGCATGGATATCCCTTGCTAGCTCTGGGAGGACGACGGGCGGAGGTGTCCCCGTCAGGGGGACGGGCATCGACGAGACCGGCGACTTCAAAGCGGAGACAGCTTTTCCCGTTAGGGGGGCGAACGGCGACGAGGCCGGCGACTTCAAGGCGGAGACAGCTTCCACCGCCGAAAGCCGGGATTGAGGGGCCGGGGGCCTATCCCCATCGAAAAAACTATGGATCGGTAGATCAGGGCCTGGCGGTGCTGGATTTGTGGAGAGACGAGGGGGATTCGTGGGGATTTTTGGTGGATCTGTGGGATTGGGGGCTGGTATGGCTGGGGAGCTCTGGGGGCTCGGGGGAGCGCTTTGGGGGGCCATGTGTGCCTGTTACAATGGTGCATGCCTCTTGCACACCCTAATTGGAGCCTACCAAACAACCAAATCAATGGCGTTGATCGAGACCCACAGCGACGAGGGCGGCAGGCAGAACCAGTCCAGGTAGCGCCAACGTCACGCGACCTGGAACTGGAACGCACGAACGGCGCGGTGAGAAAGGCCTGCGCCGTCGCCTAGTGCGTGTCGTGTGATGCGGTCAGGTGGCGTGCTCGGGGCCGAGAGCTAGCTGTGCTGGTAGGCTCGGCCAATACGATCGCGACAGTTCTGCAACGCGCGCGGGCCGCTGATGCCGCGGCCACCGCCACCGCCACGGCGCTACACCCACATCCCCGGCTCACGCGCATCCGCTCGTGTGCCCGACTGCGCCGGTGCTCGGCGGTCGGCGGGCATTGCAGAACGGGATGTGCTCGGCTGCATCACACGACGTGGGGGCTCTGCTCGCGCGAGTTGTGGCTGACCGTGACTGATCGACTCCAGTCTGCTGAGGCCCGTTGCTGCTGGCGGCATGGATCGGAAACATTTGTGGTTTGTGTGCGCGCGCGGCTGCAGGGCGCGTCCTAGAATCATGCATGTTATGTTTACCTACTTCCTGAACTGGAAGCTTTCGAGGGTCTTTCCAACAGGTTCAGAAGCGTACGACTCTCCCTGTGCTGTGTGCTCCCCTGGGTGTGTGTTTAGTTACCGCGAAAAGACGGTCGAAAAGTCACATCGCACACCGTAGCGTACTGTAGCATTTTTCATTTGTTTGTGTTAATCGTTGTCCTACCATGACTTAACTAGGCTCAAAAGATTCGTCTCGTCGCGTACATCAAAATCATATACTTAATTTTTGTTATTTACCTACATTTAATGCTCTATACATGAGGAGAGATTTGATGTGATAGGTGAACAGTGAAATTTAGAGGGAGAAATTTTAGAACTAGACACAGACACAGCCCCTGACTCCCGCTTGCTCGACTTCCGTACGGCTACTCGAGTACGGAGCTGAAGATGAAAAACTACATACAGTACGTATATATTGTGGTGTGTAATTATATCCAGAAGAATGTTGTACTACTGAATATGGTTGTGCCTGCTTAATTATACCCGAACGGATATATTTACAGGTTCAGACTTGGAACTGGAATATCAACATGACAGAGTTTCTTACGGTTAAACTTCGAGAGTCACTGGAACTCTCTTCTCGACTCGGGTTTCAAACACGAAATCTCTTACAACAAAATCTAGCGGGAGTCTCGCTCGTGGTCGAGTCTTTTTTTTACTGTTACCGCTGATATACGGACGGGAAAAAGACAGGTGAATGTTGACAGGGAGAGGAATACGGTTGGGAATGGGAGTTGGACCGAAAGTGGGAGCAGGCTAGCCGGTGGGGGGCAGGGGACGGAAACGGGAAAGGAGCCTTGGGCCGGATGGTGCTGGGTTGGTTTTCGGCCCAAGTCTGAAACGAGGTTTAAGAATTTATTTTAATCCTCTTGTTCTTATCTGCTAGCTACGGTAGATCCGGGCGACTAGGAGGCGATTCCGTTCCCGGTGTCGATTCCGCCGCCTCCCCTTCGCGTCCAGTGGCCGTTCCGGCGTCGGAGGTGGAGAGGAGACGGGGGATCGATGTCCGGTGTATATACCCAGTCCTATTAGGCTAATATTGTGTAGGTTAGGGTTAGGATTATCGGCGGTGTTCGTGGGATGGCTGCCGGTTCTTTTGCTCCTCTGCTTTGGCGTCGGGAGAGGTGGAGGCGGCGGATCTGGAGTCGGTAAAGACGAGGCTACTTCTTCCTGCGACGAGCTGTGGAGAATAAAAGTCGATCTCGCCGGAGTCCTGCGGGTACTTTGGATCTTGGCGAGCTTGAGGTATTACCTGTGTTGCTGTGGCCTTCCTGTGGGACGACGGCAACGATGCGGCGAAGCCAGATCGAGTATTGACACGGCCTTCTCCGACATCGTCGACGGTTTCCCTGTTCTTGCAGATGGCGAAGGCGGCATCAGGTTCGTCTACCAGCTTGGGAAACCGGGTTGGGTTTCTACTCCCTTCTTTTCTGGTGGTTTCTTTCCTCTCCGGAGTCTTCTGCCGTCCGACGAACTAGGGAGGTTGGTGTTTGAAGCGCCAGACTTCCTGTTCTCTGGCGAATTGTTGGTAGTTAGCCATCTTGTTTGGCCTGGACGTTCAGCGGGTAAAGAGCATGTTGGTGTTACCAGTATGCTGCTCATGGTGCTATTTAAAACTTCTGAAGATCCTTCGTCAGGTGGGTGGTCGGCTTCAATGCGACAGCTCTGGCCGCCGGCGACGAGGGTCACCGGGAGATGCTTACGAGGACCTGAATGTAATTTTCTTTTATTTCAAGGGTGTCTTTGTAAGTGTGTTGTAAACCATCAGAAATATCTATGAAATATATTCCTGGTTTTCTCAAAAAATAATAATTTATTTTAATCTAAAAAAGAATTTATTTTGGAAGTTGGGGTTTATTTCAAATCTGAATATAATCGAAATTGAGTAAATTTTAAGTGATGTATCAGTCTAGGATTTATAACCCCAAAAACTGCAACAGATATGTGTGTATTTCATGCATGATTTAAATTAAAAAATATTTCAATTAATTCTAAGCAGATAATTTGGTTGGAGATAGTTTAAAATTTTGAAAAAGTTCAAGATTTCATTGAAATTTTAAATGATCCTAAAAAAACAGGATGTTACAACCTTTTAATGTGCTGTTCATGAATATCGTTCAACTCACTACCGTGTGTGATGGATGCTTGGTTGTCGCCCGAATTGATGATTATATTAGGCAATGAATTAAGCCGTTGCTTCACATGGTGTCTGCCTAATTTCTCGTCACGTGATCGTACGTTGTCCTAGCACGTATATACTACCGCAAATGCGCACGTCTCTGTAGATTTTGATGGGAGCGGTACAAAACAGGAGCGAGTTAACCAACGAATTGAAATCCAACCTACGGAGTAGAGCACAGATGCAGCACACTAAAGAGACTTTGCCGGTTGTTTTCTAGTGCAGTGTTATTTGGCACCTAGTGCTAGTGCTCAGCTGAACTTGTGAACCGCATATTCCCTTGCAAATGGAATTGGTTTATTCCGCAGAGACCCCACAGTGATGTCTGGTGTTTCGCTCACTTGCTATTTAAGATGGCGTTGGGTGATGCTCGTAAGGAGAGACGACTTGCAAGTCAATGTGTTAGCTCCGGCTCAAATGAGCTCCAGACTCCATAGCTTCCACATCTACCTCGCCCCTCCTCTTCGTCGCCATGCTCGCCAATCTGATGCTTTTCGGCGTCGCCCCTGCAGATGGCCGGCAAGGCGGTCGGACTATGGCCTCAGCTGAGCTGTGTCGTGGCACTGATAGCCATAGGTATGCCTGGTCTCCCTTATGGCCACATCTATCTACCGTGCTCGTTTTTGCTGCGCAAAGCTTTATGTTTCCTTGTGTGTACTTTATTTTGGGATAAAATTTAGCTGATTTTTTCTTGCCCTGAGCAATACAATCCTAGCTAGACTCGAGTTTTTCAGCAAGTCCTTTCAGAGAGAAACCATCCAAGCGGCTATTCTGAAATGGGTAAAGAAATATGGTGTTGCTGCAGATCTGACAGTTTGCTACAAAAGGGCTACACTTCTAGATACAGCAAGCAAGAATGGGGAATTTTCTTGTTGCCTATATACATGTTTGTCATAAATAGGCGTTGCATTTTGTCTTCCTTCTGTCCCAAATCGAAGCGAGGCCATGGGATTACTGGAGTGGTTAGGTTTAACAACATTTGGCCCCCTTTTGTTTTCTCTTCCGTAGACAAAGTCAGAGCCGTCTCCATGAGGATGCGTACAAGTGTACAAGTGGGACTTAGCTGGGCTGGCTCGGCCTAGCCGGGTTTCCTGGGCCGAACTACTATACCGAGGACCAGGCTCAGCCCACTACGTGGCCCTGAGAGTGCATGGCCTTCACTACCTGACATGACATCTCTCGCATGTTAGTTAACGCCTTAACCGCTTAACGGCACCAACACTTTGAATATCTTCTCCCTATATTTAACTATCTTTCTTTGTTTTATCACTTAGGAGCCGTGCTGAAAGTGTCATCATTTTTGTGTAGGTTGATCGGCACAGATGCTTGTGTTCAGGACTTCAGGTTGCATCAGAACAGATCATCAGCCTCAAGAAACAGCAGACGAAGCTTCCGCCAAAATTCATCAGTTGATCAGGCAAATTGGTTTCCGAGAGAGATTACATATTCGTTTCTTCAAAAATACCATATTGCCCTTCGCCGCCCATTTGTCACCGAAAATCATCACGCGCCCGTGGCGCAGTGGCACCACAAGCACGGAACGGAAGCACCCACCACCCACAGGGCACACGGTCACACCCCTCACCCCTTCCCTTCCCCAGTTCCCCACCATGCATGTCACTAGCGCGTCGCCGGATCCCTCCTCCCTTAAATATACTCTCTCTCTCTCTCGTATATTTCTCCCAAGCAAGCAACTTTCAAAGCCTAGCTAGCTCCTCTCCTCCAGCGGCGGCGACCCGGCGTTCTCCCACCACGCCTCAAGAGATATCCCGCCGGACCGAAAGCCATGGTGAGCGCTTTCGCCGCCTCCTTCGCCGCCCTGTTTCTGGCGATGACCTCCCTCGAGCTCTTCTCCTTCCTGGAGTCGCAGTCGGGTGCGTGTACGACGACGACATCCGCTCATCAAGCGCCACTGGTTGACACCGCCGCCGCCGAGGTCTTACCGGCGGCGGCGGCCGGGGCCCTCTTCATCGCCGCCATCGCGTTCATGTACCATCGCCTGAGTCGTCATCCCGCCGCCGTCCCTGTCGCCGGCGGCGCGGCCAACAACAGGCGGCTCCCGGGCCTCGTCACCTTCATACTATGCGTCTCGACCGGCATGCTCGAGTACATCTTGTTCGTGCGGACGGCAGCCGGTGGTGGTGCGGCGGATCACGGCGCACAGGCGGCTCGTCGCGCGCTGGGCCTCGCCGCTCGCCACGCGCTGCCTGCCGCGGCGACCGCGACGTTCTTCTTGGGGATGGCGCTCGTCATCGTGGCACACGTCCGCGCCGGCGGCGAAGGAGGCGGTGGGGCCGTCGCCGGAGACGAGCCTGTCCGGGCGGCAGTGCGCGTCCTCACCAGGATTGCGGTCGGAGCGGCGGCGGGGCTCACCTTCCTGATGGGCATGGCTTTCTTCTACAACCCCAAGTAAAAGTGAGTTTCTGTTTCCCCCAAACTCGCCCCCGCCCCGCCGTGCACCCGCGCCGCATCCCCGGTCACCTCCATTTCCTCGAGGTCCCGCTCTCGCTCGCCGCTACGTGTGGATGTGCCACCGGTCCAACCACCGTGGGAGAAGAATTCCGCCATGTTGAACACCCTAGGGCCTAGGCCGCTACGTGTGGATGCGCGTAGGCAAAATCCTTCGCCGAGAGGTAGGCGACGGCATGATCTCGGTGATTAGGTGGTGTCGGTGTTGTGGTGATTGCGATGGAAGTGAAGGTGGCGCGCTGGCGGCGTTGGGGCGTTGGGGCCTCGCCGGCTGGTTCGAGTTGGTCGAGTAGGCGCTAGGCGGTGGCGCGGCGCCACTAGTGACTTGCTTGCTTGCCAGTGATCGATGTCCCTGTGTGCTTGCCCACACGGTCATCAGGTGCTCGATCTCATCGTCGTCCATGGTGAGATAATAAGCTGGGCATGCCATTTGTCTAGCAATCGATCCAAAAACAAGACCTTAATGCAGTCGGTGCTCCGTCGTCGCTGGAGCGCTCTCCGGAGCACAGTCCACTTGCTGGCGTTAATTCGCTGCTCTATATATATATGCTGCTTCAACCATTTCGTTTCTCCTTGAATTCTCATTGGCTCGTGTAACATTAACATTACGTATATATAGACTGTAGTCGTATTTACAGTTGACGGGTTTCCCTTTTGCAATTTTCAGCTGTTTTTTTTGTTTTTTGTTTTTGATGAAAAATTTCAGCTGGTTTGGTGGTTACATGGAGACGATAAAATGTGCATTGTTGTGTAATGCAGGTACTGAAAGCAAGTGGGGACGAAGAAGAGGCTGGGAAGTGGGAATAGACGGAGATTTACATCTACACAGCAGATTTTTAACTACAGCTCCATAACGATTTGTGTTCTGTGTAATAGTATTTAGATCGATGTTGTAGGAATAAGGTTGTGGTGGTTATTCCTTATTACTTGTGGCTTTGGGACTTGGGAGTCGAGTCATCGGTGATACTTTGAACTTATGTGTCTATTTGTGATCGAAACTTGTCTATGCATTTCTTACCATTTCATACTGTCAAATATGGGAATGTGTGGTTGAGTAATACTAGTATGATGCTATATCTTCTGTCTGGTACATTTATGTACCTGATGATTGCTGATTTTACTAGTTTGAGATGCTTGTGAAGGATCGAAATGGCGACCAGAGACGGGAGAGTCACTACGGGAAACCGGGTGTATGCCGAGTGTCGCTGTCTTTGCCGAGTGTATTATATCGGGCACTCGGCAAAGACTCTATTTGCCGAGTGTCCACAAGAAGGCCCTCGGCAAAGAGTGAACACTCGGCAACCAAACTCTTTGCCGAGTGTCAGGACGCCGACACTCGGTAAAGATGCGCTTTGCCGAGTGTCAGGCAAGGGACACTCGGCAAAGACGTCGCACGTGCTCGGCGCGTGACACGGCCGCCAACGGCCGTCGCCGGCCGTTTGGGCTGCATCCTCTTTGCCGAGTGTCAGTGTCCTGACACTCGGCAAAGCTGTGGCACGTGCTCAGCGCGTGAGACGGCCGGCAACGGTCATTGGTGGCCGTTTGAGCTGCATCCTCTCTGCCGAGTGTTAGCTTCCTGACACTCGGCAAAGCTGTGGCACGTTTCCAGCACGTGCGGCGCGCGCCAACGGCCGGCGATGGTCGTCTGGACTGGCACAGCTTTGCCGAGTGTACAAAATAGACAATCGGCAAACATTTCGAAAATTTGAAAATATTTTTGAAAAAACTTGGAATTCAAACACAAAAGTTTGAAAATTTTGAATACAAATATTTTTTGCACGGATGGAATGGTGGTTTTGCCGAGTGTTGCCACCTCAGCACTCGGCAAACTTCCTATTTGCCGAGTGCTGAGCTGGTAACACTCGGCAAAGGCTGACTTTTTTTATTTAAACTTATGTTTTTGGGCTCCAAACTTTATTTTTTTTCCGTGATACTTGTTAAAGGCTATTTATATCTTATGTGGAGCCTGTGGCAAAAAGTTGAGACGATTTCGAAAAGTTTATATATACGACCCTGTCCAATCGGAGCATATCCCCATAGAAGTTTCGGAGAGTTGAGAAGGAGACAACCGGATTTCGAAACGAAGTGAAGTTGAATTAGAGTTTGAGTTCATAACTTTTTTTATAGGCAATAGACGACGTAGATTGGTTCATTTGAAGTTATCATATTTTTCCGGACCCATTTGATATTTTTTAAATTATTTTTACGCCCTTCTCCGCATGAAATAATGAAATATACGAAGGAATTATGAGCTATATAGGCATAAAAAAATGAAAACCATTTTATTGAAGCATAAAATGTGCATTGTTGAATGTATTTGACACGATATTTTCATGTGTATTTGATCAAATTTGAAAATTTATGTATGGTGCAAATGTTCTGGGAAATGTTTGCCGAGTGTAACACTCGGCAAACAAGTCCTTTGCCGAGTGTCAGATCTGGGACACTCGGCAAAGAAGACCTTTGCCGAGTGCCTGCTCGGTGGCACTCGGCAAAGAGACCACGTGGGCTGGCCGGCCCGTGGCCGCGCGGGCCACGTCATTGGCCCACGTGGCACGTTTGCCGAGTGTAGGCACTCGGCAAAGGGCATGTTTGCCGAGTGCCCTGGGCCAGACACTCAGCAAACAGCCCACGTGGATGTCCCCTTAGGCCGCGCGCGGCCACTTCAGCTGCCAGCGCGCGGCCACGTGTCAGATCTGTTTGCCGAGTGCCCGATCTGGGACACTCGGCAAACAGGGGGTGGCCGGGGGGACTTAACTGCCACGCGGCCCCAACCCTACATACACGCCGCACACACACACGCACACACACCCGCCGCCGCCGCCGCTCCCCGCCACTCCCGCCGGCCGCCGCGCCCGGCCCGCCCGGCCTCCGCCGCGAAGCCGGCCGCCGCCTCCGCCCGCGACGCCGGCCGCCGCCTTCGCCCCGACGCCGCCCGGGCCGCTGCCGCCGCCCCGCGACGCCGCCGCCGCCCCGAGCCACCTCCGCCCCGGGCCGCCTCTGCCCCGGCCCGCCGCCGCCGACCCGGGCCTCCTTCGCCCCGACCGACCTCCTCACCGGCCGTCCCGGACGCCGGCACCACGAGCCGTCGCCCCGAGCCGTCGCCCCGAGCGCCGCCTCGGCCGGCCCCCGACCCGTCGCCCCGAGCACCGCCTCGGCCGGCCCCCGACCCGTCGTGCCCGTCGCCGACCCACGCCGTCGTCCCGGTCGCCGCCCCAAGCCGCCGCCGCCCCGGTCGCCGCCCCGAGACGCCGCCGGCCTCCTCCCCGCCGCCGGCCTCCTCGCCGGCCTCCTCCCTGCCGCCGGCCTCCCTGAAGGTAATTTTTTTTGAAAAAATTGTTGTGAAAAATACATGTCAACTTAGTTGTTGTTTGTGAAAAATATATATGAATGGATGTGGTAGTTGTTGTTTTTCATACATAGGATAGAAACATATATATGTATATGTATATGAATGGATGATAGAATTTTGATTGTAGCCACCCCGTTCATATGGATGATAGAATTTTGATGTATATATGGATATGGTTATGTGGTTGTCAGCCTTCGTGCCGTGGATATGGTTATGTGGTTGTCGGCCTTCATGTCGCATCCTTGTTATGTGGTATTCGGCCTTAGTGCCATGTTTTTTTGCAGGATGTGTGGTTTCAGAAACCTCCCCGTGTAGGGGAGGTGCTGCCGAATTTTTTATTTGACAAAAATTTGTTTTTATTTCAGTCAGCCCGTTGCACCGTCTTCGACTTGGACCCCGACGCCGCACGTCGTTCCCGCCGTCTGCACCGACACGAGCGTCACCGACTCGCCCGTCGTCGAGCCCGTAGGTGAGCACATGCAAAACCATACACCCTCAGTATTTAATTCGTAGATCCATATTTAAGTTGTGTACCTTCTTCGTTTCTTGTATTTATCTTTACCGTGTGGCTTCTTTGCCATGTTCTTGCGTTTCCTACAGTAAATAAGATGATATGACATCTTATTTACTGTAGGATACGCAAAAACATGACAAAGAATTCATACTGTACAGTTAAATACAACATGCCAAGATTGCGCACAACTGTGTCACGTAACCTAGTTAGGCGTCTCCCGTTCGAAAGAGATACGGTTGTGAATATGTGAATCTTTGCATATGTCTAACCGTATCTGTTTCGAATTGTCTACGTTTTTGAACAGCTCGAGGATGTGTAGATGGGTAGTTTCCATGCTCTACTCGTACCGAGGCTGAGTTTCGGCATCATCTCCCTGTTGTTCTCCGAATACACAATCTCCGTAATTGGACGTGTATTTGGAGAACAGCGGGGAGGTGCTGCCGAAATTCCGTCTTGGATACGAGTAGAGCATGGAAACTACCCGTCTACACATTCTCGGGTGGGATTAGGACCTATCTTTACCTATTAGACATAAAGCTAGCATCCGGTAGATGCATTTATTATTATAAATTTGGTATGGAAGAAATTTATTTCTCAGTGATATGTAAAGGGATGGATGACCGTGAGTGGATGCACAGAAACTTCTAAATGCACTTAACATGCCGTATCAGAAGATACATGCTTGTCCGAATGGATGCATCTTATTTAGGAAAGAATATGCGGACGCAAAGCAATGTCCGAAGTGCTAGGCTTCTAGATTCGTGGAGATAGTCGGTGCTGATGGTAAGAAGAAGCAAAGCAAAATACCCATGAATATCCTACGGTACCTTCCACCTATACCGAGGATCCAACGGCTTTACATGACCGAGGACTCCGCGAAACATATGACATGGCACAAAAGTGGAGTGCGATACAATCCTGATAAGCTCGTACATCCATCCGATGGTGAAGCATGGAAGCACTTTGATGGGATTCATCGTGACAAGGCTAGAGAGGCTCGGAATGTGAGTGTTGCATTGGCAACAGATGGGTTCAACCCGTATGGAATGACGGCTGCCCCATACTCTTGTTGGCCAATGTTCGTCATCCCACTCAATCTCCCCCCCCCCCCCCCCCCCCGCGTCCTCTTTCAACGACAGAACATATTTTTGTCGTTAATTATTCCTAATTACCCGGGGAAAAATATGAGTGTGTATATGGAGCCTCTTGTTGATGATTTGGACCGTGCTTGGGAGGAAGGTGTATGGACGTACGATCGAGCTACAAAAACAAACTTTAAAATGCATGTCTTCTACCAGTACTCCCTGCATGACCATCCGGCGTATGGGATATTCTGCGGCTGGTGTGTTCACGGGAAGTTCCCATGTCCAATATGCAAGGCATCTCTGAAGTTCATCTGGCTGACCAAGGGTGGAAAATATTCATGCTTCGACAAACATCGTCAATTTCTCCCTCTTGAACACAAATTTAGACAAGATATCAAGAACTTCACGAAAGGTGTCAGGGTTCAAGACCCTGCACCACAGATGATGACAGGTGTGGATGTTCGTGCAGAGTTAGACGCTCTCGTGGTCGGGGAGGATGGCCGTTTTGTGGGTTATGGCGAGCAACATGCCTGGACTCATAAGTTGGGCCTGTGGAAGCTCCCGTATATGCAAGACCTTCTGCTTCCACATAATATTGATATGATGCACACTGAAAAGAATCTTGCCGAGGCACTTTGGGGTACAATCATGAACATTCCTGATAAAACCAAAGACAATACCAAGGCAAGAGTGGATCAACAGCGGTTATGCAATAGACCGAAGCTAAATATACCACCTCCCAGGGACGACAAAACATGGAAAAAACCTAAGGCCGATTTTGTTCTCAATAATGACCAAAAGAATGAAGTGCTAAGTTGGTTCCAAACATTAAAATTTCCTGATGGGTACGCAGCGAATTTGAAGAGGGGAGTGAACTTAACTACTTTACGAATCAACGGGCTCAAGAGTAATGACTACCACATATGGCTTGAGCGGTTTCTTCCGGTGATGGTTCGAGGCTATGTCCCCGAGCATGTCTGGCTAGTGCTGGCAGAGTTGAGCAATTTCTTCCGCCAACTGTGTGCTAAGGAAGTATCGAAGACCATGCTTGCAGAAATGGAAAAGCTTGCTCCCGTGTTGCTATGCAAGTTGGAGAAGATATTTCCACCGGGTTTTTTCAACCCGATGCAACATATGATTCTGCACCTTCCGTATGAGGCACGAATGGGAGGGCCTGTGCAGAACCGCTGGTGCTATCCAATTGAGAGATGCCAAAAGGTTCTTCGAACTAAATGCAAAAATAAATGCAAGATTGAAGCTTCTATTGCAGAGGCTTACATTCTGGAGGAGGTGTCAAACTTCACAACGAAGTATTATGCTGACAACCTCCCTAGCGTGCACAATCCACCGCCTCGTTACAATGTTGGCGAAGTTGAATCGAACCTCAGCCTTTTTCGAGAACTGGGAAGTGCAAGTGAAGGCACCAACAAAAACTTGACAAATGCAGAGTGGCACGCTGTCATGCTTTATGTGCTCACCAATCTATCCGAAGTTGAGCCATACATGCGATAAGTTCAGAATAATCTTGTTTTCGAGTACCTAGCCACTATTCTGCATCCAACACTCTTGTTTCTCGTTCATACAGGGAATTTCTTGATCAATTCTGGCGTAATAGGAGGGCTCCTACCACGCACGAAGTTGATGACCTTCTTAAACATGGAAACCAAGATTTTATTTCTTGGTTCAAACAGAAGGTACACTTAATTTCAGTCTTGTCCTAAATTTGACGTTACTGAAGTCATGTCATTAATATAACAAACTATCCTGGTCGAACTCGCAGGGCCAATCCGATGGGTCTATGAGTCCCGAGTTGAGACAGATCGCCGATGGTTGTGCGTATAAGGTCAAGTCATTTACCGGATTTGACGTGAATGGTTATCGTTTTCGCACAACAAGTCATGAGGCGAGGATGCCCAATCGAAGGACTACAAATACCGGAGTTTATACTCCAGGCTCTGATGGGTTCGATTACTATGGGATACTTGAAGAAATATACGAGCTTAATTTCGGTGGAAGCAAACCTCTTTCTCCTGTTATCTTCAAATGTCATTGGTTTGATCCTACAGCGGTGAGACAGACCCCTAGTCTTGGGCTAGTCGAAATTCGACAGTCATCTGTCTTACCTGGAGACGATGTCTATATAGTGGCTCAACAGGCCACCCAGGTGTATTACTTGTCATACCCATGGAAAAAGGACAAAAGGCTTGAGGGTTGGGACATTGTATACAAAGTGTCGCCACGGGATAAACTACCAGTCCCAAACAATGAAGATTATAACATAGATCCAAACACCTATGATGGAGAGTTCTTCCAAGAAAATGGGCTAGAAGGGTCTTTTGAGATAAACTTAACCCAAGCAGTCGGAATGGATTTAGACTCAGAAATGTTGGTTGACGAGGACACTGGAGATGTGGTTCATAATGCTAAGGAGGTAGAGTTACTAGAGCGATTACAATTAGGCAATGATGGAGCCGACGACATTCCTCCGCCTTTGGAGGACGACCATGAACATCTCGAAATGTACGATAGTGATGATGCGACCGTTGATCCAGATAATCCTGATCCTGATGATTATTTCTAATAAAAGTATATTTATATATTGCATCATCTCTTTCTAATAGTTTATGTCGGTTCATATTTCTTATATATTACATGTCTTTCTAATAATTTATGTTTATATGTGAAATCTAATAAATGCATGTTTTTGTTGATTGCAGGTGATTGAACCAAGATGGTTGGTCGGGGCGGTGCAATGAGGAACGTCATGTCGTCGTACCGGAAGTTCAAAGATGGAGGGTCCGATGCAGCTGGGTCGTCTGGTGCCAAGGGCAAGGGGCAAAAGAAGAAGGCCAAAGGCGGGGGGCGAGGCAAGGGCAAGAGGCGAGAGTGGACCCCCGTACCTTCGTCGTCTTCGTCCGACGAGGACTTTGTTCCTTCGGCGGCGGACACTCGGGCCGCGGAGCACGAGGACCGTGAGGACGAGGAGCACGAGGCAGCGGAGCACATGGCCGAGGAGCATGGGGCCGAGGACCACGGGGCCGAGGACCCCGAGGGCGAGGACGTAGAGGGGTCCACCTCCTCTGAGAACTCGGCCCTTTGGCAGCGAGGCCCCTCGCAACTCCCGAAGCGCCCGATACCCATGGAGCGTCGCCCCCTAATCGCACCCAGCCCTCCAAGGTAAGTAATTTTAGATGTTACAAGTACCTTTTCGTGTCATATTCATATGTTGGAAATCACAATATGGACTAATGTTGGCGGTCGTTACAACCCAAATCCGACCACCAATACTCGGGAATAAATGAGGCTATATGCAACATTCCATGTACTTAGGTTTTATTTCTAATAAAGTTCCACGAGTTTTGGTGAGTGTCACTTGTGCAGGTACAACTATGACAAATACGCGCTATTGGGGCCGAAAATGATCGAATCGGCCGAACGACTCCGTTCGGCCGGTTACCTCCCTTAGCCGTATAGACCACCGGGAGCCGTCCACGTCACCGATGACCAAGCGAACATGATGCACGACACGTGGATGAACGCCAACACGTCCCGGAGCACCGACACGTCAACCTGGGCCGAATCAAGACAAGTTCAAGCAGTAGAAGCCGGCCCAGGAGGGACCCAGAGCCGAAGGCGGTGCAGGGGGGTGGGCCTGGGCTCCCAGCCCAGTTCGGCCGAACTGGGGGGTTCGCCCGAACCACCCCCAGTTGCCCAACTGACTCCAGGGGATGCATCTCGGCCGTAGGTGGCTGAGGCGGTGGATCGGGCGTTCGGCCGAACGCCAGGGTTCGGCCGAAACGGCCGGCAACCGCCTCTGCCCCCTCCCTTGGCCGTTACCCTACCTGAACCGACCCTAGAGCACTATATATAGGACCTTACACTTCACTTGTAAACACACACCAAGCCAAGGAGCTCTCTCATTCCACTTGTTCTAGTAGGGTTAGGATAGTTTAGTTGGGAGTTAGAGTTGAGTCGAGCTTTGCCTCGGAGGTTCCGGAGTCGTCTTCAAAAGCTCTGTTATTGGCTCTTGTATCTTTTACTTTTCCTTCTGTAAGACTTTCAGTTATCAATATAGTTATCTTTATCTTATTGCCTTTGTCATTTATATATTGCTTCTACTTTATCCTAGTTGCAACTATATCTTGTTTAGACTATAGTCAGTTATAGTTCTAGTGCTTGTAGTCTTGTTTAAGTCTTTGTCTTGGCTGGTTCTTCGATCTTGCTTGATACTGGAGGTGAATTTTCACCAAGAGTATTGACAAGGTTGCTTGCTCTTGCTAGCAGAGTAAGTAGTCGTTGCCTAGTGTAGGAGTGGTTCCTAGACTAGTCAGTGGACTTAGTTTATTCCCGTCGCAACGGAGGTGGTAGCCGGGAGGTGGTGACAGCCCTTTCGGTCTTCGTATCCCATCACGTTAGTTCCGATCCGTAGGATCCCCCAGTTGGGAAATAGTGGCACCCCTTCTCATCCCTTTATGTGTGTTCACCGGTTCCCTTGTCCCGAAGCTAAGACAATAGAGTTATCCCAGATCTCCGAGTGCTGGCTTTGTAGCCACTGTATCTCTAAGCTAGAGTGACATAGGTAGATAAAGTATCCAGGAGTCCTCTATCTCTTCTCGTTGTCCTCCCAACTAGCTATCTCTTCTCTCCCTTACCAGAGTATCCCTTGAGCTGTGTGTCCGGTATATCCACTCCTATCCAATACCGTTATCCCCTGTCTTGTCTAGTCGTGTACCCTTCTCTGATAGTCTCGAATATTTGTTCACTAGTAATCTTGCCAAGGCTTCCCTGCGGAAATATAAATTACGATACCTCAGGATACTCCCAGGTGAAGTGCTAGAGCGGTGATTCTGTGCGCTTGCAGAATATTTATATATTTTACTAAGCCATAAGGAAAACCACTGAAACACTCCTTACCCCAGTACCAGGATTATTAATTCTGATATTGGATCGTAAGAAGTGCCAACAAGCATTTCTGGCGCCGTTGCCGGGGAAGTATTTCGCTAGATTACTTTTGAATTTTTATCTTGAGCTATCTTAGTTGAGTACCGCTACTCAAGCGGGTTTATCCTTGCTCTGTTCGTTGGTCTTTGTGGAACAGAGCAGTGCATGACTGGTTTCCAGCTACCGTCAAACTTCCAAGAAAATCTTGAGTCACTTGTGAGGAAAGTACGACCCCGTGTTGTACCTCCTCAGAAGCAACTCCTTCCGACGAACCCAGTCCTTCCCGTTGTGACTCCAGCTTCATCGAGGATGGCCGGCAAGACGATCCGCGAGTTCTCCGCTCCATCAAGCGAGAACGTGCGCACCAAACCAGCTCCGCCAGTCGGAGATGGTAGTTTCGAGCTCAAGCCAGCCCTCATCAACATGGTACAGGCTAGCCCATTCTTCGGCAAGCCACACGAAGATGCCAATGCTCATCTCCAGCATTTCCTGGAAATTTGCAACACCTTCACCATCCGCGGAGTAAGTATCGATGCCATTCGCCTTCGTTTATTTCCATTCTCATTACTAGGCAAGGCGAAACAATGGTTTTATGCTAACCGCGAAGCAATAGATACTTGGGATAAATGCACTAGCGCTTTCTTGTTAAAATTCTTTCCGGTCGGGAAAACCAACGCCCTCCGGAACAAAATAGCTAGTTTCCAGCGGCTAAAAGATGAAACAGTCCCGGAGGCATGGGATCGCCTCCAGGACTATATTTCTGTTTGTCCTCACCATGGTATGCAGAGTTGGTTCATAATCCAAACTTTCTATCACAGGCTGAGAAATTCTGCCCGTGAATACCTGGATGCTGCTGCTGGAGGCTCGTTTTTCTCTCTTGAGGAGAGTCGTGCGAAGGCCCTCGTAGAGAAAATGGTCGAGAACCAAGGTTGGTCCGATGACCGGACTCAACCAAAGACCCGAGGAGTTCACCAAGTTGAAGCTCTGGACATGCTCGCTGCCAAGATGGACCTCCTAATGAAGAAACTGGAGGCCCCTGCTCAAGAAACGGTGCAAGCCATGGACGCTCGCATGACCTGCGAAGTTTGTGGCAACACTGGCCATTCGGGGAATGACTGCCCCGAAACGCGAGAAGATGCCTACTACGTCAACAACTCCAACAACAATGGGTACCGACCGAACAACTACGGCAATCAAGCTGGAATCTGCGCCCAAACCTCCCATTTGAGAGGCCTCAACAAGGTAACAATTACAATTCCAGCAATTTCAATAATCAGCCGTCTCTTAGAGATCTTGTGTTTAGCCAGATGAAAATAACTGAAAATATCAATAAAAAGCTTGTTGCTAATGATAAAACTCTGGAAAGCCTAGACTCTAGGATGGAATCATTTTCTTCTGCTATGAAAAATCAACTGAGCTTCAACAAAATGATAGAAACTCAAGTCGCTCAGTTAGCTGCTGATGTTCCTGTCACTGAATCGGGGAAGATTCCGGGTCAACCCGAACCTTCCATCGAGACAGTAAAAGCCATCACTACAAGGCATGGTAAGATGTCTCGTAGTATGTTCCGTACTAACTACGCAGGGAAGGTCGTACACATCCAAGTGCCGACACCAAGATGGACCTACCTGCCGAGAGCTGCAAAAAGGGCGATCATCAAGACCTCTCCGGATAGGAAGGAAGATCCCGGAGTGCCCATCATTCAGTGCACGATCTGGAATCGTCGCATTGATGATGCACTCTGCGAACTGGGGGCAAGCGTCAACATCATGTCCAAGGTATTATTTAAGAAGTTACGCTACCCTACTTTGTCACCTACTACTGCCCAGGTACAGCTTGCGGACTTAACCATCCACTACCCCGAGGGGGTGATCGAGAATGTACCGGTCCGAATTTGGGGACGATATGTCCCTGTGGACTTCGTTGTCCTCGACACGGGGAACGAGAACTCGTTTCCCCTTGTGTTGGGCCGACCATTCTTGAACACCGCCCGGGCTAGGATCGATATGGATACTAGAGAAATCTCGTTCCGTATCGACGGAAGGTTGACTTACTTCAAGTTTCAACTCCGGAAAGAAAAGAAGGCAGAGCCACTCACACCGGAGCAGAGGAGCGCCGAGTGTTTCCTTAAGGCTCTCATTAATGGAGAGCTGGAAATACTAGGTGGCGAGCAGCTCAAATGGAACGAGCCGACAAAGCCGACGACTGCAGAAGAAATGGACTTCCTCGTCAAGAAATACGAGGAAGAGCAAGCCCTCTGGAACTCTCCAGAGACGCCGATCCCACCGCCACCAACACCGAAGAAGAAGCACAAGAAGATGTGGCAGAAGAAGGTTGCATCGTCCGAGTCGTCCACTCCCGGACCGGACGATGACAAGAGCAACTGAAGACAGGAGAAGTCCCGCTCGTGGACTTAAAAGCTGAGCTCTCGCCGCGAGGAAAACCGGTATGTATCCCATATTTTCCTTCCAAATTTTAAATTTCCAATTGCATGTTTCCCTTTCCAAAATAAATGAACCACTTGAGTAATTAATTTGAGAGAAAGTAGAAAATTTTTGCAAGTTTGGTTAGAAATAATTGGACACATGCTGAAATTTAATTGGAGAGGGCGTAATTTGTAACTTTCTTCATTTTCACCCCTTCTAGAACATCTCTAATTATTTACCATCACCACCAACCAGCAACAAACATGTCTACCCCACTAAAAATGGCTGCACACTCACCAATTATCACAAACATGGCAGCATGGGGGTGACTCCACTAAAATCCACTTTGGTCATGTCACATTTCCATCTCACCTACCACTAAACTCCACTCACATGACCTAAAAATTTGGTGGCCACACATTTTGGCGTGGAATCAAAGCAAAGGAGGGCCAGCACTCACATGGGAGTGCCTTGGCCACCCGGCCTGGTTCGGGCGAACCAAGGCCTTCGGGCGAACTAGGGGACTGCCCCCCTCGGCCTATAAATTGCTGGCCAAGCTTCCTTGCTTCCTTGCACCATTCACTCACTCTCCCATTCTGAAAATTCTGCTAGGAGCTCTCTCTCTCTCTCTCTCATTTCTTTGCTCAAGTGCTTGCTCAAGTTCTTCCCAAAGTTCTTACTCAAGTTTTGGTTCACTTGCATCACTAGAAAATCCCAAAAATATTTTACTTTTGTTGTGCTCTTTGTGCTGAAATTCTGGACGTGTTTGTGGTGGTCACCGACGCCCACAAGAATGACTAACCTTTTGTGGTGGTTTTCATCCCCGCAAGAACGACTAACTATCTCGAACGACTGACTTGATTTTCTTGCGCTAACCATATATATTCAGTCCTTCGGGTAGTTGTTGTTGCACTAACCTTTTGCAGGAATCATGTCGAAGTTCTTCACGTCGCTCCGTCGTTCCGCCCGGCTAGGCCGACGATCGGACGATGCTGGGAGTTCCCCAGCTCCGCCCCGAGGCTCGAGCCGGATGGACATGGACGAGCACGAAGCAGCCGGCTCGGGATGGGGCCATGCCACGCCCCCGGCCAGACAGCTCCTGAGCGAGAGTGACATCAACCTCAGGACAGAACGGGAGCAGAACACCTACAACGAGCTTCGGCTGAAGGAGTTTGAGCACACCCGTGTGTTTGAGCAAGACTTGCTCAGGGACACGGGGATGGACGTAGAGTTCACAGAAATCTTCCAAGCCATTGGCTGGGAGAATTTCTGGCACATCAACGAAGAAGGTTCGTACCTGCTCACCCTTGAATTCCTCTCGACTTTGGTTTCTGAAACTGGGGGGTTCGTTTCTGATTTTTCAACCAAGAGTTTTTCTGCTCTTGGAGGGATTTTAGTTCGGGTCTCGGATTTTCAAATCGTTGTTCCTTAGACCCGAACAAAGCGCTGAAAAGATTTGATCGGGTGGCATTTTGGAAAAAGATTTCGGGGAGCACCAACTGTCATGCACCGCGCACGAACAGCATAAATAACCCCACTTTGTGTTTCATGCATCGTTGGGTGTCTATGACAGTATTCCCCCGGGCAGATTTGCGCCCAGTCAACACCATCGAGTTGCGGGTTCTTTTTGCCATGGTTAAGCAAATTCCCTACTCACCTGTGAAAGACATGGTTGGTCACTGGCTGTCTCATATTTCTCATGCGGGTAGTATGGCAATGACTTCTCTAGTCACTCGCCTCGCTAACCATCTGGGCGTCCTCCAAGGCGCCCGGCTCACGTACATCGAGACAGCGCGTTCCGTCGTGGATGCCGAGCACTTCGTGCAAGCCCACATGATACGGCGGACGCCTAACGCAACGCTGGCAATGATTTACTGTGGCTATACAACTGAAGTGCCCTTGCCTTGTGCAGCACTAAGGTTGTATACCACACCAAAACTAACTCTTCAATTGAGGACCGAGTCGGACGATTCTCCACCTTGGGGAGCGCTCGCTCGGCACAGCGTTGCAGGTGACAGACCCGTCACGAGGGGACGAGCCAGGCGTGATGCTGGGCTCACCACCTCACAGGAGCCGGAAGATGCACCACAAATGCCGCACCGACACACTTCCGCTTTTGAGGCCACCTACGACATGTACACCGGTGCTGGGACGTCCGGAGCAGGAGGCTCCGGGAAACACCAGGAACCGAACTACTACGCCTCAGGACGCTGGGACTACGGCCAGGACACGGACTCTGAGTGGTCCGGGAGCCGGTATGGAGGGGGATACGACAGTGCCTCCCAGCCATACTACCCCGGATACTCACAGTCTGCACGCTTCGACTACGACCGGGAGCTGTCCTACATCTCCGACCGAGTCGAGCTCATCGACGACCGTACCCAAGAGATTCAAGACACGCTAGCCCGCCATTCTCAGTACCACCAAGCGAATAGCGGGATGGTAGCGTCCATCCAGCACGACATCCACGAGCAAGCGGACCAGCTGAGCCAGTACCTTTCAAGGCTCAACCCCTACCAGTGAAGAGCTCAAGCTTGGGGGAGGACCCCCACCAGGTATGTCCCGATTTATCCAGCACTTTGATCTTTTAATTTCCCTTGCATTTCCCTTCATGTTAGTTTGCATTTAAATAAAATAAAAAATACCAAAAATATTTCCCTTAAACAATATTTCCCTTGAATAAAATAACTCCCAACTATGCATGGAATGAATCATATGCCTCTCACCTTGGAAATGATGAATAGTTGCTCTGTCATTAATTCTGCAAGTACTTTGTTTCGACTAGTTGCTTAATTGTGCTTGAGTTAGTCGGCATGAGTAATAATGAACCTGAAAACCGTGTGGGAGCACATGCTTTATTCCAAGTCTAAGTTGTTGTGGGGATTGATATAGTGAGAATTTGGTTAAGTTCTATTCTGCTCTTAGTACGGGAAAATCTCAGAAATTTATGCTTTCAAAATGAAACAAGTTCCTCATTGGTCAAAAAAACCTACCAGAGTCATATGATAAGCTTAGTTGAAAACTTATACTCATATGCTGCTTGTTATCTTAGTGAGCTTTGTCAAATTGTTGTGACCTTTGAGTGAAGCTTTCATATTCTTAAAGATCGAGATGCACGTACACACACCACCTCTCACTTGCAATTCCTGCACTGGAAGTTAGCAAACATTTTCCATCATCCATCCACAAAAATAAATGCTCCATGTTCTATGATTTTCCTCTCAAAATATTCTTGATAGACACATGGGCTATGCAAAAAGAAAAGCATGCCAAAGAAGCATGGCAAAAATAAGAGAAAAAGAAAAGCATGCCAAAGAACATGGCAAAAAGAAAGAGAAAAAGAAAAGCATGCCAAGTGCATGGCAAAAATATGAATAAAAGATAGTCCATGTTCTCGAAAATAAATCAAGGAGAGGGAAGTTCATCCAAGGAGTTCCACTATATTCCATTCCACCATATTCCATTCCACCATTCCACCATATTCCACTTCATCAATATCCACACACTTGCACCTCTCGATCTTAAGGTATGATTTGTCTCCTCTGAGATCTGGTCTTTGATGTAGCAAAATATAAGATGCATGCATGCCTTCATCCTTTGTCCCTGAGCTACACAAAAGAGTCATATTAGATATTAGGATGAAAAAGAAGGCACAAGCCTTTGGTGAGAATTCAAATACACTTGAGAGATTGAGTGTGCCAATTGCGGAACAATTTGAAGTTTTGAAAAACTTGTGAAAAACTCCAAGATGGGATCCTGAAAAGAGTAGAGTGGAATAAAACTGAATTTAATCTGTTCATCCTTTCAACCGCCCAAGATAAGGAGATTGCTATAAGCCCCATAGGTAAAAAGGTGAATTCAAACTTTGCCTATGATTCAAGTATTGTTGAACACTAGTTGTTTATAAAGTAACCTGCAAAAGAAATGACATTGTAGCAACTCCTGATCCACCGAGCCTAAGTTTATATCTTTGCTCGAGGACGAGCAAAGAGCTAAGCTTGGGGGAGCTTGTTGGCGGTTGTTACAACCCAAATCCGACCACCAATACTCGGGAATAAATGAGGCTATATGCAACATTCCATGTACTTAGGTTTTATTTCTAATAAAGTTCCACGAGTTTTGGTGAGTGTCACTTGTGCAGGTACAACTACGACAAATACGCGCTATTGGGGCCGAAAATGATCGAATCGGCCGAACGACTCCGTTCGGCCGGTTACCTCCCTTAGCCGTACAGACCACGGGGAGCCGTCCACGTCACCGATGACCAAGCGAACACGATGCACGACACGTGGACGACCGCCAACACGTCCCGGAGAACCGACACGTCAACCTGGGCCGAATCAAGACAAGTCCAAGCAGTAGAGGCCGGCCCAGGAGGGACCCAGAGCCGAAGGCGGTGCAGGGGGGTGGGCCTGGGCTCCCAGCCCAGTTCGGCCGAACTGGGGGGTTCGCCCGAACCACCCCCAGTTGCCCAACCGACTCCAGGGGATGCATCTCGGCCGTAGGTGGCTGAGGCGGTGGATCGGGCATTCGGCCGAACGCCAGGGTTCGGCCGAAACGGCCGGCAACCGCCTCTGCCCCCTCCCTTGGCCGTTACCCTACCTGAACCGACCCTAGAGCACTATATATAGGACCTTACACTTCACTTGTAAACACACACCAAGCCAAGGAGCTCTCTCATTCCACTTGTTCTAGTAGGGTTAGGATAGTTTAGTTGGGAGTTAGAGTTGAGTCGAGCTTTGCCTCGGAGGTTCCGGAGTCGTCTTCAGAAGCTCTGGTATTAGCTCTTGTATCTTTTACTTTTCCTTCTGTAAGACTTTCAGTTATCAATATAGTTATCTTTATCTTATTGCCTTTGTCATTTATATCTTGCTTCTACTTTATCCTAGTTGCAACTATATCTTGTTTAGACTATAGTCAGTTATAGTTCTAGTGCTTGTAGTCTTGTTTAAGTCTTTGTCTTGGCTGGTTCTTCGATCTTGCTTGATACTGGAGGTGAATTGTCACCAAGAGTATTGACAAGGTTGCTTGCTCTTGCTAGCAGAGTAAGTAGTCGTTGCCTAGTGTAGGAGTGGTTCCTAGACTAGTCGGTGGCCTTAGTTTATTCCCGTCGCAACGGAGGTGGTAGCCGGGAGGTGGTGACAGCCCTTTCGGTCTTCGTAGCCCATCACGTTAGTTCCGGTCCGTAGGATTCCCCAGTTGGGAAATAGTGGCACCCCTTCTCATCCCTTTCTGTGTGTTCACCGGTTCCCTTGTCCCGAAGCTAAGACAATAGAGTTATCCCAGATCTCTGAGTGCTGGGTCTGTAGCCACTGTATCTCTAAGCTAGAGTTACATAGGTAGATAAAGTATCCAGGAGTCCTCTATCTCTTCTCGTTGTCCTCCCAGCTAGCTATCTCTTCTCTCCCTTACCTGAGTATCCCTTGAGCTGTGTGTCCGGTATATCCACTCCTATCCAATACCGTTATCCCCTATCTTGTCTAGTCGTGTACCCTTCTCTGATAGTCTCGAATATTTGTTCACTAGTAATCTTGCCAAAGCTTCCCTGCGGAAATATAAATTACGATACCTCAGGATACTCCCAGGTGAAGTGCTAGAGCGGTGATTCTGTGCGCTTGCAGAATATTTCTATATTTTACTAAGCCATAAGGAAAACCACTGAAACACTCCTTACCCCAGTACCAGGATTATCAATTCTGATATTGGATCATAAGAAGTGCCAACAACTAACAATTTATCTTAATCACTTGGGCAGGAATTGGGTGAGTGTCACCCCGGGCGCTGCTCACGACCGCATCCTGGGTCTTCTTTGCAGGGAGTTGTTTCCGGGTCTGGTGACCATTGGCGGCAGGGAGGAGCCGGCCTACACCTTTGACCACTACGTTGCCGCTCGCGATCAGGAGGACCGAGACCGCAGGATCTTCAACAACAAGACCGAGCGGGTAAAGGGCGAGTTGTGGGTCAGTATTCGTTGCACTACATTGCTCAACACAGCACATTCATTAACAATCTACAAATAATGCAACATCCATTGTGTATATATGCGCAGGACTTTTACAGATGCGTCCCGGGACAGGAGGCTTTGGCGGATGCTGTGGCACATGCAGCCTGTTGGAAGCTCGTCAAGGATCTGCACTACGAGGCGCGCGTGCAGACCGATAAAGTTGACAAAGGAGCAATACATGGCGGTATGAAAATCGATAATGTTTAATTCTAAGATTAAGTACTTTAAATTCGATCTTGTTATATGTCGTACACTTTATGTCTTGTAGGCGATTCCGTGGTGGTGCGCCCCGCATCCCAGATGCTGGGAGGTGATAGTCGACAAGTAGTGCAGCGACGAGTGGGCGGCTCAGCACGACCTTTGCCAGGAGCGGCGTTTGCTTATGCCCGGTATAGCACACCATCAGGGCAGCCTTAGCCTCGAGGAGTACAGGGCCAAATGGGTACGCCGAGTCATTTCTATCTTCGCTCACTCAATTCTGTATAATTGCTAATTCTTATTGTTTATTTTTTCAGTCGGCGTCACATGGTGGTGTGTCTTGCTCATAGCTCGAGGCATTTGCTATGGCCCACAAGGGCAAGGCGACCTCCGACGTCCAGTACAACCCGGAGGACGGGCCCGCGGCATACAGCAACGCCAGCGTCCACAATCGCCTCGCGGCATATACAGAGGTGGCGAGGGAGGTCCACGGGCCAGACTAGGATCCGACCGCCCACGACATTGATGGAGAAGTGGTCATGAGGGCGGGAGGAGGCAAGAAGCACGGGCGGTACTTGATCGCCAACAACACCATCGACACGGCCGCTACCCCCACACTCTCCCAGATTCGAGCCAGGAGCACGAGCTCTTCAGCGGCTATCCGCCAGCCTCTTTCCGGTTCACACTTTGGGATGCAGGCACTCCAAGTTATTTCTGTTTTGTTCTTCGTACGTGAAGTTTACTTACGTTTGCAATGTATTGTAACTTTGTGATTGAATATTGCAGACCCGGTTGGAGGAAGAGACGCAGAGGCGGGAGTTCCTGGAGGTGGAGGTGCAGCGGATGAAGGACGCGGAGGCCGAGAAAGAGAGGCAGAAGGAGGCCGAGCGGACGAACCGAGCGTGGCAGGAGCAGGTAATGGCCTACCTGACGAGCATTGGCCAGCGGGTGGTTGAAGGTCCGTCGCCGGCGGCGGTGATGCCACCACTGCCTCCACTGCCTCCACCACGTGTTCCTATTTCTCCCGTGAGTCACTTGAGAACCTTATAATTTCATTTCACAACTCATTTCTGTCGTAAATCTTGTAACACACAGGACATTTCTGTGTGTTGGATGGTTTAGTGACTTATATGTGTTTGTTTATGGTTGTGTGATGGTTTAGTGGCTATATATATATATATATATCAATTGCCTGTGATGCCTATTATAAACTGCCTGTGATGTTTTTGTTGAGGGGTCCTTTTAACGCAATAAATAAATAAAAACAGGGGTCAAATTGATGCTTTGCCGAGTGTGACACTCGGCAAATGGCCTGTTCGCCGAGTGTATTGGCCATAACACTCGGCAAACAAGTTGTTTCTGTCATTTTTGGAACTTCCTTTGCCGAGTGTGCGGGCTTTGCCGAGTGTTTGTGCTACCTCTTTGCTGAGTGTTAAAGCCATAGCACTCGGCAAAGGATGGAGTCTTTGCCGAGTGCGACACTCGGCAAAGACACCCCTTAGCACTAACAGCCGGCCGCGAACGGCGCCATACCGTTCGCGACCGTCTGTTAGTGCTTTATTTTGCCGAGTGTCGGCTTCTGCCCTCGGCAAAGCCTTTGCCGAGTGCCCGATAAAAGACACTCGGCAAAGGGGCTGTTTGCCGACATGGGCTATGCCGAGTCCCCTTTGCCGAGTGTAACACTTGGCAAATGGTTTGCCGAGTGTATATCGGGGTTTGCCGAGTGCCGCAGGCACTCGGCAAACACCCGGTTTCCCGTAGTGAGTGAATGGGAGCCGATAAAAATTTCTTCTCGAAATTCGTCCTATGTCCCAAAAATACTTCCCAAGAGTTCCTCACGAGCTTGCCAAGATAGCGTAGTCACAACGGACTTACCCACCCTAGGAACAAACTAGAACAATACAACAAAGTGGAAGCAAAACTCGAAAACAGAAAAACTGCTATTGTCTGCCTGGAACTTGGCGGACTGTCCGGGTGGCGGACTGCCGGCACTTGGGCGGACTGTCTGGGGGTGGCAAACTGTCCGGCTTAGCCTGGCGGATTGTCCGCGAACCGCGCAGAAAGAACAGGAAGAACAGCTACGCGAGCCCGCGAGAAATACCTCTCAAATCCATTACCGGATCTCCCAGACGGCTAGAGCTCTTGAGACGAAACTTTGGGGAGATGATTAGCGCTCCGAGGAGATGCTATGCCCCAAAAATCTCGGCCTCTAACTCCCTACAAACCGAGGAATTGCGAATCTACCGAGACAACACCTTCACCACGAGTTCATCCGAAAAACACCGAATCGAGACCGATTCCCGGAGTTTGAGGGGGCAAGATCATACACAAAGAGGCGCAAGGCACTCACCCAAGATCCCCTCAAACAAATCCAGAGCCAAACGATCTAGAAACGAAGAATCAAGCCAAGAACGAAAATAGCACCAAAATGAACTCGGGAAGAAACAAAGAGATTCAACTAGCACTTGATTTCATTCCAACAAACAGACGTCAGATTCTGAAAGTACATCTAGCCCCTTGTGGGTTTTGGTGATTGAATGACACAAACAATTAAAGGACTAATGAGCTTGTTAAGTTTTGACAAGGATTTTATTGCAAATAACAAAGTCAAGCTCATATTATATGAAGCATACAAAAGTAAAGAAATGACAAGCAAAGATGGAAATATAGAAAAGAGACAAGAGGCAAATGAATTATATGTCTTCATTGGTTGTTTGCTCATATAATCAAAGAAAGGTGAAAATTGCATGATGATTGATTCAAGATTATGGCATTGTAAAGAATGGTGGAAAAGAGACAAAGAGGCAAATGAATTATATGGCCTCATTGGTTGTTTGCTCATATAATCAAAGGAAGGTGAAAATTGCATGATGACAATTGCATGATGATCAAGATTATGACATTGTGAAGAATGGTGATCAAAGGATTTATTTATTGTCCAAGAAGAAGTTCATATGGAAGCTTATTTGGTCACAACATCAATATGGAGAAAGATAGTGAAAGAAAGAGTATGATGAGGAAATAGAATGCATAAGTGCATGTTGATAAAATGAGATGAGTGACCAAGAGCAATGGGAATCAAAGGAATTTGGAATGGTAGGTTGCTTGGTCACATGGATAGTATTCTTAATCAAGAAGGAAGATAGTTGACCAAGTACTTGATATTTCAAGGGAAATCAAGATAGAAAATTACTTGGTCATAATATTGGTATGAAAGAAAAGGCAAATATGCAAAGGAAAGATTATGGTATTAAAGAAAAGAAATTAGTTGAGGTGCTCATTTAGATGCAAGGCAAAGCTAAACTTAAAGTTGGCAAGATAGGGTGAAGGGGTCAAGCTAGGACTAGTGACGAGGAACTAAGCAAGGAGAAGGGCAAGAATTGTCTTGTGACCGAAGGACTTTGCTAGGGTGAAAGAAGCTAGTACTTGGTTTGATTACGAGGCACAAATCAAGCCTCACCAAGTGAAGCTGTGCAATGCATCTAATCTTTGATGAATCATATATTGAAGTGACTTATAAATGGATATGAAGTTGAGTGTTAACCATATTGGTCGATGAATCCAAAGTCACTAGTTCTTGGATGGTATGCAAGAATGCTAGCAAACCCTCAAGGTGTCATATTGAAGAAAACCAACATGATGAAGACATTGAAGCTCAAGGGTTGATATAGTTTTTATCTTTGATCTTGAGTATATAGGTAACGTCGTACTATCAAGGGGGATGTGTGTTGATCAAGCCATGGATGTTTTAATGCTCAAAGAAATCCAACCAAGTACCTATGAGAGACACAAGTGCACTCACGGACACAAAGTATTCCTGCTGTTTTTCTGGAGCAAGAATATCCGGGACAGGGCCAGAACATTTTTGTTCCGGGTACCCCTTCGGGTTTGGGGGTTCTCGGAGTATCCAGGGTCGTCCTGGAGTGGCCTGGTACAGAATTAGAGTCAAGTTTCACGTTCATTTCTGGAGCAAGGTATTCCGGCCAGGGGTCGGAGTATCCGGGTCAGATCTCGCAGACTGCACAACGGCTAGTTTTGGGGGCCCGAGTATAAGTACCCCTTCGCCCCCTCCTCACTTGGTTGCCGACCACACTTGCATAGAACACTCTCTTGAGCATCCCCTTCACTCCCTCAACTCCCTAGAGCTAATCCTTGCAAGATTTGAAAAGGATTTGAGTGAGTTCTTGGATTTGTGTGTGGGTGAGCATCAACTCCAACTCTTTAGCATTTGAAGCATCCTTGGTCATCTACTCGCGTTTGTTACTCTTGGAGTTTTTGCTCCTAGACGGCTAGGCGTCTCCGGCGAGCGCTCAACTCGTGTGAGCTTGCCCCGGAAAGTTTGTAAAGCCAATCCCTTTGAGGATATCATAGTAAGTAACCCTAGCTTGGCTTTTGGGTCCTAGGGGGAGGGTAGAGTTTTGGCTCAACTCGGTCTCTTTGGAGGCACCTCAACGGAGACTAGCTTCTTTTGGGAAGTGAACTTCGGTAAACAAATCACTTGTCTCCCTTGTGCATGTTGTTCTTCGTGTTCATCTTCGAGTTCATATGTTCTTGGTAGTTCATAGTTGACTTTCATAGATTTGCTCTGATCTACTCGTGTGTGAAGTTTGTGGTGCAGCTCTTAGGTGGAAAAGAATCCTTGGACGATTTCTCACCTTTCTATTCAAAGGGAATTAGCTAAGTTGCTCTAAATCTTTGCATCACGTGCTCATTCTTTTACTGTCAGTGTCGGAATATCCGACGAAGTGTCGGAATATCCGGCGATCAAATCCGCTGCTAAGTTTATTTTTCAGAAACCGCCTATTCACCCCCCCTCTAGGCGACATAAAGGTCCTTTCAGATTCTATACAAGGCTAGCAACCTCCCAATGATCCACTCGCTAAGATCAACATGAAGCACGGGCTAGCCTATGGAAAAACAAGAAGGAAAATAAACTAGGGTTCCCAGAGATCACTTGTCATCCCCTCCACCTCCTATTTATATTAAGTGTCCTAGTGGGGGCTAATGACCAAACTACCCTCACATTCTAAAACTAAGATACACACCCCTCAGGGGCACTTTTGGAATGCGAAGATATTTCCTCCGGCTGGGCACACCGTCCATCCGGCCTTGCTTCCCTCCGACGCAAGCTCCCGGAACCCGCCACGTGTCCACCGCTTCGAAGCTTCCCAAACGCGCCCGGATCACCGTCTCTGTCACGTTGGGCCTTCGGGCTCAGTTTTGAGGCCCAAACCGAGAAACCCTCCTCCGATAGTTTTGTGGCCCAACCATCAAACCCCGCGTACAAGCTTCGGTTGTTAGCTGCTACCTTGCACCGGCTCCAAGTCCACGACTTCGTCTTGCTCTTCTTGCACCATTTTGACTGCACTTGATCCCGTCTGGCCACCGGGTCCCTCGAACCAAGCCTACTTGTCTCTCCACTCCTCGGAGGCCGCTCTGGCTAAGACCTTTCGCGCTTGTTCTTCACCTGCACCAATGCAAACCAAGTCGTACCAACACCTGCAGTACTAAGCCAAGAGTCAGTCCACACAATGTTGTCAATCACTCATCACACTGAGAAGCGACCATCCACCGGTCCTCGGACACACATGGTCCTCAGCTTGTATTGATGCACTGGTATAGGCAAATGTGCAAATAAATACATGTGCTAGATTTAGCCCTGACCCTGCTGGAACTGGACTTCTTTCCATTTACTGGTTGAGACTTGATAGAGGAGCTAATGCAGGTTATGGCTATCTACCATTCCAGACTTCATCTTTTGGTCTTTCAGTTGGCCTCGTATTTTGGGGGCTTGTTGGGATAATCTTGTATTTTTGTTGTAGTTTGTTGAATTATTCCTACTTATTTTTTCTATGCATTAATTTGAATGAGCCCTGATAATTTCTGTCTCTTTACTTTTGCTTCTAATGTGTGTGCAGCTAGAAATTAATCAAGGCCTAATCATTCTGTCAGCTGCATATCGATCTTGACGATATCACTGCTCAGAGATAAGATATGATGTTGTAAGTTTTACCTCTAAACCGGCCTATCTATAGTAAGACCCTGATTCATCACTTATACATCTTTTCAGATTTGTTAATGATGAGTTAACGTGAGGTGCGGCAAAGTGTAGTGGCAATATTTAGCTGCGAACCAAATACACCCTAGCAGCATCTGGTGACATGTTTGCTATAAACTTTGTGTGGATCCACTACAATCTGGTTGCGCCAAGTTCTTGTTAGTCATGCTATTTTGTGACAATAGTGATATATCAATGGGATTGCATATTCGATATACGATCCTCCCTTTATTTTTTTAGAATTACCACAGTACAACACATATGCTCAGACACGCACGCACACTCACCCCCTTTATTTTGCCACTAATGGTATTATCTAGACTTTGGCTTCTGTTTAACGCAGGGGGTAACACAATCAAGTCCACTTTTCTTTTAAGGATATTCCTTCAACTCCATCTTGATCCTTTCACGGCCTAGAGAAAATACATTGCTATGTAGATTACCTCCAAACATGACCATAGTAAACCATGATTGGCCATTTCAGCGCTTCTTTTCAGAGTTTTAAGAAGTTAATTACATCTTTGCTTGGCATTCAACATTGTCTAGATCTTATTGAAATGCTCATTCGTGCTCGATCAGCCCAGAAGCGTGCGTGCACAGAGAATGCAGAGATGCTGTTAGGTTTAGTCCCACATCGGAAATTGATGGGGGTGGAGCACGACATATAAGGCAGGGCAGTCCTCACCTATCAGACTAGTCTTTTGGGTTGAGTTAGGCCTGGGCCTTGGTTGGTTGTTGCTCCGGTGGACCTGGGCTTGATGGGGCGCCGGCTCGTGGGTATAGCGAGCCGGGCCGGATTCCGCTGCGCCACTCTAACAAGTGGTATCAGAGCCGAAGGTCGGGAAACCTGGAAAATCTCAGTGGTCACATGGTGACGGGGGAGCCCGTGAACCTCTCCGGAGGGTCACATGGCGAGTTGTGACTGGAGAGTTGGACTCGGGGCCTAGGATAACGTCTTCCGGGAGATCACATGGGTTGTATGTGATGGAAGAGTTGGGCCCGATGTGTGACGGGGGAGATTGTTAGGTTTAGTCCCACATCGGAAATTGATGGGGGTGGAGCACGACATATAAGGCAGGGCAGTCCTCACCTATCAGACTAGTCTTTTGGGTTGAGTTAGGCCTAGGCCTTGGTTGGTTTTTGCTCCGGTGGACCTGGGCTTGATGGGGCGCCGGCTCGTGGGTATAGCGGACCGGGCCGGATTCCGCTGCGCCACTCTAACAGATGTTGCATGCGATCCCTAGCTGCCGCGCCGTCGCCGCCGCCGGCCAAGACCGGGCGTTATTGGTCGGCCCCCGTCAGCCCGTCACATCACAAAACATCACGGTGCATGCGTGGATCTTGACCGCAAGCGCAGTGCGCCACTCTAACAGATGCTGCATGCGATCCCTAGCTGCCGCGCCGTCGCCGCCGCCGGCCAAGACCGGGCGTTATTGGTCGGCCCCCGTCAGCCCGTCACATCACAAAACATCACGGTGCATGCGTGGATCTTGACCGCAAGCGCAGTGCGCCACTCTAACAGATGCTGCATGCGATCCCTAGCTGCCGCGCCGTCGCCGCCGCCGGCCAAGACCGGGCGTTATTGGTCGGCCCCCGTCAACCCGTCACATCACAAAACATCACGGTGCATGCATGGATCTTGACCGCAAGCGCAGTGCGCCACTCTAACAGATGCTGCATGCGATCCCTAGCTGCCGCGCCGTCGCCGCCGCCGGCCAAGACCGGGCGTTATTGGTCGGCCCCATCAGCCCGTCACATCACAAAACATCACGGTGCATGCGTGGATCTTGACCGCAAGCGCAGTGCGCCACGGCCCACACGGGAAGCATCGCCTGCTGATGGGTCTACGGGCTCAAGATATATTTCTCCACGTTCCAGAATACTCGAATAATGCATCGCCTGCTGATGGCTCCGTTGACGTTATTTGGATTGGATTTCATTCGTCGGTCAAGGACGCCACCTCGCTGCATTGGCTGGACAGTCGGAGTCAGTGCTTGAGCTCTTTCACTTTGGGTGGTGCCGAAGCGCCTCGACCAGGTGCAGTGTACAGTCGTCGTTGGACCGACCGACCGAATCAACGGCCGCGGAACCCACAGCGACCACGACCAGCGCCAACACCACGCAGCCTGATCTCCTTTGTAAGTGACGTTTGCATCGACCGCGAGATCGAACCATCTAATATTCTGCACGGAGTATTAAACTCGCGTCTAATATCCGGCACCAGAACTCTAATATTCTGAACTCCACCTTTGCCTTTCCCCCTCACACTGACGATGGAGGAAGGATTTTCTTCTTTCGGGCGTTCATATATAGCGCGCAGCCCCTCAAACTAAAATTCGCACAATTAAGCAGGGATTAATTGCTGTAACCTGGAGCTCGATCTAGTCGGCCAGACAGGAATCGTGCTGTTGCGTCGCCGCGCGCACATGATATGGGCATCATCGTGGCGAGCCGGCCCTGAAGCGGGCGTGGTCCGCCAGTGCGTGCCACACGCCAAGCCAAGCGGCCGGCAAGATGCCGCGGTCCGGGCATGTCGCCGCCGCGCTCCCGCCTGGCCGCGGGCCGGCAAACCGCTCGACGCCGCCTGCTCTGACCGGGCTTCTATTGGTCGGCCCGCCGTCACATCAGCTGGGTGCAGTGGGGATCGGGTGATGGGAGACACTGGGGACGTGGATATATATATATATATATATATATATATATATATTGGCCGGAAGCGCAGTGCGTCACGGGAAAGTGTGTTGTCCCTCACCTTTCTCAGCTCCATCGCGCGGTCAGATCGCTGGCGCCAGAAAGGGCCTGCTGAGGATCGGAGGTGCTGCTGACCCCGGCATGCATGCATGCGTTATTCCATCCGATCCCCGGCTCATGTGCTCGGCCGAGGGAGATATATAGGTTATCCGTGCTCAACCAGCAGCACAGACTCTCTGAGCGAGGGCTGGGCCAATTGCACCTTGCTTCCATCATCGATCGATGATCTCTGGGATCATATGTGTGTGGGGTACCTGCTGCAGTTACCAACCTTTTAACAACCAGCTAGGCATCTACTAATAGACCGACCTATGGAGTAGCTAGCAAGAAGCTAGGGGCTGGGTCGTTCCTCCAACGGGTACGGTGCGTGTATGAATCTGCCTGTTCTGTGTGCTTCTTCTTAACATGATCAGGTCCTCCTATCCTATCCCTCCTGATCCGGCCTGACTGGCTGAATACCTGACTCCCTCTCCTCGTCCGATTTGTCCGTACGGCTACTCGAGTAGACGAGTACGGCACGGAAGATGACAACAAGATTCCGGTGGGGAAGTTAGGAGTTAGGAGGAGGCAGCATCCCGGGTTTTAGGCTTTCGGCTTGCCACTACGCGCGCGTCACGCGGAGAAAAAGCACGGGAGCCCACAAATATTGAGGCCGCCACCACTCAGCGACCCATCAGGAAAAAAATGATCAAAACAGAAAAGAGAGAGAATAAATTACAGGATTATATGGCCCACAAGAGCCAAGGAAAAAAAGAGAATGATGCTAGTGTGCTCGCGGATGATGATGATAATGATGCATAATTGTGCAGCAAGGTCAAAAATAGCTCGTCACGTTTGACGTGATGAATTGGTCCGATCTCAATTAATTATTTTCTGCTCACCGAGAGAGATAGAGATGCATATTGGGCGGTTTCCTCCTTGTGCATGCGTGGCCGATCTTCTGCACTAGGTCGTCAGAGCTTGACCGTTACAACTGTGGAAGCTCTCACGAAGAAAGCTGCATCTTTCCGTATTAGCCACTATCAGTCTATCACAAGGTTTCAACAGGGATCAAGTGTGAACAAATCGAGCAGGCACGTTCACCCCGTCAGTCATGCAGATCCGACTATCCGAGTGACTGGTTCGTCAGTCGTCACTTCCGGATCGAGCAGAGGCACATTCATCGTCTAGTTAAGATCGAAATCTCGACTCGGTCTAGTGGAACACGGCAATCAGCACGTACCTAGTAGTTGAGTACTTGAGTCCACTTGTCAAAGTGACATTACGAACTGCAGGTGTGCCTGTGTGGTTTCTCAATCTTACAGCCACCGTACCGGTTTTTTTAAAAAAACCGTTTATGGCCTTGTTTAGTTACCAAGACCTTTCCAAAATTCTCTCCGAACTTCACTATTCACATATCACATCGAATCTCTCTCCTTATATGCATGGAGCATTAAATGTATGTAAATAAAAAAAAATTAATTACATGGGTTTGATGTACACGACGAGACGAATCTTTTTAGCCTAGTTATGTCATGGTAGGACAACAATTACCACAAATAAACGAAAAATGCTACAGTGTAGCCCGATGCGACTTTTCGACCAAAATTTACCCACTCTTTTTACAACTAAACACACCCAGTATGTACACTACTACTGGTACGGGTAACTTCACGATGAACACTGAGAATGCTGTAAAAAGTTAAAAACACGCAGATTACTAGTTCCTCGAGATTAAAAAATAACTTCTTGTTCCTAGTGCCAGTACAACGTTGTTCGATGTTTAGTGCCTAGGAGCCCAGTGGTGAGCGTGAGCCTCAGATTCCCATCGTAAAACGAGCTTGATTACTGTATGGCGTTTCTTCCCTCTGATAGGCGGAGGCGTTGTACTGAGCCACAGTGATGTCTGGTGCAGAGTGATGAGCGCGCATTATCCACAGTGATATCTAGACGGCGAGAAGAAGAGGTGGAGCCTTGCAAGTCAACAAGCTAGCTCCGGCTCGAACGAGCTGCTGAGCTTCACATGTAGCTCGCCCCGCCTCTCCGTCGCCATGCTCGCCGATCTGCTGCTGCTGCTGCTGCTGTCGCCGCTGGAGACGGGCTAGCCGATTGGACGCCATGATGGCCTCAGCTAGCCGAGAGCTGAGCTAGCCGCTTCGCTATTGCCGTGGCGCTGCCACTATGCCAGGTTCGTCTGGTCTCCCTATCTTCGCTGTTCTTTTCTGCTTGCCTTGTTTTGGGATCAAATCTAGCTGGCTGCCTAGTTTGTGCGGGCTGCGGAGCAACAAATCCTGGACTAGATTCATTTGACTGTTTTATTTAGTAAAATAAAATTAGGCTACAAGCTTTGTTTGCTTCTGAAATGGGTACGAAACAACATGAGATTGCTGCAGATCTGACTGGTCGCGCTAGCCGCTAGAAGAGGTCAAAGATAGTTGTCTATTCTGAATATACATCGGCCTTTCCTTCTCTCTGGTGATACGGAGTAAATAGGAGTTCTTGTCTCGCTTAATATGGTTGCTACTCTCCCAAATCAGAAACAGGCCATGGAAATATGGGATTACCTTGTCGGGGTAGACAGTAGACTAGAGTATAGAGTGCCTGCCAACAGAGGTTTGGCACTCGACAGAGCAGCAGTGCATAAGTCGGAGTGTTGGACTTGGCCGGGCTGAACACAGAGGGCCTTGAGCCCATTGGGACTCTGCGGGCTGGCCGCCACTTATGGTGAGCCCGGCTCAGCCCAAATATATATGAGCCGCAAGACCTTCATCCAACTAATTATTTTTTATTTTTAAACAATAATAACAACAACCAGTGGCTGAGTCAGGGGACTGGCCTAGGCCCTGGACTGGACACGTTGGTAGCTAAGTAAATAATGAGGCAACGAAGCAACAAGTGACTCAGCAACAGCTTAACACTATCGCCTAAGCTAGCTAGTACAGGCTTCGTGTACTATTTTTCCTGTAATTGAGATCATATATTTTAATTTGGTCATTCAAGCATCTGGTCAGGACCTGGGCTGCAGCACCCCCAGCCTAGGTACTAGATCCGCCCCCAACAACAACATGAGATTTACCAAAATTTTATTAGAAGAGGAACACAACATGAAACAACCAGTCGACCAGGGGGAAACCGGAAACTGCCCACACCAGCAAACTAATACTCATCAAGTAGTCATACTCATCAAGGCGCAAGGCCAACAGTGGATCCTGGCGGGAGCTACAAACCTCGGTTGCCTAGTTCGCGAGTAGTCCATCCCCGGATCTTCCCCTTCCCCTCATTGCTCTTGGTTGTTGTGGTCCTTTTGTAATTGCAACTCTAAACTAGCGGGGTGTGGTGGACGCGCGAGGCGTCGTTGTTCTGTGTTGTAAACGTTTTCTCTATCTTAAAGCAAAGATACGCATCTTGCGTATTCGATTAAAAAAACCAGCAAACTAATACAACCCAGCAAAGTAATAATACAGCCATGAACCTGGCAAAGAAAGAAAAACGCTACACACAAACCCCTGGCAAAGGCCACAACCAAGAAAACCACCAACAAATTGGGTTTGGCTGATTCGTTGTCATGTCCTAATGCAACTGCAGAAGCGACCACAGACCATATAGAAGTATATAAAAAGTAAAGGGAAGGTTCAGAATTGCAGGGAAATTCTGGAAGCTGGAAACCAACTAATATAAAAATCAAGGCCTAAATTATTGGGAGGGTATAGATGTTTTTTTTCAAAAGCCGATCGCCCCAACATGACCGCGCAAGAAATTTCCTCACGCATGCGCACTGCAACGTGCATGGACCTGTCACGTGTCGGCGTGGCATTCAATTAGCATTATTCCAAGTGCGTCCACTTAATTTTCAGCTTAAGCGACTATAGATACTCGTTAGCTCGCGCAAAACTCGCAGTAGAAAATTCGCAAGCACCGGGGGCTCATTACAAAAAGAGAAGAGAAGAGAAGGCGAAGACACACATTTCTTCTCACCACGGGCGCCACTTTAAATGAATCCTATGCTTTTTTATAGTCCTTTTATAAAGAAGATAAATATTTGAATATGCATGGTTAGGTTAGGTGTAACCGAAGCTCACGATCCCAGGTCGCAGCATAAGAACACATCACACATCACATGCTATCACATTCGCCACCGTCTCCTCGCTCCCGGCCCTGCCTTCCCTTCCCTCACCAGCCGCGCCAGCAAGAAATTCCAGCCACCATCTTCTTCCTCCCACACGGTCCCCTCGCCGGAATTCTTAAACCCGGCCTAAACCACCGTCGCTGTCCCCCGATCCTCGAAGGCGCGCCAGGCCCTCGCTCTCTCCTCGTCTCCAGAATCCAGATCCTCGTCGATCCTCCCCGGCCGGCCCAGCACCTTCGATGGGGAACGCGATTTCCTCCGCCGCCGCCCTCGCCCTCGGCGCCGCAATAAGCGCAATCGAGCTCGTCAGACACCTGGACCCGCCGCCGGGCTCGGCGGGCACCACGGCAGCCGCTCGAGCCCCGTCGCTCCGCAGCGCGGTCTGGGACTTCCTGCTGTTGGCTGCGGCGGCGGGGGGCCTCTTGGCCCTCGTCGCCTCCGTGGCTCTTATCCAGCGCCGTGTCCATCGCGCCGGCGCGCCGGCCGCTGCGGGAGCCGGCAACCGTTGCCTGTCGTCGGAGCTCGTGACCTTCATTTTGTGCGCGTCGGCTGGGTCACTCCTCTTGCTCGTGGCGCCGGCTCCAGGCGGCGCGGATCCCGGAGCAGGTCGGGAGCTCGGTCTCGCTGCCCTTCGTGCCATCCCCGCCGTGGCCACGGCCAGCTTCTTCATGGGTATGCTGCTGATCATCGTCGGCCACATCCGTGCGGGCGGCGAGGGTGGCGGCGGCGCCGTCGCACCGATCGAGGGGGCCGTGGGCTTCCTCGCTAAGATGGCGGTCGCCGCTGCGGCGACGCTCGTCTGTCTGATGGCTACCGTCTGCTTCATGTAAGTTTTACCGGCCCAAACACCACCCGCCCCGTGCTTCCTCCTCCCGGCTCCCGCTCGCCCATTACCGCCTTGAGCTCTAGCTCGCCCACCTCCACCCAGGCCCTACTTTCCGTCGAGCCCCAAATTCCACGAGGTCCCCAGCTGCCCAGCCCACCCCGGCCGGGCGCACGAGCACCGGCCGGTTGCTGCCGCTGATTCGCTGCTGCACGCTGCTTCGGTGCTTCTTCGATTTCAATCTTTTTGTTTCCCCTATAATCAGCACGATCGAGCTCGCGCAATTATTGAAAGATGGTTGGTGATTAACCAATCACTAGCCTTCTTGATGCAATTTAGTATGTTACGTTAGACAAGAGTCACTGAATCATTTCCCTTTTGCAATGCTCAGTTAATGTGGACTTGATGATGAAATGTGGGTACTGTGTGATTCAAATAAGCTGCTGGAAGAAGAAGGTGCTGGCTGGCTATCATTACCAAAGCTCATCATGGGGATGTGATACTGTGACACCGCCAGATTTTAATCGCATTTCCATAATGAATTTTGCTATTTGTAATAATATTCAGAGAATTCTGTACTGAATATGGTTGTGCTGAACTGCTGGTTACCTTGAACTTCTGTGGACCATTTCTGATACATTGAGCTTGTGTGGCTATTGTGAATTTATGATTGAACGCAATAATCTTGTGCCTGTTGCACGTGTGTGATCATTTCTGATTTTACTAGTCCAAGGTGCATGTATTGGTGTTCTGGTATATTCAAGTATCAAAATTTGTTGCCTTTTGCCTGCTGGAGTGGATCAGTTACTTTCCATTTACAGGTCCAGACTTGGAGGCTCTAGTAGCATTTGAAGAGTATCATGAGAAAAAGGAGAAGCTTATGAAGGTTATGGATCTCTACATTTGCAGGCTTCATTTTTATTTCTGCTGCCTTTTCAGTTGGCTCTGGATTTTAGGGGTTTGTAGGAGTTATTCTAGTTCTAGCTTATTGGGTTCCTATTTTAATTGTCTTTCTTTTCCTTTTCTGCAGGTAGAAATTGAGGCCTAATAGCATATTCCTCCATCTTCACCTTGATCATTTCAGATCCCAGAAATAAGACATGATGCTGTAAGTTATATATGTCTTTTAAACTTCAGCATCTTTTCAGACCTAGGCATCATTTCTGACTTCTTAAGATACCTTGGTCCTTATCATTTTAATTGACCAATTAGAAGTCTTTCTAGACTTCTTAAGGAATTAACTTGATCGGTGTACCAAAGTGTGTCAACATACCATTGTTGCATCTATTGTCATGCTTGTTATAAACCTTGTGTAGCTCTATTGTAATCTGGTCGTGTTCACAGTTCTTGTGAGATTAGTGATAGCCATGCATTTGCAAATTTCTGTACAAGATCCTCTTTTTATTTTGTTAGTACATTAATGGTATACTCAATAATGTCATTATCTAGATAAAGTTTCTGGGTTCCTATTAGTTTGTGTTTCCTTTGTTGTACTTTTGTAAGACTTAATTTAGCTAATGTTCAAGTTCAACCCAGGGGGAATAAAATCCTTACCTTCTTTAACTCCATTTTGATTATACGCGGCCTTTATGCCATAAGTTTTGCCTTGCACACAGTAAGACCATGGTTGACCACTTAGGCATCTTTTGGGACTTTTGTAAGGAGGTAGTCTGCATCGCATATGCTACATAATTTTTGCTTGCTACCAAACCTTGTGTCACATCTACTGTAATAATCTACTTGTGGCTATCTCCTGTCAAAAAATCTAGTTGTGGCTAGTACTTTTTATCATGCTATGTTGTGAGATTAGGATAGCCTGGGATTTGCGTAATGTGTACAATGCTCTCTTTATTTTGTTGATGGCCCTATTGATCTATTCACAATGGGATTATCGAGATGAAATTTGATGGTTTCCTATTAGTTGTTTTCTTTTGTATACTTTTGTAAGTACCAATCCATGGTCAGTACAAATCCTCTTTCCACCAAAATAAAATCGGTTACTTGCTGAAAATTTCTCCAATTGTTTATTTTCGTTTTTTTTCATGTGGGTGTCAGCATATCCCTTCAACTCCATTTTGAATTTTGATCATATCACACAGCCTTGGAAATAAGACATGATGTTGTGAATTCTGCCTGAGTCAACTACAGTAAGATTGTAATTGACCATTTAGGCGTGTGTTGCATCATCTTTGCTTTCTATATACAACCCTGTGTGCCTCTATTGCAATCTGATTGCGGCTAGTTATTTATCATTATACTATTTTGTTCATCTAGAAAAAAATGCTAATTTTGTGAGGATATGCAGCACATCCTCCCACTGGACCATGTGTTCATTCGAACTGCTTACATTTCTATCAATTGATCCTGGGTTGGTAATGAATGTTTGTCAACCATGTTTGTCATGAATTGCTTGATTTGGCAATGAATATGGCACTGCATGCACAATAGTCGTTGGTCCTATGAGTTTTTGGGGTACCTATATTATGTGACGTGAGTTTCCACTCATGAAAGAAAACGTTTGAGACAGAGTACTGAAGCACTACAATTTCAGTGTCATGAACTGGGGCAATAATACTCACCGTATGCACTTTAGTTTAATGCTTCTACCTATGTGATGTGATCTGCCTGATTTTTTGTTGGCCTCGATACATTAATTTGATGAAGATAAAGATAACTTTTGAAACAAAGCACCGTCTACGGAAATAGACATATATGCGCCATCACCACGGCACCAAAAGTAGTTCCGGTGTTGTAAAAAGTTTTGAGATCATCCTACTTTAGATTCTTGATTTTGTTTTTTAAGGGAAACTTTAGACTGACTTGGAAAGTTGGCTTGTTGGAGGCGTCTATTATATTGATCCACTCATCATCAGATTATCTAGATAAGGTTTCTTGTGTTATTAGGTTTTCCCTAGCTTTTATACATTTTGGCTTATGCTCAAACTGGTGGTAATACAAATCTCTATCCCTCTATAAATATTTTGGTTGTATGCTGAAACTTCTGATTAATTAGTTATTATTTTTGTGATCTGCAGGTAGAAATGGAGTAAGCATATTCTTGAACGCCATGCTGATCATACCAGTATATCACAGTCTGCAAATAAGACAAGATCATGTAAGTTTTGCCTCTAAACCTAACTGCATAAGACCATGCATGATTGACCATTTAAGCTTCTTTGGAGACTAGTAAGGAGTAGTTGCTTCTGGTGTCATTTTGCCTTGCTATTTACTATCTGATCGTGGCTGTCTCTCGCTGATTATGCTATTTTTACAACTAAAGAAGTTAAGAAATGTGCGATGCTGGTGTTAGATATTGGATTATGCACACTTTCCTCATTCTGTTGATCTCCTGATAATCTATCCTACGTGGGATTGCGCTGTATCCTCAAGTATGATTAATTGCTTATTACGTTGCTGTCACTTGATCCTGGGATTTGAATATGAGGAGCATATTCTAAAGAGAGGAAGAGTGAGATGATGCCACGGCAACAAAAAAAGTTCTGTCGTGTTGTTAAAAGTTTTGAGATCATCATACTTTTGACTAGACTTTATCAAAAGTGGAATTTTAGACTGATCACACACATGGAAAAGTTAAGAGTTATCGACATACCCTCAAAAGTTGTATACGTACTCCCTTTACCTCGATTATTTTCTTCCATCCTGCTTCTAGAATCCCCGTTGCTCGTCGCTGATTTGGTACGAAGTACCTGGAAATCTAGAATTCCAATTCTAATTAGTTTGCTTGGCGGGTGCCGTTGTCCATGCCAATTCGTCCAAGCTTGTGGACAGGACACATTGGACAGTGACCATGTGACGGGGTTAGAGTAATTGTGCCAGGGAGAAGGGAGCCAGGGATTTGGATTATTCGCTTGGGTTACAGTAGGTTACAGTAGTTGTACTGCACATAGTTGTCCGTCGTCGTTCACTTGCCAATCGTGTGGAGGCCGGATTGCAACGCGCGCGAGAAGCAAACGTGTGCTCGTGCAGGCCTTGCCGAAGAGGCGGGGAACCAAATGGGGAAGAAGAAGAAGCAACCGGTCGGCTCGGACCTGTCCGGCCGTTCCCCTTTCATCATTTCTGATGTGATGATTGATGAGCTACGTACACTAGCGAGTCATGCCATCGTCAATCTATTATTATCTTATTACAATAGAAGCAAAAGGAGCCACCAGATTCGCCGAGAGGGTCTAGAAAATCCCACATTAATCTAAAAAAGAGAGGAATATATGCCGTCGGATTTTATGAACATCTAACGGTCCATGTTATTCCATTAATTCAAAAAAAGAAAAGAATATATACCGTCGGATTTTATAAAGATATAACGATCCACATTAATCCAATAAATTTAGGACAAATATGATTAATAAATATATAGATAAAAATAAATAACATGAGATATATTATTTCGTAGCCACCCCTCCGCGCGGGAGTCCTCCGCCGCCGCCGTGCGGCCGTCCGAGGCCGCCGCGGGAGACCTCCACCGCCGTCGCGCGGCCGTTCGTGGGCGCTGCAGGAGTCCTCGCGGAGGGCACGCGATCGTCCGCCGCCGTTGCCGCCACAGGAGCCGCTCGCGCGCCTTCGACTTCCAGGTCCGTCCGCTCCGCGCGCAGCCAAAGGCCTTCAGCCCAGCCACCGCGGGAGCCCTCCGTCGTCGTCATGCGGCCGTCTGAGGCCGTCGTGGGAGACCATCACTGCCGCCATTGGGCGGCCTTTCGAGGCCACCGTCGGAGCCCCCCACTGCCGCAGCCCGGTCGTCCGTGGCCGCCGCGGGAGTCCTCGCAGTCACCGCGTGATCGTCCGTCGCAAGAGCCCTCCACCGCCGTCGTGCGGCTGTCCGTGGCCGTAGCTGGACTCCTTGCAATCGTCACGCGATCGTCCGCCGTCGTCGCGGCCGCAGGAGACGCTTGCGCGCGTTTGAAGTTCCGGGTCCAACCGCTCTGCGCGTAGCCAAAGGCCTTCAGCGCGGCAGCCGTGGGAGCCTTCCACTGCCGCCATGCGGCCGTCTGAGGCCGCTGCGGGAGACCTCCATCGCCGCCGTCGTGTGGCCATCCAAGGCTTTCGTGCGGCTATCCGTGGTCGCCGTAGGAGTCCTCGCAGTCACCCCATGATCCTCTGCCATCATCGCCGCCGTGGGAGCCCTCCACCGCCGCTGCGCGACCGTTCGTGATCGTCGCGGGAGTCCTCGCAGTCGTCGAGCAATCGTCCATCGCCGCCGCCGCATGAGCCGCTCACGCGCCTTTAGAGTTCGGGATCCGTCCGCTCCACGCATAGCCAAAGGCCTTCAGCGTAGCCGCCGCGGGAGCCCTCCGCCACCGCCGTGCAGCCGTCCGAGGCTGCCGCAAGAGACCTCCACCGCCGCCGTCGTTCGGCCGTCCGAGGCTACCGCGCGTCCGTCCGTGGCCGCCACGGGAGTCCTCGCAGTCGCCGCATGATTGTCCGCCGCCTGCAGCGAGAGCTCTCCACCGCCACCGTGCGGCCGTCCGTGGTCGCCGCGGGAGTCCTCGCAGACGCCGTGGGAGTCCTAGCAGTCGCCGCGCGATCGTTCATCCCCGTCGCCGCCGCAGGAGCCGCTCGCGTGCCTTCGGAGTTCGGCGTTTGTCCGCTGCGCGAGTAGCAAGAGATCTTCGAGGTTGAAGGCTGCTGGGCGAGGAGACTTGCACCTCTCGCCGCCGCCGCCATCACTAGAGAAAGGGGGGAGATAAATGGAGAAAGATAGAGTTGTGGGGGGACTAATGGCGCCAGTGAAAAAAAAGGATAAAAAGAGATGGGAGGGCTCAAGTGTTGGTAGTTGGTATAGACTATGAGATATATAGAATAACGGGTGCAGAAGAAATTGATATAGAGGGGAGAATCTCAATGACTAGACAAGAATATTTATTTTAGAGGATGATAATAGAGTACAATGAGTGGGGACAGACTTAAGCCCTATGTGTCCTACCATGTTCCGTTATATATATAAGAGGCAACGTTCAACAATGAGCGGAGGACAACACGGTCGATCTGCACGTGTACCTGATGAGAGGTGCTCGGATTTAGGGCGTTCAATAAGGTTGTGAGCACAGTAGGAGAGAACAATTCTCCCTGTCCGAAGTAAGCGAATCGTTGCCGGGATTGGGCACCATGGCCACACTCGGCACTCAGTGTCTTTGCTAATGCAAGTAGAAGATCATCACATTGTTTGTCCACACTCAAACCCGTTTGATGGTCTTCGTTAACGAGTTAGTGTAAGAAGGAGGAGATTCGGGAAAAACAAAGTGAAGAAACTGAGGTGTTGTACAACTTTGATGATGGACGCGTTTGCCATGCACATGTGTTGACATGGAAGTTAAGTAACAACAGGGTGGGCAAAGAAATGCTTCTCTTAATGTCCGATATAGTCATGCAACTGTAAACTATTGTCGATCATTCACTAGATCGGGCATCAACCATCTTTATATATTACTCCATCTTTTACCGGAGGAGGAGAAAGGCAAAATATTAATCCATAACCATGATAGGCACCCATTGGTTACTGCAGCCTAAGTTCTTATTGCATAACTAGCAAAATAGCATTATTTTTTTCATAATATTTTCTCGGATAATATTTTTCTGGTGTGATTATTTACCCTCTATATTTGATTTTCTCCGTCCTTAAGCTTTCCTTTATGCTATGGCATTCTTATCATTGATTTGTGGAGGGAGTCGATCCAAACAACATTATGTTTTATGGAAGGTTTCTACTTTAATCCAATCATATCGTGTTACGCTATTGCAAGTTCATCAAGGTAGTTCGCATATCCGTTGAGGAAGGGAGTATCTCATGTCAGCAAGTAACATTTTGTATACGTAATGTTATATGAATTACTTTATTCATTTACCCATAATCACTACCTCAATGTTAGATCAGGCAATTCATTATCTTAGAGCAGCTTCATCGGACTAAACAAGCCCCTATCTAAAGTTTAGAGGGTCTAAAAAAAGTTGTACTCCAGCAAACCCAACAAGCGTTTGTCCCAAGTTTAGAGGGTCCAAAAGAAGTGCACTCTAGCAGACCTAACAAGCCCCTATCCCGAGTTTAGAGGGTCCAGAAAAAAGTTAAACTCCAGCATGCCTCTACTTGACCCCCCTATGGGAGGCTTCCAGGTCTATAGAAAGCCCTATATTTATGAGGGCTATTGTTAGAGTTGTAGCATTTTGTGGCCTTTAAAAAAATAAAGGTAGCATCCATTTAGTATTTGGAGAGTCTGGGTTTTTTTTACCCAAGTCAGGAGGGAAAGTCCCTACCTATTTTTAATATTTTTAATATTTGGAGAGTCTATTTTGAGAGGTATCGGTGAAGTTAATCTTAATAATATAATCTTATTACATATTAATTGAAATAAAAATAATACACACTGTTTTTTTGGTAAGATCTAACAATCTATATTAACCCTTAAAGTCCATTGGTTGGAGTAAATAAATAGTTAAATTCTAAATTAAATAAATAAAAAAATTATAAGTTGATCAAAGAATTAATGTCAAATATTGTTTCATATCATGTGGCACATACATGATGATAAAAAATGATACGTTAGTTTGGACACACTTGAATAAACCGTATTGACAATATAACAATGGATATTTAAATAAAAATTGTATTTAAGTTTAAGAAACTAAAAATTAGTGTAAATAACTAGCTATCCGCGTAAATTTACTTAACCCAAAATGGAGAGGCATAAAGCCGGTACGTTCTGCTCATTGTTCCGGAGAGTAGTACTCGTTCCACTTGCTTGGTGCCGAATGATTGCCGGTGCACGGTAGCGATCTGACTGGTACGGCCCGAGTTCATCAAACTGCCCTTGATTGTACTTTAGAGTGAGCGAGGCCATTCTGAGCCCGTTAATTCGTCGTCGGTAAAACTAAAGACACTATCAGCATGGGATCTGTAAATCTTTACGGATATTACTAGTACTAGTACTAGATTCCGGCATAGATCCTCGTGACATATGCGCCACTCATCCTCGTGACTCTGTGTAAAAGGTTGGTGCCTTGGTGGTGTGGGCGTGTGGCTGCGGTGGCGCAGTACACATGCGCACCATGTGCATGTCCTGATGCTCCTCCACTCCACTCCACTTGCCTTGCCGCTGCCGGAGCCGGCCTATAATTTCGATGTCGAGAGGAGACCCGGAGACGATGACTCCATTACTCCAAGTCCCAGGTCAAAGAGCTCACCAGCGGCTTGCCGACCCTCTCAGCATCGGCGTCCTGCGCTCGCCGGCGGCCAATCTGCGAGCACCATCTCGGGCGGTGGCGCAAGGGGTTCTCGGGTCCCATGGCGTGAGCACACACCCCGTTGGGCGCTGCTGCGCCGCACCGCGGCAGGTTTGCCTCTAGTGGCTTCTCTTTGGTCTTTCTTTGTTCCTACATAGCCCGGCCGTGTTAGAATGAAGAACGTACTCCGTACCAAGTGAACGAAAGTCATAGCTTGGGGGACTTTTGGGAACGCGATAGATGAATCCACAAAGAGGTGAAAATCCTGCATGCCATTGACAGGGTCGTTGGGATCCCAATCTGGCACCGTACGCCACTTTTTGACCTTGGTTTGGTGCTTTCTTCATGCTTTTCAAATTTATTCCCAAGGCACCTACCATGTTTTACCTTGTGCGCCACACGCTCCATTTAGAGTGAGGTCAAAATTAATGGTCATTATATGCAAAATTAAATGTTTCTCTTTTGTGCTAAACAGTATTTCATTCGCATAAACAGAGCTAAAAAAACACATTTTCTAGATAAGATGACACTAAGAATCGGGGACACGCCTTTTTCAAAAATAAATGTGTGGCACTCTAGGGCAACTGAAGATGTCCCAATGGCAGATTCAAACATCGGCAGTATGGATTTTGCAAAGGTAACATTCTGCTAAAGTTTCGATTTTGTATGTTGTTTAAACTACACAAACATACATGTGAATGTGTGATTTGTCAACCTACTGCAGTATAAGTAAAGTAATGAGATGCTGTGTTGCTGTGATATGATAGTAGGAATATAATTCAAAGAGGACATCTGTGAACATCCATGTTCTTGGCTCCCACATTGGCACATTCTCCCTTGTCCTCCGGATAAAATCTTCTGTAAACTATTGCTAGATAGATGCATTGATCCATCATCATGGATTATACCCAGAAGAGACAATAAATTAATTACTTGCGTCAAAGTCAGGAACTGACTCGTCTAACCACCCCATGGGAAGGGGGAAAGCTCAGATGCTGCTTCTAGAGGGAGCTCATGCTCATCTCCCCTCCTCTTACAAGAAAAAGAAGGCTCATCTCCCCAACTCCATACTCCTTCTCTCCTCGCTTCCAGTCCATCACGCTTAGGGCCGGCGGACGGGTCACCTGCACGACGGCTCGACCCGGAGAAACTCCGCCGCGGTAGCTTAATATCCCCTCTCCCGAACCCCATTCCTCTCACCTGCAAGAAACCAAACCCATGGCGGCGAGACCTCTCAAGATCGCCGGCCTCGCGCTCTGGGCGTCGACCACCGCCGTCCAGCTCCCATACTTCCTCAGCCCGTCGGGTACGAGCGCCGCGGCATCCGTTGAGGCTTCCCCGCCGCTCGACGGCGCCGCGCTCCGGATCTTGCTGCCGTTCATCGTGATGGAGGCCCTCTTCGCCGCCATACCATTCGTCTACCGCCGCGCGCGCCACGGCGCCGGCGCCGGCGGCAGGCGCCTCTCGGAGCTCCTCGCCTCCTTCCTGTGCGTGGTGGTCGGCCTCCTCGAGCTCTTCTTGTTCGTGCAGCCTCCTGCAGGTGGTGCGGTGGACGGCGGCGCGCAGGCTCGCGCGCTCGGTCTGGTAGCTCTCCGCGCGCTACCTGCTTCTGCGGCGGCGACGCTCTTCTTGGGCGTGGGGCTCGTCTACGCGCACCTCGTCGGCGGCGGCAACGGGCCGGTCCCGGAGCTCGCCGTGCGGGTTCTGGCGGAGATAACGCTCGAAGCGGCAGCAGCACTGATCGGCATCATGGCCATGGCGATCTGCACCACCATGTAAGACCCCTAAACCCCTACACCCTGCCTAGTCTGTGCTCCCCTTCCCCTCCACAGCCGCCTCCTCCCGCCGCCCCGGGTAGGGTAGCAGCCGCCGCCGCGCGCTGCTTGCAATCGGCCGCCCGCGGCCCTTGCCGCCCTGCTGCGCCGCGGCCTCTCGCTCGTCCGCCCAATCTCCGCCGTGGCCTCTCCAGGCTGACGGCGCGCGTACACCAGTTCGCCGCTCCGCCCGCCGCGCTGCAACCTCGGGGATGAGGAGAAGCGCGTCCAGGACGCCGCAGCCCCACGTCGTTGTCGCTGCTTGCCGTCTTTGGGTTGGCGTGGTGCGGCGGCATATTGGACTCCGATCGAATTCCGGCCAGCCTCCTGGTTCCAGGCATGCGGCACGTCGGAGCACCGGCCATCGACTGGGCATGCATGCTGCTCTTTTGAGCTTGACCTTTCCGTTTCTCCTACAATTGCGATTCGTTGGGGGCGATGCGTGAATACATCACATACCTTTATGACACACCGTTAGCTTCTGCAAATGTTTTGTTAGTTGATTTGTGTCCTTTTGCAAATTAATTGTAGCCATCTTTTTTTAATACAAATGATAAAATGTGTGCAATCTTGTTCTGCAGATGATAAAGGGGTAAAAGCAAGCTGGAACAGCTAGGGGTGTACTGAACTATGACGGTCCAGGATCATTGGGGTGCATCCTGAAATTACCATGTACCCAGGGATGGATTTTTCGTGTAGTTGTGAAATGAATCTTGTATTGACTATTGAGTATGATCATGCTGGGTGCTTCTGGCTATTGCTTATGTGGTTATTTTGATCACAATTTGCTTGGATGATATGTCCCCATTTGAGGCTTCTATGTAATGTGAATGCCCAATGGGGATAAAATGCATGATTCAATCTTTTTTTCTGGTGGTGCACCTGATCGTAGCTGATTTCCCTAACTTCTAGTGCTTGCATTGCTTGGAGGTTTTCATGCTTTTTGGTATACGGATGTGTGCAGATGCATTGGCTTTTGCCCTGTTGGGCTATGGAACCATTTCTTTCCATTTACAGCTTGAGACCAACAACTTCCAGACCTCTGTTGCAGGTTATGACTATCACCTACATTTGTAGGCTTCAATTTCTTTTTTGGTGTTCAGTTGGTTCTCGTTTTGAAGGGCCTAGACAGCCATTCAGGGACATATTGGGTTCCAACTATATATCATTTGCACATTATGTACTAGATCATCTTTTCCTGAATTCTGTGGGTAATATTTTCCTGACTTCTGTTCAAGCTACGGGTAAGTGTAAATTCACTTGCTCTAAAAGGATGTAATAATTATATGTTGGGAATTTCACTGATCAATTGTTTCTGTTTCTGTTTTTGCTATATGCAGGTAGAAGTTAGTGTAAGAATAATCTCTGATTTCCATCTTGATCATGATCGCATACAGGAGATAAGGCATGATGTGGACATACTGTCTCTGAGTTTCGAAATAGTAAGGAATTGATGTCATCTACCCATGTTTGCATGCTATACAATCTTGTGTAGCTCTATTGCAACCAGGCTGCGGCAGCCATAGGCTTACGGGTCTGTATATGCTCTTGTTCATTTAATTTTTTTATGGCCCTATTGATCTACTCATTATGGGTTTATCTTGATCAAGTTGTCAGGATCCTGTTTTTTTCTTGTTTAAGGCATTTTTCCGAGCTTATGTTACATTTGTGGAGTTAATACAAATTCCTTCACTCCGAATTGATAATTTTCTATATGTTGATGATTTGCTTATTTTTTTCACTTTTGTTTTGGGCAGATAAGGTCAAATTCCATTGGTTGGGAAATCATGGTCAAATGCTCCTATTCCTTCAACTTTCATCTCGACCAAATCATGGTGGAAAATAATTCATGATGTCATTGGTTTTGTCTCAAATTATCTATGGTAAGAACATCATTGACCATGTAGAGTTCCTTCGAGACTTGTAAGGTAGTGGCATCTGGTGCCATCTTTGCTTGATGTAGTGTTATTAAAACCTTTTGTAGCTCTATGCCTCTGTTGCAGTTTTATTGTGGCTAGTTCCTGATTATGCTATTGTGTGATAAGTGATATCTAAGGGAATATGGGATTGAGGAGTTGTATAAACTCTTCACTTTATGAGTATTTGTGTTCTCATTTTATTTTGTTGATGGCCCCGTTGATATACTCATAATGGATTGTGGTGACACAAAGTACATTAAACAACTTACATCATTTTTTTTCTTGATGGTGCCATGCTTTTGTAGGGATTTTCTATACACCATTATTATTGGTGGTGAATTTTAGTGGTACCAGCTGATGGTCTCTCTTTTTATGTTGTTGATGATCCTACTGATTCATAATGAGATTATCTAGATCAGGTTGTTGGAGATTTGGAGTCATTATTTTGTATTTATCCTTTTGTGTTATATGTATGCTTTTGTAAGACATTTTCCAAGCTTAACAAAAGCCGAGGTTTAATACAAATCCAAATTTATCCACGCCCCTGTTTGGGAACGCTTTTCTCAGCCACGCTTAGATTATAAGATAAGCAAAGATTTTCTCGCTAATCGTTTTTCACTTATTGTAGTACAAATCTCTGAAACGGATTACCACAGAAACAAAATAAGCGAAAATAAGCGGGGTGTTTGGTGAAATTCTCGCTTACTTTCATACAAAGGCTTTGCACATCCTGCCTCTAGAATTTCTATTACTCAGCAATCAGCATGTGTGTATCCTTCGTATTTGCTTAGTTCCAAGTCATATTGATTTGATCCAGAGTTTTCGTGCATCGCGTCAAACGTGACCATGTCGGCAGTGCTGAACAAGATGACAACAAAAATTTTAAGTTGTCATTGGAGTAGGGAATGATGTGCTCTGCCCGGGTCGAATTCGGTGGCAGTACTCACATGGTACGGCCTAATCAGAAGTAGAGACCTCATCAGCGGCGGCTAGTCATCAGGCACAAGCATGTCCTTTGGCTCCGCGGCCGCATCATTCCAACTTTCCAAGCAACGCGGGAGCTCCAAAGCTGCCAACTTCCACATATCGCGGCGGTTGGCCGTCGGTTAGACGGTTACCACGCACACGAGTCCCTACTGATAGAAAGTCGCGCGTGGTTGCTTTCGAATTTCCTCCCATTGCCCCCATATATTGGATTTACCAATTATGTCGACATGCATGATCAGTAGCAGATATGCCCTTAGATGCCAAATTTAGAGTGCCAAATTTAGCGTCTTAATGTATGTGTCTCACTGTAACATTTCGTTTATATTTATGAAAAATTGTCCAAACATTAATTAATTAGGTTCAAAATATTCGTCTCGTAAAGTACAGCAAAACTGTGCAATTATTTTTTTTCATCTATATTTAGTACTATATGCGTGTGTCTATATTTTAATGTGATGAAAATATTCTTTTTTGCATAGTAAATTTTGAAGTGCAAAATTAGAAACTAAACAAGGCTATATAGGCCGGTGGTCAAGGCACACGCAGCTATCGCCCAGTCAAACGTTCCGTCGTTGGATCGATCGATCTAGTAGCAAGCAGCTATTGGTCCGTTGCACTTGCGCGTGGATGCATGGCCAGCGTCAGCGTCAGCAGCTTGGTAATCTCGATCTTTGCCCCATCAGCCGTGACGTCGCAGGCAAAGAAAGGATGTGTTTAGTTCCAAAAAATAGTAGAAAAAGTTTGGTAAAAATGTCACATCCAACACTGTAGCGCACTGTAGCATTTTTCGTTTGTTTATGGTAAACATTGTCCTACCATGATCTAACTAGGCTCAAAAGATTCGTCTCGTCGTGTACATCAAAACCATATAATTAGTTTTTTTTATTTACCCACGTTTAGTGCTCCATGCACGAGGAGAGAGATTTGATGGATAGATGGATAGTGAAGTTTGGAGAGAGAATTTTGGGAAGTTTGGTGATTTGATGGGGAACTAAACACAGCCAAAGAATGGTCGGGACGTGACAACGGCGGTGTTCACTTCCCTGAAAATGGAATGTGAATTTGGGTGAAAATGTCACATCGAACGCTGTAGCGCACTGTAGCATTTTTCGTTTGTTTGTGTTAATTATTGTCCTACCATGACTTAACTAGGCTCAAAAGATTCGTCTCGTCGTGTACATCAAAATCATGTACTTAGTTTTTTTATATACCTACATTTAATGCTCCATGCATGAGGAGAGAGATTTGATGTGATAGTGAATAGCGAAGTTTAGAGAGATAAAGTTTGGAGGAAGTTTTGAATTTGAAGAGATGACATTTGATTGATTCTGCTTTCACGGCGTTCCCAGCTGACCGCGGGGGCAGGAGGCTGCAATTGCCAATTAGCAACACCTGTTACTTTCTGGGCTTTTTAAAAAAAAGACAAAGTGGCTTGCTTGCTGGGCTGGGTATTTCTGGATTTTAAGGAGTGGGACTATCATATTGGGCTTTCTGTCTTTTGTGGGCCAGTATGGTTGGGCTGTTTTTTTGTGTTTTCCCCGACGTCCCGAAATTCCAATCCCAAAACTGAAGTGTCATGGAATTTCTGATGAAACAAGGCAGCTGCATGGCCATCAACTGAGACAGTGTCACTGTGTCAAAAAACAAAACTGAGACAGTGTCACCTTCACAGAACAAAACTGAGACCGAGTGTCGCCCAGGCCAATGAACACGGGGAAGAGCGGCGGATCGGTGTACGGTGTCTTACAAAAAAAACCCTGGTACCAGGCCCAGGCAGAGCACCGGTAGAGCCATTTCTTGTCAGAAAAGATCGCGGTTCCCTCTTTTACGAGTAAAGAAATGCCGGGGTTCATGGTGGCGTTGGCAAGTCAAGGACAAGAAGATAAAACCGTAATAAAAACAAAAGAAAAAACCGTAATAAAAACAAAAGAAAAAGGAGAGGGAAATCATTGTGTGATTTGAACTGACAATTTGCACAACTATTCATATGTCGATTTATCTTATTTTCTTAGATAAGTTTTTTTACCTCGAGTTTTACATGGTTGTAGATGCCTGCATCCTCCATCTATCCATATTTGTGTTAACTTTCATACATTTCTAAGGCGCTTTTTTGCATTTTAACAAAGTACAACAAATCACCTCAACCAACTGGAAATTTTTTTGATTTGTCTACCAACCACTAATAAATGAATTACTTTGTTGCTAGGCACCCGATTCTTTTTTTTAATTTCCTGGTATATCAAAGCATCATCGGTTTTCCTCTTGTCGTGTCGGTCAAGGCTTCATTTGTGACCCAGGCCAGTCGACTGTCATCGCCTTGGCCTTGCCATTTGCCAACAACTCGATGGTTTACCAATAAAAAAAAACTCGATATGGATTACTCCGTCGAGACCCTATTCCACCCGAGCTCTTCCCTACACCTCTCGTTACCGTCGTTGCCCTACCCTACTTAACCCTGACCTGAAGTCTGCCCGACTCCAACCGCCACCCAATCTTCTTGAACCTTAATTTTCAATATCTGCTGGATAAGCAGTTATCCGGAAATTTTAGATGGGGGCTTGTACATTGGGTTAGTACCTTGCCATCGTGTTTTAGTCTTAAAAGTTTCGTCTGGGCATAGACGAAATCAACCTTTGTTGCGTTTCTCTAGTAGTTGCAGGTGAGTAGTTGGTAGCTTGCTTCTGGTTCTGGTACGCAATTGAAATGTCGTTCAAACTTTCCGTCTCAGTGCTCTCGTGCCGTCGTGCTCTTTAACATGTTGTCTTGTACAAACGCATTTCTGGGTCAAAGCTGAAGTCTCTGTGTTTGCTTACCTACCCGTCTCCAATAGTCCAATCATGAGTTCAACGCAATCGCAGACGAAAATTTCAGAGGGAATGATGCTACTTTGAACATCTTTTGCGATACGTTTTGCTTCAAACTTTCAGTATACAAATACATCAATCCGAGGTATTCTCGCTCGGCAGTATACGAAATCTCTCCCTTTCAAATTCTCGGGAGCAAGATCGAAGAACGTCATCAAGAAACCCAAAAACAAAAGAATCCATGGACACATTGTCAGCTAATCAGCTATGTACACTTGTAAATCATGATCCCTTTCTCTATGTACTCATGCCCTGCTCAGTGTCGGCGGGCTCTCCGGTCTCTTCACCGCGCTCGCGTAGCGCAGCGGGCTCTCGGCGTGCACGGCCGACATGACGTGCCTCTTCCCCTGCCGGCTGCCGGCCTCCGCCTCCTCCTCGTCGTTCGCCGGAGCAGCGCCGGCCTCCGCGGCCGCCTTCGCCGGCGCCGGCGCCGCCTGGTCGCCGACGGTGTACACGAAGGGCCCCATGGGCACGTCGTCCTCGAGCGCGAGCAGCGGCTCCAGCGCATCCACGACGTCGCGCATGAAGGGCCGCGACTTGGGCACGCTCTGCAGGCACTGGTGGGCCACCCTGGCGGCCTTCTCGGCGGCGCGGGCCGAGTACTGCGCCTCCAGGCCCGGGTCCATGAACCGGTGGAGCTTGTCGGCCCGCCGGAGGTAGGGGCGGGCCCAGTCCACGAGGTTCTGCTCGCGGCCGCGGCGGCGCTTGTCGACGGAGCGCCGGCCCGTGAGGAGCTCCAGGAGCACGACGCCGAAGCTGTACACGTCGCTCTTCGCCGTCAGGTGGCCCGTCAGGATGTACTCCGGCGCGGCGTACCCGTGGGTGCCCATCACGCGCGTCGTCACGTGCGTCGCGTCCCCCGAGGGGCCCTCCTTGGCCAGCCCGAAATCGGACAGCTTCGCGGTGTAGTCCTGGAAAATCAAATCACCATGGCAAAACTTGATGTCAGATCAGAGTTCAGTTCAGTAATTTATTTCAAAAGAATTTCAGTTCGGCAGCATTTGTGTTGTTCATCTAGTATGTGCCAAAGTCAGCAACAGTTTTGTAAGGAAAAGCACTGTGCTTTTGTACATTTAACTTCATCAACACTCTATTATTGATTGGCTGATTGCAACAGTGGTTGGGATGCACACGTCAGGTTTTGTTGTGCTTTGCAACTGCTACAGAGCTTTAGTAAGTTCCAAAATCCAAACTAACCAAATTATTATACTAATAAAATAAGATTATCCTCCTCGGAGTTTAATTCATCACTTTCTTTAATAAACAATCTGCAGCCTGACAGCGACTAGGCACCCAATCAGGCAATTCTTTACCGTCCTAAATTACTCGGCATCAGCAGTAAAGACTAAGTCGGCTTGTTCAATTTTGCTGCGAATGTGCTGCCTGTGTGCAAGCTGTGTTTTTCATGGTGAGTAGGAAGACTGAAAGAGAGAGGTTGTTGGACTTGGTGAAGCTTACCGAGTCGAGCAGAATATTCGAGGCCTTGAAGTCGCGGTAGATCACCGGAGTCTCCGCCTCGTGCAGGAACGCCAGTCCCTTGGCCGCGCCGACGGCGATCTTCAGCCGCGTCGACCATGGCAGCGACGCGAGGAGGTCTGCAATATATCACACGAACACAAGCTATCGTTAGTCAATCGATCGATCACAAGCAGGTTTGTGGCAACAATCCGAACATTGTTCATCGAGATGATGAGATGAGATAATAGTGGTAGTAGTGCTTACTCTTGAAGAGGTGATTCTCGAGGCTTCCCCTGGGCATGTACTCGTAGACGAGCATCCTGTGGTCGTCCTGGTGGCAGAACCCCACCAGGTTGACCAGATGCGGATGGCTCAGCATCCCGAGGTACACCACCTCCGCCTGTAGAAATCAAAATCAAAATCAAAACCAATCGGATCAGATTCAGAGACAAGCTAAGATTCATGAATTAACACGCGTGCAATTAACGATGGAGCTAGCCGTACCAGCCACTCGCGGTGGCCCTGGACGCCGCCGCTCTCGAGGTCGAGGTACTTGACGGCGACGTGCTGCGGCGCGAGGCCGGGGCGGAGCTTGGCGTCGACGAAGCCCTTGTAGACGGGGCCGAAGCCGCCCTCGCCGAGGAAGTTGGTGGTGGAGAAGTTCTTGGTGGCGGACTTGAGCTCGTCCAGCGTGAAGGCGTGCAGCTTGGTGGTCTCCAGCTTCCGCGACAGGTCCTGCAGCGACAGCGACCGCAGGTTCGCCGTGCTCAGCCGCCGCAGCGTCGGCTTCCCGGGCCGCCGCTCCGGCCGCGGCGCCGCCTCGTGCCGCTGCTGCTTCTCCTCCTCCGGCGACGACGCCTCCTCGCCGCCGAGCCCGAAGCACCGCATCAGGCGCTTCATGATCACCGATTCACCTCGTCGCTGCGCTGCGCTGCTCTGTTCTGCACGTACCCTCGCCGGCGGCGCTCGCTAGCTGCTCCGGGTGGGGAGCGGTGGTTTTGGTCAGGAACCTTGGGCTGGGAGAGTTGGGGTGGGATCGGAGTCGACGGGCGAATGAAATGGCGAGTTGGATGGAGGACACGGCGGGTGGTATATAAAGGCGGCAGCTTTGCTGCGAGTGCGGCCGGGTGGGTTCGAGGTGGGTGAGGTTGGGGAAGCGTCGCCTTTTTGACTTTTGGGAGGGGATTAATCGCGAGCTAATTCAGCAGGTGATCGAATTAGGAGCTATAGTAATTTAAGTGCTTGGATCATTGGTTTGTTAGTTACGGAGTAGTAGTTAATTAGGGGGAAGCCAGGCGAAAGCTCGGTGAAGCATAGCCATAGGATATACTCCGGCGTTGGTGATCGCTGATGTGTGCGCCCAACGACGGGGACACGCCAACCACTGGGATCGGAAATCAGCTCGGCTCGTTCTTATCGGCAGGGAGTGGTAGGGCAGTTAGGGTGTGTTGTGTGATGTTCTATTTCATTTCATGGTTTTTTTATATATATTTCTTGTATACTTATATGTCTTGTATAGTTGGATTGGATGGATGGGAGCATAGTCACAAAGTTCCCGGGTCGATTGGGTCGAGGAACGGGATCGAGGGTCGAGGGTCGATGCTTTATAAAATTGTGGTACGGAGGAGGTATACCTCTTTGAGACGAAAATTCACAACATGATACGTGAACCAAGGAACGTGGTATAGAAGAGTCAAGGAAAGCAAAGAAAAGGGAGAGAAAGATAAAAGAAAAGGGTTACATGAGCTGTCCCAAAGCCATCACGTATATTCATTGCCCAATCTATGCTGCAACATCACGCCTGCCTCATGTTGGAGCTTCTCCATGGCGACCTCCACGACCTTGACCAGAGTTTACGACCCTACGGGGTGGGGACGATGATTCAGCGAAAATTAGGACGATGACCCATGGTGATCCTGACCCACGAATTGGGACGACGTTCCCGAGTCGTGGAACGTGGCACCGACCCCGTTTCCTGTTACTGTGGATAGGAGTGTAGTACTAGCTGGTACGTGCTGGGCGATCTTGAAATTGTGTTCCAACTCCCAGCACGGCCAGTCTGTCGTATCCGTATGCGTACTTGCAGGCCTCGACCGTTTCTCAATGATTTACGTCGTTATTGTCTCCGCTTTCTTTTTCTTAATTTGGTTGGTTTGGCCGTGTGTGTCATGGTGTCATTTTGTATCGCTGGATTATTGCCCCGGTTAGTTGTGTGATGACGATATATTCATCCCGAAGGAGCAAGGTAAGCGGTCTCAAATTAAGAAGCATTTCGCGTGCTAAAAAAATATAGCTCGAAAGGTACCGAAGGAAGCAAACCGTCCACCCTCCTTGTTGTTTTTTTCGGAAAGCTTTCCATATTATGTAGTACTGAGGTCGTGGGCATCTGCAAAGATGATACACAAAAGTTTATACACCACGCAATCATCACAATGATTGCCGGGTTTTAAGCAAATTATTATGTACTACCGTCTTTGTTTTTTTTTCTCAAATACACAAAAGCTATGCTTATCAATTCATTGAGACTATGTGCAAATTACGACGCGGACATGAGTTTATACCGCCACACTATCGTTGAGGTTTTGAAATGATTGTTAGATTACAAGCAATAAACATGCTGAAGATTCAAGCAACGTAGTAAACCACATACGTATTAACTTTGAAATGGCTGACATGCATTTTTTTCTGTCCAAAAAATTATGTAAAAATAAATGAACGTGCTGTACTCCATTTGATTGTTTTTTTTTTTTTGCTTCTCCCCACCTATAACCGTGTGTGACCTCACTCTTAGCGTGCCCAAACGATCTCAAGAGTCTAGACGCTATCTCATTCAACACAAAATCATTTTGTATGAACTCATCCAACGACCTGTTAAACACGGATCATTACAATTTGCACGAAATATACGGTCGCGTGGAAGGTTCAAAGGTTAATATGCAACATGCGTCTAGGCCTAGTACTAGGATACACGCCGTCTGACCAAAACAAGAGTCGTTTTCACACGTCTCTTTTGTTTGGAACCGGTTTCTCTTTCACACAGTTTCGTGTCATTAGCGCAGATGGTGGCAAGAGCTTTTCCAAAGTTTGGATAATAAAGTTGGTCATGATTGTATATATTTTCACAATCCCATGGATGGGCACAATTAGTGGTTGCAGTTGCTAAAATTATTCAGCAAGCCTCTCTCTCTCTCTCTCTCGCTCTCTCTCCCTCTCTCTCTCGCTCTCCCTCTCACTCTCTCCAAAAAAAAAAAAGATGAGATGGAGAAGCCTTACCTGTTGGAGGTTGGAACAGGAACTTCGATTCCTTGTGCTTAATTTGTAGCCATAATATTTATGCATCACATCCACGCCAGTAGAAAAGTGGTAATTAAAGTACTGATGAACAAAAATAATCGTCGTTTATTTCACAATCCAAACAAGGAAGAAGACAGATTTTCATGGTGCAAGTTGTCCCACTAGAAAAGCGGTCTATTATCATGGATTCATTTCGGTATGTCTCTATGAATTGTGTCCCATCGTAGAAAGCGCAAAATTGAAATATCCCACGCCACTATTAGTGTGGTGCTATGGATGAGTGTACATGATATTACAACAACTTTTGTGAGAAGATCAATGTTTGGATTCAGCTAACTACGCCCCTTTTTCCCCAGAAAATTCCAGGCGTTTTTCGTTTTGTTTAGTTTTTAGTTGCTCGGTGCCTTTTACCACTGAGATATTCCTAGTGGAGTTTGCTTTTGTTTTTTGTGGTTGTTTGCTTGTTCCTGACTTTTTTTTCTTCTAATAAAAATTACGCCAAATCTCTTGCCATTCCGTTTAAAAAGAAATTCCCAGGCGTCAGAATGGTACAGATACCCTAGGTGGATACATTTTCCTTTTTTTTAAGGAAGAATGTTTACCAATGAGTGGCGAACACATAAAGGAGAGGGACCATGTAGGTTTGATAGCCCCCACATGGATTGTGAAATCACATGACGCTGGCCCTAGTGACAAAGTAAACTTTGTTTAAAAATAAAATTTCTCTTTCCAGGGGGCTTACCTTTAGATGCTTTTAACTCTTTTTTTTTTGAGGGAGAGAAAGGATGGCTTTAACTCGGAGCAAGCAAAGCCCCCACACATCAAAGTTTTAGGATCCAGCACTAGGAGGAGATACATACATACAGGATCATGACATGACCACTGTCCGTCCGTGTGTGCAGAATAACGACACCATTATTGGCGCTGGGATCTCACCTGGTCGAGTGGAGATCCTTTCTTTCGTGTCCCGTGCGCCATCAGAAGAAGGCGACCACAGAAGAAACGAACGAGCACATGCGGACGCGCCCAAACGGGACCGGACCCGGCGCGCCCCGACACGCCCCGCCCCGTGCCGCGCCGCCTGCGCACGCGGCGGAGCGAGGAGGAGTCAGCATCCAGCCGGCCTCATGTGCCAGTGACCCAGTGCGCCACCGAAGCTTCGGAACGGGCCCCGGCCGCCCTCCCATTCCCATGTCCTCATGTGCCGCGCGCGTGTTGACTTGAGGCACGCACGGCCACTTGTTGCCTTGTTGGGCATGGTGGGTGCATGGCCTGGCCGCAGCCCGGCGCCGGGACCTATGGGGCTCGCGGGGTCCGGCGACGACGCCACACGCACGCACGAACTCGAACGCAATTCTCCGGAATCTGGAGTCAAACGAGGCGCTCGCTCGGGGTCCTCCCTCAGCTCTGACCGACTGGCCGTTCCAGCTGCCGATCGGTCTCTAAACTAGTGGCGCGTTTCCTATGCTCACTTGCCGATGTTTACTAGTACTCCTGGTCGTTTGTTGCACGCCCGGTCAGCATGTGTCGTGCGATCGAACTGAATGGTTGCACTCGTGTGTATGCGTGTTCGGGGTATATACGCGGCCATGCGGCGGGGCGCCGGGACCAGTTCAGCGGCACGTACGGTGAGCGAGTAGTGGATCCAGTTAGGCAGTCACTGTTGATGGTTAGAGGCGTTCGTATTCAAGTGCAAGTGTGGTTAATTAGCATACGTACGTGCTCCAGTGGGCTGGCTGACTGTCACACGAATGGCATGATTTTTAGGTGCTGTTTGGTTTAAAAATTGCATCGCAAACGCTAATAGATAGCAGAGGTATCGTTAACATGGCAACCAGTTTGTGGAAAGAACTGGTTGGCCAACTTTTCATTCTTATCATGCTACCATACTAGTAATAACATCTACTAAAGGTGGGTAGGATTTAGCTTAAAGGTAAAAAAAAATCATCTATTGCATTTTCATCGTGGATCCCCTTGTGCCGATTTGCTCAAAGTAGCTTTAGACTACTTAACCATTTGCTAGTACAATTTTTTAATAATATTGATTGGCTTGACATAATAGATTCTATTGGGTGGAAGTAGGCGGAAAAGGAGCTAATCCATCTGTTCCAAAAACAGGGTAAAATTTGATGGTTTTTCAACATCTTTTTTTTTACCAAAGTCGGAGAAGCTTGATTTGTAACTAGGATAAAATTAAAACATCTTATTTTTCATAATATGGTGAGTAATTTGATGTGGATTGGAGCGGGTATAGGACCATATTGTGGGGAGAAAGCTGCGTGCCTGTCCTATTGTGCTTGATTTGTAGCTATTCGGTGTGTATAGTGTTATTAAGACACGTTTTTAATGCTCCCTTGTTGGCCCGGTCAACGTGCCCTGCAAGTTGAATGGCTGGACTCGTTCGCAGAGAGGGGTCCGTGTCCGTTGCTGCTGCGCTAGTTTAGCGACACGTACGGTGAATGGCTTCCCTCCATCAGACAGTCGCTGTTGATGGTTAGAGAGCGTTCATACTCAAGCGCAACTCGGTTATGTGACTCTCAGACTTCAGTGGGCTGGCGTTCACAACCGAGAAGGATTTTTATAACATCCGTTGGAATACTAGGCAGACAAAGAACAGACACGCCTATGCCGGTTTGGGAAAACAACTGGCTGTTAGTTCAACCTCGTTATTTCCCGGTAACACCTTTTCCGTTTGTTTGTGCTGCATTTTCAAAGCCACTATTTAATTTGTGGTTCCAAAACCTTCTGTAACCCCTGGTGTAAAAGCTAGTATACCTTCTGTAACCTTCTTGTAGCTAGCCTAAACGGAGGAATCCATATACCCTCCTGGTCCTGGATGTGGTGCTTCGGAACCGGAAGTTCAAGGCGTCCATACTGAACCTAGGATGACAAAGACACTAGTGGCAGCATGAATGCGGATGCATGATCGTCCGTCTCTGAATGCTTGCCAGCCCGGTTCTGGTTGGGCGGAGAATCAACGGCGACGACGTGGAGACCGGAGACGTCAAGAACGTACACGCCCGTTGAAAAGCGTGACCTCGTTCCCCCGGTTTCCGTGGTCGATCGACCACGGATCAGATCACTACCGGACGACGAGACCTGTATTGACTCTCCATGGATGGACCTACTCTACTCTCTGCTCTCCTCGATCGCAGAAAAAGCTGCGGCTCGCCGCATGTCACGCGCGCGACCTCCGCCAATCATCGGTGGCTGCGAGCTTGCTTGCCGCTGGGGGGTTGGCAAATGGGTTCCGGCCGAACGGGATGGGCACCGGGAGGCCGGCCGGCCAATGAATTTTGTTGCGCGCTGCCCGGCCATCCGCCGCCGAGTTTGCACTAGTGCGGCGCACGCCGTCGTGGAGCGGCGAGAGAGGCCGGCGAAGGCGGGGGACATGCCGGGCCGGGCTCATCTCGTGTGGCCGTGCGGGAGCTATGCGATTCGTTTTACTTGGGCTGGACTTGGTTCGGCAGGCAAGCCTTTTTCGGAAAACATGTTTGTGGGCCGTAACAGTGTTTTCTGCAGTTTGATCTTGGCAGCCCAGACTGATTTTTTTTCTTTTTCTTTTTGGGGCACCTCTTTATCAGTCTCATCAGTTCCATAGTTTTCAAGTAATACTCCAATAAATAGCTTTAGATTTCCGTGAATATGCACCAGGCATCAGGCAAGATGTACACGGGTCGGTCCTGTGTGCCATACATCCACCATGGCACAAGCAGCCCATCACAAAAGTCTATATATCTCATAAATAGGCCGCTAACATGGTGTATGCAGAATTCGATATAGATGAATCTTTCAAAAAAAGAATTCGATATAGATGCATCGTTAGCGACCACATTTCTAGTCAGTGGCAGATCCAAGGCCCGGCGAGCCTGGACAACCGCCCGATCTCCTTGCTGTGCGATAGTGACCTTACCTTGTTCAAAGAAGTGACGATCCAATGAGAAAGAGGTTAGCCTGGCAAAGAAATGCAATACGGTGTTAGTAGTCCAACTCAAACACGTGAAACACTTGTAGCACGATAATACATGTGTAAGTATGTTTGCATAGTGTCTCTTTCAAAGATATACTGTTGGATTTGAATAATTTTGTGTGTTATTGTTGGCCAGGCTAAAAAAAAATTCTAGTTCCGCCACTGTTCGTAGTCAAATTACCGGGGAAAGCTTTGAACTCAACTCGCCGACGTGGTCATAGCAAAAGACCGGTCCATTTTAAACGTGTTTCAGCCGACGTCCGCGTTCCTCTCCGCGGTCGGCGCGCGCGCGAGCGCTTCCCGGGAGACACGTCACATCAACGGCCACCGCCGACCCAACCTACTCGCTCGACCACTGGTGGCCGTCCGATCACCCCGCGGAATATCCCTGCGGTTCCCCCGACCGACCCGAACATTCGCGGAACAATCGGGAGTTCTTTCTTACACTTAACCCCCTGTAGTCTTACCTTTTCCGATCAAGATGCGGACTTGAACGTAAAGGAGGGCTTGGATAGGAATCGAGAAACTTTTTTGCCGCCGTTCGGGAAGAAAAAACTAAACGAGGCAAGGTACCGAGCCCTATTTCACCTTCAATCAGGCAAGGGAGAGAGAGAGAGAGAGGGGAGGAAGAAAAAGCAAACGTCGGAGCACGAGCACGCGTTCTTCGCCTCTCCACCCCACGGGACGGGAGGCGAGGGCGCGGCGAGCCGGCGGGAGCGAATCGGATTTGGGGAGGCAAAGGAAGGAAATCCCAGGAGCAGTTCCTTTTCGCCTCCCCATTTCCTCCCGATTCGGATTTTGGCCGCGGCTAGCTGCTTAATCCCGCGCCCCGAATCCGCGTTTAATCCGTCCGCCGCGGGATCGAGCAAGGGAGGCGCGGATCGTCGGCGGTCGTGCCTGCCCGCTCTCCTCCTCCGCCTGTTTTTGCGCTGGTGTCCTCTCCGGCCGATTTGGAGCCGACAGGTTCGGTGATTGATCGAGCTTTCGTTCATGGCGTTCGATTTGTGATTGGGGAGATGTGAATGCGGGTGGTTTTTGTATAGGCTTCTTGATCTGCGTCGAGGAAATTGCGTATTTTTAGACCGGGTCGATGTTCTGTTTGTCGGTCGTTGGAACCGTGAGGTGGCGGGGTGGTGGTTGGTGTTAGCTTAGACGGACTTTGGTCATATGGAGGAAAAAAATTGCTTGGATGGCACAATGGTCGGGTCCAAGATGAATTTTGATTCAATTTTGATGATGGCACAATGGTCGGGTCCAAGATGAATTTTGATTCAATTTTGATGCATGGACACATTGTGTTGAAGTCATAGCTCGTGTAATTAGTTTGGTGAACAAAAGGATTTTTTTATATCAGAAACCTGTTTTTACTGAAATATTTTGTACAACCTGTTTTGCTGAGATTATGTTTCAGGTCACCTGTGTAAGAATAAAATTGGAATCTTTCAACCTTTTTTGACATAGTTTTATAAATTTATCCTCTTAAGCGTTGACTGGTCTAAAAAGCTGCAAGAGTAAAATAGAGATTGAAAGGTTTATTGTGTACCAACTTATGTGAAATATTTTATTTGGCATATTACGCATAATTTCTTTGTTAGATGCTTATACTTTCTTACTGCAAAAGATCTGTTTATCTGATCCATCTTACTTTATTCCAGTTGACAGATCACTAAATTTTCCTCGTCAGACGTTCCCAACCTTGATCGAAAGACTTCCGTTCAGAAGCCTGTGTTTTGGAAGGACATTTCACAATGAAGCCCAATCAGTTAATTTTGTCCAACCTTGATATTGACAAGGGATATGTATACAAGTTCCCAACAGAGTTTCCAATGTCTCATGATCTTGGCTTGAGTTTGTTTTCACATGCTGGTACTGTGGTGGGGACTTCTTTAAGGCATCATAGGAAGATTTGTTCTTCTGGACATGTAATAGTCCATGGAGCTTTCAATCGTCTCAACAAGTTTTCCAGAGCTCTCTTTTTCTGGCTTTCTAGACCATCCGATCCTAAAATTTTCCGCTGGCTGTCAGCTATAGCAGCGACTGGTTCTAGATCTTGTCAGTTGCATATGAAGCAAGTGAGCTCTCACATGCATAATTTGACTAGATCGCAGTTTGGCTTCCTTGTAAGAGAAGAGCAAGCAATACAACTAGTTTTGGCTAGGCTTGCAAACGCAACAATTGGGCGACTGTTCAATGATTTTGAGAAGCAAGGTGCCTGCAATCTACTCAGTCTAGCTGGTGCTGCTGCTATCGTACCTCCACTGGAAAATATGTGAGGCCAATACTACCATACAATTTCTTTGTACTTGCAATGTACTCTCCTTGTTCTTTCCAATTCTGTTGTTTCCTTTTGTTCTTTTTTGCTTAGCTTCATCATTTCCTTTTGTTTATGTCGTATATTTTCTCTAATTGACTGGTCCTTTCCTTGTTTGAATGGACAAGATCACCAATAATGCTCGCGGAGGCAATTGCATTAAGAAATATCGATGGTTATATCAGCAAACCGGTCGACCAGCCTTATGTAGAAGGAAAGCGCCTAAGTTGTGCCCCTCCTCCTGTGCCAAGTACTATCTTTAAAGAAGATGCAATTGAACCAAAAACTGGAATAAAGTTCCCAGCATTTCTGGAAGATGATTCCAGTCCATCTACAGCGGTAATTTCCTTTTCTGTAGAATCCCATATTGATTGCTCCTTATGCATAGAAATTATTATAATAATTCCCTCTTATGGATGTACCACTTCTATAGTTGGAAAAGCTAGCGGTATAACAACCAATATATCAATATTACCAGCTGGAATATGTCAGACTTGCATGTTTGGTGTTATCACAATGTTTATTTAACAATGTAGAATTAAAAGTTTACATGACTGTAAGTCGTGTATAGTGATTTATTGTGCATATTTTATCTGCATACTCGAATTGTTTTGTGGTCTGTGAAATATTGACCTGCAGCATTCAGTTTTGGTAGTAGGCTTTCCAGTTTTTATATCATTCTGTCTAAATTCTTGGTGTTGATGCCTCCTTGTGACGGTTTCCATTGATGATTGAATTTGCAGGTCCTTGTTGGGATAGGTTTCAAAGGCATGAGAGTAATGAGGGTCAAAAATTTGAACCTTTACGCTTTTGGTTTATGTGAGTTACATAATTTTAAATTCTTTCTGTTGTTTGTATCAGTTTGCTAGTGAATACTGTTTATATGAGAAGTGTTGCTGATGAATTTTTCTCATAGATATGCAACCAAATTCTATTCGTGAGAAGCTGGGTCCTAAGTATGCATCCGTTCCAACGGACAAATTGATGGAGAACCCTGATTTCTACAGAGATCTTCTCAGGTATATTGAGATATCAGTATATCACCATTCTTATATTGTTGTCGGAGTTTCTTTTGTTATAATTCCCAACATTTCTTACCTGCCCTAAGGGCATGTCTAGAAAGGAGGTTTTGGGATTCAATTTCTTAGGATTCTTAGAACAACTTAAACTAAATCCTAAAAATTCCTAGAGCAATCCTCTTCTTCCAAAAAGTTCCTAAACTAGTTTGCATCCATACATTTTAGGAAGCGCATAGACCTAGCACCTACTAATGCGACTACACAAAATTTAATTGGCTTGTTAAGTACTTCATTCAGGATCCGGTTTTGGAGCATGCATTGAGCTGGATATGTTATTGTGCTAGGTGGTTTCGGGAGCACTGCATACTTGATACCAGTTGATATCTTGTCATTAGGGTTCCTGCCTATATCTGCACGTGCATTGCATCGCTCATGTCAGCATGTTTATGACACTGACACGTAACAGATAGGTGCTAATGCAAAAGCTCACAGCCCCACTTGCGCAAGATCACTTAATTCTCAGAGTAGTCATATTTGTTCATGGGGCAAGTCTCTTGCCTTCTGAAAGTTGACACAATTTGCTGTTGTGAAAGTATGATGCAAAACCCAATAGTTCTGCTTGTGCATTCTATTATCCTCTAATATAACTTGTATTATTATTTTCCAGGGAAAACCTTCATATGAGGGTTAGGTTGGTAGTTCACTACAATGGCCTTAGCGTTGGTGCCGTACGAGAGTAAGAGAAAGAAAACTTTTGTGTTCCTTTTCTCACAGACGAAAAATAGTCTTTTAGGCACAAGGATCACGGTTATTTTATTCTTTGTGCAGTGTGTTTGAGAAGTCCCTTGGCCTGCGTCTTCAGAAGGTACTTTATAGCTCAGTTGCTAGTGCACTTCTTTACTACTTTGTAGAATGTAGAACATTACACTTACAGGCTTTTTACATTGTCATTCAACCAGATGAATCCTAACACAGACTATCACTGTTTGAAGACCTTTGGTTCTCACTTCAAAGAAGATATCCCCATACCTGCAGTAAGATCCAATCTAGCATTTGTGCTCTGTAAAATATATAGTAGGTTTATAATCCATGAAATTTTCCCTTGGTGCGTTTTATAAATTGATGTTGGATTTCAATATAGTGATAAAATGATGATGTTGCCCACTCTGCAGCCATCCTTTGTGCTAAGCTTCATTACAATGATAATATGTCAATTTGACTGCAGGGTACAAAGATTGACTTCTGTCAAACATCAGATGGGAAGCTAATAACAGAAAGTAAGTACCTTAGGCCAGCTAAAATCTGTTGAACTGTTCTTTACTGTAATATTTTATTGATCTTGACAAGAACATTTCTATGCAGTTGATGGGAAACAAATTGGTGCTGTTCAGAGCAAAGATCTTTGCAGTAAGTAAAAACATGCTAAGTAAATAATTACAGAAGATGCTATATACTTCATGAGTTCTTAATATGTATTCTTGCTTTCGTTTTACTGAGTCCCCCTGAACATATATGAAAGTGCTGCAAGACAAAAAAAAATCTACAGATTAGCTTATATAGAGGAAGAAATAAATACAGATAAACCTTATATAGAGTACATTCTTCCATTGGCCTAGAACAGCTTTACACTATGTATAGTTCCTTGTTTGTAACGGATTCTTGTTTGATGAGCAGAGGCTTTCTTCGACATGTATATCGGTGATTCACCGGTTTCACTGGAGGCGAAAAAAGATGTTGCCCAGAACGTGGCTGGACTCATTGCAAAACGCTGAGGAAAGTGGAAATTGAAAGGGCAGCTGGTCGGATGATTATTTCATTCTTCTGTACAGTTAGAGAGGACACATGAACGGGAAAATAGGCGAGAACCAATGTAAGTACATAGAGTGATTTGAGTCAGGCAAAAGTTCCAATGTATATGTGGAAGAATAGCATCTTCAGTTGTGCTAGGGCCCCCATTCTTTTTTTCTGTTTGGGTGGTCCTTTTGCCTCTTCGTAGCTGCTGTATCATGTATGCTCCCATTGAGCCAGGAGTTGTAGAACTTTAAGAATTGAAGATGCTTCTTCCATAAAATGAAAACGCAACCCTTCAAATCTTTGTTTCGCATTGGGTCGTGCGCGGTTCTGGAATTTCGGTACGTCCACGCCACTCCGGCTGCTTGGTTCGACCGCTTCTATTCAGAACTTGTCAGTAGTTACTCGATTCTGATAGCAAAAATAATATATTACCCCATCCATTTCAAATTGTAGTTTACTTTAGCTTTATCCTAAAACTTATCTTTAAATAACTTTATAGAAAAAATATCAACACCTAAATATCAAAATAGTTTCATTGAATCTAGGGCTGGACAAAAAAACTCGTGGCTCAACAGCTCGCTCGACTCGGCTCATTAGTGGCTCGGCTCGGCTCGTTTTAAATGTTTTACCAGCTGAGCCAAAGTTTTAGCTCGGTGTGTTAATGAGCCAGCTCGAGCTAGCTTGCGAGCTGCTCGTGAGCTATAACAAGCCAGAGTTTATAGCCTAGCATGTATTTTTTTTGTGTGATGTCATGATTTCTGAATACTTGTTATGTTCAACTTAGTTCATAACCTGAATGGTGGAGATCTGGTACTTGGATGGATTGGTCTTTGGTGACCTTGTTACGTATTCATGGTTATGTTAATGGTGAATGGTAGTGGTCATAAATATGCATATAATTATATATATGTTGCCGTGACATCATGTTTTGAACTATTATTGTTTCTATCTAGATTTTGAGCTTGAAATATATATAGAATAATTTTTTTTTATTTCAATGTGTCATAAATATTTTTATATAAAAAATATATATGTGTTGATGATAAACAAGCTGGCTCGTGAGCTAATCGAGCTGGCTCGAGCTAGCAAACGAGCCGAGCCGAGCAGCTTCTCCAGCTCGCTTCGTTAACGAGCCGAGCTGAGCTGGCTCGTTATCTTGACGAGCCAGCTCGAGCTGAACCGAGCCGAGCCAAGCCAGCTCGATATCCAGCCCTAATTGAATCCACTACAAAAACGTCTTGATAACATATTTAATTTTGTATTGTATATATTATATATATTTTTAAAAATGGTCAAAACCGTAGAAGTTTGACTTAAGGCAAAAACAAACAAAGTGTAATTTAGAATGTAAAGAGTACAATATATATATATATATAAATACTCCATTTATCTTAAATTATAGGTTATTTTACATTTTTAAATAGTTACCTTTTACTATTAATTTAAATAAACTATGTTTGAGACGGAGGGAATTGGGCATATCATTGGCGCAAGAAAAATATCATTATGTATGAGCACTTGTCTCCAAATAAAAATTATGGTCATCTTTTGGGTCTAATGGCTCACATAAACATTTGTACAGAATCTTTTTCTGTAGAATATAAAGTTCAGTAGGGGCCTCCGTTTACGAAAACAATATGATGCATTGCTAGGACAGAGACAGTTTCTTTAGTTATATAAGTCCACAAATTTAAGACTCGTGGAATTTGTGGAGGTCAATTAAAAATATAACACTTTAATTATATAACTATCTTAAGCTATTTATAAAAGATCATGTTAAAATTAACTTGCAAAATAGTATTATTGTAAGTGCCTTATTCATTTAGGTAAAAATTGGTTCTCTTACTAGTGTCAACATACTTGCGCGTTATTAACATCTTCAGATTCTCGATATGAAAGAAAATATGGAAGTGTTGCACTACTACCTATACGTTATTAACATAACTATTATATATTTATTCAAAAGGTACATTGTGCTATTGTCAAACATAATAATCTTACAAGAAACAAGAAAAATGGCAATAATTTTTTTATTTTTTATTTTTATTCTCCTTCGATCTGGAGACCCGAATAATTATGCTTCTCAATTGTATAAACACATTTTTTAGGACATTGTATAAACATACGGAGTATTTGGGAATTTGTAACTGTTCTTCTATAGAAAATCGCTGTTTGAACTGAATTTGTGAAGGATTTGGGAGCATTGAAACGCCGGATATTTTCGCCCACGCGGCCACACCACATCGTCGCGTAGGCGCAGGCTCTCTCCGTTTCTATCCACAGCAGGGGACCACAGGCACGGCCGCCGCTGCTCCACCCACCTCTCCTTCCTCACGCTGCCGCTGAGCTCTCCTCTCCAAGCCCCATCACCACCCTCTGCTCCCCCATCTCTCCGCTTCGCTCTGGGCCATTCACTCCGCGGGCAGCTCTCCTCGCTCCGTCCCCCTCCGCCCAACCACCAGCGCCTCCTCCAGATCGGCGGGCGGGCACCGGCCGGCGATGACATCCGCCGTCGCCACCACCACCGTCGGGTGCCGGGGGCTCCCCTTCCGCCCGTCCTCGACGGCGCCCAGAGGACGCCCCCGCGGCGGATGGGTTGTCCGAGCTCAAGGTAAAGCCAATCTCCAAATTTCTGGGGGGACTCGATTTTTACCCTCCCCTGACTGAAACCGAATCGGGGTGAACTGAAATGGAATCTGGTGTGGGCAGCCGCAGAAGCGGATGCCTCCAACGACAAGTCGGTGGAGGTCATGCGCAAGTTCTCCGAGCAGTATGCCCGCCGCTCCAACACCTACTTCTGCACCGACAAAACCGTCACCGCCGTCGTCATCAAGGTCAGTACCATCCGATAGTCCTCTACTCCCTCCTTCTAGGTACTAGCTGTTACGACCCAACCTCAAAGCATCCACCGAGGCACCGATGACACCAAGGCTTAGGGTACGATTAACACCTAGGTTTAGAGTATATTAGCAACCCAGCACCAGGTTTTTGGGTACAAGTTGGGGGAAATGGAGGCGAAGACCAAGAATAGCAGTAGCAGTAGACTGGAAGGTGATTGGGGGAGTCGGAGAATTAGATTTGGACAGTATTGATGCCATAAAGCTTAGGAATGAACATAATTTTATGAAAGTCAACAGACACATCATTCCTCATTCACAACTACTCCGTAGGTTATATCCCGACTCTGGGGAAGAATGGAAGCTATTTCGTGATAAGAATAAAGCTGAAAGGAAAATGAAACATTAATCCCATTGTTACCCTCGTGATGAATCAGAGTGAACTAATCCCCCCTGCCTTCCTTCTAGATGCCTCAGCTCTATTCTTTATAACCTGAGGGCGGCAGAGGAGAAGAATCTAAACAGCGGATAATAGCAGTAAAACCGCCTACCTTGTTGGTACAGCGGTCGTGCTGCAGTTCATCTGCACTAGGTGGCCACAGGATGACTCAACTTATTCTTCCAAATTCTCAGTTAACATTTTATATATTATTCAAAAGAGAAGAATAAATTGCTGAATGGAATAGGTGTTGATTTAAAATGTAAATTTATTTTATTGACAGACAAGATGGCTTTAAAAGATATGCCAAGTCAACACTGGTGGTGGTTTAAAGAGAACCATTAGGTCGAGGATTTTATTTTCTTCACCCAAACCTGAAAGACGCACCTCCTAAGAGCAGTCGGTTGATAGAGGGTCTGTTTAGCAGATTAAGGTTAAGGGAATCCACTTCGGTGCAATCTTAGGAATTAAGGAAAAGGAATAACTGATGTAATGCTATTGTGATAAAGCAACAAGCCTATATCTAAACCACATGGGTACATTAGAGACCGAAAGAAAAGAAACAAGAAAAAAACAAAGGACCGCTAGATTGAATAATCCTATTGTAGCTAGTTCCTGGCAAGTCATTCTGTGATTGATAGAGCATCATCCGCTGCAGTGTGCTGAGTACAAGTCCTCTACTCTGGTTTCCTTAACTGCTTCTTGATGATAAAGCATATATGAGAATCCTTATCATGTCTTCATCATTTTAAGTAAAAATTATAACATGTTTGCAGGGACTCGCTGATCACAGGGATACACTCGGAGCTCCTCTATGCCCTTGTAGGTAATTTATCTTATATATGTTTTTCCCCTCAATTGTTTATCCATCATTTATGCAAAAATGCACTTATTTTTCTCCCCTGAACTTCATATGAATAACCAGGCATTATGATGACAAAGCTGCCGAGGTAGCACAAGGATTTTGGAACTGCCCATGTGTCCCCATGCGTGAGAGGTGTGTTTGTGAACTATACTTCCGAATTTTTATGATATGCATAGAGAATGGCTATTTTACGTTCAAAGTAGTGCCATTGCAAAACAGGGTGAGGTTCCTTGCCACTTGTGGTACCAGATGACTGACCAGCTAGCTATTTCTGTCGCTATCCATTGTCATTAGTATTAAGTATGAAGCCATATGCCTTGCAAAAATGCAAAATCCAACCTGCCATGTTTCTTTTTTTTTTGTTTCTGATGGATAACTTTGGGAATATAATTTCTACTTCTCTTCCCTTGGAAGGAAAATTGTAAACAAAATGATGTGCTGTAAAGAAGCACCATTTCTTATGTGAGTGGTCCACTTTTGCAGGAAGGAATGCCACTGTATGCTTTTTCTTACTCCCGACAATGATTTTGCTGGAAAGGACCAGGCATGTCTCTTTCGCACATTTTCCACATAATACTTTCTAGCTGTACCCTAATATCTGCGTCCATGTTAGATTTAGCACACGTTCCTCAAGAATGATTTTGCTTGTGTACTTGTGGCAGGTTATCTCCTTGGATGAGATCAAAGAGGCGACATCAAAGTTCTAACCCGTGGATTTTTCACCAAATGTTTACTTGACAGCTAGTTTTTTAATATGTATATGTACTTATGTAGCATCTATAAGATATGCCACCGGAGAAATTTTTTCATAAGATGTGTAATAACAGCACTTCCCAAGGCTGTCGAAGCGATATCCTGTGGCCATAAGAATACTTTTGTTGTATCTGGGTTCCATTCCGTGAATAAAGTATATGGAATACGCTGTTCTTGACTGCTATCTCTGGGCTTCTTGTGACGGTGGCCTAAAGTTCACTTTCAAAAAAAAATGGTGGCCTAAAGTACAAATAAAAATAAATTATTGATGCAAATATTAACGCGAGGTTTTTTTTTTGAGGAGAGTAAAAACTCTCTAGTCTCGACTTAACGAATTACAAACGCCCGGAGGCGGATTGAGACCGTCTCCAACAAGCTACCCATCATGGTATCCAAACCCATTTTAGGTTTTGGGGAGAAAATTAGCCTCCAACAGGCTACCCAAAGTGGAGACCCATTTTGGGTCCGACTCCACCAAGCACCCAAAGATGGGTCTCTCTCTCTCTCCTCGACCCAATCTTCCCTGCAGCACCGGCTCGACCGCGCGGCACTGCAGCACCGACGCCAGGACCGGCCCCCGCGGCGGCGGCGCTGCCCAGGCCTGGCGCAGCAACCCCGCCGGCGCAGCGAGGAGCACGGCGGCAACGTGGAGCGGCGTCGTCCGCGCGGGAGGAGGAGGAGGAGCAGGCTGCGGCCGCCATGGCCGGGATGAGGAGGAGCAGGCCGTGGCCGCCATGGCCGGGAGGAGGAGGAGGGCGAGGCCGGGGCGGAGGAGGCCGCGGCTGGCATGGTGGTGGAGGAGGAGGTCGCGGCCGGCGGCGGGGCTCCGGGACGGCGGCGCGGCCGCCATGGCCGCGACGGCGGGAAGGAGGAGAGCTCCGCGGTCGGCGGCGCGGCTGCCATGGCCGCAACGGCGGGGAGGAGGAGGACGAGCAGGCCGCGGCCGCCATGGCTGGGAGGAGGAGGAGGGCGAGGCCGGGGCGGAGGAGGCCGTGGCTGGCGTGGTGGAGGAGGAGGAAGTCGCGGCCGGCGGCGGGGCTCCGGGGAGTAGGCGGCGGCTCTGCGGCCGGCGGCGGGGCTCCGGGGCGGCGGCGCGGCCGCCATGGCCGCGACGGCGGGGAGGAGGAGGCAGCTCCGCGGTCGGCCGTGGTGCTCCGGGGCGGCTTCCAGCGGAGGGAGGGAGGGGCGGCCGGGCGGCGAGAGGGAGAGCCCCGTGCTCCTCGTCGCTGGCGCGCGTAGAGGAGATTTGGGTCTCGTTTTGCATCTCGGCTGTTGGAGGAGATAGGATTTGGGTAGGTTCGTTTTTTTACTGTAGATGACCCTTTTGTGGAAATAGGTCTTGTTTTTAGGTATTGCTTGTTGGAGATAGTCTGACTAGCCATACATGCCTCCAAAAAAGTCGAAAAGGGAACTCCGAGCCAACTTGTGCGCTTGGTAGTTCGTTTCTCGCCGTTCATGGACAAACTCCATCTTCTGAAACGCGAGGTGCGAGCGCATCCACGTGAAGATGGGCTACTGCCCTGCCCACTGTGGGCTGCGACATCACTTGTGACCACAGGCCACAGTCATGTCATTCGGCCCACGCCAGTTCGTTCCTCAGTCCTCTCAGGTTTTTTTTTCTATACGTAGTCCTCACAGGGGTTGACAGAGCACAAAACGAAAGCACCTGGCGGCGTGGGTCGTGGACTCGTGGCGCCGCGTCCGGTGCTTGTGCGAAGTACCCGCACGGCCAGACAGCAACACTATGACAGTGACACCAGTGCGTAGTCACGGTGACAAAGTACAATTTATCGACATGAATGAATTGTACTCTCTTAGCTTTAAAATTACAATTTGTTTTGGATTGATATTTAATAAGGAGTAAAATATATAGACAGTCTTTAAACTTAGTTTACGGTGTTATATGGGTCCTCAAACTTTTAAACGTGTTTTTAGATCAAAAACTTGTCTAATTATGCTATCTAGGTCCATAATATTTCAAAATTTATTTTAAAATTCTCGAACTTGTCCAAACACGTCATCCGAGTCTCCAATCTCTCTCGGTGTACTTTTGCGTCTCCAAACTTATCATTTGCCGCTAGCATTACCTTTTTCTTGTTGCTCACTTCTTCAAAGCCACCTTATACTTGTGATAATATAGGAAAGATGAGTAACTAGAGCAAAAGATAAAAAAAAATGACAGAGTAAGAGGTGGATGATAACTACGACAACATGAGTCGTGCAGTCATCAAATGTAGCTATCAGGTGTATGATACCCTGATACAAGTTTGGAGATTGCCAATATATTTTACTCTTTAATAAAAGGGTGTAGATATGGACGGCTCGGTTGACAAGTTTCACCAAAAGAACTCTGGACCATAAAATTCAGTCTAACTTATGCATGGTGTTACATGCATGTGATTCTATTTAATTGAAGAAAAAGGACGAATTGGTAAGTGGATACTGACTGCAACTTGGGTTCCGTGTGAATGCGATACCGATAATTGAAAGGAACTCTATGATTGAAGGGAAATAGAATTGACTTGGCAGGTGGATATGGGCTACCCGCCGGGCGCCGGCAGGCGCAGGTCAGCACGTGTTATTTTTCAGTGGTCACCAATGTCTGAGCCTCACGGGCATGAGCCATCAGTGCCTGGCCTGCCCCAACGGGTCCAAGAGGCCGGGTCACTCCCATATATCCTGGATCATGTCTACATACGAGTACCTACACTTTGTCTGCACATCTGGCACGTGACTGACGATCTTATTTGTCTCCTTAACCAACTCCAGGTCAATCGGGGTTCTGTAATGCATGTCCTATTCTAACAAACAGAAAGGATGGGAGCTGACCTGAAAACCATTCAACATTTCTCATTCAAGCCAAGAAAGCATAGTTCCCGAAAGCAAGTACACTAAACATTTGATTGGACTGATTGCGGTAATGCTGCCGGTCAACATTAACATATTGCCTCGTGTTTAGTTCCCGAAAAGGGAATGTTAAGTTTGGTGAAAATGACACATCGGACACTGTAGCGCACTGTAGCACTTTTCGTTTGTTTGTGGTAATCGTTGTTCTACCATGACCTAACTAGATTCAAAAGATTCGTCTCGTCGTGTATATCGAAACCATGTACTTAATTTTTTTTATTTACCCACGTTTAGTGTTCCATACCTAAGGAGAGAGATTTGATGTGATAGGTGAATAGTGAAGTTTGGATACAGGATTTTTGACTTTTCAACAGGGCCAATTGAACCATGGGTGTGTTTAGTTCCAAAAGGAGGAAGGAAAAGTTTGGTGAAAATGTCACATCCGACACTGTAGCGCACTGTAACATTTTTCGTTTGTTTGTGGTAAATATTGTCCTACCATGACCTAACTAGGCTCAAAAGATTCGTCTCGTCGTGTACATCAAAACCATGTAATTAGTTTTTTTATTTACCCACGTTTAGTGTTCCATGCATGAGGAGAGAGATTTGATGTGATAGATGGATGGTGAAGTTTAAAAAGAGAATTTTGAAAAGTTTGGTGATTTGATGGAAACTAAACGCACCCCGTGCCTTGGGAACACACGGCGAAGGATGGCAACGCGCGCATGGTCTGCCCGTTTTCCTCCTCCTCCCCAGCTCCACGACCACGAGTTCAGGATCTGCGCAGCGGGCATTGAATTTTCTGAAGAGCGCGGCCGGCAAACCCCAGCCGCCGCATGTGCCCGGCGTACATGGCAGCGATATGATTAAAGAACCTGATGAAATTGGGTAGCCAGGCTCGAGGGATCGATCAATCTCATCGTCTGTCCTCTCCACCCACCTGGGTATTCACTGCTGCCAGCACCTGTCGGCAGCTAGCGGCAAGGCCCGATCCGGCCATCGTTTTCCCTTCAGCAAGAGCATCTCATTCCAAATCTCCAAAGTTGGATTGATCATAGCAATCATCCATCATTATTTCAGAATCTACCCTCTGAGCATTTTGTTACTCAATGGGGGTGTTTAGTTCGCGAAAAAGGAATGTGAAGTTTGGTGAAAATGTCACATCGGACACTGTAGCGCACTGTAACATTTTTCGTTTGTTTGTGGTAATCGTTGTTCTACCATGACCTAACTAGGCTCAAAAGATTCGTCTCGTCGTGTACATCAAAACCATGTACTTAGTTTTTTATTTAACTACATTTAGTGTTCCATACATGAGGGGAGAGATTTGATGTGATAGGTGAATAGTGAAGTTTGGAGAGAGAATTTTCGGCTTTTGAAGGGAACTAAACAGGGCCAATATCATATCTCCCATTGGTGAAACCAGCTGCTGCATTGGCCAATCGGCCGAAACCGGCAATGTCAGCACTAGTCAATGGCAACATGCATCATCTCGACTATGGAAAGCCTAGCTAGGCCTAGGCTGGACCCTGGACTTCTGGAGGTAGAAAACAGTGTGCTGGATAATCACAGACGGTCTGTGCTTTCTTGGCGCGCAGTGCAGGCAGGTCGTTGGGGTGGGTGTTGGCCTGGGCTGAGGGAGCAATGGAGGGAGAATGGACCACGGGTGGCACAACTAGGCATCCGCAAAGGACAGAATGCGGTACAAGATGTTGGGAACCTGCGGTGGGCTTTGATCGTATACAGTACTCCAAGATGCTGTGGACCATGCATGCATATATGTGTTGCCGCCTGCAGGTTAACACTAAGGCGTCCCTCGCGTCGTCCTAGCGGGCGGCTCGGGGGCGACACCAGCGCAGGCGCCGAGGGGCCGTCAAGCACCCGCCGCCGGCCGCTGCTGCTCCGTCCTCTTGCTGCAGCGGCCCCGTCGCTCCCCTGGCCGGCGGCCTCCCTCCGTTCCCTCCCTCCCCCGTCCCCCCTTCTCTCATGCAAGCACATCGGATGGCCAGATCCATCGCTCAGGATGCCGATTTGTGCGGGCGAGCTCGGGATCCGGTGGTTTGTGGCCGGAATCGACCGACTGCGGCAGTCGGAGGCGGCCTGCTTCATGGGCGGGGCCTGTGGCCGGCGGCCGGTCTGCGTGCGGCCAGGCACGGTACGGACCCCTCGTTCGGATTTTGCAACTACATCTGGTGATGACATCTTCAATTTCGCCTTTATTTTCATATAGATCAGGAGACATGAGTCACATTGGCTTCATTCGCGGATTCTCTTACCTGAAAACGGATTTCATCTGCAATTTATTCCGGTGGATTATGCACGGGTACCTGGTGGCTACTTTGCAGCATGATATCTCAGGTTACGATTTCATATGGTCTGCCGAATTTAGAGTTCGTGGCCGTTTGAAGTGGGTCAGGTCTGGTCTATATGAAAGCATTGACTTGGTAAGAAGGAGGAAACAACACGGTGTGACTGTGTCGTGGTGGTAATTGTTACTAATTCACCGGTTCCGGGAAGAAATTCTTAGGTCTGACCTTAATTGGTTGTACCTGGCAGTGACCTTGTTGAAGGCATTGTTTGGATTAATATGAATTACTCCCTCGCTGAAAACTTTTGATCTGGTCTTCATTGATTGGGTCACTGCAATGTCGGCACGTGCGCGTGCCGTTTCCTCGTTGGAGGCGTTGTCTCGGGAGCCTACACCATAGTCCAAGAGCTGCTTTGATTTGTGAAGCGGATGAAGGTGAAGTCGCTTGTGGTAGCTTGCTGCGACATGATCTTTTGATCATGTTGCTCTCATTTTTTTTGTTTCTTTTTTATGGGCTGTGTGCATCTTAGTTATGGAGAGACTGGGTTGGATCTTATGTAATTGTATCATCTTGATGTAATTGTCTAAGATCAATAAAGCTTCACTTTTCCAAAAAAAAGGTTAACACTAACAACAACAAAGGTCACCTGGGAGGAATCAAGTGACTTTGCTATGAGGAGAAAATAGGCCACCTTCACGATCAATAACCGTGTGGGGAACTAGAGGCAAATGCATTTGTGATGCGGTTTGTATCTCTTTGTTAAATGTGGCAAATAAGAAAAGCATCTGTGATGCAGTTTCCACATCAATGTGGAAAAGTCACTCAACATTTGGAATAACAAAGGCTACCATATCACTTAACCCCTTATATCTAAATATATTCATGTAAGCATTAAAGATGCTATCATACTAAAAGGTGCACCGGACATTCTAAGATGATAAGATTGGGGAGGTGCATAGATAGGGTGCGGGGGTGAGGACAAGGTGGGAAATGATGTGGAATAACGGTTTCAATAAAACGGGCATGTGGAAACTGAAAGTTTTAATATCGATGAATTTGATGAAAGTTGTGATAACGCAACTTAATACGTACACAAATCGTTCTGATTTTAGTATTTTTTTTCTTCAATGAAACTGAAAAATGAAAGTGTATCGCAGGGAGTATACATGGATTTGGACAGTTTACTTTGAGAGGTTGATTTAGCTGATGCTAATTATTTTAAATGTAACTTTGATAACATCTAAAAACGATAAATATAAACTGTTCCGAAGTTTTAGTATTCTAGGTAATCAACTTTTCTCGTCAGAAGTCAATAGAATTGACTTTTTCAAAGGCCCAACTGAATTGAGAATTTTACCAAGTTTATAAACCGGGTTCTCAACCGTGCGGTTGCTGAAATTTCAGAAAATTACCGACAATGCCACTGGCGGCGGCTTCACGGACAAGGAAGCCTCTGCAGGCTGCGCACAATAGTCAACAGCTGGAATTTTTTTTGAACATGTCAACAGCTGGAATAGCTCCACGGTTTCCACTCCACGCAGGCCTAACCTGATGATCCGAGCCGCCCATCTGCCATCGACGGCTGCACACCAATCTCCGCCTGCCGAAGCAGACCTGCCTTCCTTGCTGCAACTGAAGCTTTGGCCCACACGCCATTGCTGCAGCCAAAAACCCAAGCCGGTGCAGCCCAAACCCCTACACCCCCCGGCAGAAGTCAGAAGCGAGAGAGCTAGCGAAGCAGCACGCGGGGCAGGCAGTCCCCCCACAACCCACCACCACCCTCCCCGTGCGCGCGCGCGTGAGGCGCTGCTCCCTTTCTTTGCATGTGAAGGAGGGGAGAGATAGATAGGGAGAGAGTGGGGACAGAGTGGGGAGGGAGGCCGGGGAGCAATGCCGATCGTATCCGAAGGCGGGCGGCGGGGGGACAGCGGGAGCTCCGGCTTCGGCCGCCGCGGCCGGCGCTCGGCGGCGAGTCGTCGTCGTCCTCGGCGCCGCGGGGCAGCGACAGCAGGGCGGCGGTGCTGCAGTGCGGAGAGATGGAGAGCGATGAGGAGGTGCAGAGCTCCTTCAGGGGAGCGTTCGAAACCATGGACGCTCTACAGGACGCACTGCCCAACAACAGGTCAGTCCAATCCGCGACAAAGCTTGTCAATCTTCTTCGAGTAATCCGCAATCGTGCTGGATTCTTGGTTTGCTATGGATTCTGTGAGGATTATGCAGTATATTTTTCTACTTCTTGGGCCATGTGGTGCACTGCAGATAGAAGGGGATTGTATTCTATACTTTTCTGATCTTCTCCCTTCAGAGTGCTATGGAGTGATGTAGGTGTATAAACCGTTATTTTTTCGATTCTGGAGTGCCCGTCTCTGTGTGATGTTGTGGAGTTGGGTGATTCGAGCAGTGCTGTAGAATTTGTTTTGCGAAATTTTGTGGCATTTCGGGTGGTATCTGAAGCAGTCTGTGGAGTGTTCTGTCAAGAAATGTGGGGATTTCTCCTGTGATCATCGTGACAAAGTGGTGGGGCACTCGGTCTGGATCGTTTTGGTGGCTGCAGAGCGTTGTAGAGAAACTGCGGCTGATGATTGTCTTAAAAGTTTAGTTCTTGATCGGTCTGGTTGGTGGATACTATTGTATACTGGCTGGATAAGGACAGTAGCGGATTTAGTATGTTTGGCTGGCTGCTCGATTGCATCTGACATAGGAGGGCCCTTATGGAGTATTCATTTCTTTAGTATGCCTATTCGTGCTGTAACGATTTGAGACAATTTGTTAGGAACATTATTAATGGGGTTCTTCCAGGTGAATTATGAGTAGCTTAGCTTGGAAACGTTATCCTTCCTCATTGAATTCTTGCTCTTGGCCATGCCTTTGGCTTGATTATTTAGTTCCAATGTGGGGGTTTCTTGCAAATCTTCATATAATATTTGTACGATTTAGGCCGTGTTTAGTTCTCAAAAGTTCCCAAAAAGCAACTCCCAAATTTACTATGCAAAAAGAAAGATTCACATCACATCAAAATGTCATAACATGTATAGAGTACTAAATGTAGATGAAATCAAAAACTAATTGCACAGTTTTGTTGTAATCTACGAGACGAACATTTTAAGTCTAATTAATCAATTTTTGGACAATTTTTTTGCACATACAAACGAAACGCTACCGTGCACATTTATTGTGCCCTGTCAGGCCGGCAGGCCGGCGCAGGCCCAATTCGGGCGCGCCAATTCTGCATCTAAACGACGCCTTAGTCACATTCATCCACAGGACCCCATGTCCTCATGTCAGGATCAACTTAAGGCAGATAGAAAAATGTTTACATACATACTTCAACCCTCATGGTTTCTGATCTATTAGTAACATAGGATATGATAGTTCAAGAACCCACAGGTCTTGAATTGATGTCACAATTATGATGAAGTTGGTTAGGCCTTGGGATTGCTTAAGATTGATAGTAAAATGGATATTGAAGTTAAAATGTATTCACATTCTTTCCTTGATACTTCGCCTGTCGGTCGCAGCTGACTTAGACGGGCTAGAAGGTAATTGTTTTCTACAAAATATTTAATCTTTTATTAATACATTTGCATAATACATTGAATTATATAAGCTATTCATCATGCTATATTTACTTTTTCCTAATTTAAAATTATGGCCAGGAGAAAATCTATCGTTACATGGTGCACCTGCTTTGGTTTCTGTCTGTGGTGTTTTTTCTTGAATCTTTCTTGAGTATTTTCATGTACATGCCATGCCATGCTTTGATGGTGTGCAGTTCTACCTAGTTGTTTTCTCAGTATTATCTCTGTAGTCTGGAATAGCGCGCCAGCAATACCTCTTACATGCTATTACAATGAGCTTATTTGATCTATTTCAAGGGTAACTGCAGCTTGCATGCCTTCTATGCAGTTTTGCTTTTAGCAAGTTTTTGTATATACTATCATGTTAAGAGTGCCACAGGCAGGTCTTATGTAGTGTTTATATATTGGAGCATTGTGAATTCTCATGCACACTAAAGCTGGTGAGAAGATTTTGGGCATGATAAGTTTTCAGGGTTTAATGGGATAAGATAGTCACTACTTAGCGGTATCAGTGATCCTATTTCCTCATGAGTTTATGTACCAAACTAAGCGCCAAAAATTATAACGGTATATAACGCTTATTCGGTTATAAGCGGAAATGTACTTTTGTCAAGCACGCTTAAACATAATTCTTTGTTAGTATCTAATTAATGTGGGCACATGATCAAACAGGTGCAACAAAGTTCTTTCACATGAATTTGTTAGCTTGCTGTTGGAGTACCGTTTATTTGCATCATTAAGTGTTTAGATACTTGTCTTATTTCTTGTCGCTGCTCATGCGCCTTTTATCTATAGATATTTTCTTTTCCACAAGCTGCCTGGAAATTGTTTTATCTCCATTCAGCGCTCAATCCTATAGCGTCGTCGTATTCGTATAATTCATTTTACATACACTTCTTCAGTTATTCTGACCTATTTGCATTCTTACCTAAAATAGGAAAGGAACATCCACGTTCTACAATGACAAGTTAGGTTCTGTGTCAAATGTTGCTGATGCTGCTCACTCTGCACAAGGCATTGCCAACCCTGGAAACCCATCCCCCAAGAAGCGCAAGGGTTTTCTTCCATTCAGTTTCAGCTGGAACAAGTCCCGGAGCAAAGGGTCAAGCAGCAGCAGACGTGATACCTCCTCCACCACCAGCTCAAGGAGCTCCAGAAATTCACTGTCTCTAGCTCCTGCAAGCTCCTCTCAGGACAACAGCAGGGGCGGCAATGAGCGTGCTCGCCGTTGGCTGCAGAGGAGTTCCAGCACAAATGGCGTTGTCTCCTCTTCTCCACCAGCCTCCCTTCGGTCCCAGCGGATCGCCGTCCAGATGCAGTCGGTTCTTCTGGAGGATGTGGAAGAATCCACCGCCTCGGTTTCTCCCAGAGAGAAGCGCAGGAAGAGCTGGGAGTAGGTGACAGTTTCTTCAGCAGCTTCATCACCCACTGGTGCTCCCAAATTCAGTGCCATGGATGGATGCTTTACAATGTTATAGGTTCGGCTACAATTTTGTACAGTAGCGATAAGTTTCTTACCCTTATACATAGAACGTAGATATAACATAGTCGATCAATGATAGAGATCCTGAATTTGGGAAAGTGATATGTTGCCTTGCTCTGGTTGCCTGATCTGCTCCTGAGCTAGTGATATGTTGCCTTGCTCGTTCTAGTTGCCTGTGCTGATTCAGCTGTTGGGCCGATCAATAGCTTTTTGGGAGCTAGACTAACTATGCTGTTGGGCTAGGCCCAGGCGCTGGTCTTCCCGCGGGCCCTGGAATCTCCAGTCCTTTTCGGGCTCTTCCACTCCGGCTCGGCTGCGCCTGCGCGTCGGAGCCTGTCACGAACTGGGCCTTGGGCCTTGTAATAAGAATAGGTAGGATCGTGTGCTGGGCCTACGAGCCCGTTTGTTTTTTGGGCTTGGCCCATGATCAAACCTTATATGCTGTTGTCTCGGATGAGAGGAAATCAACAATGATAATTAACCTGTCCTAAAAAAACAACGATGAATTAACCAAAGGGGGCGACTAGAGGGAGAGCCCTCTCCCGATAACCTTATCGCGAGAGCCCCCCCCACTCGTCTCGCTCCCGTGCTGCCCCACCGCCGCCCGCCTCCACCACCCCCCACGGCCGGCGGCGACCCTCGCCGCCGCGCCGCCGCCCACCGCCCACCCCTCCCCTTCCACCCCGCCCTCCACTAACTAGTACAACAGCTCGCCCCCGCCGTCCACCGCCGCCGGATCCGCCGTCGCCGCCACCCGCCCCCTCGCCGGCGTCGCCGCCGGCGAGCACCGCCCACCATCCACCCCTCCCCCTCCTCCCCTCCCCTCTCCTTTGCTCAGATCTGGCCGGTGAGCTGCCCCCGCCCCGACCCCGCCCACCGGTTGTCCACCACAACCCGGCCGGCGGCGCCCCCGCCGCCCGGCCTCGCCGCCCACAATCCGCCACCTCCGCCAGGCCGGCCCGCTCCTCCCCTGACCTCCCTCTAAGCCCGCCGGCCATGGAAATCCCCCACCCCCAAACCCAGAAACCCTAACCCCTAACCTCGCCGCCGTCCTCGTCGTCTTCTTCAAGTCCGGCGAGCTGCGCCCAACCCCGTCGTCGACTTCATCAAGCATCGGCTCCAAGCTCCCCTACCACGCTAATCTCTTGAGAGGAAGTTACTTTTCTCTCTGATGTTGTTTTCTGTGGAGGATGTAACTTGGGGGCTCTCGATTTAGAGCTAAATCGAGAGCCCTCTCCGTTTAGATTTTTTGTTAACGAAATTACCCTTCTTCCTCTCGCCTCCGACGCGAGCTTCTACTCCTCCTGTGAGGCGGCGCTGCCGTACTCCACCGCCGTGCGCGATGCCGGCAAACCTTCTACCTCTTCTGGGTTCTTAACAGAGCCGCCGCCACGCGGGAGAACCCCAGCCATCGCACCCTGCACCAGATCCGGGCGCCATCCAATTCTGTAGCCGAAACCTCTCATCCCTGATGGATCCGTGCAAGCGAGTGGCGAGGGGACAAGACAGCCAACAAAATCCACGGCGCCTTTGTTGCTGATTACGGGCCAGCGGAACACGAATCGCCGATGCTACCTCAGTTCGTATCCCCTCTTTTCTTATTTGCACATTGTATCTGTTTTCTTTTTCTTATTTGCACATTGTATCTGCTTTTTTTTTCCTTTTGTTTTTTCCGGATTTGGTAATATGCGCGTGATGTTGTTATAGTTTGAGAGATCAATCGGTTTTCGTGTGGATTCCTTGATTGTTTGAGGCCGTGGATCTATGAACTTGGGTTTCAGCCTCATTTCCGAACTGTGTAGATGTTTAGTTTATTTTTCTCATCGGGGTATTCTGATCTGCTAGCCTGATGATTAGCATTGTTTGCACAAGAACGGAGATCTGAATGCGCTTCCTCGTCGAAGCCCGCTTGACTGCTGTGGTGGATCATGGCAAATTCTATATAGCTAGGAAAGCCAAACTAGGGCCTTGGGTGTGTTTAGTTCCCAAACTTCTGCATTTCCACTGAGCAGGCTGAGTGGGCTCCGGGGAATGTGTCTGTAGATGCAAAAGTTATGAAGGCTAGTGCAGGCTGGAAGAATGCCCTGTCTAAATTCATTTAAACCTGTTTAACGAGTTCTTCATCACTACTTCGAAAGCTGTTCTGATTTTAAAGTGCTGCAACGCTGTCCGTGCTGATTTTGATTTGGCTGGTATTGTGCTAATTGTTTTGCTATATCTTACCGTGACTGATATCTGAGTTGCAATTTCTGACTTCTTGCTGTAAGATAAGATATAAGTTTGTACAATGCGGGTTTACCAGATCTGTCAACCTGCGTTTAAGAGCAGAGATCTAAATCCTATCTCCATGGAAGCTTTGCTTGGTTGCTGTGCTGGATCCCCTCTGTTTTAAATGCTCCCTCTGATCCACAAATGTTTATTCATAGAGGGCTCTCTTCTTCAAAGCAGGCTAAGTAGACTCTGGGAATTGTATTTCTAGATGTAAACATTGCAAAAGGTCTGGCAGATTGGAAGAATGCCTCTACTAGATTGTGGCTACTGATTTAACAAGTTCTTGGTTGCTACAAACATTTGCTTTTGTGCTGGTACCGTTTTCTGTTGATTTGCCACATGACTTGGAAATGAGCTTGGATGATTTTTTTGTTGATGGGTTGCTTTGTTGATTTTTTTTTGTTGAGGAAACTTGGCTGGCGTGTGAGTTGCATATTTCACCATTTCACTGCACAAGAAAAACTGGCAGATGAGGAAAAGGAAGACGTCTGCAATGCTCCGGATTCAAATTCAGGACACAGTAGAATGATGACTCCCTCATGGGCAATCACTATGGTGATTTATGTTTTGGTGCGTTGTTTTTGCTCGGATTTGGTGTTTTCTTCCCGTCAGATAGGTCCTGCATTGCTGCAACGTCCTATAAAGGCGTCTGCCTCCTTTGTTCCTTCATCAGCGCCGGATCATGTTGGAGTTTCGATGACTGCAAGGGTGCGGCATGTGGGTGGCAGCTGCGGTTCGTTGGAGTTTCGATGACTGCAAGGGTGCGGCATGTGGGTGGGAGCTGCAGTTTGTTTCTCTCCGCTGTCATCTACGTGTGTAGGGCTGCGGCCGTATTTGCTATCGGCCGGCGAGTACAGTTGTTTTTTTTTCTTTTTTTCCCTGTCTATGGCCTTCTAGGGTCGTAGACTTGTATTTTTCTGCTATATCAATGAAAATACTGCTCGTGCGAATCGTTCAAAAAAAAAATATCCGTGCGAGCGAGTGGCGAGGGGGCAAGACAGTCAGCAAAATCCGCGGTGCCCTTTGTTGCTGATTAGGGGCCGGCGGAACACGAATCGCCGATGGTACCTCACTTCGTATCCCTGCCTTTTCTTCTTTGCACATTGTGTCTTGCGCTTTTCTGCCTTTTGTTTTTGCGGATTCGGTAATATGCCAGTGATGTTGTTATAGTTTGAGAGATTCAATCGGTTTTCGTATGGGTTCCTTGATTATTTGAGGCCCTGGATATATGGACTTGGGTTTCAGGCCTCGTTTCCGAACTGAGTAGATGTTTAGTTTATTTTTCTCATCGGGGTATTCTGATCTGCCAGCCTGATGATTAGCATTGTTTGCACAAGAACGGAGATCTGAATGCGCTTCCTCATCGAAGCCCGCTTGACTTCTGTGGTGGATCATGGCAAAATCCATATATGGCCTTGTTTAGTTGTTTAGATCCCAAATTCTGCATTTCCACCGAGCAGGCTGAGTGGGCTTCGGGGAATGTGTCTGTAGATGCAAAAGTTGTGAAGGCTATTGCAGGCTGGAAGAATGCCCTGTCTAAATTCATTTAAACCTGTTTAACGAGTTCTTCATCACTACTTCGAAAGTTGTCCTGATTTTGAAGTGCTGCAACGCGGTCTGTGCTGATTTTGATTTGGCTGGTATTGTGCTAATTGTTTTGCTATATCTTATCGTGACTGATATTTGAGTTACAAACCTGCAATATTTTGCCCTATGAGCAGCATTGGCAGATGACGAGAAGCAAAGACAATGGCATCTGGAGTGCATCTGATTCATGGGGGCTCAATAGCATAATGGCTCTGTGTAGGGGCTCAATACCACTTTTCGTTTATGGTGTATGAGGTTGTCCATGCTAGTAAAGGTCTCTTTCTAATCAGAGGAATGCGAGTTTTTCTTATATCTAACTTCTAGAATTTTATCGATAAAATTTCTGATTTCTTGTTGTAAGATAAGATATAAGTTTGTACAATGTGGGTTTACCAGATCTGTCAACCTGCGTTTAAGAGCAGAGATCTAAATCCTATCTCCACGGAAGCTTTGCTTGGTTGCTGTGCTGGATCCCCTCTGTTTCAAATGCTCCCTCTGATCCACAAATGTTTATTCATAGAGGGCTCTCTTCTTCAAAGCAGGCTAAGTAGACTCTGGGAATTGTATTTCTAGATGTAAACTTGCAAAAGGTCTGGCAGATTGGAACAATGCCTCTACTAGATTGTGGTTACTGATTTGACAACTTCTTGGTTGCTACAAACATTTTCTTTTGGTCTGGTACTGTTTTATGTTGATTTGCCACATGACTTGGAAATGAGCCTGGATGATTATTCTCTGGAACATGGGTTGCTTTGTTGATCTTTTTTGCTGAGGAAACTTGGCTGGCGTGTGAGTTGCATATTTCATCATTTCACTGCACAAGAAAAACTGGCAGATGAGGAAAAGGAAGACATCTGCAGTGCTCCTGATTCAAATTCAGGACACGGTAGCCTGATGACTCCCTCATGGGCAATCTCTATGGTGATCTATGTTTTGGTGCGTTGTTTTCTTGCAAGTTGTCTCCCTGTTTTTTTTTGGTATGGTTTTAAATGTTCTTTGGAGGGATCATGACTTGTTTGTGGTTTGCAATATTTCACCATTTCAAATTTGTTACCCATGAGAATTGAGAATTTTGCGTAATGCTGATGCTGATGTTGGCTGATCAAATTTTGCCTAATGCTGATGCTGATGCTGATGTTGGCTGTTCAGCCATAAGCCAGCTGACATAAGCCAGCAGCTGTTCAGACAGCAGCCATAAGCCGAACAGGGCAGCGGAGAGCGTGTCGAACCCGAGCGAGACGAGGAAAGAAAGGCAGCCGGCGTTGCTTTGTATTTTTTTGGGAAGGCCTTTTCATCTGGCAGGCTGGCAGCCGAACAGCTGCAGCTTGGCAGCCGAACGGCTTGGGCTGGAGAGCCCAGCTGAAATCAGCCAAGCTGGCTGGTATACCTTCAGCCGAACAGGCCGAAGATCTTTTTAGCGTCCCTGGTGATTCAATTGCTCTACAGACTAGAATTTGAATGTTCATGTGAAACTATGCCTCCACGGCTCCACCAGCTCAAAGAACTCCAGAAGACAATGTCTCTAGTGCAAGCTCCTCTCAAGGCAACAGCAGGGGTGGCAATGAGGGTGCTTGCCGCTGGCTGCAGAGGAGGTCCAGCACAAGGTGGCGTCATCTCCACTTCTTCTCCAGCCGCCCTTCGGTCCCAGGTGATATCCGGATGCCGTCAGTTCGTCCGGAGGATGTGGAAGAGTCCACCGCCTCGCTTTCTCCAGGGAAGCACAGGAAGAGCTTGAAGTAGTGACAGTTTCGACTAGGGTATGGGGTACTTAGTGACGGTTCTGATCTGTTTAATATGTGCTCGGTTTTGCAAAGGCTGTATTTCTGAATTCTAATGTAAAGGTCCTTTTCCAGTTCCATGACGAACCTATTGAAATGCAAATACGTATAATATGTTCTGGTTTTGTTTCATCTAATTTAGGGACGCCTCATGTCACGCAGAACAACTACGAAAAAAAACTAAAATGGTTTATTGATCTGAATACTAAATTCGTGTGTGATCCATCGAAATGCTCAAGATGCATGATTTTTATCAGTATATGTTTAAATGGCAAGGTCGCTTAACATTATTGATTAATATTTTCAATAAAATGTTGTTTACCTCTTCTTTTCTCCATACTACAATAGTAAAGTGATGTCTTGTTAAGGTTTTCTTTGAAACAAAATCCCGTGTTGTGTTAACATAAGGTAATTGTTTCCAGAAATAGGGCTTAGGGATTGTTTTTTGTTGGTAAAATTTATTAAATATTTTGAACTGTATATATCAGATAATCAGCCTCTTGTTCTGAATTGCTGTTAGTTTATATAAAGGAAAAGTTGGAATGCAGGATACAGGTCGGTCGATATTTAGTGTGCTAGATCAATTGCTCTGGGTTTATGTGGTTTATAGAGAGCTGAAGTTGTGCACTTGTCCTTCGGTTTCCTTCAGGTACTGTCCCCTATGAATCTTTCTTGATCATCAACTCTCATGTTTAAACATCTTATTTCGTTCTCCATCAAGTTATGTAATCATCCCTAACAATTGAACTAATCTCTCTTTGCTCATCATCTGCATGACTTGCAAAAGTCCATTGTCTGTAACCCTTGATTGCCATTTGCAGTTTGCCATCGATTCTGATCTTAAATTTCCAGGCCATGTCTAATTTGGGTTTGACATTCTGTCCCTTACAGGGACGGCCCACGTATTTAGTTCTCACTGACAAGGTGGGCCCATGCGAAGCCAAACTGACGAAGTTGGCGTCCGAATAAACCCGCCGGCGACTCGGCCTCGGCTCCCGTCCTCCCTTCCCGAATCGGGCGCCTCCTGCGAACCGAACCGGCCTCTTGGTATCAATGTAGCATATATGTCGATGGTCGATTGATTGTGCCACTACGGGAAACCCCCCGTTTGCCGAGTGCCAGGGGCACTCGGCAAAGGCAGTTATGCACTCGGCAAAGCCTTTGCCGAGTGTAACACTCGGCAACGGGGTTACGGCATAGCTCGTGTCGGCAAACAGGCCCTTTGCCGAGTGTCTTCTGTCGGGCACTCGGCAAAGGCTTTGCCGAGTGCAAAAGCCAGCACTCAGCAAAATAAAGCACTAACAGACGGCCGCGGACGGCGCGGCGCTGTCCGCGGCCGTTTGTTAGTGCTAACGGAGCCTTTGCCGAGTGTTGCACTCGGCAAAGACTCCATCCTTTGCCGAGTGTCGCACTCGGCAAAGGCTGGTTAGGGGCAGGCCCCTGGACAAGCCTTTGCCGAGTGTCACACTCGGCAACGACACCAGCCTTTGCCGAGTGTTGGACCCCGACACTCGGCAAAGGCTGGTTAGGGGGCAGGCCCTGGACAACCCTTTGCCGAGTGTAAGGGCTTTAACACTCGGCAAAGGTTGCATCTTTGCCGAGTGTTAAGGCCAACACACTCGGCAAAGCTTGAACACTCGGCAAAGGCTGTTTCAGAAATGACAGAAACAGCCTCTTTGCCGAGTGTTAAAGCCAATACACTCGGTAAAGCACCTCTTTGTCGAGTATAACACTCGGCAAAGCATCAATTTTTTTCCTGTTTTTATTTATTTTTTGCGTTAAAAGGACCCCTCAACAAAAATATCACAGGCAGTTTATAATAGGCATCACAGGCAATTCATATATATATATATATATATATATATATATATATATATATATATATATATATATATATATATAGCCACTAAACCATCAAACAACCATAAAAAAACACATATAAGTCACTAAACCATCCAACATCACAGAAATGTCACAAATTCAATATCCAAACATCCAACATCCATCATTCATATGTTTACAAAGTCCAACATCCATCACTCACGGAAGAGGGGGTCCAAACAACGATCTAACTGCCCGCGCCGCAAGGTCTTCGTTTTGAGGGCCGTCATTCGATGCGGCCGAGCCAGGAGCCTGCCCAAAAGAGATTAGTGTTGTGTGTTACAAGATTTTCGACAGAAATGAGTTGTGAAATGAAATCATAGGGTTCTCTAGTGACTCACGGGAGAAATAGGCACACGTGGTGGTGGAGGCGGTGGTGGCATCGGCGGCGGCGGACCTTCACCCACGCGCTGGCCAATGTTCTGCAGGTAGGCAAATACCTGCTCCTGCCACGCTCGGTTCGTCCGCTCGGCCTCCTCCTTCTGCCCGTCTTTCTCGGCCTCCGCCTCCCGTATCTGTTGCACCTCCAACTCCAGCTGCTTCCGTCTCTCCGTCTCTTCATCCAACCGGGCCTGAAATATTCAATCACATTGTTATAATACATTACAAACGTAAGCAAACTTCACGTACAAAGATAGAAACAGAAATAACCTGAAGTGCCTGCATCCCGAAGTGTGAACCGGGAGGAGGCTGGCGGATAGGCGCGAAAGAGCTCGTGCTCCTGGCTCGAATCTGGGAGAGCGTGGGGGTAGCGGCCGTGTCGATGGTGCTGTTGGCGATCAAGTACCGCTCGTGCTTCTTGCCTCCTCCCGCCCTCATGACCACTTCTCCATCAATGTCGTGGGCGGTCGGATCCCAGTCTGGCCCGTGGTCCTCCTTCGCGACCTCTTGATATGCTGTGAGGCGACTGTGGATGCTGGCGTTGCTGTATGCCGCGGGCCCGTCCTCCGGGTTGTACCGGACGTCGGAGGTCGCCTTGCCCTTGTGGGCCATAACAAATGCCTCGAGCTGTGAGCAAGGCGCACCGCCATGTGACGCCGACTGAAAAAACAAACAATATGAATTAGTAATTACACAGAATAGAGTGAGCGAATATAGAAATGACTCGGCGTACCCATTTGGCCCTTTACTCCTCGAGGCTAAGGCTGCCCTGATGGTGTGAGACACCGGGCATCAGCAAACGCCGCTCCCGGCAAAGGTCGTGCTGAGCGGCCCACTCGGCGCTGCACCACTTGTCGACTATCACCTCCCAGCACGTGGGATGCGGGGCGCACCACCACGGAATCGCCTACAAGACATCAAGTGTACGACATATAACAAGATCGAATTTAAAGTACTTAATCTTAGAATAAAACAATATCGATTTACATACCGCCATATACTGCTCCTTGGTCAACTTCATGTTTCTTGCCTCCGTTTTCTTCACAGAGATCTTGAGTGCCGCGAATTAATCAATTACGGCCTGCACGCGCGCCTCGTAGTGCAGGTCCTTGACAAGCTTCCAGCAGGCTGCATGTGCCACAACATCCGCCGAAGCCTCCTGTCCCGGGACGCATCTGTAAAAGTCCTGCACATATATACACGATGAATGTTGCATTATTTGTAGATTGTTCAATGAAAGTGCTGTGTTGAGTAGTGTAGTGCAACGAATACTTACCCACAGCTCTCCCTTTACCCGCTCGGCCTTGTTGTTGAAGATCCTGCGCTCCCGGTCCTCCTGATCGCCAGCGGCGACGTAGTGGTCAAAGGTGTAGGCCGGCTCCTCCCTGCCGCCAATGGTCACCAGACCCGGAAACAACTCCCTGCAAAGAAGACCCAGGATGCCGTTGACTTTGCGGGCGTGACCAGCGCCTGGGGTGACTATCACCCAATTCCTGCCCAAGTGATTAAGATAAATTGTTAGTCCATATTGTGATTTCCAACATATGAATATGAAACGAGAAGGTCTGTGTAACATCTAAAATTATTTACCTTGGAGGGCTGGGTGCGATCACGGGACGACGCTCCATAGGTATCGGGCGCTTCGGGAGTTGCGAGGGGCCTCGCTGCCAAAGGGCCAAGTTCTCAGAGGAGGTGGACCCCTCTACGTCCTCGACCTCGTCCCCGGGGACCTCGGCCCCGTGCTCCTCGGCCCCGTGCTCCTCGTCCTCGCGGTCCTCGTGCTCCGCGGCCCGAGTGTCCGCCGCTGAAGGAACAAAGTCCTCGTCGGACGAAGACGACGAAGGTACGGGGGTCCGCTCTCGCCTCTTGCCCTTGCCTCGCCCCCCGCCTTTGGCCTTCTTCTTTCGCCCCTTGCCCTTGGCACCAGACGACCCAGCTGCCTCGGACCCCCATCTTTGAACTTCTGGTACAACGACATGACGTTCCTCGTCGCACCGCCCCGACCCACCATATTGGTTCAATCACCTGCGATCAACAAAAACATACAATTATTAGATTTCACATATAAACATAAATTATTAGAAAAACATGTAATATATAAGAAATATGACCCGACATAAACTATTAGAAAGAGATGATGCAATATATAAACGTACTTTTATTAGAAATAATCATCCGGATCAGGATTATCTGGATCAACGGTCGCATCGTCACTATCGTACATTTCGAGATGTTGATGGTCGTCCTCCAAAGGCGGAGGAATGTCGTCGTCTTCATCATTGCCTAATTGTAATCGCTCTAGTAACTCTACCTCCTTAGCATTATGAACCACATCTCCAGTGTCCTCGTCAACAAACATTTCTGAGTCTAAATCCATTCCGACCGCTTGGGTTAAGTCTATCTCAAAAGACCTTTCTAGCCCATTTTCTTGGAAGAACTCTCCATCATAGGTGTTTGGATCTATGTTATAATCTTCATTGTTTGAGACTGGTAGTTTACCGCGTGGCGACACTTTGTATACAACGTCCCAACCCTCAAGCCTTTTGTCCTTTTTGCACGGGTATGACAAATAATACACCTGGGTGGCTTGTTGAGCCACTATATAGACATCATCTCCAGGTAAGACAGATGATTGTCGAATTTCGACTAGCCCAAGACTATGGGTCCGTCTCACCACTGAAGGATCAAACCAATGACGTTTGAAGATAACAGGAGAAAGAGGTTTGCTTCCACCAAAATTAAGCTCGTATATTTCTTCAAGTCTCCCATAGTAATGGGCCCCATCAGAGCCTGGAGTATAGACTCCGGTATTTGTAGTCCTTCGATTGGGCATCCTCTGCTCATGACTTGTTATGCGAAAACGATAACCATTCACGTCATATCCGGTAAATGACTTGACCTTATACGCACAACCATCGGCGATCTGTCTCAACTCGGCACTCATAGACCCATCGGATTGGCCCTGCGAGTTCGACCAAGATAGTTTGTTATATTAATGACACAACTTCAGTAACGTCGAATTTAGGACAAGACTGAAATTAAGTGTACCTTCCGTTTGAACCAAGAAATAAAATCTGGGTTTCCATGTTTAAGAAGGTCATCAACTTCGTGTGGGGTAGGAGCCCTCCTATTACGCCAGAATTGATCAAGAAATTCCCTGTATGAACGAGAAACAAGAGTGTTGGATGCAGAATAGTGGCTAGGTACTCGAAAACAAGATCGTTCTGAACTTACCGCATGTATGGCTCAACTTCGGATAAATTGGTGAGCACATAGAGCATGATAGCGCGCCACTCTGCATTTGTCAAATTTTTGTTGGTGCCTTCACTTGCACTTCCCAGTTGCCCTCGGAAAAGGCTGAGGTTCGATTCAACTTCGCCAACATTGTAACGAGGCGGTGGATTGTGCACGTTAGGGAGGTTGTCAGCATAATACTTCGTCGTGAAGTTTGACACCTCTTCGAGAATGTATGCCTCTGCAATAGATGCTTCAATCTTACATTTATTTTTGCATTTAGTTCGAAGAACCTTCTGACATCTTTCAATTGGATAGCACCTGCGGTTCTGCACAGGCCCTCCCATTCGTGCCTCATACGGAAGGTGCAGAATCATATGCTGCATCGGGTTGAAAAAGCCCGGTGGAAATATCTTCTCCAACTTGCATAGCAACACGGGAGCAAGCTTTTCCATTTCTGCAAGCATGGTCTTCGATACTTCCTTAGCACACAGCTGTTGGAAGAAATTGCTCAACTCCGCCAGCACTTGCCAGACATGCTCGGGGACATAGCCTCGAACCATCACCGGAAGAAACCGCTCAAGCCATATGTGGTAGTCATGACTCTTGAGCCCGTTGATTCGTAGAGTAGTTAAGTTCACTCCCCTCTTCAAATTTGCTGCATACCCATCAGGAAATTTCAATGTTTGGAACCAACTTAGCACTTCCCTCTTTTGGTCATTATCGAGAACGAAATCGGCCTTAGATTTTTTCCATGTTTTGCCGTCCCTGGGAGGTGGTATATTTAGCTTCGGTCTATTGCATAACCGCTGCTAATCCACTCTAGCCTTAGTATTGTCTTTGGTTTTATTAGGAATGTTCATGATTGTACCCAAAGTGCCTCGGCAAGATTCTTTTCAGTGTGCATCATATCAATATTATGTGGAAGCAGAAGGTCTGGCATGTACGGGAGCTTCCACAGGCCCAACTTATGAGTCCAGGCATGTTGCTTGCCATATCCCACAAAACGGCCATCCTCCCCGACCTCGAGAGCGTCTAACTCTGCACAAACATCAGCACCTGTCATCATCTGTGGTGCAGGGTCTAGAACCCTTACACCTTTCGTGAAGTTCTTGATATCTTGTCTGATTCGTGTTCAAGAGGGAGAAATTGACGATGTTTGTCGAAACATGAATATTTTCCACCCTTGGTCAACCAGATGAACTTCAGAGATGCCTTGCATATTGGACATGGGAACTTCCCGTGGACACACCAGCCGCAGAATATCCCATACGCCGGATGGTCATGCAGGAAGTACTGGTAGAAGACATGCATTTTAAAGTTTGTTTTTGTAGCTCGATCATATGTCCATACACCTTCCTCCCAAGCACGGTCCAAATCATCAACAAGAGGCTCCATATACACGCTCATATTTTTCCCCGGGTAATTACGAATAATTAACGACAAAAAGATGTTCTGCCGTTGAAATAGGACATCGGGGGGGGGGGGGGAGATTGAGTGGGATCACGAACATTGGCCAACAAGAGTATGGGGCAGCCGTCATTCCATACGGGTTGAACCCATCTGTTGCCAATGCAACACGCACATTCCGAGCCTCTCTAGCCTTGTCACGATGAATCCCATCAAAGTGCTTCCATGCTTCACCATCGGATGGATGTACGAGCTTATCAGGATTGTATCACACTCCACTTTTGTGCCATGTCATCTGTTTCGCGGAGTCCTCGGTCATGTAAAGCCGTTGGATCCTCGGTATAGGTGGAAGGTACCGTAGGATATTCACGAGTATTTTGCTTTGCTTCTTCTTACCATCAGCATCGACTATCTCCACGAATCTAGAAGCCTTGCACTTCGGACATTGCTTTGCGTCCGCAAATTCTTTCCTAAATAATACGGCATCTTGAGTGCATTTAGAAGTTTTTGTGCCGCGTACATGTTCTTTGGCAGAATGTGACCTTCCGGAAGGAGGCCGCCAAAAACTGTCAGGATGTGGTCAAAGGCGTCTCGACCCAAGCTAAACTGGGACTTGACGGCCAACAGACGTGCAACGACATCCAATTGAGAAACCTTAGTGTGCGAGTGAAGTGGTTGTTGTGCCGCTGACAACATGTCATAATAAGCCTTTGAAGTGGCCTCCGGCTCCTCCTCCCTAGGTCCATCATTGAAGTGTGCTTCTCCGTAGTCATGCAACATGTCCCCTACCCCTGCCTCATCATCAAACTCCTCGATGCGCTGCCTCACGGCCTCGTCTCTCACACGATCAACGGCTTCACCATGGCGTGTCCACCGAGTATAGTTCTCCGTAAATCCATTCCTGACGAGATGTTTACCCATGACAACTTCTGTTTGGCGTTTACGATTGTCGCAAACCGCGCATGGACAGAAAGTAGTTGGCAAAAGCTTGCTTCAAGAACGCCTGAGTCTTGGCAATCCATTCATCTGTACATTCACCTTTACTTGAGCGGCCAGTGTACATCCACTCACGGTCATCCATCCCTTTACATATCACTGAGCAATAAATTTCTTCCATACCAAATTTATAATAATAAATGCATCTACCGGATGCTAGCTTTATGTCTAATAGGTAAAGATAGGTCCTAATCCCACCCGAGGATGTGTAGACGGGTAGTTTCCATGCTCTACTCGTATCCAAGACGGAATTTCGGCAGCACCTCCCCGCTGTTCTCCAAATACACGTCCAATTATGGAGATTGTGTATTCGGAGAACAACAGGGAGATGATGCCGAAACTCAGCCTCGGTACGAGTAGAGCATGGAAACTACCCATCTACACATCCTCGAGCTGTCCAAAAACGTGGACAATTCGAAACAGATACAGTTAGACATATGCAAAGATTCACATATTCACAACCGTATCTCTTTCGAACGGGAGACGCCTAACTAGGTTACGTGACACATTTGTGCACAATCTTGGCCTGTTGTATTTAACTGTACGGTATGAATTCTTTGTCATGTCTTTGCGTATCCTACAGTAAATAAGATGTCATATCATCTTATTTACTGTAGGAAACGCAAGAACATGGCAAAAAAGCCACACGGTAAACATAAATACAAGAGACGAAGAAGGTACACAACTTAAATATGAATCTACGAATTAAATGCCGAGGGGGTATGGTTTTGCATGTGCTCACCTACGGGCTCGACGTCGGGCGAGTCGGTGACGCTCGTGTCGGTTCAGACGGCGGGGAACGGCTACGGGCTACAAGCCGAGGACGGGCTACAAGCTGAGGACGGTGCAAAGGGCCTCTCCCTGAAAAAAAAGAAACGTTGTCAAATTAAAAATTCGGCAGCACCTCCCCTGCACGGGGAGGTTTCTGAAACCCCATCCTGCAAAAAAACACGGCACAAAGGCCGACAACCACATACACAAGGATATCCACGGCACGAAGGCCAACAACCACATACACAAGGACAATGTAGAATCAAAATTGACATGCATTTGATATAAGCATCAACCCAACCTATCAATCAAATTTGGCATTTTGATTTGACATACATTTCATATTACCATCAACCTAATCTAGCAATCAAATTTTTGTCAAATAAAAAATTCGGCAGCACCTCCCCTACACGGGGAGGTTTCTGAAACCACACGTCCTGCAAAAAAACACGGCACGAAGGCCGACAACGACATATACAAAGATAACCATGGCACGAAGGCCGACATCTACATCCACATTGTTCAATATTTGGAATAATTCAAACATTAAATATTGTTGGTCACATGTTCACAATCCGCATTCACAATCACATACCACATACACATTCACAACTATAAATCATCCATTCCTATAACAATTTGCATTTATTTATGTTGGATTCAAGAAATTGAAAAGGTCTATATGGAAACAATCATCGATTTGCATTGGAGACAGATCAAGGAAGAGGAGCAGCGCACTCACCAATAGAAGATGAACGGGGCGGCGTCGGCATCGCTCGTCGGGGCCGGAGAGGCGTCGGAGGCCGGGGCAGGGCGGGCGGAGAGGCGCCGGCGGCCGGGGCGGCGTGCCTGCGCGACCGCCGGGGCAGGACGGGCGGAGGGGCGCCGACGGCCGGGGCAGAGAGGCGCCGGCGGTCGGCCCTGCGAGGAGGCCGACGGCGTCGGGGTGGAGAGGCGCCGGCGGTCGGGGCGGCCGGCCCTGCGAGGAGGCCGACGGCGTCGGGGTGGAGCGGCGCCGACGGTCGGGGCGGCCGGCCCTGCGAGGAGGCCGGCGGCGTCGGGGTGGAGCGGCGGCCGGGGCAGCAGTGGCGGTGCGGCACGGGTGGTGGGCGGCCGCGGGGCGGAGGGCAGGCGGGGCGTGGTGCGGCGGTGGCGGCGGCGTGCGTGTGTGCGGGCGGGCGGGGGTTGTGTAGGGTTGGGGCCGCGCGTGGGCGGTTAAGTCCCCCGGCGCACCCCCTGTTTGCCGAGTGTCTTGGATTTGACACTCGGCAAACAGATCCACCACGTGGCGGCACGCTGGCAGCTGACGTGGCCGTGCACGGCCGAAGAGGGGGGCCACGTGGCCGTGTTTGCCGAGTGCGTGGGCCACGGCACTCGGCAAACATGCCACGTCGGCCAATGACGTGGCCCGCGCGGCCGCGGTCCGGCCAGCCCACGTGGCCTCTTTGTCGAGTGCCGCCGAGCAGGCACTCGGCAAAGGTCCTCTTTGCCGAGTGTCCCCGACCTGACACTCGGCAAAGGTGCTGTTTGCCGAGTGTAGCACTCGGCAAACATTTCCCAGAACATTTGCACCATACCAAATTTTTCAAATTTGATCAAATACACATCAAAATATCTTGTCAAATACATTCGACAATGCACATTCTATGCTTCAATGAAATGTTTTCATTATTTCATGCCTATATAGCTCATAATTTCTTCATAACTTTCATTATTTCATGCGGAGAAGGGCATAGAAATAATTTAAAAATATCAAATGGGTCCGGAAAAATATGATAACTTCAAATGAAGCAATCTACGTCGTCTATTGCCTATAGAAAAAGTTATGAACTCAAACTCTAATTCAACTTCACTTCGTTTCGAAATCCAGCTGTCTCCTTCTCAACTCTCCGAAACTTCTATGGGGATATGCTCCGATTGGAAAGGGTCGTATATATAAACTTTTCGAAATCATCTCAACTTTTTCCCACAGGCTCCACATAAGATATAAAGAGCCTTTGACAAGTATCACTAGAAAAAAAATAAAGTTTGGACCCCAAAAACATAAGTTTAAAAACTAAGGTCCTGACTTTGCCGAGTGTTTACCAAGAAACACTCGGCAAAGGCTAGCTTCGCCGAGTGTCGAGTGGTGAACACTCGGCAAAGGCTAGCTTCACCGAGTGTTGCCTGGTAAACACTCGGCAAACCCACCAAGTTTTACAAAAATATTTTTAAATTTTTAAACTTTTATGTTTGAATTCCAAGTTTTTTAAGAATATTTTCAAATTTTCAAATTTTTTTGCCGAGTGTCTAAGTAGACACTCGGCAAAAGTCCAACCCCGGGCCTGGCTGGACATGTGCAGTGCACGTGCCACCTCTTTGCCGAGTGTCGCCTTGAGGACACTCGGCAAAGCTGTGACAATTCAAACGGCCGCCAACGGTCGTGGGCGCGCGCGGCACGTGCTGGACACGTGCCGCACCTTCGCCGAGTGTCTCTGACCTGACACTCGGCAAAAGCGCTCTTTGCCGAGTGTCTTTGACCCAACATTCGGCAAACCAGGGGCCTCCCAAACGGCTACGGACGGCCGCGGACGGCCGTTGGCGGGCGTGTCGCCTGACGAGCACGTGCGCCTTCTTTGCCGAGTGTCTCCGGCTTGACACTCAGCAAAGCTATGATTTGCCGAGTGTCGCTGGCCTGACACTCGGCAAAACACCTCTTTGCCGAGTGTCCCCTCTATGCCGAGTGCCCCTTGCCAAGGGCACTCGGCAAAGTCGGCAAAGGGCTGGACACTCGGCATATACCCGGTTTCCCGTAGTGTGCCTAGCATCAGCGTGTGGTGACACGGGCTCTCACTGTCTGCGCTGGATCTGGGAGAAAGGCAAAGCGACGGTGCGGAAGAGGAGCAGAGGGTATCTGACCGGCGGCGAGAACAATCCCAGTGTCCACTGTCCAGGCAAGTGCAAGTTTCTCGTTCCCCTCCAGTTTTCTTGCCTTTGTCTAGTCAAGTAGTGGCTGCGGAGTTTTGATTAACTGGGACTTTCGCTCTACCACGTAAAATGAGAAATTTGATCGTAATGGCCTCCAATCATTTCTGCCTTCTCCTGAAAAACTAACCTTGCCTTTGTCTGTTACATACAGGTGATGGGTGATAATCTATGGCCCAAAATCAAAACAGCAAGGTCTCGCCTTGGCAATTCAATCTTCAAAAGGAGTAGGGCAAAGCTTCAACTTTTAGATCTTCCGGAGGTACGTTGCCTAACCTCATTCCATACTGGTGTCTGGTGGAGATTTGGGGGTCTTGATGAGCACATCATTGATGCAGGACGTGGTGTGCACAATTCTTTCAGAATTGCCACTGAAGGATGTTGTAAGATCTAGTGTTCTGTGCAGCAAGTGGCGATCTGTCCAGAAGATAAACCCCAAACTTCGGTTTGATGGCATGACAATGTGCAGCAGCAACAGTAAATATGGGTCAGAACAATATACCCAGGAATTCATTAGGAATGTCAATGCTGTCCTTCAGCAACACAAAGCTTAATTCGTCGAACATTTTGAGGTCAGGTTTGGACTCAACAGGGAGCTGGCTATTCATCTTGATAACTGGGTTGGGTTTGTTGTGGCATTGCATGTAAAGAATCTAGTGTTTGATCTAGTGCCAGCCGAATTCCGTGGTCGTAAATGATCGGTATTTACTTCCTAGTGAACTTCTGGACACTCCAAGCACATCATGTCTACAGAATGTTCAACTTGGTTTCGTGTCTTTCAAATTACCATCCCAATTCAGCGGTTTCCCGAATCTAAGAAAGCTTGATCTGAAATTCATCGATGTCACAGCAAAGGATCTTGAAGATATGTTGTCAAGTTGCTCAAGTCTTGAGTGGTTGAGTGTTGTTAGGTGTCATCTGGATGATGAACTGAAGGTTGATCTCCCATTGCCCAACCTATTATACTTGCGCGTTGCACACTGCAGGGTAACCGGAATAAAATTCAATGCTATGAAGCTCAAAACTTTTGATTGCAGAGGGAGCCGATATTCAATTGACCTCAGCCAATCACTGGAACTGAAAGATGCACACCTTTATTTTTTTGACTTCATAACTCTCGAGTATACTCTCTTTACACTTCCTACAGTGCTTCCAAGTGTGGAATCTCTCTATCTGCGAGCTACTGCAATATTAAAGGTTTGATATCTTTTCCATTTCTCGTTATTTTAGTTTTCATGTTGCATTCGTGTTTTTAAACTTCAATTGTCAACCTTCCAGACGCCCATGTTGCTAAAAAACAGCTGTGAGTTTTCTAAGCTGAAGTATCTACAGCTGGAGTTATATATGGTACATGAAGATGCTGGCAACATTCTTTCGTTGGCCTCTATTCTAAAGGCAGCTCCTCTGCTTGAAAACTTCGAATTGCATGTAAGTATATGCTCCTTTTCCCCCAGCAATACTACTTGTGCTTCGTTTTAAAATTTAAATGTCTGCTGCAATTGTATTTTAAAGATGTTGTTTTCATGTATTTGTTTTTCTGATTACCACCTATTATGTTTTTCTTTTTCAACTTTTCACATGCTTTAATTAGCATCCAGCAGGACCAGAGTTCATGCATTTATCTCTGTCTCCAACTTTCATAACTCCTCAGATCTTTGTTCGTCATGCTTTGCCCTCATCAGACTTTGATCATGAGTTTATCTGAAAGAAATGGAAAACGTTATAGAACATTTTCCATCCCTTCCCCAAACTAAAACAATCCAAGGCCCTCAATTTTTGTATTTTTCCAATTCATTTAGCCGACATTCAATTCTCTCTTTTGGTCATATTGGATACAATTGAGGGAGTTCAAAATTAAAATCTCATGCTAATAATAATAGGGTGTACATGGAGCCAAAAGCAAATTGAAGGTGCCAATTGTCTTGCTGTATGCATCACCCTATTTATTTTATATCCATCCTGTCATGTATATGTGTTGACACGAAACCGCGCCAACAGAGTCGCCGATGCCTTGGAACGAAACCGGTCAGACCGCTTGATGAAACCGGTCAGACCGCTTTCCTTGAGATGAACCGGTCAGACCGTTTTTGAGACCGGTCAGACCGCTTTTGGTGTGGCGACGATAAAACCTAGAACCTCGAGCTCGGGAGGGACCCCGTCGGAGCTTGAGAGTCTAGGGTTGTTCTAGGATCGGCAGGCCACCTAGAACGCCCTCAAACGTCGTCGAGACGAGAGAAGAACAGAAGATATGGGGATTGGAAGAGCTAGGAGTTGGAGATAAAAGTAATGCAGAACATAAAAGTAAAGAAAACGATAAATAAGATAAAAAAGATAAATTTGATTGGATGTTGGATAGATATATCTCAATCGGCCATAACCCTTTATATTTATAGGGTGGGATGGTCTTCCCCGTTGAGTTGGTTTACAATACGGGATAAAACTCTTTGAAAGTCCTAAACCTACTCCATCACGACAGAAACCGGTCAGACCGCTTCTAGGAACCGATCAGACCGGTTTGGCTGTTGCCAGATCAGCTACAGTAAAACCGGTCTGACCGCTTCCTAGAATCGGTCTGACCTGTTGCCCTGATTTGATAGGCAACTGCCAATTTTGGTCGTCAACATATACCCCCCTGTTTTTTAGCAAAGCTTGCGTGCTAGAAAACAATCTTCTGGACCAAAATTATCTAAGGACGATGATGAATAATACATCGGCCATATATAAACTCTAAGGGCGATATATAAATTATCGGCCATACCTTGCTTTATCTCAAGTTGATGATGAAACAACTTGTTTTGGCTTCCATACTTGCTTGATTGTCGCTGATCTTGTTGGCACCACCTTTGCAAGTTGTTCCACTAATTTCTGTTTGCTCGTTGGCTGCTTCTGACATGGCTTCACACCTTTGGCTTTGTTTTGAAGCTTCTTTTGTTCCTGAGCAGCCCCTATCTTCTTATATTTGGCCAAGAGCTCTTCAAAGCTCGGCCTTGCTTTATTTCTGCGCTTTCCATGTAAACCGGTCAGACCGGTTTTGGAACCGGTTAGACCGGTTTGTGTGGAACCGGCATCTTCGTTCTTGTCTTGCCCCCCGAGTGTTTGAGTTTTCAACTTGAACCGAGGGGTCTTTTCTGATGACATCTTTGAACTTGTAGGTCTTTTTTCACCAATGATCACATTTTTCCCTTTAGCTTTTTCGGCTTGATGCGGCCGAATCAACACTTTCGGATTCACCAATTCAAGTGTGTGTATAGGAAAAGGGTTTTCATCAACCTGCATCATACCAATCATCAATCGTCCTTGATCTATGGCCGATTGTATTTGCCTACGGAAAACATTGCAATCATTGGTAGCATGAGAATAAATATTATGAAACTTGCAATAAGCTCGCCGTTTCAACTCATCATTCGGCGGTATAGTATGAGAAAATTTCAACTTTCCAGCCTTTGCAAGCTCATCAAAGGTCCTATCACACTTAGATACATCAAAGGTAAATTTTACTTCTTCGTGCCGATTTTTCTGAATCGGCTTGAGAGAAGCACAAGTGCTAGGATTATCTTTAGATGACCATACAAATTCAGCAGCATAAATCTCTTTACCCTCATCGTCTTGATGGTATGCACACCAAGACGATCGGGTTTAGGCTTAGAATCCTTACTTCGGCTTTCCTGAGCCAAAGCTCGTTGCATCACTTGATTAATGGTTAGAAACTCATAGCCTTCTAATCTTTCTTTGATATGAGATCTCAAACCATTAAGACATAATTCAGCAAGATCCTTTTCAGAAATAATCAAACTATAACATCGGTTTTTTGTATCTCTAAATCTTCTAATATATTCAGAAACAGGCTCATCGCTCTTTTGCCTAACCGATGTTAAATGGGAAAGTCTCAATTCATTATCACTATTGTAAAAGTGTTCATGAAATTTCTTCTCTAATTGAGACCATGTATGAATGGAATTAGGGGATAATGCTGAAAACCATGAGAAAGCAATACCAGATAATGACAAAGGGAACATTCGGATTTTTAAATCATCAAGATTACCATGAATACCCATTTGTGCATTAAATTGGCTAACATGCTCCCATGTAGTTCTACTATCCTCCCCAGTGAATTTAACAAATTCGGGTACCTTGAAATTGTGAGGATATGGTATAGCATCAAAACTCTCAGGATATGGTTTTCGACACACTAGAGTTTTGTCTTTAAGTTCTACACCGAAAGTTTCTTTAAACATAATGGCCAAATCCCTTTTATAATTTTCAAGCAATTGATCATGATAAGGATCATTTGGCCTTTGTACACTAGAAGTATTCGGTGTATGAAGTGGTACCTGGTTCGGCTGTACATACGGTACTTGTTGCGAATAAACATTGTTTGGCACTGTACCGTATGAATAACCTGAACTCTGGGGAGGTATAGGATAATATGTAGTTGCATATGGAGGAACAAAATTACCAGAAAATCCATTTGTTCGGCTGGGATCAGCCTGAACAGGATATATACTAGCAATTGGTTCAGGAGATGATTGATAAGCAACTACAGGACCAGAACCGGTATGACCGGTTTGAACCGGTCTACCAGAACCGGTCTGACCGCATTGTGTGGTTCTGGAATCGTTTGACCTTCAAAATAATTCATCGGCATGCCAAATTGAGGCGTGGGTGTTGCCGATGATCCAGGAGGCATTACATGATTTTGTGAAGTACTAGCAACATCAAACTTAAGAGCATTACTATCATTGACCAAAGGTTGCTTGCCTAACGAGCTATCAATCATTTTTTGGACAGTGGCAAACATCTGTTTTTGACCATTGACTAATAATTGATTAATTTGCTCCAAAGTAACAGGTGGTGCTGTAGTACTCACAGTGTCGTTTTCTTCATGACGTTCGTCTTCGCTTGAAACGAAGACGATCTCCTTGTCCTTGGAGATGCCGCCCTTCCGATTCTTGGAGAAGTGAGACAAAAACCACCGAGTGGCCACTTCATCCGCTGCTGCTTTGCGTCGGGCTTCCTTCTCCTCACGGTCCTTCATGAAGGCCTCATAAGCTTGACGATCCTCAGCCGATAATTCATCAACAATCGGCTTAACAATATTAGCAGAATCAACATCACTAGGTTTTGGTAGATTAACCATAGTAACAGATCCCTTTGCTTTCGTCCCCAGCGGAGTCGCCAAAATATGTTGACACGAAACCGCGCCAACAGAGTCGCCGATGCCTTGGAACGAAACCGGTCAGACCGCTTGATGAAACCGGTCAGACCGCTTTCCTTGAGATGAACCGGTCAGACCGCTTTTGAGACCGGTCAGACCGTTTTTGGTGTGGCGACGATAAAACCTAGAACCTCGAGCTCGGGAGGGACCCCGTCGGAGCTTGAGAGTCTAGGGTTGTTCTAGGATCGGCAGGCCACCTAGAACGCCTTCAAACGTCGTCGAGACGAGAGAAGAACAGAAGATATGGGGATTGGAAGAGCTAGGAGTTGGAGATAAAAGTAATGCAGAACATAAAAGTAAAGAAAACGATAAATAAGATAAAAAATATAAATTCGATTGGATGTTGGATAGATATATCTCAATCGGCCATAACCCTTTATATTTATAGGGTGGGATGGTCTTCCCCGTTGAGTTGGTTTACAATACGGGATAAAACTCTTTGAAAGTCCTAAACCTACTCCATCACGACAGAAACCGGTCAGACCGCTTCTAGGAACCGGTCAGACCGGTTTGGCTGTTGCCAGATCAGCTACAGTAAAACTGGTCTGACCGCTTCCTAGAACCGGTCTGACCGGTTGCCCTGATTTGATAGGCAACTGCCAATTTTGGTCGTCAACAATATGGAACTTGTTTGGGAAACTGAATTTGATTTTTTTTTTATGTAATGCTTAGGGGTGACATTTGGCAACCATTTCTGTTGTTTTGTTATTGTTTTTACTTTTGGCTAGCCATTATATTTCCTTCCCATTTTTACGAGTACATCAGTTATTGAACTATATGGGTTGGATCTCTACTCATCATGCATTCATGCTCCCCCCAACTATTGCAGATCAGTGTTTGCTCCTTTGCACATTTTGGCTGGGAGCCTCTCAGGAGCCTTCCACGATGTCCACATGATCATCTCAAGAATTTGTATATTACAGGATTTATAGCTTGCACAGGTCAACTTGAGTTTCTACTGAACATAGTGGAAAATGCACTCGTGCTGGAGATATTAACTCTGGATCCAGCTTTCAGATCTGATAAGGAAATTTTTGGGGGTTATAATGGATCAGCAACGGATGTCTTCTTCTCTCGGGTCCGTGAAATCGGTCTAAGATACCTTAGTGGAAGAATATTGCCAACTACAAAACTTTGTATTCTCTAGGACTCTAGTTTTGCAAGAAGTCGCATGTGCCTTGTATCTCCCTCTGTCACTCTGTGTTTAAGCGGCTCCCCTCCCTATTGCTACCACAAATATGCTGCGTACATCAAACTGTTGTAAATAGTACTATATTTTTTTTATTTTCACAAACTTGGAAAAGCAAGCGCATGCTGACAGTCTGGTGTACAATGAGCATAATAGCAAGGAATATTTCGTAACCTGAATTCGTCCTTTTGGACATTGGTCGTGCTTCATTTTATCGCTTTACATGTTCTCTTCTTTGCATTGTTAGATTAAATTACCATAGGTTCTTTACAGAAGCAAATGGTGTTCAAAACTTATTTACATGTAACGCTATGTGAAAACGCGGAGCGACGTCTCCACGGGGCTCGCCAAGTCACCAGCGTTGGGCAAGATGCCGTCGAGCAGCCGGAATGGCCGTGGTTGGTTGGTTCCGATGATGAGTGGCGGCGGCGCCTGCTGTCGGTTGGGTCCGACGACGGCGGGTCGAAGTAACGGGCCGAGCTATGTGGGTGGGCTAAATACTTGGTCCGATGGGCTCACTGGGCCAAATTTGTAATTTGAATCCTGGTTGCCAACTCGGCTCACTGTGGTCGAATCCTTTGATCTTCCCGAGCTCAATCTCACTCGCCGGCCAGCAAAAATGGCGAGGTAGGAATGCCGGTGGAAGGAGCGGGAGCATGGTAATTAGAGTTCGTGCGTTTTAGGGGTTCCGTAGGGCCATATTTTATATCACAGATGAGCGGAAACAGACTAAGTGCATATAGTGATCGTAAAAAAATGTTTAATTAGCAATAACATTATGCACTCCAAACCCCACATGTTAAGGCAACATTGCGAGGTGCCATCCATGGTGGGCACAGCAACAGGAACCCCCTTCGCCCTGGTCCCAGCGGATAGTGGCGTGACCTTGCCACTCACTGCCGACGATTTGCTGTGCCTGTGCGCCATGGCACGTCCAGTTCTCTCATCCCATCCCTGACCCACGCACTCCCAAACCCTGCCCTACCACGGCTGAGAATCCCCCAAGCCACGGCGGAGCTCTCGCTCTTCATCCGCGGGTTCACGAGGATGGCATTGCTCCTCGTCCTGGGGCGCTCGCGCCGGCTGCACCGCCCATCCTTTCCTTTCCTTGGCCCACGGCATCAATCAGTCACCACCACGCTCACGCTGCAACCCCATCCGGCCGGGCCGGGGCCCCTGCGCTCTGCAACTGCTACTGCTGCCTCGCCTCGCATCATTTCATTTCCTTTCATTTACGCCTGTCGCTGACACTCCACGGGCCGACGCGTCCGTCCACGAGCTCGGCGACATCCGCACACCGGGCACATGCCGGCCTCCAGGTGCCCGGGCCACGGAATGGCCAGTGGCGGACGTACTGAAGTCCGGGAAAAGATCCAAGAAAAATCCAGGCTAATCGGCTGCTTGCACACCAGTCAGTCACCAATCTTGATCCCAGAAACAAAAGGGTTACCGGATACAGAGGTCAGTAACAAACAGGGGCAGGTAGTTTCATGCAGATGAAGGTCGTCACCACCTCCCATGATTCCAACACGGCAAAAGTCACACAAAAGATCGTGCAGGAGTGAGAGAGATGAACAATGCAGCTTCCTAAGTTAGACCAAGGGAAAAAGGTGGTAAAAGAGAGGGAGAGTGGGAAGGAAGATCTAGAGGAACATGACTTTTTACAGTTAACACCACCCTACGGAGTCACTTGTCAATCTCCTGCATTACTAGTAACCAGCCCAGCACATCTCAACAAAATGTCAGTCAGCTTCTAACTCCACTACCTGCACCATCCTCCGCCACCGCGGCCGCCCCGCCCTCTTCCCCTACTCTGTGTTCTGAGAGATGGCCTCACCGAACTTGAGGAACAGCTCGGCGTCTGAGGTGCTGGTTGAGTTGGCGCAGGAGAGAGCGCCCGTGCCCCGCAGGCTGACGTACTCATTGATGTAGCTCGGGACGGACGATGGAGGCTGTGGCGGTTGGCCCAGCGACTGTTGGGCGGACGACTTCAGCGGCGGGTCAGGGTTCACCAGGCAGTCCAGGACGCGCACCACCTCGTGCATTGTCGGTCGGTCCGAGGGTTGCCGCTTGGTGCAGAGGAGCGCGAGCTGGAACACCTTCTTCACCTCCCCAAGGTCCTTGCAGGTATCCCCGATGTCAGGGTCCACCGTCTCCATGACCTCGTTGCTCGCCGTCTTCGATAGGATCTGCAGTCAAAGCATTTGTTGAGGACCTGATCAGAACTTAAAATACAGCATAGGTGGCATCTGCTAATCAGAAGCATTGCACAAGTTTCCTTGACTTTCCATCAATATATTATATAATTTTACTTCCTAAGCAGCAGTCAGATATTTTTAGGAATAGATTAATACTGTAACATCGATATGACTCCTAATTTTATCATCACTGCTGCGCATATGCATTGGCATTATGGGCGATGGGTCTGCCTATTTGAAACTGACATGACTACGAATGTCATATCAAGGCATGCAAAAGCTACTGGGCACATGAAAAACCACTGGTATCCTGTTACTTCATTTTTTACTTCCATCTATATTATTGATGACGGGGACACAAACGGCAGGCTTTAGGTGAGGGACACACAGCAACTTATAATGGAGCTTTCAGTAGGCATATCCAGTGGATCAGCTCACCAGTCCACAGCAAGACTACAGTGCAGATAGATCTACTCACATGCTAGGTTTCATGTTGCTGGGTTCCCTTGCAGGAACACAAGCCTAATGGTCATTGTTCAGCAATTATTGGGCACTACTTGAATCCAAAGCAATATCAGCTGAAGAAAACAACTATAGACTGAAAAATAGTTACCAAGTGATGGAGATTGCACTCGTTGTCCACTGGCTTCTTGCCAGTCAGCAGCTCCAGCAGAACAATGCCATAGCTGTAGACATCAGACTTTTCATTGAGGCGGGAAGTGCGCGCGTACTCCGGATCAATGTAGCCAATAGTGCCCATGACATAGGTCGACGTGTGAGTTTTTGAGACACACAAGCTCTTTGCAATGCCGAAGTCTGTAAGATGGGCCTCATAATCTTTGTCAAGGAGGATGTTCTTTGATTTTACATCCCGGTGAATTATTCGCGGACTGCAGTCGTGATGAAGGTAAGCAAGGCCTTGAGCCGCACCGAGCGCAATCCGGATGCGAGTCTCCCAGTCAAGTTTTTTCTTCTTAGATGAACTTTCTGAAATAAAAGAAGAGTTTTCTCATGACGCAATCCTAGTAATTCTGTCTATCCACAAGACCACAACCATGAACTGTCTTTGTCAAAACAATGAACTGTCTTGATAGCTATATGATGTTATGTGACAGATGAGCAAACAAAGACTATTGAAAGGAAAGAGACCAAGACTATTGAAAGAAACAAACCAGGACTGTTGAAATGAAAAGAAGCATAGAGGGCTCTAGGTACTGATTGCTTCACTAAACTGCTTTCATGATTCCTAGATCAAAAAAACAGTACTGGGTGAATGAGTTAGCTGACTGGACTTACCATGTAAAACATCCCAAAGGCTACCACTTTCCATATAATCATAGAAGAGAAGATTCCCAACAGGTGATAGCGAGTATCCTTGAAGGCTGACTAGATTCCGGTGTTTGATGCTACCAACAGTCTCAAGCTCAGTCTCAAATTCCTTCAGACTCTGTGGATAGTGGGCATACAACTTTTTTATTGCCACCGGTTTGCAGTTCTTCAGAACACATTTGTAAACTGTACTTGACGCCCCGTACCCAATGATGTATTTCTCACTCAAGTTTTCAGTCATCCTCATTATATCCTCATATGCATGAAGGGCCATGTTCATATGAAGGATCACCAGCTTGGGGGGTCCATTGTTCACTGCAACAGAATATATATCTATTACAAGGTATTAATACTGTTCTAGCATATCAACTGTGAGCAATCAGTTAGAACTCACAAAAGTAAAGTAGTGATCAAGAAGTTAAGAAAATAGTATATTGTTTGATAAAATTGTTAGTAGCTAAACATGATGATTGATGAGTAAGACATGGTATCAAATTTAAATTAATGGAAGAATCAAATTATTTAGTCAATGCATTACCTGGTTTGCTTACAGTGACATCTTTGAAAACAGGTGGACGGTGTGGCCTGCAAACAGCTACTAAGATCATCAGGAGGATAACAAGTCCGCCCACAGCGATGCCAAGTATCGCAGCCCTTGAGATTGGCACTGCATACAAAATCCAGGGGAAGAAAAGATGGAAAATTATTGTGTGAATAAAGTTTAATTCAAAGCAATTCATGAATGCAAAACTGTTCTCACCTTTCTCTTGGTGGCTGGAGGAACGACACGAAGAACCCATCCAATATCCACAGAGACCAGGATTACCTAAGAAGCTGAAATAAAACCAAAAACTAAAAATGTTTCCAAGTCCAAGCAAACAGATCGAATATTGACGGAAATGGTGGAGAACAATACCTGTCAGGTGAAAACCGTGAGAAGTTGTTGTCAGTAGGGACAACACCAGCCAAATTATTGTATGATACATTTCTGTGCACAAATGATAAGGATAACATTAGAAAAATAGATTTCTGTGCATCCTTAGAAGTTTTATGCTTATGAACTTACAAGATATTGAGGCTAAAGCAGTTCATAAGTGAAGAGACATCTCCAGTGATATTGTTATTTTCCAGTTTCCTACATGAATGAACAATAAATAGATGAATCAGAAGCTTTCCTTCCAAAATTAAACTTACAGACAAAAAAAAACTGTGACTTCAAAGGATAAAACTTACAACAACATCAGATTTTGCAACATTCCAAGCTCTTGAGGAATCAGGCCACCAAGGTGATTATAGGACAAATCACTAGAAACAACGATCAAATTATTCAAAATAGTAAGCAAGGAACTAATCTGTAAAAGGGTTCCGAACTAGAAAACGAGGCACTTACATCTCCATGACACTCCTCAAGTTACCAAACTCCGCAGGGATGAATCCGACCAGGCCATTCTTGCTCAAGTTACTAGAGAAACATGGTCAATGTCACTATGTCAGTACATGAACCTGACAACGCATCTGAAAAACAGTGGTTCAAAAACTTACAGTCTCAATAGATGCTCCAAGCTGCCAATGGCTGATGGAATTGGACCAGTCACCAAATTACAGGATAAGTCCCTGGTATGTATATCCTTGTTACATATATCATAGCATGGCATCAATACTCAAAAAGTGCAAGCTGATGAAATCTTACAATGTGTCCAAATTGTTGATCCTTGATAGCTCAATAGGGATAGGACCACTAAGAAAATTTGATGACAGATTCCTAAAGAAAAACAGTGGCCATCGACAGAAGTTAGTAATCAATGCCAAAGCAGAAGATATGAAACAAAATCCATTCAACTCATGTTTAGCACAGCTAAGGCTTAAAACATATTCGAACTTACAAATATGTCATGCTTTCAAGTTTCCGCAACGAACGAGGAATGGTCCCATTTAACTTGTTGCCATAAGCATTGCTGTAAAAGTAAATTAGCACATCAAATATGTATTTGTGGCAGTGAAAATGGGCTGCAAAACTTCAGGAATTGTTTGTTCTTACAAGCTATTGAGATTCAAGCATGAACTTAAATTGTCAGGGATTGGTCCTTCAAGGTGGTTATTTGCAAGGTTCCTGTAAAATCAGTAAAATCAGCTGTCTTCAAGCAATATAGTCTTCAGGAGAGGATAGAAGCACTACTCACATGACAAGTAATAAAGGATCAAGGTACTTACAAGTCAAATAAGCCTGTAAGCTTTCCAAGCTCTGGTGGGATGGACCCAGTAAGTTGATTATCGTTCAATTCTCTGAATTCATATAATTTGTCAACACATATAGGTCCATAAATAACCTGAATTTCCATATCCATAAAACCAAAAAAGAAGACTAAAACTTACAAGTAATGAAGTGTTGACATATTTCCTAGCTCAGGCGGTATTGACCCCGTTAGCCTATTGCCTTGCATGTACCTATAACCACAGCATGTATGGTGTTATTAACACAGAAATATGCTCACATCAAACTTTTCTTGGGGTGATTTGTATCAGTTTAAAATAAAGTAAAAACATCAATGAACCAGATTTAGGGGGATAAGAATTCTTACAGCTTCTCGGTGTATGTCAAGTTGCCAAGTATCGATGGTATAGGACCAGATAATTGGTTGTAACTAAGATCTCTGGAAAAGTAAGAGGTGGTAACAATTAGAAATTGTATTTCTTGCACCACTGACAAATGAGTAAGTGATGCCTCATTTTTTGATTACCCAATAATCTAATAACTACAGAATTCATCATTAAACTTACAGAACGGCAAGGGCCTGCATAAGACCAATTACTGAAGGAATCGGACCAGTGAACTTGTTCCCTTGCAAGGACCTAATACAGAACGTGTGCATTTTTGCAAGTAAGCTCATCAATATTAGGCATGTAGCTAGATTTTTTCAGTGAAAAAAGGAAAGAGGCATACAGTGTGGCCACTTGTAGGAAGCCAATGTTGAACGGGATTGATCCGGTAAACTGGTTGTAAGACAAATCCCTACCAGTAGAAAAGGTTAGGAAAATCATAATGGAAAGTTAAACAGCTTAGTTCAGAAGGGCAAGTATGCATATACGTACAAGACCTGAAAGCTTGTACAGTTCCCAATGGTGTCTGGTATCACCCCAGTCAAGCTATTGTTCTTCACGTCACTGATGATCAAATTGGCAAGCTTAAAATACAATTGACGAAACATAACAAACTTGCAATTAACTAGGCACCCAATGAACTTACAAGTACCAAAGGCCAGTCAGCTGGCACATATCAGGAGAGAGACTTCCTTCTAAATGATTGCCACGCAGTCCCCTACGTAATGAATTATATGACCAATTTAGCCACTAAAATTGAAGAAATTACTTGAGATTCTATAACACTTTATGCACAATTGGCCATTAATGCCATTTCACAAGACCATTCAAACCATAAAAACTTCATACAGCTGCCTCGCTTTTACTGAGTGGTCAGGCCCTTAATAATGTAGATACAGTACCAGTAGTGGTGGCAGTCAAGCACTAGTACACATTCTTTTAACAACCCAAACGAGGCTAAGGATGACTTACAGGTACTGAAGAACCTCATTCCAATAGATAAGTCTTGGGATCTCCCCAGTCAATTTGTTCTGAGCCAAGTCCCTGCAATGAGTAGCATTAGAACTTTGGAACCACCCTGTTTAACTATATACACATTATAAGATCACGAAGCATTATAGCATCTTACAGGATCTTCAAATTTGGGAGCTGCGACAGCGTTGATGGGATAGCGCCAATAAGCTGGTTGTTTTTTAATATCCTAGAAAATCGCAAACAACAGCACACTGTCAGTTTTGGCCATGACAATCAGCTGTCTTTGTATGATTGTATCCATTCAGCTAGAAAAGGCCTCACAAGTTCTCAAGTTGCTTCAACTTTGATATCGAAAACGGTATGTCCCCATCCAAGTTATTGAAAGACAGATCCCTAAAACCAAGAACGGAAGATTGAACAAATCATGAGCAAAATATGCATAAACCCGCAAGGCCACAACCTAAACATCAGAAGAACTCATATAGCTCACTTACAGTGTCCTAAGCAACGAACAATCACCAATCTCATCAGGGATCTGCCCGGACAGCCCATTTGACTTCAAATCGCTGGATGCACATAATAAAGCACACAAGTACCTCATGTCAGAAAACGGCAACCGAATCAACGGCTCAGCCATTAGGATAAACACGGAAAGGAATGATCCATACATGGAGACGAGGCTCTTGAGGCTGCCGACGGCTGGAGAGATCTCGCCCTCAAGGTTGAGTGCAGAGAGATTGCTGCATTGCATTGGCACCAACCCGCATCAGTGACCACACATCTCAACTGGTTGGAGAGGAGCGCAACTTTAATGGACACTGTTCTTACAGAGCAGCGACGGCGAAGGTGACGTTGTCGCACAGGACGCCGCGCCAGGAACAGTAGTCATCGCCGGCCCAATCGTACAGTGCGTTGCCGACGTTGCGGAAGGACTTCTTGATCTCCAGCAGCGTCGACCCTGGAAGATGTAGAACTAGCCGCCCATTAGCTTAGCACAAAGAACAGCGATACAAACGGTTACATATTGATAGAAATCTCTACAGAAGGTTCGGCAAAAGGAATATCAGCAGAAAGGGACATGGTTAACATGGTAGTAACAAGGATTCCTCTTGTTTTGAAGGCAAGAAAGCAAAATAAGTTGTGGAATATCAGATTTAAAAACCCAAAAACAATAGCATAATGGTGAAAGAAAGTCACCAGGATTCATCCACACAGGAAGCAGGATCATACTGAGCAGCAAAATCAAAGAAACGACTCACAAACACACAAAAAAACAAACTACAACCAACCAATGCTTGCGGCGCTGAAGAGCCAAAGAAAGAGGGAGGGTATGATGCTCAAACCATTCTTAATCTTCTGAAAGTCTGCTCCAACGAGCAGCAGAACAAGGCAGGAAACGGCGCATTTAAAAACAAAAACAGAACATGAAGGGGGCAAAACAAAAAATACATTTTGAAACATCGGTGAACAAGGTTGAGGGCTGAGGCTGCTACAAGCTTCCAAGCAAGGAAGAAGAGAAGAGAAGATGAGATGAGAATGGCACAAATCACAAGGATTAGTTAAGTGTTAGACTCCGCTTATGGCAATAAAAAAATGGGAATGGAGCACAAGCGAATCACCATGCCTCCAAAAGCGCGTACTTGCGGCGCTAATAAAATACCAATCCTAACAAACCCAACCCCCCTGAATCTTTGCTCCCCAGTACGCAACCAGAGGAAGCCCAAAGAAGAAAGAGAGAAATGGGGAGGGACAGAAAAGAGTAAGGAAAACAGATCACCAACCGTCGTCGGCGACGGCGACGGCGACGAGGAGGAGGGCGACGAGAGCACGGGAGGTGGCCGCGGCCGTCGTCCTCATGGCCACTGAGCTGCGCGCAGGCATCGGGGGAGTGACATTACAGGGAGAGGACAACGACGATGGAGCGCGAAGCGTGCTGCAGCGAGCCTGCCTGCCTTAATGGGGCGGAGCTCTCGGTTGGTTTCGTGGGTTCTCGCGCTCGGCTTTGCGCACTTGCGCCGCTGGCTCAGTGACAGCGAGTAGCTGTATGGCTGGGCAATAGAGTGGCAGGGGCTAAGCTAGAGGGGGAGTAGCTTCCTAGCAGGCTATAAGTTTGGAGTTTTTAGAGAGAGAAAGAGAGGAAGGAGTGTTTACTTACCTGAAAAGAGGTAAAAAGTAGGGTGAAAAAGTCACATCGGATAGTGTAGCGCATTGTAGCATTTTTCGTTTGTTTGTGGTAAACATTGCCCTACCATGACCTAACTAGGCTCAAGAAATTTGTCTCGTCGTGTACATCAAAACCATACAACTAGTTTTTTTATTTACCCACGTTTAATGCTTCATGCATAAAGAGAGAGATTTGATGTGATAGGTGAACGTGAATTTCAGAGAGAGAATTTTTCCCAGCGAACTAAGGCCTTGTTTAGTTCCAGAATTCCTACACCCAAATTTACTATGCAAAAAGAAGATTCCAATCACATCAAAATGTCATAGCATGCATGGAGTACTAAATATAGATAAAATCAAAAACTAATTGCACATTTTTGTTGTACTCTGCGAGACGAACGTTTTGAGTCTAATTAATTAATTTTTAGATAATTTTTCGCACATACAAACGAAATGCTACAGTACGCGGAACTGTGCGATGTGACCCGCACAGTCCCAATTCGGGTGGCCGAAATCTGCAACTAAACGCGGCCTAAACACCTCTCAGGTGTGATGACTGATGAGAGAGGGGAAGAGAGGACGACACTGAGAGGTCACATCAGTGTCGTACAGTGTGTTGGCCTAGAGCAGTAGAACTCGAGTCACAAATCGAGGGGCATGGTACAACTGACATGCGGGGCCTGCGAGTTTGGATTGGGTTATTGCTCGCCTGTGCGAGTTTGCATGAGCCCCCTGCAGGTGGGCCAGCACACTTCTGTGTTGGATCTGTGTTGATCTGCTAAATAGGCCGGCCTATGCTGGAGCTTTCAACCGGAGATCAGAAAAGCCCGCGGCTACAACAGCCAAAGAGAGGTGCGAGATGGCAAAATGCATGCCACATTTGATCGCGGAAACACAAACTTGGGGTGTGTTTAGTATTTTAAAAAAAAAGTTTGGTAAAAATGTCACACTGGACTGTAGCGCACTGCAGCACTTTTTGTTTGTTTGTGATAAACATTATCCTACCATGACCTAACTAGTCTCAAAAGATTCGTCTCGTCGTGTACATCAAAATCATGCAACTAGTTTTTTTATTTACCCACCTTTAGTACTACATGCACGAGAAGAGAGATTTGATGTGATAGATGAATAGTAAAGTTTGGAGATAGAATTTTTGAAAATTTAGTGATGTGATTGGGAACTAAACAGAGCTCAGATCTTAATGGTTCGTTCAATTTTGAGTTAAGTTTTTGCTCTTAAAGGCTACTGGTCTGTTATTTTGTTCCTAATGGACCAAAGAAATATGTATGATCATGGCCGGACACAGTGATCGCTATCAACCTCGGCTGCCGATTGTTAGTATTAAATTTTGACCAGAAGAAGGTGAGGCTTCATTCATACTTTTATAATATTATAGTAACATGTTGCATTTCCGCATGTGTGTTTAGTTTCAAAAAGAGGTAGGAAAAGTTTGGTGAAAATGTTACATCCGACACTGTAGCGCACTTTTTGTTTGTTGTGATAAACATTGTCCTACCATAACCTAACTAGGCTCAAAAGATCTGTCTCGTCGTGTACATCAAAACTATGTAATTAGTTTTTTTATTTATCCACGTTTAGTGTTTCATGCACGAGGAGAGAGATTTGATGTGATAGGTGAATAGTGAAGTTTAGAGAGAGAGTTTTGAGAAGTTTGGTGATTTGATGGGGAACTAAACACAGCCATAGGCCGTATCATCACTACAGTACAACTCCACATGTGGATAATTTATAGACATGAACTAAGGTTGTTTGCAATATACTCTCTCAATCCTTTTTATATATACATATATGCACGATGCTGCATTTGTTCAGAATTTGACAGTCAAAACGAAAAAAATAAGTACGATTGTTCGTACGAAAGCCTATCAGCGATTATCACCTCTACGAGCCCCAAGACCTAGATTTATGACAGCAAACCAAACCCTCAGTTCCCGATAAGGGCCCTGTTTAGTTTCCAATCGCATCACCAAACTTCATAAAATTCTCTCTCCAAACTTTACTATTCACCTATCACATCAAATCTCTCTCCTCATACATGGAGCATTAAATATAGGTAAATAAAAAAAACTAAGTATATGGTTTTGATGTACACGACGAGACGAATCTTTTGACCTAGTTAGATCATGGTAGGACAACGATTACTACAAACAAACGAAAAGTGCTACATTGCACTACAGTGTTCGATGTGACATTTTTACCAAACTTTCTCTTCCTCTTTTCGGAACTAAACACACCCAAGGACATCACTTGTGTCTAGGGCTGGACAAAATGCTCGAAGCTCGTTAGCTCGCTCGGATCGCAGCCGACTCAGCTCAGCTCGGCTCGGCTCGGTGCATATTTCTAACGAGCCGAGCAAGAGGTTTTGTTCGTTAGTATAACGAGCGAGTTCGAGCTGGCTCGCAAGCGGCTCGCGAGCCAAACGAGCTAGAAGACTTAATAGATTAATGAGTAAATTATTAATTAATAATGATATATGTATACTATATGCGTAGTTTTAGATAATGTTATGGTTATATTTTATTATTATATTACGATAGAGTAGATTTTAAAGGTATTAAGATCATATAACTACTATAAATTTTTATATTATATATATTATTATGATAATTTTAAATTTAACTCTAGCTCGTGAGCTTAATGAGCCGAGCTGAGTCAAGATTTTTGCTCGTTTCCTTAACGAGCCGAGCTGGCTCGTTTAGCTAACGAGCTCGAACGAGCCGAGCCAAAACGAGCCAAGCTGGCTCGATATCCACCCCTACTTGTGCCAATACATACAGGCAAAATATACATAATGCCATATACAATTTCCAGCGTCTTTGATGATACACTCTAAATCATTTACCTCTGAGTTGTTAAGGTCGACTCCAACCATCGGTTATTCATGGAGACCTACCTTAAATGAGTTGCAAGTATAAATAGAAAGGGCTAGCAATCAAAGATGGAAAGGAATTCAATAAGACCAAGCAAGCTATATAGGATTACAAGTCCATACGTCAACGGTGTAATTACCACTAAAAACTAACTACCTGAACCATGAGCACGAGTGCCTGCCACGACAACGACACTTCTTAGCCGAGCTCCGTGGAATGCAATGCAGCCATGCTACCGACATGTGGGGCCATATTTCGCCGTACCCACACGTCAGCTCTCCATGATTGGGCCAGCACAGAAACGTGATCACGTGACGTTTATCAGGCCTCTGCGGCAAATGTCAGGGCCTTGCTTTTCCCTCCTTTTTATCTCTCTAGCTTTTCCCCCCTTTTCCCTCATCCCCTTTGGATTTATCCATTCCTTCACCGTCCATTCGATCTCCTTTACCGTTTACCCTGCAAAAACACACACACCCTTCGGAAACTCTTCGAGCAAACCGGAGGCAGAGGTCACCGCAGGCGGATGCGGCAACAGTGGGCACTGTGATGGAGGCTGCAGCAGTGGCAGGCCGTAGCGGTGGCGCAGGAGGGTGGGTGGGGTGTGCGTGTTTGCTGGTGCACAGTGCCGGCGATCGAGCAGCGTCCACTGTGCGGTGGATCAACAGTGCGAGGCGGTGGCGCTCCGGCCGGGATGGCCGCGGCGCGCGCGGCACGTGACGGTGTCGCCCTCTGCTGGGAATGGGGGTCATGGAGATGGTAAGGCCGAAGGGGAAGGAAGCTCGCTTGCTCGCGCGCTGGGACAGGACATGACGAATTGGCCATGGCTGTCAGCGTGGCGTTCGTATCGTAGTCGCTGAATCGTGTGATTGGCCCGCAGCAGCGGATCGAGCAGCGTTCGAGTCGTAACTGTAACCATGAACGCGCGAGTAGGCAGGGTTTTTGGGATGGGAAATTGGGAAGAAGTATTGTTTCAAAAAAAAAATTGGGAAGAAGTTCAGTTCGATGATGCATGCTGCATGCAGCTCAGCAGCAGCTGCTCCGTCCCGGGTTCCCCGGTTCCGCCACGTACGGCTTCCGTTCGAGCTGACGCTGGTGTGGGGGCGGCATTGCCGGGAGGGGCGGCGGTGGCGCGAGCAGCACGACATGTCGTGAATCGTGATGGCGCCGGTGGCGAGGAGGACACCCGGACAACAATAAGCGTGGGTGCATGCACCAAGAACTTTAGGCCTCGTTGGATCCCAAAATCCACTCCCAAATTTATTACGTAAAAAGAAATTTTCTATCACATCAAAATGTCATAACATGTATGGAGTAAATGTAGATGAAATCAAAAACTAATTGCACAGTTTTGTTGTGCTCTGCGAGACGAACATTTCGAGCCTAATTAATCAATTTTTGGATAATTTTTCACAAATACAAACGAAATGCTACAGTGACGCAATGATTACGAAGTGACATCAAACTCCCAGATTCAACCTCCCAAATTCAACGTCTAAACACCCCCTTAGTTTCGACACTGCAAGTTCAGAGCTTTGTCTTCCACACGACGTCTCGGCTCCTTGGCAAAAAAAGGAAGGCCCTCAACCCTCGTTTCAACGAGTAATAAATACGATCAATGTGTTCGTCCGAATAAGAGGAAGGCCACCAGGATTAAGATTATACTAAGTGATAACCCGCGCGTTGCTGAGGGAATTTGTTAAACGAAATTTTAAAGTAAAATGTGAAAGTATAAACATCAAAGTGATTGCATTGCAACGTTCTTGTGTAAACATTATACATGGAAGTATGACTGATCATACGTGTAATTTCTACTCCTGTAATTTGTAATTGCTAATTACAAAAATGTGGTCATAGAAAATCGGTTGAAGAATAAATAGATGGTCTAGTGGATGATGACATGGCTTATAGTGGATAGTGATATGGTGCATAGTGGGTGATGACGTGAAATGGTTGCATGTTGAGAGAAATCCAACCATGACTTGTTAGTGGGTACCCATTATATAGGTTATATAGATAAGCATAAGAATAGCTAAAAACATAGCTAAAACATAAAGGATATCTCGGCCGTGTTTCTTTCCCCTCCGGCAATTTTTTGCCAAAAGAAATCTTACATGCATGGAGTACTAAATAAAATTTATTTGCAAAACCTTTTTAAGGATGAGTGCAACTTTGTGCGATGAATCTAACGAGCCTAATTAACCCATGTTTTGCTACAGTAATGCTACAATAACCATCCTCTAATCGTGCGGTCAAAGACCTCATTAGATAGGTCTCGCGAAATAGCCTAATATTATGAAGGTAGTTTTACAAACTGACTTTATTTAATACGCTTAATTATTGGTCAAAGGGGCTGGCAATATTTTGCCAAACCCAAAGAAACACGGCCGAACTTCTAAAGGCAGTAAGAGCTTAAATGTAAACAGAAACTAAATTTTAGTGCCTAGCAACTAAATTTTGCTAGAAAAGAGAGGATGTGGGTTAGTTAACATAAAGATCAAAAATTTGCCAGAAAATATCGGTGGCTAGTTTTTTTCCATTCCTCCTCATGAACATGGAAAGCGAGGGACTTTTTTGCAAAATGGCATAATGGACGGTGGGTTGATTCAAGGTTGAATGAGGTTTGTTTTTGCAAAGCATGCTATGGATGGTGGGTTGATTCAAGGCTAAGTGAGGGGAACTTTTTTGCAAAATGGTGTTATGGACGGTGGGTTGATTCAAGAAGCGAGGGTTAATTTTTCAAGATGATATGATAGACGGTGGATTGATTTAAGGCCAAGTAAGGGGTTGTTTTGCAAAATGATACAACAAATAGAATAAATGCTCTTTTAATGTTACTGGTAGAGATATTTATGTGAATGTCAATTTCTGCAAAGGCCTCATGTATGATTCGCGATGAAGGTGCTGGTAGACTATAAATTCAGAGTTTAGGATGGAATGGATGCATTGAGGTTAGAAGAGGGCTTTTAGAAGTTGTTCTAGAAGGTGTTGTTGCCCTACTGAAACCCTTGCGCCCCAAGTCCTCGACGCCAATCAATTGCGGAGCTCTCACTGGCATAAATGTCATTGGTTCCAAAGAACTGCACATCAACACATAAGCTTCCTACCGTGTAGGAGTACATGGGAAGCCTAGGGGTTGTACGGGTCAGGACTTATATTGCTGTCAAAACCTTGTTTCTAGGTGTTTTTGTAATGTTGTTTTTAATATAAATATATATCATGACTTTATAAAAAATAGCAAGAAGTGAGATTGAATGAATGGGTGCTAGCTGGATTATGTTGCCACCAGTGGAGGGAGAAAGCAAGATGGTTAAGGTAAGAGTGGCAAAATTGGGGGTGAGTGACGCCATTGTGAATAGCTAAAGGTTAAGGGACGCAATGGCAAATATGTGCACTGATTATGTAGATAGAGACATGATTTGTTAGAGAATGATACAGAAAGAAGACATTAATATGGATCCTCAAATGAAAATCTGCTCACATATGTAATGTATTAGATGGGAGAATATCCTTAGTAAATGTTCTATGAAATATTATTTATTTTTTGTAAACTAAGACTGTACGAGGTTCGAGGTAGTATCAAGAGAGGAGATTTTGGATGTATAAATTCCACTCATATGTATTTCCAACCACATCAGTCATTAGAGTTATTCATTTTCGTAGCAACCCCATAATTGATATTGCATCATTAAAGGTTAATATGACACCTAGGAGACATTTGGATGGAGATTGGGAAAAGGAACATAGGTGCCATTTGGATGGAGATTGGAAAAAGGAACCTAGGTGGCGTTTGGACGGATATTGGGAAAAGTAAATGGAAATGATTTGACCGGGTATAGGTATAGGTATAGGATATGTATAGATAATCTAAAGTGAAAACACTGAAGAATCTACTGTCCTATGTCTTGGATATTTAACAAAATGCTAGTGGCTTTGGCTGGGATGATGAGAGAAAAATGGTTGTTGGAGACAAAAGAAATATTCATTGGCTGGGCAAAGGTATAGTTGGTCATGCATACATGCATCGTACTTCACTTTGTTCTAAATTTCTTTTTGCTAACGGCAATCTTATATATACATATATGTAGAGTCGGCCTGGAGCAGCAGCTTTGTATGGCAAGTCTTTTGTGAATTTTCATAAGTTATTTGAGATCTATGCTAGTGAATTGGCAAAAAGAGCAAAAGCTAAAGGGCCTGGATATCAGTTTGAAATGCATGAAGAACTGTCCTCTGCAGATATGACTGAATCAACCCAACAAATTGACAGTGCAGCTGACTCTCATTCACAACAACCATGCCATGGTACCAATCAGTCAAGTGGAGTTAAATATTTATCTGGTCGTAAGAGGGTGCTTTTAGATTATGTTGTCTTTGCCTCAGAGTTTTCTAGTATTTCAAAAGCTCTCAATACTCTTGTAGAAGCTGAAACTACAAATGCAGCTGCTATGAATGCAATGCAGTCTGCATTTACCCAAGAACTTGAGGCTAAGAAGCGGACTGATGAAATGAAGGGAGCAATTATTTAGTGTGCTTAAACAATTAACCGGGTTTAGCTGTGATCAAATTGTGAGGGCTGCTCTACTGATTGGTCAGAATGAGAAACGGTTGGATCTGTTCTTTACCACGCCCGATGAACTGAAATATGAGTTTGTTCACCAAGTGCTAAAAAGGTCTAAGAAAAAAATCCAAGTATGTGTCGTATGTTGAGTTCTAGTACTATAGTATTAGTTTAGGATGATGACAAGATATTTGGTAGTTGTCAACCATGGTTGATGAAAACAATGAAGTTTGTTTTGCAAGCTCAGATGTATCTTTTGGTGTACTGTAAGTATGGCCATGATGCTCAGGTGCTTGGTGGTGGTCAGCCATGGTTGATCAAAACAATGAACTATATTTTACATGGTCAGATGTATATTTTGTTACCATGTGTTGTTAGAGAGAAATGCAAGTTTCAATCACTTTAAATCTTAGTGGAATTTGTGTTGCTAGTAATATTTGTATAGTAGTCCATATGCATAAAGTCCATTCTTTATGAAATGTGATTGCCCAGTTGTTTTTTTGAGCACATGTGAGCATGTTCATCAGAGCAATATAAATATAACAGTTGTGTGATGGACTTTTTGTTGTGATGTATATGGGTATTATGGTCACTTGAAATTGTGTTTCCATTCCCTATCCCAATGCTATGCCAAATATGGGAATGGGTTTGAAACAGATAACCATATCCCCATCCCTGCCCTTCTTATCCCATCTCATTTCCCTATCCCTTTCCCAACCCCTACCCAAACGCCACCTCTTTGTTTGGAATGAGATAGGTTAGGGATAGGAAATTTTAGCTCATGTGACCAAAATGCCCCTCCTAAAGAAAGAGATATCCAATGAGCAGCAACATAATAAAGGGTATATTAGTAATTTTACTCACTCACCACCCATATCCCTGTCACAAGCCACCTTCTATGATGGTCTCTATATCCTTAACCCAAATCATTGTTTTTTCCCTAACCCCATACCCAAACAATGGAAAACTCTCGTCCCATCTTATATTTCCCTATCCCACATCTCATATCCCAATATCCAAACATCACCTATATTATTGGCAACACTCACTCAACGCTAAGAATATATCTCGTTGTAGAATTTTTACTGGTCAAACTTTTTTAGTCGAGCATAAAATAAATATAACTGAACAAAATGTATAGATAGGACTACATAGTGTAAAGTATACATATTCTATTTGTCATAAAAATATTTATAAACATTTATTTAATTTTCTTTGAAATACAATATTATATTCACATAGGAATCATCCGTTCATAGACCACATCAAGATTCATTGTATTTTGAACCGGACGAGTTTTAAGACGCCACTTCTCCTAGTTGTATCATCCTCTCGAACATACTCCCTACATATATGATATAGATGTCGTTTTAGACAACGACACAGTCTCCAAAACGTAACTTTGACTTCTTATTTAAAAAAATACTAAAAAATATATTTATAATTTTATAAAAATATTTTTAATACCAACCTATTCGTATGATCTTCACATTTTAATACTCAACGAATTAAAAGCTATTTATAATTTATATTCTCAAAATTTAACTAACATCTTATTCAAAATGACATCCGGTGGAAAAGTACCTCCACGCTGCGGCCCAAGCTGCGACCACCTTGGGAAGCTCTGCCTGCCAGGATACGAGGCGGCCTCCGACTAATCGGGGGACACCACCGACTCGAGCATATTGCGGCCCCCAACCACTCGGGGGACGCTGCCTACCAGCATACGTGGTAGTCCCCCGACCGCGCGGGAGGGCCCAACTCACTCCGGCGCATGGCAGACTCGTAACCACTTATGTGGCCGGTCAAACCACGTAGTCCATCCTTATCCTAAGTCAAGAACCCCACGCTACCTATCTAGATTTGCAGTTGTACCCACATGTCGGCCCAAGCACATCGAGGTGATGGGTAACATCTGGCTTACCGCATCAGGTGTAGGGTCGAGATGGCGGACTAGAGGGGGGTGAATAGTCCTTTCTAAAAATTATCGCGCCGGCTAACCGAATCAACAGCGGAATTAAAACTATCGGTCTATCCAAGACTACACCCCTCTATCTATGTTCACTAGCACCTTATAAAAGATCCCAAATAAGCAAGAAGGTGCCAAGCTAGCATGAGCTCACCTAATCAATTCTAGGAGCAAGGTCACACAAACCTATGCCACTAGTACTTCGCACACCGGGGAGCTCCTACACAACTAGTAAGCAAAAGCACAAAGCTCCTAAGCTCACTAGAAATGCTCAATGGATAAGACTACACAAGTTCAATCCAAAGGCTCAAATTACTTAGCTACACAAACTAAGCAAGGATACTAGTTAAGCTACACAAGCTAATTAGTCACAAGATCACTACTTCTAGCTACACAAGCAAGAAGACAACTAGCAAGCTACACATGCCAACTAATTGTAAGAGCAACCACACAAGCACGAGATATATAAGATGTAAATACAATGCTTGTGATCAAGAAGTGCAAACCACCGAGAAGAGTAGACAAGTTGACACGGTGATTTTTATCCCGAGGTTCACTTGTTTGCCACCAAGCTAGTCCTCGTTGTGTCGACCAACACCTCGATGGTTCTTGGGCAAAGCTCGCAAGCCGCTGGCCACTCCCGGGCACACCAAGACACCACTCGCAAGAGAGGTAACTCAATGACACGCTCCACTAGAGTTGCTCTTCGCGATCCCCGCGGGGTGAGCACAATCCCCCTCACAAATCCTTTTCCGGAGCACCGCACAATCTCCTTGTGTGCTTCAACGGAGCCTCAATCCACCAAGCCGTCTAGGAGGTGGCAACCTCCAAGAGTAACAAGCAAACCGACTTGCAACACGAACACCTAGTGCCACTCGATGCAATCTCTCAAAGCAATGCACTAGATTCGCACTCACTCGCAATGGATTCGCAATCTCGCATGAACAAGTGAGTTAGTGGACTCCTAAGGCAAGCACAACCATGGGAAACACATTCCCAAGGTGCTCAACCTCCCCCAAGGCCCGGGCACCCTTCTATTTATAGAGGGGAGGGGAAAACTAGCCGTTACACACTTTTCCTGAGCTCTAACGGCTACCTCGGACCGTCCGCGGTGCATTTCCGGACCGTCAGCCATTCAAAAAACTAGCCGTTGAGATCCAAACGGTCAAAAACTCGTCATCCGCGGACCGTCCGCAGTCACCCGCGGACCGTCCGAACCCCTAGATCTCGAACCCCCGAACCTTCTGGTAAAACCGGGCGATTTTACGGACTGTTTCGCGGACCGTCCGCAGTATCCGCGGACCGTCCGCCACTCTATTTTCAGCACAGCCAACACTCGGTAAAACGCCCATAACTTTTAGCTCCGATGTCCAAATTAGGTGATCTTGGACTCTATGGAAAGCTCATTCAGAGGGCTATCCAACCCAACTGAATACTTGACCCAAAACACTTTGGATCAAAGCAGAAAAGCAAACCGAGATCACACCAAGCCATAAGTACCAACATCCGAACTTCAACCCCTTTGCAATGTGCCAACTCCATAAGTGTTCCACCTTATGTGTGAGTGAGTTAGCATTTTCACAAACATTTCTCAAAGGGTTTTTCACTCCCTTCACCACGCCACTCGATCTTAGCAACATCACAACGCTCAAGAGATCGACAGAGTGGATCCTCTCATAGTGCACAAACCATGGACTGTCCGATCCAAGCCACAGACAGTCCGAGGGACGATCGGACACGTCCGAACGGAATTTCCCATGAAATCTATTTTCTTTTTCAACTCAAAAGCCACGGACTGTCCGAGCCATGACCACGGACAGTCCGACCCACTTAGTCAGACAGAGTTCCTCAAAATATTCAACAACGCCCTTTCACAAAGTTAGTCGCCACTCTATCCTAGCAACATCGCAATGTTAGATCGCTCAAGTGGAACTAGATGACCGATATGTAAACAAGTTTGCCCCTCTTGATAGTACGGCCATCTATCCTAAATCCGGTCATAAACTTCTCTACTCACCTATGACCGGTTAAATGAAATGTCTATTAGTTATACCTTTGCCTTGCGCATTCCATTCCATCTTCTCCATTGTTGATGCAACACATGCACCAACATCATCACAAATGATATGATCCACTTCATATCATTATGCGACTCATTGGTTCATTGATCTTGACTCCACTTGCTCTTCACCGTTGCAACGGTCCATCGGCGCCAAGTCATTGCTCAAGCATCCCTGTCACACCCGGCCCAGTTTGTATGGCCCGGTAGTGGCCCATTAGTGCGAGATGCACATGTTTAGTGCCACATTGCTAGTTGAGCAAGGGTGAAGGCAACTTATAAGCCTTTGTCTTCCAGCCATAGCACCTTCGGGTTAACCCTTTTACACGAAGCGAGGACGAAAGTGTAAGCAGGGTGCTATGTGTACGCGTGCACGCCCCTAGGAAGGGCTGTGCGGTGCGGCTTTGGAGGGCGGGGTGTTACAATCCCGCCACGCGGTCCAGCACTTAGCCTCTAACTTGCTCTTCACACTTACAACCGGTCCATCAAACCAAGTCTTGTCTTGATCTTCTCCACTTAGTCACATGACTCCATGTCATGTCCCATATGCAATGAGCTCCTTCATCACATAATCACCCGTGGACTAATCACCTGTGTATTTCACTTAAACACATATTAGTCCACCTAAGTTGTCACTCAATTACCAAAACCAAACAAGGACTTTCATCAGGGCAGGGGCACAGTCCGAAGGAGACAGCAGCAGTGGGACCCACCTACACCAGCCACAGGGGTCAGGCGAGAAGCCAGACAGTGCTTTATCGGGCAAAGACCGTACTCCCCCAACAACTTCTCTACAACTGAGTTCACCACACGGCCAACCACTCTCCCAAACATTGGGCACTGTGGCAAGTGTGGTGACTTAGACGTTGGCGCAGGTGGCACTGTGTAGCACAGCACAACCCTGTGCGGCACAGTTTGACCCTGTGCCAACCACTCCGTCAGGACTCGGCATGTCAAGAAGTGTACAACAACTAGGCGAGGGCCTCCGACAGGGCGAAACAAGGTCAAGGGACAGCGACGCGAGCAGACAAGACCTAGGGTCGATGAGGCCTCTTCCGACCTCTTCCTTAACCGACCCCCGGACGTATATAAGGGGGAAGGGGCCCCTAGGAAGGACACGTTACGGCACATCACATCACACATCTTGCAAACACTTTTCATACCACAACTCACCCGCTCACTTCTTTTTATCCGCTTACGAGTACCCTCGTTGTAAGCTTGAGCCACCCCAGCAAGGAACACGACTCTCTCGCACTGAACGTAGAATCATTGCCCAAACCAGCATAATTCCCCTGAGCTTACCATCCAAAACCGTGAGGTAGCGCGGCGTAAATTAACTGTTGGTGTTCAAAACACCGACAATAACAATCATTAGTTGAAGTTCTACCTGTTCATAGACCACGTCAAGATTACCACGTTGTATTTTGAACCGGGCGAGTTACGCTGCTTCTCCGGGTTGTATCATCCTCTCGAACATACCTCCACACCGCAGCACAAGCTGCCTTCTCCGATCCGGTCAGTTTCACACAACTCGCACATGCCCAGCATTTATGCGACGGCTGCTGCCTCTGGTTTAGCATCTTCATGCAGCGAACTGCGAATGGGAGTTGGCAACTAATCACAAACAGTGGCGGAGGACAAAGCAAAATTGAGGTATGGCGCTGGTGCACCGAGGGAATGATAAGCTCCAAGATATAGTATTTAGGGGCTGTTTGGGAGAGCTCCGCTCCATGTTTTGCGACTCTGCTTCTAAATTTTTTATCCAAACACATACAACTCTAACTTTTACAACTCCAGCAAAAAATTGGAGTTAGGGGCTAACTCCAGGGATTTTGTGGAGCTCCTCAAGGGGTGCTCCAGAAACAGTTGTTTTGAACCTTCTCTTGGAGTTGGGGTAAAATTACCCACCAATGCCATCAATTACATATACCGGTTCAAAAAAAAATAGAGACACTTCTGTTTCTGTCTATTCCCCGGCCTCCCCATCGTGCTGTAGCGCGCTAGCGCGCCGCCGCGGTCGTGCTTCCATGGCCGGCGAGATGGAGGAGCAAGAAGCCCACAACCCTGCGAATCAGTCCGTAATGGAGAGAAGACATGAATCCCTTTCGGCGTCTGCGCATACGCAGTGCACAGAGTTCGTCGCCCATCGATGGGCCTGGCGCCAGGCGCGGCGTGGCCGTGGCCTGCCTGGGGTGGCCGTGTTCGTGGCAGGAGATGCATGGCCACGGCCTTAATGCTGACGCTGACGGAGGCGTCGGACGTGGAAGGAAACGTCCAGGAGGAGGACATATGTGTTCATCACTTCATCGTCTATGGCTACAAACTTAGAATTTATAGAAATTGTGAATATAGTTCCATACAATTTTTTATTAGAATTCATGATCTTGCGAACATATGTATTTCACCTGTGAATATAGTACCATAAATTTGCTTGTAACTATAGTGGCACACATATGCATTCCAATTGCTCGCGAGTACAGTACTGTAGCAACGCATGGTACTGTAGATCATACTGTAGCTACACAGAAAAAAAAAGAAAACCAGACACCAAAACCTCAGGGGTAAGAAAGACTATCTCCACCAATTCTTACAATTTCTAGAGCTGGAGTCGTGCGTGTAGCCAAACACGTTCAACAACTCCGTGTTTTTCTGGAGTTGGTATAGTGGAGCTGGAAAAGACGGAGTTTTTGGAGCTGGAGTTGTTTTTCTTGGAGCGGAGCTCTCCCAAACAAGCCCTTAATTAGTGAATACGAGGCTTAAACGCTTCAAAAATACTTCAGTCCAAAATTGAGGATGTACCCCTAGCAAAAGAGATATGGCATTGGCCATACCTAGCCCTACCCACAAACATTCCCATCGCCCGGGCGGTTGAAGAGGAGCTGTTAACACTCAAATTGGGCCCAAGGCCAAACCGGTCTGACCGGTTTGCCAAACCGGTCAGACCGGTTTCGTTCTGTAATTCGAGTAGGATTAGGATTCCGAGTTTTAGTCCCATATTGTAACCTATTCGAAAGGGGTAAGACTTCCCCGGCCTATAAATATAAAGGCTAGACGGCCGATTGAGATATTCCCAATCGAATCAAACACTTTTATCTTTTATTTTGTGTATCTCTCAAACCCTAATCTTTTCCAACCCCCATATTCTGTTCTTTGCTCGTCTCCACGGCGTTCAAAGGCGTTCTAGGTGGCCTGCCGACCTTAGAACAACCCTAGATCAGCTTGAGCTCCGACGGGGTCCCTCCCGAGCTTGAGTTTCTAGGTCTTCACGACTTCCCGACGAAAAGCGGTCAGACCGACTCATCAAAGCGGTCAGACCGGTCTCGAGGCTTCAAAGCGGTCAGACCGGTTCTGTTAACCGGTCAGACCGGTTTTCCTGAGGGGAGCCGGGTGTTGGCCGTTGTGACGGCCGTGCTGCGCATTTGATCGATCTTCGAGTGTGTTGGCGCGTTTTCGTGTCAACATACTTTTTGGCGACTCCGCTGGGGACGATTAATCTGGTGCTACAACCGATTACATCTACTCTAATCATGTCTGGATCGACGTGCGACCTCGACAAGGACAACATCATCGCCGCGACGATGGAAGAGCTCACGGACGAGGAGCGGAAGCGGTACCTGATCGCTGAGGAGCACTTCAGGACGCAATTCCTGAAGGGTTTCAAGAAAGATCGCGGTGGCCTTGTCAAGAGGGTGGAGGAATTCGTCATGCCGGCTTTCAAACTGGCAAACGACCAAGTTGAAGAACTTCCTAAGGTAACTGGCGAATCCTCTGATTTGTTGCAGCAAATTACTCGCATGATGGATGATAAATTACTTGCTGCACAAACAGTTACTAGTGAGTTGATTGCTAATATGTCGGGTAATTCTGATAAGGGTAAAAATAATATAGAATTTAATGAATTGCCTAACTCAACTCCTAGCTCATCAGGCATGCCAGAGCATGTTTTAGATCCTAATTTGGGCATGCCGTTGAATTTTTATGCGGGTCAAACACCTTACCCTGGTTCGGTCCCCGAACCGGTCAGACCGGTTTGTATAACCGGTCAGACCGGTTTGCCGCCCAATGGCAGTCAGGCCGGTTCCATGAGTTCGGGGGCAACTAGTGCGATGGTTTTATCAAATACTACTAGTTCTGGTCCTGTTTTTACTGTTCCACGCACTACGGTTCCAGGAGGTATACCCCACGGATCTGGCTCGTTTCACGCACCGATTCCGAATACTTCCTATAACACAACGTATGGTGTTCCCCGCATTCCACAAAACAGAGGTGACGGGAATTACCAAGCCGAGCTAGCTAAGTTCAAAGAAGACATAGCAAATACACTTAGAACAAGGCTCGGGCTTGAATTGGGTAGTTCACGTTTATATCAAAAACCGTATTTGCCTGAATTTGATTTGGTTCCTTATCCTAATGGTTGGCGTGTTCCTGATTTTATTAAGTTCAGTGGTGAAGATAATAGAACTCCTTGGGAACACATTAGTCAATATGTTTTGCAATTAGGAGAGGCATCTTTTTATGAGGCATTGCGTATACGGTTGTTCTCATTGTCTTTAACTGGGACTGCTTTTTCATGGTTTTCTTCGCTTGCTCCTAATTCTATTCAAAATTGGACTCAATTGGAGCGTAAATTCCATGATCATTTCTTTAGCGGAGAAAACGAAGCAAAATTATCTGATTTAACATCGGTTAAGCAAAGCCGAGAGGAATCGGTTCTTGATTATTTTAAGAGATTTAAAGATATTAAGAACCGATGCTTTAACATAACTGTTTCTGAAAAAGATTTAGCAGATTTGGCTTTTGTAGGCTTACGGTCTCATTACAAGGAAAAATTGGAAGGTTCTGATTTTCTCACTATTAATCACTTGCAAATGAAGGCCATGAGTCTAGAATTGAAATTTAAAAATGCAAAAGAATCTGCTAAACCCCATCGTTCGAATGTGCATATTATTGATAATGATTCTGATAGTTCGGACGATGATAAAGAAATTTATGCCGCTGAATTTGTTTGGTCATCAAAAAGTAAACCTGGTTCTTGTCCTTCATTAAAGCCGATCCAGAAAAATCGGCAAGAAGAAAAATTTACTTTTGATGTAGCCAAGTGTGATCGTGTTTTTGATGAATTGCTTAAGAATGGCTTTGTTAAACTTTCTCATGCAATTCCACCAGCCGATCAATTGAAAAATCGTGCATATTGTAAATGGCATAATTCTTTTTCTCACGCAACAAATGATTGCAATGTTTTTCGACGACAGGTACAATCGGCCCTAAATGAAGGTCGATTAGTGCTCGCTGAAATGCAAGTTGACAAGGCTCCTTTCCCTGTTCATACCTTGGATGTGAACACCAAGATGCTGATTCGGCCGGAACAAGCCGATGGAGCTAAAGGGAAGAACGTGGTGATTGGAGATCCGAGGCCGGAGATAGTTAATGACAAAGTTCCGGCCAGAACAGTGATGATTGGGAGGACTCTTGATGGAAAAGAGTCTCTGAAAATTACAATTAACACATCAAGACCCGGGGGGCAAGGAAGTTCTTTGGAAGGGAATCGGTCTGCTAACCAGGCGAAACCGGTCAGACCGGTTTCTCAAACCGGTCAGACCGGTTTGTCTCCAGACCGTCCAAGAACTTTCAAGCCTAAGCGCCCGGAAGTGGGTACTTGGAAATTCAATGAGCCAAAGATTCAAGGGAGGGTTCTGAAGCAAGGACCTACTTTTTCGCAGCTCATGAACAAGTACACAAAGGCCGTTCAAGTTGATCGGCCGACAAAAAAGAGACAGAGGTCACCACAGCGATGGAACAGTCCTACAGATTATAAACGTCGTGGTGGTGCTATTGGAAATTCGGTGCATAACCGATTAGGCTCGTACGAACCAGGTCGCTTCACCGCTTTTCAAAGCGGTCAGACCGGTTTTGTGAACCGGTCAGACCGGTTTCGGTCTGAGCCACACATTCATGTTCCTCCTAAGCAAGAATACCGTATCAAGGAGAAAAAGGAGGATATGCAAGCCCAAGCCAGTAAATTTATAAAAATTGGCGAGATTCCAGTGGCTATACAAGACTTGGGTACAAAGCCGATGGTCATTGGAGATTCGGCTCCTGTTCCAGTCAAAAGACCAATCATGGTTAATGATCATGGGGCTAGCAGTAGCGAAGGCGTAAAGAAGATCTTCCAGCCAAGATGGTGTCCTTCCGGCTTGACTCACACGCAAAAGCGGAAGCTACAGCGCCTACGGAACAAAGAGAAGAGGGAACAGGAAGCCGAGAAGTTGAGGGATGAACATTTCAACAAGTATAGACCCATGATTCCTCAGACCAAGACCTGGCGAGTTGTGCAGCCAGCAGCACAACCGGTCAGACCGGTTTCAGAGACCAGTCAGACCGGTTCTGATCAGCCCACCGCTGCAGAAGCGGTCAGACCGGTTTCTGGAACCGGTCAGACCGGTTTGTCGACAGAGGCAGGGGCCAGAACTACTTCAACCATCAATGCTACTCCACCAATTTCTCCAGTGGTTGAAGATGAAGAATTAGTTGATTTTGAGCCTTCTCCAGAACGTGACAACATGGAAATTAATGTTGTCTATTTATCTTCTGATTATTATGTCGTGCCAGAGGAGGAAATTTCTCATCTTCAATTTGGGCCTCGAGATGCTGTGTTTCAGAAACCTAGTGAATCAGAAAATCATCTCAAAGCTTTGTATATGAGAGGGCACATCAACGGGAAGCCAATTTCTCGTATGTTGGTTGATGGTGGAGCTATTGTGAATCTCATGCCATATTCTCTCTATAAGAAGATTGGCGGGAAAGACGAAGAATTGATCAAGACGAACATGACGGTCAGTGGAGTTGGTGGAGGTGATCCCATTGGTGCCAAGGGGGTGACTTCTATGGAGTTGACCGTCGGGAGCAAGACTATTGCTACGGCTTTCTTCGTCTCCGAGGTGCAAGGTAACTTCAGTTTAATCCTTGGTCGAGATTGGATTCATGCAAATAAATGTATTCCATCTACCTTGCATCAATATCTTATTCAGTGGATCGGCGATGAAGTTGAAGTTGTCCATGGTGACAATTCTTCCTTTGTTGCAACGGCCGATTCCGATTCTCTTAGTGCAAATGAGAAGGTCCAATGTTTGTCGGGCATAGATTTGACCGACTATGAGTTGATCAGTTGCACCAAGGATGGTTTCGTTCCTGCTACATTAAAACCGATAGAAAATCGGTTGAATTACTTATTGTAATTAATGGAGCAACGGAATCAACAGAGACAAACCGGTCAGACCGCTTCTGGAAACCGGTCAGACCGGTTTGGGTCTGAACAGCGCCGACCGAGCCAAACCGGTCAGACCGCTTCTGGGAACCGGTCAGACCGGTTTGCGTCTGGACAGTGGCTTCAAGACCGAATTGATCATCATCGAGTTCATTCGGCCGGCACGTTCGAAGCTATTGAAGATCTTGGTGATATAGACAAATTGGGTCAGGGTTTTACATCAGCTGATCCTTTAGAAAAAATAGATATTGGTGATGGTACTATTCCTAGACCTACTTTTGTAAACAAAAATTTATCGGCTGAGTTTAAAGCCGAATTAATAAATTTGTTGAAAGAGTATGTCGATTGTTTTGCTTGGGAGTACCGTGAGATGCCTGGTTTAAGTCGTGACTTAGTTGAGCATCGTTTACCAATAAAAGCCGGTTTTAGACCTTTTAAACAATCGGCTAGACGTTTTAATCCCGCGATTTATGACCGAATAAAAGAAGAGATTAATCGTTTATTAGATGCTGGTTTTATTCGGACTTGTCGTTATGCGGAGTGGATTTCTAACATTGTTCCCGTTGAAAAGAAAGATTCGGGAAAGCTTAGAGTTTGCATTGATTTTAGAGATCTTAATAAAGCCACTCCAAAAGATTCATATCCAATGCCTATAGCCGATGTCTTAATCAATGAAGCTTCTGGACATCGTGTTGTTAGTTTTCTTGATGGTAATGCCGGATATAATCAAATTTTTATGGCCGAAGAGGATATGCACAAAACGGCCTTTCAATGTCCGGGATTTATTGGTTTATTTGAGTGGGTAGTTATGACCTTTGGATTAAAAAATGCTGGTGCAACCTATCAAAGAGCTATGAATTTAATCTTTCATGATTTACTTGGTGTTATTGTGGAAGTATATATTGATGATATTGTAGTTAAATCGGATGGCTTAGATTCTCATTTAGCCGATTTAAAACTTGCTCTTGAAAGAATGCGGCGGTATGGTTTAAAGATGAATCCACTCAAATGTGCTTTTGGTGTTTCGGCTGGGAAGTTTCTTGGGTTTGTTATTCATGAGAACGGCATAGAAGTTGATCCCAAGAGAATTGAAGCTATGAAGAAAGTCGAAGCTCCTATTTGCAAGAAGGACTTACAAAGGTTTCTAGGCAAGGTAAATTTCTTGAGAAGGTTTATAATTAACTTGTCTGGGAAGGTTGATGCTTTTACTCCTTTACTTCGGTTAAAGAATGAAGCCGATTTTAACTGGGGGGCAAAACAGCAAGAAGCTTTTGAGAAGATCAAAGAATACTTGTCTTCACCACCGGTGCTTCGGGCGCCTAAGCGAGGAGTTCCATTTAGACTTTATGTGGCGGCTGAAGATAGAACTATTGGAGCTGTTTTGACTCAAGAAATCGGCAACAAGGAGTATGTGATTGCTTATGTAAGCCGACGGCTCATTGATGCAGAAACAAGGTATACTTTCATTAAGAAGCTATGTTTATCCTTGTATCATGCTTGTACTCAATTGCGGCATTATCTGCTATCTAGTACTTGCATCGTGTTGTGTCAAACCGATGTGATTAAACATATGTTGCAAAAACCGATATCTAGTGGAAGAGTCGGCAAGTGGGCTTATGCTTTAGTTGAGTATGATTTGACTTGTGAACCTTTGAAATCAATGAGAGGTCAAATTGTAGCCGATTTTATTGTTGAACATCGGATTAATGACTCTTGTGAGTTCGGTGTCGGCTATGTTACTTGTATACCATGGAAGCTGTACTTTGATGGATCGGTTTGCAATGATGGGCAAGGAATTGGTGCTGTTCTGATTTCTCCAAGTGGCGCTGTTTTTGAGTTCTCAAACCGATTGGAAGAAAAGCGAACCAATAATCAAGTTGAATATGAAGCTCTTCTATTTGGCTTGGAATTTTTGCAAGACATGGGATTAAAACATGTTGAAGCTTTTGGTGATTCGCTCCTGGTGGTACATCAAGTATCAAAGGTATGCCAATGTTACAATGGTTCATTAAATGCATATCTTGATAGATGCCTTGATATTATATCTTCTTTTGATGAATTTACAATCAAACATATTCCAAGAGGAGAGAATGATAAGGCAAATGCTCTGGCTCAGAAAGCATCTGGTTATATGGTTGCAAAGAAATATTTCTATCTCCAAAAACCGATGCAAACGAAAGCCGAGGTTCTGGTTCTAGATGAACCGGTCACACCGGTTTCAGAAACCGGTCAGACCGGTTTGACTGCTAGAACCGGTCTGACCGGTTCTGAAAGCGGTCTGACCGCTTCGTCTCCTGACAGAAGTAAAAATCTTTTGGATAATGTTAATCAATCCAAAGTTGAAGATCAGGATTGGAGAGTGCCTATTATTGCTTATTTGAAGGATCCTGGTCGTGGTGCAGACAGAAAGATTCGGCGAATATCATTTAAATATATTCTACTTAACGATGAGCTTTATCGTCGAAACGCCGAAGATTTGTTGTTAAAATGTCTTGATTCGGATCAGGCCAAGGTTGCCATGGCTAAAGTTCATGAAGGTATTTGTGGTACACATCAATCGGCTCCAAAGATGAAGTGGTTACTTAGACGAGCCGGTTTCTTTTGGCCTACTATGATGGCGGATTGTTTCAAGTATTACAAGGGATGTGAAGAATGTCAGAAGTTTGGTAACTTGCAACTTGTTCCTGCTGCATTGATGCATCCTATCATTAAACCATGGCCGTTCCGGGGTTGGGGATTGGATTTTATTGGACAAATTAATCCTCCATCGTCAAAAGGACATCGTTTCATATTGGTTGCTACAGATTATTTTACTAAGTGGACTGAAGCGGTTCCTTTGAAGAATATGACGCATCGAGAAGTGATTGAGTTTGTTACTCAGAATATTATTCATAGGTTCGGTATTCCTCAAACATTGACAACAGATCAAGGAACTTCTTTTATGTCTAAGGAGGTACGTGAGTTTGCCGAATCCTATAGAATTAAATTGCTCAATTCATCTCCATATTATGCTCAGGCTAATGGACAAGCCGAGTCAAGTAATAAAACTTTGATTAAGTTGATTAAGAAAAAAATAGCTGAAAATCCTAAGAGATGGCACGAAGTTTTATCTGAAGCATTATGGGCTCATCGTATATCTAGACATGGAGCTACTAAGGTTACTCCTTTTGAGCTTGTTTATGGTCAAGAGGCTGTTTTACCTGTTGAGGTGAATCTGGACGCTTATAGATTGGCTAAGCAAAACGACCTTGATGCTATTGATTACCATAACTTGATGTTAGACAATATTGATGAGGTAACCGACAAGCGATTAAAGGCTTTGAAGGAAATTGAGAAGGATAAGCTTCGAGTCGCTAAAGCTTACAACAAGAAGGTACGAGGCAAATATTTTCAAGTTGGTGAGCTTGTTTGGAAGACGATCTTGCCTATTGGATCAAAAAGCAACAAGTTTGGTAAATGGTCACCGAGTTGGGAAGGGCCTTATAGAGTTACCAAAGTCATCTTTGGAAATTCTTACATGTTGGAGACACTGAAAGGAGATCCTTTGCCTAAAGCTATCAACGGGAGGTATCTTAAGAAATTCTATCCAAGCGTTTGGCAAGATGCGTGAAGATCAATGGCCGATATATTGTTAAGTATCGCCCTTAGTATAAATTTTTAGCTCCTGAGTTGTATTTACTTGCTTTTTAGTTCTCAAGTTCACTAAAAACGCAGGGGGGCATGTGTTAACACTCAAATTGGGCCCAAGGCCAAACCGGTCTGACCGGTTTGCCAAACCGGTCAGACCGGTTTCGTTCTGTAATTCGAGTAGGATTAGGATTCCGAGTTTTAGTCCCATATTGTAACCTATTCGAAAGGGGTAAGACTTCCCCGGCCTATAAATATAAAGGCTAGACGGCCGATTGAGATATTCCCAATCGAATCAAACACTTTTATCTTTTATTTTGTGTATCTCTCAAACCCTAATCTTTTCCAACCCCCATATTCTGTTCTTTGCTCGTCTCCACGGCGTTCAAAGGCGTTCTAGGTGGCCTGCCGACCTTAGAACAACCCTAGATCAGCTTGAGCTCCGACGGGGTCCCTCCCGAGCTTGAGTTTCTAGGTCTTCACGACTTCCCGACGAAAAGCGGTCAGACCGACTCATCAAAGCGGTCAGACCGGTCTCGAGGCTTCAAAGCGGTCAGACCGGTTCTGTTAACCGGTCAGACCGGTTTTCCTGAGGGGAGCCGGGTGTTGGCCGTTGTGACGGCCGTGCTGCGCATTTGATCGATCTTCGAGTGTGTTGGCGCGTTTTCGTGTCAACAGGAGCTTTCCGAAGCACGCCGTTGTACCCGTCCCCGTCCCCGATCTCGCTAACCCTCACGTGCCCCGACCCGACCCTGCGTCCCTGCCCTGCCCCGCACGCGGCACCCACGTCGCGCGGCGCCGCAGCAGGCAGCCAGGGCCTTTTTCCCCTCCTGCTCCTGCGCCGGCCGTACGAAGCCCGGGCCGCCGCCGCGCCCGTTCGGCGCGCGCTCGTCGCGGCCGGCACCCGCGGCGGCTACGGCTACTGCTCCTCCGGCTCGATCCACTGGTGCCCCGTGCCGCGCGTGCACAGTCAGCAGAGCTGACAGGCGCGCAGCTGGGCCGCGCGCGTGGGTGGGCGGAACCGGAAGGAAAGGCCGTGGGCCCGCTCCCCCTCCGTATACTGCAAGGTGGGCCCGTCGCAGCGTCGCGACAAGGGGTTCTGCAGCGGCGGCTCAGCTCAACAGCTTGCTTGCTTCGGGCGCGTCGTGCCTCATTAGTTTTAGCAGTGCAAGAAGCTTTCGTTTTGTGCTGGGCAGTTTTATTGCTTGCTCAGTTCTTCAGCTGGGCAGCTGCCAGTTGCGCGCTCTCTCTCTCTCTCTCACGCCCACACAGGAGCCGTGACGAACAATGATCGCGAGGCACAGCGTATTCCCACCTGATCAGACAGAGCTTTACCCCTCTGATGGCGCGCAGCACAAGCACAGTTGCGTCGTTGCTGATCGCTGCTGCCCTGCCGAGCACAGCGCTCGACACGGGATTACGTACGAGCCGCGACACACCACGACCACGATGATGATCACCTGGCCGATAGGAGGCGTGCATGCACGAGAGCACGAGCTCGTTCCGCGCGCTAGCTGCTCGCGACGCGCCGACCGATGCGGGCGCGGCGTGCGTGCCCTGCCCCCTGTACCCATCCCATCGCCGGAACCGAATGGCTGTACAGCGCGCATCTCCCACACCTCAGCATGCACTCAACTGACAGCAACGCCTGCCTGGGCCGCTGCTGTAGACCTGTACGAGAGTAGCGTACCACTTCTATGTAGCCGCCGCGATGGCCCCCGCCGGCCGGGGCAGAGGTTCTCCAGCGGTACGAGCGGTGGTGGCCGCGCCGCGCAGTCGCGCACGTCCGTACCACGCGCGCACTGCCGCCCGTGCTGCTCTACCTTTTTCGAGGACGTATTGCTCGTCTACGTCGACTCGTATACCACCGTACATACATATCTTATCTGCCCGCGCGCGTACGTCGTCTGGTCCGCTACGGCCAAGCTTTCTGGGCCGTACATGTACATGGATTATCTATCTGGGTACCGGGATCCGGAGGCCGTGCGCTGCGTACGTACAGTAGTAGTAGTACGTAGCTAGCTAGTAGCTTTCGGCCTCGCAGAGAGGCACGCTCTCGGCCACGTGACCATGCATCTTTGCGCGCTTTGTTTCCCGGCCGGAGAAAGATAGGCATACGGAAGGAGGCGATCGCTGGTCAGTGAGGGAGGGACGGATAGATAGGGGGTGGGGTGCGCGCGCGCCTGCTGTTGCGAGGACACGGCAGGCCCCTTTTCAGGTGCGGCAGCGCGCAGACGCACCGGCCGGCCTCCATTCATTACGACTTACGAGCGCCAGCTGCGGCACCACCGAGAGCAGCTTGCTACTTCACTCTTGCTAGTGATTTCACTCTGCTTAGCGTTGGCGCTAGGGTGTACGTATTCGTGTGGTGGTGGCCGTCATGGGGGGATTGATTGGCCGGTGGAGAGCCGAGGTCGGTAGAGGACGATGATACCTACGTACGGCTCCCCTTTGGCTTCCAGCAAGCATTCCATTTTCCATTCCATCCCCCCTGCCGCGTCGCTGCACGCAGTCCTCTTGGGTCTTGGCTTGGCTCCCATCAGCGATTCAGCATGGCCACGGTGGCCTCGGCCGGCTCGATCTGACACGGAGCATGGGGCGCGTAACGAGATGACGAGGAGCTCACATGCGCGAGCCGAGCAGGGTGCATGGTGTTCGGGTTTCGGCTCCAGCGAGGCCGCCGCTTCCCCGGCCACTGTGCGCACGTGCAGTGTTCCCCTCCAGCGAGCGCATACAACGCGCTGCGATTGCATCGATCAGACGGTGCTTGCGCAGATCAGAGCTTCTGTGTCGCTTGGCTTTCCATTTCGACGTTGGCCGGAAACATACATGCGGAGTACATGCACTGTATATAGCCTTGACAGCAACGTTTGCAACATCTTTGGCATTCGTCCCTCTTTCTTTCCGAAACAAAAAAAGAAAAATCAACAGACCAAGGGTTTATAGCTGTATGTACTCCTTCTGTTCTAAAATATAAGGTCCTGAAGCATTCAAACTTAAGAAATAACAGTGAGAGGAAATGACGTTTATACCTCTCATTTTACACTATCCATCAATTCTCCACCCACCCACCAACCTCATTTAGTTTTGTTCTATGGCCCTGTTCGCTTGACTTATGCTGATTCGTTGTGAGACAAAAATACTGTTGGCTGATGGCTTATGCTGATTCGTTGTGAGAGAAAAATAATGTTGGCTGGATAAGCATAAGTCAAGCGAACAAGGTCTATATCTTCAGGACCTTATATTTTTTATAAAATTTGAACGTTTCAGATTCCTATATTATGGGACGCAGGGAGAACGGTATATACGGAGTAGATTACTGCAGTTACTAAGATCTGAAGGAGCGATAAACGCGACGGGTGACGGAAATGTTATTCACCCCCGGATGAAGGCAGGGCCGCGAATTGAACTGGCTCGTCAATCAATCCCAGCAGGCCGGCGAGCGTGACGTCCCCTCGGGCACCGCAACGATCTCTGCCCCCCGTCTCTCCAATCCAATCGCCGGCCGGGTCCTTTGGCCCGCGCGTGTCGCTGTCGGCCGCAGCCCGCGGCACGGCCTCGCCGTCCGTCCCCCGGCCCCCCGCCGCGCCACCGGCCGGCCGGCGCCTCCCCGTACGGAACGGACGATGCTGCTGCTCTACAGCGCGCGCCGCGGGGCGTCGCCCTCTACGCCTCTACGAGTCCACGGCGTGGGGGCCGGCCATCCTAGTGGCGCGGCGGGGGGTGGTGGCAGGCGGCGCATGTGCTCCCCTGCCGGTGGGGGCCGGGCGGGCCAGCGCGGCGGCTAACACTAAAATCTCTTCGGTGACAGCGGGGTTACTGCTCGGTCACGAGGCCGGCTGGCTGGGCTGAGGAGACATCTAATCGAGCGCCGGGGGTTTGTTTGCCTGTTGGTGTCGGGAGCGGCAGCGCCCCTGATACGGATACAATACAAGAACCAGCACCACCACTATCTCTATCTGAGACATTTTAAAAAGATGAAAAAGGCAGATAATTATAATAAGCTGCCTGCCCCCGTCATATGATTCGCTCCAAGGGCGACGCACGCCGGCACCCTTTTCTTCCGGGGCCATTAGCTCGGTCCTAGCTGCTCGCACTCGTAATATTCTATCCTAGTCATCAATATTCTTTCCTATATCCTAATTTATTCCGCTCCTAATTTATTCCGCACTCCTGTCTCCTCCATCGTCTTCCCTACAGCGACCACCACCACCGTGGGCCCCACATTTCAGTTTTTTTATTCCCTCCCCCCTCCCTCTCTCTCTCGGTCTGTCCTCCCCCTTTCTCGCCCTCCCCGCCTCCCGCCCCGGCTGACTCGTCCCCCACCCCCGCCTCCCGCCATGACCGCCGCCGCCCCCCTCCCCGGCCCTCCGCTGCCCCGCGCGGCCGCGCTTCTCCCCCGCCGCCGACGCCTCGAGCTCTTGCGCGGACGCGCGCCGACGCCGCGGCTGCTGCCCGGCACCGCACAGACGGCGACGGCGACGACGAAGGCCAAGGCGGTGGCCACCGAAGTCCGGCATCAGCGCATCTGCGCGGCGGCGTGCGGTCGAGCGGGCCCAAGCGGCGCCGGCCCGCCTCCCCTCTCTCCCGCACCCCCTTCTCCTCCCCCGCCCTCTCCTCCACCGCGGCGCCGAGCGGGAGCAGGGCCGCCGCCTCGTCCCCAAGCTCCGCGGCCGCCTCGTCCTCGTCCACCGCGGCGCCGAGCGGGAGCGGGAGCATGGCCGCCGCCTCGTCCCCAAGCTCCGCGGCCGCCTCGTCCCCAAGCAGGTCACGGCGCGCGCGGAGCTCCGGCAGCGGCACGTCGAGCTGATGCGGCGTCGCGTCGACCTGGGAGCCTGCTCCTCGTGTGGGCGGGCGGCGGAGCACGAGTGGAGCGGGAGGAGGCGCCGCCTTCGAGCTGTCGTGCTTCGTCGGCGCCGCCGTGTCCATGCCTGGTGAGGCCGTCTGCGCGGCGTGGACCGGCCGACGCGGGGGGAGGCGGAAGCGGGAGCGGCGACGCGAGGACGGGCTTCATGGCGGGAGGTGGCCGGCGCGCAGTGTGGTGAGCAGCATGGTCCACCTCGCCGCCACCGCCGTCGTCGTCGACCCCGACGCCTCTGGAAATCTCGGCGGAGCGCGTCCGTGCACCGCCGCGCCTCTGCTCCGCCTGCGCCTCCCCGGCCGCCGCCCCTCTGCTTCGTCTCCCCGGCCCGCCAGCGCTCCCTCTCTCTCACCCCTGCGCGCGCCCTCCGGTTGGGCCGGTGGGCCCAGCGCCACCGTGGTCGGGTTGCGGAAGGCCCCTACCTCCCCTGGATTTGCCGGAGGCGGAGGCCTCCGCTCCCGTAGCGGAGGTCGTAGAGGACCCCGCTGCAGGCCTTCGTTCAAAGAACGTTTATGGGAAGCCAGTGCGAGCAGCCTTAGCTGCATGTGGATCATCGCGAGGAGGGAAAGCCGAAAGCAGCAAACCTAGCTGGGATCAAATCCGATCCGTCATCACGCGACGGAGTTTTAAAAGACTCGCCGGGCCGGGGGCCGTATTCCGCAAGCTAATCATGCCTGCTTTCGCGTGCATAAACACCTGATGGCCGCGTACTCCGCCTGCCTGGCCGATTGGACGGCACGCACCGGCGCCGGCGTCCTCCAGAGAGAGATTCGCAAATCCGCCGGTCACTGCCAGCACCGGCCTGCAGCTTGCTCTGAACTCTCTTGTTTTTTTCTCGCGAGCGGCGAGCCCAAAAGCAAGCTACCCTGACCCAGGTCCGCTTTGGATAGACGGAGACGGGAGAGGTGTCATGTACTGCTACGCTACGGGCGCGTGGCGCCGGAGAGTGAGTATATCGCAATAGAAAAGGTCACGTCCAGATGCTGTGCTCAGGCATCGTCGACTTGTACTGTCACTCACGGCACTCGGTATCCAGCCAGCACTCCAGCAAGCATGCACGCGCCCGGCTGAGCAGTGAGCCAGTGAGCAGTGAGCTACTGAGCTCCTCTCCTCTCAACTGTCCATCCGTTTCCACTCCAGTTGCTCCTTCTCTCGCCTCGCCTTGGTACTTGCAATGGCGCCCATGGTGGCGCATGCTGCATGCATGCACGCACCTGCTGCTGAGGGAGGCCGGCCGGCCGGACTGAGGAGTCAACTCACCGTACCGGCAGCTCTCCGCTAGCTGCTCCACTTTGCGCGTCGCGGATTCGCAGCAGCAGCAGGAGGACGAGACACGGAGGCCGGAGCCGCGCGGCGCGGCAGTAGCGTTGTGCTGGTATGCTTGGGCCATAGCGCCATGCCATTGCCATGCAGCGCGCGTGCAGTGTCCGGACGGCGCCGTTTGGTCCGTGCGTCACGTCACATAAATTTGAAGCCGCTCACTGTGTAGTGTGCAGAGAGATGCTGGTTAGCTGAGCTGCACTAGTGCCGGATGGCTACGGTGTAGTAGTAGGAGTACCTGGTATTTCTGGCTTTTTGATTGATCTGCGATCCAGGGCTCAGTAAAAAACGTAAATACGTACTCGTACAGGCGGAGGGTGTGAGTGAAACTCTAGCAATCCGTAGGAGTACAGTGGACACAGTAGCGTGTCTGTGTGCATGGGCACGTACCGGTACCGCTCCCAAGCGGCCAGGCCCAAGCTTTGCATACGGCAGTCGTAGGCTGTACAGTACGCCTGTACTACGCCAAGAAGGTACACTTGTAGGATAAGCGGCAAACAGTATATATATGGTCATAACGCCGCATGATTAGGGCTTCTTCACGACATGCACGCTCCGCCCGTGACAAGATTCCGGTCAAGATCCGCGACCAGAATCTGCTTGACGATGTTACTCCTTGTACCGGGCGCGCCCCGTACAGGTACCGTAAAGTCCACAACGCCGTACAGGTACATAATCCCCGTATTGCAAGCACCGGCCGGGCGTACTAAGCAGACAGGACGCGAGAGATGCGAGCGAGCGAGGCCGCCGGCCATGGCCATGGCTGGTGGAGCGCCCTAGCTCGGCGGGCTCAGAGGCTTCTCGTGCCGCCGTGAATTATTGGGCCGGAGGAGACGGACGAATAAATGGCGCGTCTCATAAATGCGCTGCCCGGCCGGATGTCCGTAACGTAACGGACCACTGTCCACTTCACTGTTGTGCGTCTCTCTTTTCTTTTTTCCCCCTATGCATGAGCATGACTGACGACGAGCAAAAAGGGGCAGACGTTACCGGCCGCGGCAGTAAATAGGGTAGAAGGTGTAGAACAGGAACAGTGACGCGCCAATAAATCAGGCAGGCGAGAGCCTTTATTTTTACTACGACCATCTACGTATGCGAACGTATAGTATTGCACGGCCGAACCGGTGGAGCTCCTGTGGGCTGTGGCGATATGATGCAAGGGCTGACGGGCACAGTGGAACGGACTGTTCGTACGGTCTCTGCAGTGACTTCTGCGCACCAGCAGCAGCAGCAGCGGTGCGGTAAAATATATATCTTTCCGTCCCGTAACAAAAGCGCCCAGTAAAAAAGACGAGCAGCCAGCCGCGTCCGTCCCGCCGGCTGGTTTGTCAACGTCGTCTCTCCCGCCGCAGCGCAGCGCAGCAAGAGGCCCCGGCCCCGCCGGCAACGAGACGCCGGGCGCCAAAAGGCATCGCACCAGGCCAGCGCCACGGCCATGCCGCTACGCGCAAAGCGCTCCTCCCCCCTTGCCCAGCCCCATCCACCTCACTCACTCACTCACCCGTCGCTCTCACATCTTTTGGCCCCTCCCTCCCATCCCCGTCGGCAAAAAACACGAACCCAGCGAGACCCTGTACGCTCGCCACGGAGCCGAGGGCTTTTCCCTCGCGGGCGACACAGTAACTTTTGGTGCACCGGGCGAGGGGGTCTCTCACGCACACACAGAGTCACAGACACCGACATGCCGGCGTGAGCGCGCGCTGCCCGGGCTCGGGCTCGGGCTCGTTTGCGGCGAGCTGATGAAAGGGAGTGCGAGGCGAGGCCTTTTTTTCTGACGGCGACGGAGGAGGAGGAGCAGAACAGGCTCGCTCGCTCGCCGGCCTCGGGAAGGCCCGCTCGTGCCCGCCCAGATCGGTGGCTGCCGCAAACGGACGCTGGCAGCCTTTGCGGTAAAGGAGCTCCCCATTTCCGGTAGCCACCGGGCGCCGTGCTCCCCGAAGGTGTATCATCAACGCGTCCGAGGAAACGGAAACTCTGCTTTTATTTTCGCAGCAGAAATGTTGCACGTTGTGGAACTTCAAAAGCTTATGAAGAATTCGTGATGGCGGCTGTGAAGTGGGAAGCAGGGACCAGGGAGTATGATTGTTTGGAATCCGACCTCGATCCTGGATGGGGGGACCTAAGCGTTTGAAGGTAGTACGAGTAGCATCATTTCACGCCGCCAATGATCAGCGTACGAACAGAGACACGCCGGTATGGGGGCGTTGCGGCTTGCGCAAGTAGAGAGAGAGAGAAACTAGAACTACCTGTACTCTCCCCACTAATTTCCAGCGGCAGGCAGCACACACACCCTCCACGCTCCCCGCACAGTCCACTACCACCTCTCGTCGGAGTGATCCCACCGCCGGCCTCCTGCCAACCCGGAAAGCGCCGCATCATTGCCGCCGCGGATACGCCGCCATCGAGTGCGTGCGTCGCGCTCGCGTCGCGTCCCTCCAAGCCAGCCTCCTTTGTTCGCCCCCGTCGCGAGCCAACCAAGCCGTCGCTGTTTCGGTTTCACCTCGAATGATTTGGTATGGGCTTGCGGGAAGCCGACGCGCCGGGAGCGGGGAGAGGGGCCGGGCCGGCGCCGTGTGCATGCGTACGCCCCCGCTCATGTCATGTGCGGGGTGCGGTGGCCGGTGTCCTCGCCGTACGTACGGGTATGAGGCGCGGCGCGTATCATTGCGGCTCCGGGTGATGCCGCCGCACGTCGCTTTTTTGTGTCAAGGTCACCGTTTTGATTCTCCTGGTGGCTCAGCTGAGCGTTGGCGCTCATCACTGTTTCCTTAGTTGTCAGAAATGGCGATTCTTCTGTTATTTGTGCTTTCAGAATGCAAGGAGATTGGTTGGAATGTAGTCCGTATCAATTAGCAGCAGATAAAATTGTGGTGAACACTGTATAAACATCTGGCCACAATTTTTACAGAGGCCCAGTCGGCCATATGACATGCCGTTAAGAGCAGCCCGAGAGACGAGCGAACTCTATCTTGAGACGAGCCCTTTTGTTTCTTCCTCAAAGCAACGGCCCATGAGGTGAAAAAGAGGCCGTCGACTTCTATCAGGAAAGGAAAGGCCCACAGCGCCTTTGGCAAGCAGGCTTTGGGCTTTGGCATACTCCCTGCCATATGCAAGCCTCAAACCCGGCCCTTTCAGTTCTTCCTCGAAGTAAGGAAAAAGTCTGTTTTACCTCCCTAGTCCAGCATTCCTCCCTAGACTCGAAAACCAGGTGAAGTACCTCCCTCAACTTTCAAAACCATTCACTTTACCTCCTTGCCATGGTTTTAAGCGGTTTTCAAGGTGGTTTTGCCTTTTTCAATTGAAAATAAATCATGTAATACTTATTAAACCACAAAAATTATTCCTAAGCTCCTAAAAATTATGAGAAAAATCCTAGAGATGGATTGAGATGCAAAAAGTCTAAATAAAATATTTAAAACTAGTGAAAATGACTACAAAAGTTTCTAAAATTTAAATTTAATTCTAGCAAAATGGAAATATATCCAAAAACTTAAACACACACAAAATTTTCTAAATGCATCTTAAATACTTTTCTAAATAAAAACATGAAATGAAGCCGGTATGAATACATTCATCGTAAATGCATTCAACCATCATAAATGTAACATATATTAATGTTGAATGCATTTACTATAAGTGTATTCACGTCGGCTCCATTTTATATTTTTATTGTGTAAAGTATTCAAGATGCAATTAGATATAGATTTAAATATTTTAATTTATTTATTTGTATATATTTTCTATTTTTCTGGAGCTAAATCTAAATTTTAGAAAATTTTATAGATATTTTCACTAGTTTAAATATTTTATTTAGATTTCTTGCGTCTCATTCCATCTCTAAAATTTTTCTCAGGATTTTTAGAACATTAGAAATATTTTTCATGGTTTAATAACCTCATTAAGTATTTATAAAATTTATTTTTAATTGAAAAATATAAAACCATCTTGAAAACCGCTTAAAACCACGGCTAGAGGCAAAGTGGACGGTTTGAAAGTTGAGGGAGGTAGTTCATCCAGTTTTCAAGTCTAGGAAGGAATGCTGAACTTAATGTCCGGGGAGGTAGAACAGACTTTTACCTCAAAGTAAAGGTCAATGAGAAGAAAACGAGGCCGTCGACTAGGTGTGGTAATGAATCCCTCGGGCTCACGTCACAATTCTACCTGGCCCCAATTAGCCTGCGGGAAAGGAAGTCCAATTCAATCATCAGGTAGTAGAAGAAGGCGATGGAATAAACTTCTTTGTAATTCCTTTTAACTCTAAGGCCAACTTTCATAAAGAAAAAGGCCTCACTGTATGGTTAGTGCTAAAAGCGCAGTATTACATTTCATGATAAAGAAGCAAAGATAAAATGAAGTAGTTAACCATATCTGTTGATTAAAAGAAATAAGAAGCTCCGGTAGGACCTAGGGAACCTTGAAGTAGCCCACTATTTTATCAAAGTAAAGCCAAGGCCGACGCCTTCGGCCAGCAGGCTTGCCAACACGACGAAGCTAACAGTCAGAAACATAGTAGCAGAATAGGGAACCAAGATTTAAGCACGCATAAATGCTAGTCACTTTCTCCAAGCATGATTCTAAAGCTTCGAACACTATCTGTATCCCTTCATCGTATCTTCAAGGGCCCTATTACTACCACACATCTGCAACACATAATGTACATTACACTGTTATATGGCCAAGATACTCCGTAACTATGAATTACAATCCCTAGATTTATCAGCACAATCAACAGATGATAGTGGTGAGTTGTGTTTCCAGCGGCACACTTCCAGTGTTCCTGGTGATGAATTGTTGCTACCTGCTAGCATTTGTGAACTAATATATCCAGACTGCAACAAATTCAAGCCTCCTTCCTAGTGATCCTGTCAGCAGCAGCAGCAGCAAAAAAAAGGGGGGTTACTAGTTAAAACATGACAGTTTTCGAATAGTAGGCTAACACTGAAGTTTCCAGACCTGAAGCAATAGATTCCAAGGGCATCCTTGATTTCATGCACAACCGAAACAGCAAGGTGTAGGTAAAGACCCACTGTCACAAAACGAAAAGGGCCAATATGTAAGTGATGATTGTGACTAGATAAGCAAGCAGAAGAATCAGCATAAAAGGTGACCACAGTAGGTAGAACTTAACATACTGCAGAGGATGTGTTTCCTACAGCATGTGCAAACTTTTGAGATGCATAGTTACATGATATGAACATGAGCATGCCCAGTGTTACAGCTATAAAAGGGAAACATAGTGCAGTTTTATTATGCTTGTGACCTATTGTTAGGAAATGAAAATAGACACTAGACACTAACCAGTATCTTGGTATAAGTCAATCAGAAAATTAAATCTGGACACACTTGTATTGTACTACGTACATCTCTATCTGAATCGGCACCTTATAAATCTACACATGCCCTTTTGTCCCACAAGGCATGATACAAATCATACAATAGAATGGAGTGGACAAACAGAATACTAGTGCCTAGGAAGAGATAGGGTTTCTTAACATGCGATGTAATTATTAAACTGAAAAGTTCACCTGTATATGCACAATAAAGAACAAGCAGCACAAGCTCATCAACTAAAGGCGTCCTGCCAGTAAGAAGATTGAAACATTCAGTGTAACCATAAAACAATTGACTTCAGATGTTACCAGTACCAAGTGGAATAAACACAAGAGCTTACCCATCATTGATCTTTGCAATAAGAGCATTTGCAATCGGGAAACAAAGAAACACCAGAGACTGCAATAAGAGATTTTTAGTTAGCACTTGAAGTGACCTGAACTTGGTATATGAATATGAGAAGACTTGACATTAAATAAAGTCATACCATGAACATCCCAGATTTTAGACCTTTGGGCTCATCACACAGATGGGCAAGTATCATTCTTCCCTGTCCATGCATGATTAGTCACATTATGAGATGGTGAACACTGAACAGTAATTTTAGGAATAAATAGAAAGGGTTGATGACGGGTTAATATTTTGTGCTGGTTTTGTCCCTCCATGAAACCACACAATGACACAATGGTACAGAACATCATGCAACTACTGAAACTACATCCAATTATAATATGTAGTTGTTATGACCGGCATACAATATACCAGGCGCAATAGGGATAGTTAGTTTCGTTTGGCAGGAGTCTATTATGTTTGGTAGTTTAGATATTCAGGAGTCTTTAGATTTGGTAGTTCAGAGTTTGGTTGCCAAACGATTGTAATCAGCCGGCTATTTGTATGAGCCGAGGTTTATGAAATAAAGCAAGCAGAAACATATTATTGTTTCCGGCTTCCTTTGGGAGCCGGGAGTTCTCCAGCCCTAGCCGCCTTTCCTCCTGACCTCTCGCACTCGCCAGCTCGACGGCGCGTTGGGGCCCATCACGTGGGATTTCGAGGCCCTGACGTTCGAATTTCGGTGCGAGGGACGCCGCGTTCAGTGGCACGACGTGTCCTCAGCAGGCGCAACAGCAGCACGCGGCCATCTTCGAGGAGCCGCAGGGGCTGCCACCAGCCCGGCCGTACGACCACCGCATCCACCTCCTGCCACGGACCGATCCGGTCGCAGTCCGCCCGTACCGCTACCCGCAGCTGCAGAAGGACGAGCTGGAACGCCAGTGCGCCGCCATGCTCGCTCAGGGCATTATACGCCCGAGCACGTCGCCGTTCTCCGCTCCGGTCCTCCTCGTCCGCAAGCACGATGGGTCCTGGCGGTTCTGCATCGACTACCGCGCCCTCAACGCCAAGACATCCAAGGACAAGTTCCCGATCCCGGTGGTTGATGAGCTTCTCGACGAGCTCCATGGGGCTCGCTTCTTCACCAAGCTCGACTTGCGCTCGGGCTACCACCAGGTGCGCATGCACCCAGGCGACGTCGCAAAGACGGCCTTCCGCACCCACCGCGGCCACTACGAGTTTCTGGTCATGCCGTTCGGGCTCTCCAACGCCCCGGCAACCTTCCAGGCCCTGATGAACGACGTCCTGCGCCCATACTTGCGGAGGTTTGTGCTGGTTTTTTTTGACGACATTCTCATCTACAGCTCATCGTGGGTAGAGCACCTCCAGCACATCGCCATCGTGCTTAACGAGCTTCGAGCGCACCAGCTACACCTCAAGCGCTCGAAATGCTCGTTCGGCGCGACGTCGGTGGCCTATTTGGGCCACGTCATCTCGGCCGACGGCGTCGCCATGGATGCTGACAAGATAGTTGCGGTCGAGGCGTGGCCGCCGCCGCGATCTGCCCGGGGCCTCCGGGGTTTTCTGGGGCTGGCCGGGTTACTACAGGAAGTTCATTCGGGACTTCGGGCTTATTGCGGCACCCCTGATGCGCCTCCTTCGCCGTGATGCCTTCGCCTGAGACTCGGACGCAGACGACGCGTTCCGAGCACTCAAACGCGCCCTTACCACGGGGCCCGTTCTTCAGATGCCCGACTTCGACAAGCTATTCATCGTCGACTGCGATGCTTCCGGTGTGGGGTTTGGCGCCGTCCTTCACCAGGGCGCTGGCCCCGTTGCCTTCTTCATCCGTCCGTTTGCCGCGCGACACGGGAAGCTGGCAGCTTATGAACGGGAGCTGATCGGCTTGGTCTAGGCGGTGCGGCACTGGCGCCCGTACCTGTGGGGGCGCCAATTCTTGGTTCGCACAGACCACTACAGCTTGAAGTACCTATTGGATCAGCGGCTCTCCACAGTCCCTCAACATCAGTGGATCAGCAAGTTGTTCGGTTTCGACTTCACGGTCGAATACCGTCCTGGGCGGCTCAAATCGGTGGCCGATGCGTTGTCTCGTCGCGACACTGAACAGAACGCCGACGAGCTCCCTGCGCCGGGTGTCATGTGCATCCGCTCCGGCCCAACGTTCGCTTTCCTCGACGACATCCGGCGCGCCACGGCTCGGGCGCCTGACGCGCAAATCCTCCTGCAGCGCTTGGGCGCAGGAGAGCTTTCGGCGCCCTGGCGCTTCGAAGATGGGCTGCTGCTCCATGGCAGTCGTATTTTTGTTCCGGATGAAGACACCTTGCGCCATCAGGTCCTTCTTCTGGCGCATTCAGCTGGCCACGAGGGGGTCCAGAAGACATTGCATCGCCTACGTTCTGATTTCTACATTCCAGGCGATCGTGTCTTGGCTCAGTCATCAGGTTCTTTGCTTCACTTATGATGTCAGACATTTCATATCCAGGTAAGGTGTCTAATGGCAGTATGGGACTATGAGTACTAACTACTAATCATGTTGAGATAGCATGTATGTAACCTGGGTAGTTGTTTCTGAGGCTGCTTTGTCGAACAAAACCCACTTTATATAAAAGTTAATGACGAGGAATTTTTGCAAATAAGTTGGACATTTAAAATTAGATATAAATCTCTGCTGCATTGAACGATTTACGGAGTCTAAAAGCAAAACAAAGCAATGAAACTTACCACCAAGTATCCAAAATTAAAGCCAGTTCCAATAACAAGCAAATGTGGCTGGTTCCTCATAATACTTGAAGGAGAAAGATAACACCTGCATAACACATAACAGGGACCTGATTATATCATTAATCATTTAATTTCAGAAGCTGTATCCTATACAACAAACAAGAATAAGTTGCCCGATAGACATACCAGATAGAAACTCCGGATAACAGTGCAATAAAAGGAAGGATCTGCAGCCAAGTATAAAAACGTAAAAAAGTTGAACACTAATGGTGTGTGGTGTCCGTAGAGGTAAGAAAACTTTTGTTCCTAGTTCTCATAATTGTGACTTGAATAGGGTATACAAAATAACAAAGCATGCAACCTGAGACTTTGAAAAATACAAAGGTAAGACATCTTAGTATCTAGGAGTATCTGAGATGAACTAAAGACACATTAAAACTAACAACTAAGGTTGAAGTTTAGATGATCTGGGGGTCTAAGTGCATTGGAGGGAACTCAATGTCTATTGCTTTTCAGCACTTGCAGTGCGAAACATATATGAATTTAATGAAAGAAAAAGTACTACTAATAGACACAAAGTAAAAAACACAATACTAAAGAATACATGTTTGTTAACAGAAACTGATTGCTTACTATACCTGAACGAAACATAGAAAAGCCAAGGCTGCTAAAATTTCAAACATTAACAAATGAGAAATGTCAAAAGCTTACCATCGCTAATGCCAGTGCCATGCTTCCTTTTCGCGCTTCAACTACCTCTTGGACATTACTGACACTGGACAACAGGAGAATCACTTGTAAGCAAATATTTACAAGACATGGGCAACACCCAGTTATGTTTATTTACTATTATTCTTGCTTCATCTTGTGGCAAATGTTACACAAATCACTTGCAAAAAAAGGTAATGGAAGTGGATGAATCAATATTTGCAAGCAGTCTTGGGCACTGAATACAAATGACAGTAGAATATTGGTAGGACCGGTGATCTATAGCAAACATGAGACATACAGCACCGTTATGTTATCAATTATCATTATTGCTTTTATCCAGTGGTGAAAATACCTGAGTCACTCGTGAAGGTAGCGACTGATTCATGAAATTGGAAGGATCAATATTTGCATGTACTTTTTTTTGGTTGGGGTGGGTGGGTGAATGTTGTTGTGGGTTGGGGGTGGGGTTGTTAACACAATAGGAGAATGAACCATTTGCAACAAGATCATAGCCACATATGTTAGTAGATCGCGCTTCATGTTATGGAACTATCACAAAATCACCTGGGGAAAAAGAGAAAAAGGAACACATGCTTACTTGGATCTAACAGTAGGTATAACAGCGCCCACGATCATAAGAATCAGCACAATAACATATAAGGGGATTTCAATTTCTGAAACAAGCAAAAGAAAACACTTTAGAAACAATTACAGCAATAAATACTTGAGCGCTTGCACTTGCTGTCAAACAGACCCAGTTGATTAAAGAAACAAATATCATAATGCAGCAAAGAGCATAGCAATACCTATATGCTTGCAGTCAAACAACAATAAGGCATTAATACTGTATTTACAGGAAATGGTGAAGATATCTGATAATTCTTACAGTACATACCAGAAAGAAATGGAAGTGGGATCCAACCGAAAATGGGTAGTGATTTCCGGAAATCCTGTGCCCACCATTCAGCGCCTAGATTGAGAGAACAAACATGAATTGCAGTGCAAGTTCTTATTTAAAAAGAACAAAATAGAATTTTCAAGAAGAAAATTAATTGCATATAGAGATTTGAGGGTTGGGGGAGGGGTTTACCAGTAAGAAATGTAAACAAATGGGACATATAGATCAACATCAGGCCCTCCGTTGGTCCATTTATCGTAGGAAGGATGAGAGTATTTGTAAAGAAGCTGGTGACAGTGTGACACAAGTGAAATTATTTATAAACAACATTCTAGACATTTGGTAATATAGCAGACACTATGAAAACTTAAACATTAACAACAACAGTCCATCAATACATGAGGCAATGGTTGGAACTAGTACATTTTCTTCATGCCACAAATATAGAAAACTGAATATCATTTTTTTCTCAAACGCGTAGGAGAGCTGCATGTCATTAACTCATTTGTCCCTCTCCCTCTCTCTACAACCCACCCACCCACCCATGCACGCACTTATCAGAAATAAAAAAGGCCCAAACAACAAAAGCAGGTCTTAAAGAAGATTTCAGAAGTCCCCAGCCCCTTGCACAACAAGGCTCCCTCCTTTACTGCCTGTGCCACCAAAACCTCCATCCGCCACGAACAGTGAGAAAGTAGCAATTATGTACCGCTATTTAAAAACCAGGCCTTCTAGTCTGCCAAGGTGGCACTGAGGCACTAAGCAAGATCCTCCGATCTAAGACTTCTCACCGACTAACCAGCAATGACGCACAAGGCACCATCCCCACTGCCCGTCTGGTGCCTTGGCCCTTTTTAAGACAGTCATCTTTAGAGAGAAGAAAAATGAAAACACACGCCAAGGCATCAATGCATTCCCAATTATTGTGGAAGTTATCATGAGGGTGGCAATCCAAGTACAGCAATTTTGTCATTCATCACTTCACATTCCATGGAGTACAGAACAATGATTTGCAAAAGAAATTCAGTGACATACACACTAGATAACATCAAAGATAATTTAACACTGCAGTAGGCACAAAGACTACAAGCCTGGAAATGAATATTGCAAAATTAGTCATTTGATCGAACAATCAGAAACATAGTAAAATTTTGGAAAAAAAGAGAGAAAAACCGCTCAGATATAGATTGTGTACAAATGAGTAGCAAGGGTCTTACTGTTCCCAGGTTGCTAGATAGAACGGGACAGCAGCAACCACCCAGAAACAGAATGTCCATCCTCCACACATCAAGGTGCTTCCAAGTGCCAAGGCTTCAAACTACCAAGAAATCAGAGAAATATCTCAAAGATCAAAGGAGAAGGACAAGGCAAAAGGGCTTAGAAAATCCTTACAGCACAGGCAAGTGCATCACATCCTGTAAAATAACAATTCACAGATATTAAGGTGCCATACTAATAGAGAAAAAGAAAGAGAAAATGAGGGTTAGAAAAAGATACCATGATCAAAAAGTTCTCCAAGAGGACTTGATGAGCTAGTACGCCTCGCTTGTTTACCATCAACAGCATCAAAAGTCTAGCATGGGGGCAAAATTATACCATTAAAGCAGTTGCTATAAGGCAATATTATACTGTTACCACTAGTCAAAGTTATGAAGAAGCTGCCGTCACAGTCTTCACTTTATTTAGAGAATTGGTGAACTTTGCTTATGCAAAAGTATACAATTAAATACTTTTGCATAAGCAATGCAACAATCTTTGGTAATCAAATGAGGGGAAAAAAGGAATCAGAACGACAACTTAATTGCCCATTTAGAATCTTATAATTGGTTTCACAAACCTGATACAAGAAGAGAAGTAATCCATGGGCAAGATGGACCCACCTAGGCGGAGCAGTGTCAAGGCGAGGTGAATATATCTGCAGAATCGATTATCATTACAATGAGTAAGAAATGAAGGGCACCATCATGAAGTATAGAATGCATCAAAAGAAGCACAGGTTGGGGTCTTTGTAACTAGTTAACAGCATCACAAAAATGCAACTAATTCAAGCAAGGAAGACACTTACATAACCAAGCAGCGCTGATATAGCTAGAAACATAAATCCTGTAAGTGTGATCTGAAATGTAGGAAAGCATAACCATGGGCTGCACCAGATGAGATGAATCCAACGAAGTACTGACAATGTGGTCATTGATCTCTTACCATATTTGGTCTATTTGTGAAACCATGCATACAAAAGAAAATTATAAGTTAGTACCAAACTATTGGGAAGGAAAGAACAAAGTGCAATATAAAGCATGGTGTTTGCACAGGGCTAAAGCTTAATTTATTAATAATGAGATGTTTGCAACATGGTGCCTAAGATCATTTTGCTGTCTAGGCCTCAATTACTTAGTTGTACAAGAAAATCATCCGGTCAAAACATATTGCTCACATATTTTAGTATGCTTGCACCGGGAAGGTGAGCATTTTGCAAAGTCACTACTTCTACAGCATGAATTTCAGAAACATTAAGTTCACATTTCCCCCCAACCCAACCATTAGGCCATTCGCCATGCAGGGGAGTGACCAAATAAAATGTAATTTACAGGTAAAGATGTGTCTGCGCTAGGCAGGTTGACGGGTACTTGCTGATCATTGCCTAAATATATGAATGAAATTTCTGCATTGGCTCATCCTCATATATTTGATCTGTGAACAACAGTCAGTGCATGCAGTTTATTCTTGCTCTGTTCAGAGCAATTGGTGCAGAATCCACGGGCTACTGAAAAATGGCAGGTATAATACCAGGACTAGTTAACACACATACACAACAAACTATTTGTCTCAACAATACAGTTTTAGATAGTAGTAACCAGAAGTTAGTCATATCAATCCCTTACTGAGTAAATGCCTGCTTAACTCCCAAACGTACGCAGAGTTCTGTGCCTTTCACAGGTTGCACAACAATACTACCCACAAACAACTCCTAATCGGCATACCGTACTGACCAGCACTTGCTACAAGCTATAGGGAAAGTGCAGCAAGCCAGCAACTACTTGACCAGTAACAGTCCACACAGCAGGGAACACCTATCGAACAGTGGAATTGTAACTATGAAACCGAGATAAAAAAAAACTATCACCGCGAATCGCTGGTGCGCAGGGGTTACCACTCGAACCTATCACCGCGAATCGCAGGTGCGCAGGGGTACCACTCGAACAAATTGGCCGCGCGCTCGCGCAGCGGGAGCGAGGAGGGAAAGGGGAGGGGCTATACTCACGGCATCCAGAGCGGGAAGAGGGTGACGCATCGGCTCCAGAAGGGCTGGAGCACGTACTTGGCCACCACCGAGCGGTCCTCCCCGCTGTACTTGTACCGCTTCAGCGTCTCCACGCCGTGCGCGCCGATGAACCCCATCTCTGCTCGGTCGGGGGCTCGCGCCTCGCGGCCGGCCGGCGGCGGAGCGGGGGCGCTCGGAGCTGGAGGGGGGCTGGGGGCCTGGAAGCTCCTGGAAGGGCCGAGAAGGGGGCGCGGTTGCGGCGGGGCTGGAGAGGAGTGGTGGGGGTGGCGGCGCGGCGCTGGTTCTGCGAGATCGCGAGGAGGAGCGGATCGAAGCCGTGGGATATTCGTCACGCGTCCTGAGGTTGTGGGCCCCGCCTCTGTTGAGTACGCGGACTCGGGAACAAATTTTGTTCGCGGGTGGAGGACACCTGTCCCGTATTCAAACTAAGCAAGCCTGTAGTGTTGATTGCGATTGTCGTCGTCTAGTCTCTTGCGAACCACAAACCTGAAAAAAGAAAAACAACAGATCGAATAATTTGTGTAGTTCCAAATTTGGGTTTTTAAAACTCCAGACTATGCGAACTTTACCTAAAAAAAGAAAAACCTAAAATTTCAGGTAGTTAGAATTTTGGGTTCGGATATCATATAATCCCGATTGCATAGTGAGCATAGTTGAGCGGTACAACAGGCAATCAGCATACTCCACTGGCTCCAATTTGTCATCATAAATCTTTTTCACTTTAACCAATTTTATTAAAAAATACACCAACATCTACGAGATCAAATTAGTCTCATTAATTGAATACACCATAATGTACTCCCTCCGTACCGGTAAAGGAAGTCGTTTAGGATAGCGACACGGTCTTCAAAAAATAACTTTGACGTCTTATTTCTATAAAAATATATATCAAAAAGTGATATGTGTATACTTTTATGAAAGTATTTTTAAAATAAATCTATTCATATAACTTTTATAATTTTAAACTCAACAGCTTAAAAGTTATTCACGATTTATATTTTCAAAGTTTGACTCAAATCTAGTCCTAAACGATTTCCTTTATCAATACGGAGGGAGTATGTCTTGATCATCTATCTATTTGATATGTACTCTAAAAACCTGGTCTAAATTAGAGAAGTTTAATTAAGGACAAAGCTAAAGTAGAAGCTTATCATTTCGACTGAGTGCGATTGCTTTGAAATATTTAGACTCACACCGTCATTTTGTAAACGAAAAAGTCTATTTTTAACCATCCAACTCTTGTCTTAGTTTGGTTTTCACCATAGAACTCCAAAACCGGATATCTTTGGCCATCAAACTATCAAAATCGTTCAAATTTGACCATCAGGGCGGATTTGATGGGTGGGTTTAAGTTTTTTACTTACAATTTAGTCCTTATATCTTAAAATAATTATTACTTTTTGCTCGTACCTCGGATTTAGGTGATTCTTGCGGTCATGCATTCATAAGAGTGAGCTTTATATTTTACAATAGTTTTTATACTATTTTATCACTATTTAATATATTATTTTTATGTTATTGTCTAAAAACACCAATATAAGAAAAATAAAACAAACAATTAGAAAATAATATGTCCATGACTTTAAAAGATATAGCTCATCGTTATGAACACATGACCACAAGAATCACTTAAATCAGATATATGAGAAAAAAATAGTAATCATTTGAAGATCGAGAACTATTTTATTTAAAGTTTAGTCCTTAAATCTCCAAATGAACACATGACCACCGATTTAAGTGATTCTTGTGATCAGCGTTTGTAAAAATGAGATTTATCTTTTAAAGTCATGAACATACTATTTTCTAACCATTTGTTTTACTTTTCTTATATTGGTGTTTTACACAACAATATAAAAATAATATATTAAATAGTCATAAAATTGTATAAAGACCATTTTAAAAGATAAAGCTCATTGTTATGAACATGTGACCACAATAATCACCTAAATTGGAGGTACGAGCAAAAAGTAATAATCATTTTAAGATCTAAGGACTAAATTGTAAATAAAAAAATTAAAACCACCCACCAAATCGCCCCGATGGCCAAATTTGAACGGTTTTGATAGTAGGATGGCCGAAGATACCCGATTTTGGAGTTCGATAGTCAAAACCAAACTGAGGCAAGAGTTGGATGGTCAAAAATGGAGTTTTTATCAAGGAAGAAGTGTATTTTTCATCCTTGAAGTATTATAGAAGTGTAAGTTTCATCCCTAATGTTTTAATTGGTGCAAACTAACCCTTTAACTATCTGAACCGGTGCACTATCCATTCCCGCCTCAGCTTAATAAAGGTTTAGTGTAATCAGCCACATGTTTATGCCACATAATCAACTGACTAGTGCCTACTTAGCCATGTCATACATTGACTAATCTCTACCTAATTATAAAGTAAGGATTGATTCAGCGGTACGTCATAATTTTACAATAAAGACCCTAAAGTTCTATTAATTAACCCGCATTCCTTTTATTAGATACATTTTTTCAAGAAAACCCATAGAACCCTTTTCGGTCCGTCTGTTCGTCTCTCTCCTTCGCGACCTCTGGACTTGTCTGTCCAGTCTGTCCGCCTTTTCCGTCTACAACTCCTCCACATCCACGTCAAATTCACCCGAGAAATATCCCCCCTCCTGGTCTCTTACTCCTTTCCGTTTTGCTGCATCCGAGATTCGTGTGCAAATCAGGTTCCTTCTCGACCTCCATTGACCTCCCCAAGTAACAAATATAGGACCCCCGAACCTCCCTTCTTCTCCCAGGAAAATAGCAATCACGGCGAGACTCTGTAAGTGCCTGTCCACGTACGTCCATGGATCGGACCTGCTCCTGGCGCACGGTCACGCGTGGCGTGAGTGTGTACGTTTTGGCCAGCAGAACAGCGATTTCATCTTCACCTCATCACCTCCAATTCTCCAAACGCACAACGCCATGATTGATAGAGGTCGAGGTCTATATATTTGCATTCTCAGGCGCTTCCCACTCCCTGCAAGCAATGCTTCCTCGGCGTCGACCCGTTGGCGTACGTAGTTACGTACCCGTTCCTGCTCAAGACCTGCGGTGCGATGTCGATGCTGAGTTGAGCGATGAGGATCGGAGCACGCGCACGTGATGGGGTCTCGATGTGAGGCACACGCCATTGAGCTGCTGCATGCCAACAAGGTGGAAGTGATGTCGGCACGCGATCGAGGTTATGGCACAGATGAGGAGAGCACACGGGCGTTATTCGATCTGATGCATGACAAGATGATGGTTTCTTGGACGGCATTGGTGTTGGTAGGCAGCAACAGGCTACTTCACCGGTGCAGTCGCGAATTGTTCAGCAGGCTGAGGCAGACGACGACGGAATTCTTGGAGCAAGATGAAGTGAGCATCGTTACGATAATGTGCCATCCTAATTATAGATTGGACCCATCCTCAACCTATACGTCCAAACAAATAACTCCAGGAGACCAACAAGCAACAACACTTCAACACGAGCCTTACATTAATTTTCTTGCGGCAGAGCATGAAGATATATTATACCTTGTGGTGTCGATGGTTAGGTGCAGAGATCAATTCCTTCCTTGATGATTTAATAACGCCACCAGCTAATCTTAAGATATTTCTAGTACAATTCTGTTACATCTCAATAGGGAAACAAGAACACATTTGCAGCTATACAGGAAGGCAAAAGAACTACAAAGTCAGTGTGTGACATGGCTAATATAAGTAGACGTTAGTTATCTAATTACGTGGCACAAACCGATGTATGATTATACTAAACTATTCTTAAGCCGAGGCAGAGATGATTAGTGTGGGATCAGGATCCCTAGGGCCACTTATCTAGAGGATTAAACTACTCGGCAGAGAGAGTTCGATCCAACTACTCAAACCAGTCGGCTATGGTACAAGACGGTGTAGCAGATTGGAATAACTAGTCTTGTACAGATAGAAAACTCCCCAAAGTATTCTGTTGTAGTTTTCCATGTTGTATACGACTAGGGCTGTACAAACCGACTTGTAACCCTGCCTCCCGGACTATATAAGGCGGGGCAGGGACCCCCTCAAAACAGAGATCATACAATCACACGTGCAATACAATCAAGCACACATGACGTAGGGTATTACGCTACTCGCGGCCCAAACCTGTCTAAATCTTTGTGTTGTTCGTGTACTGTCGCTCCTTAGAACTAGGCGAGACCCACGAATCTACTCTCTGGGGTACCCCCAGATAGACGTGCTCGACATAATTCGTCGACAATTAGTGCACCGGTTTACATAGTTAAGGGGTTATTTTGCACCAATTTAAACATTAAGGATGAAACTCACACTTCCATACTATTTGAGGGATGAATAATACACTTTTTCCTTTTATCAATAATAAAACTAGTTCTATTATTTATGCCACTATTTTATCAATTGCCACAAAAAAGGTACACAGTAGCATAAATAAAACAATTTTACACAGTGGCGATTTGTGAATCTAAGTACTACACAATCAACTTTTTTTTAGAGAAGTACACAATCAATTGCACATATATGGATTGCGGCATACATCTAATTCTCCCTGTACCCTTAATCCAGGTTTTCCATGGCCGATGGTTGTTAATCAGCCTCTACTAATGCTGATGTGTGGGAGCTGACTTAACTGGACCCTTTTTCGCTTATATGCATCCTCTATTTCATCCTCTCGTGCTTCACAGTGCAAATGGATCGATAACGTGATTGAATAATATTCTGTCGTGTGATACTCCTTCTATTTTTTATTTACATGTCATATTAGGTTTGTCTAAGTCAAAGCTATTCAACTTTGTCTAAGCCTATAAAAAAATATAAAACATCTACAATACCAAAATTTATTTCATTGGATCCATCATAGATTATATTTCGATAATTCATATGTTCAATGTTGTAGATGCTATTATATTTCTCTATAAATTTAGTCAAAGTTGACATGTAAATAAAAACAGACGGAGTATCAATATAATACTTCGTAATCCGCAAAAAATATAATATTTCGTATGTCCCAAGTTGCTGTTCACTATTTCGCTAAAAAAGTTGCTATTCACTGGATATGCACAACGTTTAATATTATGTTTTCTCAGCTGTAACTTGCGCAGGAAATATTCAGTCATTTGGTTCACAGGTTATGTTTGGAAATTTGACCAAACGTGCCACACAAGGTGAGATTTAAACTTGTAGCGTAGCACAGTAGAAAACACGCCGCATGTTATAATGTCCGCATTGATTTTGTGTCCTGGCTCGTGGCAACGATTTCGTTGTCAACTTCAATAAAATTTGGAGGAATCGGTTTACGTTTCTACAGAGAATGTGCCTGTGCCTTAGCGAGTTGGATATCAATTTGTGATAATGTAATCCAGTTCGTTCAGGACTCTGCACTCGTCCCACCGATCCTGCATCCTCGTCGTCAAATTTTAACTCAACCCGACACTGCAATTTCTCAACCGCTTTCGAATCCACCAAAACCACCGATCAGTCGCCATCCGGCATCCGCCGCCCACCCTCGCGCCCGCCGAACCGGCCGAGAGAGCGTTCCGAGGCCGGAGCCATGCTGGCGAGGATGCGCACCGTGTCGGCGGCGGCGCACGGAACCGAAGCTAACATGCGCCGCCGCCGCTTGGAAGACGCCGCCGCCGCGGACTGCATCGTCGTCTGCAGCTACAGCCTGCCCGGCCCGGGCGTCGCCGGCGGCCTGCTGCGCCTCGGCTACGGGGTGGAGCGCGTCGGCGGCGCGCTGCGGCGCCTCAAGGACGCTCGCGAGGGCCTCGGCGAGGACGAGTCGATCCCTATGGGCGACAAGGTCATCGTCGCCGTCGACGTCGTGGCCGGCGTCACCAACATCGTGGTCGGCGCCTGCGACTTCGCGATCGGGGCATGTGATTTCACCCAGTACGCTCGCGGCGCCCTAGCCCGCTTCCGCGCCAAGTCTTCGAGCGGCGGCTCTAGGTATACCTTAACCAAATCGTTCACACGTATGCTTCGATTCAGTGTTTAATTAACTCATTGCCTATTGATTTTCTCACAAAAAAAAATCATTGCCTATTGATTGGGATGACGTGATGCGTAGCAAAAGATTGCCTCTGACTTCCGTATGAGACTCCCATGATCTTATAAAGATCTAATTCTAACTTGTGAGCAGGATTTTGGTGTTTATAGAATATATTAAAGGGCAACATCATTTAGGGTTCATTCATCAAAGAATTTCCTTACACCAAGAATTACCTTGAATCAATCTCTTGAACGACCATATTGATATAAATGTGCAGGCATACAGCAGTTTTCTGTATGTTACCTGTAGCAGTTCTTATCCTCTACTACAGAGGTATTTGCAGGTTTAGTTACCTTTCAACTTGTCCTACAAGTCTACAAGCATGTTTTTTTTATGGTATTTAAAAATATTGCAACTGTTGGATTAATCAAATCTTTGCTATTGGATCACCAAACCCTGGAACCAACCAACTTGTACAATCTTTTATCAGTGGGTTCAGACTTTGGATAGTGCCAGCATACTTTTGTCATTGCACACGCTTGCGTTAAGTAGAACCATGCAGATCAGGCCAAACATCCAAAGGATTTGAACCCACTGATTGATTTAATGATGGCTTGAAAAAAGCACTATCCAGATTGGAAGAATTTCTCCTCTTTCTATGCCTGTATAATCACTGATCAGGTCCCTCAAATATTAGTGCCTGCCAAAAAATACGATCCACTCACTTCAAACTGAGTTAAAGGGAAACAATGAATACTATGGTGTTCAATAATTTCATTCCTCACATTTTAGCTACAATATATCGGATTAAGAGGGAAACTTGGTAGTTGCAATTGTCTAATGTAGCACCGGAACAAAGAACAATATGAGGATCTAGAAGGTATATCGGGTGGGCCATGGCATACCCTAAGAATGTCAGCTCGTCAAACCCCCAGAATGGGCATCCTAATAAACCAGTGAAATGCAATACACTACGGCCCAATGTGGCTTTTAAGCTTGTTTTAACGAAAATGTTAGACTTAATTGTTGATTTTAAGATGTTTGTAAGATCATATTAAGCTCATATTGTGCTTTTGACAAATTCTATACTTATATTTGCCAATGTTATATTTGAGGTTTATCTTTTTAAAAGTTGGACTAGCTAACCCAAAATCCTGGCAGAGGAAAGAGATCATATCTTGGCCTTCGCAAACGAATCTGTGAAAGGGGAAAACACGATGTTCAATTTCAAGACCTTCCAGAGGTGAGTCAAATTTCTCCTTTTCAGACTGGTGTTTGAGTGTATAATATTAAATTTGCAAACACGACAACTTTTATTACTTTGCTTCAGGATGTGCAGTGCATTATATTTTCAAAATTGGAACTCAAAGAGGCTGTAAGGTCTAGTGTTCTGTCAAGCAAATGGAAAAACACATGGATGATTCACTCAAAACTAAGATTTGATGCCAGAAAAATGTTTGCAAAATACATGCCAGGGAAATATCCTACTCTGAAATTCGTTGACAATGTAAATCGAGTCTTGAAATTGCAACATGGCAAGGTGGTTGAAACCCTCGAGATCAAAGTTGAGTTCGACAGAATTCTAGCTGTTCATTTGGATAATTGGGTCAGTTTTGCAGCAGCGTCGAGGACGAAGAATCTAGCTCTTGATTTAGTGCCAATAAATTATAGGAACTACATTGCACGATATATATTCCCCTTTGAACTTCTTGATGGAGAAACTATGTCCCGTCTGCAGCAAATTCAACTAAGATTTGTATCTTTGAAGCTACCATCCCAGTTCAGCGGTCTTCCGAAGCTCAGAACGCTGGACCTGTACTCACTGCATGTTACTAGAAAGGATCTTCAAGATATGCTGTCGGGTTGTTCTAAGCTTGAGTGGCTGAGTATAGTCAGATGTGATTTGGAAGATGAGTTAATAGTTGATTACCCGCTGTCCCACCTGGTATACTTGCGCCTTGCACACTGCAAGATGACAAAGATCGAACTACATGCTGTGAAGCTCAGGACTTTTATCTACTACGGAGCGCAGCTGCCTGTTCATACCATTAAAAAAGCACAGGAATTGAAGGATGCTTATATTGCTGTTAGTAATTTTACAACTTTTGAATATGCTCTCTCTGTGCTTCCCAAAATGCTTACAAGGGTACAAAATCTAACTCTGCAAGCTCCTCTTCAACTAAAGGTTTGTTCTAGCAGTGCTTGGTATCCACATTTTTTATTGAAACCGTTATGCTCGCATTTTTCCGTTGGCATGACTCGTGGTTTCCTATTGTTCAGTCATCCGCGTTGCTGGAAAATTCATCCAAGTTCCCTGAGCTGAAGCATTTAAAGTTGCTGTTGCGTCACTCCCCTGAAGATCTGGACAATATTCTCTCTTTGGCCTCTTTTCTGAGGGCTGCTCCTCTGATCAAAGAGCTGGAGATAGATGTAAGTACTCTTCTAGGTTTGGCTTTCTCCACTAGAGATGGCAAAGTGCCTGTGCTACAGAGTTCTCTTTTATTGTCTGCATATCCATTGCCACTACCATCTCTGCATGTATATATTGTTGTTATTGTAACCTGGTATCCACGTTCCATGTTTATTATGAGGAATTTTTGGCACATGCATTTATTTTCTTGCACATAAATTACAAGTATTGATCACAGCATCCTTTTTATTGCCATATTTGCAGTTCAACATCTATGGCTCTGGCCACGGGAATGCAGTAGTAGGGGGTCTAAGGAAGCTCCCGAAGTGTCCAAACAAGCACCTGAGGAATATCTGCATCACTGGTTTCAGAGGCATGCAGGGCCAAGCTGAGTTCCTTGTCCACGCAGTGGAGAACGCCCCTGCTCTGGAGATCTTGACGATAAACACAACTAACAGAAACGGCACCTGTTTGTCCGAAGATGCTGAACGTCTATGTGCTTATATCGCCAGGACCTGCCTTGAAGGGAAAATCTCACCCAAGACGAAGCTTCACGTCAACAATAGCAGCTGTGAAGGTCTCCACCAAGAATGGGTGCTGGTTTAATCATAGAATGCACCGGTTGATGTCCGGAACTCTTTCTCTCATCCATTGTATATGGACACGCATTAGATCATTAAGGCATTGCCTGCTTTATCATTTTGCCAAGCACAGTGTAGTCTATTTCGATCTTTGGCTTCCATTTTTAAATTATATCTGGATCTCTTCAATTCCGGAAAATCAACTTAAGTCCTTGGGAACACAGTATGCATGCATTGCGTCGCAGAAAAAGAAAAAAAGAGTATGCATGCATTGATCTCTGCAGAAATTTTAGACCGAGAGGGAACACATCACAGAGCCCTCTTTGAGGGCTATGACCTAGGAAAAGGAAAGTACCCAAAAGGAAAAGGGTCAACAAAGCGCATCGGCACAGGCAGAGCACAGGCAAGTCTTAATTCATGTCGCAAGTCGTAACAGTCTCGGCGACAGGAGACTGTTTGTGAGCACGGCCGCGAGGGAGCATCTCTTCTCATTTCTCTGCTCTGCCCCCGACCCTTTGCTACTACGGAGTAGTACCTACGAGTAACTAGCTCAGGCCTCAGTCTCAGCTCACTACTGCCTCCAATGTCGACCCTTTGGCAGTCAAGCCATCCACCTCCACCACCGTCACGGTCCATGGCCACTGCTGTGCGTGCCCTTGGAGAATGGAGACCGCCGCTCTCTCTTCCTTCCTCCGGTCCTCCCCGTTCCAAAGACTGGCTGGAGTACTACTGCGTCCCGGCCCGGGCGCGCACTGACGCACTGTGCTGTGCGCAGCAGGCCCAGCGCCTCCTCCCTCCGCTCATCAGTCATCACCCACGCGCGCAGCGGCAGGTGCCAGCCGGCCAGCAGCCCAGGCTGCCTGCCTGTGCGGCTGTGCCTGCCCCGAGCGCCTGCGCAGCTGCTGGCCTGCTGCCCCCCCTGCTCCCGCTGCAGGTGAGGGCGCGGCAGCGGCCTGCCGAGCCTGCAGCGCACGCAGATTCTGCAGCGCGCACTCTTGCTCTGGCCATGTTTCTTTCAAATTTCCAAAGAGAATCTTGCACGGAGTACTAAATCAAGTCTATTTATAAAACCCTTTTAGAAATGATTGTAATTTTGCGCGACGAATCTAATGAGCCTAATTAATCCATATTTTGCTACAGTAATGCTACAATAACCATCCTCTAATCATGCGGTCAAAAGCCTTATTAGATAGGTCTCGCGAAGATAGTTTTGTAAACTGACTTTATTTAATAACCTTAATTATTGGTGGTGGAAATATTTTTGTACCCAGAGAAACACGGCCTCTGCTCCTCTGCTCTGCGCCGCGCCTGACGCGAACACTGACCGAAGTGACCCATCCTCTGCCGCCCCGACTGCACCTGCACCACCACCTCACCCCCACGCCTGCCCCCCCTGCCAACCTGCGCTGACACCCGCCATATGCATGATGATGGCGGATGATGATGCGGGCACGTCTTCCCGTTCCCGAGCCCTCCGCACCTCCCCTCCAGAGTCCAGACACCACCACAAACCTGGAGAGACCAGTATTAAACTCCCCCCATCCATCGTCGCCGAGTGTGGTGTGAGGGAGTGAGCTCTTGCCGCCGCTGTCTCCACTGTCCTCTGTTCAACACCGCTGCCGCTGCTGGGTCGGGTCGCGGGGAGATGATGCTGAGCGGCGGCCACGGCGGCGGGAGGCGCCTGTTCACGGCGTCGCAGTGGCAGGAGCTGGAGCACCAGGCGCTCATCTACAAGTACATGGCCTCCGGCGCGCCCGTCCCGCACGACCTCGTCCTCCCGCTCCGCCTCGCCACCGGCGTCGACACCGCCCCTTCCCTCGCCTTCCCGCCCCAGACCACCTCGCCCTCCCGTACGACCCCCCACGCTTGTTCTCCTCTCTTCTCCAGCTGCTTTCGTGCTGACTGATGCGTGCTCTGTTCTGTTGCGTACGTGTGCAGTGGGGTACTGGGGATGCTACGGCGCCGGCGCGCAGTTCGGGCGCAAGGCGGAGGACCCGGAGCCCGGGCGGTGCCGGCGGACGGACGGCAAGAAGTGGCGCTGCTCCAGGGAGGCGCACGGCGACTCCAAGTACTGCGAGAAGCACATCCACCGCGGCAAGAGCCGTTCAAGAAAGCCTGTGGAAGTGACGACATCCCCCGCCGCCTCCTCCCCCGCCGCCGCGTACCGCCCCTCCGCGCTCTCCATCTCGCCGCCGCGCGCGCCCGACGCGCCCGCCGCCGGCTTCGCCCACCACCACCACAACCAGCAGTACCAGCATCACCCCCACCACGGCGCCGCCCGCGCCCCCGCCGGAAACCTCCAGCTCCACCTCGACGCCGGCCTCCACCACGCCGCGGCCTCGCCGCCGCCGTCCTACCACAGGTACGCCCACGCTCACTACGCGCCGCCGCAGCCGTCGCTCTTCCCGGGCGGCGGAGGCTACGGCCACGGGCAGCCCAACGAGGTGCACGACGCGGAGCTCAAGCGGCGGCACTACCTCGCGCTCGGGGCCGACCTGAGCCTCGACAAGCCGCCTGCCGCGGAGAGGCCGCTGCGGCGGTTCTTCGACGAGTGGCCGCGGGAGGGCGGCGACGCCAGGCCGTGGGCGGCGGAGGACGCGACGCAGCTCTCCATCTCCATCCCCGCGTCCTCCCCCTCCGACCTCTCCGCCGCCGCTTCCGCCGCGCGGTACCACAACGGTGAGCTAGTTCACGAGCAAAAGATTCAACCTTTTAGTAATCGAGATCATCTTTTTTGCTGATCGGCTCTGCCATTTGTTTCCATCACGCAGGGGAGTGATCGGCGCCTCCGGTAGCTTCTGCAAGCCCGCGCGCGCCGACAGGGAGGAGTGATCGACCGGTGCCATCCCGCCGCCTCTGCGTGCGCCCGTGCTCGGCATGGAGGGCACGCAGCTCGGTCAGAGACTGAAGCCGTCTGAACCAAGTCAAGTAGTGCTAGGACTCCAGCTAGCCGCCTAGCCTTGTTTGATCTTGCTTGTTGTTTCACTTGTTTGTATTCGTATGTAAAACCAAATGTTAGCCTGTTTGTTTGTGTAATGTTTTCGTTTGTTTGTGGTCCTGTTCCCTTCAAAAACCAAAAATTCTCTCTCTAAACTTTACTATTCACCTATCACATCAAATCACATCAAATCTCTCTCCTCGTAACACTAAACGTAGGTAAATAAAAAAACTAAGTATATGGTTTTGATGACACGACGAGACGAATCTTTTGAGCCTAGTTAGATCATGGTAGGACAACGATTATAAAAAACAAACGAAAAGTGCTACAGTGCGCTATAGTGTCCGATGTGACATTTTCACCGAACTTTACGTTCTCTTCTCGCGAACTAAACACCCCTGTAACGTTTTCGTTTAACCACTGATAAGCAACATGAGCTGAGGTGACGGGCGAGAGGTTGTATACCTGTGTGCTTTTTTTTTCTCCAACCTGTGATGCAAGCCTTGTCAGCACTTTCGCGGTGACCCACGCGGCCACGCCTTTGATTCCTTTGCCTGATTCCTCTGCGGGGACTGCTGCTCTGCCTTTGATCGTTTGTCACATCCGTGGGTTCTACTTCTTTCTCAACCCCGTACTATGCTTATGCTTCACGCCTTCATTCATTCACTCAGGCCGTGGCCTTGTTTAGATGCAAAGTTGGAGATGCAAATTTGGGGGTTTGAAGTCATGTCGTAATCATTGCGCCACTGTAACATTTCGTTTGTTTGTGTGAAAAATTGTCTAAAAATTGATTAATTAGGCTTAAAACGTTCGTCTCGCAGAGTACAACAAAACTGTGCACTTAGTTTTTAATTTCATCTACATTCAGTACTCCATGCATGTTATGACATTTTGATGTGATGAGAATCTTCTTTTTGCAGGTTTAGTTCCAAAATTCCACCTCCAAATTTACTATGCAAAAAGAAGATTTCCCATCACATCAAAATGTCATAACATGCATGGAGTACTAAATATAGATAAAATTAAAAACTAATTGCACAGTTTTGTTGTACTCCGCGAGACGAACATTTTGAGCCTAATTAATCATTTTTGGACAATTATTCGCATATACAAACGAAATGCTACAGTGGCGCAATTATTACGAAGAGACATCCAACTTCCAAATTTGACCTACCAAATTTAGGATCTAAGGCCTCAGCCACCCAGGTGCCGGTCTGCCAGGGCTGAGTAAAAGTAAACACACGGCCAAATCTCAGCTTGCTGGGAAGATGGCACGTACTACAATTTTATAAATTATAATGCTAGTTTAGATTAGTGCAAATTAATTTATATAGAAGATCTCTGATCTTTTGTCGGGTGATGAATAAATAAAACTCGAAAGGATTTTAAATTAACGGGATTGTAGATTAATAGCAGACGACGTGACCATTAATAGTGAAAGTGTATATGATGACTTCTTCAATCTTTTATCTCGATATCTACCGGTTTAGTGTTTTCTTGTACGATAGATTTTTGATACGTTCAGAACAGACATATGCGGAATCCCTACTATCTTATTATCCCCATTGTCCATTCTTTTGGCAATTTATGGTGTAGCACTGAGCTGCTGGACCTCGCCAAGCCCTTGCCATCGTGAAGCTGCAGGGTGCACTAAGGGGAAGAATGAATGGTATCTCAAGTCCTTACCATGGTGAATCCCACATGAGAGAGACAATAAGGTTTATGGCAGGGCAACTATGTGACCACTCAAATCACGACTACGTTGTGCATTACTTTTTTTTTGTGTTTCATTGTGCGTCCAATAATTCTACCGTAAATCTTCACGATGAGAAGAAATCACCAAGTACTTCCTCCGTCCCACAATATAAGGACCTGAAGCATTCAAACTCAAGAAACAACAGTGAGATGAAATTACCTCTATACCCCTCATTTTATACTACCCACCAACTCTCCACCCACCCACCAACCCATTTAGTTTTGTCTTATTCTTCCAGGTCCTTATATTTTGATACACAATTTAAACCCTCCAAGATCTTATATATTGGGACGGAGGGAGTACATAGATAGAAGATAGTTCATCTTCAGGGTACAATATATAGAGTGTTTCTGTATGGATTGACGGGCTATATCTATAAATTACGTGTTGATAATATTATTTATAAATTTTTAAATCTATTATTTTTATACACCGTTTATACATATATCTCTACCTAATTATAAAGCAAGGATTGATTCCACGGTCCGCTGATTCTGCGGTACGTCGCAAATTTGCAAAAAAACCCCTCGAATTTTTAATTATTAACCCGCAGTCCTCCTACGCGAGGTCTGTGCTCGATCCCGGCTCGAATCGGGCAGCCCCCTCGCTTATATGATCCCAGAATAGGTCCTATCGCTCTCCAGTTTAGGGCAACAATTGATCCTCCTGCGCCGCCATAGCCCGCGCCGCCGCAGTACGATTCGCTGCCTCCGCCGCCAACGCCGTCGGCGGCGCCTGTGCCCGCGGTGCGCGATCCGCTGCCGGCGTCGGCGCCCGAGTCCTAGGCGCACGATCAGGAGGATCAGCTGCCGGCGTTGGCGCCCGTGCCCACGGTGCACGGTCCGGTGCCGACGCCCGTGCCAGAGTCCTCGCCGCATGATTCGCCGCCAGCGCCGACTCCCGAGCCATCGGCGCGCGATCCGCTTTATCTGTCATCGCCGGTGCTAGACCTGGACGCCCTGCTGTCTTCTCTCGACGACGAGGAGGACGACTACGACTACGACGAGGCGGACCTACCCCCGCCCCCACATCTGCCCCCGTTCGGCCTGCCCGTCGCCGCGGCGCTGGAGCGGTCTTTGTCCAGCGTGGACGCGCCCCCGGCCTCCCGGGACCGGCACGGCGGGAGAACGTCGCGGCGGGCTAGGTTGTGGCAGGATCCGACTGACGAAGACACGGCGCGGCGCTCGTCGCTCGAGAACTCGGCGCCGCCTACATTGGACAGCTTCACTTTCCTCCCCGTGCTTCTGGCGGCGGCACGCTAGCGATCTTGAGAGGGCGGAAGCAGAAGGAGGCGCCGGTCAGGTCACTTCGCGCGTCATGGTGAGCCGCCCTGATCTCGATCTTGCTCCTGGCTGTGTTATCACTGTGCTTCCCAAGTCCGTGTTTGGATTCGTAGGTTAGGGCGCGATGTGAAACCGTAGTGATCCAATTTTGACCTCTGTGGCTGCTGATTGTTTTGGGATTGAAGCTGTTGGCCTGGAAGTTAGGAGTTAGGAATGCCTGATGAGTTTGGGATGAGAGACATGGAGCCTGCCTCATATATTGTTATATTTTGAAATGCTTTTCGGAGAGGGGATTAACTAGATGCGCGCTTTGCAATTCCTGGGTTGCTTAGGCATCGCACACGATCGTTTGACATTACACTGGTTGCTTATTCCTGCCTAACATGACCTGCGAGATGTGCCTTTCTTGTTGAGGCTGCTTTTGCACGTTTGCAACAACTACCGAGATGAATTTAGGATATCAGGATGAATCCTTAGTTTGTGTTGACCTGGAGAGTTTCTTGTATAATAAGGATTATATCTTAGCTTGCTGGACATATTCATCTGATAATGTTTTCTGCCGTTGTTTTTCAGCGTGTGCATTTTGTCCCATTGGTTCGGTGTGATATTAGTGAAATTGAGCTCATCAGATTTGTGATGCACATAAATTATTGAAATGTCGCGCTACAGTACTAGCAGTTTCTTTTTTTAGCTAACTGCATGCCACTCTTGGGTTGTTTCGGTGCTTTGTCATGTCAGTCGAAGAGGAAGACCAGGGAACCCAAGGAGGAGACTGTCACTCTTGGACCCACTGTCCGCGAAGGGGAGCATGTCTTTGGAGTAGCCCTTCTACGACAATCACATGATCTGCAATCTGTTTTTTGGCTGCGCCGCCAGGATGCCCTTATACGACCAGCGTGGCCACGGCGAGGCGTGCCGGTACGCGCCGCGCGGCTGCCTGGTCAAGGCCTGCGGCTTCGCAGGCCCAGCGTGGGCGCTCTTGGTCTTGGAGGCGAGCACCTCGGCGTGGAGGCCGTGCAGAGGTTCTGGGCGGAGGAGCTCGGCGACGCCATGGCCAAGCTGAAGGTGAGCGTGGAAGCCGATGAGATGGGCGAGGCCGGGATGAAACCAATACACAGCAGTTTCGTCCGCGCCCCAACGATACAAGCAGCCACCGCCCGTATCCCGTCACGGGCTCATGGCCCTGTCGTTGTTCCTGTGGCGCAGCGATAGCTTCATCCCGTCTCCTCCCTCCCATCCAGCGTCTGTGCCGGACTGCCGGGTCACTGGAAGTTTGCTTTGGTATTTTTATCGGATGCAAAATCATCGGCGTCCATGGCTCTCACGTGCCTTCACTAATTCATCCGTAGCAACGCACGGACACATTTGCTAGTATATATATATTCAATCTGCATGTCTGTTTATATATAACTAGATTTAACTGGTGTTTGGATCCAGTGACTAGATTCAGTAGGTTTAAACGAATAGGATTTCCGACGCAGCTCACGCTGGCGATTTTCTAGCAGTTTTCAGCGAGACCCCAGTCAGGAGGCGGAGGGGCAGGCCGGCCGTTCAAAGCCTGCACCGGGTTCTGACGAGCTCGCGTCGCACGTACTAAGAGCAAGCGCGGCTCGGTGCCGGGGAAAGCATGAGCAAGCCGACGAGACTGGCGTCCAGCGCAGCGGTGCCCTGCCCTCCCTGCCTCGCGCAGGTGAGGCATTATTCTACTGACAGGTGCGATGCAGGCGGTCGGTCAGGGGTGGCCAGTGCCCATGACCCGCCGGCCGCGTCGTCTGGGTCAGTAGCCAGTGGGGTGGCACTCTGGCTGGCCGCGCTGTGCTCCCTGCACCTGCACCCTGCACCCTGCTCGTGTTGACTGTACTCGCCGCGGCAAAATGCAGTACTGGCCTGTGCCATGGGGCAGTCGTCGTGGCTGCACAAGCGCAGCGGCCCAGTGGGGTGTGAATAGGGGTGGTAATGAATGAATCGTGACCCGTTTGTTTCTTTACAGTCTAATTTGACCCTAATTAAATTTAGGTAAAAAACTAGTATTTTTTTGCCTGGCCCTGATAGGGTCCGGCCTCCGGCCTTTAAAATCTCTAGTACAAAATGGAGGGCCCGTTGTAGTACAGAATGAGTGTATCTATCCATGCCCTTGTTTAGATGCAAAATTTGCATCTTAAATTTAGCCCCTTATAGTACGCGCGTTACTATAGCATTTCATTTGTATTTGTGGAAAATTATCCAAAAATTGATTAATTAGGCTCAAAATGTTCGTCTCGCAGCGTACAACAAAACTGTGCAATTAGTTTTTGATTTCATCTACATTTAGTACTCTATGCATGTGCCAACATTTTAATGCGATGAGAATCTTCTTTTTGATAGTGAACTTGAGGTGGAATTTGGGATCTAACAGAACTTTGAAGGGACTGCGGCGCGTCACAACTTTGAAGGGAGAAAGCTATATCACCACGTCAATTGTTGTTTCTATTTCTGTAACTAGCAGGTGCCCCGCGCAAACAATACAGGTAGCTAGCTAGTTTTTATAATAATAATTTAATTTTTTATAGTTTTTTATAATTATTTTTATATATTTAATATAATTTTTCTTTTGTTGTTTAATTTTATGTATTGTTATAAGAATTTTTCGGCTATTCATTGTCATTATATTTTAGGAGTTACAGATGAATCAACAATTTTGAGTGTATGTGATTTTGGGTATGGGTCCAATAGCTACATATTTTGTAGAATAAGTTTTTTAGACTAAACTTCAAATGGTATGATTATTTTCAGCATATATCTTAGTCATATATATTGTATTTAGATTTGCCACTGAGAACCTATATGTATTCTAATTTTATTTTAGTTGTTTTTCTTATCTATTTTATTTTCTTCTCTATTTACTTTTATGTGTCCAAGTGGGCCATAGTTTGGGTCTATCTTTATTTTAACTCTTGAGGTATCCATTTATGTGTTCCCTATTGCTTTCACTCAGGATACCTGCGGAGACACTTCAATTCAAGGCTATTTAGTTGAATATCCAATATTTTTCTAAAAAATATGTTTATTAAAAAAAATAAAAAATGACACAAAAATAATGTACTGTAGAAGGAACTCAGCCCGAACAAAAAGTGTAGCCATCTTCCTCCCTGTCTACCCCGTTCCTAATCATTGTCTATCCAATATTTCTCTTAGGCCTTAATTCAATTTTCTTCCCCTACATATAGATCGATTCACTGAGGGACATAATTGCTACTCACATTCTCCTATCATATCACAGTGTCGTGTTCTCGTTTCATAAACGAGGGAAAAATTTAGTCCATACCTTGTGAATATTTCTTAAGTAATATATCATATTCCACGATCTATGTTTCTTAATCTATTGATCCAGAAACTTTGTGATACTGCATCAAGTTCCTTCCTCCGTTGGGACAAAAGCGAGCAAGTGTGGTGGTGGTGGCTTAGTGGAGGTCACATGTGTCAAGGCCTCAAGGGTTGAGGGCAGCGGGCACACACTAAGGTGGCCCAAATCTTGTGCCCACCCCTGCTCCAGATAACTTCTTTGGTGGCATTACTGTTTTTGGATTTGTGGCTTCAAGTTTATTGCGTGTTTTGTGGTTCTGTCTGGAACTTTATTGTGTTTAGTATGAATTGCCTCTATGATTTAGGATTTATGCTGCTTAAATGAAGAATATTTTTTTAGGAGTTTAGTTTGAGTCTAGCTTATTGTTTTTCATATGGTTTGAATTCTACTCCGTATATTTTTTTAGGCCAAAATTTTATTGTCCATATGTGTAGTCTCTAGATCTTTGTGCATGTTCATTTTAATACGCTATAAATCCATCAGGCTTACAACGGACGATGGTTTTATTTTTATCATTTAAGTCTGCAAGAACACAATGACATTTGACTTTACATTTTTGCTACGATGTCTCATCGTTGGGTTGCACCTATCTACCGCTGATCGCTTCCTGCTAAACTGCACCGCACACGTGTCATTGTGCTTCCTTGGCGTCCAGCTTATTTGCCTTGATAGATTATCACCAGTCTTCACTGCAATAATTATTTATTTCGTACATATCTTACTTGCATGGCATGATGCATAGGCAACGATTCGTTCCTTTCACGGGGTGCTCTCCTATTCAATGCAGACTCTATTTATTTTGAAATTGTAGATAATAAGTAGTAATATTTAGCCTGAGATATATGAATTACCATAGACCATTAGATCATCATTAAATGTGATAGTGTAATAAGTTTTTTCTTTTTATATTAATGTGGAAATTTCTATGCACTCTCAACGAATGTGATGCTTTTTTAACACTATTGTATTAATATATATTTTGAGACAGAGAGAGTAGTTCATATGAAAATCAAATGAATATTTTTTTATTTTAATTCCTAATTTAGCATGTTATGATTCAGAATCGATATGTACTTTTTTGGTTAATTTAGACCGTTAGATCTACATAAAATCTAATGGTTTGTATCTTTATTTTTGTTTTTCATGTAGCTAATAATAAAGATTTTGTTTGGAATAATATGGACCGTTAGATCTTCATAAAGTCCGACGGCATATATTATATTTAGCATGTTAATATAAATTTTTATGGAATAATATGGATGGTTAAATCTTCATAAAGTCCAACGGTGCATATTCTTCTCGTTTTAGATTAACGTGGGGATTTTGTGGAATAATATAGACCGTAGATCTTCATAAAATCCAATGGCATATATTCTTTTCTTTTTAGATTAACGGAATAATATGGACAACTAGATCTTTATAAAATCTCATGGTCCATATGCTTCTCTTTTTTAGATTAATGTGAGAATTTCTTGACCCTCCCGGCGAACATAGTGGCTATTTTTAATACTATTGTATTAATATAATAGATAAATCGGCTTTGTAATACTTGTTTTAGGACCATTTTTAGTCACTCCGAAACTTACCGGACTCATGTCATTGAAGCTACTTCAGACACCATTTAGTAAAACCGTTTGATTGTTGTAAATGACCAAAGACGGGGGCTGTGAAAAGGCCAACTCGCTAAACTCACGGACAATTAGGCACACTCGTCTTTATAAATGCATGTATCCACACTCTATATACTTCTAAACGCCTCATGGCCAGTACGGATCAGGAGCAGTGTCGGGTGAATCTTCCAAGCTTCAGAATTCAAGCTAAATAATATTATAGGCGTGTGAGTTGTAATAGTTTAGTTATCGTTATTTAGGACAATTCTAGTGGGAGGATTCGTCAGAAGATGTCATATACTCTCTCCCTCTCAAAATAAATATTGTTTTGATATTCAAATTTTGTCCCACATTGTGTATGCACGATCTTTAAATGGCAATATCTCTCTCATATGATGTCCAAATTTTATTCTGTTTCCTATGACATCTTCTTTACTAAGAGATATGCAAAACAAGACTCATATTATATATGTTTTGAATTTCTTTTAATTATAATATCAATTTATATGAAGTGATCCAACAACTTACATAGAGATCATGTATCAATTTACGAAGATCTTGTACGGCAACCTAAATATATCAACCTATATAGACACATTGTATCAATATAACCGTTCAAATAATATGGTATACTAAATATGATTTTGTATCAACTTATTAATATCAATACATTTGCAGAATGCATGAAAACTTTTACATTGTCACAACCTATATAGTGGTTCTATCAATAGTACTATCAGTTTCTATATGTTATGTATCAACTTATATATGTACTAAATTTATGTAGAGATAATGTATCAACTTATGTAGAGATTATATAGCATATATCAACTTATATTGCGTTCATACTTGTCAATATCTTATTTGTCAATACTACCAACTTATGCATACTGATTATATCAGTTTATATTTCTTAGTATTTGAACTCATGTAAAAACTATGTATCAACTTTATATATGTATCAAACTTATGAAGATAATATATGTCAATTTATATAGAGATGTTAGATTATTTAGCAACTTATATTGTATATGTATTTGTCAATATCTTATGTGTGGTAGTGCTATCAACTTATGCATAATGAATATATCAATTGATATTTCTTAGTACTATAAAGACAACATATCAACTTATATATGCATGTATCGATCTGTATGTAGTTGTACTATCAACTTACTCAAAAAAGATGTACTATCAACTTATGTTGATAAGTTAACACATAAGTTGTTAGCCTATAAAATATTTTAAAATATATATACATAATGGATCTAGTTTTATAGATCTTAGTGTCACGAACGTATTGGTACAAACAAGATTGAAAACAGATACTTGAGAAGAAAGTTATGATATTTTTTAGTGGTGAAATAAAAAAAGACTCATGGACAGTAGAAGCCCACCTTTTTCCCACCAGGCCACAATAGACCGTGCGAGGGTCGCGCTCCACGTAACTTTTACGATTCTTAAGATGATCTAGCCAATCACCAAAAATAGAGTCTCAACCAAATTTTTCCTAGAAGGACAACGCATGAAACAAGTTGGCAAGCACCTCAAGTCTGCAAGTAGCTTGAGACAGGACTAGATGCTAGTCAGATATTTAGGAACTTTCGTTGGAAATAAAGCTAATATATTTCCTAAAAAATAACTAGCGGCTAGATCCCAACCAACCTATAACACGCATTACGGTATTCAACACAAATTACGATGCGATCGAATACAATACCATAAATACAAGGCGTAGGGTTTTATACCATCTTGTTGTACATAACTTATCCAATCTCTTTGTGCTACCATGAGGATCATACCATCTGAACAAATCTGCCATATTGGAGATACTCCATGGTGGACTGCTAGTCTAAACATCGAAAAAGTGTGCCCATGCGGTTTTAAAGGGTGGTCCCAAATGCATAGTTTTTGTAACATTAATTACACTAAGATTTTTAATTTCTGTGGTGCTATATTGAATGAGCGACAATGGAGAGATGAAGAAAAACACTCTTATATGATCCAATTTTAACACGAGAACATATACAAGAGACACTACTAAATTTTTCATTAGGATGAAATAGTGACTTCATGGTAGATTAGTTACATGGGCTATAGATGATAGATATTAAGAATTAAAGACAATAGCTTGTAGAGTGACATTCATATGACATGGACATATATAGAACGCCTTTATTACTGTCCTGTTCAAATTGTCCTTTATCTAGTTGAAACCATGATTGCCAACACAAATTGATTTGTGCTTGCATTTGCTTATGTGGACCGTAGTAGAAATCAAACCAATCTTTTTAGTGTAAAAAATCATAACTTTTTATACCAAATCGGATAAAGATCAACTAATTTATATCAAAATTAAAAAGCTCAATGAGATCTAAAACTTTATAGTTGCCCACCTTTTTATTTAAGTTTGTTTATCAACACAAATATTAGTTCCCCTTTCTCATATCCAATTTAAAAATGAATACTCTATTAATTTTTCAAATGATCTCAAGAGAAAGTGAACTATATACCGTTGTAGTGTTCGATGAGGTCCAAAATTTTTTCACTTAAAATGGTTTACAACGCCGGATGCACAATACAAGATTCAGAGAAGTGAAATAATAAAAGACAATATCTCTCATCATGCACAAGATTTGCTTTGTATTTGATACTGTAAGGAAGCTATGGAAGCTATGCATGAGGCAAAAGACTGCTATGCGAATGCATGTGTATTTTGACTTTTTGAGAATTTCATTCTTAGTTGGTGTCCCTGTGAAATCTGAAATACTTTCTGGTCCATTTTCATTTATATTTGTGGTAAATTATTTATGCTAGGTTCCGCATCCACCAATACAAATGATGATTCATGCTGTTATAAGATTGGTGGCACAAATAAGTTTTGACCACTAGCACAAGTTTTACAATATAATGACAATAACTCGAGGACTAACTTAGTAGTCACATTGAATGTGGATGTACACTGGTCTAAATTAGTCGTGAAGATAAAGCTTACTGCCTAGGCACTGGCGTGACTATTTTTTGAGAGCGACGTGACATTAGTTTTGGATGAGGTACATCATTAGAACACGATTAAGTAAGGGATACATAGGCTTCCGGTTCAGCCGACACCATTGGTGAACCAAGGAGTTCCACTGGCATTAGAGACCAACAAGCCCAATAAGTGAAGAAAAGTTCCAAATATTTTTGTATCTTCTTTACCTCTCCACCCCAAAGCCTCTTGTCCTCTCTCGACCCTACTACCATGGACCGTGGTGCCAGGGCTCCAAACCACAGCCGTCTCTCCTATGGTCGTGTACTTCGGTGACCGTCGGTGTGCCGATGCTGAAGTCGGTCGAATTCAAGGTTCCAAGCTCAATGAGATCTAAATTTTTTTAACCAGATTATACTTAAATTTGAACAAGATTCATCTGAACCAGAATCTTGTCCCGAAAGTTCAGATGAATCTTGTCATGGCTCAACGAGATCTAAAATCTTGTTCTCTTTTCTCGTCACCCCTTTTTATAAGATTCATCTGAACCAGATTATTCTACATTTTCACCTACTTGAGGTGTTATTCGTTGTTGTGGCCTCTGTGGTCCACAATGATAAAACTTGCAGCCACGAAGACACGGAACTTTTTATAGAAACACCATGCAGACGCCACCATGTTTGCATACTTACCCCTATGAACACATGCATACAAACTCTACCCCTACGAGCACCTCTGTGAGAATGTGCCAACAGATGTCGAGATTGTCGAAGTTACCTCAGACTACCTCGCTACCATCGCCTACCACTAAAAGAATAATACCGATTAAATCTTGGAATAAATCCAGAAAAATTCGAAGACCTGTACTGAGTCGAGGATTCAAACCCGAGTGGACAACTTCCATTACAAAGAACCTTATCAGCTGATTTACGATCAGTTCACATAAAAATAAAAAACACAAAATTTGAGCCACAAAGACCAATAATTGTGGGGAGATAACTCTAATTAAGCACTTACCGGGGGTGATTAGTGATTGCATAATGATATGATGGAGCATCATCCTGCAGCAACGTGGCCTAAATTGTAGCCAAAAGGAAGCAAGAGGAAATGCCGTGATGGGAGGCTATGCAAGTGGTTTTCTCATTTAATACTTAGGTGATGTTATGTGGCGTACCAACAAGAGAGAACTGTATGCAGGCTCATCCGTGTCGGTGTTGGCTGTTGTTAAATTACTTCGTAGTTCGCCAATGTTGTCAAAAAGGATATTCGGTTTCTTTGGTGTCATGGGGTTATTGTGTAGTTGTTTATTTATTTTTAGAGCGAGGCTTAACTCTATTTCCATTCAAGCAAAACGGAAATACTGATGTCTGTTACAGAAAGGTATGCAGAGTAGAGAACTAGATAGAAGTTTCAGTGGACTAACTTGCTTCAAGCTAGCTAGGTCACTAAGCCTCGTGCCCAGAATTCATAGACTTTTAATTAAAGCCTTTTTAGATATTTCTCTTCGTAATCATTGCGTCACTGTAACATTTCGTTTGTATGTGTGAAAAATTGTCCAAAAAATGATTAATTAGGTTCAAAATGTTCGTCTCGCAGAGTACAACAAAAATGTGCAATTAATTTTTGATTTTATCTACATTTAGTACTCCATGCATGTCATTTCATTTTAATGTGATGGGGAATCTTTTTTTGCATAGTAAATTTGGGGGTGGAATTTTGAAACTAAACAAGGCCTAAGAGCAAGACTAATAAGCAGTGAAGTACTGGCTGAATCTTGTCGACATGGGAGAGAGAAAGCAAGAGAGAGACAGAGGTTGGCGAGTCGCGGGAAGCTGGTTCAAGCAGGCGATGTTAACTGTGCCGTAGTTGCCCCCACCGCTCGCCTGGCTCTTTTTGACCGAAGTCGGGAGGGGAAGCCCCTACCTATTTTTTTTAATATTTTTTTATTCCAAATCTAATTATTCGCTTCCACAGGTAGCCGAACTTGGTCTCCTGGGTGCTACTAAGGTTCTCTAACCACTAGGCTAGAAGTTCGCCTGGCTCTTATAGGCTACTGTCCATGGAGAACATTTTTTTTAAAAGGATGGCGGGATCCGCCACCACCGCTCCTCCTGTTTGCATGAGCTCACGTTTTCTTACATCCCTGGCGCGTTTATTAACCTTGCTCTAAGCCGCCCATACAGTTTGTAAAAACTTTGTTCGATATACAAAGAAACTGGCAAATTCTTATCCCGGTTTGTTAAAAGAAAAGATGCTTTAGTACTTACTAGTCCATCAACCCATGCGACTGCACGGGGTAGACTAGCTGTTCTAAAAATAAACATGATGAAATGGTGCTTTTATATTTTCATTATATACTTTAAAATATTCTTGAAGAAAACTATGGTCGTTAAACAACTATCCATGCCTCTAATAAGGTAGTGCATGTTCCACCTTAATTCCTTGCTAATTGCACTACAACAGTTCATATTTACCTCCCTTTCCAAAGCAAAATGGGGAAGGATCAGGACACAACATGTGAAAATAAATATTTTTCTTAGAGAAAATGTGTCTCAGTAATTATTGTCCTTTTGCGTAATTATTAGGGGATGGCTGATGAGATGATTGACGAAGGCTGTATGAGTGGCTGGTGGGAGGGCGAGGCCAGAATTCCCGGCGGCGGCGTGGCTGGAACGCCGTCCTGGCAGCCGGCGTTCAAGCGGACAGAGCACACGGACACAGGCAGTTTGCACAGACGCCAGAAGATCTGAATGATCTCCAAGCATAACTCTCATTCATTCCGCTTCAATAGATATAGAGTACTTGGATTACAACCGTCAACACACACATAGACACAGTACAACACAGTACACATATGCTAAGATAATTTGAATTACACACTCTAGTAACTGCCAGATCGTGGGAGCATTCTGCTTCCTTCAGGCTGTTGTATTCTGACGTCTTGAATACTTCCTGCTGAACATAACATCACTCTCCTCCTCGCGAGACAGCTCGTCCTCGAGCTGGAAGTCTGGATAAGCTTCACGGAAATCGTCGATGCGCTCCCAAGTAGCTTCCTCGGTTGGAAGGCCAGTCCACTGAATGAGTACGTGCCAATGACCATTGCGAAGTTGTGAGCGCAGAACTTTGGCCGGAGCTTGGAGAGAGCGACCATGTTGGAGAGGCGGTAGTGGTGGCAGTGTCACTGGAGAAGTACCGACGAAGGGTTTAAGAACGCCAACGTGGAAAACATTGTGAATACAGGCACCCTCAGGGAGTTGTAAGCGATAAGCAAGATCTCCAATGCATTCCACCACTTGATACGAACCAGCATACTTTGGGCTGAGTTTGCTATGCTTTCTTGGTAGAAGACGCTGGTGAGGCCTATGCAGCAAACGAAGCCATACCCAAGAACCGACATCAAACTCCAAGGGACGGTGATGGGCATCATAATGCTTCTTGGCAAACTGTTGTGCTTGGTGAAGCCTTTCGTGCACATCCTGGAGGAAGGTGTCCCTGTCTTTGAGGAGGGTATCAACCGTATTGGTTGTGGCAGTATTAGGAGTGTATGGTAGCAACTGCGGAGGCGGACGGCCATACACAACTTGGAATGGAGTGGCACAGAGAGCTGTGTGGAAGCTAGTGTTGTAACAATATTCTGCCCATGGTAACCAGTCCAGCCAAGCACGGGGGCGATCTCCAGTTATACAACGCAGATACATAGCAATGGTTTTGTTGACAGCTTCTAATTGTCCATCGATACTCATGAAATGTTGTACTCATGCATAACTTGACACCAACGAAGTGGAAAAGGTCCCTCCAAACATGACCGGTGAACACGGGGTCACGATCACTAACGATCGATGTGGGAAATCCATGGAGCTTGACAACCTCAGAGAAGAAGGCTCAGGCAACAGAAGCTGCTGTGTATGGGTGGCCCAAGGGAATGAAATGTGCATATTTGGAAAACCGGTCCACCACAGTGAGAATAACACTCTTGCCATGAACCTTGGGTATTCCCTCAATGAAATCAAGTGAAATGTCAGCCCATACTTGTGAGAGAATGTCGAGTGGTCGAAGTAAGCCAGCTGGTTGGAGGTGTTCTGTTTTGTTGCGTTGGCATACTGAACATGAGCGAATGTAGTCGCGAATGAGGGAGCGATCTTTGGCGATGACAAAATCACGCCGCAAGCGATGAAGAGTCTGTATGAGCCAACTGGAGAATCGTGGGTATGAGAGGAGAAGAGTCTCGCACATAAACACGGGACCCTTTAAGAATGAGGCCTTCATGTACACGCCAATCCGGACCACGAGCTTGGGTGATTGTGTCACGGAGTTGGCGAAGCTCGGTAGTGCTGTCTAGTTCCTTTCGGAGATCGTTGAAGAGCTGAAAAGATGGATCAGAAATAGTGCAAAGTGACATGTCAGGTTGATCCCGTCGTGAGAGGGCGTCTGCAACTGCATTGAGGCGGCCGGGGCGGTATTCGACTGTGAAGTCATATCCAAACAATTTGCTGATCCACTGATGTTGTGGAATTGTGGAAAGGCGTTGATCGAGCATAAACTTGAGAGCATAATGATCTGTGCGGACTATAAACTGTCTACCCCATAAGTAAGGTCGCCAATGTCTGACAGCTTGAACGAGACCAATCAATTCTCTTTCATATGCAGCAATTTTCAAATGGCGACGCAATAGTCAGCCTTCAAAACATAAACGTTGGCAACTACTCCCTCACCGCGCAAGTCACCGTACGCCACTGCAACTCGACTTTCGTCCTCACGACAGTTTACGGGCCTTCGAGACGAAACCTCAAACCATCCTTCCTGTGCCACCTGTGTGCTATACAGCCACCTGACAATGAGGGATGGCTAGTACTAGGAGACTTCAACCTGATTTATAGGGCCCGAGACAAAAACAATACCAACATAAACCGTCGACTCATGAGCAGCTTCCGCGCAACGCTAAACCGCTGCAATTTAAAAGAGCTCCACCTGCAGAACCGAAAGTTCACATGGAGCAACGAACAACGGCACCCGACCCTTGTGCGTCTTGATAGGGCTTTCTGCAACCCAACGTGGGCACTCAATTTCAGCAACCATGCCCTCAGCGCTTTATCCTCAGCACATTTGGATCATTGCCCTCTACTGCTTGCACAGCAATCCGGGCCCAGACGCCCAAGGCCGTTCAGATTCGAAAACTTCTGGACATGACTACCTGGCTTTATGGAGCTAGTTGAGCAGGTCTGGACAACGGCGACTGATCATACCGAGCCTTTCCACCGATTGGGTCACAAGCTCTACCACCTAGGCCGAGCTTTACGAAGGTGGAGTCGTACGCACTTCTCCGACATCAGTCTTAAAATGAAAGTCGCCAACCAGATCATCTTGCACTTGGACACGGCCAGAGATGAAAGATCACTATCGGAAGGAGAATTCTATCTACGCCGCAGACTCAAACGTCGTCTCTTAGGATGGGCGGTTGTTGAAAAAGCCCGGCGAAAACAATGCTCCAGGATCGCTTATCTAAAAGAGGGTGATGCAAACACAAAATTTTTTCATCTAAAAGCAAGCTCCCGCCGTCGGCGAAATTTTATACAACGGCTCAAAAAAGACTCTGGCTGGGCCATTGCACATCCTGAGAAACAAGAACTGATCCTCGAGCACTTCACTAACACAATGAGCAGCCCCGCACGCCAAGCACTTGATTTCTCCTGGGAGGACCTCCACTTCCCGGCGATGGATCTGTCTAACCTGGAGGAGCCTTTCTCGGAGGAGGAAATCGTCAAGGCCATCACACAGCTCCCGCAGGACAAGGCGCCAGGGCCGGATGGTTTCACTGGCCTCTTCTTCAAGACATGCTGGCCTATCATCAAATCTGATATTATAGCGGCTGTAAATTCATTCCACAACTTGCGTTGCAACGACCTGAACCTGCTGAACTCGGCCAACATTGTTCTCATCCCCAAAAAAGACGCAGCGGAGAGCATCCGGGACTACCGACCAATAAGTTTAATTCACGCAATTGCAAAAATCATTAGCAAACTCCTAGCCCTGCGCCTGGCCCCGCACATGAACAGCCTCGTCTCTCCATGCCAGAGCGCCTTCATTAAAGGGAGAGTCATCCATGACAACTTTCTCTATGTGAGAAACATCGCCCGCCATTTCCACCGAAACAAAACAGCGGCTCTGCTCATGAAGCTGGACATCTCCAAAGCCTTCGACTCAGTCCGTTGGGACTATCTTCTAAAACTCCTGAGAAGACGAGGCTTCCCGCAACGATGGTGCGACTGGATTGCAGCTTCCCTGTCTACCTCCACCTCCAAAGTCCTGTTAAATGGCATCCCCCTAGAGTCCATCCCACATGGACGAGGCTTGCGTCAGGGAGACCCGCTATCGCCGCTCCTGTTTGTCCTGGCCATTGACCCGCTGCATCAACTTCTTACCATCGCGACCGATCGAGGGCTACTTAGCAAAGTTGGAGGTCGAGTTGCCCGATTCAGAGCCTCCCTCTATGCAGATGATGCGGCAATATTCTTGAAACCAACTGAAAGGGACGTCCAAAATTTGAAGCAACTCCTCCACGGCTTCGGTTGTGTCACTGGACTGGTAACAAAGCTCCAAAAGACTAGCGTGGCACCCATTAGTTGTGGCGGCATCGACATTGACAGCCTGCTAGCCGATCTGCCGGTTACCCATTCTGGCTTCCCCATGCGCTACCTCGATCTACCTTTATCGATCAGGAGGCTGCGAAAGATTGATTTTCAACCCCTGATTGACAAAGTGGCGGGGAAATTGTCCTCATAGCACGGTAGGAACCTCAGTCTGGCTGGGAGAATATGCCTCACCAAAACTGTGCTCACGTCACAGGCCATCTACATGCTATCGGCTATGAAACTGCCAAAAGAGGTCCTTGAAGAGCTTGACAAAATGAGGAAGTGTTTCCTCTGGGCTGGAAGCCAAGCCTTGACGGGGGGTAAATGCAAGGTCAACTGGACACGAAGCTGCTTGCCCAAGGAATATGGAGGTCTAGGGGTACTAAACCTGGATAAATTCGCCAGGGCGCTTCGACTACGATGGCTGTGGCACGAGAAGAAATCACCGGAAAAGGCTTGGGTGGGGACCGAAACCCCATGCGATGAGACGGACCATCTACTTTTCGCGGCATGCACCACTATATCGCTTGGCAATGGAGCGAACACCAGCTTCTGGCTATCGGCCTGGGTGGCCGGATGCCGCCCAAAAGACATGGCCCCAAATCTCTATGCCATGGCCACCAACAAGAGGGGGACAGTACAAGAGGCTCTGGCAAATAACTCCTGGCTCACGCAATTCAACCTCTCGGTAGGAATCACAACCACCCACATCCATGAATTCGTGACCCTCTAGACGGCCACCAGACACACGCAACTTCATCCAGATGCCTTGGACGAGCTCAGATGGATTTTCACCGCGGATGGAACCTACTCGGCAACGTCGTCCTATAAGGCCCAGTTCATCGGTTGCGTTAAGACGCCGTACAACAACACTATCTGGAGCTCATGGGCTCCCCCAAAATGCAAATCCTTTGCATGGCTCATCCTTCAAAATCGAGTATGGACGGCGGAACGTTTAGCACGACGAGGATGGCCTCACTCCCCCAGCTGCGTCTTATGCAGGAGCACCTTGGAAACGGCGGGGCACTTGTTACATGAATGCCGATTTACACGAAGATTGTGGCAGCTTATCGCCTAATGGATTGCGCAGCCGGGCCTGCTCCCCACCAACTGGCAACCAGCGGAGAGCGTCCAGCAATGGTGGCTTAGCATAACGACCACGGAGGGAGCCTCTCGCAAGGCTATGCGAAGTCTTGTGCTCCTAGTCATGTGGGAAATATGGAAAGAGAGAAATGCGAGAATTTTCAATCACCACGAAACTTCCGTCACAGGCCTCCTTGCAAAAATTAAGAACGAAGCGTCGACTTGGGCAGCCGCCGGCGCCAAGAGCCTAGCGTCTCTAATTGTGCGCGAGTAGTACGTTTTTGCTCACTTTGTCTTTTTGTTTTTGCTCCGGTTAGCCGGCTGTAACTCTCCTCTATTTCAATGAAATTGGCACAATCTCGTGCCGGTTCATTAAAAAAAAATTCAAATGGCGAGCAGCAAAAGGTTTGCTGTAGAATGCGAGTGGTCCTGCATTTTGGTGGAGAACTGCTCCAAAGCCTGTTCCAGAAGCATCACAGTCAACAAAGAAAGGCATTTCAAAATTTCGCAGTTGCAAGACAGGAGCAGAAGAGAGGGCCTTTTTGAGGTTGGCAAAAGCCAATGTAGCTTCCTCTGTCCACTGAAAACCATTCTTTTTGAGGAGACGTGTGAGAGGGGCTGCCAGCACTCCAAAATCTTTGATGAAACGTCTGTAGTAACCTGCTAAGCCAAGAAATCCACGAAGTCCTCTAGCAGAAGCAGGTTGTGGCCAAGTTGTGATAGAGTCAATCTTGTCACTGTCCATTGCTACTCCGGTATCAGAGATAACATCACCAAGATATGCAACTGATGATGTTGCAAAGGCACACTTTGATTTCTTCACTTTCAAATGATTTTCACGCAGCAGTGAGAAGACAGCTCGCAAGTGTTGTAAATGTCCAGACCAAGAACTGCTGAAGATCAATATGTCATCAAAGAATACAAGTACACACTTGCGTAAGAAGGGTTGGGGAATAGCATTCATCAAACTCTAAAAGGTGGCAGGGGCGTTGGTCAGCCCAAAGGGCATGACCTACTCAAAATGGCCATGGTGAGTTCGAAATGTTGTCTTTGCGACATCCTCGGGGTGCACTCTGACTTGATGATACCCTGCCCGCAAATCTAACTTAGTGAAAAACTTTGCTCCATGCAGTTCATCGAGGATCTCTTCAACAACATGGATTGGAAACTTGTCTTTAACAGTCTAATCATTTAGAGCTCGGTAATCGACACAAAACCGCCAAGTGTCGTCATGTTTCTTTACCAAGAGCACCGGAGCTGAAAATGGAGAGGTCGTTGGCCTAATAATGCCTTGTTCTAGCATGGTAGCACACTGATTTTTGAGCTCATCTTTCTGTAGTTGTGGATATCGGTATGGACGGACAGCCACAAGAGGTGTGTTGGGTAACAAATGGATCCTATGATCACATGGTCGAGCAGGTGGAAGACCAGTAGGTGTTTCAAACATATCTTCAAAGGAGTTGAGGAGCTGGTCTAGTAGGGGTTGTTCAGATGTAGACATTGAGTGAATGCGTCTGGTATTTGGAATATCCCAACGTTCTGACCCAATTCCCTTCCATAGCACACGGCGTCCTTGCCACCAGAATGCCATACACAAATCATCGAAGTCCCACAAAATTGGGCCAAGGGTGCGAAGAAATGAAATGCCGAGGACCATGTCATAACAATCAAGGTCGATGGTGTAACAATCCACTGAAAAGCACTCCTGACCAATACAAAGAGCGACATCCAAGGCTAAACCACTGCATTTGAGGCTGTCACCATTGGCAACGATCACATTTGCACCTTGTGTGGCTTGACAATGCAGACCAATACGTTGGACAGCTTGTTTGTGGATGAAATTGTGTGTTGAACCAGAATCAACAAGAGCTGTGAAGGTGTGATTACCGATGGAGACGTCCAATTTCATTGTATCTTCATGTGGAATGCCCGTGATGGCATGCAGAGAAATTTGGGGGGTAGGGTGTGGCTCCTATTCCTCAACCGGCAAGAGCAAGTCTACCTCATCATAATCGGACACTTCCAGATAAAATAGGCGTGGGCATTTGTGACCACGAACATAAGCCTCATCACAATTGTAACAAAGCCCGAGCTTGCTCCGTTCTGCCATTTCAGTAGGAGTGAGGAGCTTGAACGGGCGCGGAGGTTGTGCTGCCGAAGCAGACGATGCGGCTGGGGTGGAAGTTGCGTGGGATGAAGAATTGGGCAGGGAATGTTTGGTGGGAAAGCGTTGTGGTTTTGGAGCTGTAGGTGGTGTGCCACGACGTTCATATGCGCGGGCAAGAAGCATGGCACGTTGGAGGTCTATTGGGGCTTGCAATTCAACATTAGTTTTGATGGGTTCGGGAAGACCACCAGTGAACAACCGAACTTGTTGTGCTGGCGACAAGTACCCGGCATGGTCCATGCGGTTTTGGAAGGATTAAGGTACTCAGTCACGGAACCATAGAATGGCAAACGTGCCAAGGCAGCCAAATGATTTGTACCTAGTGGTGGTCCAAAACGTTGCTGACAGAAAGCACGAAAAGCAGCCCAAGAAATGTTGTGGAGACCATGCATATCACGCTCTAGCAGATGGAACCAATGTTGGGTGCTCCCAGTGAGATGGAATGCGGCGATCTCGACTTTATCATTCTCATGAGTGTATTGAGCACGGAAGAAGTGCTCACATCGGTTGAGCCAGCCTAGGGGGTCTTCTGTTCCATCATAGGTAGGAAAGGACCATTTCTGGTATTTGGCTGTGGTTGCAGGATATGCCTGCCTCAGAGATTGTTCAGGATAGCCAGGAGGGTGTTCATTCAGTGCGGGAATGATGGAAGGCGATGGTGGAAAGGAAATTTGATTAATGGGCAGTGGTTGTGAACGTTCGATTTGGCGAGACGTGGACGGTGGTTGAGTTGATGGTGCTGAATGGACAATTACGGAAGGTGGAGGTGGAATGCCGCCATAACCGGGCATGCCGAACGGCCAGGAGGAAGGTGCAGACTGGGTAGAATTGAGAGCAGGCTGACCGAACGTACCAGATGCAGCGGCCGTCGTGGAGTCCAGGGCGATGGAATGACCAGGCGGCCACGGTCGGCGAGGTGTCGACGACGACGGCGCTGAAGACGCCGGCGCATGGAGCTCCACCGCCGTGAGGCGTGACGCAAATTGGCCGAACTGTTGCTGGAGGTTGTAGACGGTTGTTGTCAGCGTCTCGAGCGCGGTTGCCGGCAGTGATGGTGGAGGCATCGGCGGCGACGAGGAAGGCGCCAATGGAGCGGGCGGCGGAACTATGGACATTGGAGTGTTGGTGGTGGTTCCTGCCATGAGATCGATGGAATCTGATACCAGATTGTTAGGGGATGGCTGATGAGATGATTGACGAAGGCTGTATGAGTGGCTGGTGGGAGGGCGAGGCTAGAATTCCCGGCGGCGGCGGCGTGGCTGGAACGCCGTCCTGGCAGCCGGCGTTCAAGCGGACAGAGCACACGGACACAGGCAGTTTGCACAGACGCCAGAAGATCTGAATGATCTCCAAGCATAACTCTCATTTGTCACACCCGGATTTACACAAAACCCGAATGTGGCCATATGTGTGCCCAGGAAGTCCACAGACACATATAACGAACAAATATGGTAAAAATCAGAGTACAATGCTTCATTATTCATCAATAGTAGCGTTTACATCAGAGTTTTGCATAAATGAAATACATGGACAGCGGAAGACTAGTACATCTCTCTAAGCGTAGCCGCAATCCCACAGGGACTCTGACTGGGAGAACGCCAACTCAGAAGTACGGCAGATCACCCGAAAACTCCACAGCATAATCAGCCTGACTCCAATCTGTTACCCGTCCGGGATTTTTGCCCAAAATGATAATAAATAGCAAGTGTAAGTAACAGCATTACTTAGCAAGTATAGCACGGGGGATGAGGCAGAAAAGGCTCGACACTGGCTTAACTGCATTAGCACTTTTAGTTGGTTCCTTTTACACATAATTACTACTTTAAATGAAACCCATTTGTATCCCAAATTAATGAATGTAAGTCAACAATAAGCAGTAATAAATATCATCTTCTAATCATAAAAGGATTCAGGCCGCTCGTGACCCTGAGCCGGGCTACCATGATAGATCGTACACTCTGCAGAGGTTTCGCCCTTTACCCACCAGTCGCGTAAAAGTTCAAAGAACTTTGCACCCAACCACGCACATCAACACTTCCGAGGTGTGACTGCATAGGGACGCTACGAGGCTTTCACAAGACACCCTAACAAGTCAGTAGCCGCTGGAGTACTATACGGCGGTGAAAACTTAGGCACCGAGATTGACTGACCCTCAGGGCGCAACGTGAGGGGGCCAATGGCATCCACGCACCGGCAAATCATGCCAACAACAAAGTAAATGGTGCAACGTGCGGAGCTCCCCGCACTCACGGAGGCTCCCAACACGGGACTGGGTCTAACGTGACCTAGCCGACGGGGCTACCGTCCTCGGTGGAATCGGAGAACACCCAGCACCGTACCTCCTACAACGCCGTAGGCCACTCGGTAACCACTGCCAAGCTAGAGACGTACAAGCTACTCAACCAAGACCAGAGCCATTATAGTTCCGGCGGCGGCGACAGGCTCCCAGGTTGCCGCTTTTACAAACCAGTCCTTAGGGAGAGACACTGGGGCCAGGAAAAAACACACAAGCCCCAGCTCCCTGATCCAAGTTGCTAAAAAGCAAGTTTTAACATTAAGATTGAAGTGGACCATTAAGTCAATATTAACAATTAAGTAAAAGTGACAGTAGTTGCGCCTAGCAAAAATACTACCCATATGCAAAAACCCATAGGAAAACAAGGACAGGGAAATAAATACTAGGTACTACCTTAATGGTAAACAATATTAGACACATGCGTATGTAATGAACAGTGTATTAAAAGTGAGATAGGTAGCAAGGATTGTCCGTGCTATAACTTGCCTTCCTCGGAGTAAGGCTGCTGCTGTAAATCCTGCTCCGACACGTCCTCAACGTACTCGAAGTCCAACGTTACGGGCTCACCGACTGGACACGATCATCACGCACGCATTCCAAGGCAATCATCACATGCAAACAATTTAATTCTATTAGAACAGTACACCAAACAGTAAAAACAGTACAAAAACAGGAGCTAGAAATAATCTACGCTTCGCTACGAACACATGAGCGCGAAAATCACGCAAATCGGAGCTAAAACGCGAAAGTTATAGCGTTTCTAAGGTTCGGGGGTTTTCTGGCAAAGTTTTAAAAGTTCCAGGGGCCTAACTGCGAAAACCAGGGACTTATTTTGAATTAAAAAGGATCGTGGGTTAATTTTTTAGAAAACAGGGGGCTCTTTAGCAATAATGCCAGGCGCTGACCGTTACGGTCAACTTGACCAGGGGTTAGGGCGAATCTGGGCGGTTGGATCCTGATCGGACGCCGCTGGTTGATTGGGGGCGAAAGGTCGCCGGCGGCGATAGAGCTCGCGGCGGCGCTGCGCGGGCGGCGGCGGCGCTTCGCCGAAGCGAGGCTGGGATGGAGCTAGAGGCTACCAAATCAAACGCGGGCTGGTGCTACGGAATCATGGCGGAGCGGCGAGTCCACCGGAGTGGGTCTCGTCGTCGGTGGGGCGGCGGAGATGGCTGTCGGCGGCGAGCGGCGGCGGAGTACGACGGCGAGCGTCGGGGATGGGATTTCGGCGCGTAAGGATGAGCGAGAACGGGCGGGAAAGGCTCTTCACCTTGACGCGAAACTCCTGGTGCGGTTGGTTGGGGCGGTGCGGCGCCGGAGCGGGGGATCGACGGCGATCGGCGGACGGCGGCGAGGTGCTTGCGCGGGCGACGAGCTCCAGTGAGGATTTCTCGACGGCGTCCGGCGGTGAAGAGGCGGCTCGGCTCGAGGAACGTCGTGGTGGCGGCCACTCGCTTCGAGGACGACGAGGCGTGGCGAGCCCGCGGCAATGGCGCCGACGGTGTTGCTCTGCTCACTGCGGCGGAGCTGCGCGCAGAGAGGAGGGGGAGGAGGGAGCGGCGGTGGTGGCCGGGATGGTGCGGTAGGGGGTCTCGGGGCCGGCTTATAGCCCAGGGGATGGGGGTTGCGGCGTGCGGGCCACGCCGAGACTTGCGGCGGCCGGCGATCCCCTGCCAAATGGGGGAGGGGCGGTTTCCAAGTGGGGAGCGAGACAAGGATGGAAGGGGCGGGCGAGGAAGGTGCGAGGAAGCTTCCAGCGGAATCCTCGGCGGCGCGGGGGTGGCTCGGGCCTTGGGCCGAGGCGGCGGTGCAGGCCGTGCTCGGCTGAGCTCGGTGGTCGGAGGTAGGGGATGACAGGGCGGGTCCCACTGGACAGTGAGAGAGGAGGGGGTGCGGGTTTGGGCCGGCGCGGTGAGGGGAGCGGAACGGGCCGGCTTCGCTGGGGCGGCCCAAGAGCGGAGGCGAGATGCTGGGCCGGGAGCGGTCGATTGGGCCGAGCGGGGGCGAGAGTGAGGGGATGGACTTGGGGAGCTGGGCCGACTCGGTAGAAGAAAGGAAGGGGAGCAAAGCTGGGCCAAGGAAAGAGTTGAAGGGGGGAAAACGAACTCGGCCGAAAGAACTTTTCTAGAGCTCAAACAAACGCAGTTCAAACTAGAATTTAAATTAGATTTAAATTCTCATTTGAACTACACACAAACAAAAATTCAATGCAGCCAGCATGAATGCAACAATAAATGTTTCTATCACTTATATTTGATTTTAAATTTTAGAAAATCATTATTTAGCTTTTATAAAATAGGTGAAAGCATTAAATAATTAATTAAATGCCAAAAATTTTAAATTGAGCATTTTTGGGTGTTACATCATTCATTCCGCTTCAATAGATATAGAGTACTTGGATTACAACCGTCAACACACACATAGACACAGTACAACACAGTACACATATGCTAAGATAATTTGAATTACACACTCTAGTAACTGCCAGATCGTGGGAGCGTTCTGCTTCCTTCAGGCTGTTGTATTCTGACGTCTTGAATACTTCCTGCTGAACATAACAGTAATACTTTAGTTTGGCACAGTCCAAGAATTTACCTGTCTTAAGCGCCTAGGGATGTTAATACCTTCTATCAGCTAGATACTGTTTTATTGTCTTGAAAACGCCATTCTTTGAATTTGCAATAAAAAGGAATCCAAAAGCAAGTCCAGTTTTCACCATAAATGCCAGCCTAAATTCATTTTTAACCTAAAATTATAAAATAATCCTATCAATAACCTTGACCTTCAATTTTCACTCTAAATAATGCCGTTCCTGAAGGCAATTAAAGATGAAAGATCATTCATAAATGAAGTTGACCAGAACCTAGAGATGTATACGAAACCATTGTATAAACCCTATTTTATTTTGTTTCATCCACTGTCTAGTGGTACCCCAACCAAAGGGAATTTGTATGAACTGTGACCTGGATGATGTGGTACTAAAGATTTTATGAAACTTGCTAATATTATTTTTACAGTTCATACCAATAATAAAAATGTAATGTTCAGAACCTTAATACAATGGTGTGCCAATTAATCGGTACATATCTCCTTTCTGTTTTAAAACTAATATAATTTTGCATTATGTTTGTTGCAGTTCTTATTTGATATGAGGCAAATGTTTCATATCTACACATGCACACATCAAAATAGAGAATACTATGGCTGATGGCTCTCAAAACAAGAACGGGCTCAGTTGAAGCCAGCAAAATATTTTTTAGTGTGAATAAAGCAAGAACAAACATAATATGTACAATGTGGAATGGCTCTTAGTAGTATGGAGATCTAGAATTATTGAGAAAATAAGTTAGAATGCACAGAATGGTTGATCACTGAGGCTGTGCGTCTGCATACCACATTGTAGGAGTGTATCGCAAGTTGACCGGTTGCGGTTGGTGCATGCCTGTCAGCGCATCTGGCTTCAACATGACCCACTCTCAAAACAAGGCTCCGTGGAGGGTGACTGTAGTGTAGCAGTAGCAGTAGCAATAGACCGAAACAACTCTCGCGACCGGCACAAAAAAAATTCAGAAGTCTTCAAGCTCAATGCAGCAATAATACAGTTCACCAGATAGCTAGAACGTTGAAATCAAGCTCCCATGCATGCATCATCGTGTGTGGCCATGCATGCTTTCATGCATCATTTTCTTGCAGATGAGCATGAGCTACAAACCCCTCCAATTTGTACACAGATCGATTCACATCCACCAATCCACCAGCAGGTTGTAAAACATGGCCCGTGCGATGCTTCTTCGACCCGTACTGTGCATATGGCCAGGGGCAGCTGGTTTTGGCCCGGGCGATGCTTTTGGAAATTAATGGATAACTTCTTCTGTTCTATTTGCAGTTTATCCATGTAAACAGTGCATTTTCACCCAGCCCAGCTGAGTGGATAATTGACTTCTACAGTGTAGATTTGATGCCACCTTTTGCACGTGTTCCCTTCAATTTTATATCTCTTGGCACGTACTACTGACAAATAACATGTACTAGTTGATAAAGATATACTTCTCTTATTTTTCCTCTTCTAAAGCAGTATGAAAATTGTATTTATTATGTTCCATGGATTTAGTTTAAGTGTTTAACAGAGATTCAGAATCTATATGAATAACTTTTAGACACACTGAAATGCTTCCTGCAGCGAACTGGGGAATTTGCATGAATAATTCAGTGAAACACTTATAACGTACTCTAAAAAAAAAAATCGGTGAACACTTTTCACATTCTCATCCACGCTAACAGAAGCGTGTATTATAAAGATTGTCCTTTGGCATCGCAGACCTTTTGAATCGACGGGCAGCTGGTGGTTCTTTACGCTTCATGGCATGGGGTTAAAAGGCACTCACCTGGTGGTCAGAACATCAGAGATGACACGAACAGAAAAATGTTGGCATGCTTGTGCAGTTCTGGCGCCTGATGTGAAGCGACGAGAGTTGAAGCATGCTTATGTTAGAAATAAAAAAAGCATGCTTATGCTAGTACTAAATAAACATGCTTATGCGATACTGTTCGTCAGACATATCGACGTCTAAGGTCTAACTAATTAACATAGTGGCAAAAGTAGTGGCGGTTTTTTCTCTACTTTTAATTATCTGCAGTATAAAAATGGCGACATCTTATCTCCCTAGTTCATCTTTTAATTTTGAGTTTGTGCTTATATTGCATCTTATGATTAAATTATTAGGCATCACTAATGATTTATCACAATGCTTGCAAAGAAAAGATCAGAATATTGTTCGGGCCGTAGGGCTGATTGGGATCACCTTGGAGAAAATTAATGATGTAAGGCAGCATGGTTGGGAGGAACTATTTGAGGAGATAAAAGAGTTATGTGCAATCCATCACATCATTATCCCAAATATGGATGAAAAATTAACAATCAGGAATCGATAAAGGGGTCGTGGAGGGCAGCAGGTAACCTACTATCATCACTTCAAAAATGATATCTTTAATGTGGTGCATGACCAAGTTATTGTTGAATTAAACACCGGTTTGCTGAAAGGTCTACTCAGCTATTGAGATGCATTGCTTGTCTAGATCCAAAGAATTCTTTTGCAAATTATGACCGTGAGAAACTAGTTGAACTTGCAGAGATTTATGATGATGACTTCTCCCACTATGAGATTTCTAAACTTAGGAACCAACTTGATAATTTCATTACTGATGTGAGAGCTGATCTTGATTTCACAAATTGTGTCGATCTTGGTGTTCTTGCTATGAAGATGGTTCAAACTGATAGACACACAACCTTCGCATGGGTTTATCGCCTCATTGAGTTGGCTTTGATTTTACCAGTAACAGCCTCATTGAGTTGGCTTTGATTTTACCAGTAACAACCGCCGGGCATTTTCAGCTATGAAATTTATCAAGACAGAGTTGCGGAATAAGTTGGGGATGAGTGGCTGAATTATAGAATGATATGTTATATTGAGCGAGTAATATTTGCAAGCATAAAAAATGATGACATCTTACATTATTTCCAAGAACTCAAGACTCGTTTAAAGAAGTTTCCTAAACAATCTAGTAATACTACCTATGATGAGGAGATGGAAGATGTGACTGTCAATCCACCAAATCCTCACCAGGATATTTATTTTTGTGTGTTCCATATTGTTACTGTTGTATCATACTATTAATTAAATATTTGATTCGAGGCATCTTTCTCAATTTGAATCCTTTACCGTATTGTTGCTATTACTTTATATGTGATGTACATATAGTGATTTTTTGCGCTGAATTGGCCCTAGTGTTGCCAAAAAGTTGGGTCTGCCACTGACTGTTCGTCAGACATGTTGACTTAAGGTCTAACATAGTGGCAAAAGTAGTGGCGGTTTTTTCTCTACTTTTAATTATCTGCAGTGTAAAAATGGCGACATCTTATCTTCCTAGTTCATCTTTTAATTTTGAGTTTGTGCTTATATTGCATCTTTTGATTAAATTATTGGGCATCACTAATGATTTATCACAATGCTTGCAAAGAAAAGATCAGAATATTGTTCGGGTTGTAGGGCTGATTAGGATCACATTGGAGAAAATTAATGATGTAAGGCAGCATGGTTGGGTGGAACTATTTGAAGAGGTAAAAGAGTTATGTGCGATCCATCACCTCATTATCCCAAATATGGAGGAAAAATTAACAATCAGGGATCGATAAAGGGGTCGTGGAGGGCAGCAGGTAACCTACTATCATCACTTCAAAAATGAAATCTTTGTGGTGCATGACCAAGTTATTGTCGAATTAAACACCGGGTTGCTGAAAGGTCTACTCAGATATTGAGATGCATTGCTTGCCTAGATCCAAAGAATTCCTTTGCAATTATGACAGTGAGAAACTAGTTGAACTTCTAGAGATTTATGATGCTGACTTCTCCCACTATGAGATTTCTAAACTTCAGAACCAACTTGATAATTTCATTACTGATGTGAGAGCTGATCTTGATTTCACAAATTGTGTCGATCTTGGTGTTCTTGCTATGAAAATGGTTCAAACTTACAGCTACAATGCCTATATGCATGAATGCTCTGTTTGGCTGCTGAAGATGTTTGCTTGATTGAGAATTTAGATGCTGTTCTCCATACCATTACCGCCCTAATTGCTCCCAATCGTTGTCGGCGATAACTTGCAGTTCATTGTCACCTTGTTGATCAACATGTGCTACAACATGGGTTCCTACTTGATTCGGAAAAACCGCCACCGTTGCGGTAAAAGCATCGTCCACGTTGATGCTTCTTTGTCCAGTTATTCGGAGTTGCTATTAGTGCCGTTTGTTGTGCATCTATGCTATAGTATGCACACCATTTGGGAAATGCTGTTGCGATACTACTGTGAAATTTAGCAGTCTTTGTCGAGGGGACAGTAGCCTCATTCCCCATTTTTGTTTAAACGAACCTTATTCCCCATTCTATATCCGCAGATCCTGTGAAACATTTGTATGGTCTCCGAGCTAGTTCTGTTTTGAGTACTAGCCCTAGCTTCATACTGCACTGTCATGTACAGATGGATAGACGACAGAAAGTACATCATCAAGATAGTTTCACATGATGAGTCTATCTGTGGCCTGTGTGGGAAGTTGAGAATGCACTACTGTAACAGGGCAGAAAGAATTACTAGGGCCCTGTTTAGTTCCAAAATTCCCACTCCTAAATTCACTATACAAAAAGAAGATTCCCATAACATCAAAATGTCATAGCATGTATGGAGTACTAAATATAGATGAAATCAAAAACTAATTACACAGTTTTATTGCACTCTGCGACACGAACATTTTGAGCCTAATTAATAATTTTTTGAACAATTTTTTGCACATACAAACGAAATGCTACAGTGACGCATTTATTACCTGACGCGCGCGTCAGTCCCAAGTTGGGACTCCCGATTTGGGAACTAAACGCGGCCTAGGTGAAGAACAAAGCACCCAAATTTTGGAGTACACTTGTAATATGTTTAAACTTTACCATATTATCACAAAAAGGCATGCTTTAGGTGACATGGTAATAAGTTTGGACATGAACTGACACCCTGGGCCCACTACACACACACAAGACACAGGAGCAGCTCTGAGCTCGCATTTGCAAAAACGTTTGCCACCAAATTAAAACGACAACGACACCCATCTGCAAAAATCACCCAGCTTCGCTGCAACGTGCTGCCACCTAAATTCAATGCGAATCATTAGAATCGAGCTGTTTTGAAAAATCGTCGAGGCGCGACGGACACCCCCTCGCATACCGTACGAGCAGAGCAGTTGTTCGTTCTGTAGCCGTTCGCTACATCCTCCAACCTAAAGGTTCAAACCGTCACTACGCCAATAGAAATGGCGCCTGCGTGCAGGCGCGCAGCTAGCACACACAGGGCCTCAACTCTGCCACGTAGTGCCAGTGCTTCAGAGAGATCGCCCGGCCACGTCGCGTCCATAAGTACGCCGCCGAGGGAGCTAGACGTACGCGAGCACAAAACTAAACCTCTGCGCTGCTGCATCGCAGATCAGAGACAGAGGGAGATGGGGAGGAGGGCGTGCTGTGCCAAGGAAGGGGTGAAGAGAGGGGCGTGGACGAGCAAGGAAGATGGCATCTTGGCCGCCTACGTCAAGGCCCATGGCGAAGGCAAATGGAGGGAAGTCCCCCAGAAAGCCGGTAAACATATATCTACTAGCAGCTTGAATTAATCCTCTAGTAAGAAACTTCTGACTGAGATGTTTATATGCGTGTGATCTGCGATGATGCAGGTTTGCGTCGGTGCGGCAAGAGCTGCCGGCTGCGGTGGCTCAACTACCTCCGGCCCAACATCAAGCGCGGCAACATCTCCGACGACGAGGAGGACCTCATCGTCCGGCTCCACAAGCTCCTCGGCAACAGGTGTGGACTGTGGGTGCCTCACGTCACTGATGAGCGTGAACGCCTTCATGCTATTAGTTTCAGTGTCTGTCGTGAAAGCTAAGTGGTTTATCACGTACATCGATCGCCGATAAGTTCTCACTTGTCAGAGCCTTGCTCCGTTTTTGTTGTGTTGCGTGTGTTGGCAGGTGGTCTCTGATCGCAGCCAGGCTGCCGGGCCGAACAGACAATGAAATCAAGAACTACTGGAACAGCACGCTCGGCCGGAGGGCCTTCGTCGTCGGCGCCGGCTCCGGCGGCGGCAGCAGGGTCGTCGCCGTCGGCACGCCGCCCGACGCCGGCTCACACGCCACCGCGGCGGCGTCGGGCAGCTGCGAGACAGGCCAGAAGGGCGGCGCGGACCCCGAGTCGGCTGGCTCCGCCGCCGGGACGGCCTCGGCGGCGCCGGCGGCCGTGTGGGCGCCCAAGGCCGTGCGGTGCACGGGTGGGCTAATCTTCTTCCGCCGGGACGCGGGAGAGACGCCAACGGCGGCCGGGGGAGTAGGTGCGTCAGGAGGAGAAGGATTGGATGACTGCAGCTCGGCGGCGTCGACCTTCGCCGGCGTCGACGACGACGAGCCGTGCTTCTCCGGCAGCGGCGGCGATTGCTGGATGGACGACGTGAGGGCCCTGGCGTCGTTCCTCGAGAACGAAGAGGAGTGGGTAGTGGGTCCCGCCTCAGATGGCCGAGCAGCTGGCGTAGACGTACAGCCAAGTAGTACGTAGTACGAGATAGCTGCGTATATACGTGTGCTTTTCTAAGAGAAATATACATCAAGTACTTGTCGCGCGCTTATCGGTGTGTGTATGATCGTGGTAGGTGTGGCATGCATGCTGCAAAATGTGGAAGCTGATTGCCTGATTTCCTTTGTAAGCAAACCGCTTTGCAGCTAATTAATACTCCCTCCTTTTTAAAACCGTTTGATTTTTTTAAATTTTGACCGCTCGTCTTATTCAAATTTTTTGTGAAAATATAGTCAAATTTAAGATATTTTTTAAGATTTTATATTAATAAAAAAATCGTCACAAAAAATATGATAATTTGGACAAAATTTTGAATAAGACGAGCCGTCAAGGTGAAAAAAATAAAAAAACCTATATTTTAAAACGGAGTGGGTACTCTGAAACATCCTGCATCCGTACATGTGCCTAGAGGATAGTCTCCTTTGTTTTTTTTTCGGATACACATACACGGTGCAGACACATACAGTATATCTACGCATGCTCACGCACTGTATGAACACGTGCATGTATGAACGAACGGCATACTACCCTTTCTTGTATTAAATGCCTAGAAAAGAGTAACGACGATATGCAAACTGAGGTGGATGCAAAGTTGCATCCAAGCTATACTCTCGAGTAGTGTACTCCTGTTCAATACTATTATATATCATTGCTAGTCGTGTAGAGTACCACAAAAACCATGCTAGTAGCTTTGTATATATGCCTGCATACCAATTTCCATGCTCTGAAATAATACATCTTGTTAGGCAAATCCACATGCAAGGAACGGGTAGGGAGTTATTGCGTTTGATTAGTTTGTCCCCATTGCTTACCCATGTGACTCTCTAACACAAACTATGAACAAGTAAGCAGCAGGAGAATGTAGTGAAATGTGCTCTCCAAAACCCAAATGGATCCTATTTTCAAAGTTAAAAAAGAATTCCTAAAGGGATGTTTAATTTGCAACACAGAAACCACATCAAGACCCACAGCCGATGGGCACTCTTTCACGCCAAAAAAATATGAGATGAGAAGGACATTTATCAACTCAAAATTGATCGTGGTCGCCTTCGTCGCTGCTGGTCACATCTTGTGGTGTCCTGCCCTTTATTTGCGTGTACGTGGATGCCACGGTAACACTCCCGTTGGGCGCTTTTGTCAGTTACAGGTCCAGCTTTCCAACCTACTACCTTTCTGTTCCATCCGAAAGCTGCGAGGCAACGTGCTTATGTGCAAGCAGCTTGGCCGCGCAAAATTGGGCCGATCAGGCGATGTCCACGTCTCATGAGTGTCAACATCACACGTAACGACACAGTAGCAGGGAGCTGCTCCGTCTGCCTTACGTAATTTGCTCTATGCTTAACTTTTTCTTGAAAACTATAGCACAGACAAAGACCCTCGTAAACACGCACGCACACACCCTGACATCCCTGTAAACTTGCTAAGGATGAAAATTAAACCGAATGCCCACCCTGACATCCCTATAAACTTGCTAAGGATGAAAAACATCAAGAAATGAAAGCAACAATGATGATAGTTGTTCGGGTAAATATAAATCAAAATTTATGCCAACCTCGACATGACAAATAGACAGTTGCACTGTCCTTGGAGATTGTTCATATTATGTGCGGTGTAGCCCAGGAAAACTGTAGGGCTATTGAAAGGGGTTCTCGAGTTAATTGTAGACAGCTCCCATAGTCCCATTTTCTTCGGCATCCTGCTTTGTAAGCTCAACTTCACTCTCACAGCCTAGGAGCATTTTGTGATCAATCACTGTTACCTACTACAGTTTTACTTGCACCGCATCAAATGGTCTTAACATATCCTAATAGGGTCAAAGGCAAGCCTAAAATGGGGCCTCGAAAACTAGCGGTCGATGCTCCGACAATTCAAAAAAAGAAAGTACATGGATTGAGTCCGCCGGTCCCACACTCACAAAAATCATATCATCTGTGGTCCCCACAATAATAAGACAGAAAACTATATAAAAAACTTGTGACCAAAAAGTTTAGAAACACAATTACAAAAAATATTCAAAAACATAAAAAAATATTGCACAATACTTTTGTGACGAAAAGTCAGTTACGGTAAGTATTTAGAACCAAATGATTGCAAAAAATTCAAAAAGGTATTGAAGAAAAAGACATGAACAAAACTACAAAAGTTATATAGACAAAACATTACAGAAGTAGATTTTACAAACAAACAATTTATGCAAAAAAAAATTGTGTCGCGAAAATTATCCAAATAATTATAGGAAAAAAGTTTAGAAACAAAAAAATGAAGCAAAAAAGTTCAAAAAGAGAAACATTATGAACAATTATAAAAAGTTATGTAGACAAATAGTTAAAAGCAAACATATGTTAAATACTACATCAACAACTATGGAGCCTAAAACATTATAGAAAAAAGTCATAGATGAAAAAAAATTTAGAGACCGGAACTCCTGCCCCGCAACTCCTACGCCGGGACGCCGCTGCCGTGCCGAACCACCCGCGTTTTTTTTTATACTTAACCACCCGCGTTGGGACGCCGCCGCCAGGATCTTGCCATGGGCGTGGCGGCCACCGTCCCTCGTCTTGCTCATCAGACCACCACAGCTCATGCTATCATCCCCTTGGCTGTCGCGCCCCTGCCCTTCTGCTCACGGCCGACTGGATCGAAGATGGAGAGGATAAAACAGAAGAGAAAGGAAATGGGGAGAGAAAAGGAAAGAGAGTGAGTAAGGTAGCTGGCGAGAAATTTGGATTTTCGACACACTAAACACGTGGCTTGGCACTTTTTACATTGTAAACATAGACTTCATAAATTTGACATCTATATCACTGGCACATTGATTTACTTGCCATCTTTTCAATAATTGTCTTTCTCTTTTTTGCATTTGTTAGCACCTGAAAGGACCTAAATGCCCTTAGGCTTTATGCGTACGTATATTTTCGTTTGTTGGATTAGATTGGATCAGATCGGTGCAATTGAAACTGCACAGAGACCTGTGTGCAGCCTGCCAAGATCTCGCGTCATCGCAGGTTTCCGCGCACCGGTCCATGCCAGGGCGCCGCCCTCCGTCCGCCGGTGTCGAGGTGCACACGCCGGAATTCCCCCTTCCTATCAATCACCCCTCCAACTGTTTAGATTTCTTATCTCCCTCTAACTACGTCAAGTAAAATTCACCAAATGCGCAATCACCTGTACTGTCATCTTCAGTCACCTGCACTGCACAAGCACCTGAAACCTGCACACAGCACACCTCATTCTAATATTCTATTTTGTTCATGCTTCAGTCATCCCGGCCACTAGCGCCGGCAGCTGCCAACGGGGAAGGCCGAGCAGCAGCTTGCGGCTGTGCCGACAAACAGGCGGCGAGCCAGCCCAGGGAGGCACTGCGGCCAGCGGCCGGCCAGTCGAGGAAGGGACGACATCACGACGAGCAGGCAACGGGCAAATCGCTACAGTCAGAGAATGGAAAATTGATCGAGCATATAAGCCTATGTGCTCGGGGTCATTTTGGTCCTTTCAGCTAGAAATTGGAAAAGAAAAAAAAATAAAGATGCAAAATGGCAAGTAAGTTAACATGTCAATATGTAGATGTCAAATTTGCAAAACTTTATGTTTATGCTTTGTAGTGACAAAAGTGCGAAACCACATGATTAGAGTGTCAGAAAATCCAAATGTGTTGTTGATTGGGAGAGTGGGGGGTGGAATGGACCGGAAGGATGGGCCCAAGGCACCAATCACCACCAGCAGCACACAGTTACACAGCTTACAAATTCATTATCGGGCACAAAAGTATAGCACGATCATTCGAGCATGCACGCAGTTTGAATAACAGCCTTGTTCGCTTGGATTATCAGCCACCAGTCAGCAGTGTTTTTCTCTCAGAAAAACCGGCACCAGCCATCAGTGAGTCAGCAGTGTTTTTCTCTCGGCAAAAACCAGCACCGGCCACCCGCCACCAGCCAACCGAACATTGAGTACAGGCTACACACCTAGTGATCAGTTGTCAGATCTATTAGTGACCGGGAACATTGAACCATGCCGCGTTCCTCATCTCGTGGACAATTTCGTCGTCGCCTTCTCTGGACCTTTTGGCAGGTAGTGTACCAGTGCATCGGCGCTTCCCCATTGTCCCGGTAACTTGGTGACATGGTCTGACCATTTGACACCATGGAATCAGTCATCACTCATCAGTTATCAGTATAACAGCTACCCATCTTCTATCTTGTATGAGCAACAGCCATGGGCAATGGGTTTGGGCCGACATAGGTGAGCTCAACTTTCTGAGGAAGAAGGTGATAGCGGATGGACATCTCCTCGAATATTCTCTTTAGCTCCATGACAAGCTCAGACCTCCTGAGGTTCTTCTCCCTGATGTTTTGGAAGTTCATTGTGTGCTGGACAGACAGAGACATGTTGATCTTGTTCACATCCAGGATGTTCTTCAGGTTTACCGTGTGTACAGGGTGCCAATGTGTTGGTTTGCTCTCCAAGTACCTGAAAGTCGAAGGGACCAGTGACAATTGATAGCATGGATACAAATCTTATTCACATAAACATGCAACTAAGTTCAGATTCTTTGTTCACATCATATGCAGATTTGAATATCTACTATGCTGAACTGCAACCTCTGAAGTTCAAATATGAACTGACAGTTCAGATTAAGTGACAGAATTTACCCTTTGATTTTGGACTTCAAAGCTCCAATGCTCTCCATCGAAGTTGAAACATCAATAGCGAAATCAATCGTGTCATACATGTTAGGGCTTCGGTAGAAGTTGCTGATTGGCTTTGTGGACAATACAGAGTTTGGATAATATACTTTCTCATTGTCATTCTTCAAGAAAACAGTAGTCAATATATTCATTTCTTCGACAGTCATCTATCATCAGAGCACATCCATGTCAGCAACATAACATAGGAAATCAATGGAAACAGGTGCCAGAAAGAAAGGGTGGCCTAGAAGTTACCTGTGTTCCATCAATAACACAGCGGTCACCAACATCAAACGGATGCATGATGAATACAAATATAAGGGCCTCAAATACAGTCTTGCAGGCATTCCCAAATATGAATACGACAACCAGCAGTTGGGACGAGATGATGACAAGGATTTTGGTTGTTGCAATGCCCATCAACAGTAGTGTGACGACGATGATTATAATGACGACTATCACGCTGATGAGGTTATGAAGTTGCATAACTGCTGTCTTTGTGTCATTCAGAGAATGAGCTAGTGATTTGCGATCGAGGTATGCTTTGACCTGGTAGTAGAACAAGATCAGGAGTGCAAACAGATATACATCCAGCATGAATCAATTCAATGTCTATATCAATGATGAAGCATCAATGTTTACCAAACAAGGAGGAGCTATTTTCATCAGGTTGTATTGTTTTCTGTTTCAAGGAATCAACTAATTTGCAAGGACTAAACAATGCAGTGTGACTTGTAAATACAAAACTAAACCAGATGATAAAAACGCACAATTCATAATCCTCAAAACATGACACTTAGACTATGTCTGCATACTCAATTACAAGTTTCGGCTACCACACAGGGCTCAGAACCCACAATTAAGACTGCACCAGTGCGTACAACCAAAATTCTAGCCATGAGAAATAACCAACCTATAATATGGTCCTATAAAATCTGAAATAGTAGAAAGTAAATGGTGATAGTAAATGCATTCAATTTTTTCATTACCACCCAATTCTTCAGAGCAGACTTTTTTATCTTTCCCGTCTCTGATGCTCCCTCAAACAGTGGGATCACCAGGTCCACCTCCTCCTTGGTGAGAAATCTCAGCAGATCTATCTCCTCAATGTGCCTATGCAAACAATTGAAATGAACTGCGCATGTTGAGGCATGCAGATAGATAAGAAATGGCTACTGAAAAAATAATTTAAGTTCTCCGATCCTCACTTATAGCTGGGCCTTGCGACATTCTTGAATATGGCATATGCAGCCACCTTGGCCTCCCACTCGCTATTTATCTCTTTATCCTTCTGTTCCATGCCATCGACATCATCGAAGCTCTCGATAGTATTAGATATGGTTGACAGCCTAGAACTTCGTATTGCTGTGATGAGGCCTCTCATCGTCCATGCTGACACCTTCTCCTGGCTCATCCTCCTGAGCTTGACGACATCGATCATTTCCGGCACACCTTTCTCCTTCTCCTCCTTGGCTCTGCTGAAGCTGACCCGCCCAATCCCACTTCCCTCCCGTCCCACATTCTCCGCCAGCTCCATCAGCGGCGGCCCCGACAGCGTCTGCAGCACGTACTGGTGGAACACGCTCTCCTGGATCCGATCGAAGAAAGTCTTGCGGTGGAACGTGGATGCGACGAGCTTCATGAGGAAGGTCTTGACGAGCCAGATGACGGAGCCGATGAGCATGGAGGCGAGGAACCTGGAGACGTAGTTGAGGATCCTGGCGGTCTTCTGCGGGCGCCCGACCTCGCGGTCGAAGAGCTGGGACCAGGCGATGAGGACGAGCGCGAGCCAGAGGCAGACCTGGAAGCTCTTCTTGAGCCCGAAGACGAAGTAGAGCACCTTGGTGCGCAGCAGGAAGTTGCGCTCGACGGCGAAGACGATGAGCGTGACGAGCCACTGGCTGAGGAGGTGGCCGGAGAAGACGGCGGTGACCATGACGCACCACTTCCAGATCTCGAGCCCCCAGAGGACGCGGCCCTGGAGCGGGCGCGCGACGAGGCTGACGACGAGCAGCGCGAGGAAGAGGACGAGCACGGAGAGCTCGAGGCCGAGGCGCGTCCGCCGGCGGCACCGCGCCGCGGAGGTCCGGGAGCCGTCCCGGTTGCGGAAGAGGTCCTCGTCGTCGTCGGCGTCCGCGGGGGTGTGCGGGGTGGAGACGGCGGCGGCGGCGGCGCGGTGGGTCGGGGTGGCGGTCAGCGAGCCCGCGGCGGCGGGGTGGACGGGGGAAGGGTGGGCGGAGTCCGGGTGCGTCGGGGTGGGCGGCTCGACGAAGCGGGACTTGGGCTTGGAGATGGAGGAGCGGCGGCGGAGGAGCGCGGGCGGCAGCGGCGGGCGCGAGGGGCTCGAGACCACCGGCGTAGGCTTCTCGGGGTTCTGCGAGGGTTTGGGCTGCTGCTGGTTGGTGTTGTTGCTGCCCGCGTGCGGCGGCGTCGGTGGCGAGGAGTGGTCGGGCGGGATGAGGAGGACGTGGTCGGCCGCATTGTTCGACAGCGGCGGCGCGGCCGCCTTCGGCGTGGACGCGTCCATCGGCGCGCGCCACAGACGAGCGCGACGGCGCGCCGGGGAGGGAAACTTGGGTTTGGGGTCCTTCGGCGGCGGCGGAGTGCGAGACGCGGAAGCGCGGCGGTGACGGCGCACGCAGATTAACGAATGGGAAATGGTACGATGGCGCAGGCGTGCCGCGTCCAGGTGGTGAGGTGCACAGCTGCCGTGGTGGGAACGGCCGGCCGGACGGGGGAGATGGGCGGACGAACGAACGGATGGGGATGGGGGCGGCGAGGCGACCCGTTTTGCGAAGTTTGATTGAAGCGAGAGACCCCGTCCGTGGCCCCCACAGCCGCCGAGCCGCAAAGCGGAAAGGAAGGAGAGCAGCGGCTGGGCTGGTGCGCACGCGCCCCACGCCGGGAGCGGGTCCGGCACGCGGCCGGGTCGTGCCGGCTGTCGGCCCGCCTGGGTTCGCTCGCCGACCCCGGCTTCGCGCCGCGCCAGGCGGTGCCTGCCTAGGGCCGGGTTTCACGCTTTCACGCCCGTCCTCGGGTGGAAAGCAAAATCACACCAGCGTGGTGATTTGCTTCTGTTCTGATCATCTATTTAAAAAGAGAAGTAATAATGTAACAAAATCCAAGGACAGCTAACATTGCGCGGCACTGTGGTCAGTGGAGTTCGTGGCCGGTGGCCCTAGTCAATTGCAGGCCAAATCAAGGCCGTGTTTAGATGGCGAAGGAGGGTTTGGAATTAGGGTTCGGGGTCACGTCATAATTACTACGTCACTATAATATTTTGTTTGTTTGTGTAAAAATTATCTAAAAATTAATTAATTAGGTTCAAAATGTTTGTCTCTACAGTACAACAAACTGTGAATTTAGTCTTTTAATTTCATTGATTTCATATAGGTTTATTACTCCATACATGCTATAATATTTTAATATGGTAAGCATTTTTTTTAGTAAACTTTAGAGTTGCTTTTTTAACACAGCCCAAATGTTTATCAGCTTGTACCGGTGCGCGGCACTGTGACCACTGACCAGTATGGCAGTACCCTCACGGCCTCACCGACTCACCAGCTCCTGAACTCGAATCATCGAATGCTTATCTCTTGCTTTTGTCAAAGCGTAATCTCATCCTGAACTCGAATGCTTTTTCTCGGAAAGAAAATGTATCGGCGGTCCTTACGAAAAAAAATGAGTGTTTAGAGCGTTACCTGGAAATGAGAGCAAGGCAAACTCGCCTTGTTTAGTTTCTGTACCAAATTTAGAAGTTTCGGGTCTCTTTGTAATCATTGCGTCACTGTAGCATTTCGTTTGTATGTGTAAAAAATTGTCCAAAAATTGATTAATTAGGCTCAAAATGTTCGTCTCGCAGAGTACAACAAAACTGTATAATTAGTTTTTAATTTCATCTACATTTAGTACTTCATACATATTGTGACATTTTGATGTGATGAGAAATCTTCTTTTTGCATAGTGAATTTGGGAGTTGCTTTTTGGAACTAACAAGACCTCGGTGCCTAGCACAATGCCGTACTACCATACCGGCCTATTTATTTGGCTTATCAGCTGCCAGCTAGCAATACTTTTCTCTCAGAATAAATCAGCCGTCTCTCAGAACAAATCAGCCGTCAACCACCAGTAGCGGAGCCACGGCCCTGCTGCCCGTGCTGCAGCACGGGTCCTATAGCACATATCAAGCAATTTTTTATGCTTTCTAGCTGTAAATCACTCTGAATTTAGGTCAAATACGATCAGCCCTGTCCACTGTTTAGCCCTGGGTGATTGCCGTTTCTGGCTCGCTCCGCCCCTGCAACCACCAACCAACCGTACTTTTCTCTTAAAACAAATCAGCACCAGTCACCAACCAGGTTGGACAGATCGAGTTATTTGTTCGATTAGAAAGGACAAAGAAACAGCTCTAGGAGCTGTCAGATCACGCATTGGCGAAAAAATGGAGTGCTTCGAGCGTTGCCCAGACACCTCTTGCCAACGTTTTCGTTACTTTTAGCCCGTAATTCTCATATAAAGAAACTTTTAGCCCGTCTGCCGATCATCGATCACACGCATTTTCCACCTAGATTACTAATTTCATGGTTCAAAAGCATCGGTGCTACTGTTGTTGCTAGCTTATCAAAGAAAAACTATGGAATTTCAGGCCCTACTTGTTGGAATCTGAACTTTAGTCACGCATCAGAACCGTCTCCGTCAAATCCACCCCCATTGGCAGTAGCACTAAGGGTAAACAGTTTATCATCTTTTGTTGTAGGGTGTCCACCACCACCAGCCACCAAATGCTGGCCAAAATCTCTACGAATCAAAACAGTTCAGCTCGTCAGAGTTAAAAGTGGAGAAGCAAGCAAAACATTGCGATGGCAACTGATAGAGTGATGGAGTGTCATGGCGGAAGCACTTGAAGGCAAGTTTGGCACCAAATGTTACCAGTACACTGTCACATTCTGGTGATGTGCGACTGCAAGAAAATGGAAGCGGGTCGGCGTGGCACGCACTTCTGACAAATGTATCACACGATGACACGAATCCGACGAACACCTAGGAGTGCATCTCCCTAGCATGGAAGGCGTGTATTCAAGATTTGGAAGTTTGAACGGACACGTACTGTATATGACACGTTCTGGTGAGGTCCATGCAGGTGAGAGGGCATCAAATCCACCTTCGAAAAACCAACCGTAGATTGAAAAAGATATCCTGAAGCCTCTGATCACACTGTAAAGATCAGATTACTATATAACTAAGGACTTGTTTAGTGTACCAATTTAGATGTTAGGGGTCTCTTCGTAATCATTGCGTCACTATAACATTTTGTTTGTATGTGCGAAAAATTATCTAAAAATTGATTAATTAAGCTCAAAATATTCGTCTCGCAGAATACAACAAAATTATGCAATTAGTTTTTGATTTCATCTACATTTAGTACTCTTATGACATTTTGATGTGATGAAGAATCTTCTTTTTATATAATTTATTTGGGAGTTGTTTTTTGAAACTAAGCCGTAATGCAAGTGGGAAGGGGTTCCGGCTGCGCTCTGACTACCTCGATCCGCAGGCTAAACGACGGCGCGTCATGCTACCCGACTGAACAATGGCTACCGTTCTCCCAGCAGAAAACCCCCTGGGGCGCGTGGGTGGGTGGATGGGTGGTTGTGGTTCCGTGGCCGTGGCCACGCCGTGTCCGTCCGCCGCTTCCGCGAGGGCAGCGCGCGAGTCACCAGCCAGCGCGCACGGCGTGATGATGTGCACTTGTGCAAGGAGCAGGTGCCGTCGTGCCGAGTTGCGTTGCGCGCGTTCGTCAGCCAGTCCGTGTCCGTGGCTGGTGGGCCGACCGCTGCTCTGTTGTCTGTTGGACGGTGCGTGCCTTCGTTTGGCTGGCTGGCGTTGGTTTTGCTGAGAGAAAAACACTGCTGGCTGGTTGGTGGCTGGCGCTGGTTTTCGCTGAGAGAAAAACGTTGGCTCGCTAAAAACAATCCAAACCATCAGGGCAAGAGGCGTCGTGATCGAGAAGGGTCAGCCACGCCGCGCCGAGCACGAGGAGCAGGCGGCACGCCGGCACCTGCGCTGCACGGCGCAGCTAACCACGCGGCCACGCCACGGTGTTTTCAGCTCGGCATTCGACGGCTATCGGTTGCCCTGGTACAACCTCCGTGTTGACAGTCAAAATTGGCTCTGGCCCGGACAAACCGGTCTGACCGGTTTGGTTCTGTAATTCGAGTAGGATTAGGATTCCGAGTTTAATCCCATATTGTAACCTATTTGAAAGGGGTAAGACTTCCCGGCCTATAATTATAAAGGCTAAGGCCGATTGAGATGTATTCCAATCGAATCAAACACGTTTATCCTTTACTTTTTTATCTCTCAAACCCTAATCTTTTCCAACCCTCATATTCTGTTCTTTGCTCGTCTCTACGGCGTTCAAGGACGTTCTAGGTGGCCTGCCGACCCTAGAGCAACCCTAGCTTGCTTGAGCTCCGACGGGGTCCCTCCCGAGCTCGAGTTTCTAGGTCTTCACGAGTTCCTGCCTGAAAGCGGTCTGACCGGTTTCAGGAACCGGTCTGACCGGTTTGCCCGAGGAGCTCAGGAGTTGGCCGTTGTGACGGCTGCGCTGCGCGTTCGATCGATCTCGAGTTTGTTGGCGCGTCTTCGTGTCAACATACTTTTTGGCGACTCCGCTGGGGACAGATTAATCTGGTTTCAAGACCGATTCAATCTACTCCAATGATGTCTGGACCAACGTGTAACCTTGACAAAGACAATATCATCACCGCGACGATGGAAGAGCTCACGGACGAGGAGCGGAAGCGGTACCTGATCGCCGAGGAGCACTTCAAGGCGCAATTCTTGAAGGGCTTCAAAAAAGATCGCGGTGGTCTTGTCAAGAAAGTGGAGGAATTCGTCATGCCGGCTTTCAAGCTGGCGAATGACCAAGTTGAAGAAATTCCAAAGGTAACCGGCGAATCCTCTGATTTAATGCAGCAAATTGCTCGTATGATTGATGATAAATTACTTGCTGCACAAACTGTTACCAATGAATTGATTGCTAGTATGTCGGGTAATTCTGATAAAGGTAAAAATAACGTAGAATCTAATGAATTACCTAACCCAGATCCTAGCTCATCAGGCGTGCCAGAACATGTTTTAGATCCTAATTTAGGCATGCCGATGAATTTCTATGCGGGACAATCATCTCACCCTAGTTCGGTCCACGAACCGGTCAGACCGGTTTTCACAACCGGTCAGACCGGTTTGGCCTCCTCTGGCGGTCAGACCGGTTCTGTGGGTGCAGGGGCACCGGGTGCGATGGTTTTATCTAGTACGGTTGCTTCTAGTCCTGTTTACACTGCTCCACGCACGACGGGTGTAGGAAGTATACCCCACAGATCTGGCGCGTCTCACGGGCCGATTCCGAATACTTCTCAAAGTGCGGTGTATAATGTTCCCCGTTTTCCACAAAATAGAGGTGATGAGAACTATCAAGCTGAGTTAGCTAAGTTTAAAGAAGATATAGCTAATACACTTAGAACAAGACTCGGGCTTGATTTGGGTAATTCACGCTTGTATCAAAAACCGTATCCGCCTGAATTTGATTTAGTTGCTTATCCTAATGGTTGGCGTGTTCCTGATTTTATTAAATTCAGTGGCGAAGATAATAGAACTCCTTGGGAACATATTTGTCAATATATCTTGCAATTAGGAGAAGCATCATTTTATGAACCATTGCGTATACGGTTGTTCTCATTATGTTTAACTGGAACTGCTTTTTCATGGTTTTCTTCGCTTGCTCCTAACTCTATTCAAAATTGGACTCAATTGGAGCGCAAATTTCATGATCATTTCTTTAGCGGAGAAAACGAGGCTAAATTATCTGATTTAACATCGGTTAGGCAAAGCCGAGAAGAATCGGTTCTTGATTACTTCAAAAGATTTAAAGATGTTAAGAACCGATGTTTTAACATAACTGTTTCTGAAAAAGATTTAGCAGATTTAGCTTTTGCGGGCTTACGGTCTCATTTCAAGGAAAAGCTAGAGGGTTCTGATTTCCTTACTATTAATCACTTGCAAATGAAGGCTATGAGTCTAGAGCTTAAGTTTAAAAATTCAAAAGAATCTGCTAAATCTCATCGTTCGAATGTGCATATTGTTGATAATGATTCTGATAGTTCGGACGATGATAAAGAAATTTATGCTGCTGAATTTGTTTGATCATCAAAGAGTAAACCTGGTTCTTGTCCCTCGTTGAAGCCGATTCAGAAAAATCGGCAAGAAGAAATTAAGTTTACTTTTGATGTAGCCAAATGTGATCGTGTTTTTGATGAGTTGCTTAAGAATGGCTTTATCAAACTTTCTCATGCAATTCCACCAGCCGATCAATTGAAAAATCGTGCGTATTGTAAGTGGCATAATTCTTTTTCTCATGCGACCAACGATTGCAATGTTTTTCGACGACAGGTACAATCGGCCCTTAATGAAGGTCGATTAGTGCTAGCTGAAATGCAAGTTGATAAGGCTCCTTTTCCTGTTCATACCTTGGATTTGAATACTAAGGTGTTGATTCGGTCGTCACAAGCCGATGGAGCTAAGGGAAAGAACGTGGTGATTGGAGACCCAAGACCGGAGAAAGTTAATGACGAAGTTCCGGTCAGAACAGTGATGATTGGGAGAACTCCTGATGGTGAAGAGTCTCTGAAGATTACAATTAACACATCAAGACCCGGGGGGCAAGGAAGTTCCTTGAAAAAGAATCGGTCCGCTAGTCAGGCGAAACCGGTCAGACCGGTTTCCCAAACCGGTCAGACCGGTTTGTCTCCAGACCGTCCAAGGACTTTCAAGCCCAAGCGCCCGGAAGTGGGTACTTGGAAGTTTAATGAGCCAAAGATTCAAAGAAGGGTTCTGAAGCAAGGACCTACTTTCTCTCAGCTCATAAACAAGTACACAAAGGCCGTTCAAGTTGATCGGCCAACAAAAAAGAGACAGAGGTCACCACAGCGTTGGATCAATTCTACAGCTTATAAGCGTCGTGGTGATGTTACTGGGACTTCGGTACATTACCGATTGGACTCATACCAATCAAGTCGTTCGGCTACTCCCAAAAGCGGTCAGACCGGTTTTGTGAACCGGTCAGACCGGTTTCGGTCTGAGCAGAAATTCCGAGCTCCTCCTAAGCAAGAATACCGTGTCAAGGAGAAAAAGGAGGACGTGCAAGCCAAAGCCAGTGGGATTGTAACAATTGGCAATATTCCAGTGGCTATGCAAGATTTGGGTAGAAAGCCGATAGTCATTGGAGATTCGGCTCCTGTTCTAGTAAAAAAGCCGGTCATGGCTAATGATCATAAGGCTAGCAGTAGCAAGGGTGTAAAGAAGGTCTTCCAACCAAGATGGTGTCCTTTTGGATTGACTCATACGCAGAAGCGGAAGTTACAACGCTTGTGGAACAAAGAAAAAAGGGAACAGGAAGTTGAGAAGCTGAGGGGTGAATACTTCAACAATTACAGGCCTATGATTCCTCAGACCAAAATCTGGCAAGCTAAACCCGTTGTGCAATCAACAGCACAACCGGTCAGACCGGTTTCTGAATCCGGTCAGACCGGTTTGGATCAGCCCACCGCTGCAGAAGCGGTCAGACCGGTTTGACGACAGAAGCGGGAGCTGAGATTACTTCAACCATCGATACTACTCCGCCAATTTCTCCAATGGTTGAAGATGAAAAATTGGTTGATTTTGAGCCTTCTCCAGAACATGACAACATGGAAATCAATGTTGTATATTTATCTTCTGATTATTATGTGGTACCGGAGGAGAAAGTCTCTCATCTTCAACTTGGGCCTCGAGATGCCGTTTTTCAGAAGCCTAGCGAGTCAGAGAATCATCTCAAGGATTTATATATGAGAGGGCACATCAACGGGAAGCCAATTTCTCGTATGTTGGTTGATGGTGGAGCTATTGTAAATCTTATGCCATACTCTCTTTACAAGAAGATTGGTGGAAAAGACGAAGAATTGATCAAGACGAACATGACGGTCAGTGGAGTTGGTGGAGGTGATCCCATTGGTGCCAAAGGGGTGGCTTCTATAGAGTTGACCGTCGGAAGCAAGACTATTGCTACGGCTTTCTTCGTCTCTGAGGTGCAAGGTAACTTCAGTTTAATTCTTGGTAGACATTGGATTCATGCAAATAAATGTATTCCGTCTACCTTGCATCAATATCTTATTCAATGGATCGGTGATGAAGTTGAGGTTGTCCATGGTGACACTTCTTCCTTTGTTGCAATGGCCGATTCCGATTCTCTTAGTGCAAATGAGAAGGTCAAATGTCTGTCGGGCATGGATTTGACCGACTATGAGCTGATCAGTTGCACCAAAGATGGTTTTGTTCCTGCTACATTAAAGCCGATGAAAAATCGGTTGAATTACTTGCTGTAATTAATGGAACAAACAAATCAACAGAGACAAACCGGTCAGACCGCTTCTGGAAACCGGTCAGACCGGTTTAGACCTGAACAGTGCCAGTCGAGCCAAACCGGTCAGACCGCTTCTGGGAACCGGTCAGACCGGTTTAAGTCTGGACAGTGGCTTCAAGACCGAATTGATCATCATCGAGCACATTCGGCCGGTATGTTTGAAGCTATTGAAGATCTCGGTGATATGGATAAGTTGGGTCAGGGTTTCACGTCAGCCGACCCTTTAGAAAAAATAGATATTGGTGATGGTACTATTCCTAGGCCAACTTTTGTAAACAAAAATTTATCGGCTGAGTTTAGAGCCGAGTTAATAAATTTGTTGAAAGAATATGTCGATTGTTTTGCTTGGGAGTACCGTGAGATGCCCGGTTTGAGTCGTGATTTAGTTGAGCATCGTTTACCGATAAAAGCCGGTTTTAGACCTTTTAAACAATCGGCTAGACGTTTTAATCCCGCTATTTATGACCGAATAAAAGAAGAAGTTAATCGTTTGTTAGATGCTGGTTTTATTCGGACTTGTCGTTATGCGGAGTGGATTTCTAATATTGTTCCCGTTGAAAAGAAAGATTCGGGAAAACTTAGAGTTTGCATTGATTTTAGAGATCTTAATAAAGCTACTCCAAAAGATTCATATCCTATGCCTATAGCCGATGTCTTAATCAATGAAGCGTCCGGACATCGTGTTGTTAGTTTCCTTGATGGTAATGCTGGGTATAATCAAATCTTCATGGCCGAAGAGGATATGCACAAAACGACCTTTCAATGTCCGGGATTTATTGGTTTGTTTGAGTGGGTGGTTATGACTTTTGGATTAAAGAATGCCGGTGCAACTTATCAAAGAGCTACGAATTTAATCTTTCATGATTTGCTTGGAGTTATCGTAGAAGTATATATTGATGATATTGTAGTTAAATCGGATGGCTTGGGTTCTCATTTAGCCGATTTAAAACTTGCTCTTGAAAGGATGCGACAGTATGGTTTAAAGATGAATCCACTCAAATGTGCTTTTAGTGTTTCGGCTGGGAAGTTTCTTGGGTTTATTATTCATGAGAATGACATAGAAGTTGATCCCAAGAGAATTGAAGCTATGAAGAAAGTCGAAGCTCCTACTTGCAAGAAAGGTTTGCAAAAGTTTCTAGGCAAGGTAAATTTCTTGAGAAGATTTATAATTAACTTGTCTGGAAAGGTTGATGCTTTTACTCCTTTACTTCGGTTGAAAGATGAAGCCGATTTTACCTGGGGGGCAAAACAGCAAGAAGCTTTTGAGAAGATCAAAGAGTACCTGTCTTCACCACCGGTGCTTAGGGCGCCTAAGAGAGGGGTTCCATTCAGACTTTATGTGGCGGCTGAAGATAGAACTATTGGGGCTGTTTTGACTCAAGAAATCGGCAGCAAGGAGTATGTGATTGCTTATGTAAGCCGACGGCTCATCGATGCAGAAACAAGGTATACTTTCATTGAGAAGTTGTGTTTATCCTTGTACCTTGCTTGTACTCAATTGAGGCATTATTTATTATCTAGCACTTGCATCGTGTTGTGTCAAACCGATGTAATTAAACATATGTTGCAAAAACCGATTTCTAGTGGAAGAGTCGGTAAATGGGCTTATGCTTTGATTGAGTATGATTTGGCTTGTGAACCTTTAAAATCAATGAAAGGCCAAATTGTAGCTGATTTTATTGTTGAACATCGGATAAATGATACAAACAACTTCGACGTCGGATATATTGCTTGTACACCATGGAAGTTATACTTTGATGGATCGGTTTGCAATGATGGACAAGGAATTGGTGTTGTTTTGGTCTCTCCAAGTGGTGCCGTTTTTGAGTTTTCAAACCGATTAGAAGAAAAGCGAACCAATAATCAAGTTGAATATGAAGCTCTTCTATTTGGTTTGGAATTTTTGCAAGACATGGGAATAAAGCATGTTGAAGTTTTTGGTGATTCACTCCTGGTGGTACAACAAGTGTCAAAGGTATGCCAATGTTATAATGGTTCATTAAATGCATATCTTGATAGATGTTTTGATATCATTGCTTCTTTTGATGAATTTACTATCAAACATATTCCAAGAGAAGAGAATGACAAGGCAAACACTCTGGCTCAGAAAGCATCTGGTTATATGGTTGCAAAGAATTATTTCTATCTCCAAAAATCGATGCAAACGAAAGCCGAGGTTCTGGTTCTGGACGAACCGGTCACACCGGTTTCAGAAACCGGTCTGACCGGTCTGACTGCCAGAACCGGTCTGACCGGTTCTGAAACCGGTCTGACCGCTTCGTCCCCTGACAGAAGCAAAAATCCTTTGGATGATGCTAATCAATCAAAAGTTGAAGATCAGGATTGAAGGGTGCCTATTATTACTTATTTGAGGGATCCTGGTCGTGGTGCAGAAAGAAATATTCGGCGAATATCGTTTAAATACGTTTTGCTTGACGATGAACTCTATCGTCGAAACGCCGAAGATTTGCTGTTAAAATGTCTTAATTCGGATCAGGCCAAAGTTGCCATGGGTGAGGTCCATGAAGGTATTTGTGGTACACATCAATCAGCTCCGAAGATGAAGTGGTTACTTAGATGAGCCGGTTTCTATTGGCCTACTATGATGATAGATTGTTTCAAATATTACAAAGAATGTGAGGAATGTCAGAAGTTTGGAAATTTGCAACTTGTTCCTGCTGCATTGATGCATCCTATTATTAAGCCATGGCCGTTCCGAGGTTGGGGATTAGATTTTATTGGACAAATTAATCCTCCATCATCAAAAGGACATCGTTTTGTGTTAGTTGCTACAGATTATTTCACTAAGTGGACCTATAGAATTAAGTTGCTCAATTCATCTCCATATTACGCTCAGGCTAATGGACAAGCTGAGTCAAGTAATAAAATTTTGATCAAGTTAATCAAGAAAAAGATAGAAGGAAATCCTAAGAGATGGCATGAAGTTTTATCCGAAGCATTATGGGCTCATCGTATATCTAGACATGGTGCTACTAAAGTTACTCTTTTTGAGCTTGTGTATGGTCAAGAGGCCGTTTTACCTGTTGAGGTAAATCTGGATGCTTATAGATTGGCTAAACAAAATGACCTTGATGCTGTTGATTACCACAATTTGATGTTGGACAATATTGATGAGGTAACCGACAAACGATTGAAAGCTTTGAAGGAGATTGAGAAAGATAAGATTCGGGTTGCTAAAGCTTACAACAAGAAAGTACGAGGAAAATATTTTCAGTTTGGTGAGCTTGTTTGGAAGACGATCTTGCCTATTGGGACGAAAAGCAACAAGTTTCGTAAATGGTCACCGAGTTGGGAAGGGCCCTATAGAGTTGTCAAAGTCATTTTTGGGGATTCTTATATGCTAGAGACGCTGAAGGGAGATCATTTGCCTAAAGCTATCAACGGAAGATATTTGAAGAAATTCTATCCAAGTGTTTGGCAAGACGCATGAAGACCAATGGCCGATATATTGTTGATATCGCCCTTAGCATAAATTTTAGCTCCTGAATTGTAATTACTTGCTTTTTAGTTCTCAAGTTCACTAAAAACGCACGGGGGCATGTGTTGACAGTCAAAATTGGCTCTGGCCCGGACAAACCGGTCTGACCGGTTTGCCAAACTGGTCAGGTTCTGTAATTCGAGTAGGATTAGTATTCCGAGTTTAATCCCATATTGTAACCTATTTGAAAGGGGTAAGACTTCCCCGACCTATAAATATAAAGGCTAAGGCCGATTGAGATGTATTCCAATCGAATCAAACACGTTTATTCTTTATTTTTTTATCTCTCAAACACTAATCTTTTCCAACCCCCATATTCTGTTCTTTGCTCGTTTCTACGGCGTTTAAGGACGTTCTAGGTGGCCTGCCGACCCTAGAGCAACCCTAGCTTGCTTGAGCTCCGACGGGGTCCCTCCCGAGCTCGAGTTTCTAGGTCTTCACGAGTTCCTGCCTGAAAGCGGTCTGACCGGTTTCAGGAACCGGTCTGACCGGTTTGCCCGAGGAGCTCAGGAGTTGGCCGTTGTGACGGCTGCGCTGCGCGTTCGATCGATCTCGAGTTTGTTGGCGCGTCTTCGTGTCAACACTCCGAATGAATTTCCGCCCGCGCGGACGGCTGGCCGTGGCCCGTGGTGGCATCGTACGCGCGGCGCCGGGCGCCCCCACAATGGCAGATCGGCCGTCGACCTCCGTCCGTTCACAGGAAGTACTACAATCAGTTCCTCGCTCCACTATTCTTGCGACACACTGCACGAGTGGCGCGTGCTGTTAGAATTGTCTAGTCAAGGACGCCGGAGGTGAAGGCAGGAGATCGTGAAGACACCTGGAGAACAATCGCACTCATCATTTGCGTCATCAGATTAGCGTTATGTTGTTTTTTTAGCGGTCATGATGTCTTACTGCTCGGCGCTGAGTCGGCCTTCGCGAAAACTGGCGTTCCAAGCAGAATATACAACAAACATAAGAAAATCAGCACGGTAAATATACGGATAAACCATTCTCTATCGGTATATTCTAAGTCAGAATATGGTAAATGTAACCTTTTTTTTTACAAAACACAATATAGAAGTCGCTATAGGCGTCCCTAGTTGTCTGCCACTAGAAGTTAGCGCACTAAATTTGAATATATATCTAGAAAATGCTACAACACTTTTAACTAGCAATATTGATACAAGTGTTTTTCAAAGTGAGATCCACTAATGCCTCCTCCAACAGCTAGCTCATACGCTAGCTCATAAATTTTTTAATCTGTGAACAGTGCAAAAAGTTAAGAGCTAGCTCTTGTTCGAGAGATAGTCTCATACACGTATTTCGAGATTATGTGAGGATGACGTGTGGGGTCATTCGTGTTATAAGCTATGTGCTAAGAGCTAGACTATTGGAGGAGTTGTCTCTTAGAGTGCTTAGAGCTAGTGCTAGCTCTTACTACTGGAGGAGGCCTAATATCAACCTCTATGTTGCTCAACCGATGTAAATCGTTAGATATTGGTAGATTTAGAGACTTATATTAAAATCGAAAGGAAAGAAATAGTCTGCATTGTCAGCAAGCCCATTATATGTTTGGAAGAACTTTATAAGCTTCATTAAGAAATATCGTGGTACCTCAAATGGCTAGTACCTTGCAGCGAAACTTGCCCATTTCGTTTGATGTTTCGTACTCATGGATTTCTATATCTCGGCTAATTGTTCTTTTCGGTATACGATATGCATGTTATAATGAAATCTCTACAGTGACCTCATCAATCTCAAACTATGCCAGCTAAGTCTTTTGATGCAAACATTCATATGGATTAGATTTGGATACATGATTTCACTCGTGGGTGTTATTCTTTCAATAGTATGTGATTTGCCTATTGATACGAAAAAGTGATGTGAATCCGCTGGGGTCTATGCCCGATCTTTCGATGAGAGGGGGATAACTTCGATTTAGACTGGAGAGACGTTCACGGCCCGACTACAACACCACAAGGGCATGCGCTGCGCCTTAGCAACCGATACACCAACTCCAGCGGTTGCCGCGATCTTGTGGAGCACGATCAACCAAACCACTAGGGTAATTCCTGCAACCAATCGAAGAACAAGCAAGAACAAGTAGAACAAGCAACTCAATTGCAAATATCTACCAACATAAACTCACAAAGGAGGGGTTCTGTAGACTCGAAGACGGGCGGCTGGACCAGCACGCGCGCTTACAAGCAAATAGTAATGGCTAAACTTTCATCTAAACAAAACTCAATCTGTTTGTGGCGGCTATGGGGGGTATATGAGAGGGTGGAGGACGACCAGGACCTGGTGGGGGTCGTCCCTCAACCCTAGGACGTGCCCCTATTGGGCCCCACTTGATACACGGCCCATCGGCCCAAAATAAGGTGACGCAGCACCGTTGGCAGAAAAGGTCTCTGTAGTAAATCGACGATTGCGGCCGCATCCGAAGAGATATGAAGGTGAGTCTGGATCCATCTGAAAGTAGACTTGATAAGCTTTCCGTGAAGTACTTGAACGCCCAAAATGGAGTCTGTATGTGACCGTGGCGTCCATCACAAGTCGATGCTTTTCTGCAGTCCGAATCCAGCCTCCAAAACGCGTTGTACTTGATCTCTTTCCATCTTTGGGCCCAAAGTGACGTGGTGGCCTGGTGGAGGACGTTAGGAACACTTGAACTTGGTTCCCAATCAACTTCTTTGGTCCTCCATGCCTTCCATGTGTGTCTAGCACTCTTTTTAATCCACGTATGTATTTCTGAAAATGAGAATGAACACACATCATGGCGCAGCATCAATTTATCGAACGTAGGAATAATAATCATGATATATGATTGATTCACCTTTGGTTTACAAGACATTAATATGGTCGTATCTAAGCCGGTGATGTCCTCATCATTCTCCCATTCTTGGCTGCAAGTCATCCTCGACTTGCTCCAACGGCATTCAAAGGTGCTTGCTTTGATGTTGCAACATGGAACGGCGACTATGTTGCATGGCCACAACCAGCAATTCTCCCCTTCTTTGGGCTGAACCTGTTGAGTAAGAAAAACACAAGGAAAACTTTGCGAGACATTATTAGAGTTAGTGCAGCTCCCTATTTGATCATGGTATTGCAGCCCAAAAGGAGAATTCAGATTAGAGCAAATATAAACTTTGTGCACCAAATACTCTCCTTTGCAACTATACTTACCAATAAAGTGATATGTATGATTAGACAAGCATGAAAATTCAGAATATGTAAAAAAGTTTCTCCTCTAAACATTTTAGATCACAAAGAATATCAAATTCAATATAACCCAAAGTATTTAAAGAAGACATCAATTTCAGTTCATCTTGTGCACAAGTAATAGGGTGGAAAAGCTTTGCTTCAGCACATTTGTATAGTTCCAAACCAAAAGAATCACACTCATGTGTATTATTCTTTCACTGGAAATAAGTCTAGATCACCCCTTCACGTATGAGGGTTGGACTACATAACCCTCCAACCTATAAAACGGTCTATATCACCCTCTGAACTTTCCAAAAAACGGTCAAATTACCCCCTAAAGCAATTTTGAAAAATCATAATAAATCACAAAAAAATCATAAAATGAGTGTTGGACTCCAAATGAGTATATCTACACAGTAAACATATAATATGATATGATTCATTACTTTTCTTCATAGCTGTAAAAAATGTAATGAAGCATACCATATTATATGTTCATTGTGTAGATATACTCATTTGAATTCCAACACAATTGGATTTTCGATTTTATGATTTTTCTATGATTTACTATGATTTTTCAAAATTGCTTTAGGGGGTAATTTGATCGATTTTGGAATTTTAGGTGGTGATATAGACCGTTTCATAGGTTGAGAGGTTACGTAGTCCAACCCTCATGGGTGAGGGGGTGATTTAGACTTTTTCCTTCTTAGTATGCGATTTGCCTGTAGATAGCCAGAAGTTTGCAGTGTATTCATCAATCCCAAACTATATCAGCTTAGTATTTTGATGGAGACATACGTATGGACTTATGGATTGATTTGGATGCTTGAGCTCACTCGTGGGTGTTATTATTTAACTAGTATGTGATTTTCCTATTGATAATGAGAAGTCTACAGTGACCTTATCAGTCTCAAGCTATGCCGGCTTACACATTCATATGAATTAGATCTGGATGCTTGAGTTCACTCGTGGGTGTTTATATTTCTAGCTAATTATTAATCATTCATTAATATGCGATTTGCTTATTGATATGAGCAAGTGTATAGTGATCTTTCGGAGAAATTTAGAGGTATTGTATTTCGATGTTTGAGTTCATAGAAGGGAACTTAAGTTTGGGAAAGAAAGATATCACAATATTTTTTTGGACCAAATGTTTTTTTAGATAAAGTTTGGACCAAATATTTATTTTTTGTTTTTCTTATGAAACAGAAGGGGTCTGCCCCTGTTTCGGGCCAAACGTTAAGAGCCAAACATGACTCTACTCTTCACTGATCGATGATTCTCTCGGATCGGACAGAGACTTTTTGATATATCTTTTACTGAAAGTTGCTATCTCGAACGGAAGCAATATACTATTTGTTGTTACATCAACAATGATAAACTCTGATGTCATAAAGGTATATTTAAAGAGAAATCAAGTCATGTGATTTTCTTACTCCGTAGCAGATCACGGTACTTTTTAATACCTACAGCCAAATTTTAGAAAACCTTGATGGAGCTTTCCAAGATTTAAATAAAACACGCGACTGACAACTTGTTTATTCTAACTGTGCGACAGTGCATATTCGGAGCAGGTGCTACCAGTACCAGGTACAAAGTGAGAGTAGAAACAACATACAGCAGGTGTTGCAAAGCGCAAGAAGTCAGAATCGCCTTGCTTCAGTCTTCAGATCCCTGATCGTCCTGCCTTCCAGTCCCAGCCGAAGCATCGATCTCAGGATGGCTCCCACCTCAGTCTCGCCGCCGCCGCTCCGCCCTCCCAAAGCCAACATACCGAAGGTATAATCCCATCGATCTCAGCTCTTAAAGCCCAATTCGCGCAGAACATGTTCATGGAATCACGGCAGATTCAAAATTTCAAATTCAGGTCCACTTATTCACGATCCGTTGTCACGCATGTCCAGTACAGGGTCGCGCTGTGCCAGCTCCTGGTCTCACCGGACAAGGAAGAGAACATCGGCCGTGCGCGCGCCCGCATCGAAGCCGCCGCGGACGCCGGCGCCATGCTCGTCGTCATGCCGGCAAGTTATCCCCTCAAAAATGAGTGATTTTTGTTTTGGAATGAACTGGTCGGCCCTCGTCCTGTCGTCTGTTACTGAGTATTGACTGTGTTTACTGCCTGAAAAATGGGCAAACTGTTAACTACTGAACTGACTGAAAAGGCTAAAGTCCATTTTACAACCTCCAACTATCACAAAACTCCGATTTTCAATCTTGAACTACAAAACCGGATAACGAAGGCCATCCAACTGTCAAAACCGTGCAAATTTAGCCCTTAGAGTGGTTTCGAAGGTGGTTTTCTATTTCATAATTTTTTTTAAAAAAATCCAATTAGATCTAAAAAATCAAAACTAATTCATCTTAAATCGAAAAAATATGAAACCAGTATGAAAAAATTGTAAAAATGTAACCTATCTATTGTATCTCTATTTGAATCTTAATTATTCAAAAATAATAGGCATAACTATAAGCAACCAAATACTATGAACATGAAAACAATGGATCCGATTAACTGACAAATATAGTGACAATAGATATGTTATATTTCTAGAAAACTTTTGATACCAATTTTGTATTTTTTTGACTTAAAATGAATTACTTATGATTTTTTTAGTTTAAATTTGAATATTTTTAATTTTAACAAAATGGAAAATCACCTTCAAAACCATCCAAAGAGCTAAATTTGCACGGTTTTGACAGTTGTATGGTCTTTGTTATTCGGTTTTATAGTTCAAGGTTGAAAATCGGACGTTTGTGATAGTTGGAGTTGTAAAATGGACTTTACCCGACTGAAAATATTAGTACTCGGTAAACCTTGTCACCTGAAGGTTTGAACAGAAGAAGTTATCAGCATTGCGCTCTGCTTTGTTTCAGGAGATATGGAGCTGCCCCTACTCAATGGAGACCCTGCAGAGCTACGCAGAAGACATAGACGGCGGGGCATCGCCGTCGATCTCGATGCTGTCAGAGGTCGCTGCTGCCGGGAAGATCACCATTGTAGGCGGATCGATACCGGAGAAGGCGTCTGGGAAGGTGTTCAAAGCCTGCTGTGTCATCGGCCCAGATGGACGGATATTGGCCAAGCATAGGAAAGTGAGTAGCCAGTCCGTTCTTTGCATCCAAATATTTGATGTGGAATTTACATCTAGTAATTTGGATTGATCCGTGGGTGATGAATGCTGAAAAAATTGGACGATTTCAGCTGCATTTGTTTGAGATTGACATCCCAGGAGATATCACGCTCAAGGAGTCTGATACATTCACAGGTGGACAGGAACCTACAGTAGTTGACACAGGTGTGTGGTAACTGCTAATTGCTTATAATTATGTTAATTATCAGAAAGTATCCCCTATGACAACATCATGTCCAGGGCTTTGTTTAGTTCCCACCAAGTTTCCAAAATTCTCTCTCCAAACTTCACTATTCACCTGTCACATCAAATCTCTCCCCTCATGCATGGAGCACTAAACGTGGTTAAATAAAAAAACTAAGTGCATGGTTTTGATGTACACGACGAGACGAATCTTCTGAGCCTAGTTAGGTCATGGTAGGACAAAGTTTATCACAAACAAACGAAAAGTGCTACATTGTCCGATGTGACATTTTCTCCAAATTTTTTCATTCCTTTTTTAGAACAAACACACCCCAGAACTGAAATAGCCTCGTAGCACATGCTGAACTCCTGCACTCTGAGATTCTGCACGTGGCCAAGTACCTTTGCATTGTGCCCACACTTCTTTCTGCTGCTATTTTTGTGAAAACTCTAAACTCATGACAATGTTGTTACAGATGTCGGACGGATTGGCATAGGGATATGTCATGATATTCGGTTCCCAGAACTAGCAATGCTGTACAGATCAAGAGGTACGCCTGGTCATTTCAGTAGGATCTGCTACATTAGGGCTTGTTTAGTTCCAAAATTCCACTCCCAAATTTACTATGCAAAAAGAAGATTCCCCGTCACATCAAAATTTCATAACATGCATGGAGTACTAAATATAGATGAAATCAAAAACTAATTGCACAGTTTTGTTGTGCTCTGCGAGACGAACATTTTGAGCCTAATTAATTAATTTTTAGACAATTTTTCACAAATACAAACGAAATGCTACAGTGACGCAATGATTACGAAGTGACATCATACTCCCAAATTCACCCACCCAAATTCAACATCTAAACACCACCTTAGTTTCATGCAGTGCTAGATCCTCTCCAATTTCCATGAACAGCTTAACAGGTGTCAGCTTCTCTTCCTGTGACTTGCCAAACCCAAACCAAGTGTACACCTGATATGCTATCCTTCTGCGTTCAACATGAGCACTGGGGGGCTCCTGTGGGACCTCATGCAGAAATCCAGGTTCCACTAGGCACTACCCCTTTTCCAGCCTTTGCTTTTCAGTTCTTTTTTTTGAAGAAATTTGCTTTTCAGTGCTGCTCTCTGTGCCACGATGCCTTCAGAAATAGTAAATTGTCACTCTTAGTTTCACCTGTACGTTTTCCAAATCGGGATTTGAACATCCATCTCTTCATGCACTGATCTAACTGACCTGACCTTGTTTCCCCCTCAACCCTTTCACTCCCAGGGCTGTTGACAATCAGGTAGGAATACTAATCAAATAATAAGCGTTAGTGCATAATCTCTTCTGGGGTTGTGCTGAAACTGTACGCAACAAGATCATCCTGAATTTTCTTGTTTTCAGCTGTTTGTCGCAACCTGCTCCCCCGCGCGAGACCCTAACCCGAAGTCGGATTACATGATCTGGGGCCATTCGAGCCTCATCGGACCGGTAAGAACGCTGCAAAAGCTGCATACTTCTCCCTCTTGACAGTTTCGTTTCAACCGGGTTGGAGGCTAATTTGTTTTGCAAATTTTGCAGTTTGGTGAAGTGCTTGCAGCAGCTGGGCACGAGGAAACGACTGTCATCGGCAAAATAGACCTCTCCATGATACAATCCACAAGGCACAACAAGATATTGACAATCTAAGATTCACACTTTTAATTTTGGTTGCTTCTGTGATATGCGTTTGTGGTCTGATCAGAGAACATGTGCAGGGAGAACCTCCCGTTGGAGATGCAGAGCAGAGGAGACCTGTACCGATTGGTTGATGTGCAGAGGCAGACGAGTTTGGGTGTGTTTAGTTCCAAAAAGTGAAAGAGAAAATTTGGTGAAAATGTCTCATCGGACACTATAGCGCGATGTAGCATTTTTCGTTTGTTTGTGGTAAACATTGTCCTATCATGACCTAATTAGGCTCAAAAGATTCGTCTCGTCGTGTACATCAAAACGATGTACTTACTTTTTTTATTTATCCACGTTTAGTGTTCCATACATAAAGAGAGAGATTTGATTTTAGTATTCCATACATAAAGAGAGAGATTTGATTTGATTTAATAGGTGGATAATAAAGTTTGGAGAGAGAATTTTTGGTGGAACTAAACACATCAACAAGCAGCGGTGCCCGGAGAGTGGAGACTGGAGAGCGAAGACGTTCTGGTCAACAGTGACACCATGCTCTGAGCTGTGCCTGTGCTACAACTCTGCAAGATGCCTGCCTAGTCACTGCCTCACTGGTGTAACACTGACATGCACGACGGTTGACCACTTCACATGGACATGTTTTGAACCGAAGCACATGGACATGTGCCTCACCACGTCAAATCCTTTCGAGCCCTTCATGTCCAGAGAAGGAGATGACTGATCTTCGATGTCAAAAACATGTTTTTAAGGTCGTTTCGTATTGTAAATTGTAATTCAACCCCCTTTATCTTTGTTTAGATGCAAAATTTGCACCCTAAATTTGCCATCTTGTAGTGGGTGCGCAACCGTAGCATTTCGTTTATATTTATGAAAAAATTATCTAAAAATTAATTAATTAGGCTCAAAATGTTCGTCTGTAGAGTATAACAAAACTGCGCAATTAGTTAGCCACTAAGTCCACCAAAAGATTGCATGATAATTTGTTGGGTCAGCATAATAAAGAGTTAAAGACAAGAACAATAATATTGAAGCCAGTACAAAATCCGCTTATCCTGCTCTGCTGCACCTGAAATGTGCCGTACTTAGCAGAACGTTGACTGCAACACAAAAGGGGTGTTCAAACTCTTCATCAAATTTAAACGGATAGAATATTTCTACAAACAAAAGGAACAAGCAAAGCCGAAAAGAAAAGGAGGAAAAAAAAGACATCATGTTCCTTTCGCTCCAGCAAGGCGCGGTGCAGCCGGAAAGCCCAAATCACAGCTACCACGATCTCAGGCCCGGCCCACGGAATCAACCTGGCTGAAATACAAACAAGACTGTAATCCATGTGCTCTCGAAAACGAATCGAATTTACCCTACCGCAATCCGAAATTACGCTTCCACCCCTCTGACCCCTACCAAACGCGGAAACTCCACGCCTGCTGCTCTCCTGTGTAGGGGCATATCCGTCATTCAAACTCCTCTACCGCCTCCCAGGATTCACGCACAGTCGCCGCCCCGGCCGTAAAACTCGTGCACAGCGCCCACCACCCTCGCAAGTCGCGCAACCCTTTCAATTTCCCGTCTATTTTTATTTTTTTTCGTCCTCGCCCCCCTCCCTTCCTTCCCTTGGAAAACCACGCACCCACCCGAGCCCAGCCGGCCCCAACCACTCCAACCAAAACCCAGACCCACCCTCGAAACCCAGGGCCTCGCGTCGTTTGATGCGATTCCGGCGGCGATCGCGAGCGCCTCCACCACCACCCGCTCCCCCGTCGTCCTAGCGTTCGGGCGATCTCTCCCCTCTCGCGGCGGGCATGGCTGGCGGCGGCGGGGGCTCAGACAGGGCGGGGGCGGCGCGCTCGCCCACCACCACGACGGCGATCCAGTCCACCATCCAGTCGATCAAGGAGGTCGTCGGCGGCCACTCCGACGCCGACATCCTCGACACCCTCCGCGAGTCCAACATGGACCCCAACGAGACGGCGCAGAAGCTGCTCAACCAAGGTCCCCCCCCTCTCTCTCCCCAGCTACCCCCGATCTGGGTCGCCTCGATCGATCTCGTGCCGCGCCGGGAGCTAGGGTTTTTGGGGGCGCGCGCCGAGCCGCATTTGGTTGGGTCTGCCGCTCACGCGTGCGCTCCGGGCCCGTGTGGGATTGCGTTGTACGGTCTAGGGTTTTCGAGCTGTGGCGATTGGGGACGGTCTGCAGGTGATTTGCACCCACCTGCACTCGATTTGAGGTGGTTAGAGTGATGTTCGCAGGTTGGGTCAGCGTTTAATGGTTTGTAGAATAATTTGTAATCACGAGGGTCTCGTTGTAGCCTGTGATTTTGATTGGTCAAGATGTCAGTGATCTTTTGCAGGGCCAAATTGTTAGTTTTAGCTGGTCTACTTGTATTTTCGGCTTTTATGTTGATGAAGGTAAATTTGTCAGGTAGCGCCTTCTATTTGTTTGCAGGGCTTGAGTACCAACTCAAGAATTAGATATAGATGATCTCCATGGATTGATTTGGAAGTAAATTATCTTTGAGGTTCTTGTATGGCACTGATATGTGGAGTATCTGTTGTTGGCAAATATTGCAAACATGTGACATCCTATCTATCAACTTACTTTACGGATGAGAGATGCCGTTTTATGTACCGTATTGCTACTGTTGTATTTTTTCTCATGTTTCTTCTGTTGAAGTAATTCTTATTGTGTTTGCACATGCAGATCCATTTCATGAAGTGAAAAGGAAAAGGGACAAGAAGAAAGAGGTACACATTAGCACTTATTGTAACTTTTTAATGCAATGGCGAAGTGAAGGATTAAAACATAAAGTTGTATCCACTTTGGATTACTCATTTTTTGTCCGTAGTGCAATACATGTTTTTTATAATATAATGTCGGACTTGTCATGTTGTTTTGGTAACCAAATTTCAAACAGTCTAAAGCAAAAATGCACACTTGGGGGGGGGGGGGGGGGCTCTATGCCCTTAATTCACGCTGGCATTATTGGTGCCAACAAATGAAAATCTGCCCTTTGGAACACTAGATGCAAGCATATAAGATATAATGAGGTATATATGCCACTTCTGATATGTAAGCCACAGCGGCTTATTTGCTCTTTTGGTTTCTATTTTCCCTGTTTCTTTGTGTAGGTTTCCCGTAGCTTACATATGAATGAATAGATCTGGAGTCCAGTAATCCTATCAGAACTTCGTTGGGCCAATTTATTTTCCCTTGATGCTTACTTCTCCATATATATGTAGCCTAAATATCACAAGCTCCTAGGTGCTTGTCACTTAATGTGCTGCACAGCCACTTAAGGTGTTCTTCCGTGCCTTGTCTCAATCGTCTACTCCTTTTGGACTTTGTACTCTTGACTATAATGGAACTGGCCTGCAACAACTTAGGTGTGAAACTAGCATCAGTGGTATCACGTGGGATTTTGTGGCTACAAAGTTAGCCGCACCGAAATTATGGTTATGATCACTAGGGCGGCCTGAGTCGCACTCAACGCATGCGTGGCTGATTTAGTCATCCGACAAACTGGTTCTAGCTTGTTAATCATGAATGTTGTGCAATATGTCATATGACAATCTACATTTTGAGAGTATATGAGTACTCTATTTGAACATAGAAGGGTGGGCCTGGTGCACATGCAGACACTTGTGTCCAGGTCCTAAGTTCCCCCACTCTGTGTGCAAGCTTTCAGCACTGGCTATGAATGCATGTGCGTGTGTTAGCCTGGGTGATCTTCAGTACATCGAAGCATCTGTTTAAATTCACTGCTTTAATTATACATAGTCTTTAATATTCTCTTATGCTGATGCAAATTTTATTGCTCTGTTAGAGTGCTGGCCAGAAGAGCTTTGCTGATAGTACTGCTCAAGCTGAGCCGAACTCACAATGGATAAAGCCGCACACACAAAAGATTGAGAATGATCAAAGAAGAACTCCTAATCAAGGTCTGATGTCAGGTACCTAATTGGACTCAAGCTTGGTTTTGAAAATATTGAAAGTTTTCCTCTCCTCTTTGTTTCTTTGTAACCCTCTCTGTATCATTACCATTGTAGGATCCTATAAAACCATTCGATTATTTTTATTAGCTGAGTTGGTTAGATGGTCTCAGTTGCACTCCTCAGGCCCTGGGTTCGACTCCCCGTAGGAGCAAATTTCAGGCTGGAGTTAAAAAAATCCCCTCGTTTATCACCATGCCAAAGCACAGGTCGAGGCCCAGCCCAGGTCGTAAGTGTGGTTGGTTTGGGCCCTCCTACCGGGGGTAGTTGCAGAGCTCACCAGCCCGGTGGGTTGTCTCACAAGGGTTATAGGCCCCTGTGTTAGGGTGGGGCAGAGGTTCGGGGGTTTTCTCGACCTGCGTGAGAAGGTCTTCTCTCTTAGCAAAATGCCTGGGGGCTGTCTTAACCCCCGCAGGTTGAGTTTTATTTATTTATTATGCCTCATATGATGTGCATGTTTATTTTGCTAGTCCCACTCCAAACAAAGATTTTGTAGTGGCTCTCCCAAACAATACTTTAAATGCAATAGTTTTGAATTTCAGCCTATCAAGTGAACAAATAATGAATATGTTGGTTGTGTCAGCAAGAATTAGTGAAATGAACATAATTTTTTGTTAAAAATAATCTGTTGGGCCATCTCTTTCTGAGTTTGTAGGTGTTTAGCTTAGATTGAATTCCATTTAAACAAATTCTCATGTTAACTTGTTCTTGAATTTCCATTGGTTTTAACTTTTCGACACATTGTTCTACTGATGAATTGTTGTTTATGAACGATATTTTGTTTCCTCAACTTGTATTTGATTGCTCCATACTGAAAATATTTTAACAACTTTCTTTGGAATATTGAATGTTTTCTTATTTACCTCCTCCGGTTCTTTAGGTAACCGTGCTTTCTTATTATGAGGTATTGTGCCTTTTCAGATTGTGCTATGCTCTGTGGTCTGTTCTCAAATCGGAAGTGCCTTTTCACTTATAACATGACATGATTTCATGATTCCAAGCTCGCACTTGACTAACTGATTGCTTGGTGCCAGGTCCTAGTCGGGAATTTCGTGTTGTGAGGGACAACAGATTTCAACATGGTGGTGTGGAGAACAGACCAGAGCTAGGACACAGAGGTTCACCAAATATGCAAATGTCTGATAGGAGGTATTATTTGTTTGAGAATTTCTGCTGCTGCTGCTGCTGCTCTTATGCTTTTGTGCACTCATCTGTTTGTCAAACAATCTTGTCTTCATTTTTGTAGTACTCTTTTCAGTTCACAATATATCTTTGTAGCTAAAGGTTGTCATTTGTTGATACATTAGCCATTAATGAATCAAGTGTAGACAACACATCACGTCAACAATCAAATCGTAATTTAATATTGTGAAAATGCATTAGTGGTTTAGGTTTGATTTTTCTTTGTTCTGTACCCTATGTTACTTGAACAAATCTTGTGATAAATGGAACATGCTGACAGATAGCTGCTTTGACTGAAACCTATATTATGCACAAAACTCTGGTGCGTCTTGGCTACAGTCATTCTATGGTTTATTTACGACTAGATAGATTTAAGAGCTTTACTATAATGACTAAATAGACCATATTATAATTATGAAAAGTGCACTCTTTCATATTTTATGCCAGCTGTTTTGCATGTGCACACTAATCAAACTAATAATTTCCTTACTGGATTGTTTATTTTTAGTGTGGCTGCCCAGTCTGGTCGAAACCGTTCACCTGCTACAACTTCAGATGGCCAGATCACACATCAAAATGCTAAGCACAACCCCCACCCTGACACACTTCAAGGGAAGAGGGATGCTCAGGGTTCTACGCAGAAGCATCCAAAGCAATATTTGAAGAACTCTCAGAATGAGCAGCACTTTTCAGGTTCTGACCCAGCTCATGTTCCATCCAATGTGAGAATTGCTGGTGGATCTGTTGGACCTGCTCGACGTCAAGTTGGAGTTATTAATTCCACTAGGCAACTTGCTGGCCGTTTGGGTTCTCAGATGCATGGACCAAGTGGTTCTTCTCATGCAAATATGCAGAGGGGGAATTTTAACTCAGTTGGGGGATCTGGGCGTCCTTTTATGTCTAGAAACATTCAACAAAACCAGAGACCTGACACAATGTTTCGTGGAAGGCCTACTGGCAGATCTTTTGTTGCCCCAAATGTCAACCGGTATCACCATGGTTCTAGCAACCAAAAAGGTAACATTTTCCAGTGATGTTTGTGCTGTAATTTTGGTCATCAGAAGGGTGGATATCAAAATGTTAGTTCTATTAGCATCAACACTGCTTAAGGTTTTTTGTGAAGAAAAGAATTATTTAGATTAGTGATGTGAATCTTTTAAGTTTGAAAACAAACATCCTACAGATATTTTACAGACTATTTTCTTTAATTGGTTTCAATCGATATTATTACTCTCTTGTGTCTGCTGTGTGTTCCATTGATTCACTGAACCACATATAGTGCTCCCTTTTTTTTACTTTTCACTCCCGTGTGAAGTGAAGATCTATATTTAAAATTCATTAAATGCTTGTTGACTCTTACGAATGAGTTTGTAATTTAGGATACTTCGCCACTTGTTAAAGGTTTTTCTATCAATTATATAATATTTATGGCAAATAATCTGATAAATGATAAATTCTGTCTCTGCAGCGGTTCAGCCTATTAAGGAGTGGAAGCCAAAATCATCAAAGAAGTCACCTGCCACTGATGCGGATCACAGTGTAGCTGATGCTGTTTCTCCTTCAGCTAGCAACACAGAAAATGCTAATGCACCAGATGTGAATGGCTTGTCTGATAAAGTTTCAGAAGCTAACTTGCACGAGGTGGAGCATGTTATCATCCCAGAACATCTTCGTGTGCCAGAATATGAGAAGACAAAATTAAGGTTTGGCAGTTTCACATCTGGTTTTGATTCAAAACAAGCACCAGCCTCGACCACTCCAGACTCTGAACAACCAGAACAGTTAGGTGAACTTTTCCCAATTCTTTTACTCAGTTATTTCCATAACTCAGAAATTTTACCAAGGTCAGTTTTCTTGAGCGAGTAAGGCGACGATTTTGTAGCAATCATCATTTTGGCATGGAGCTGATCCCTTGAAGTTCTTTATAATAATTCTAGATTAGATTATGCAGTCCAGGTTATTTTTTTCTATAGTTAAAGGATTGGTTATTCAACAAAAATGATTCTATAGTTTATGCTACATCTGTGGTTACTATTTGCTACCTTACATCTATTCTTTTCCACAGTGAATTGTTTTCAGTCCTTCAGTTTTATTGGTGTACATTCTTATATACATTTACAACTAATATTACTGGATGACATTTGACAAATTCTGATCATATTTCCACTTGTTTTCCCTTAAATAATTCTAGCATATCATTCCTTAATGCTATGCACACCTAATATGGTGTGAAGTTTGGGTAATTTAGAGAATATGGCATTCTCTGATAATCCTTTCGTTATATGTAGTGTACAAGATCCAGTTCAACAGGTTAGCGAAGACGATAGTTTGGGTGCAGGGCATGATGATCTGGATGAGCAGGCTAGATCTTCACAGCACCTGTCCACATCAACGGCTGAGATTTCCTTACCACCATCTGAGGATAGTGACAGGATGAGTGGACAAGTAGAGAATGATGATGGCCTGGGCTTAGTACAGAGCGACACTCCAATTGGTGCCGCTGATGGGGAAAGTACTCAAATCACCCCAACTTTGACTGCATTTTCGGTAAGTTGAGGAAGGTTTGTATAATGCATATTTTTTTGTTTGGTATTTTATCTTTTGTTGGGTTATTTTTCATAGTTTTTTGCTATCTTGAATAACATGTAGAACTTGGATTTTTGCAGACATATGGTCATGAAGATCCTAATATGCATTCAAATAATGAGGCCCAGTTATATGGACTGGTGGAGCCTAATCTACACCAGCAAGTATTAGCTTCCTCTTCTCAGGTAAATGTTCTATTGAAATTCAGTTTTGCATTGTTCTCATTGAATGTACATACACATCTTTGGTTGCTAAAAATGTATTTCTGGACATAGTTGGCATTTTTGAAATTTAACTTACCCTCTCAAAATGTAAGATTTTTTTCCTAAGTCAAAGTTCTCTATCTTTGACTAGTTTATAGAAAAATACACCATCATCTACAACACCAAATTAGTTTATTTAAATCCACCATGAAATGTCTTGATATTTATTTGGTAATTGTAGATGTTAACCTGTTTGACTTGGGACCACAAATAAATCGTCTTACACTTTGGAATTTGTGGAGTAATTCCTTTTATTGGATTTGTATAAATTACTATTGTTACAATATTGTGAAGTACGTTTGAAACAAGCATAATTTCCGACTGTTCAATTTAAATTATCCTAAATACATGTTTGAAGAAATATTATTCACTCTGATCTCACTCTCTCATCAGGGATACCTGTCAGAAAACCCGGAAGCAGATAATACTGTGCAAGTTTTCAGGATGCCAGAATCTAATGTTCACTCACAAGTACTCCCTTCCACATCTGAGGTACCACTGTTTTCCACCATGCCTCTTAAAATTTGAGAAGCAAGTCTTGGTTTTGATGTTGTCTCAGGCTGAAAATTGACAGTTTCACTTATCGTTATCTACATTTCCAGTCTTTTGTTTTCCTAAAACAATCTTCCATTCGCTGTTGATCTGAATAATTTCATAGTTAAAGGAAAAGGACAATTTTACAACATATTTAGTTTTCCGACCTTTGCAGGCCCTAAATCCACAGATTGTTAGCAACAGCCCTGTTGCAATTACTTCGCAGCAGCAGCACATGTCTCAGCAACAAGCAGCAGCACAGATGTACCCTCAAATGCATGTGCAACATTTTCCGAATTTCATGCCATATCGACAACTCTACTCTCCAGTTTACCCCATGCCCATGGCAAACTATTCACCGAATGTTCCTTATCCATCAAATGGAAATAGTTATCTTCAGATGCCAGGTGGAGGGTCACATTTAACTGCAGGAGGCATGAAGTATGGAGTTTCACAATATAAGCCAGTCCCAGCTGGTAATCCTCCTGGTTATGGAAATTATACTCATCCAGCTGGTTATACACTTGGTTCTCCTGGTGTTATTGGAGCTGCAGTTGGTGTTGATGATGTCAATAGGATGAAGTACAAGGACAATAACATTTATGCCTCAACTCCACAGGTACAATTTACAATTTTGGATGTTACAGTTCTCAAAGTAGAAACGATTTGTTATATTTTTCGTTTTGCTATGGTTTGCTAGCACATTAGTTGGACCGTCGAACTTTATTGTTATGGAGATTTGCACTATAGCTCTGAAGTGTCTCATTTTTGCCTTGTAAATATAACTGGACGGAGAGGTGGTATTCTATCCCTAACAAGAAAATCTGATAATGAAAACAGCTCTAGTCTTATGGATTTTTTCTATGTATTTGCTTTGGGTCATTCTTGGTTTCTGAGTTTTTTGGCCCATTCTTCTAATTCGATTATCTTCCACAGGTTGAGACGTCTGACATCTGGATTCAGACAGGTAGAGAGATCCCAACTATGCAGGTTCCTCCATACTACAACATATCAGGTCAAGCAACACCTGGTGCTTTTGTTCCAAATCCAGCGAATGCATCTTTCAATGCTACGGCCCAATCCTCTCATGCGCAGTTCCCAGGCTTGTACCACCCCCAGCAGCCTCCCTCTATTGTTAGTCCGCACCCCATGGTGCATCAACAGGTGCCATCGGCTATTGGCCCCAATGTTGGGGTCGGGGTGGCGGCTCCTGGCCCCCAAGTTGGGGGTTATCAGCAACCACAGCTCGGTCATATGAATTGGAGACCGAGCTTTTGAAGAAGGTTTCTTAATTATCTGTAATTAGGGGGTCACAAGAGCCTTTATGTAACAACAGTAGGCTCCTTTTAACAGGAAGCACCTTTGTTTTTAGTGCAGCTCTTTCTGATCTATTTAAGCTATAACAAGGTTTTTGTTAGCTTTCCCTTCCCCCAGGCGAATTCAGTATCCCATCTGAACTGGTATGATGTAGATTGTGAGTTAAAACATTGGGCAAGTTCTTGCACGAGCACTAAGGTTAAGTGCCTTCCGTTTTGTTCTTTGGTGTCCTAATCTAATTTATATACACATTAGGTTGTGAATTTTAGCAGCGCTAACTGGCATTGCAGTGTGCAGTTATGGTACTGAATGCAATGTGATAACTTGGTTGGGGTACTATACTGGGCTGTCCACAACTCCATTCTTTAATGATCGGGTTGGCTCCTTGGGTTGATTGTGGAGGACAGATGAAAATTATGTATGCTACCTGGTTTGTGTGTTCAGTGATTCAGTCTGTGGTTGAGACTGTTGTGTAACTACAGTGATTTAGTTCCCCTGGTGATGGATCTATTGAAGTCGAATTTACTCTGTTGATTGTTGTTTGGTGCTTGTTGCATGTGAATATATGCACCCCTTTGGCTTTGGGCCATCTGTGAAGTGTGGGAGGTGAAAAGAATTTGTCAAGTTCTTGAAAAATTAAGCAGTTCTGCAGCAGCTCGGAGCTTTGTTCTGCTTTTTTTATACCCCTACTTGTTGCAGGGATGCACCTGAGTAATGGTCAATAATGGCCCTTTGGTCCACTAAATTCTATTGCTTTTTTTCTGTCTTTGTTTGCGCAGCTTTACACTAAAGCATCGTCCACTTTCACTTGCTTTTATGCTGTGCTGGTGGTTATAGTTGGAATGACCGTTATTCTTGATATAAAGATTTTCCTCAAACATTGTTCCCTACTCGTGAAGAGTTGGAACTTGAAAGACAATGGATATCTGGCCAAACAAGGTTGCTGCGCAATACGGGCATAATAGTTTCACAACAGCACGGTTTGGTTAGGTGTGTGCACAAAATGTTCTAGTGTTAGGATTATTTATCTTGAAAACAGTAAGTTAGATAGGAAATCTGCAAATTTCGTATATTCTACACCTCCATTTTATATTATACCAATTATTTTAATTTTGATATAACTCAAACTTCTCTAGTTATAATCAAGTTTATATAAAATTATATATAACATATAAAACTTAAAAATAAATACACCACCAATATATATTTGAAGGATATTATTCAACTATGGATTCAATAAAACTAATTTAGTATTATAGACATTTTATCTATAAATTTAATCCCATGGATCTCCGATCAGGAAACCGTATCAAGCTTCGTGGCTAGTCTGCGCTCTTTGGACTTTTCAAATTTAGCGAACTGAAACATCTCAGAAGCAATTCAAGGAAAAGGAAAGAGTGAGATATTCAATTCAATTTCTTAGTAAGAATGCAAGAAAAATAATAGATAAATTTGATTCTGGATAAATGGGGTCATATCCAGTGCAAACCAACCCCTTCGTGTAAACTTTACGGGAGGGGGAATTTGTAAAATCACAGGAAAGGTGGGAGGGGGGATTGGCAAACCAATATGTATGGGGACATGCATGAAAGGTGAGAAGCCCATTGGATCAACATCGTGTGGACCAGATTGTAGTTTTCAAAGTTTGCACAAAGGGATTGGTTTTTCGTATACGTTTCCCTGGATAAAATATACTCCCTCCGTCCCATTATAACTGCACTTGTGCGGTTTAAAATTTGTCCAATATTAAGTGTACCTGTATATGTTCAAATGGCCATCCACTCAAGTACTCTAGCATGTGCATGAGTATAGGTGGGCCTCATTTAATTAAAAAACAATCTAAGGCTGAACATATGTGCTGCTCTAGTTTCTTCGCTCCTCTTGATTCTTCCGAATTTATCACATAAAAAATCTTTCCTCACCACTGCTTCAACTGAATTCTGGAAGTCTCCTTGGTCTGTCACATGTACAGAGTATATGTGACAGGGGTAGAAACGTCATTTACTATGAATGTTAATTTTCTCTTTGAATCCTAGAAGTGCAGTTAAACTGGGACCGAGGGAGTACTGTAATTTATAATGAAGTGAAGTCTTTTTTTGTAGTTTTTAATTAGGATATTGTTCGGAATAGTTTTAAGCCATTTTTAGTGCCAATTTTAGGTCATTTGAGAGTAGTTTGCCATTACGGGTCATACTTTTACTTGTCATACATAGAACATCTCACAATAGCCCCTACTTTAAGGTCTCTAGTTCTCTAGCAGGGCTCTTCCTATTTTTGTGGGCTCTATTTCTCTCTCAACTCCAGCAGCAACAGCCCCTACTCATCTAGGTCCACCTGTCAGTGTATCATCATTTTTTCCTTCTAGCCCTCCAGACCCGGTCGCCGGTGCCGTGGCTAGAGGTAAAATCGAGCTCGTGCTCCCTGCCGTCGTTGTTTCCCATTGCGGCCTCCCTCCCATCCCACCGCGAGCACGAATCCGCGGCGCCGGATTGGAATTGGCCGTGCCGTGTCCAAGAGCTCCGATAGCATGGCTGCTTGGAGCGCGGCCGGCACGCTCGTCGTCGCCAACATTGGCGAGCCAGACGGTGAGGATTGGGGGTGGAACTCGCACCGGCACCGGCCAAGTAGACGGCCCTCCCCACGAGAGGACCCGTGGGAGAAGGGGCCTGCCGCCTGCTGGAGTGGAGTTTTTCCCTTCCACCCTCTACTTTTTTTGTCTTTTGAGTTTTTGAGCAGGGACTCTAGTAAGGACTCTTCTGTTGGAGTTGCTCTACATAACCGCTAGCGGCGCTGGGGCGGGTCCAACGGGAGGTCCAGAGTCCAGAGCCCAGCCCGCAGCCCAGCGCGAGACGGAGTCATCGACGCCTCCCGACTTCCGAGCAGCGGCGGCGGAACCCTCTACTCCGGCATGGGGACGCGGGAGGTGTACGAGGAGAAGCTCCGCAGCGGCGCGCATCTCCACCGCGACCCCACCATCAACCCTGGTCTCGGCTCGCCCCGCTGCCCGCGATGCCTCTCCCTCCTCAACCCCACCGCCGTGCGTCTCTCCCCTTCCTCGTCGCCCTTTTCGTTCGTGGTTTTCCTTCTGACCCGTTCTCCTGTTCTGCGGCACAGGGAGAAGGTGACTGGGCCATAACCTCCGTCCTGCACGACGCCACCGCCGTGGTAACCTCCGGATCCCTCTCTCTCCCTCTCCCTCTTGATTAGGTTCGCCGTCACGCGGCTCCGAGATCCGTGTGGTCTTGGGGGTTATTGCTTGGGGGAAAATTGTTGCTAACTTGTGTTTGATTTTGGTTGTCCTGTTTGCCCTGTTATTGTAGGCTGGGTCCGGCGCCGGCGCATTGCTGAGTGCTGTGCACGGGTTTAACACAGGTATTGCCCAGTCCTTGTTTGATTCAGGCGTTAATCAGGCGGCAGTTCGGTGTTGAGAAATTGAGATTATTTTGTTGTTTCTTTTGGAACAGGGATCCCTTTTGTGCAGAAGCATGTGAAGGGGCCGAAGTGGCTGCAGTTGCTCGTCGGGGTAAGCCTTCCTTTTTATTTACTGATGTACATGTGTTGGATAATTGAGGATACATTACATGTTATATTGTTGTCTATGTTTGGTACCTTTTTCCTGTTCCGTTAGAAGATTGTTCTAGACTTCTAGTAGTCTGGTTTGATAGGAACGTGAGAATCTGAACTCTGACCACAGTAATATTACTTAGAAATGTATATTTGGATTTAGGAAGTTATCCTTCATCCAGTAACATGATAACATTTGGTAAAAAATTTATGACCAAAACATGATAGTATAGGTTAATAAAGAATGTTTGCAGTATATCCTGGCTCTGAAAAAGGTGAATGTGTTTTTTAGTGAAAGATCACCCTGTTTTTACATAGAGTATATAAGGTTAGAGGTGATAAGAGTGCTTGATCCAAAGAAAACTAGGATTATGTTGCTACACACCCATACATCAGGCTCAACTGAACTCCAAGCTGGGATGTGTGCTGCTGCATTTAAAAATATGAATAGGCTGTTCTGGGATTCTTGAAAAGCAGTATTTCTGAAAGCAAGTTCAAGTGTGATCTTAGAATTCCTACAAGTTTCCCTAAAAACCTTTAGAGACTTGGATTCTGTACCTTGAACAGGGCATTACTACACGTTAGGCTTTTGGGAGCTAACCTTCTTAACACAAATTCAGGTTTGGCTATGAAATTATTGGTATTGTGGCATGTGATCATTTACAATTTTACACTTGCTTTGGGCATTTGCTGTCCTATGTTTCAGTGGCATTCGCTGATAGATTTTCTGGTTTGCGTGGCTAGATAAGTTTGAGAAAAGATATATTGTTATGATTTATTCACTTTGGAAGTTGCTACTTCTGTGCAGGTACCACCACTGCTGTTGTTCTCAGGCGCCAGTGCTGTATTTGGTGGTAAGTCTCCAATAAATATATTTGTTTCTGGAAAATGTTTTAAGCTCTATGGAATTGTTTGCATGAGTTACTTGACCTTTTCTAATCTGATTATTAGACCAATCATAAACATACACTGGAGAGGTATTCATGAAAATATGAAAAAAAGCATGTATGGAATAGAAAGGAATTATGTCATGATGGTTGGATTAGATGTGGTCAATTTGTTCCTATCAAAATACTACAGGAACCTCTCCTTTTTCTCTATACATATTATCATAAATGATGCAAAGTTAGTAGGCACGTATGTCCGGTTCTTTCCAGATTCCCCAATGCAGACATGTGTGCCTAAAAGTATTTCCGTTTAACTAGGACTGAAGGTTCAACAAATACTGGCTTGTAAATGTCATGTTTTTTTTGCTATTATGTTATATATGCTGATAGTTCTAACTTCTAAGCGTTCAAGTCCAAATGAAGCAAGTTATAAGACATCTTTCCCCTAGTTGTTCAGGTTGAAATGCAATGTGAAGTTCATTTAATAGTTATTTCAAATCTTGATCTCCATGAACGGTTCTATTTAGTGCTTCTATATTCTTGGTTGTCCAATAGTACAGGATTTGCCATTCTGCAAGTGTAGCCAGAATGTCAGGTGTGATGCGAACGTTTGCTAGCACACCTAGGTTAGCTACCTTGAATAATGGGAGCGATGGAAATTACAAATTTGCACAGTTGACATAGATTTTATAGAGCTAAGCCAGTCTGATCCTCAAGTAAGGGATGGAACTCAGAACTGTTTGAGCTCTGTGCATAAGTTCTTTCAATGTTTTGTACTTGTGTGACAAACACATCAGACATACCAAATCTGATGTAGCAAATCCTGGCTTCATATATTCTTTGCTTTAGTTAAAACTGACACATAGCATGCATGTGGTTTGACAGAACCATTCACTAGGTTCTTTTTTCGCACATGTGTACTGTAAACTTGGAAATGTCTCTACTGAGCAGTATCTAATGCTCTCTTGTTGCAGCATATGCACTTCCAAGGTTTGCTCAGCTGACTGTGACGTCTTGCTATGCGGCATCAAGCGGATCTCACTATGCAGTTTCACAGATAACCCGTCAAATTGAAAGCGCCCATTTTTCAGAATCTGATGAGAAATCTAGATGAATTGTTGGCAGTCAGTCTGTTCTATTGGTGCCATCAATGTACATGGTATGTACCTATATAAATTGCTGAGAAAGATTACTGCTGCTGTTGCCGTGTTGCAGTATAGTACTAGTTTTTGCCGTGTTCAGTGTTCCGGATACATAAGGAGAGTTATACAGCTTTGCTTCTCATGCCACGTTAAAATTAAATTGTCTTGTTCAAATTGCATACAGCCGGCCCTGTTAACCAGCACCAGCCAGCCGAACAGGCCGGTAGTGGGTTTTGCATGATCAGTCTGTTATTATGAAGCCATAAAGTATTCATCACGGCTCAATGGATGGCATTGGCGAGTACACAAATGTACAATGAACATAATCGCAAATGGCCAATAATTTCAATTTGGGTAACAATCGAGACCAAACACAAATTTCTTGATGAGCAAACAAAACGAGGACCAATGCAGGTCGACGCCCAGGGCGAAGGAGTGGCGCGGCAGCTACGCCGGCGGGATCCCGAAGTGGTACCACCGCGCCGCCGCCTCCCTCTCCCGTATCTTCTTGCGCAGGTACCACTCCCGCCACTGCATGAACTCCTTGGTCCGCCGCGCGCCGTGCCCCGACCCGACGGCGCCGCCCGGCACCACCGCACGCCGCCGCCTCGCCCGCGGCACGCGGTGGGCACTTGACCTCCTCCTGCTGATCGCCAGGACCACCGCCATCACCGGAGCCTGCTGCTCCGCCGCCGCCGGCGTAATAGTCGTCGCCCCTCCATCATCTTCGGCCGCGATATCGTCGCCACTGACGTCGTCGTACGAGGCCGCCGTGTCGCCGCCGTCCATTTGCTCCGGCGCCCTAGGGCCTACCCGCCGCCGCCTGTATATATAGGGTTAGTTAACTAAATACGGGCTCGTCCGACGCGTGTCATGTTTTATATAAGGCCGCGCGTGGCGGTGGGACCCGATCAGGTCGGTATGACGGTTGGGCTCGATCTCAAACTCCAACCGGCGCCTCTTCTTTCTCCGAGACTATCGATCGGTTCAGTTTCCTCGACCGCTCCGTTTTCCTCTCGTTTTAATTTGGCGAGTCTGATCTTTGCCATTTTGTACACTCGATCCGCAGTCGACATGATCATCATCGTCTCTGCACTGCTCGACGTGCGTGCGTACGATGTGTTGTCACCGCGTCTTGTTCTTCTCGTACCGTACCACTGCGTAGATTAACGCCACCATCAAGATGCCGGCGCCGAAGACGGATCGATGGCACGTATGTATACTACGAAACAGAAACGCACACGCACGTGCGCCCTGATGTACGCGTGACGCGTCCGTGACCAATGGGCTGCCGCACTTTGGCTGTGTCCCGGCCATCGGCAATGCGTGCGTACGTCTTGATCCGACACCGCGTCGAAGAGAGCAATGGCGATTATGGTAGATCAGCGAAGACGACAACGTACAGTGCCACACAGGCACACACACACCGGCCAGCGCACCAGCACGTACGTATATATGTATCAAGTGGCACGTACAGATTTTTTGTGGATGGACCGATATATATATGCGTGCAGTGCAGGACGTACGTGTAACGTGTACGTGCGCACACCATGTGGTCGTGCACGCGCTAGGTGACGGGTACGTACGTGCAAGCTACTGTGGAGAGGTACACGGATGGTGTGCCAATAAGGGGTATATTGCGATATGTAAGCATTCTGATAGATGTCTTATTATAAGCATGTAAGGTCGTTGTTTCGCAGAACTGCCTCATGAGCTAAGACCATGGGACAACTCATTCACTATTGTACGAGTTTTGTTGCCATGCTATCGGGGACAAACCCAGGGGGTCCCCTAATCATCGGGGTGATCACCCTCAAAAGAACGATATATCACGAGAGGCCGAATCGTCGGCAGCTCGGCCCGTCACAGCCTGTCGCGGCCCAAGAACGGCCGTCCGAACTCGCCTGACAGGGGGGCCCGAGTCGCTGCCCCCGTCTCGACCTCGCTCGAGGGCCGCGCACCCCTTCGAGCGGGCACGACACAAACTCCGCCTCGCTCGAGGGTCGCGCACCCCCTCGAACGGGCGAGCCCACTCCGCCTCGCTCGAGGCCGCTCCTCTGCATAACGCGGCGCTCCCCGGCGCCCCAACCGACAACGGCACTTAATGCCCGCCCCATCAGGCGGGCGCCGAAGTCAAAAGGCAATCTTTTCCCCACGCCGCGCCACTGACACCGCAGAGCTCGTTGTTCCACCTACCCCAGTCACTGTGCGTCCTCACTAACGCTGTGCGGACGCACGCGGCACTGCGCAAGACCCTGTGCGGACTGGCAGTCGCCACTGTTCCACCTGCTACCGTCTTTTCCCCCGGGACGCCCCTCGAATGAGCATGGGGAACCCTCGAAAGAATATCTAAACAGCAACCGAGTACAGACTCCGGTCAGGCGTGGCTTGGTGATGACGAGCGCCGGGTCAAATCCGCCAACTCCCGGCCATCTCCTGGTGAACCAGGTACGCCGCGTACTGTGGTTGACGGCAACCACCATACCGACCCCTGTACCGCCAACTCCGGTCCTTCCTCACCTGCCCCGCCCTCGAAGTCAACCAGCGAACGGGCGGCTGGACGCGGACTACGGCAACGACACCCCTCGAAGCCACTCCAAGACAAGCACAGGGACGGCCACGCCGCTCGCAGAAGCCGGGGCTCACCATAAATCCCCCGCCAGGGTCAAGGACGATGCACGCCCGGCGCCATGCTCTCTAGTACATACCCCTGTAGCACGTCACTCTTGTACTTAAAAACCCTACCCCCACCTTTCTCTCCTTGGCCTATAGAAGGAGGTAAGAGGAGAAGAAAAGGGGGAGACGGACACACACACGATATTGGCACTCGCCTCAATCACACTCGCTTTCAGGGACTTGGAGACTCCTCCTCCTCTCCCGCCTTGCTTGTAGCCCCCCTCTGCAAGCACTCCGGTGCAAGATAGTGCAGCGCCCCGAGCGCACCCTGCTGGACGTACGACCTCACGGTCGGAACCAGGATAAACGCTTGTCTCATCGTGCTAGCTCTTGCATCAACCGTCAAGGGACGGGACACAGCGCATTCTGTTTGGCGCTGGGGATTGGTCGACCGCTCCCAGCACCGACAGTGGCGCGCCAGGTAGGGGGCTGCGCTGTGATCAACCTCGCCCGATCAGTTCCCTTGACGGCAGGCCACGCCAAGGCCATGTCGCCACGATCCTCCACGGGGTCCCCCGACCCGCTTCCGCGCGGGTACCGGATCACGTTTGGGAGCCTGGAGTTCGAAGCGACCGGTGAGGGCCTCCTCATGCGACTCGCCTCCAGGCCGCCCAACATGATGCCCGCTACCCCGACGCCGCCAACGCCGGCCCAGCTCAGGAGACGACGAGGACTGCGCGAGCTGCAGATCCGCGCGGAGCGGCGCGTTGCTCCGCGTATCGTCCTCCCTGACTGGGACGCACACCTGCTGCTCCAGCCCGCCGCCACATTACAGGGGGGCGGACCCCCGCCGGCGGCTCCCGCGGAGGGAGCGCGCTGGGAAAATGTGGTCGGGCCGGCGCAGCTCCCCCACGGGATGAACAACGCGGCCGCAAGCTACTCCGCGGTAATCAGCGCCAACCCGAACTCGCACGAGGATTCGCCGGGTCACCAGCTGGGTTCGATTCGCGGCCTCAACATTTCCTCACCCGGCGAACCCCAGTCCGAGTCGGGTGACGGAGAGAGCGCGCGCGGGCAGGAGCACCCGAACTTGGACTACTCCGGGTTGCGCGACCGCGAAGGCCTTATCTCCTTCCAGGCCGTCGCGGACTTCTGCCTCACCTGCTCCGACGACTCCAGCGAGGGGGAATACGACCCCACGCGGGAATGCTTCGTCCTCGACGGCGAAGTAGAGTCCGTGGGAGATGATGAAGAGACGCGCGACGGGGCCGGACACGACGAACCACCACCGGCGCCCGCCGAGCCAGCGAGTGAAGCCGCACTCGCGCAGGCACAGCTTGCGCAGGTGCAAGAGCTGGAAGCCAAGCTCCAACAGGAGCGCCAGCAGGTACAGGAGCTGCGCGCAGCCTTGGAAGCCCGGCAGCCCAAACGCGGCGAACGCGCACGAGCTGCCGGGCGTATTGCTCGAGCGCGCATCATGGGTGACGGCGACGACGCCGGTCCTGCCATGCCCCCACGAGCAAGCCAGAAGCTTGTCGCCGTAGCAACCCTGATTCGGGCCATGCCCGAACCATCGACACCAGAGACACGCAGCATGCGGCGCCAGGTGTAGGCCCTTGTCGAAGAAGCGGCCGTTCAACAAGCGGAAAGTTCCGCCTCCCGCATGCGCCACCAGGACAGTTCAAGAGCCGGAGGCGGCAAGTGGGATAAGGAGCAATCCATCCACACCCCACCCAGGGGCGCGTGGACGCCTCACCGTCCAACGAACGACGGAAGGGCGCTCGTGACCGGCGACCGCGAAACGAGGAGGTCCGCGAAGGACCGACTCGTGGACATGCGGGGCGCCGTCGACGATGGCGATGCGCGCAACGTCCTGAACAGGAAGAGGCAGGACGCGGCGCCTCCCCGCATCAGGCACCCCCGACGGGGAGGTCACTATGACAGCGAGGAGGACAGAAGCCCGACGCCGGAACCCCCGGGAACCCCGGTGTTCGTCCGGAAGATCCGTTCGGCCGCCATCCCGCCGCGTTTTCGCCAGCCAACCACCATCACCAAGTATTCGGGTGAGACGAAACCCGAAACGTGGCTCAACGACTATCGCCTGGCCTGCTAGTTGGGCGGGGCCACCGACGATGCCATGATCATCCGCAACCTTCCGCTTCATCTCGCGGACTCGGCGCGGACATGGCTCGAACACCTACCCGCGAACCAAATCCACGACTGGGACGACCTGGTCAAGATGTTCGTGGGTAACTTTCAGGGCACATACGTGCGCCCCGGAAACTCCTGGGACCTGCGCGGGTGCCGGCAGGCGGCCGACGAGCCGCTGAGGGACTTCATCCGCCGTTTCTCCAAGCGCTGCACCGAGCTCCCGAGCGTGGGCGACTCCGAAATCATCCACGCCTTCCTCGAAGGCACGACCTGTCGAGAGCTGGTGCGCGAGCTGGGACGAAACCATCCCACCAGTGTCAACGCTCTGTTCGACATCGCCACCAACTTCGCCTCTGGAGAGGAGGCTGTCGGGGCAATCTTCGACGGCAAGACCAAGGGGAAGCGCGCGGAGGAGCTACCCGCGGAGGGCAGCAAACCCAAGGCCAAGACAAAAAAGCAGAAACGGGGCAGTAAAGGCAAGAGGCCTCGGCAAGCCGCGCAGCATCAGCAGCAGGGCGAAGACTCTGACGACGCCCTCGTGGTCGAGCGAGGCCGCAAAGGCCCTCGAGGCCCCCCCTCAGGGGGGAGGCCTGTTCGACGAGATGCTGAAGAAGCCATGCCCGTACCACAAGGGCCCTGTCACCCACACCCTCGAACAGTGTGGGATGATCAAGGGTTACTTCAGGCGCGCCTCCGCGAAGGAGGATGGCCCGAAGAAGGATACGGCCGATGGCGGCAATGATGAGTTCCCCCATGTTGAGAATGTTTTCTTCATCGTGGGGGGGGGGCACCATGAACGCGACGTCCCGGGAGCAGAGACGTGAACGCCGAGAGGTCTTCTCCGTTCACCCCGCGACGCCAACCTACCTCGCCTGGTCGGACGAGACCATCTCCTTCGGCCGCGAGGACCATCCGGACTATGTCCCGAATCCGGGGCGCTATCCGCTTGTCGTCGACCCCGTCATCGGCAACACGCGGTTCTTCAAGGTGCTGATGGACGGGGGCAGCAGCCTCAACATCCTCTACGTCCACACCTTAGAGCTCATGGGCATCGGCACGAACCAGCTGAGGCCAAGCAAGGCGCCGTTCCACGGCATCGCGCCGGGAAAACGGGTCCAACCCCTCGGGCAGATCGACCTGCCCGTTTGCTTCGGTACTCCCGAGAACTTTCGGAGGGAGACCCTCACCTTCGAGGTGGTGGGATTCCCAGGAGCGTACCACGCTATTTTCGGGCGACCGTGCTATGCCAAGTTCATGGCGGTCCCCAACTACGCCTACCTCAAGATGAAGATGCCAGGGCCAAGGGGCGTCATCACCGTGGGATCGTCGTACGAGCACGCCTATGCGTGCGACGTCGAGTGCGTCGAGGGCGCGGAAGCGCTCGCCTACAGCGAAACCCTGGTGGCGGATTTGGAGAAGATGGCGAACGAGGCCGTCGACTCCACCAAAAGGCACGAGGGCACCTTCGAGGCTGCTGAACACACCAAAGCGGTGCCCCTCGACCCCACTGCCCCCGAGGGCAAGGCGTTGAGGGTTAGCACCACCCTCGACCCCAAATAGGAAGCAGTGGTCGTCGACTTTCTCCGCGCCAACGCCGACATCTTCGCGTGGAGACCCTCGGATATGCCGGGGATCCCAAGGGAGGTCGCCGAGCACAGCCTCGACATCAAGCCACACTCCAAGCCGGTGGTACAGCGACTGCGGCGGTTCGACGAGGAAAAGCGCCGTGCCATCGGGGAGGAGGTGCACAAACTCCTACAAGCCGGATTCATCAAAGAGGTATTTCACCCGACCTGGCTTGCTAATCCTGTTCTAGTTAAGAAGAAAAACGGAAAATGGCGCATGTGCGTAGATTATACCGGTTTAAACAAAGCATGCCCTAAGGTTCCATTTCCTCTGCCTAGAATAGATCAGATAATAGACTCCACCGCTGGATGTGAGTTGCTATGCTTTCTTGATGCTTATTCCGGTTATCATCAAATCAAGATGAAAGAATCCGACCAGCTCGCGACTTCTTTCATCACCCCGTTTGCCATGTTTTGCTACGTCACTATGCCGTTCGGCCTCCGAAACGCTGGAGCTACATACCAGCGATGTATGCAACACGTTTTCGGAAGCCACATCGGGCGGACCGTTGAGGCATATGTTGACGATATCGTTGTGAAAACCAGAAAGGCGAACGATCTGGTCAACGATCTGCAAATCACATTCGGTTGCCTCTGGGCGAACGGGGTAAAGTTGAATCCGGAAAAATGCGTATTCGGGGTGCCGCGAGGCATGCTATTGGGTTTCATCGTCTCCCAACGAGGCATCGAACCCAACCCCGAAAAAGTCTCGGCCCTGGAATGAATGGGGCCGATTCGGGACCTCAAGGGGGTGCAAAGAGTACTGGGCTGCCTCGCAGCTCTCAGCCGCTTCATCTCTCGACTTGGCGAGAAAGGCTTACCTTTGTACCGGCTCCTGAAAAAGCACGAACGCTTTTCATGGACCCCCGAAGCCCAAAAAGCCCTCGACGGGCTAAAAGCGTCGCTCGCACGCGCACCCATCCTCACGCCGCCGCAGAGCGGTGAGCCTCTCTACCTATATGTGGCTGCGACAACGCAAGTTGTCAGCGCCGTCATCATTGTGGAAAGGATAGAGGAGGGCCACGCTCTGCCGGTCCAGAGGCCGGTGTACTATGTCAGCGAGGTGCTGACCGAAACCAAGATGCGGTATCCACAGATCCAGAAGCTAATCTACGCTGTAGTGCTCGCGCGTCGAAAGCCGCGACACTACTTCGAGGCCCACCCGGTCACCGTGGTCTCATCTTTCCCTTTGGGGGAGATAGTCCGCAACCCGGACGTCTCGGGTAGATTAGCGAAGTGGTCTATGGAACTCGTAGGGGAGACTCTCTCCTACGCACCGCGTAAGGCGATAAAATCGCAAATCTTAGCGGACTTCATCGCTGAGTGGACCGACGTCCAACTCCTGCCGCGGCAGATCCAGGCCGAATGCTGGACCATGTACTTCGACGGGTCGGTAATGAAAACCGGGGCAGGTGCGGGCCTCCTTTTCGTCTCGCCCCTCGGAGAACATATCCGATACGTGGTTCGCTTGCACTTCCCAGCGTCGAACAACATGGCGGAGTACGAAGCCCTCCTCGCTGGGCTCCGCATCGCCATCGACCTCGACATCAAACGTCTCGACGTCCAGGGGGACTCTCAGTTGGTCATCGACCAAGTGATGAAGAACGCAAGCCGCCGCGACGAAAAGATGGAGGCGTATTGCAACGAGGTTCGCCGTCTCGAGGACAAATTCTATGGCCTCGAGCTGAACCACGTCGTACGCAAATACAACGAGGAAGCGGATCAGCTGGCTAAGATCGCGTTAGAGCGAATCACCGTTCCTCCGAACGTCTTCGCCCGCGACCTCGATCAGCCCTCCGTCAACTTCGAGAGAAGGGCCGGAACCCTCAGGACACCCTCGGGGGCTGCGGGGGTCGAGCCCATAAAAGAGGACCCCTCGAAAGAGGAGCTCGAAGCCCTCGACGCTGAAATTTCTTTGGCCGAGGCCATGGAAATCGACGCAGACACGCGACCACAAGACTGGCGTGATCCGTACCTCGCATGGATCGACCGCGGAGAGCTGCCCTCGGACCGAACCGAGGGGCGCCGCATCGCCAGAAGGGCCAAGACCTTTGTCTCAGTCGGCGGCGAGCTGTACAAACGCAGCGCCTCAGGGGTCTTGCAGCGATGCATCCCCATCCCCGAGGGAAGGCAGTTGATCCGCGACATCCACGCCGGGGCGTGCGGACACCACGCAGCGCCGCGCACCCTCGTGGGTAACGCATTCCGGCAAGGCTTTTACTGGCCCACCGCCGTGTCCGATGCAAACGAGGTCGTGCGCACCTGCGAAGGGTGCCAATTCTACGCACGAAAGACGCATCTCCCGACGCACGCCCTGCAGACCATCCCTGTAACATGGCCTTTCGCGGTCTGGGGGTTGGATCTCGTGGGGCCCTTCCGCCCAGCGCCCGGGGGATTCACCCGCTTGTTGGTAGCCATCGACAAGTTCTCGAAGTGGATCGAGGTCCGGGCCATCACCAGCATCAGATCTGAGCAGGCCGTGATGTTCTTCACCGACATCATCCACCGATTCGGGGTACCCAACTCGATCATCACTGACAACGGCACCCAATTCACCGGCAAGAAGTTCTTGGAGTTCTGCGACGACCATCACATTCACGTTGATTGGTCGGCCGTAGCACATCCACAAACGAACGGCCAAGTAGAACGTGCCAACGGCATGATACTACAAGGCCTGAAGCCAAGAATCTTCAACAAGCTGAACAAGTTTGGCCGGAAGTGGGTTGCTGAGCTGCCATCGGTGATCTGGAGTCTCAGGACAACCCCAAGCAGGGCCACAGGCTTCAGCCCGTTCTTCCTCGTCTATGGCGCCGAAGCCGTCCTCCCAACAGACTTGGAGTACGAGTCTCCGAGGCTTAAGGCCTACCAGGAAGACCGAAACCAGCGGGACCGCGAGAATTCGCTGGACCAGGTGGACGAGGCTCGCGACGTAGTGTTGCTTCACTCAGCGCGCTACCAACAATCGCTTCGGCGATACCAAGCTCGGAAGGTACGGCGTCGGGACCTCCACGAAGGGGACCTGGTGCTAAGATTACGCCAGGACAATCGAGAGCGCCACAAGCTCACTCCGCCATGGGAAGGACCGTTCATCATCGCCAAGGTCCTCAAACCCGGCACTTACAAGCTGGCGAACGAGAAGGGCGAGGTCTTCACCAACGCCTGGAACATCCAACAGCTACGTCGCTTCTATCCTTAAAACTCTCAGTATTTCTTGTAAATACTTCGTGTTCTTAGTTAACAATAATAAAGAGTTTGCGAAAAACATGAAAACATTGTTGCTAACAACACAAACAAGGGGGACTTGGTTCTATTTTCAAATAAAGCCAAGCCCCCCTCGGGGGCTGCAGGGGGGTTTACCCTCCCTAATCGTCCCAATTTTCGAAAATTGTGTTAAAACTCGAGACGCTTAGAGAGGATGCGGGGCGCGAGCTAGCTAAAGCTGGAGCTGGTTGAGCCGTGAGACTGCCTATGCCCGCGAAGGGATACGGCATCTCCCTCTCTACTCCACGCTTTGATTGCTTGCGGATTCGAAATACCCGGCTAAAATCTCTCCAAGCCAAGAGTAGCACAATAGAACAATCGAACAAGTTTGAAACGCACAATCGACTTTCAATCTTAGTTTATTTTACAGAGTTAGTCTCCTAAAAACTAAGATACATCTAGATACTAAGCCTGAACCCTTCAGGCTCCACCTTCCTGCGGGGGCGCGGTGGCCTCGGCGGCAACGGTCGAGGGAACCGATGCAAGCGCCCCAGGACCATCGTCATCGCGGCACACCGAGGCGATGTCCTCCTCAAGGGACGCCACGGCGTCGGCCTCAGGATCAACCTCGGCTTCGGTGGTGGTCGTGGCCTCAGGCCCAACGTCGGCGCGCGCATCTTCATCCTCCTCGGGGAAAAGATCGCGCCCGAACTTGGCGGCAAGTGCCGTGGCGGCATCCTCGGTGCCGTCATCGGCCTCGTCGAGGGCAGCAAGGGCGGCGTCGTCGTCCAGGTCTGCGTCGATGAAGTAACCGCGTGCCACCGCCGCGAGGTCAATGACGTAATGCGTCGACACCACGCCGAGTGCCTTCTTCACTCCAAGGTGAAGCGCGTGCTCGAGGCGCTCCGCCACGCAGCTCTTCAGAGACCTCAGGCGGCTGGGCAACGACGACCCCGACTGCACGTCGACGCACTGGACGTCCCGGCACGCCGCATCGGCGGCGACCTTCAGCGCCTCAAGCTCCCCTGGGCCTTGGAGTAGGCGGCCTGAACAGCCATCACCTCATCCGCCTTCTCCGCCTCGGCCCTCCGCAGCCCTGACAAAGCTCAAGCACGTCAAGACGAACTCCAACACAGAAATCCAGGAAAGCGTAAGGACATACCGTCCACCAAGGCCCTGGCCTCGGTAAGCGCTGTGCGCTCTTGCTGGAGCAGGCCCTCCGCGGTCGCCAGCGCACCCTCCTTCTCTCGAAGCGCGCGGCCGAGCTGCTCGGCCTCCTGGGCCTTTTGCCCTGCCCGGGCCACCGCCTCCGCGAGCTGGGACTGCGCGGCCTCGCGCGCCTTGTGCTCAAACTCGAGCCGCTCCAACGCTGCGGCCAAGGCTCGGGCCTCCCGCTCCGCCGCGCCTCTCTCAGCGTCGCGCTCCCGCTCCGCGCGAGCCTTGGCTTCTTCGTGTGCGCGGGCGGCCGTCTCTGCTTCCCTCACCCGGACGGTGAGCTGGGTCACTTCCGTGCCCAGGTCTGCGTTCGCCTGGCGGAACCGGCGAAGATCGGCGTACAAGCCCGCGATGCACGCGGTCTTGTCCACCGCCTCTTGCCGCAGAAGCTGCACGAAGAGCCATCAGGGATAAGACACAGACTAAAAATAATCTCGAAGTGCTGGGACGGGCGCGGGGATACCTCGAAGAGCTCCAGCGCCTGCCTGGAATGGAGATCGGCGGCGGCTGAGATGGCCCGCTCCAGGTCCGTCCCGACCCGTTCGGCCTGAGCCCACAGCTCGTTCTCCTCCGCCATGCTCTGCCAAACCCGGGCGGAGACGCCAGGCTCCTCCGGCCACGCGCTCGGGCCGCAACGACCCTGGAGCAGTGCCACCTCGGCCGCATCCCACTCGGCCGCTCCCCCGGCCACGGGCATCTGCGGCGGCCCCTGAGACAAGAAGCGCGCCGCAGACACCTCGGCCGCAGACACCCCAGCGGGGGGAACGTGCCCGCCATCGCCACCCCGGGCCGCGCCTTGTGCGCGACCCAAAGCCGGCAGGATGACCGCGCCGCCGACCGGCACGACCGCCTCCTGCCTCCTTCCAGTAGGGGCCGCGGCAGTGGCATGGCCCTCCTGCTCGCCCACTTCCGTCACCAGGGCGCCGTGCCCCGGCTCCACCTCAACCACCGGGGCGTCCTGCCTCGGCTCCGCCACCAGGGGCGTCCTCTCCCGCTCCTCCTCCGCCGACCCGGAGTCTCGCACCCCCGGCGCCGGATCCACCGGCGTCGCTACGGACATCGCTGCGGGACGCGGAGTCCCGCGCGAACGCGATCCTCCGGCGTGAGGGGAATCCGACCCCCCAACCTTCAACGCCTTCTTGGGCGCGAGGATAGGGGCGACCTTGGCGTCACCCCGCGTGCTAAATCAAAAAGAAAGAACGAAAATCACGAAACAAAAAACCGAACAAGGATGGAAAGCTGCGAAAAAGTTCGAGGCAGAACTTACCGGATGCAATCCCGCAGCGCCCGCAGCTTCCGCTTCGAGCCGCCCGTTGAGGGAGCCCTCCTCGAACTCGAGGACCCCCTCAAATCGCTCGGGGGCTGCGAACCCCCCGAGCCCTCGACACTCGCTCCGCTGCGGCGCGACACGCCCGCAGCGGAGGAGAAAATTGTTCGCGCCCGCGGCGCCGCGGGTCGAGCAGGCGCGACCACCGTCCGCGCCGCCACCGGCGCAACATCGCCCGGGGCCACCACGCCCTCCTCGGGCAGCGGCGCGGCCACCTCCTCCTCCTGACCGGCGGGCGGAACCCCGCCGGCATCGATCTCCTCCTCATCCTCCCCCTCGCTGGGAGGGTCCGGGGAGTCCTCAGGGGACGACGGCTGCGCCCCGCCGTCCCTCCTCCACCGGCGAAGCGCCGCCTGGTGCGCGTCCCGCCGGGCTTGTCTCCTCCGGCTGCTGGCTCTCTTCGCTTCCTTCGCGTCCCTCTCGCGGTCACGGCGAGCGCAGTTCGAAGCGCGCACCTCCGGAGTCGGCGCGAGGGAGCGGTAGAGGCCGCAGTTCACATCCTGAGATCACAATGAATTAAGGAAGGGAATTATAAATTAATCAATCCAACAGCCCGGAGAGGGAGAACGACGACTCACCGACAAAACATGGCCCTCGTCGGGGCGCAGCCGGAACGACCGGAGGTCGCTCGGCATGGTGTCAGGGTGCACCGCCGTTCGCACCCTCGTAACGACGTACTCTTCAAGCAGCGGCTCCGACAACATGCGCGAAGCCGCCAGTGCCGCCGGGTCGGCGCCCTCCGTCATCCGGAACAGAGGGAGCTGCCTCTCCATAAGGGGAACCACCCGGCGGCGATGACAGTGCGCGAGCACGTGCGCCACGGTCAGGCCCGACCCCTCCAAGGCACGAAGGGCGTCGACGACGGGGCGGAGCCTCTTCCGCTGAGCTTCGCCGGAAACGCCGTAGCTCCAGGAGTCGGCCTTCTCCGTCAAGACCTTGCCGGTGTACTCCGGCAGCCCCAGGCCGTCGTTGCGCAGGTAAAACCACCCCTTGGCCCAGCCGCTGTTGTTGGTGGTCATCCTGCAGGCCGGGTACAAGTGCTTCCTGGACTCGACCGGCGCGAGCGTGAGACCACCGGCGCACGAAGAACGGCGCACCCCCTCCCCGCGCCGGACGTGCTGAGCTCGGCGCGGAAGAGGTGGACCCACAGGTCCCAGTGCGCCTCGATCCCCAGCACAGCCTCGCAGACGCCGACGAAGGCCGCCGCCTGCGAGACGGCGTTGGGGGAGAAGTTGTGGAGCTCCACGCCGTAGTAGTGGCAGAGGCCCCGCATGAACTGGCTGGCGGGCGCGTTGAAGCCCCGCTCGTGAAAGCGGATTAAGCTCACCACGTGCCCCGCCGGTGGGTTCGACGCCCTGGCCGCCAGCGCCGGGACGATCCACGCCGGCCGCGCCGAATCGCCCCTGGGTGAAAGCTGTCCGCCGTTCACCAAGGCCTCCAGGAGGTGCTCGGTAGCGGTGGACGGAGTCCATTCCGTGACGCCTTCGATGATCACCATGGCAGACGGCGGAGCAGGGAGCGCGGAGCAAAGGCGACGAAGGCGTGAAGGACGAACAAAGTGCGACTAGCGGGCTCGGAAGTAAGTGAAAGGCAGAGGCGAGAGCTGGTGCGAGGAATGGCGAAGGTATGAAATCCCCTTCCTCCCCAGCTTTCCTTTTATAAGGGAGCGGGCTCGTCCCTGCCGCGACACACCAACCCACTGGCAACGGGCCGAACCCGCGCATGGCACGTCGCTGACAACCGGGGACCCCCCTCCTCTTTTTTCCCGCGGAACGGCACGTGTGGGCGACGGCATTTACTGCGGCACGGCGAAACGAAACGACGCAACAGCGGCGCCTGACCGCCCGTCGCCTCGCCTCTCCCCGGCGCACGCCGACCCCGCCTAAAAAGGCGTGCCCACTACGACCATCTCGCCCACTCCGCGCCACGTCAGCCACGACCACGCCCGCCAGCGGTCGTGCGTGGGCCCGAACGACCTAACCGTTGGATTCCTTCCCAGGTAAGACAACGACCCCCCTCCGCCTCGAGGCGCAGGGCGCTACTGATCAGGGACTCGAAACCCGGGCCTTGAAAAGGTTCGACGGGCGCCCCAGATTAAGCGATGCGTAGGCAGCCGGTCACGCTCGACCAACCCTCGAGCCCGCCGCTCGAGGGTGACCTGCACCTTTCGCAAGGCCCTACTGATCAGGAGTACGAAGCTTGGCCATCGAAAGGGTTCGACAGACGCTCCAGATCAACAGAGTCAGGGACGATTCGGGCGTGTCAAACAGACTTTACCCCGAACGCGAAGTTTGGGGACGCCCCTGTTGTGTTCAAGGCCGGACAAAGGCAGCTAGTGGGGGGATCCCAACGAGGGAGAGCTTTCGCGCCCTCGGTCTCTGCGAAAGGGACCGAGCCCCACCTAGCAAACCTTCGCAAGCGCTACATGGACGTGTCTCCGGACCACGAGCCGACCCCCAGCGAACGGGGCACGGACGTCCACTTGAACTACCCGCTAACAGCTCACCGAAGCATCCGTGTACGCTACCCGACTCGAGGGTTGCACGAATGACCTCACCCCTCTCCCCCGCGAAGGGGAGGCGAGGGTCGTAACTCAAAGACAAGAAGCCCCTCCAATCGCCTCCGCGCGGGCCAGGAGCTCGGGGGCTCCTTGCAGCATGTCCACCTCCTCTTACGCGCGAAACACATCAAAGCCGTGCAGGGTCCGCCCCCCGAATTCCGTATAACTCGATCTCACCCCCACCACATCGAAAGGGGAACGACTGACACAAACCTCGAAAGTCAAAGCCCTTGCACGAGTGAATTCACTCCTCCAAGGGCTCAGGGGCTACACCCGCGGGTGCGCTCGCGCGCCCCCACGGAAGAACATGCATAATCGAGAAGGAGTAATCCCAGCAAACGCCCGGGAACGATCCCACGAACCATCAGCCTCTGCCCGACTGACCCTTAGTCCGGCAGAGACTCGGGGGCTACTGTCGGGGACAAACCCAGGGGGTCCCCTAATCATCGGGGTGATCACCCTCAAAAGAACGATATATCACGAGAGGCCGAATCGTCGGCAGCTCGGCCCGTCACAGCCTGTCGCGGCCCAAGAACGGCCGTCCGAACTCGCCTGACAGGGGGGCCCGAGTCGCTGCCCCCGTCTCGACCTCGCTCGAGGGCCGCGCACCCTTTCGAGCGGGCACGACACAAACTCCGCCTCGCTCGAGGGTCGCGCACCCCCTCGAACGGGCGAGCCCACTCCGCCTCGCTCGAGGCCGCTCCTCTGCATAACGTGGCGCTCCCCGGCGCCCCAACCGACAACGGCACTTAATGCCCGCCCCATCAGGCGGGCGCCGAAGTCAAAAGGCAATCTTTTCCCCACGCCGCGCCACTGACACCGCAGAGCTCGTTGTTCCACCTACCCCAGTCACTGTGCGTCCTCACTAACGCTGTGCGGACGCACGCGGCACTGCGCAAGACCCTGTGCGGACTGGCAGTCGCCACTGTTCCACCTGCTACCGTCTTTTCCCCCGGGACGCCCCTCGAATGAGCATGGGGAACCCTCGAAAGAATATCTAAACAGCAACCGAGTACAGACTCCGGTCAGGCGTGGCTTGGTGATGACGAGCGCCGGGTCAAATCCGCCAACTCCCGGCCATCTCCTGGTGAACCAGGTACGCCGCGTACTATGGTTGACGGCAACCACCATACCGACCCCTGTACCGCCAACTCCGGTCCTTCCTCACCTGCCCCGCCCTCGAAGTCAACCAGCAAACGGGCGGCTGGACGCGGACTACGGCAACGACACCCCTCGAAGCCACTCCAAGACAAGCACAGGGACGGCCACGCCGCTCGCAGAAGCCGGGGCTCACCATAAATCCCCCGCCAGGGTCAAGGACGATGCACGCCCGGCGCCATGCTCTCCAGTACATACCCCTGTAGCACGTCACGCTTGTACTTGAAAACCCTACCCCCACCTTTCTCTCCTTGGCCTATAAAAGGAGGTAAGAGGAGAAGAAAAGGGGGAGACGGACACACACACGATATTGGCACTCGCCTCAATCACACTCGCTTTCAGGGACTTGGAGACTCCTCCTCCTCTCCCGCCTTGCTTGTAGCCCCCCTCTGCAAGCACTCCGGTGCAAGATAGTGCGGCGCCCCGAGCGCACCCTGCTGGACGTACGACCTCACGGTCGGAACCAGGATAAACGCTTGTCTCATCGTGCTAGCTCTTGCATCAACCGTCAAGGGACGGGACACAACGCATTCTGTTTGGCGCTGGGGATTGGTCGACCGATCCCAGCACCGACACATGCAATAAATAATAGTTTTTTTATTTTTTCATAAATTAAGAGATATTATATTATTACAACAACGATATATTGTATAGATGTGATAAGTCGTCTCAACATTATTACTCATCACTGCGTAAAACTGTTTATTAGACGATACCATTGCACTTGATCTAAGGAGATCAATCTTAAGAGGGACATACGCATGTGGTCTGGGACGTACGCGTACGTCTAACTCCGAGCAGATCCTAGCTAGCCGGCCGGACCCTCCTTGTACCACCCACGAATCCACGATCGACAGGCTCACAGGCACCCTACTAGTCTACTACTAGAGTGAGCCGTGAGCGTGTGAGCTCAGTACTGCACTAGCCACTGTCCGGGTTCGGTCGGAGGTGCGTCCTGTGCCATAGCATATTGATCGTCCGATCCGATGGCGAGGTACTGGCGGTATATTTAGGTGCTACCACCCACACGATGACACGACACGCGCTGGCCGGGAGCGCGGTGGTAATGCGTGTATACTCTGCTTTATGTATGTGCTGCTAGAACTCCACTGCGCGCGTGAGAATGTTACGAGCTGCGAGATTGGGGAACACTAGGTATTTCAATTGACCGATTGTACCGCGCCTTGCTACACACTGTTGCCAAACTGCCAACGATTCAGATACACACTACGGGGAAACATGCATGTTTTAAGAAGTTTTATCTTTTATGTGTAGGTGTGTGAAAGGTGTACGGGTAACGTGTGCGCGCACGTAGAAGTATGTTGTGCATGCTAGCTCATGATATCCTTACAACCTAGTATAGCTAGTAACGGGAAAAACTATAGTACTTCTATTTATATTTTTTAGCTAGACCAAAGTACTCCTATTTCTGTAGATGTATTTTGTATCCACGTGTCAATTGATTCGGCCCTGTTCGTTTGGCTTATCAGCCACCAGTCAGCAGTGTTTTTCTCTCAGCAAAAATCAGCACCCGTCACCAGCCACCAACCAGCCAGCAGTGTTTTTCTCTCATCAAAAATCAGCACCAGCCAGCAGCCACCAGCCAGCCGAACATTGTTAATCACACGATCCCATTATTAAAACATTAAAAGTCAATACTACAATGTCAGAGATCACCACTTTTAACATTAACAAATATGCCTAAAAATAATATTGTCATCCGACCCTATATTAGAAAATTTCCAATGCAATATGATATTATGCTTCATGCAACGCCAATTATTGCAACATGGCTAGAGGCCTACTGTAACAACATGGGATACCTTTGCAATATGGCCCCAAGGGCGAAGCTACCTGTGAATTGACCCTGGTGCACTCCTTACATAACGTCAATTTTTTTCTACTAATATATGGTGGATTTAGGTTGACATAGTGGTAATAATTTATTTACCCTGGTGCCATGGTAGGTGAACGTGGCCCCATTTGTTATTAAAAAACAATATATCATGTTTCATGAAACATCAACTATTGGAACATCGCTAGATATCTATTGCAGTAGCATGGCATACTACCTTTTGCAGCACGGGCATGTCGATTGAAAAATAAATTAGGGTGATTAATGGATAAGAAAAATATCAACCTATGAAACAAATAAATTAGGGTGATTAATGGATAAGCAAAATAGCAACCTATGAAACAAATAAATTAGGGTGATTAATGGATAAGCAAAATATCAATCTATTAATAAGTAGTATTTCTATATTTTATTAATAAGGCACATATAAATTTTAAGATTTGAAAATTATGCCTTAGCACCAGAAGCTCCAATAACAGAAATATATTAGAAGGGACCGCCTATTCATTTGTCGATAAAATTTTAACGGTAAATTCTTTCAAATTTTATGATGTTGCAGATGCTATTCTTCAATGTTGTAGAGGTTATTCTCCCATGCATGTTTCATACGGTTGGAACATGAAGTATTATGCAACGTGCAAGAGCAATTATTTAAAATATCTTAAAATAGCATGTGAAATTATAAAAGAGGCTAGCATACTTTTTCATCTAAAATCATGAAATATTTTGAAACATCACATAATAATGTTTGCAATATTTGAGTACAACATGTGCAACAATAAATTTTTTTGACAGATTTCTTTTAATAATACGTCGACAAATAAATAGCAAAACTCATATTAGAAACCAAAAGTGCTATATATCCTATTATCGCCATATAGCATTATATTTCTCTCCATTGAATGATTTGGAATAAACCCGGCTAAACCGTTGAGAATATATAGCGTGAAAACTTGACTATTCTTGTTGGTTCGATTGGGTTATAGATTATGGTTCTAGGCCACAAGCTACGTTAATGCCAAGTCAAACCACGGCACCTTAATTACATTTTGAAACGGAGAGATTGCATTATAATTTTAAGACTCGAATGAAGGACACAACATAGGGCATTGATCATTGCCAAGTAACTCACCAAATGTAGTAGTGCCCGCGCTGATAATCCTGTAGGCGCATGATTGCTTGTCTATTTGTTTGTACCTTTCTCATGAACGTGTGTTTAGGTACCATTGAGCAAAGTTTATAAACGGAAGGTCGTGCGTATATATGTTATTAGTCAGCGGCAGTTAGATGCTTCTATCAGTACCCCATGCCCTGTCTCGTCATCGGTAAGCCGGATTAGCTAGAGCTAGCGTCAATGCGCGCATTGCCAAGTCATGCTCCGTGGAAACCAAGGATTTCATATTGCTGATTACCCCGGCGCAGGGACATCCATCTATTGGGCAACAGCATGAGCGCTCAATGGAAGTAAAGTTTCTCTTTTCGAAACATATAGTACACACATATACATACCTTCGATAGACCAGTGGATCATAAGAAAAATTTCACCGTCTTCATGTGCCTAGCACTAAAAAATTAATTTGCAACCAGTTTCTGAATCTGGATTACATTATTACTGGATGAAAACCTGAAAATAATCTCGGGGTTGGAGAGGCTGCGCACATACGTACAGTACGTCGTAGCATCAACCGATCAGCGCACGCGCATGACACATTCCATCATCATCAGCTGCCGAGCTGCGAGCGTTACGCCCATACGGCCATACCCTGCCTTCTCCAAAACCGAGGCGAGAGCCGGCAGACCCCAGCCGCCGCCGAGGCCCGATCGAGATGCATGGATCAGTGAAAACCAACAGGAGAAGGGATCGGACTAGCGCGCGCGCGACCTAAATATCCGTGAAGCTATATGTTTCCATGCGAGCACACGACAGTGTACTGCCGGCCGTCCTCGATCGCGCCGTATCCCGGACGGGAAGAAGAACTTGCAGGCAGAGGCTGGCCGGCCGGTGTGTGATCTCTGAATCTCTGCTGTGTAACAGGCCAACTGCCCCTTCCGATCCGCCCGCGAATAATGAACCAGCTCATGTACCGGCAGAGAGACGGCTGCTGTGTGATGGCAAGTTGCACGGCGCGCATATGATCACGTCGCCGCTACTAATTGCACGCGTACTCCGAGTACCGTCCGTCCGGCGTTCCGGCAGGACAAGCAGCAGGCACGATCGAGCTTCTTACTCAAGATCGACTCGAGAGTCAGGATGACTGTCGCAGAAAGATTGAACAGATCTAGGAGTAGGATAGAGGCTGGTAGTAATTCTGGACTCTGGAGTACGTACCTGAATTACCGTCAGTCAGTCAGTCCTTATATATACTCTGACGCATCACTGGCGTCGTGTAATTATTTCTCAGGACGTACAGATATCATCTTCAATTCCATTCTGAACTCCAGCTAGGTGATAATTGATCACGCGGTTATGAGTAATTGGCGAGTTCGTACTGGCCAAGCGATGCTTATTAGCTAGCCTTGACGACAATACAGGACACACAGCGCGCTGTTGCTGCCTGGCTGCTGGCTGCCGCTGTAGTACGTGCCTGCTGACTGCAATACTGTATTTCTCTGTGGGTTTTGCAGGATTATACAGGATGCAGTACCACTCCATGGAAGTTTGGGGAAAATCATTGAGCGAGGGCCTTCGAGCATGCATGCAGCAAAAGCGAGAGAGACAATTCAAGCAAAGCATGCAAACGCATCGATCCGACGCAAACGATGCATGCATGCAACACCATCCCACCACTCCCACAGAAAGCTTATTAGATCCATCGAACACAGCACACCACAAGCACCAAGAATGATGAGCACTGATCAAAGAAAGGGACAAAAGGGAACTAGCAGAGTTCAGAGATCGTCAGAGCAATGCAAAGGCGAGACCTTTAACAGCCATGCATGTATGCGATGTATCCTTCTACGAGCACACAGTGGCCTATAGATAGAAATCATTGAATCATGGGACAAGCTAAGCTACTGTAATGTCAACATGTATAGCAGCAAGCAAACAAGCAATGAAGCCAGCCCGAGCTCCCAGGCAGCAGGGGCGACGCCACGTTCTAATTTGTGTGGGTGCCCAGGCACCCACAAAGTTTTGAAGATCCACTACTAAAAACAATTTTTTACCATGTTTGAATGTTAAATCTTTACATCTATAAGAGAAAGGCACCCTCTAACTTGATCCAGCTTCACCCCTGCCAGGCAGGCACGTCCCCGGCCGTCGGCAGGAGTGCAGGACAGAATCGGAGGACCACCTGCGTCGTAGTGAACTAGTGATCACTGATCAGTCAGTCAGTCTCTTTTTTGAAACGAAGTCAGGGCGGTGTTCACTTCCCTTCAAATCCAAAACTTCCCTCAAACTTTCTCTCTCTAAACTTCACTATTCACTATCACATCAAATCTCTCTCCTCATGCATGGAGCATTAAATGTAGGTAAATAAAAAAACTAAGTACATGGTTTTGATGTACATGGCGAGACGAATCTTTTGAGCCTAGTTAGGTCATGGTAGGACAATGATTATCACAAACAAACGAAAAGTGCTACAGTGCGCTACAGTGTTCGATGTGACATTTTCACCCAAATTCACATTACCTTTTCAGGGAAGTGAACACCGTCCGGTCAGTCTCACGCCATGCCCTGAAAACCATGCAAGAACCCAGCATGCCAGCATTCAGAGAGACAGACAGTGCAGCGAGACGATATCCATGAGCCACAACATGCATGCCGCTTTCACATCATACTACTTCATGTCTTCACGCCGCTGCTATTGATACCTGCTCCTCTGTTCTCATACAGAGCCAGCCAAAAAGCAAAACAGATGCAGCTTTAGTTCTGTATACTTAGCTCATTCTCAATGCAAGATATTGTTGCGTGATTTCCAATAGTGTCATATCTTTGTGACGATTTTGAGTTGATGAATGAAACGTATCTATCAATGCAAAAAATTTATTTCATGGTTTTATATACTAGCATATCATTTAAATGTTTTATCTAAGTGACCCATGAGAGTTGATGAAATGTGTGGGGATGAAATCGAAACCGTCTTAGTTGAGTTTCATTCCGAAGCCCTTAGTAACCATGTATAGCGAGTTTTCATCCTGACCGATCCTGACTTTTCTCTCTTCTAATAAATGTTAGGCCATGCCATCATTTTTTTTTGCCTACATGATATGTCATTTAATGAAAATGAAACACATAAGGAACTCGCATTGAGAAAATTGCCTTAAAGAATCAACAATAACTTCAAGACATGGATGCATGCTTGCCCTAGCTAATCCAGATTTATAAGAATTAGCTAGTTTATAAATGTTTATATTCAAGCCATGGAAATGATTGGTTAGTGGATTTATAAACATTAAAAAAATCCTTGTTGTAGAAAGCCTTTTGTATAATGATAATTTGGGCACCTAAATGTCTTTTAAATATATTTTTTTGCCAACGGTAGAGATCACATATCTAGACATCTAGTGGAAAGCTACAATTTTTGTACAAAGTTTTTCATTATCTGATCTGTAAAACGTTTAAGGAATTTTTGAATATCTTGCTAAAAAGTTATAAATGAACACTTACTCCATGGCCTCATCATAGACCAACTTGATAATTGCAAATGTTATCTCATTTCATCATGTAACTACTGCCAAGCTGATCCTTTCTCTAACATATATGGCATCATTGATCATTCCACTATATTATTATACTACCATTAGATTATCACTATTTAACCACTTGAATATAATCATCTGTTAAAAAATATTTCCATTTTACTACGTACACAACCCATTGCAATCTGGTTAAAAAGTATACTTACTTTTAAACAACAAGTATACACGTTTTGTCATTATTTCTTTAAAAAGTTATTGATTTTAAAAGTTATTTTCTTATAAATAAGTTTTGGTGAGACGCAAGAACCGTTGGATATGATATGGATATGGGACATGGGAGGATAAGTCACGCCGTGACATGTTGATGGAAAGTCACCAAATCCGGTTCCAAAAGGAAGAGGATGACAAAGAAGGATGAACGGACAAGAAAGAACAATGAAAGCAAATGGTTGTCGGAGAATTCTATTTTTTATTCATATCTAAGGATATGTGCATTATTGCTACGCGTCAGCCGTCTCATATGTTGCTACATAGGATTTTCTTTTCAATGATGCAAAGGAGAGAGAAAGGTAAGAGAAAGAAGCAGTTATTTGCTGGGTGAAGTGTCTGAGCCATCAACTATATCTGTTTCATGGCATTACTGTATCTTAGCCGTTTCATAAAGAAAATTGTACAAACAACATACTTCAATATGTTGGTTTCTACTAAGTCATTCAACTCGAAAATGCGACATCACCGAGAGGCCCAGCATTAACCACGCGGCACGGGCAACTGGGCATATGCACAGGTCGGCAGTGCGGTACGCGGCTGCGCATGCCTTGGTGCAGTACATCGCTGACGAGATGGTTAGCTTGTAATCATCGACCCGACCCGGCTGCTGTCACGTACTTTCTGTCCCACTCCTCTCATTGCAATGCAAATGCCCGGCCGGCCGGCAGTCTCGTCTCTCGCCTTAAAACCACCACACCACACCATCACTAACCCCTAGCTCTCCCTGCACACACACTGGCGGTTGTTCACTGTCTCACTGCGCACAGGCACTGCAGACTTCACTGCCGCCGTCGTCATGGCCGCGCCCGCGCCCGCGCCCGCGCCGCACGACGTGCACGGCGCCGACTCGTTCGCGCAGCTGCCCTTCATCCGCGCCGCCGCCGCGCATCCGCCGGCGTCGAGCGGGGACGCCACCATCCGCCTCTTCGGCCGCGATTTCTCCAACGACCAGGCGGCGGCGGCGGCGGCCCAGCTGCTGCGCAAGGACGACGCGGCGGCCGCGGGCGAGGCGGCGGCCGGGGAGACGAGGAAGTTCGAGTGCCACTACTGCTGCCGCAACTTCCCGACGTCGCAGGCGCTGGGCGGGCACCAGAACGCGCACAAGCGGGAGCGGCAGCACGCGCGGAGGGCGCACCTCGAGGCCTCCTTCGCCGCGCACTGCGCCGGCGCCTACCTCCCCGCCTACGGCCTCTTCGGCTACGGCGGCGCCGCCGCGCTGCCGCCGCCGCACTACCCGGCCGTGTGGGCAGGCGCCGTGCCGGGGATCTACGGCGGCGGTGGCGTTGGGAACGTGGTGGCGCGGCCTCCTCTGTACGGCGGCGTGGCCGTACCGCCGGCGCCGCCGGGGGTGTGGAGGCCGTCGCCGGCTGGGAGTGGCGCTTTCGGTGGCGCGGCCGGCCGGCTCGAGGGGGCGCCAGAGCCGCCGGTGGGGTACACGGAGATGGCTGCTGCCAAGGGCGACAAGGTGGCGATGAGCGTGGTGACGTCACTGCCGGCGTTGCCGCCCTCGTGTTTGTCCGGCCAGCCGCCGGAGATGATTGGGAGACCTGAGTTGGGGCACAAGGAAGGCGTCTTAAGCTTGGACCTCTGTTTGTAATTGTGTCCTTCGTTCGGCTTGTTTAATTAGGTTGCTTCAGATTTTCTTCCTTTTTCTTCTTCGATCTTCTTCTTTTCCTCTTTTTATTTGTTTTGACTTTTGAGAGAGGTGTTTACGTATGTTTCTTCAGCTAAATTGCGAGAGAGACTTCCATTAGCACTGTCAAATGGTCCGTACTTTTCTAATTTAGTCTAAGGTAAGCATGCATGCGGTCGACTTGTGATAATATCGTCTTAAATAGATCGACAGGACCCCCCGGGCCCCGCGTCCCCCTAGGCGACTCGGGCGGTGACTCGTCCGCCGCGCCGCCAGGCCTCCTCCCCCAGCGCCCTTCCCTCCCTGCCGCCGCCCAAGCTTGAGGTCGGAAGCCCGCTAGACGGCAAAGAAGGCGGCGGCCGGGATTTCGCATCCTCCTCCCTCTCTCTCTCCCAGGAAGCTCAGTTGTTGAAGACCATGGTGGCGGCCATGGCCATGGGGCAGCAGCGTCCGCCGGCCGGGGCCGGATCCAACCCCTCCACGTTCGGATCCGGCCTCTCCACACCCAGATCCGGCTCTACCCCTACCAGCTGGGGTGGTTCTCGTGCCAGGGGGCCGACGAGGGGCCAATGATGGCGGCTCCCGGCCATGGCCGTGGGGCAGCAGTGGCCGCCAGCCGGGGCCGGATCCAGCCCCTCCACGCGTGGATCCGGCCTCTCCATGGCCGGATCGCTGTCGTGCCAGGGCGCTCGCCGTCAGGATGCCGGCTCCGACCATGGTGCATCCTGGCACTGGGTGGTGCGCCTCCAGCTCGTGCGAGCCGTCAAGGGCTCAAGCTGTGGGGGCGCTGTTGACGCACAGTGCCGGGCCGCCGGGGCTCGCGATGTTCTGGCACAGAGGGGCCCGGCTGTGAGGGGGCTGGGAGGCGCTCGGCGAAAGCCATGCCCGACAGTACGTCGGTGCAGACGACGGCAACGTCCGCGGGCGTTGCTCCCCTCCTTGGAGGCGTCGTCATCACTCCCCACCCCCGCAAAAAGGGCTACCTCCGGGTGAAAACCCAACTCTGGTTTACCAGATCGGTGGCGACGGCGTCGACGACGTCGCATCCTACCTGTAGGCGTCACCGTGGAGGCCCCTACCCCGCCGGCTCAACACCATGGCCCCCTCTACAAGGTTCCTCGCTAATCCTTCCTCGATGGGTGCACAAGCTGCTTGTTGGAGAGCATTTGATGCCAGGGACTTGCTCCGCTGACTTCCAAGATCCTTGATTGTATCGTCTCATCAAATGCCGGGTTGCGAGACCATGATCCCCTCTCTTGGATCTCCTCGTTCTCCAATTGTCGGCCCTCCCTCTTTGGGGCTTCCTTCCCTCGAAGACGTTGGTGGGCGCCAATTGAATCCTGGATGTGCTCATAGATGATGCATATCACGACTGTCGTCTGTCATGCTTGACTCGAAGCTTTACAGACGTCTGTGGATTGGAGGTTGCCGGAGCTCGGCCCCTTGGTGATGACAATATCCAGTAATCAACGAGAGGCCTCCACCGCGGGATCATATGGCGTGGCAGTGTAGTTCTGTCTTGTCTTCTCTCCATGTTCTTGTGTGTTTGCTTGTGGATGTGTGGATGTTGATGGTGTTTGTTTCTTTCATCCCCTGTTTTCCTCCTTTCCTCAAACTCTAAGATGTAATGGCTTTGGCATGCCAAAGGCCCTGGAATGAAATTCAGGTGGTGAATCCCCCCCCCCCCCCCGGTGACCCTCAAAAAAAATATCGTCTTAAATATCAATAACTTTCACCCTTCCTTTGGTTACTTTGATTATATTGTTTGGGAGATGGGATAAACCGGCAAATTCTTTTTTTTGGAAAAAGAGAAATAAAGCTGTACCCTGGGCATAGTGTTATACTGTTATCCGTATCAGCGCTATTCAGCCATAGTGGCTACCTCCAATATTATCGGTACTCCTTTATGTATTTTTAACACATTTGACCCAATTCAATTCGTTTTTCCTACATTCCAGATAAAATTTTTAAAAAATCAAGTTTTTTTCTGGGTATATTTATAATAACTGTCGGCACGGATGAATGGGAAAAAAAATGCCGCTGAAAAGCTTAACATTGATCCTTAGGTAGCCTGCAGGAAAAGCAGTAGCTTCTTATTAATTAGTTTTCGATAGCAGCTTCTAATTCCCAATCTACTGCAGATCATATATGTAATTGATTTGACATTATTTGCATTTGTTTTCTTTGAAAAAGATGAAGCAGAGAAGCCGTAAGTACAAAAAAAAAAATCCACGTGAGTACCCCCAGGTTTTATCCCGGCATGAAAAGAATGAAGAATACCAACGGCCTGCCGGACTGGTCATGAGATGCATAGCTAAAGGAAAACTTGTCAAAATCCTAAAATACGCTAGCACATGTGGTTTTTTTTTCACAATAAAGATCTGCACCAGACAAGAATGCTGAATGCATATGAGTAAAATCAATAAACACATTTTTCGCAAAAAGAAGTCAATAAACACATGTTCATGTCGGATGAGCTGCTCATAAATGTAGGATGGACAGGTTGAATTAATTTGCTGGATCGTCGACGGAGCGAAACGAAATGCCAATAATGTGTACGTGCGGGCGTGCGGCCATATCACCTACACTACACTCCGCCACTGCCAGCCTGCAGACGGGGCACTGTACGTCTCGATCACCGAGCTGTGCCAATCGATGTCGCCATGTCGATCGTCGTAGTACACGCGACAGGAGAGCTAGCCCAACAGCGCCGACGACACGGCGGCGTGTGCGATGGGACGGCGACGTCGACGTCGACACGCACTGCCTGCCTGCGTGCGTACATGCATCGCGACGTACGCCATACAGCACATCACGATCTGGCCAGCTGGCTGAGAGGTAGCCACGCACATCACGTCGTACCGTTATTACCTACAGGCAGTGCAACACGTACATGCATGCGCGCCCGTGCATGCATATATGTTTACCGTGGCCGGCGGCCGGAGCCGACCGGAGTACGTCCAACAACAACCACGCGCGCTGCGCTACAGAAAGGAGCTGAGCTGAGGCAACGACGACGACAGCTAGCGGCTAGCGCTGCCGACCTGCCGTGCGTGCAGTGAATGCACACTGTCTCTGCCTAGCTTTGTGCTAGGTATGTACGTACTACCGCAGTACCGCCCTGGCTCGCTCCTCCATAGGCCACGTACAGCTCTGGGCCTCTGGCCTCTGGGGCACACGCAGAGAGGTCCGGGTCCGGCCGTCCTGCCCTGTGCTTGCGCTGCATGCGTGCGTGCGTCAGTGCGTGCACGGCCGGCAGCATATGCAGCCGCAGTACCTGTGGCCCTGTGATGTGCGCCGAGCTGAGGGTGGAGATGGCATGAGCGCATGGGCCACGGGCCGGCCGGCGTGGAGCGCCGTGGATTGGATGCATGTATGTTCGTGTGTACGTATGTACGCGTCGAGTTGTAGTACGTCTCTGTGCGCGCGGCGCGCTCTTCGTGGATCTCGGATCCATGCATGTGGGACGCATGTGCCGGCCTTAACGCCTCGGGAAGTGCGGCGGCCGCCGGATGGAGATAGGCAGATGGATAGCTACCTGCAATGCACGGCCGCCGTGCGGGCTGCCGGCGGTACGAGCGCGCGCGGGCTGACGGCAGCTGCTTGGCCGTCGGCGGCACGAGCAGAATGGCATTCTCACGAAAAGGGAGACCTCGACTTATGACGCTCACGGCCGGGCCCGCGTGTGGTAGATGACCATGCCATTTTATCCGATGATCAAACATTTTCATTGAAAACGGCCCGTCGTGGTTAATATATTTTTTTTCTAAACTTGCGAAGAGTAGATTGCACTCAAATGTACGTTTTGCTGTTAGGGTTAGTGGATAGGATGATAGAGCATGATTGAAAAAGCCAGGTACTATAACAACACAGATTTCATTGGTGCCCCGTCTTTTCGTCTCAAACATACTATTCTGTCGGCTTTTTCTCACAACGTGAGCCATTTGTATCATTTAAAATTTTAATCTAGATATATGAAATGATAATTCATGTTTAAAGTATGTTAAACAAGCCACAAACAAAGTAAATGACACTTAACTAATTTGAAATAAGACGAGTGATTAAACATCATGAGAAAAATATAAACACTACCTAGATTTTGTCACGTTTAGTTGTTTTTATGGCTGTTGACCTGTTGTTATTACTTGAGCTTTAGTAATTCAAAAGGATGAATTATGTATGCATGCACGACCTCCAAGGCTCCAACTTCACGGCAAAAATTACAATAGGAAAAAGTCCATTCCAGGTCCCTCACGTTTAGTCGTTGTCCGCATTTCATCCCTAATGTACAAAACCAGAAAGTCCATGTTCTAAAACCGTGCGTTTTACATCCTTCGACGGTTTCGACGGCAGTTTCGCTGACATGGCGGCGGTTTCGCTGACGTGGCGCGTTGACATGGCGTGCTTAAAATGGCTGAAACTTTGAAGAATCATATAAAATCGTAAAAAATGATAAAAATATAAGTCTAAATTTTTTAGCTTCCTCATGAGCATCTTTACACAGTAGAGTCATTTATTTACGTGTTTGATATTATTTTCTTATCGAATAAAATAAGCAAGAAAAGATGTCATAGAACTTGTAAAATGCATAGTAAATATTTAAAAATATTATAAAATAGTAAATCCAACTCCTGTGTGCCTCTGGTGAGTGTGTACATCTAGTAGAGTTTTTTATTTACATATTAGATTATGCAACTCCTTTGCATAAGCACCCAATTATAATAGGATTATGTTTAGCATATGCACAAACATAATCTTACTCTACCGTATAAAAACTTCCAATATATAAACAAACTACTCTACTAAATGCACGCACTCACCAGAGGCACACAAGAGTTGGATTTACTATTTTATAATATTTCAAATATTTACTATGTATTTTACAAGTTTTATGGCATCTTTTCTTGCCTATTTTATTTCGGCAAGAAAATAATATCAAACATATAAATAAATGACTCCATTGTATAAAGATGCTTATGAGGAAGCTAAAAAATTTAAAATTATATTTTTATCATTTTTTACGATTTTATATGATTCTTCAAAGTTTCAACCATTTTAAGCACGCCATGTCAGCGCACCACGTCAGCGAAACCGCCGCCACGTCATGCGAAACTGCCGAGGGATGTAAAACTTATGGTTTTAGAACATGGAGGACGAAAGATTTTTGGTTTTGCACATTAAAGACGAAATGCGGAACAACGACTAAACGTGAGGGACTTAGAATGAACGTTTTCCAATACAATACGGACGATGGCCCCAATGATGATGCCACAAGCCGGCCCAGAATACTTGTCGGCCCGGTCCACAGGATCGCAATCGTTTTCTCAGGGGGGCGTGGGCTCACATTAGCGGCCCCACACGTCAGTTTCGTCCCCCTCGACGGCCGGCCACCCACCCCGCCGCTCCCGGTCCCGCCGGCACCACGGCACCGCCGCATAAAAAAAGAGCCCGGCTGGAGAAAAAACTAACCAAAAGGGGATGTCCTTCTCGAAGCAAAGGCGCTTTTCACCCGCTCCCAGGACCCCGCGCGGCCTCTCCCCGGATCGCTTCAAAACCAAGCGAAAGCCGAGAGCCCAACGCCCCAACCGAGCCGACCCGCACGCGCGCCGCGCCTGCGGTTCATACCCACCCAGTGCGCCTCGCGCCCGCGCCCGCGCCCGCGCCAATGGCGAGCTCCCCCACTCGCCGCTAGGTCCCCGCCCGCTGGCGGCTGTCATGGCGTCGCGGCACCCGAATGCTTCTCTAGCGGCGGGGGCGCCGGTGCCGGTGGGGAAGGACTCGACCCCGCCTCCGGACTCGCCGACGATGATATCGTACCCGTCGCTCGACGCGACGGAGGCCAAGGAGAGCGTCACCGTCACCGTCCGCTTCCGGCCGCTCAGGTTGGGACCCCTGGCCTGCTGGCAGCAACTTGTTTCGTTAATCGGCTGGGTTTGGCCTTGGGCAATGCGGATTGATTTTGGTGGTGTTTTCCCCATCTTGTGTGTGCGTTGAAGCCCGCGGGAGGTTCGGCTGGGGGAAGAGATCGCTTGGTACCCGGACGGCGACACCATTGTGCGGAGCGAGCAGAATCGCAGCATCGCGTACGCGTACGGTATGTGGCTGATCCTGGTCGGGGTTTTCGTGGGGTTGGATTGATCGCACTCGTGGTTATCACAGCATTGTTGTTAGTTGGCCAATGCTTGGCTTGAAACTCGTTGGATTTGAACTTTAAGTGGAAATGTGAGGTTGTGTGGCAAGCAAGTTGCTACACTGCTGGGAGAATAGGTGGAGTGATTTGTGAATTTGACCAGTGGGAGATGTGACATGTGAATGAATCACTTGAGGGCGAGAATTGGTAACTACTAGTCAACCTGGCTGGCAACTAGCTGTGATTTTCAGCATAAATGCTTTGGGGGTGTATTAAGTTGGATGACTGAATTACTCAAATTTATAGTTTCAGTTTGGGAGATAATGCTCAGATATTACATGACGACGCAAAAAGAATGCATGCTGCTTTTTTGCAGTTATAAAATCTCTTCATCGCAGGCTAATATGAAATTCTTATCAGATCGAGTTTTTGGACCAACTACAACAACACGTCATGTATATGATGCTGCAGCTTTTCATGTTGTTAGTGGTGCCATGGATGGAATAAATGGTAATAAAATTCTGTTTTCTCCGTATATTCTCTCCTTTAACAGTCTATTATGCTTGTGAGAATCCTTGAATTTTTTTTCTGAGAAACTTTTGGGTAAACTGCAGGTTTTTTATTGTTCAGTTGCTTTACTAAATGTTTGGGATATCTTGTGGAAACTATTCAGAATTTGCCAGTCCACGTGAAACTCAATTGTTTGAAAATAGCTTGTGATAGTGCATTTATGATGTCATGACATGTTTGTTTTGATATTGTTCATGATTTTTTTTTGACAGTTTTCACTTCATTTCACTGTCACAGGTACAATATTCGCATATGGAGTTACAAGCAGCGGGAAGACACATACAATGCATGTGGGAAAACTTATTGCAATAATTTGTATTACATAGTTTTACCTTTGTAGAGTTAATGTTTGTAGTCCTATGCTTTGAAGTATATATACTTCATGATACCATGCAAAAACAGTGAATGAAGTAACATAGATACGATTTGAACCTTTTGTTAAGTGACTCAAGTCACTGTTCTGATCCTGTAGACTTTACATGGGTGTAATTTAATTTTTCGACCTCGATTTCACCTATAGATGTGGTACCCTTTTTGGCCTTTTGTTTTGTTTGGAACATCATATGCGCTCATTGCTCCTGTATAGTTTTCTGCTTGATGGCCCTTCCCTGAAACAAGATAGTTGCGATCTTCTCGTTAAGCATATAATTTGTATTGATAGCATTTCTCTTTCTGAACTCTGAATTAACTGCAGTGTATGGTTGAAAACATTTCTTACTTTCTTAATACACACTTATTTTATGAGCAGGGAGATCAAAGATCCCCCGGGATCATACCTTTGGCTGTGAAAGATGCATTTAGTATAATACAAGAGGTATTATTGGGCATCGCCACCTTCAATCAAGTATTTGGTTTTGCATGATTGATGGATTATTCACTTGCATCTCTACCCAATTTTTTTTTTTGCAGACTCCAAACCGAGAGTTTCTGCTCCGTGTATCATACTTGGAAATCTATAATGAGGTTTGCCATCCCCAATTATGCTTATTCTTTTGATTCTCTTAGTGAAATTGTAGCGGTGCTTTGATGTTTTGTACCATTTGATTGTTTTTATGGTACAAAGCCCAACTAAAGTTTACTTTCCAAAATAATTTATAGAAAAATAACAGAGTTATGCAGTTTTTGTTTTTCCAGTTGCTCCTGGCTTTTGGAACCTACCTGACAAAAAAACCTACCTAGTGAAAAAGGGTTGTTAGAAATATTTCTTTGTTCATCAACATGATTTATAGGTGTGTCAGTTTTACTAGCATGGAATAGAAGCATAATACTTTCAGTAATTTGTAGTAACACTTGTTGACAGTTAGTAACAAAATGTAGTGCCAGGATGTGCAGTGATGGAGTTAGTATTAATTCAGGAACCAAATACTAGGACACACACAGAACTTATTTTCAATCTCAAAGGCTTCAATAGGAAAAATTGGATCATTAGGGGGGCTGTGGCCCCTGCCAACTCCCCTACTTGGGCATTCACTGAGAATGTGGTTATGGAAGTATACAGCTTGGCCCCATCTTTTTCAATCAACAACCTGTCAGTTTGTGTCTACCTTGTTTACTGATGTTTTCACACAGATGTTAGGAGTTGCATATTTATGATTGTGAGGTGGAATTTGTCTCTGAATGTGATTCTATTTATTTGAACTCTGACTATTGTATATAAAGTTCGTCAACTTATCAACTGAATTGAATACAATTCTTATGCTTTATTTATAAAGAAGCTTATTTATAATAAGTTGTCAATGATCTTCTTAATCCTTCAGGGCAGAACTTACGGATTAGGGAGGATCTTCAGGTTCGAAATATTTCCATAACTGAAGTCTATATATGCAGTTGTCTTAACAATAGTGAGTTTTTCATATCTAGAAGATAGCCTGGGTTTACATGAATTTGAAAAGAATCTCAAACTCTCGACATGGCAACTAACATATAAGATGCCAATTGCTGAATATGACTATGACATATAATGGTTTCAATGCTACAATGCAATGTCTGTAACTTAACCATTTATTCTCTCAGGGTACATTTGTTGAGGGCATAAAAGAAGTGGTCTTGTCTCCTGCACATGCCTTGTCCCTTATTGCAGCTGGCGAAGGTTATTTTTCTATATGTTTTATTCGTTTGTTTATTTTAATATCCTGACTATAAAAGCCTTGGATTCATTTTCGTATTTTCCGTGATTGGATTCCTTGGCCTCTTGTTGCTGAGCCATATGGATTCGTTGGCTAACAGCACCTCCACCAGGAGAAAAAAAAAGAATGTGAGAATTATTAATTTTCTTACCGGACAATCCTTATGTAACTAACTCTCACCCGTCCCCTCCCTCTATGAATCTATGAACTACTTATATAACAAGCTATCACATAACAGCATTTGTACTTCATAGTTCATAGTACAAAAATGCAAAAAGAATTGACAATGAAAAACAACATTCCAGCTAATTAAGTATTTCTTGTAGCATTTCTGCTGTGGTATATGTTGGATTTCTCACTCTTGTGAAGCAATATGTTTGGTTTCTCATTCACTGTGGTCAAGGTTTTTTTTAATGAATTATGTAATTTTCTTTCTAATTTTGAATGGAGATTTATGTCTTGTCCTGGCACTGATCATTAGATGCAAGATATTGTGGTGCTCAAAGTTCGATGTGAACCAAAACTGCATTTAAGTTCCTGTACTTAAGTTGATGTGCCAGCTATGTATCGAAGAGATATGCCAGATTGATTTGCATTTCTTATAATTCAATTTGATTGACGTCTAATAATTCTCTTTAGTATGTGGTACTTCAGATTTTTTTTGGTTACTACATTTTTTTTTGTTAAGGGCACTTGATATGTGTAATCAGCGTTTGTTGTGTTTGTTCCACTTTCAGAGCATAGACATGTTGGATCCACTAACTTCAATCTGCTAAGCAGCAGAAGCCATACAATTTTCACACTGGTAATGAAGTTTTTCATGTTACATTAGGATGAGTGCGTAGAGTTCAGCATCTTGTTGCATCTATTGGACTAAAGTACTTGGCTGCATTTCACATTGTAAGTGCATCTCAGTTTACTGTTTCATGCAGACAATAGAGAGCAGCCCTTGTGGTGAATCTAGTGAAGGGGAAGCAGTCACCTTCGCACAGCTGGTGGGATTATTTTCTTATTTCCTTTTTTTTGTTTCTTCTGGTGCATTCCTCTGCCTTGCCACTATAAATGGTCCATATATATTACACATGCATTTCGTTTACACTTTGCGTTTTTTCTCAATATGTTCGTCTCTGTTGCCACTATAGTTGATTCTAGATATATGACACGATATTTGCATTCCATTTACACTTGGTGTCACATATTTTCATCTGCACTTTCAGCGCATTCATACAGCCAAAATACATTGGTTTCTTAGTTTTCTTGCTCATTTGCAGAACCTCATCGATCTGGCAGGTTCTGAGAGCTCAAGGGCTGAAACTACGGGAGTACGCCGGAAGGAAGGATCTTATATCAACAAGAGCTTGCTAACTCTTGGAACGGTGGGCCTCATTCTTTAGTTAGTATAAGATTATACATCCATGTAATATCACCATTAATGCAGTGCGGTAGGTGCTATGTTCATGCAATTATGGTTCTAAGATTTTGTAAAATCATTCCCGTTGCTGCCTATGCATTATTTTGTGTATACACTGCGCATGTTATTTGTATTCATTTTTTATTTCATTTTAAGCCAAAAAATGCGGTCGCTGAAAGTCTTGAATTGGCCTGATATATGTAATAATCCTAACTTCCAAAGCCAAAGATTGACATCCATGTATAGCATTGCTTTCCAGCTTATCAGGGGCATTTATAAGCTTGGAGACGACAATTGAGACTCGTGAAGAAAATGAGTTCTATAAGTGTTTCTAATTCATGAGATATGCTTATTTTCCCAATGGTTTATGGACAGTGTATTAAGCTGAGTTTACCTTTTGTGTTTATCTATTTGCAAGAAGTTAGTCAACCATGTGGATAAACGGGTTAGTTTGAATATTTCAGGTGATATCAAAACTGACCGATGGAAAAGCTACTCATGTTCCATTTCGAGATTCCAAATTGACACGGTTGCTACAGTCTTCCTTAAGTGGCCAAGGACGTGTTTCTGTAAGTTGTTTATCAGGTTATTACTTAGAATAAGTTGTGATTATCTCAAGTGTTTGCAAGTTGATTTCTTTTTGTGCAGCTAATATGCACTGTTACTCCAGCATCAAGTAATTCAGAAGAGACTCATAACACATTAAAATTTGCCGACCGTGCAAAACACATTGAGATTCAAGCATCGCAAAACAAGGTGTTCCTCCATTTTTCCTAGCATAATCTTTTTGCATTATTTACCCTACAGTATAAATATTATTTTGTACCTTTGACTAATTCTCGTGACTTGCAAATTGCAATTGTGGTTTGCAGATTATGGATGAGAAATCTTTAATAAAAAAGTACCAAAATGAAATTCGTCAATTGAAGGAAGAGCTAGACCAACTGAAAAGGGGTATACTTTCTGGCAGTCTGTTGAAAGATGCCACAGAAGATAATGTCATTCTCTGGAAGCAGAAGGTGATTGGTTTTTAATGCATTGCATTTTTGCATTCTATCGGCTTTCAGTTCATTTGTAGTTTCTGAACTCTGATGGAAGTATTACCATATCTGTTAGCAATATCTGGGTGCATTTTTCCTTTATTATTATTACCTGATGCTGCATGTTCACTTCATCACTTCATTGTTGGATCCTAAGTTCCTAACGAGCATTCTTCATCACTTGAAGCTAGAAGATGGTAATGTCAAACTCCAGTCTAGACTGGAACAAGAAGAATCAGCTAAAGCTGCTTTGCTTGCAAGGATACAACGTCTGACAAAGCTAATCCTGGTTTCCACAAAAGCAACTCAAACTCCTAGGTTTTCCCAACGACCTGGCCCAAGGAGAAGACATTCTTCGGTGAAGAGGAGGTCTGATTATTAAGATAATGCTACCAAAGTTTTAAATTTGTGTCAAATTGCATTTATATCATAATATATACTACCTCTGTTCTTGAATATATGTCGTTTAGGACAAGCTATTTAGTTCAAAAATGAACTAATTTGCTTGTCCTAAACGTCATATATTTAAAAACGGAGGGAGTACTGTCTTTCCATTAGTTTTAGTGCATTGATTTTATCTGCTAAAACTGCAGCTGGCATGTCTCCCACATAGAAGGCGGGATATCATATTGAATGGTGAAGGTAATGATTTATTTGTTCCCATGGAAGGATTTGATGAAACACTTGAAGTTTCTTCCAAAGGGGAGAAGAAGAATCGCAAAGGGCTTCTTAACTGGTTCAAACTTCGGGTATACAAATCAGACACTATAATCCACTGCATTGGCAATTTTCAGTGTAGCTACGCTTTCATCTAGTAGCTGATGTGTAATACTGTCATTCCATATATGTGACACCATCTGTTGCTAACGAAGATTTTAGTATGGAATGCAAATTTCTGAAGTGTGTTAGATATATACCAGAATAGAAAACGTAAGCAGGTCTTATTCTTTTCTTGTGTACAGAAATCTGCTTCTTGCTGACCTTTACATCCTGAATTGTAACCAGAAACATGACGGTGGTTCTGCTGCTCCACCAAGATCAGATGGTGACCAATCTAGCCTGAGGAAATCATTCACTGCCCCTTCGACACCTTTAGGGAATGGACTTACTTTTCAAGCAGACCAAGGGATGTCTAATTCTTCGCTTCCTGAGAATGTTTCAGCTGACCTGCTGAGTGTTGACCATGAAGAATTTCATTCTGATGGCATTCGTGGAGAAGAAGCTCCTTTGGTACGAGATATGAGCACATTTTTCTTTGTTTATTCAACTACACATCTAATCGAACCAATGCAGGAATATTCAGGAAAGTTACACTGAAAAGTCAATGGTGCTGAAAAATCCATTTCGTTTTATGTTTGAATCTACCTAAGCTGTTCCTTTTTCAGAAGCTACCAGCAGTGGGTTATGTAACGCTTGAAATAACCCAAATCAAAATTTAAGTTTTTTCTATGAATGAATTTTCAGTAGGTAGCCATCAAGATGAAAGTAAGCACATGAGTAGATAGCTGCTGAAATTTCCTCGTGCAAACGGTACTTGCTCATCTAATGAAAACAATACCATGTGTTAGAAACTTAAAAATTTCTTGAACCCTGTAAACTATGTTAGATGTAAACTATGTTAGATCTTGCTCAATTAATGGATACATATGGCTCAATGTCTTGTTAGTTTGTGAGTAGATACACTAAACAACATGTAGGTGTTGCCTTTCACAAGGGCACTAGGGAGCCTGCTGAGTTGAGCATAGATAGCTGGGTAGTCCATAACGCAAAGGTGCAAATGTAACAAAAAACTAACCACAGTTGTGGAATCGGCATGTATAGGACTGTTTCTATCTAGCAATACAATGGGCACGAGTTCTCCTGCGTGTTCAGGGAAAAAAGATGCACTATGCAAATTGTGATGACAGCATGTGATACATGCCATGGTGACAGGTCAGCAGAAAAACAACAGATCATGATGATCTATTAAGAGAGCAATTGAAGATCTTGTCAGGGGAGGTTGCACTCCATACAAGTGTTCTAAAGCGACTCATGGAGGAAGCTGGAAGAAGCACAGTAAAGGGACATACTGAGGTAACCCTTTCTTCATTTTCAGTATGTTAGTAGGTTTTCTTGTTAAAAACACTTAAGTGTATATACTTGAAGATGGAAATGAAGAAAGTCAGTGATGAGATTAAGGGAAAGCAGCAGCAGATAGCGAATTTAGAAAGACAGATCAAGGGGAAACTTGACCAGTTAGAAAATCCGATGGTATGTTATCTGCAGTCAATTACGGAGTAGTTTCCAACCACTTTGTTCTCTGAATTGATACACATCAAACTGGTGCAACGATTTTGCAGTCTCACGCTGAGCTACTGGACCAGCTCAATGAGAAAGCATTTGAACTTGAGGTAAATAAATTCTCCAAAGAATATGCATTTTCTTATATATGTTTACACTTGTATTAATTAGGAAAATGGAGCCGGAAAAAATAATGTATTTTTCATGAATAAAGTTTTCCGTTTTGCGTATTGGTGTCTGGGGACCAGAGGTTAATACTACCTCTAGTTTTATTTAATTGACGTTGGGACAGCAATTTTAGTTCAAAAATGAACTGAGTTGGCTGTCTGAACGTCAACTATTCAGAAACGGAGGGAGTAACATATAGAGAAGTTAACATAATGGATTTTCCCTAAATTAATGGATAGTAGACCACCCTTGTTTGTGGTGAACCTGGAGGTAGAGGCAAAGAAATCAAATTACATAGTACAAGTACAGAATAAAGCCCCCGAATGCTTCCTTTGGAGCAACATCATATTGGAGGGAAGTGGGACATTCTCATTCTGTCCCATCTACCATGGAACTAGCGAGGGTTATTAAGGATCCTTGACCCTCAAGAAGGGGCGAACTGGAGATATATACCCTACAAATATATTGAACTTTCATTGTTCGTGAACCATTTTTGTTCAGCATGTATTTGCAAAGGTTTTTATATTTGTTGCAGGTGAAGACAGCAGACAACAGAATAATGCAAGACCAACTACAGCAAAAGGTATCAATTTGATTGTAAGTTAAGTCAAACAAATAGTACAAACTTATGCCAGTTACAAATGGTCTTATTATCAGGCAAGCGAATGCCAGAAATTACAAGAAACAGTTGCTCGCTTACAAGAACAGCTTTCCCAAGCTCTGGAAGCTAATGATCTATTGTCAGAAAGCATAATATTTCAGCAGAACACAGACATCCACCTTCCAACTGGATCGCAGGTTCACAAAGCATCTATAGATGTCTCTGATGAACTGCATCAAAAAGCACAGCAGGTTTGCCTTTTCTCTGTATTGTAGTTAAAAATTATTTCGGTCAAGTGCAGTGTTTTGTTGTGCTAGATTTGAAGAATTTCTATTGGTCAGAAATGAGAGGATTAATCTTTTGAGTTTTGGCATGTTGCCAGCCCAATTTATATGTGTTTCTAATACACGCCTATAGCCAGGTATTTGTCACAAAATATGAATTGTACTGCATCTTATATACTACCTCCATCCTTTAATATATGACGTCGGTTAGCTCAAAAGTGAGCTAAGGAACGTCAAATAATAGAAAACGGAGGTAGTATATATAAATTGGCTAAGATGCCGCTCATATAATCCTACCCTGCCACATAACTCGGTGCTTCTAAAGTGCCAATTAGCAGTACTGTAATCAATATTCCTCTTGGCTAATAATGAGAAATGGTGCTAGGGGCATCACAATTTGAAACTATATGCATTATTCTAACATTGAATAATAATGCAGTGCTGGGAGACTATATGCTTTTGTTCAGTTTGTCTTTTGTGTCTGCCAAAACAAAATAATGCAGTGATCTGATACTATTTGGTTCTCTGTTCAGTCGGAGATTCATGAACTGAAGCAAAGATTGTGTGAGCTCACTGAAGCCAAAGTTCAACTAGAGGTCCGCAATCAGAAGCTGCTAGAGGAAAGCATGTATGCAAAAGGCCTGGCATCAGCTGCAGGCACCGAACTGAAAGCACTGTCAGGAGAGGTCACCAAACTCATGAACCACAATGAAAGGCTTGCGAATGAGTTGGCATCAGCAAGAAGCTCAATGCCACGACGAGGAAACAATGGTCAAAGGGTTGGCAGAAGGGATAGCTATACTAAACGGCATGAGCCAGCTAACAGAAGAGACGCTCATGCCAGCTATGAAAGGGAACAAGCTCTGGAGGTCATGCTCATGGAGAAGGACCAAAGAGAAGCGGAACTCCAGAAGAAAATCGAGGAGTCGAAGCAGAAGGAAGCCTTCCTTGAAGGAGAGCTCGCCAACATGTGGGTCCTAGTGGCAAAATTGAGGAAGGGCCAGGGAGTTGACCAAGATGATATGGACGCGAAATTTGATGGATCATGACACTGGAGAGGAAGAGGAACATGATAGAAAATTATTATCAAATCATCTGAGCTTCCCGCCATTGCACTTTCCATGTGTGGGGGTTTACCCCAGTGTGAATCCGTGTATATAATAAATATATTGGTTGTAATTAGCTGGGTTGGAGAGACTTGGAGTCAGTATGTATTGTATATAACAATCGGTTTTTGCCTATGTTCTGAGAATCAGCCAGAATTGTCATGCGTGTCTGGTTTGTTCGGGGCTCTCAAGTTTAAACAAATCGACTGTAGTTTGTCTTGTGGAAACAAATGAAGGCCTGACATTACCATTCGTTTGCTTGACTCCAAAGCTAATGTGTTGAACTTGTGAGCGCTCTGTATTTTTGAGGACCAAGAAGTCGGGATATATCAGTACCGTGATGAAACAATAGTTGCCTGATCATCTCGCCTCCTTTTTCATCATCTCTTTCCTCTTGGCATCTCCGTTGTGTACAATGGTGATCAGGCTACAGTGCTTTTGTGATATTGCGATCAATGCGATGTGACATTGAGCCCCCTTTCAGTTTTAGCGATGCGTACACGATCTGAATTCTGAATATTTTCGTGACGATTGTATGGCCAGAACGTAATCTATCTACTCATCGGTGTAGCTTAGGCCGATACGGAATTTTCTGTGGTGGTGCGGGCGCCAGTCCTAAGAAAAAATGGGGTACGAGTACGAGCAATGGCCTGCGACATTTCTTCGAGCAGTGCTGGGCAGGCACCGGCCCACGGCCGAACGCGAGCGAAGTACAGCGCCAAGCGTCGGCACCCAGCACGTATCCAATGCAAGTGCGTCTGGACAAATATTAGGGATCTGCGCGGCACCACGAAAAAGCTTTGCCTGGTTTTGACTTGCATGCCCTGTGGTTGACTTTGGACGTGCCATGACTGGCGACAACACGACCCATCACCCATGTCCTGTATCGTCTGGACTCTGGACCAGGACCCGAGAGGAGCTCTGTAGCGGTACCAAAAGCAACTCCCAAATTCATTCCCCATCACATGAAAATGTCATAACATGCATGGAGTACTAAATATAGATGAAATCAAAAACTAATTGTACAGTTTTGTTGTACTCTGCAAGACGAACATTTTGAGCCTAATTAATCGTACAAACGAAATGTAAGTGACCTTTTACTCCCAAATTTGGCCTCATCCCAAATTTAAAACTAAACAAGGCCTGAATGGGGATCGCAAGTCAGCCTGCGTATGGCTCCTGTTTTTCAAACACTATGACACCGGCTCTGCCGCACACTTCTGGTGCTCACTGCTCATCACAGTGAAAAGCTCAAAAGCAAGGCGAAGAAGACAAGCACAAAGGTGCAGAGGAACTACCACCAACTCCTGACGATTAGCCACTTTACATGTTCGTTGTTCTAGTTACGCATGGCAGTATGCCAGGCGTCTAATGATCGGTGGCCATGGCCCATGACTCGGTGTTTGTTTATTAACCCGTTAACTAAGAAAAGAGGTGCATGATAAATGATAATAACGAGCTACAATGATGCGCCAAAAGTGCTCAGCTCGGATCAATAATGTCAGAAGAAAAGCTCCATGCATGGAGTGACGGAGATCCCCTGCTTTATTGTCATCGCCCACCATCGATCCATGGGCCATGGCACTTGACACAAGCCTCCAAGACGCCAACTTTGCAAGCCATGCTCCTCGCCACTCTCTCTGTTGGTCGGCGCCACCGCCACGTGTATGGCCACCATTGGTGGCACGTCAGCGTTGCCCCTGAACCCCTGAAGGAATCCCCCTCCTCCCAAGCAAAGCCCGTGGGCCGCCGCGAGCGCCTATATATGGATGGACATGGGAACCTTCCATCTCCATGAACGCAAAAGCTTACATAGATCAGCAGTAGCTTACTAGCAACAAGCACGAGCGGCGAAGTTTAGATTGGAAAGAAGAGAGTTCTTTTCTTTTTGCCGGGATAAATCAGCAGCCAGCAGTTGTTCTTGTTCTCTCTGCTTGCGTGAACATGGCGAGCGCCGGCGGCTACTACTCGCCGTCGTACTACCAGCCGGCGGCGCCGTACTACTACAACTACCCGCAGCCGCCGCGGGTGGTACGAGGCGGCGGCGGCGGCGCCGGGCGGCCGCCGTCGGTGTACGCCTTCATCCTCCTCGCGACGGTCTCCGTCATCGCGGCCACTGCGCTGTACGGGTGGTGCGAGTCGGCGGTGGGGAGCCTGCTCGACCAGCTCCGCCGCCTCCTCATCCTCTCCCCGCTGCTGCTCATCGTCGCCGTGCAGCTCTGGGTGGCGACCGGCGGCGAGCGCCGGGTTGGCGGCGGCGGCGGCGGCGTCATGTGCGCCCTCGCGGAGATGGTAGCGGGTGACCACAGGCCGCCGCAGTACGGGTACGGGTACGGCGTCGGCGGCGCGGCGGGCTCGTCGCCGTGGGGCGTGGCGGTGGCGCTGGTGCTCGTGCTCTTCTTGGTCTCGTACCACTCGTCGTTCCAGGAGAGGTGGTTTCCTCTGCTTGGCCGGTGAAAGGTTGCTGGAGGATGAAATGTGTGAAGAAGATCCGGCTGCTATGGTAGTAGAAGTCCAGAAGTCCAGTTTACATTTTATCTCAAAGCTGTACGTTATGGTAGCATGAGATTAGCTTACATCTTTTAATTTCAGAATTGTAATACTTACTATCACGCTTAAGGGCTATATATATGTGGATAATGAATGATTTAGACTAACGTCAAAATGCGTGATTTTTTTTGAGAATTACACAGTACAACGCATACGCTCACACGTGCACGCACACTCACCCCTATGAATACACGTTCGCAAACCCTACCCCTATGAGCACATCCGAAGGACTGAGCACCCGACAGACTAACGTCGAAATGCGTGATTTTTCTCGGTAAGATACTTAAATTTGCTTGCACCACGAGAAACGCAATGACAATTAGAGTTTTTATTATAGTTGTCCGAAGCTGTGAGCTTTTCATATGCGTTTAGCATTTAAAAGAGGATGTTTTTCGAGGAACATTACGGTAGGCTTACGCCAACCTGAACTTTTCATTAATGGATGACTTGCATCCTAGAGGTCAGAAGAGGATGCGAATAAGTAGCAAAAAAGAATAATCCCCAATATCCCAAATTGTAGATTGTTTTCGCTTTTCTAAATACATAGCTTTTTACTAAGTATAGTATATATCTAGATGTATAAAAAACTACAACTAGAAAAGCCAAAACGACTTGATATATATTAGGATGGAGGAAGTGGCTTTTGGTTACTCGCAAAAGGAGCCAGATGAGTCATAAAAGTAGGACCCTTTGTACAACAAAGTAAATCCTGCAACTTTGGAGTACTTATTAAACATTTTTTTCTTCGATAATTTTACTCAATTGAGACTTTAAGTATTGCAACATTTATGATCAACTTGTGACGCAGCAATCATGAATTGACCTTTTTCTCTTGCCGTGGGCAATGCATCAATGCAATGTTGTAACATTGGTTGGAATGCCATTTTTTCAACTAGTCCTTGCGTCCGATTCAACTGCAAATTGGAAATTTGGAAGGACATTCTATGTACACGGGAACGTCAGTTGGATCCGCCGAATATCCTAGTCGCTACATACTTTGAATTTCCAAAAACCACGGAGAGCAAAAGTAACAAAAAAAAAGATTGCCAGTAGTGTTGAAACCAGACTTCCGTGTTCTAAAGATGTCTAAGTCCATTATTATCTCAAATAATACTATGTTTAGAAATGTAATTCCTGAATTCGAAAAATTAAGCATGCTCAAAACATAAATCTTTCTGTGTGAAAAAAAGAAATTATATTGATTTCCAAACATGCTTGAAACGTGAGGACCAAACTTTTAAACATGCTTGAAACATCAGGAACAGAGTGACAGCAGCGCATCGGTCCATACGACAACACTTTGCATTTATATTTTATATATAGTGGTTCGTCAGTATATTATTTATGATCGTCCCGTCTCGTACTAGCATTTCCCATTAAGTATGGGTGCCGATCTGAGGTATTGGTACTACAGTTTATAGTTATGATTATGGTGAACAACTGAACATGTCCACAGAATATGATAAACGCATGACCGTAAGCATGTTTCTCATGTTGCCCCTTGGGGGACTGTGTGTGGCTGCCCATGCCTAACATTATTTGCTGCGATATGTGCCTCGCCGGCTCATCGTCCTATGTGAAAAGTGAAAAGCATATGGTACTACTTCATACTTTTTTTATAGACAACGCGCCTTAACACATGTTTCGCCATTTTGTCACTAGGGTTATTAAGCAGGATTATTTACTGAGTTGAGCTGCGTGCTTTATAAAAAAACATTTTATGAGTTACGAGGAGCTAGCAGTAGGAGAAAAGAAATTAAACCAGAGAATGTTCTAGATGAAAATCCCTTGCTTTGCAGGCACTATCTAGCTAGAATCTCCGCATCGCAAGATATATATAGAATCTTCGTTCTATCGCCTCTCGTTGGGAGCTTCAATCCATGCACGTTATCCTTTTCCTATCGCTAAAATCTACATGTAGCTACGTAGCTAGCTTAGAGCCTTGCATTGGGCTTGGCTCTACTATCTAGCTTTTGCAGACAAGGTAAGGTAACAAGAATGAATCGCAGAGATGAGATTTCATCCTCAAATTAATTTCCACAAGAACCAACAACCAGGCCGGATTACCTATATATATAGTTAAACTTTTTTACTATTATTTATATATAAATCTCACTTTTTAAAGGAGTAGCCAATTGGTGAGCCGATGAATGAAACATCGGAAAGCGTTTACGTCGTACGTACCTGCATGCAAAAAGGATACCGAGAAAGAGAGGCGGGTGGAGGGAAGAAGGATCTCAATGAATCACCCACCTTTCGTGCAGATGGATTTGGTGCCGGCCCTCTCTTTCGGCTCTAGTTGATGGGCATGCATGGCCATGGCGAAATTAAAGTCGCTTTCCGCGCTAATCATCCATGTGGAGCTCGATCCGGCTCTCTCACTCTAATCAACAAACCAGATTCACATGCCTCCACATGAAAATCATGAATCCTCGAATATTCGATGCACGTACGCGAAATCATTGCATCATCATGCATCTTCCACTCCTAAAGTTTTTTTTTTTGCGAATCACTCCTAAAGTTCTTCCTTTCGTTTCGCCGAAATAAAAAGCCCTAATTCCTTTCCTGGCGCATCATGTGGATGCAGGGAGCTAGCGGGCCGGGCGCGTGGCTGTGTCCGTGTGACTGAGTCCAAACCTAGAGCGAGCGGATAGTTGGGCTGAGCTGCCGGGGCCACGGCGAAGTTGGTGGGAAAAAGTCCATTTTACGTCCCTCACGTTTGGCAGAAGGTCGTTTTTCGTCCTCAACGTCAAAAACCAGGAATCTTGCATCCCTCAACTCTTTAAAACTGTGCATTTTACGTTCCTCGGCGGTTTCGACGGCGGTATCGCTGACGTGGCGACGGTTTCGCTGACGTGGCGCGTTGACGTGACACGCTTAAAATGGCTGAAACTTTAAAAAATCATATAAAATCATAGAAAAATGATAAAAAGATAAATATAATTTTTTTAGCTTCCTCATGAGAATCTTTACACAATGGAATCATTTATTTATATGTTTGATATTATTTTATAGTTAAAATAAAATAGGCAAGAAAAGGTGTCATAGAACTTGTAAAATGCATAGTAAATATTTGAAAAATTATAAAATAGTAAATCCAAGTGTTTACATCTATCAAAGTTATTTTTTTACATATTAGATGTTTTTATATGGTATAATAGAAATATGTTTAGCATATACACAAACATAATCTTACTCTACCTTATAAAAACTTGTAATATATATAAAAAAACTACTCTACTATATGCACACACTGACCAGAGGCATACAGGATTTGGATTTACTATTTTATCTTTTTTAAACTATTTACTATGCATTTTACAAGTTCTATGACACATTTTCTTACCTATTTTATTTCGACTAGAAAATAATATCAAACATGTAAATAAATGACTCCTCTGTGTAAAGATGCTCATGAGGAAGCTAACAAAGTTGGATTTATCTTTTTATCATTTTTCTACGATTTTATATATTTTTTAAAGTTTCAGCCATTTTAAGCGTGACACATCAACGCGCCACGTCAGCGAAACCGTCTCCACGTCAGCGATACCGCCGTCGAAACCGCCGAGAGACGTAAAATGTACGGTTTTAAAGAGTTGAGGGATGCAAGATTTCTGGTTTTGACGTTGAGCACAAAAACGATTTTCTGCCAAACGTGAGGGACGTAAAATGGACTTTTTCCAAGTTGGTGGGTGATTCCTTCCATTCTGCACTGCACGCGACAATGGAAGAGAAAAAAGGGCCGGTAAATAGGCCGCATATAGACAGATTAGCCCAAGAGATCGACCCAGCCAGCCAACATGGAAGAGAAGGAAGCCCACGCAGCGAATACGGGCTGCAAGGTGCGAGAGCCCAGCGGCCGTCGTCGTCGTCGGCGGGGCGGCGCCACGTGATTTCGCCTACCTGCGCGCGTGCACGACGAGACGGGGTGGGACGCGACGCCGTCACGGTCGGAGCTGACGCTGACGCCCTGAATCCCCTGATACACGACGAGAGCCGAGCCGGGGCCCCCGAACGCGCCACGACACGTCGCGCCGGCGCGCCGCCGGACCTCTAAACGAAAAAACGCCGCGGCGCTGCCGGCCAACGAACCTCACCCCCCGCTCCCGTCTGCCTCTGCTAGCGCGCGGGTTGTTGCTTGTTATTGGTTGGTCGGATCGGGAGCATTCATGCGATGCGGAGAAGAACGCCAGAGTCATGCCGACCCGCGGGAGCCTATGACCAGGTGTGCTTGGTTCCACGTCAAATCATCAAATTTTCTAAAATTCTCTCTCCAAACTTCACCTATCACATCAAATCTCTTTCCTCGTGCATGAAACACTAAACGTGGATAAATAAAAAAACTAATTACATGGTTATGGTTTTGATGTACACGACGAGACGAATCTGTTGAGCCTAATTAGGTCATGGTAGGACAATGTTTACTACAAACAAATGAAAAGTGATACAACGCGCTACAGTATCGAATGCGATATTTTCATCAAACTTTCTCTTCGTATTTTTGGAACTAAACACACCCCATGACTTCGCGTGCCTGCGTGCCCTGCGTGTCGTTCCTTGGGATCAATCTTTTTGTCGTGCTCGGAAACTGTGGAGGCGACCGGGGAGGTTGAGCGGCAGAAGTTGTGATCAGCGGCCCGGCACGCGCGCGTGATGCGTATGGTAATATCAACCAACTGCGCTAAGATCCCTCTCAGTCTTGGCCATCATCTCCCGTTCGGCCGCTCTAGCGTTGCTGCGTACCGAGCAGACACAGCGTTTAGCTCCTTTGGAAGATTAAAAAAGACAGCGTTCACAGTTTCTTGTTATTCGAATTGGTGATACATTCCACAAACACTGTGGCAGGTAGTATCGATGTTCATTCAGTAGACCGTGTTGGCAGATGCCAAATTGCCGACCCAAGTTCCCGCGGAAAGGTTCGAAATATATACAAACAACAATTAGAGAACGTTCGAAACATGTCCGAAAAAAACTAGAGAAGAAAATCCGCTGGAGATCTCTTTGGTTCTGCGTAAGCAATGACTCCGCTACCCATAATTATCCAAACATGCGTGCCATGCTTGGTCGATGATGGGTAGTTGATGGCTGACTGAAGAGAATTCAATATGTGTACGGCCTACCTGACCCCACCATTAATGACTTATGGCTAGCTGGTGGTGGACTTGTTAAGAAGAGGCCCGGGTCGTGTCTGGTCTTCCAGTTCCAGCAGGAGAAGAAGAAGAGCACGGTTCTCTTCTCTACCGTTCCAGCCTTTCGGAGAGGCGACGAGATTTCTGAATTCTGATCTCTGAAGAAGTCTGAACCCCATCACCACCCACCAAACATACCCACCCCCAACCGCGTCAGAAAAAAAAAACAAACCCCACCCAAAATAATTCCAACCCGCCCCCACCCTCATCACCCCCTGCCGCGCGGCGCGAGCGAGCGAGAGAGATCGCCCGTGCAGTCGTGCTGTGCACACTTGTCCGCGCCGCGCACGAGCCCCCGCCCGCGCCTTGCGCCACCAGGCAGGCGACGCGACCGAGCCCAGCCAGCCAGCAGCCCAGCAGCGCCAGAGTCCCAACCGCCGGCAGCGCAGCTGCCGCGGGAGTCAAACCGAGGCGGCGGCGACGGCGGCGGCGCTTGTTAATGCGGGCGCCGCGATCCGGCGATCTGTGAGACCGTGACTGACTCGCGGCAAGGCGGCATGGGCGAGGCGACGGGCGTCCACGGCGGCGGCCGCGCCGCCGTCGACCTCTCGGGCGCCGAGATCCGCGGGGACGGCGAGGGCCGCAACCCGCCCATCTTCCTCCCGCGCCACCCCGCCGCGTCCCCGCTCGTCGCCCTCGACATCGGCGGTACGTCACTCCCGGAATTCCTCCCCTCTCCTCCTCACTGAATTGCGGCCGGTGGGTGCTGTTTCTCTCCTTGCTGAGTTTCGGCGGGTGCTGACGGGGGCTCTCCGCTCTCCTGGTGGTGGCAGGGACTCTGATCAAGCTGGTGTACACGGCCAGCTGCGAAGGAGCCGGCGACGGCGATGGCGATGGCGCGGAGCTGCGGTTCGCCAAGTTCGAGAGGCGCCGGCTCCAGGAGTGCTTCGACTTCGTACGGGCAAAGGGGCTCCTCGGCTGCAACGGTAGGCGCTGATCCTTGGATTTGAGGTCGCGGCATTTCAGTATGTGGGCACTGGGGAATCCGGTGGCTAGTTGGTTGGGAGGAATGGGTAGGATAGCGAGAGGCTTTGATGATGGACACTACTCGCTAGTTGGCCAGGAGAGTTGGGATATTCTTTCCTGCATTTAGAAATTTCCATTATAGTGTGTGATGAACTCTCAACATACCTACTTTTTGTTTCCCTTTTTGAAAAGTGGTACTCTGAATTTGCAACTGCTCTCAATTATCGGACATATAGGTCCAGTAATTTCCTATACCAACTTGTGGTGGCTGTAACGGCTGGAATCTTTTTCTTTTAATGCAATCTTCAGCTACCGGATATTGTTTTTACTGCATTTTAAATTTCAACTTACCTGTTTGGTTATGCAGTGGTGTACTATTTAATTGCGTATTAAATTGAATTGTAATTTTGTATGTCAGGGACAAGGTCAAGCAAGGAAAACGTGATGTTGAAGGTAGCTTGTTCTTGTGCTAATGTATTTATAGCCAAAACGTTAAAGATATCAGTGCAGACAGAGTTCCTTTTGGCCGTTGACAATTCTTGTATTTATTTGCAAGGTCACTCTGAGAAAATGTTCTACCTCTCCCCTTACACAGAACAAACCATCACCAAAATTCCCTATTAACTTTAATATTGTTCCATGGGCTTCTATTATGTTCATAATGCCAGTGAGTTTACGCTGCTGTCGAAATTCACCGAAATCACGGTTCCTTCTTGAGATAGCATGTAAAAATTATCAACATGGTGTGAATATATTTATACTCGTATTTACATTTGATTACATGTAATTGTTGAATAATTGTTCACCACTGCCACTGGCAGCTCTTATAGAGTTACGGAAATAATATTTTCGTAAATTGTGCTCTAAGAAGCAGATTATAGTTGTTTCTGGAGCTTCAAAAAACAGAGTTTGTCCCTAGTATGATATCTTATCGTACATGTAGTTGTTAGAACTGTCCTTGTCAAATATGATGTCTGGTGTCCCTAGTATCTATCATTCAGAACAGAAGATTGTTAGATGACATGTACTTGTGCTTTCTTTTTTTTCAAAGAATTGAGAAAAGAATATGATAGATACCATGCACAGGCTTCAGGCGGTGGGGCATATAAATTTGCTGATGATTTCCGGGAGAAACTAGGTGTTTGTCTGGACAAGATTGATGAAATGGATAGCGTTGTTTCTGGAGCAAACTTTTTGTTGCAGGTCAGTCCTTAGCTGCATTTGTCATATCATCTTATTTCACTGACAGTTAAGTTTTATCTTTAACTTCTACTCGCTTATTATTTTAGGTGGCTCCATCACATTCTTGAGCAAATTACATAGTCAGCTCATCTGCCACACATGCAGAATATGTCTTCTCTTTAACTGATGCTATCTTGCAGAATATTCCTGGCGCAGCTTTCACTCACATGAAGGGAAAGAGGAATCCAGTAGATGTTTCCCCAGATAACTTGTTTCCTTACCTACTTGTCAATATTGGGTCAGGAGTTAGCATACTGAAGGTTGTACTTCTTCACAGGGATACTTTTTTGCAAGTGCATTACAATGTAACTCATATGACCATACATTGTTAAGTATGATGTAGGTCACTGGAAATAGAAAGTTTGAGAGGGTAACTGGGACGCACATTGGTGGTGGTACCATGTTTGGTTTAGCAAAACTTTTAACAGGCTGTAAGAGGTAATATACTAATATCCAACCTTCTTCATCATGCAATGACTTGTTAACTGTTTCCCCCTACTAACTTGTAATTCTCTTAGTTATGATGAATTCTTGCAATTAAGCCAGAAAGGGGACAACTTTGTTCTTGATCTAATTGTCAAGGATATATGTGGAGAGCTTGTCTGCCAGAAGGTTTGTCTTCACCAATTTGTTGCTGTACTTTGATTATAGAGCATATCCTTACTCTTCTGTGATGCTGTCATGATTTGTTCTTTCTTTTCTGATATGCATGCTCATGTCTACTGATTTAGCTTTTGGTGGGCTTCGTCTGCTCGAGTATATAGGATTGTAGGTTCATCCTTTCTTTTTGCTGGGTGAATATTGAAGTCATTGTTATTTAGGATTTTTATTTTCTGACAAACCTTACATAGGATTCCATAACAACCTGGAGAAGTACAGATAAACTTTCCTTGAATAGACTCACATTTCTAGCATTATTGAATCCATGTGACACTACAACTGCTTGGCACATTTCGTTTTGAATGATTGGTGACATCCATCCATCTATGTTTCTTATGACTAGATTGGTTGGGCCTGTGCATTTGTATGTATGTGCAATGTCCTAGTATTTTATTGTTGTTTTTTATATAGATGAATTCTTATCTTCAAAGAATTAATATATCGTGGTTCATGTGTTAATATTTGGGATCTCTCTTGTATTTAAACGACTTTTGCTAGCTTTTTAGGAGTTTATCTTAATTTTACATAAACCTGGTGGTTGGGAGTCTTTGTAAATATTTTTCAATAGTTTTCTTAAGTCGATTTATTCGCTCTGGTGATGGATGAGGTCACAAGGGATATACAAAGTGATATCCCTTGGTGTATGCTCTTTGCTGATGATGTGGTGCTAGTTGATGAGAGTAGGGCAGGTGTTAATAGGAAGTCAGAGTTGTGGAGGCATACGTTAGAGTCCAAAGGTTTCAGACTTAGCAGGACCAAGACCGAGTACATGATGTGCGATTTCAGTGGGACTAGATATGAAGATGGAGATGTCAGGCTTGATGGGCAAGTGGTGGCCGAGAAAGATACCTTTAGGTATTTAGGATCGATGCTGCAAAAGGATGGTGACATTGATGAAGATGTTAGGCATAGAATTTCAGCCGGTTGGTTGAAATGGCGTCAAGCTTCTGGTGTCCTCTGTGACAAGAGGGTACCACAAAAGCTAAAAGGTAAGTTCTATAGGACGGCGATTCGCCCGGCGATGCTATACGGTGCTGAATGTTGGCCTACAAAAAGGCGACATATACAACAACTGAGTGTAGCAGAGATGCGTATGTTGCGTTGGTTTTGTGGTCACACAAGAAGGGATAGGATACGGAATGAAGATATTCGAGATAGAGTCGGAGTGGCACCAATTGAGGAGAAATTGACGCAACATCGGTTGAGATGGTTCGGACATGTCCAACGGAGGCCTCCTGAGGCGCCGGTGCGTAGTGGGGTTCTACAGCGGGCCAATAATGTTAAGAGAGGTAGAGGTCGACCCAAACTAACTTGGGACGAGTCGGTTATTAGAGACCTTAAAGAGTGGAATATCTCTAAGGATTTAGCTATGGATAGGAGCGCTTGGAGACTAGCAATTAATGTGCCTAAGCCGTGATCTTTGCTTTCTTTTCTGCTTTCCTCTAACTCTTTTTCTGTTTTTTTTTTGACTTTTTGGGTTTCACCTCTAGCCTACCCCAACTAGCTTGGGACAAAAGGCTATGTTGTTGTTGTTGTTGTTAGTTTTCTTAAGTCGATTCCTTTATGACATCTAATGGCTCTTCTTTAATCATAATTGCAAGGACTCCAATTTGAGGGATAGTTCTTTCTAGCATGTTTCTCTTGTTTTCTTAGTTGCTGTGAAATGCCTTTTGTCATATTTTTTTTTCCATAAGAGATCTTTTGTGGTGTTTAAACTTATTTGTCCTTTCTCTTTTATTACTCGTTGAGCATCAGTCCTTATGGATGGTTGATTGATCCGTTTCTTATATGTATGCCAGCAAGGTCTTTCAACATCAACTCTTGCTTCTAGCTTTGGCAAAGTTATTACTTCTAAGAAAAGCCTGACAGATTATAAGCCTGAAGACCTAGCATCCACATTGTTGAGCGCCTTTACCTACAATATTGCACAGGCAAGTTCTTTTCCCCCCTGTTTGCTTGTTATGAAATTAGACTCCTTGCCCTTGAATGAAACTATTGGAAAAAAAAGGGGAACAAATTCTGTCAGCTACTTCATTAGGCATCTATGGCACCCAAGATTTTTTAGCAAAGGAAATAATCTAGATATATTCACTTTTAGTTTTTGAGAAAGTTATGGTATGAGAACACCTTTTTCTAAAGTTGAGTGGAGGGAATGGAAGTATGCTGACTTATTTCTATTTTCGGAAGCTTGATAGAAAGATTTATATATGAAACGGGTTGTATTAGATATGTATAGCCTGCACATATACTCGCCTTGTATACATGATTGTATTCCTTGTATACCAAGGCATATTGTCTCTATATATATGAGATCCACCCCCCCCCCCCCCCCACCCCATTGGGTGTGTGGTGTTTCCCCGTTTGCTACCTGTCTACAGTTTGTGTAAATGGACTCCAACAAGATAGGAGCACTGTCGACTGCTCAATGTTGGGTTTCATCTATTTCTGTTATATTTATTACAGTTATCAACTCACAGTATGTATCCTTCAGATTGCTTTCCTTGTTGCATCACTCTTGGGCCTCCGAAGGGTCTTCTTTGGTGGATCTTATATACGTGGACACAAAAGCACAATGGAAAACATTTCTTTTGCAATTGATTTCTGGTAAGTATTTCTGGTGTATGTACATTTCATATGCAATTAATCACTTTGTATATACATTTGATATATGAACAAGGAGGAAATGTATGCTAAATTTCAGTGTGTATCTGAATTCTCTAGCTGTGTCATTACGAAGATTATATGTTCAGAATTACTTTGGGTAAGACTTCTGTTAGTCTAGGCTGGCAAGAATCTAAGCATATGTGGTCTGTCGTTGATCAGGTCACAGAGCCAAATGCAAGCAGTATTCTTGAGACATGAAGGGTATTTGGGAGCGCTTGGTGCCTTCATGAGTTATGGGGATCTCAGTGATGAAAATAGTACCCTTGAGGAATCAAAGGAGAAGGTATCCTATGGATCTTTACCATTGTTGTCCTACTCACATGAAGTTTAAGTCTCCTCTATGTACAAGGAAAATGCTTTTTATCCAGTATCCACCATGTTGCATGCTTGCTAAAATAAACCATGATTTGAGGCCTGACCTTGACCAGTCCATTTTATATGTTTTTACGAACCTTTTCAGTATGCAACGTAGGTGGCTACTGATTACAGAAGCATGTTCAATGTAGTTCTACATACAGCCATTCATGATTATCTAAAATGTGGTATTTTTCCTGCTCTACCTTTTTGATGATACAGGAGCCTCATCACGAGTCAGCAACACCTGTTGATGTGACATCAGCAGATGAAGAGAATGATAACAATATATTTCCTTACCTTCTTGTTAATATCGGGTCAGGTGTCAGCATGATAGAGGTTCGCCAGTACAATGCTTCATCTTTCCATTAATCATTCCTTCACAAATCAGTTGCTATCAACAATTTGTTTTAAAAAATGTTGTTCACAGCAACATGCTTTTATGAACAGGTAATTGGTAAGGGGAAGTTCGAAAGAATTATAGGATCCCATCTAGGTGGCGGTACTATCCTTGGTCTTGCCAGGCTTTTGACTGGCTGTTCGAGGTACTAACCAATTACTGGTATAACATTTTCTTTTGGTTACATAACTAACCTTTTCATTTTAGTTATGAAGAATTCTTGGAGTTGAGCCAGCGGGGCAATAATTTGTCTGTTGATTTAACTGTTGGGGACATATATGGGGAAGAAGGTTATCCAAAGGTATCCATTCCCTGAAAAAGGGCCCTTTTCTGTGAAATTAATAAGCAATAATAGAGCAGCTATCTTACTAGTTCTAAGAAAATAAAAACTCTATGAATATCACACGCCTCTTCTGTATGATGACCTGGGAAGCCCATTGCAGAACTTGCACGAAACAGTCAACGTCATCCATCAAGGCACAGTAAATATCAGAGGCTTCTGGTTTGCATTTATATACGTATATCATTGCCACTATTTTGAGTATGGATGCTTAAATGATTACTTTTATACGATTAGTTTTGGGTATTTGGTGAACTTATCATGAAAGTAAGGATCTTGAAAATTTTTGCATAATCCTCCTATTAATACAATGATACGCAGCTCTCCTGCGTGTTCGAGAGAAAAAAAATATGCATAATGTTCAATTAGCCTTTTAAATATATGCAAACAATTGCTACTGCAATGCTTTTAGCCTCATGTGGCAAATTGTAATAAATAGTTATCCGTGTGTCCATCAGTTCTTGTTTCTATTTATGTCAGATTGGTCTTCCAGCATCCACTACTGCTGCTAGCTTTGGAAAAGTAAACTCAAGCAAACTGTCAGATTACAAATCAGAGGATCTTGCTGCTGCTCTATTGAATTCTTTCACTTACAACATTGGACAGGTCTTCTTCTCTCCAGATATGTAGTTACTAGTTACTAATGCATTAGCTATCCTGACCTTATTTTTACCTATCTTCTAGATAGCCTACTTTGTGGCTAATCTTTCAGGCCTGAAGAGAATTTTCTTCCGAGGTGCTTACGTCTGTGGTCATGAAAAGACTATGGACAAGATTTCTCGTTCCCTAAAATATTGGTAAGAATTTGCTGTCCGGTGACAAATATTATTGTAATGCACTGAAATTTGCTATCCAGCAATATGACTGTGCTTTCTCTATGTTCACCTAGGCAATAGTTCCTTAGCTCCTTTTATTCTTTGCTTCCAGGTCGAAAGGTGAAGTCCAGACGACATTTTTATGTCATGAAGGGTTCTTGGGAACACTGGGTGCATTTTGGAGTTATGAGAACATGGGCATTGATGGCTTGGCAGCACATGAAGTCATCAGGGAGGTCTTGCTTGGCGCTCCATACACTGGGCAATTCCCATCGTTACCTCTGACCGAACAACATAATGTAAGAGCCATACATCAGCAGGAAGCAGGAGCCTAGCTAAAGTACAATAGAATTTGCCAATGCCATTCTCTCTTTAATATGTCTTGGCACATCTTTGTTTCAGGGAGAAAATAACACACTTGAAGCGGAAGTAGAAAGCTTACGGCATGACAATGCTGTGCTGAAGGCTGAGGTTGAGCGATTACAAAGAGAGAACGCGGAGTTGAGAGCTAAGCTGGGAGCTGCAACTTTGTGAAGAAATAAAACGCCAGCCTCAGCTTGTTGTAACCTGTAACAGTCTAGGAAATGGCTCAAAATAGTATTTACAAGAGCCCCTGTATTTGCTCCCTTCATGTAATCTTATTTCTGTGTGTAAATGTTGTATAAGTCATTATCAAAAGTAATAAGTGTCCGGTCTTGCCAAAATAGTATTTGTTTTTTCAATTTTCGTCGCAAGAAAACATTATGTTTGGTGGAACTGAAAACTTTTTTTTCTTCCCATATCTAAGTAGTAGCGACAGTTTCCATCAGATGTCTCACCCTGCTCACTCGTAGCTGCACGCTTTCGAGCAGAGCAGTTTTCAGAAAATTGAGGAGCTTTCAATTCAGCAACAAAAAGAAAATTGACATAGGATCATGTAATTCCTCCTCTCTACGATAAGCAGACACGTTGCGATGTTACACCCTTTCACTCATTTTTTCCTCACGATTTATGTCATAGACTAGTTTCCTAGCAAAAGGGTTATATTATTGACCTGTCTCACGGGGATAAAAACAGAATTTTTTTTTAAACAAAGAGAGTAGAGTTTGGTAAAACAGAGCCACAGAGGCAACTGAGAAACAGGATAAAAAAATAAACGACGCCTGAGAGATTCGAACTCTCGCGGGGAAACCCCATGTACTTAGCAGGCACACGCCTTAACCACTCGGCCAAAGCGTCGGTTGTGAAATGAGAAGTAAAGTCACATTTACAAACTAATAAAAAGGAGCCGAAGAACTTTAGGCACCCGGCCTCCCCAGTCCCAACATACCACGAGCGATCGACGTAATGACAGGACAGCTCAACATGTTGTTATCTATCGTTTTAGGCAGCTCGTGCCAAGTGCCAACCATCGGTTTGCCAAAGCAAAGCTACATGCCTTTGTTTTCCCAAGAGTGGACACAACCGGCCACGCCTCGCATAAAGAGACGCGACGGCATCACATTTCTGGCACCACGCCGGTTGAGCAGGAGCACGGGACGCAACGCTGCCTGCCCTGGTCTCGTGCGTGCGTGTACGAGCAAGCAACATGCCAAAGGGCAAAAGGGCTTGGGTTGCTACTGACGCTGCAAAAGCTTGCTTGGCTTGCAAGAGGCAGCTTGGCCGCCTGTAACCGCGTCCGGAGAACCCGGCCGGCCGCCCGGCCGCCACGTGAGCTCACGTTGCCTTGCTGTCCTTGTGTTAATTTCAGGCCGCGCGCCCGGCAGAAAGGGGCAGGAGGAACGGATCACATTGATACTCCTGCTGCAGTCTTTAATTAGATCCTGTTTAATTGAGGTTAGCAGTTAACCAGAAAGGGACCTGGGCTTTACTGACTTATTACTTCCGTGTGTCTCTCCACTCTCAATCTATCCCAAACAAACAACGTACGTGATGTATCTCCACTCTCTAAAAGCATATCACTGATCTGGATAAGTTTGATCGAGCTTACTCAAATGGAGTCAGGCCGGGATGGCTTGTGCTTCTCTTAAAGAAACTTGAATGTGTGCATCGTCCTTCATTTCTCCTATGCTGGCCGGAGTCGTCGTCATCCGCCATACACCATTCGTACACCAAACAATTCAGCTTAACATGACCTAACTGAACAGTCAATCCAAACAGGGCCTATTACGATTCAGTCTTGAGCTGTCATCATCAATCAGACATCAACCTCCAAGACGACACTGCATGCTCAACATTCCTCCTGATAGTTCCGCAGGGGCGGATCCAGCCTATGTTATCGGGGTCAGCTGACCCCGACAGATTTATGTAATTTCTTCATAAAATTACTGTTTATCTTTAATTTAAATAGGTTTGACCCCGTTATTTATTAGTGCTGACCCCGGCGGCCATTCATCCTGGATCCGCCCCTGTAGTTCCGGGTTCCGATAATCCGATATATACAAACAAAGACGAGTTGCCTGATGATACAAGCTAATCAAGTTTCGGCAGTGGAAAGAAAACGTGCAGGCCTGCGCCTCATTCCTTCGGCTACAAGCACGCACAGCCCAGACACCGGCGGATCGGAGCCGATCAGCCGAACAACACTTATCTGAAACTCCAGCACACACCACCGCTTGCGTACAAGCCTTACACAGACGGCTATATCGAGCGGATGATCCCTATATAAACCAATCAATCCAAGATCTCAACAAACCATCCGCACACATTCTCTACTCCATATATCTCTTCGATCACAAGCTATAGCTTATTAGCTGCACAGGCTAATAACAGAGAGCATAACATATCCATCTCGTTCTCTCATTTGAAGTCATCGAAGAATAGCGCCTGAGTGATCGCCGATCACAGAGAGCTGAGCAAGTAATTGCATAGCCAGCAATGGGCAATGTGGAGGCGACGCCGTTCACCCTCTCGCCGGAGCTCGGCGACGCGCTGGCCAAGGTGGCCGTGTTCGCCGTCGTCCAGGCGCTGGTGTACCTGATCCTGCGCAAGTCGTCGGACGTCTTCGCCCCGGGGAAGACGGCGAGGTCGCTCAGCTTCCGGCCCATGCGGAGCATGAGCGTCCGCCGCGTGCTGGCCGCGTTCTCCGACGTCCCCGTCGGCGTCCCGGAGGACGGCGCGCCGTCGCCCGCGCCGCTGGAACCGGGGGCTGAGCGTGCCAGCTGGCTGAAGTGATTGATTGGTTCTTCGGTCCGATGGTGGTTCTCCCTCCGGCGCCTTGATTAAACAGAGTACTCCTAAGTCCTAACTAGTACTAGGAATTACCCAAACCAAAAAAAAATAGCTCTGTTATACATGTATATAAAAAATGGTAGTATTTGAGGTGTGACGTGTACGGTATGTTTAATGTATGTACAGCTAGTTTGAGTGTATTGAGCATTTGAGCTGTGTTCTATTCCTATGTGCATACACTTTGATTCGGAGTCTGGATCACCTCTCGAGTCTTGACGATTCTCTGCTGCTCCCTGAGGCAGATGTTGCATCACAAAATAATTCGGTGTGCAGTGGGCCTAATTCTATAGTGGAGGTTGCGGGCCCAAATTAGAGCACAGTTTGAAAGTGGCCTCAAAGCCCAAGTACAGCCCACTGTATCTCATTCAACGGCTGACTGGCCCATTTCTGCTCAATTACCGCTACCAAAGTCCATCACACCTGAAGCCGCGACGGTGCAACTGCAAACCCAGGCGCACATCGATCAGCACATGCCGCCATGCCGGCCTGGTACTTTAATTTTGCTCCCATGGCCAAAAGGAGATGGAATTGCCCAATGCCCTGGTCGGGTGAGAGGAGCGAACATGGCCGCCATAGCAAAGGTCAACATCGCACTAGCCAACCACCCAAGCGTCCGCCGTTCGTGTCGACAGGACAAGCCAAGCCTTTACCCGTCGCTTTCCCGGCCCATCCCCACACCGATCGCCGATGCGAAGAATCCTCGCGGGCTCCCTCCCTCCTCGGCCGGCCGCTCGCGCTCGGCCTGAACGACGCCAAGTAGCCAGCGCACGTCCACCGACGGCGGCCGGCCGTCGTGTGTCGCCGGACCGGATCGCATCGGCGCCGGCAAGTCACAACCCCGTAAGTGCCGACGTGCCATGCGCCGTACTCATGGCTGGCTGGGAGTTGGGTCGGCGGCCCGCCCGGCGTGGCGTGGCCCCTGGCCTCCTGGAGCGCACCGGACCCAAATCTGCGGCGTGGCCGCCCATTGAATGCCGCGGCGGTCCCGTGCCCCCGTGCTCTGCTCTGTGGGGACGACGGGCTGCCGCTTAGTAATTGCTCTGCGCGTAGTAGAAGAAGGCGCCCGCAGAACTTTTTCTTTGGTGGGCTGCTTGCTTTGCTTCCTGCTGATGAAGCAGCCACCGGGTCAGGCAGTGTTCAGTACGTACCACTGGCGCCTTAGGTCCTGTTTAGATCCCAAATTTGGTAGCCAAGGGTATCATATTCTTCGTAATCATTGTGTCACTGAGCATTTCGTTTGTATGCGCGAAAAATTGTCCAAAAATGATTAATTAGGTTCAAAATGCTCGTCTCGCAGAGTACAACAAAACTGTGCAATTAGTTTTTCATTTTATTTATATTTAGCACTCCATGCATGTTATGACATTTTGATGTGATGGAAAATCTTCTTTTTGCATAATAAATTTGGGAGTGAAATTTTGGAACTAAACAAGGCCTTAGTAGGCTTGTTCAGTCGATATTCAAGAATCAAAGGCAGTGTGTAATTTTAGTATAGGAGACGTGGTAAATCACCTTGAATAACTGTAATAGAACGCCAGGACGGGGTGCCTATTATGCATAGGCTGCTCAAAGAACATACATCATGTATACCACCAGCATTCTATATACTGCCTCGCCGTATCATGTGGCCGTGAAGTTCGTACGATCCTTTACAATACGAACAGGGACATTTGACAATGTGTGTGTGTTAGTAAAGGTCGATCGATCCGTCGATCCCGTCTGATGCCACTGGGCTAGTGGGCTACATGATCACATTAGCCCGGACGTAGCTAGGCCAGCTTATCTCGTTTTACTACTAGATAGCTACCCCTGTGTGTGCTTTTGCCGTGTCGCCTAGTCACACACGCCGCACTCCATGGCAATGGCATTAGCAAGCCACTTTGCTTTACTTCCCTCCTTTTATGCCTTTGCGATCCAAGTACCAGCCGTCCATACTCGCAAAGCCAGGATTAAAGCGCCATGCACTTGCCTTGCTTCAATCGCACTCCATGCATGAATCTCCACCTAGTAAGTGAACCGGGCTCAATTGATTAAGACCAGCCCAGTAAGTGAATAAAATGAGCAAAATTGTGCTGTGAATCGGAATGGTAAAAGCGATTAGCCAATTAAGAATGGAACTATCGGCAAGATCAAATCTGTGAAAGCAACACCACACCGGAACAGCATCAGGCCACGCAGATCGTCCCAGAAGGCCAGAGCAACAGCTTTGTGCCTTTGTGTTTGTGATAACATCAAGTCATCAACATGTGCATGAATACACGATGTGAACCGCACGGAGTATCAAGTATGGCAGATTACCGTGGCATGCCTACTTGATTATTTTTTCTTTTATTTTAATCCTGATCTGATCACTATGTTCCAGACCAGGCCAGGCCAGGGGATGATATTAATTAACGTAGGTTACGGCCCTTTTGTCTGCGTGTTTTGCTGATCTCTGTGCTCAGCTCGCTGCCTCCCCCGTACCTCCCGCTTTGACCTGGCCGCCAGCCGAGTGGCCGACCCTGGCAGTGGAGCTGTGGAGGCGCCGAGTGCGTCTGCGTCGACTTCCCCTGCACTGATCGAGTGAGCTTGTACCTAACGGCGTCATCCACCCAAGCGGTAGACTGAGCTTTCACACGCCACACCTTAGTGCAACCGCCTGATGCTTCTGTCCTATAATCAGCATTACCCGTTGCTGCAGGCGTTTGGATTGGTCAAATTAGTGACGACTAGTGGACTACCATCCGTTTGGACTGAATAATACTCCTAGTTTGTTTCTTTTTTGAAAGAGATCAAGGATAGATGATTTCACAGCGAACAGTTCAAATTCCGGTGAGATCGACTACATGGAATTGCATTTGCTCAAGCCCGGCGTTCTGCCGCCGGGCTAAAGCACCGGAAAAGGCAAAGCACGGGACTAGATAACGCAGTTTATCGCGCTTTCCGATGCAAAGCACCCCCGTACGCTTTTGGACCGTCCAAACGCGACTGCACCGACGCCCCCATTTTTTTTGGGCCCTGTGGACCAACAGAGACCACGCATGTACGGACACGGCAAGCAGAGACGCACATGCACCAGCTGGTGTCCGGAAAATAAAATGTCAACGGGCACTTATCTCAAGGCAACCAAGATCCACCCTACGGAGAAGTGTGTACCACCAGGTGGTAATAACACACGAAATGCTGTAGTATAGAGTATTATGCGACAACTACTCTACTAGGACGTGGAAGGCAAAAGTGTAAACGATCCTTGTTTTCGATCAAAACACTACTTTCTCTATTAGTCTGCCTTTTGGGATACAAACTTGTAATCTCAAAATTGAATCTTAGACTATGGGTATTGCTAGACACAACTTTAGTACCACTAGACTCATATTCAGGGCCTATTTAGATCCAGGGCTAAATTTTAATTTGCTAAAAAATAGCACTTACAGATCCAAACAAGGGGTTCAAAGTTGTCTAAAGATTAGCCAACCGTTCATCTAAACTTTAGTCCATTAGCCCTTTAAATCCAGCTAATGAGGGCTAATACTACAATTAAAAATTAGTCCGCCTATCCAAACAGACCAGAGCTAAGTTTAGTCAGCTAAAGTTTGGACGTTTAAATTTTAGCCATGGCTAAACTTTAGTTTTCGCCCATCCAAACATACCCTTAAAATCACTTTTCACGTGATTTTATTCTCATGGTCATGAAATGTAACATAGGAATATTAACAACCAAAATACTAAAATTAATAACTTTTTTGAGAAACCAAATTAATATTAGGGCCCGGCACCAAGTCAAAGTACAACTTCTATTTTGCAACTAATGGAGTATTCTTATTTGTATCTGCAAAATCGATATGGTGTGAAAAATGTGACTTTACATTTCATAAGTTTTTGTATACTAGTAATCTAACTTTTTCAATGCTAAGGTTTACTAGGACATAGGAGTAATTTAGGCCCTGTTTGGTTCAAGGTGACTTTTTTTAGGTGATTTTTAGGAACTAAACTTTAGTCAGTTGTTCTGTTTGGTTGTAGGGACTTAAAGTGACTAAATGTAATTAAAGCGACTGAACAAAAACCATATTACCCTTGCAGCCAAGTGGGGTGTTTAATGAGGGTAGTGGGGGAAGAAGTCAGTAGAAGTCCCAAGAAGTCACCAAAATGGAGCTTATGGACTTATGGGGTAGGGACTAGAGTTTAGTCCCTTTTAGTCACCCTGTTTAGTATTTTTGGGACTAAAATGAACTAAAATTTAGGTGACTAAAAAAGACAGGGTAACCAAAATTGTCCTTAATTTTTGATATGGGGATCAAAATCTGTTAAACCAAGGGGGAGACACGCTAGTGACATTATGATGCCCAAGCCATAATTAAGACGCCGCCACACGTCCCGCCATCAACCAAAGGCCAATCACGTGGCAGGATTTTGCGCCGTCCGCATTTCCTATGCGGCGGCGAACACAGGGAGCCATGCGAGCCGCACGCCCGCTTTCTCATACAGTATGTTTTTGGTCATTCCGAGAATTTCACTTTCGAATTTTTCTCGTATTTTACTCTCTTTATTCTCGTCTTAAAATTTTTAGGATACAGAGACTAGTAAAATATAGATAAAACAGTCAAATTTGTTCGTAAACTATCATGCATGATTTAATGTCGTTCATCAACTATTAAAATATTTAATTTAGTTTCTCAACTATTCTAATTGACTTAACTTTGTTCTTTCGCCAACGTAGCGCGTCATGTTACATGACGAGCCCCACCACCTTTCATTCAGGTTTGGAGTGTAAAATGAACGGTAAAGTCGCAACTGCAAACAATGTGGGGAGCATTTCTTGGTGAAGTTACACCGGCTTCCTTACTTATTTTGACCATCGCAATCTTGCGGTTTCTCTTTTGACCTTGCACGACCCCTCTCAACAAAATCTAAAACAGATTGCTTGGATTAGTTAGTTTTTCCCTCCCCGAAATTCCTATAGCCACCACCCACCAACACCCCCACCCCCACCCGCACCCGGCCACCTCCTCCCCCAAAACCACTCGCCATTTCTTCCCCTCCGCTCCGCCCATCGCCACCACGGCGACGGCCACTCTCGCTTGCTACTCGCCTCCGCCTCCTCCACCCGCTTGCCGCGCTCCGCGTCTCCCGGAGCGCGGCACACCGTAGTCCGTCGCCGCCGCCGCCGGGCCGGGCGGCATGAAGAGCCTGTGGAAGCAGAGCGGCGGCCTGGTGTGCGCGGACGCCGGGCCCCTCAGCCCGCTCGGCGGCCGCTCCCGGCGCCGCGCGAGGCTCACCCTGTACGGTCTCGCGGTCGCCTTCGCCGCCTTCACCGCCTACGTCGCCTTCGCCGTGCCCCCCTCCTCCGCGGGCGACGGCGGGGCCGCGGGGGGCGCCTCGTGGTTCGGCGGCGTGTACGCCTCCACGGCGCCGTACCGCTCGCAGATTTCCAGCTTCTTCTCGTCCATCCTGCCCGCTGGCCCGCCCGCGCCCTCGCCGGAGCCTCTGCGCGCCCCGGCCGGCGGATCGGGCGGCGGCGGTGGCCAGGTGAGCAGTGATGTGAGCAGTGGGCGAGTGGGGGACGCGGCGGGAAGCAACAGCTCTGCCGCGCCTGAGTCTAGTAAGCAGTTGGGAAGTGGCGGTGCTGCTCCGATCGGCAATGTCGGCGGTGGGAGTGTGCCCCCGGCAAGTGATTTGGCCGGAACCGGCAAGGGCGGAGGCGGAGCGCCGACGAATAATTCTGCCTCGAGTGGCGGTGCGCCGAACGGCGCGGTGGATCCGAATAAAGGAAGCGATGAAGGCGTTTCCAGTAGCAAGGCGGGAGACGGCAGTGGATCCCCACCCAGTAGTGCCGCCGGAGACGGAACCGTTGCCAAGTCCGGCGAGCAGAGTCTAGATACGACCAATAAGCAGTCGGGAAGTGGAAGCGGAGACTCGAGCAATGCTGCTGCCGGACATGGCAGCACTGTGAGAGACGAGGCCAAAGTTGGAGGCGCTGTTCCCAGCAATAATTCTGCCGGGAGTAGCAGCTCGGGGAAGGTTGATTTGAGCACCGGATCTTCTGATAAGCAGGCTGGAAATGGAAGTGGCGTTCCAACCAGTGGTTCTGCTTCTGGAAATAGCAGCTCGGTGAAGGCCGACGCACAAGCTGCTGTTGGAGCTGGGAGCGGTGGTTCTTCTGGAAGTGGCACAGAGAAGAAGGCTGATTTGAGTGAAGGTTCAGATGCTCAGCCAGGAAGTGGAAATGAAGATGCAAGCCATAAATCATCTGGAAATTCTAGTCTGGCAACGAGCACAGATGGAATGGCTGGTTCGAATAATAGTTCAGATGCTCAGAAAGGGAGTGGAAATGGCGACACAAGTCATAAATCAACTGGAAGTTCCAGTTTAGCGAAGAGCACAGATACGAATGCTAGCTCAAATAAAAGTTCAGATGCTCAGTCAGGGAGTGGAAGTGGCGATGCAGGTCATAAATCAGATGTAAGTTCTAGTCCGGCAGAGAGCAATTCTGGAGATGGCGGAGGTGAGCGCAATAGTAGCAGTGTGAGTCTTGTTACAACTAGTAATCAAACTGGGAGTCTGGCATTGGCAGGGGAGAAAGAAATTGGATCTCCCAGTAAGAACAACACGGTTGTAGCATCTCCAGCTGTGAAGAATCAGGAACAGACTAGCAGTGGAGTTGCTTCTGGTGGAAGCAGTGGTACTGTCAATAAGCAGAAGGGAGATGCTACGCAGGGCAGTGCTGGTTCATCAAAGGACATTTCAGCCCAAGCAATCACCTCGAAATCTGGAAACAACAGTAAGGGCAACATGTCGACAACGACAACAAAGAAAGATGGTGGTTCTAGTGCAAACAAGAAAGTTGATTGGTTCAAGCAGGTGGCCGATTGTGATATGTTCCATGGGCAATGGGTTAGGGATGATTCATACCCTCTTTACCTGGAGGGATCGTGTCCTCACATTGATGAGCCCTTTGATTGCTATCTCAATGGCCGGCGAGATCTAGCTTACCAGAAGCTCCGCTGGCAGCCCAGTGGATGCAGTATCCCAAGGTGAGAATAAGGTTACTAGAGCAATGCAATGATTTTAATGATTTGGTTTCAAGCTTGGTGTCTAATGTGCCCAGTTACGTTCCTGTTATATCAGATTGAACCCGACCGACATGTTGGAGAGGCTGAGAGGAAAACGACTTGTTTTCATCGGCGATTCACTCAACAGGAACATGTGGGAATCCCTTGTGTGTATTTTGAGGAATTCTGTCAAAGACAAGAGGAAGGTTTTTGAGGCATCTGGCAGGCGTGAATTTAAGACCGAAGGCTCGTACTCCTTCCTGTTCACGGTATATACTTTGAAGTTCAGATTCTACACTCTCGTGTCTGTTGATTTAGCTAATTAATACTGTTGCCTAATTGCCTTGTCCATTCATGTCATTCAGGATTATAACTGCAGCGTGGAGTTCTTCCGCTCCCCATTCCTAGTCCGAGAATGGGAGATGCAAGTCAGCAGTGGGAAGAAAAAGGAAACTCTCAGGCTTGATCTGGTTGAGCAATCGTCACCAAAGTATAAGGATGCAGACTTTCTCATCTTCAACACTGGCCATTGGTGGACACATGAAAAAACTGCTCTTGGGTAAATCACCCTAACTGCTCTTTACTTGAACAAGCATCCCCATTTCATTTTCTCTTAGACACTGATGACGGACTGAATGGGCTACAGGAAGGACTACTATCAGGAAGGTAATCATGTGTATAGCGAGCTTAATGTCGTGGATGCCTTTCATAAAGCTCTTCTCACCTGGTCCAAGTGGATAGATGCCAATGTTAATCCCAGAAAAACCACTGTGTTATTCAGAGGCTATTCAGCATCTCATTTTAGGTGTGTATTGCCTTTTGTATTTTCAAATTTCCACATGCTATATTTGATTTACATCAACTTAACAAATATTTTGCTGTGCATCTCCACTATGCAGCGGCGGCCAATGGAATTCAGGTGGGAGCTGCGACAAGGAGAGTGAACCAATAACAAATGAGCAGTACCTTTCAACATACCCACCAAAAATGAGCATTTTAGAGGATGTGATCCACAAGATGAAAACTCCAGTTGTCTACTTGAACATAACTAGAATGACTGACTACAGAAAAGACGCACACCCTTCCATTTACCGCAAGCAGAACCTGACCGATGAGGAGAGGAGGTCACCTGAGAGATATCAGGACTGCAGCCACTGGTGCCTTCCTGGAGTACCAGATTCCTGGAATGAGCTGCTTTATGCTCAACTTTTGATCAAACAGCATCAAATGCGCCAACAATAAAGGCAAGTAGGGTTTTTGCTGGATGCTTGTATATGATCTGTTGTTGTCTAGGATAATAGTCAACACGGTGATCGAATTAAGGTCAACACTAAACCTTGGATTTTTCTAAATCCATATAGAGAGTAAAGTTGTCCAGTTAGCATTACCTCGCAATACCCACACAAATTCTTCAGTAGAGGCTTGTGGGACGTCATATTGTAAAGTTCATATCTAGCTATAATCAGAAACAAGAAAATAGTATAGATGTGATGATATAGATGCTCCTGTGTCTTCTGTGATTCCTGGCTGCTCTTTTTGTGTCTAAAGTTGCTTTATAATATAGACTTTCATAACCTTTTGGCCTATCAAGTCCTGCTGACCTCTGTGACTTATTATGCATAAGTGGAAAGCAGGGAACCACCTCTTTTAACCAGACCGATATTTCACCTAGGAGTATTGCTCTACGGATGTGGTGGTTGGTTGGCCGAACTGGGTAGTGCCTTTTTTCTTTTTTTGAAATTCATCTCTAGGGATGAATATAGGATTGTACCTAACTGTTTATTTTAGATAAAAGACCTAACTGTTTATACCATTGAAAAATGGTAGGTGTTAATGCATTATGTACTGATGTCTGATGGTGACATATTGTGCTGGCATTTTCTTTTGTCCTGAAGTTCAAAATGTGCCGACCTTCCTCCAATAGTCCAATGCTGTAATGCCAGCACTTGCTTCCTAGTGAACCATGTACCAGGAAGTACCTACATGAGCTATATATGTCCCGCATGCCATTCATGATGTAAATTAAAGCTTGAAGGACATCGGCCGGAGAAGGTTAGGCACTCAGCAGGTGCTGTTAATGTGCCTAACTGTTTTACCTTACCAGATTAAGGGCATGTTTAGTTCCAAAAAGCAACTCTCAAATACACTATGCAAAAAGAAGATTCCCTATCACATCAAAATGTCATAACATGCATGGAGTATTAAATGCAGATAAAATCAAAAAATAATTGCACAGTTTTGTTGTACTCTGTGAGACGAACATTTTGAGCCTAATTAATCAATTTTTGGATAATTTTTCATAAATACAAACGAAATGCTACAGTAGCGCAATGATTACGAAGTGACATCTTACTCCCAAGTTCAACCTCCCAATTCTAACATCTAAACACCCCCTAACTTCTGGTCTGCATCTGTTCCTTTTTGCTGAGAAAATTCTGGTCTGCACTTGCTGCTGTGTCTGTCGACACTTTGCACTAGTGCAAGTGCAGTTCATCTGCAAAGTCAAGGAAAAAAAAAGACCACCTTTCAGCCTTTGTGGTTGAAATGTTTACGGATATTTGTCAACTCAGTCGTCATGGCATGTTCGCTGTAGTCAGATTTTTACTTTATTTTGGAATATGTTCAATTGGCTGGTGGCTGGTGTTGATTTTTGCTGAGAGAAAAACACTGCTAGCTGGTTGGTGGCTAGTGGCTGGTGCTGGTTTTTGCTGAGAGAAAAACACTGCTGGCCGGTGGCCGATAATCCAACGGTTATCTTTCTGCTTTCCTCAGATAACTTTATGATACTTCGGTAGTTGCGTTATCTCCTTATAGCCTGTCGATGATCAGCAATCTTTTTTTTACTGAATCCTTTCGTAGCACGTTATTTGGAATTCGAACAAGATGGCCGCATTGCTGGCTCCGTTGATGCTTGACCAGCTCCAAGGGGCAGTGACACTTCCATCAGCAGCATAGACCTCATAAACTGAAGGTCACCGATAAATAGGATCTGGCCTCTTTCTGCTCACAGATAAATAGGATCCTCGTAAAAAAAGATAAATAGGATCCGGCTCCTTTCTGCTCAAGAATTCTCATTTTCGCATGATCGCATGAAGCAGCGGCATTGCACAGCCATTTCGGCGCAAGCTCGTTCCAGCCCATGTTTGCATCGGTGCAGGCTAGGGATGCAAGTGGGTACCCAATGGATTTTCTGGGTCAGCCATCTTAGTTCATTTTACCTTCTAAATAAATTACATGTCATGCCATTCTATTTCATTTTTCTAAGTTTTGGGTCGACCCGATGACCCAAAAATAGTCATAGTTGCATCCCCAGTGCAGGCTCGTTCCAGCCCATGAATGGCCATTTCGTACAGTTCCTTTGGCGCATCCATCCTGATCCTCTCTCTTCCTCGTTTGGCAGATTCGTCGACGCCGGCCGGAGACACGCAAACGTGGAACCAGTCACCGAATCCGCAACTTTGCCATAGGTTTGCATCGTCCTCCCTCCCTCGATCTGTTCTGTTAATCGCCACCGTTTTTGCCATTGAATTTGATGAAGCAGCCACATGAATGCTCTACCAAAGCGGCATCTGGTTACAGTCCAGGGAAGGCCGGAAGGCCTCTCCTGATCGGCCCCGGCCTATCCGCGCCGTCCGATCTCAGATCAGACGGCCAGGGGACGCCCTCCGGTGCAGGGGGAGAGCATGTGCATGCCGAGCCGAGCCAAGGCCCAAGGCAAGACAGCGAGCGGGCAGTGCTGAAAACTGCACCATCTACCACTATTCTACACTTACTGCGTTCCCCATAAATAAATGCGGGCATGAGGCGAGGCATAAAAGGCAAGCCGGAACCAAAAGCCCTCCCCCTTTAATTTGCACCCTCCCCAAATCTCCTCCATCGCCTGCCTGCCTCGCTCCCTCTCTCCTCTCTCCTCTCATCACTCCCCTTTCTCTCCCATCCATGAGGATCAGGCGGAGGCCGCAGCCGTCGTCCCTGCAGCTGGCGGTCTCAGATCCGACCACATCCACCGCGCCGCAGACGCCGCAGCAGAACGCGGCGGCGGGGAGCCGGGGGTGGCTCGGCGCCGGCGAGGATCGCGAGGCCGCCGCCAAGCTGCTGCATGCGGCCGCGGATCTCGGGCACAAATCCGGGGTCGCCAGGCGCCTCGCATTGCCACAGGTGAGCGCGCCTCTCGTTTGTTCATGCGGTTCCGGTTGTTGCATTGCACCCGTGGAGGAGTGGGCTAGATCTAGCTGAATCCGTTGGTTTAATTTCTGTGGCGTTCGTCTGCACAGGAGGACAATGCGGTGGTGGATTGCGGCAGGGGCGGCATGGGTGGCGCACAACATGGTGGTGGCGCTGATGATGGTGGTAGCCACGGGAGGTACGGATTAGTTAAACAGCTGCGAAAGAAAGATATATAAATATATTATATACTGCTTGCATCTTTGTAATTTCGACTGCACAATAGATGCATATATACTATTACCTCCATCCACGGAAGAATGCAACTCTCGCATTTCGAGGAGTCAAACAGTTTCAACTTTAACCAAGTTCGTACGAAATAATACTAATATTTGTGTCTCAAAATAGATCTAGTATGAAAATATATTACATGATTAATCTAATAATAGTTATTTTATATTGTTAATGTTAGTAATTTTTTGTACAAATTTGGTCAAACTTGAAAGTGTTTGACTCCTCGGGATGCGAGAGTTGCATTTTTTTGTGGACGGAGGGAGTATATATCTGTCTCCTCAAGGAAGAAAAGGGTAAGGATGCTAGCTTAGGTTCTTTTCGCTTCGATCTTCTCTTGTTACACTGTTTGATCGTAGTGAGTATAGTGGGCGATGGCGATGCAATGCCAGCTTGACCCATGAGGGAGGGAGGCCACGAGGGGCATGAACATGAGACATGGATCCAATCCAATTATTTTAGTGCACCACCCACCTGCTGCAGTCAGACAAGCTAGCAGGCGCCCCTGTAGGCACGTCCTCCCATCCATCCATGATCCATCCATCCACGGCTCCACGCATCACATATCATGATTCTGTTCCCGTCGCCCATGCGCACGTCTCCGTTTGCTTGCTTGCTTGCTTGGCATTGCCACTTTGGAGTGCTACTTGTCGATCACCAGCCTAGCGGGGGCTTGGTTGTACTCGCACTCGCGCGTGATCTCGCTTAGCTTGGCCTATAGCGACCCCCCGGGACCGGGACACGTCCAGATTCCAGAACCGATGCGCATTGCGCGTCGCATCGCCGCTCGCCGGCGCCACCTACCTTTTTTGCTTCTGTTGTTTTTTAATCTGTCGTCGTCTTGAGATAATGAGATGAAATGTTTGTACGGATGGTATGCTTTGCACTTTCAGGTTCAGTGCAGTGAGTAATGGCCATCACAGCACGATCCAGAAGGACGGCGTGGCATGCATCGGCGGCGAGTCGGTGCCAGTGCCGGCGAAGGCGGAGGAGCGGGTGACCAGCAATGGCGCGCTGCAGCTAGCACTGGTGCCGACGCCGGTGCCGGCGGTGTCCGTGGCCATGAAGGACGAGGGGAAGGTCGTCAGCAGCAATGGCGGCGGGGCGAAGAAGCGGCGCGGGCCGGCGGTGCTGCTGGAGGGGTCCCGGTGCAGCCGCGTGAACGGGCGCGGGTGGCGGTGCAGCCAGCCGACGCTGGTGGGGTACTCGCTCTGCGAGCACCACCTCGGCAAGGGACGGATGCGGAGCGCGGCGGCGGCTGCGGCGGCGGCGCGGGGCCGGCTTGGGCGCACCGAGCACGGCGGCGCCAGCAGATTCGCGGCCGGCGCGGTCACCGTTGCGGCGCTGCCGCCGCCGCCGCCCAAGGCCGAGGCGCCGAGCCTGCCACCGTGCTAATTAAGCGCGACGGAGCCGGAGAAGATCGAAGCGGCGGGGATTATTCTTTCGTTTCGGGGGTGCATTCCGGTGGCCGGCGACGTGGAATCCATCCATCCATCCATCGTCGGTGCATTATTTTTCGTGGGACTTTGAATGTCGGCGGTGGCATGGAGCAGGGGCAGGCAGGCAGGCGCCGGCACAGTGAAGCAATTCGGCGCTCGTGGTTGGTCCTCTGCTACGCTGAGCTGTGCCGGAATTATTGCACCTACTATGCAGCAGAGTTCCATGCAGCTAGCTGTGCCATGGGTGCAACTTTGGAGTGTAAAAACGCGATGGCTTGGGTTGTGCTCATGGAACTTGCAAGAGCTAGCACGGAGAGAATCAGAGAAATGAAGAAGCTGGGATCAGAATCAATCTCAATAATGCTACGTACGGTCACACCTTTCCCCCCAACATGTTACTTTTTTTTTTCTGAGACTGTCTTTGCGAGTAGGCATGCGTGGTAGTACAGTGGTGTGTGTTTGGTTGCCGCTTGTCAGAAGCAGCAGGGTGGTAGTAGCACTAGCACACGTACCACGCTCAGTCGCTCAGCCAGTCAGACGCCGGGGAGCCAGGCTGCACCCACTTTATCCTGACCGCTTCTGCGGGCATACGACAAGCCGAGCGCGGGGCCGTGCTGCCCTGGCACTACACTACCAACACGACCACCTGGAGTCGCACCGACTCGATCACCATCCATGCCCGTGGTCACGTTGCTGCCGTCTAATGCTCGTGGCACCAGTCGGTACGTAGCCCAGTACCACTACCACCGGCACCTGCGAGTGTGCGGACTTGCAACTGTCGGTCTCGGAACGGCGTTGTCATCGGCGATGGATGGAGATCGGCGCGGCTACCGGGCGTAGTTGGGCTAGCTAGCGTCCAGTGCGTCATGATGATGATGCAGCCACACGGCCGTTTTTGCTGGCCGCGGCGCGCTCGTAATCGGCTCGTAATTGAACAACGGATTGGGGGCAGTCTCTGAAGATGACTGGCCACCCAAACCCGGGTTCTGTAAACCGAAATTCCGCGTTCGTGACGAGCCGAGTCTCGATCCCGGCCGGCCCCGGGAGGCAGGAGATGATGCGAACGGAGGCGTGAATCTCCGCTGCTTTCGCGTGAAACTAGCGCGCATGCTGGCTGTTTCATGCATGACAAAAATGGAGATCGAGCAGAGCAGGAATCCGAACCTGATGATTCCGGCCCAAACATTCTTGGGCCTAAGTGCATGCAAGCAAGCATTGAGCTATAAACTGGCCGCAATAACTTCGTTACCAATATTTTCAGACTTCGTAATCACTGCACCATCCCTATCATCTTCATTCCTATAGGAGTAAGTGGCTGAAATTTTGAGCCATCCTGAATTTTGTCCTGAAATTTATATTTTTGGTATGAATTTTTACAACATTTGTTTGAATCTCAACTTTTGGTATATTTCACATCTACTTGGTACTATTATGTGTGCAAAGTTTCAATTTTTTTTACAACATTTAAGTGTGACATGCAAGAGCATGCAATAAGCACGGCGGTCGCTTATACGTTCGGTAATGCGTTTCTGGAGTAACTCCAGCAGACTATCTAAATAGACTCCTGTCCTATATTTGGAGGGTTGAGAAAAAAAGTTACACTCCAACTCATCAGTATGAAAGAAGGTTAATTGCCGCTAGAGAGCGAGAGAGGATGATAGAGAGAAGATAGAACCTTCACCGCTAGCTCAACCCAAGAGGGCCTAAAGAAATCCGTTGATCGCGCTTAGAGAGTCTTCATATCCGATTTGACTTAGAATCTTAGATCCATAAAAAAGATGCATAAATGGGACGTGGCGGAAATCGTTGGTTGCCGCATTTCAGAAGAAGCAGGTACTTCACGTAGCGCTCTCGACCGGCCAGAGGCGTGCCAGGCAACACTGCACCAGGCAGGATGCACGGCAGAAGCTCGATGGCAGACTGACTGACTGGTGCTTGTGCTTCGACCGGTGCCACTGGCAGGCTGCCACTACCACTAGACCACTAGTCCACTCCACTATATTATCGCCACGATGGCGCAGTGCGCAGCCGTTCGGAGGCTCGTGCCTAATCATTTTTATATCTAAAACATTCGCATAGAGGAATACTCCATTTTCTGAGACAGATTAAACAGGTTGGCGCCTGCGCCTTGAGCTTAAGGCACTACGGGAAACCCCCCGTTTGCCGAGTGCCCCTGCCGAGTGCCAGGGGCACTCGGCAAAGGCAGTTATGCACTCGGCAAAGCCTGTAACACTCGGCAAATGGGTTACGACATAGCTCGTGTCGGCAAACAGGCCCTTTGCCGAGTGTCTTCTGTCGGGCACTCGGTAAAGGCTTTGCCGAGTGCAAAAGCCAGCACTCGGCAAAATAAAGCACTAACAGACGGCCGCGGACGGCGCCGCGCCGTCCGCGGCTGGCTGTTAGTGCTAACGGAGCCTTTGCCGAGTGTCGCACTCGCCAAAGGCTGGTTAGGGGCAGGCCCTGGACAACCCTTTGCCGAGTGTAAGGGCTTTAACACTCGGCAAAGGTTGCATCTTTGCCGAGTGTTAAGGCCAACACACTCGGCAAAGCTTGAACACTCGGCAAAGGCTGTTCCAGAAATGACAGATTCAGCCTCTTTGCCGAGTGTTAAATCCAATACACTCGGCAAAGCACCTCTTTGCCGAGTGTAACACTCGGCAAAGCATCAATTTTTTTCCTGTTTTTATTAATTTTTTGCGTTAAAAGGACCCCTCAACAAAAACATCACAGGCAGTTTCTAATAGGCATTACAGGCAGTTTATAATAGGCATCACAAGCAATTCATATATATATATATAGCCACTAAACCATCAAACAACCATAAACAAACACATATAAGTCACTAAACCATCCAACATCACAGAAATGTCAGAAATTCAATATCCAAACATCCAACATCCATCATTCATATGTTTACAAAGTCCAACATCCATCACTCACGGAAGAGGGGGTCCGAACAACGATCTAACCGCCCGCGCCGCAAGGTCTTCGTCTTGAGGGCCGTCATTCGACGCGGCCGAGCCAGGAGTCTGCCCAAAAGAGATTAGTGGTGTGTGTTACAAGATTTTCGACAGAAATGAGTTGTGAAATGAAATCATAGGGTTCTCAAGTGACTCACGGGAAAAATAGGCACACGTGGTGGTGGAGGTGGTGGTGGCATCGGCGGCGGCGGACCTTCACCCACGCGCTGGCCAATGTTCTGCAGGTAGGCAAATACCTGCTCCTGCCACACTCGGTTCGTCCGCTCGGCCTCCTCCTTCTGCCTGTCTTTCTCGGCCTCCGCCTCCCGTATCTGCTGCACCTCCAACTCCAGCTGCCTCCGTCTCTCCGTCTCTTCATCCAACCGGGCCTGCAATATTCAATCACATTGTTATAATACATTACAAACGTAAGCAAACTTCACGTACAAAGATAGAAACAGAAATAACCTGAAGTGCCTGCATCTCAAAGTGTGAACCGGGAGGAGGCTGGCGGATATGCGCGGAAGAGCTCGTGCTCCTGGCTCGAATCTGGGATCACGAACATTGGCCAACAAGAGTATGGGGCAGCCGTCATTCCATACGGGTTGAACCCATCTGTTGCCAACGCAACACGCACATTCCGAGCCTCTCTAGCCTTGTCACGATGAATCCCATCAAAGTGCTTCCATGCTTCACCATCGGATGGATGTACGAGCTTATCAGGATTGTATCGCACTCCACTTTTGTGCCATGTCATCTGTTTCGCGGAGTCCTCGGTCATGTAAAGCCGTTGGATCCTCGGTATAGGTGGAAGATACCGTAGGATATTCACGGGTATTTTGCTTTGCTTCTTCTTACCATCAGCACCGACTATCTCCACGAATCTAGAAGCCTTGCACTTCGGACATTGCTTTGCGTCCGCAAATTCTTTCCTAAATAAGATGCATCCATTCGGACAAGCATGTATCTTCTGATACGACATCTTAAGTGCATTTAGAAGTTTCTGTGCCGCGTACATGTTCTTTGGCAGAATGTGACCTTCCGGAAGGAGGCCGCCAAAAACTGTCAGGATGTGGTCAAAGGCGTCTCGACCCAAGCAAAACTGGGACTTGACGGCCAACAGACGTGCAACGGCATCCAATTGAGAATCCTTAGTGTGCGAGTGAAGTGGTTGTTGTGCCACTGACAACATGTCATAATAAGCCTTTGCAGTGGCCTCCGGCTCCTCCTCCCTAGGTCCATCATTGAAGTGTGCTTCGTCGTAGTCATGCAACATGTCCCCTACCCCTGCCTCATCATCAAACTCCTCGATGCGCTGCCTCACGGCCTCGTCTCTCACACGATCAACGGCTTCACCATGGCGTGTCCACCGAGTATAGTTCTCCGTAAATCCATTCCTGACGAGATGTTTACCCATGACAACTTCTGTTTGGCATTTACGATTGTCGCAAACCGCGCATGGGCAGAAAGTAGTTGGCACCCCTTTCGCATTGGCAAAAGCTTGCTTCAAGAACGCCTGAGTCTTGGCAATCCATTCATCTGTACATTCACCTTTACTTGAGCGGCCAGTGTACATCCACTCACGGTCATCCATCCCTTTACATATCACCGAACAATAAATTTCTTCCATACCAAATTTATAATAATAAATGCATCTACCAGATGCTAGCTTTATGTCTAATAGGTAAAGATAGGTCCTAATCCCACCCGAGGATGTGTAGACGGGTAGTTTCCATGCTCTACTCGTATCCAAGACGGAATTTCGGCAACACCTCCCCGCTGTTCTCCAAATACACGTCCAATTACGGAGATTGTGTATTCGGAGAACAACAGGGAGATGATGCCGAAACTCAGCCTCGGTACGAGTAGAGCATGGAAACTACCCATCTACACATCCTCGAGCTGTCCAAAAACGTGGACAATTCGAAACAGATATGGTTAGACATATGCAAAGATTCACATATTCACAACCGTATCTCTTTCGAACGGGAGACGCCTAACTAGGTTACGTGACACAGTTGTGCACAATCTTGGCCTGCTGTATTTAACTGTGCGGTATGAATTCTTTGTCATGTCTTTGCGTATCCTACAGTAAATAAGATGTCATATCATCTTATTTACTGTAGGAAATGCAAGAACATGGCAAAGAAGCCACACGGTAAAGATAAATACAGGAGACGAAGAAGGTACACAACTTAAATATGAATCTACGAATTAAATACTGAGGGGGTATGGTTTTGCATGTGCTCACCTACGGGCTCGACGTCGGGCGAGTCGGTGACGCTCGTGTCGGTGCAGACGGCGGGGAACGGCTACGGGCTACAAGCCGAGGACGGGCTACAAGCTGAGGACGGTGCAAAGGGCCTCTCCCTGAAAAAAAAAATGAAATGTTGTCAAATTAAAAATTCGGCAGCACCTCCCCTGCACGGGGAGGTTTCTGAAACCCCATCCTGCAAAAAAACACGGCACGAAGGCCGACAACCACATATATATATATATATATCAAAATTCTATCATCCATTTGAACGGGGTGGCTAGCATTTCTTGTTAAATCAAAATTCTATCTTCCATTCATATACATATATATATGTTTCTATTCTATATACTAATTTTCAGATCGAGAAACGAGAATTCGAGATCGGCTCACCTGACCCGGAGAGCGGACAGTGGAGATTGGAGAAAGATGCGCCGCCGGAATGGAATGCCGGCCTGGCGGCCTGCCGCACGCGCCGCTAGCCCCTGGGCCCTGACGCCCTGCCGCCCTGGCTGCCTGGCCGCCGGCCGCGCCTTGCTGCAGTGCTGCTGGGCGCCGGCGCCCTGGCATGCCTGCCGCACCGCGGTGCCGCCTGGGCTGCTGGAGCGCCGCCTGCCCTTGGCCCTCGTGGGGCGCTGCTGCTGCCTGGGCGGCAGGTCGCCGCGCCGGCGCGCCGCCTCTAGGGTTCGCGGAATCGCCGCCGCACCGGGACGAGAGTAGGCCAGGAGGGCGACCCGCGAGTGCCGAGCGCCGAGGCGGCGACGGGCGGGGTGGAGGGCGGGCGGCGGCGGCGGTCGGGGCAGCAGTGGCGGCGGAGGTGGTGGAAAACGGCGGCGGAGGGGGCGGGGGAGGCGGCGGCGGGCGGGGTGGAGGGCGGGCGGCGGCGACGGGCGGGGTGGAGGGCAGGCGGGCGGCGGCGGTCGGGGCAGCAGTGGCGGCGGAGGCGGCGGAGGGGGTGGGGGAGGCGGCGGCAGGCGGGGTGGAGGGCGGGCGGCGGCGACGGGCGGGGTGGAGGGCGGGCGGCGGCGGCGGTCGGGGCAGCAGCGGCGGCGGAGACGGCGGAAAACTGCGGCGGAGGGGGCGGGGGAGGCGGCGGCGGGCGGGGCGACTGTGGCGGCGGCGCGGCGTGTGTGCGTGTGTGCGTGTGTGCGTGTGTGTGGCGGCGTGTGTGTAGGGTATGGAACGCTTGGGCGGTTAAGTCCCCGGCGCACCCCCCTCTTTGCCGAGTGTCGTAGATCTGACACTCGGCAAACAGATCGGCCACGTGGCCGCGCCCTGGCCGCTGACGTGGCCGCGCGCGGCCGAGGAGGTGGGCCACGTGGCCTGTTTGCCGAGTGTCTGGCCCAGGGCACTCGGCAAACAGGCCTTTGCCGAGTGCCTACACTCGGCAAAGGTGCCACGTCGGCCAATGACGTGGCCCGCGCGTCCGCGGTCCGGCCAGCCCTCGTGGCCTCTTTGCCGAGTGTCCCCGACCTGACACTCGGCAAAGGTGTTGTTTGCCGAGTGTAGCACTCGGCAAACATTTCCCAGAACATTTGCACCGTACCAAATTTTTCAAATTTGATCAAATACACATCAAAATATCGTGTCAAATACATTCAACAATGCACATTCTATGCTTCAATGAAATGTTTTCATTATTTCATGCCTATATAGCTCATAATTTCTTCATAACTTTCATTATTTCATGCGGAGAAGGGCGTAGAAATAATTTAAAAAATATCAAATGGGTCCGGAAAAATATGATAACTTCAAATGAAGCAATCTACGTCATCTATTGCCTATAGAAAAAGTTACGAACTCAAACTCTAATTCAACTTCACTTCGTTTCGAAATCCAGCTGTCTCCTTCTCAACTCTCCGAAACTTCTATGGGGATATGCTCCGATTGGAAAGGGTCGTATATATAAACTTTTCAAAATCATCTCAACTTTTTCCCACAGGCTCCACATAAGATATAAAGAGCCTTTGACAAGTATCACTAGAAAAAAATAAAGTTTGGACCCCAAAAACATAAGTTTAAAAACTAAGGTCCTGAGTTTGCCAAGTGTTTACCAGGAAACACTCGGCAAAGGCTAGCTTCGCCGAGTGTCGAGTGGTGAACACTCGGCAAAGGCTAGCTTCGCCGAGTGTTGCCTGGTAAACACTCGGCAAACCCACCAAGTTTTACAAAAATATTTTTAAATTTTCAAACTTTTATGTTTGAATTTCAAGTTTTTTAAGAATATTTTCAAATTTTCAAATTTTTTTGCCGAGTGTCTAAGTAGACACTCGGCAAAAGTCCAACCCCGGGCCTGGCTGGACATGTGCAGAGCACATGCCACCTCTTTGCCGAGTGTCGGCTGGAGGACACTCGGCAAAGCTGTGACGATTCAAACGGCCGCCAACGGTCGTGGGCGCGCGCGGCACGTGCTGGACACGTGCCGCACCTTTGCCGAGTGTCTCTGACCTGACACTCGGCAGACCCCACTGCTGACGTCAGCATGACGTCATGCTGACGTCAGCAGGCTAATTATTTATCTGTTTTTCTTTTTCAGAAAATATTTAATATTTTCAGAAAATGATTTAAACTTCAAAAATTAATAATAAATCAACTGTAGCTCAGAAAAATATGAAACCAGTTTCTATATTTTTCTAAAATCATGATCTACGCGTTAGTATAGAGTTTGGTGTTATTTGGATCTTCTCTATTCGCTGATTTGGAGTTTCTTTGCTAGTAGCCGCGCCTTATTTTATTTTTTACGCAACCTTAGGAGCTCCGGAGAGTCAGGAGGAGCTGGACCACTACGACAACTGCTTTGACAAGGACGAAGACCTTTGCCCAGGTTCATGCCCGACCATTCTCTGAAATACCTATTAGGCATGCAACTAATATGCTAGCGCTTTACTTTACTCGCATGATAAACCTGCACTGCCTTTGTTAATATCCTGTAACCTTGCTACCTACTACTCACTTTATGAAATATGCTGTGCTGTGCATGTGTTGGGATGGTTATGATTTGATCCTCTTGGCGTGAGTTGTGGGTGGTATGGGAGGAGTAGTGCAGCTAGGCGGTGTAAGCGAGTAATAACAACTCGATCGTTGATCGAGGTGCTGAGGGGGCTGCACTCGGGCAATCCCTATGGGGTGCCTGTTGCGGGTACATGGTTTCTTGGGGATTGGTACTCGGGGAGTACCTGAGGAGTTTGGGCGGCTATATGTGTTATGGGTGCCGATTGCGGACCGTTGCGACGGATCGCTTATGACGCAGATACTCGCTTTACCGACAATTAAGGACCGAGTCGAGTTCCAACTTTGGACGTGGGAATACCGTGCTCACCATCTACCCAGTATGGGGAGGGTTCCAGCAAGCCTACTCTAGTGCGGCGCCGAGACTGTAGGAGAATCGAGCTTGATATGTGTAGGGGGGATTCGTTGCGGCGTAATCTCCCTGATTTACCACGGCCCCCGACTGGCCCCGGTGGGAAGGTTTCACATCCCTGGGGCAGATGTTAGATCAGATGTTTCCCGAGCCCAGGGAGACATGATTGGCGCCGTTACTGTTTAGGGTCTTTGCTGTGGGCTGTGTCTCAGGTTGGTTGTGGACTAGCCTTGCAGCCCGGATGGATTGCTGGAGTGCCACCTCTACAGAGTGTAAACTATACGTATAGCCGTGTCCACGGTTACGGACGACCCATTTCTGATAAGTTCCGACTAGCATGGGAAACTGCTTTCTTACCTCATCCTTTGTTTTGGGTTATGAGAGATTGGTCCAGCTGAGGCTATTGAGACAAGGTGGGGAGGGAGCTCACCGAGTCGATTAGAGAGAGAAAGGTGTTGGTGAATAATGTTTGCGGGAACCTGCTGTGGCAGGACGAGCCCGATGGGAAAATGTGAGGCTAACGAGTGGTTTTGGGAGTGGATGTGTGTGTGTGAGAAGGAGTTGGTGATGAGATGAATTTGTGTTATTGCTGCTGCTTGCATAAGAAAACCCCGGCTCAAACCTTGATTATTTCTATACCCTAGAATAGGCCACTTTAAAGCTTGCATGATATTATGGTTGGTGACGTGGACCTGTCCCATTTCCTTGGGGACAGACTTTGGGTTCTCAGGTGAAGATCCCGACCACGAGTTCAACCAGGATGGGTGGTACGACTGAAGGGTGCGCGCTATGCTCAAGGATGCCTGTGGAGGAGTGGACCCTGATGATCTAGCTACCGCTGCGCAGATGTTTCTTATTGTCGATTTAGCCCAGAGGGCTTGTACCAGACGCTATGTTTTATATATGTCATGTAATGGATCTTTTATCGTTGTATGGATGTGATATTCGACTGAGATGAGTTCTGTACGAGATAATTGCTATTCCTAGGACTATCTCGAGGGTAAAGGGAGTCGGATTCTCGTCGTTGAGGATCCGGTTCGTCACAGCAATGTAACATTAGCTCACACTAAAAAGCAGTTCACACACACGGCCATCATGTAAACAGACCACAGCAAGCACATCAGTTCACAAATCACCAGTATCCACAAAATGAAAACTCAAATTTCTGGACACTTTTACCAGCATTCACAAAATAGTTGGAGATGCCACTGCCACCAATGAGACAACCAATTCAGTTAGACAGAACACCTGCAAGATATAGCATTTGCTTCAGAAGCTGATTTTTGAAGCAGAGTGGTACTGAACTGAATCATTTTAATACAAAGGCAACATAGCTGAACTGCTCAATAAACAAAGTACAAGCTATAGGTTTCAGTTCTGGAACATGGACTTGCAGAAATATGTTTATCAAATTGGTTTAATCTGTGTTATGAATGAACTCTTGTACTCTTGACAGATTCAGTTCTAGAACTCTTGATCCAATTCAGAGAGACAAGCATATAGTGACATGAATAGCTAAATATCTCTCCTCAAAATCTGCATAGTTCAACAGAAGAAATTTTTTATCAGCTTGAAGTAAACATATAGTTACCTGAACTGTTTTAACAGAAGGTAGCACTCATAGTATAACTAATTTGCTTGTTTCACTATCAGATTATAATCATAAACTCCAAAATTGGACTCCGAATAATGGCTCTGAACTAGATTCTTCTCAGGTCAATAGGACATTGATGCTCATAGGAAAATCATTCATGTAGCATTGCTGAACCATACGCTAATCTACTGCAATATTTAAACGAGGTACGCTGTATTCCCCGGTCCCGTTCTGCTGCGGCTTGAAATCCTGAGCTTGCGCCGCCGCAGCTCGTGGCCTTCCGCATCCGCGCCGGCGCCGGCGCTGACCCCTTCCGCGTTTGCGCCGTAGTGGCTCTCCACTCCCGATTCACCTCCGCCTTGAGCAGGTCTCGCGCAGTCGCCGCCGCCAGCTTTTCCTACTGTTACGAATTAGAGGGCGGCTGATGTATTTCAGGAGGGATCCTGCTTGGAGGAGGGATTGGGAGAAGAATGACTCACAGCTTTGCCGCCAAAGGGAATGGCATCCCGCGCGCGTCCGCGCAGCAGATCCACGCCGCTGTCTCCGACCTGGAGCGAATTGTACAACGCCCGGCGACTTGCGTCGGAGCTCGCGCCGCTGCCGTAGACGAACGAGACGACATCAGCTGCCGTAGACGCGCGCCGTGGGGGTTTTTTTTTTAAAAAATCCTTTGCATGTCGACGGGCGTCGACGGCCCGTTGTACATGCCCTAAGCTGCCACGCGAATCTGTTGAGTTAGTCCCTACATACTGACTTTTGACTCTCAACAAGGCACAATTCCTGTATGTGACTTTCACCATTTAAGCGTTGTGCCGCCGAGTTTCGGCAGTCAAGGTGAAGTACTACAAGTCTTCTGGATGTTCTTTCAATTCCATAAAGAAGGAGCTAGCTAATACTACTACTATACATTTTATTCCGGTTCACTATTGGTACAAGCAAATGATGCCTTTCTACTGAACAAGACATTTAAATGATCGAGCACATTATCAGTGGTCTTGCAGCACTAGCTAGCGTTCAAAGTCAAGTGACAACATTTGGAAAAAAAATGTGACTCGCCATTCAAGCGTTGCGCTGCCGAGTTTCAGCAGTCAAGATCAACTACTACAAGTCTTCTGCATGTTCTTTCCATAAAGCAGGAGCTAGCTAGTACTACTACTATACATTTTATCCGGCTACTGGTACAAGCAAATGATGCCTTTCCACTGAACAAAGACATCGTCTGAGTGATCGACCACATTATCAGTGGTCTTGCAGCAGTAGCGTTCAAAGTCGATCGAGTAGTTTCGAGTGACAAACTGACAACATTTGGGGGAAAAAAAAGGAAAAGACTAGCACATTGGTGAATGTTAGCTAGTCCCTACTGGCTATACCACCGATAATATGCATGAGTCAATAAATTAGTCACAATGCACGCCGCTGTAAATATTCTCACGGATTGCATGAGTCAAGTGCGCATGGCCTTACAATTCTAGGCGCCATTTGAATTGAACCTGCAGCACGGAATTTACTTTATATTTCTTTCATACATCGATTACGACAAATGATCGCGCACCCGAAAGCCTGACAAAAAGGTTTTCGTGAACCACGATCGTTAAGTCGTCGTTGATGGTCTTTATGAGATGCTATAATCATTGGATCGAGTTGTTTAGTAATAAGCTTACTAATATAATACAGCAACTAAAGCATACTGGAGTGTAGTAAGCTCTGATACTGGAGTCAAGATTCTGCAACCACTGCATGACACGACCAGCATTGCCGGGCCCATGTTGCCTGGTTTGGTACAGATGCCTCTATGGGTTCCTTCCTATCGAAATTCGAAGCATGAAGTGATTGTTCTTCTCTTCAATCGGTACTAGTGGTTTAAACAACTTCACCCGGTGATGAACTGGTTGGTGCTTAAAGCTAAAGGCTTACATATGTATCCAAGGTATCAATCTAATTTCTTCTGATGACCTGTAAAAAGGGTTATCTAATACGGAGTATACTGATATACCAAAATCAGTGAGAGGTTACTAGAGTGTTTCTGTGATGCACAACACAATGCACATTAAGTTAACCATTTTGTATACATGTATATTTATATCGCTTTGGAGATGGTATGATTTGGTCGACTTTGACTACCAGTAAACGATCGATAAGAGAATGTTTGCAAATAAAATCTATAAACCAAAAAACCCTATGAACGAATGTGTATTTTGATCACGAATTAGCTACGCTCCCTCAATAATGTACATCGTAGACTGTTTACATGACCTTCAGTCAAGTCTGAAGACTCTGAATGCTACATGTCTGGAAATGCGTAAATTGTATGCAAACCGAGTAAATTGACTACGAGATGCTTTTGTCTTTTTTTTGTGAAATACTTTTGCGAGTCTTGATACTGTCCCTGTCTAAATGTTCCTACTGTCTTTCTCCGTTGTCCGTTTCGATCCCTTTGCTGCTAACCTGTTACCCGATCAATAACTCAATACGGAACCTCTCTCTCTCTATATATATATGCAGCACACCCATCACTACTCTTGTAGCAGGCAGCTCAAGAGTCTAGTTTATATATCTGCTCTCTACACTAGGCACCTCGTCTTCAGCTTTGCATGGAAGCTCCCCCCTTCGCCGTCGTCGCCAACAACGACGATGGAGGCAAGAAGCCGCCGCGCCGCCGCCGCTGCGAGATCCTGTGCCGCATCCTCCGCGCCTGGTTCTGCTGCGACTGGTCAGAGGGCGAGCCAAAGAGGAACCCTCGAGCGGTGCCATATCCATGATGTAATAATGCAAAGAGCCTTCCTCAAGAATACTATGAGTGGATCATATCCACTGTCTAATACTATACGGTATTCATGCTCTCTGGAAGTACTATCACTAGTAAAAGGCTCCATGTGTCCGCCTACATATCGTGTAGTTTTCTGATTTCAGAATCTTCAGATAAACATCAAGCTATAGCTTGGGTAACTTTGTGGAGATCGAATTTATGTTAGTTGTTTTAGTTGTGTGGATGGATTGTACTGCATCGATGCCTGATTCTGGTACGCAGATCGAATCAGCTTGATGGTACCTGATCTATATATATACAAGAATATCATATATGGTTTGTGTGTGCTCTTTCCATGTCGCTTCTGAGTTGTCTTTAGTTCTTCCTTTTGCTTATACTAACTACAAGTGTTAGTTGTTTGGATGCGCCATCTTTCGGGAGGCTTTATTGTAGCCTAAAGCATGAGGCACTTTCGGTATCATCAATCGATCTTTTTAGTGAGGTGGTATGTATAATCACGCGAAGAACTTTCAGGATAATAATTTAAGCACGATGCTACAATGAGGCTATGGATTAGATCATAAAAATTGCTTTCACGTAAGGATTCGGTTCTGGGCCAAACACCCAAGAATATTAAGGTTGCGCGCACGACTGGGAGCCGTCGATCAGCCGTAGCGTCGCAGAAGAAAGCACAGTTACACTGCAAGTGGGTCTGCGTGGCACTATTCTTCTTCCTCCTCCCGTTCCGGCCGCGGGGATTCGGGATCCGGGGTTGCGGGGATCGGTTTGATCTCTCGGCTTCAGAAGGTCTCCGTGGGGAGGCGGAGGGGACCAGCAATGGCGGCGGATCATAGGTGGGGCGGCGGTTGCCGGAGAAGGACGACTGATGGCTGCAGCAGGGAAAGCGAGGAGTCACCGGATTAGCGCGAGGGCAGACGATGGGCGGCGGATCCGGCGGCGGGGGAGATCACTAGTGGGCGGCGGCGGGCCTTCTGCGACCTGACGACTCACACCCGCGCGAGCTACCGTTGCATTCTGTGAACTGTGACTGACTAGTGAAAGGCCTCTCTGCATCCGCTCCCTTGCTCTCCTTGACCACGTCGAACTTGATCGACAGCCACTGACACTACTGAGACTGAGGCCGGCAGGCTTGGTCAAGCTCAACCACCGGTCTTCGTGATGTTCAATTATATCGTTCATTCTACTACAAATATGCTGCATCAGGAACAATCGATTACTCTCTATTCGCGTTCATTGAACCAATGCAAGCAATTGTGATTTACGCTTTCTACGGAATAACGAGATGTGAACAAGAACAACGCATAGCCAGTAGTCTATTTAGGCCTAGCTGGTGTTCAAAGTCGAGAGAGAACATTGCAGAAAGTGAGAAGAGACTCACACGCTGTTAAATGCTTGGCACACTCCTACTGGACCATACCGATGCTGCAAAAGGCATGCACTTCCCCCTCTACCTATTATATCCAGGTTCTTAACTTCTTGTAACGTGTGTCAGTCTAAAATCAGTTATATGGACACAATTCTTAAATTTGGATTATTAGGAAGCCAATTTCTGAACAGAAGAAGGATCGTCAGGGACCCCATATCGGTGAACATTCGCATGGATAGATTACGCTTCCACGAAATTAAATTTATTTCTGTGTTACACTGTCACACACATAGTCACAAAGTTCCCGGGTCGATTGGGTCGAGGAACGAGATCGAGGGTCGAGGGTCGATGCTTTATAAAATTATGGTACGAAGGGGGTATACCTTTTTGAGACGAAAATTCACAACATGGTACGGGAACCAAGGAGTATCGGGTCGATGACCCCGGAACGTGGTATAGAAGAGTCAAGGAAAACAAAGAAAAGGGAGAAAAGGATAAAAGAAAAAGGCTAGATGAGCTGTCCCAAAGCCCCCACGTATATTCATTGCCCAATTTATGCTGCAACATCACGCCTGCCTCATGTTGAAGCTTCTCCATGGCGACCTCCACGACTTTGATCAGAGTTTACGACCCTACAGGGTGGGGACGATGATCCAGCGAAAATTGGGACGATGACCCATGGTGATCCCGACCCACGAATTGAGACGACGTTTCCGGGTTGTGGAACATGGCACCGATCCCGTTTCCTGTTACTATGGTCACTCACACAACGATCATGACGAATAATCAAAGCATAAAAGGAAAACGGTTCTCGTGAATCACAAGCTGGCCAACCGTTAAGTTGTTGATGTTCAGCTTCAGATCGATACATAATCATACGAGATGCCGCGCACAAAAGACATGGATTATATACGTACCCCAGATGCCGTGGTGATCTTTCACGCAAAAGACTTGGATGCTATTAACCACGACACAACAACTCAGCTTGTAGGTCCCATGTTATTTAATTCGGTACAGATACCATTAAAGGTTCCTTCTTATTATGCCTGCACTTGAACCTAGAGTTAGATGTTTTCTCTTCTTATTTGGTTCTTTTGTTTCCTAATATGTTTCTTGCAAGCACTTAATCCATATATGCTGTTGTAAAACTCTACTTTATGTAGTATGATGAGTATACAGATCAGAGTTTTTTTCCTACGTGTTGTACGAAACAATATTGGTTAGAAATGGTTAATTTAGATTATTTATTAAAAACTAGCCAAGCGCTTGACTACTGGTTAATTTAGATTATTTATTAAAAACTAGCCAAGCGCTTGACTACTGATACAAATATTTTGCAAGAAAAAAAGGAACACTATCTCAATCCTGAGATACAGGATATTTTTGTTTGTCCTAACTTAAATTTTTCTAAGTTTTGATCAATTTTTAGAGAAGATTGCTCATATCTAACACATTAAATAAGTAAATTATGAGAATATATTTCATAAAAATAGATCTAATTATGCACATTTATTATCACGAATATTGCTGTAATTTTCTATAAATTTGATCAAAACTTACAAGTTAGAACAAACTAAAATACTTTATCAGAACGAAGTGGATAAATGTTTTTATGTTGTATATCGGTTTACTTTTTCAGTGTGCATATATTGAGTGAGAAATTTGTTATGCACCGTGTCCGAAACGACATGATTTGTACGCAGACCGAGCCGTAGACTACTTCTGTTCTTTACTGGCCACTTTGGGGTCTTGATACTGCCGAAAGTGAGTTGCCTTTCCATTTCTCCTATCCCTTTGCTGCACTCTACTGCAGTCAGTTTGTCACTCAATACGGACCCTCTCTATATAAGCAGCACATCGATCGGTCTTGGAGCAGCCAGCTGGAGTGTATCACAGCTTCTTAATACTTTTATTGTTCTATACACTAGACGCATCTTCTGCGGCTCTGAATGGGAGCACCCACCGCCACCGGCAACAACAACGGCAACCACAATGGAGGTGAGAAACCACGGCGCCACCACCGTGGCGACGTCCTGTGGCGCATCCTGCGCGCTTTGTTCTGCTGCGACTGTTCAGAGAGCTAGTGAGCATCGCCAACCATGTACTGCAGCTGCGTCAATGATGTAATCCAAGAGTCTTCATCAGCAATACTACGAAAGAATCATCTGATAATATGGTATTTGGATTTGTATACTGAGGAAGCACTAGTACGGCTTGAATAATTAATACATGTGTAGGTCCTTGTGTTCTCTAGCTGCTTTGAGATCGAAGGTATATCTTTTGTTGCTTGCAATCTTTATATGTACCGATGCTAGATTCTGATACGCAGCATCGTCTTGATGGCAGCTTCTATATATAAATGAACAAAATATGATTAGTATGTGCTCTTTTTCATGTTTCTTTAATGTGATGATCTGAATATGTGACTATTGTTTTTTTAGAAACAGGAAAAACCCGGTCTCAGCAATCAACGTTGACAGCTTACAACCTGAAACACAACTCCCACATGCTGCAACTACTTGCGCATGCACAAAGGGATCTCTCCAAAGACCAAGACATGAAACAACTTCTGCTGTAACCAGCACACCACGCTAAAACCAAGACATAAAACATCCACTACTGTAATCAGCACACTACATTAAGACATAATCCTTCGTGAAGCATTCCAACCAAAATTGTTGAACATCTCTAGAGCAGCCACCTCCAAAGCTCGGCACCCCTCCTTCAAGCTGTCCCTCTCTTCCTCTTTAGATAAGATCGACCAGCTTCTGATCCAGTGCGCCGCTCTAAAAATGACCTGCAAGCTCGAGTTAGGTTTTGATCGTTGGAACACTACATCATTTCGACAAAGCCAAATGGCCCAACAGATCGCTGCTATGCCCAACAACACTCTATTCCTTTGTTTACTCGGAAAACGCCTAATCCAGTCCCAAAAAAGATCACTAGCACTCCTAGGTTTTGTTATACCAAAGATTATACCTATAGCATTCCAAACCAACCTAGTCATCGAGCAATCAAAGAAGAGATGCTGGATTGACTCCTGCACCCCACAGAAGCAGCAATCAGTACATCCCTTCCATTGTCTTTTAGCTAAATTATCTTTAGTGAGGGTTACCCCTTGTCTCAAATACCATAGGAAAATTTTTATCTTCAAGGGAACTTTGATTTTAAATATGTGACTGTGACTTGCCTTCAGTTCATTCTTTTGCCTCAGTGGCCCGAGGGTCCACTCTGCTGTTTGCTCAGATGCACCTCTTTCAGGAGCGTTTATTATAATCTAGGCAAATAAAGCATCAGGCACCTTTGTATCAATCAACATTTTTTTTTCTGATATATGTATCAATTATAGGATCTTAGTCATTTTCTATTTCTTCTGGCATATCCAGGTCAGCTTGGTAAAAAAATTGAGGATTACTTGAGGCCGGCCACTGTGGGATATTTACAGCATTTTACCTGGTAGCCTATTACCAAGACCTCAATTCGAACCCATTCTGGTCCTACACATAGGGTTGGTTAATGATGATAGATGAAAGTAACAAGAAACAACAATTCAGAAAAAAATGTTCCTTTGCTACTAGGGGAAACGTCATCTAGACCGGGCTTCTAGGTACTTAAGAGTTCATGATTCCTTTGAAAAGGAACTTCTGAAATTCAGTTTCTTGTCATATTATTTTTTTAGTTTTAATCCATTTTCTTGGAAAAAAGTCATTTCATAATGTCTACAATATAAAAAGAGGATAATTAATATTCATTGTATACATTGTCCCATTTTTTTTTAAAAAAAAACAAGATACATGTGGCCCAATGGCTTTTAGTATTTCTTGAGTTCTGTGTTCTGTTGCTTGTGTCTTGTGTGCATGGGACGCATGGACAAATAAACTTTTTTCATTCTTGAATATTGAAAACTTTGTTGCAATCACGAATCAAACATGTTTTCATGGTTGACTGAAGTTAGCCAATCCTATTTCTCATTTTAATTTACTTTTTATGCAGCGAGTTTATATGCTTGAAAGTTGAAACTAGTACGAGTAAATTTGTATCAGAGAAAAGTTTCACAACAATATACTTTGAATTTGCTATGTGTCTCAAATATATTATGTAAAAAATAGTACTCAAATTTATGTTTTCAAATTGTGCCGATGTCGAAGATACCACTTTATGACTTGATGAGGGAGTAGCGTAGTACAAATGGCACTGACACAAGAGAAAATACAAGGTACACAGTTTCTCTAATAAATCTGAAGTCACTAATTTGGCTGGGCACAACACAAGCCACTTCCCTAAGGTTATACTGGTTCCTTGCGCCTCCACTCTCTAGGCCAAATTCAGAGGCCAAGATAGATATCATTCCTAATAGACTCCATGTGTCCAGCTAAGAATATTATGTAAGTTCTTGTTTTCAGAATCTTCAGATAAACAATATAGCTTCAGTAATTCGGTGGAGATCGATGGTATATTTGTGATCTGTGTGTAGATTGTATAGCATCGATGTTCTGATTCTGGTAGGAAGTGTATTGTTGCCTTGATGGCATGTGATCCATATATATACTAAAGAAAACCGTATGATTAATGCATGCCCTTTTCATATGTTGCTTTTATGTGATCTGATGAATATGTGGGTTGCCTTTAGCTCAACCTTTTGCCAAACTAGTGGCTAGTGTGCCGACTCGATCTGATGATTACTTAGATGCACCGCGTGTATATATAGCTTTCTAGAGGTTATTCTGATTTCCATTTCCAAAAAAAGGAGGTTATTCTGATTTAGGCACTTTCGGTATCAATATGCCTTTCCTGCAAGGAGATTTGTATCAGTTATGTGATATAAAAGGAGTCCAAGCCATTTTCTGTTTCTTTTTTTTAGAATTATTTTCTGTTTCTTTTTGGGAGATTCAGCTACGTAAAACTCTGAATTTGTGCCGGCCCGCTTGAAATTAAACATTTTACTACACCATAAAACGTCTAGAAATCTGGCCCGGCCCATGGTTGGAGTGATATCATCAAAACCTCAGTTGGGAGTCCATAAGGGTTTGGGTAGAATTCTTGATTATCCATATCAAAACAACACTAACAATCATCCAAAAAAGTACTGTTATATCCTACTAGTGTTCCGCGGAGTGGGGAAGGGACGCAGACTAGAATTAAGAGGCACACAGATACATATATAGCAGTATAGCACATTGCAGATAGTATTCGGATCTCTAAAATCTAACAATATACAGTTTTCAAGCACGTTGCTACAAAGAAGACAGACTAGAGTAGCAGACTACGCAAACTGCTATTAGTCAAGATGTTTACATGCATGACCCTTTACCCCAAACTGATCATGTTTTAAACACGCATGCAGCTAAACACGTGTCCTCATGCGCAGGGGTGGCATCCGGGTCCTAGATATTGATGGCGCCATGCTGACTACCCATGCCGCCAAAGCTGCTGTTCTGCACTCTTTTTACAAGGATCTGCTTGGTTCAACAGCCACAAGTCGAGACCTACCGAATCTTGATGCCTTGACGGACTCCAGCAGGTTGGGACAGCTACCAAGCTGATGATCTCCAGCTTCCCTTCACCCATGAGGAAATCAGAAGAGCTCTCTTTAGCATGAAGGTGGACAGCTCACCGGGACCGGACGGCTTTGGCCCTAAATTCTTTCAGGCTGCCTGGACCACGGTCAAGGACACTATTTTCCAGTTCATGAACGACTTCTATGATGGCTCTGCTGATTTGCGTGGCACGAACAAGGCCTATATTGCTCTTCTCCCTAAAAAGCCATGTGCTACTCATCCGAAGGACTATCGCCCTATCTCCTTGCAGAATTGTGTCACCAAAATAGCCACCAAGGGAATGACCTACCGACTTCAACCATACTTGTCAGTGCTCATACACCCGGATCAGACGGGCTTCCTCAAGGGCCGGTGCATTGCGGAAAATCTCTTGTATGCTGCTGAGATGGTGCAGTGCTGCCATAAGAGGAAGGCCCCAACGATCATCCTGAAACTTGATTTCCAAAAAGCTTTTGACTCAGTGCTTTGGAGCGCTTTGGACGCTGTACTCCAAGCAAAGGGCTTCCCACGGAAATGGCGAGAATGGATTGCAGCCTTAAACAGCACCAGCCAGACTGCTGTGGTCCTAAATGGCGTCCCAGGTAATTGGATCCAATGCAAAAAAGGTCTCCGATAGGGAGATCCCCTCTCCCCTTATCTCTTCATTCTAGTAGCCAATGTTCTTCAGAGGATGATCACTGATGCCTCCACTCGGGGGCTGCTTCATCACCCGCTGCGGTCTGATCTCACTTGCCCAGTCCTCCAGTACGCGGATGACACCCTAATAATGCTGCAAGCTGATGTGGAGCAGCTACAAAACCTCGAGGCCATCTTGCAGCGTTTCTCTGAATTCTCTGGGCTGCGGATAAACTATGAAAAGAGCACCTTTGTACCGATGAACGTTGACCCTGAGCTGGCTACCACCTTGGCCCAAGTGCTTGGTTGTCCCATTGCCTCTTTCCCGCAGACTTACCTGGGCTTACCGCTGACCCCCTACAAGATCAGAACAATTGATTTGGTGCCGGTCATTTCCAAGTTTGATTCATATCTGTCGGGTTGGCGTGGGAAACTTCTCAGTCCAGCAGGTCGCACTGTTCTTGCTAATTCAGTCCTCTCATCGCTTCCAATATACCCTATGTGCTCTATGGAGCTGCCGGATGGCACAATTGAAGCTATGGATAAACGGCGCCGCGCTTTCATCTGGACTGGGGACAAAACTTGCAAAGGATCGCAGTGCAATGTCAGCGATCGCCGGACGTCGGAACGCCGGCGAGCTCGCTAGAACGCACACAAAACTCGATTGAACGTAGATGAACGCGAGAGCTTTTGGTGCTGCTTAAGACCGGCAGCGTTTTCTGTATATTGCTTGAGAATTTAAAGGTAAAAACAAGCAAAGGGGCAGCTATTCTGCCGGGAACGTGCAGTGTGCACTACTCTACGTGGCCACGCCATCCCATGGCCTTCGCGCCACCACATGGATCTCCTACAGACCCGGACGTCTCCGCAACGAACGCAGCGTGCGTCGAGCCGCCAGAACATGCACATGAACGTGCGTTATGGAAAACCAAAAATAGCAAAGTCTATCCTAGATACATGGTGACCGAGCCAGGGTTAATGCCCAACATTTTTCCCCCTAAGCCTTGATCGGGTCACCTGGAAGATTGTTGACGCCGATTTGGACGCGCAGCTCCTGGAAACGAACACGCCCCAGCGCCTTGGTGAGGATGTCTGCCAGCTGCGTTTCGGTTGAAGTGTAGCTGATGACGATCCTTCCCCCGTCGATGCACTCCCGAATGTAGTGGTACTTCGTGTCGATGTGCTTCAATCGGTCGTGGAAGACGGGGTTCTTGGTGAGGGCGATGGCAGACGTGTTGTCCACCTTGATCTCCGGCGCGCCAGTCTCCGCTCCGACGAGGTCGCTGAGAAGACGAGCAAGCCAGACGCCCTAGAACGCAGCAGTGGCTGCCGCGATGTACTCTGCCTCACAAGAGGACAGAGCAACAACCTTCTGCTTGGCAGATTGCCAAGTGATCGGACTCTTGTCGAGGAAGAAGACGACTCCACTGGTGCTCTTCCGGGTGTCGATGTCCCCGGCCATTTCGGCGTCGCTGTAGCCGATCAATCTTGGTGTGTCGTCCTTCCCTCTGGCGTAGTACAAACCGTGCCCGCGTGTTCCAGCGACATACCGTAGTACGCGCTTCACAGCGGCAAGGTGTTCCTCGTGCGGCGCTTCCATGAAACGGCTCAGGAAACCAACAGCGAACGCAATGTCAGGCCTGGTATGAACCAGGTAGCGCAACCCACCGATGATGCGCCTGTACTCCATGGCGTTCACGGGCGGTGTGTGACTTGCCTTCCCCATCTTGAGCCGGGCTTCCATGGGCGTCGCCACTGCGTTGCAGTCCTTCATGCCGTTGCGCTCAAGGAGCTTATCTGCATACGCGTGTTGACAGAGAGAAATCCCAGCACTGCGTTGGCTCACCTCGATTCCGAGATAGTAGGACAGGAAGCCGAGATTACTCATCTTGAAGATGCTCTTCATCTCGGCCTTGAACGCCTGGATGTCGCTTTTGCCGTGGCCGGTGATGATGAGATCATCGACGTAGACGCCGACGATGAGCCGCGATGGGCCCCGAGTGCGCGTGTACACTCCATGCTCCGAGCTGTTCCTCTGGAAACCAAGTGACGCCATGGCGGCATCGAACTTGGCATTCCAGGCCCTGGGTGCCTGCTTCAAGCCGAACAGCGCCTTGTGAAGACGCAGGACCTTGTGCTCAGCCCCGTCGACGACGAAACCCGCCGGCTGAGCAACGTAGACCTCCTCCTTGAGCACGCCGTTGAGAAACACACTCTTCACGTCCATATGATGGACCTCCCAGCCTTGGTGTGCCGCCAGCGCGATGAGGAGTCTCACGGACTCTATCCGTGCCACGGGAGCGAACACCTCGTCGTAGTCGATCCTGGCGCGTTGTACGTAGCCCTTGGCCACCGGTCGCGCTTTGTGTCGCACGACTTCACCGTTCTCATCACGCTTGACCTTGTACACCCATTTGAGGCCAATGGCGCGGTGTCCCTGAGGAAGATCGACAAGCTCCCAAGTGTTGTTGTCGGTGATGGACTTCATCTCTTCGATCATGGCGCCTCTCCAACATGCTTCCTGTTCAGCCTCACGGAAGGAATTTGGCTCTTCAGCGGAGGTGAAGTGGAGCTCGTCGTCGAGGACTCGAGCTGCCAAGCCGGGTGGCGAAGAGCCGCCGATGAAGGAGTCGAGGGCGCGGAACCGGAGCGGAGCGTCGTCGTGGTCGTCGTCCAGGTCCAGTTGATCATCTGGTGCAGGAGAGACGAACTGGACCGGGGTCACTGGTGGCGATACAGTAGGGCTTGGTGGCGGTGGAGCTGGCAACGGCGTTCGTGGCGTTGCGATGCCGGGTGTTGGTGCGGGCGGCGTCGCGGGCGGCGTCGCGCTCCTCGGTGCTGGTGCAGGCGACGTCCCCGTACTCGGCGTGGTTGGGCTCCTCCCACTTCCACTGTCCTGCTTCATCGAAGACGACATCGCGGGAGACAGTGACACAGCCGGTGCCGGGGTCGAAGAAGCGCCATGCCTTGGAGCCGCTCTCGTACCCAACGAATATCATCGGAGAGCTGCGATCGTCGAGCTTCTTCAGGTGGGGACGCGTCGCCTTGACGTGCCCGATGCAACCGAACGTGCGGAGGTAGTGGACCGGGGGCTTGTCACCGTGCCAAGCTTCATATGGGGTCTTCCCGTCGAGGGCGCGCGTCGGTGCTCTGTTCAGAACGTGCACCGCCGTCGTGACCGCCTCGCCCCAGAAGTAGCCGGGGAGATTCTTGGCCTTTAGCATGCACCGAGCCATGGCGACCACGCTCTGGTTGCGACGCTCACCCACCCCATTCTGTTGTGGAGAATAGGGGGCGGTGAGCTGTCGCTCCACGCCGCGCTCGGCGCAGTAGCGCCCGAAGTCGACGGAGGTGAACTCCACCCCACGATCGGTGCGCAGAGTCTTCAGCTTGCGTCCAGTCTCCACCTCAACGGCCGCCTGGAAGTTCTTGATCGCCGACGCGGCTTGATCCTTGCTCGGTAGCAACACAAGCCACATAAAGCGACTCATGTCGTCGACCAAGAGCAAGAAGTACTGGTTGCCGCTCGGGGTGGTTGGCTTGATCGGTCCGCAGAGGTCGTCGTGGACGAGCTCGATGGCCTGCGTGGCGCGACGGCGCGCCTGCTTGGGGAAGGGAGCTCGTCTCTGTTTGCCGGCGAGGCAGGCGTCGCACACCTGGTCCACCTGCTCCAGGTGCGGCAGGCCGCGTACCATCTCCTGGCAGGCCAATTGGCGCAGCGACTGGAAGCTCAGATGCCCAAATCGAGCATGCCAGCGCCATGCCGCCTCGTCACTCCTGGCAGACAGGCACACTGGTTGCCCAATCTTCAGCTCGAGGATGTAGAGGCGTGATGGAGACCGCTGGACTCGGGCCAGCAGCTTGCGGCCCTGCTCGAAGATCCTGAGGACTCCATGCTCGATGTTGATCTTGCAGCCGGCTTCGTCAAGTTGACCGACGGAGATGATGTTCGCCCTGAGGTTGGGGAGGTAGTACACCCCCGTCAGCGCGTGATGCTCTCCATTCTTGCAGCTGAAGATGATGGTGCTGCTCCCCTTGATCTCCGCTGCCGATCCGTCACCGAATCGCACCGAGCCGCAGACATTGGAGTTGAGCTCGGCGAAGACGCTCGGTTCCCCCGTCATGTGGTTCGTGGCCCCGGTGTCCAGAACCCAGCAGTGGGGCTCTGGATTGACGCGGGGGCCAAGCTGGACGAAGACATGCTCCTCGTGGATCTCGACGCGGTGCGGCGCGGGTGGAGGAGGCGTGGCGGCGAGAGTGGATCTCACCGGGGACGGAGCTGCGGGGAGGTTGACGAAAGCAACTGTGTGGGCCATAAGAAGCGTGGGCTCATCTTCCTCACCTTGGGACACATGGGCCTGCCCCTTCTTGGGCTTGTTAGGGCAGTACACGGCCCAATGACCTACTTGCTTGCACTTGAAGCACGGGCTGCTCGGAGGTTTGTTGGGGTCGCGGTAGACGCTGCCTCCGTTGCCGGTGCCGCCGGTGCCGCTGGTGCTGCGGCTGCGCCGTGGCTTCCCTTGCTTCTAGCCGTCGGAGTTGGAGCTACTGCTGCCGTCACTGCTACCGGATGCCCGTAACTTCAGCTTGGTGAGCCATTCCTCCTCAGTGAGGAGAAGACGGCCCTGCTTGTCGTGGACGAGGCCGGTGGACGCGGCGCCTGCCTTCTTCTTGAGGCGCTCCTCGGCTTGACGAAGGCGCCCGACTACCTCCTCGATGGAGGTGATCTCCAGGTTGAGGAAGGTCTCGATGGTGATGGCGATCGATGACAGGTGATCGGGAACCACCTGCGGGATCTTCTTCACGATCTCCGTATCCGTGACGTCGGAGCCGAGGAGGCGGATGCTGTTGGCGAGGCTGACGATGCGCAGCTGGAACTCGTCTACGGACTCGCCTTCCTTGAAGGTGATCTCCCCGAACTCCTTCTTCAGCTGGGCGGCGTTTGCTTCACGGACGCGCTAAACGCTGACCCGCACGGTCTTGATCGCCTCCCAGGCGGAGGGCACCGTGCGCTTGCGTGCGAGGGAGCCGATCATCTCGGTCGGAACGGAGCGAAGGATGGCGGCGAGCGCGACGCGGTCTTCGCGGAATTCGACGATCTCGTCTTCTTCCGGCTCGACGGCATGCCAGAAGCCTTGTGCCTCCATGTTCACGCGCATCATGAACGACCAATCCTGGTAGTTGGTGCGCGTGAGCATCGGCCATTGGACGTTGCCGCTGCTCTCCTTGACGACGCGCTCGACGACGTAGCCGTCGCGGTAGCGCCCGCGGCGTGGCGCGGGCGAGGCCGAGACTCGACGACGGCGTGGCGGCGATGGCGAGCGCGCGCCGAGGGTGGGAGCTGAGGCGGTGGACATGGTCACCTGAACGTAACCGCTCTGGTACCAAATGCCAGCGATCGCCGGACGTCGGAACGCCGGCGAGCTCGCTGGAAAGCAGCACCAAAAGCTCTCGCGTTCATCTACGTTCAATCGAGTTTTGTGTGCGTTCCAGCGAGCTCGCCGGCGTTCCGACGTCCGGCGATCGCTGACATTCGCCGTGCAATCCTGATAGTTGGTGCGCGTGAGCATCGGCCATTGGACGTTGCCGCTGCTCTCCTTGACGACACGCTCGACGACGTAGCCGTCGCGGTAGTGCCCGCGGCGTGGCGCGGGCGAGGCCGAGACTCGACGACGGCGTGGCGGCGATGGCGAGCGCGCGCCGAGGGTGGGAGCTGAGGCGGCGGACATGGTCACCTGAACGTAACCGCTCTGGTACCAAATGCCAGCGATCGCCGGACGTCGGAACGCCGGCGAGCTCGCTGGAAAGCAGCACCAAAAGCTCTCGCGTTCATCTACGTTCAATCGAGTTTTGTGTGCGTTCCAGCGAGCTCGCCGGCGTTCCGACGTCCGGCGATCGCTGACATTCGCCGTGCAATCCTGATAGTTGGTGCGCGTGAGCATCGGCCATTGGACGTTGCCGCTGCTCTCCTTGACGATGCGCTCGACGACATAGCCGTCGCGGTAGCGCCTGCGGCGTGGCGCGGGCGAGGCCGAGACTCGACGACGGCGTGGCGGCGATGGCGAGCGCGCGCCGAGGGTGGGAGCTGAGGCGGCGAACATGGTCACCTGAACGTAACCGCTCTGGTACCAAATGTCAGCGATCGCCGGACGTTGGAACGCCGGCGAGCTCGCTGGAACGCACACAAAACTCGATTGAACGTAGATGAACGCGAGAGCTTTTGGTGCTGCTTAAGACCGGCAGCGTTTTCTGTATATTGCTTGAGAATTTAAAGGTAAAAACAAGCAAAGGGGCAGCTATTCTGCCGGGAACGTGCAGTGTGCACTACTCTACGTGGCCACGCCATCCCATGGCCTTCGCGCCACCACACGGATCTCCTACAGACCCGGACGTCTCCGCAACGAACGCAGCGTGCGTCGAGCCGCCAGAACATGCACATGAACGTGCGTTATGGAAAACCAAAAATAGCAAAGTCTATCCTAGATACATGGTGACCGAGCCAGGGTTAATGCCCAACATGCAAAGTGGCCTGGGAGGTCGTGTCTCTCCCCAAAGCCAAGGGCGGACTCGGGGTCAAAGATTTGAAATTGCAAAATCAGTGCCTGTTGCGGAAATTCTGGGTCAAGTTGCTGGAGATTCCCTCCACTTCCTGGCAGCAATGGTTCCACCTCCAATATGGATGTCCAGCGGGACGTGATCTCGGTGATCACCATCACCTGGATACACCGGTTTGGAAGTCCCTGCTCAAGCTACTGCCTGGATTTCGAGAAGCCACTTCTGTCATTTTGGGTAGTGGGCAACACACAGCCTTTTGGCTCGATCATTGGATTGGCTCAGCACCTTTAGCCCAAATGATGCCGGCGCTTTTCTCTCACACCACCAGAGCCAACATCACCGTGTCTTCGGCATTCTCGGATAATCACTGGAACCTCCACCTCCAGGCTCGGCTTTCCAATGTGGCGACTGCAGAATTGGCCTTACTCCATCAGGCTCTCCAGCCAGTCTTCCTATATCCGCTAAGCACTGACTCAAGACGTCTTGGCCCTCACCGACTGCCCTACACCGCTGCTGGGGCTTATGCACATGCGCAGGCGCATCTACCCGATGATCCACGGGCTGTTGCCATCTGGAAATCGCGCCTTCCCCCCAAGTGTCGACACTTCCTTTGGCTCATTCATCGCCAACGTCTGCCAACACGAGCTTTGCTGCATCATCGACACATCGCGCCGTCGGCTCTCTGCCCAGCCTGCCCATCAACGGAAACTCTGGAGCACCTCCTCGTCCACTGTCATCAGGCCAAGGCAATTTGGATGGCCGTCGGTGCTCCACAAATTACACATATTGTGCAGCTTCCCCAGCTCTGGTTGTTCAACTCCGTATGGCCTCCCATCACGGGTATGTTGCAGCACATGGTGCTCACCGCGGTGCTCTGGAATATCTGGAAGACTCGCAACGCCAAGGTTTTTAGAGGACAGAGCACACCACCATCCATAGTCGTTGCCTCCATCACCCAAGACCTCCTCCTCTGGTCATCCCGTCTTCGCAACCCGGGGGCCCGACATCTCTTGCAAGCTTGGTGTGATCAAGTCGCGGGTTTACCTGGAATTGTAACATAGCGCTCTTGCTTTTTCTCCTCCCCCCCTTTCACAAATCCAAAAGGATGTAAAACGCTTCTTCTTTTAATGAAAGTTCAGGTCGGCGTAAGCCTACCGTAGGTTCCTCAAAAAAAACACGTGTCCTCGTCCTCGATGGGACTAACTTATCTCCATCATCTCCATGTTGACCTCAAGTCCTGAGCACATGGCCGATAGCTCTGGGCGTGGAACATTACCGGCCGGGTCGTCACCGATTCATACGTCGGTTAGTCATGTGGTTCACGGCCGGAGCTTCACCAAGACTGAAGAAGCAGTTCAAGAAAAGGGACACCATGCTTGATGCATCATCTTTTCGTTTTCCGCTGTATGAATGCATGGAAATCTAGAGCGACGCGGTTATAGCAAGGAGCTGATCGAGCAGAGCTCAAGAGGAGAGAGTCCACGAGACGCATCACATCGATGTGCCTGGAGGAATTTACACGGCGGCCATATGTACCAGTCACAACTCGAGGCTCCAGTGGCATCGTAGATACACATAGATACGTACAACTGATCTGTCATCTCAATATTTACTGTGTAAGTTGACGGCCGGTCGTCAAAACGGATTGCAACGCGCCGGGGCTTGAAACGAGGGCCCAGGACCATGACTGGCGCCTGAAGCCTGATCGATGACGAGAACTATAGACAGTGACGAACTTCTCCTGGTCGTGGCCATTACGTGGAACCAATAGCCCAGGCTAATTGCAATCCGCTGCTGCTAGTTCAACCCGTACATACCTATATGTATACGTACTGCAAGCGTCATTTGCCTCTTGTCCTACGTATATGTATACACAGGCCCGAACGTTCCCAGAACCTGGCGAAACCTGTCATGGAAACAAGAAGAAGGAATTCTTCTGGGTCTCTTGTCAGTGCATGTAAGTTTCTGTGCAAGTATATGCAGGATCATCAGTCACTTGTCAGGATCTCACAAGTAAGAAAACCAGCTGCCACCACCGCCTTAATTTTCTTCACGTGTCTTTTTTTTAGGAATAAAATGGTGCGGTAAAGGCGTAAAACCATGGTCCGCTTCCCTAGTTTCCTGACTAATCAAAGTGGTAATAATCAGTCAAGTCACCGACGGATATGATGCATCCATGATGCTGTCTGGTGTGTGTCTACTTGCGCTTGCTTGTTTTGTTAATTGACAGCTTGTTTTATCTTGGACTAGCAATAATCTTGTTGGGCGTGCGAGCGAGCTGAGGCAGCTTCCTCCTACATCCGTTCGACGTACGTGTGTGGACTGACAGGACGAAAAAAAGCGTGCGCACGTGTGGAACAACAGGGAGACGGGTAGAGTGGATTTTGATGGATGGTGACATTTTATACGTCAGTGTAAAGAAAACAAATAGAACCCAGAGAACACGATGCGCCATATCGCCATTGCTCTGATCCAAAAGATCGTCGACCAATTTTTATTTCTTTTAAAAAAACAAGAATGAAGGAAGATCGATGGCCATATCATCAACGCGCCTCATCAAAATGGGTGTTCCATTCTGGCCCTAAATAAAGGATAAGGTTAACGATGATCCGAATCTTAGCAGCAGCAGCAGTCCAATTTGTCGCGATCGCGAGCGATGTGGTCTTCAATCAATAGTACAGCGTCTCTGTCTTAGTACGTTAGAGCAACTCCAGTGGAGCCCTTCAAATTGAGGCCTCCAAAACTCATTTGCAGGCTCATCTCTAAAAAATAGAGGCCCAAAATAAACACTCAACTCTAGTGGGTATATGAACTCGGACCTCTATTTCCTCGTGGGCCCACCTGTCAGCCGCCTATGCCTCTCTCCTCGCACCGCCGCTGCGCAACGCCTCGCCCTGCACCTACGCGCCGCCGCCGCCCTGCCCCTGCCCCTGAGCCCAAGTCGCGCGGTCGCGCTCATCACCCACCGACGCAGGCCGCGCCGTCCTCGTCAACCACCGCCTCCGCGACCCGAATGTTGTGATATGATCCAAATTCACCTACGGAGCGAAGCGGAGGCCCATCACCAGAGGTTTGGGCCGGAGCAAAGGGGTACTATGTTTTTCTCTCATGAGCGCACAATTTAGTCTCACATCGGCAACGCAACCAAGCACGGTCACGTGAGCTGGCTATATAATAGAGCTTCGCCCTTGATGAATAATCATCCTCTTGTAAGCCGCTAATAGGCGTTGTAAACACACATCTGATATAGTAAAGTTTTGCTGGCTGGCGCCCGTGGTTTTTTCCCTTCTACATTGGGAGGGTTTTCCATGTTAAAAATCTCGTGTCTCCTGCGGTTAGATTCCTTTACTTCTTGTTGTTTATTCGTCATCATTTATAACAAGTGGTATCAGAGCTAGTTTCAGATTCGGTTCCTTGATGTCGACGATGATGAAGTTTAATCTACCGCTGTTGGATTACAAGACGAGGTTCGCGTTGTGGCAAGTTAAGATGCGGGCTGTTCTGGCGCAAACTCATGATCTTGATGAGGCGCTGGATAAGTTTGGTGGCAAGTCGTCCAACGAATGGTCTGATGAGGAGAAGCGCAAGGATCGTAAGGCTCTGTCTTTAATTCAGCTTTATCTGTCTAATGATATTCTGCAAGAATGTCTGCAGGAACAGACTGCTGTAGCACTCTGGTTGAAACTGGAATCGATCTGTATGTCTAAGGATCTAACCAGTAAGATGCACATGAAGTTGAAGCTGTTCACGCTCAAGATGAAGGAGGGTGATTCGGTGATGAGCCATATATCTGTGTTCAAGGAGATCGTTTCTGACCTAGCGTCGATGGAGGTTAAGTATGATGATGAGGACTTAGGTCTCCTATTGTTATGTTCTCTGCCAAACTCTTTTGCAAATTTCCGTGACACCTTGTTGATTAGCCGTGATGAACTAACCGTTTCGGAAATTTATGAGGCACTCCAATCTAGGGAAAAGATGAAAGGCATGGTGCAGCCTGACGGATCGTCGTCGTCCAAGGGCGATGCTTTGCAAGTGAGAGGCAGACCGGAGCAGAGATATTCAAATGAAAGTAATGATCGTTACAAGAGCCAAGAAAGTAGGGGTCGTTCTAAGTCCAGACCACCCAAGAAGTTCTGTAAGTATTGCAAGAAGAAATCACATTTTATTGAGGAGTGTTGGAAGCTTAAGAATAAAGAGAACAGAAAAAATAATTCGTATGGTAATGCCTCTGTTGTTTCTGGTGCTAGGAATACTTCTGATTCAGGAGATTGTCTGATTGTTCTTGCTGGTTGTGTTTCTGGTCATGATGAATGGATACTTGATTCTGCATGTTCGTTTCATATCTGCACTAACAGAAATTGGTTTAGTTCGTTTAAGCCTGTGCAGAAAGGAGATGTTGTGCGTATGGGAGACGATAATCCGTGTGACATTGTGGGGATCGGCTCAGTTCAGATCAATGCTCATGATGGCATGACACGCACGCTACAGAATGTGAGATACATACCAGGGATGACCAGAAATCTGATTTCACTCAGCACACTTGATGCAGAAGGATTCAAGTACTCCGGTTCAGGCGGAGTTTTAAAGGTATCAAAAGGTTCTCTTGTTTGTTTAGTAGGTGATCTGAACTCTGCAAAGTTATATGTTCTAAGAGGAAGTACTTTACATGGTTCTGTTTCCGCTGCTGTTGTTAGTAATGCTGAACCTAATAAGACTAACCTTTGGCATATGCGTCTTGGACATATGAGTGAACTTGGTATGGCAGAATTGATGAAGAGAAACCTACTGGATGGTTGTATTTTGAGTAGCAAGAAGTTCTGTGAGCATTGTATTTTCGGGAAGCATAAAAGGGTAAAGTTCAACACTGCTGTTCATACCACCAAAGGTACTCTTGATTATGTACATGCTGACTTATGGGGTCCTTCTCGTAAGCCTTCTTATGGTGGTGCTCGTTACATGCTTACTATTATTGATGACTACTCTAGAAAAGTATGGCCTTATTTTCTGAAAAATAAAGATGATACTTTTGCTGCTTTTAAAGATTGGAAAGTGATGGTAGAAAGGCAAACCGAAAGGAAGGTGAAGGTGCTTCGTACTGATAATGGCGGAGAATTTTGTTCTGCTGCATTTAATGATTATTGCAGGCAGGAAGGCATTGTCAGGCACCACACCATACCGTATACTCCGCAGCAAAACGGTGTGGCTGAGCGCATGAACAGGACCATCATCTCGAAGGCTCGTTGCATGCTGTCCAATGCACGGATGAGCAAGCGTTTTTGGGCTGAAGCAGCTAACACCGCATGCTACTTGATAAACAGGTCGCCTTCTATTCCACTTAATAAGAAAACACCTATTGAGGTATGGTCTGGCACACCCGCTGATTATTCACAGTTGAAAGTTTTTGGCTGCACTGCTTATGCTCATGCTGATAATGGAAAATTGGAGCCTAGAGCTATTAAATGTCTTTTTCTTGGTTATGGTTCGGGAGTTAAAGGATATAAGTTGTGGAATCCCGAAACTAAAAAGACTTTCATGAGCAGGAGTGTTGTTTTCAATGAATCTGTGATGTTTAATGATAGTTTGTCCTCAGATCATGTTCCAGATAATTTTAATAAAGGGTTGCAGCATATGAGCGTGCAGGTGGAGCATGTGGGTGATGAGAAAAGTGTGCATGTACAGCAACATGTGCATGATGATACAGACGAGCAAGAGGAGCCGCCTGTGGATGATCAGGAAAATCAGGCTGTTGATGATGAGGCTCATGATGATGTTCAGCACTTACCACCTGTTTTACAGCTAGAGGAGGATTTACCTAGTGCTCAGCGTAAGTCAAAGAGAAATTGTGGACCTTCTAAACGTCTCATTGATGAGTGTAATCTAACCCATTATGCTTTGAGTTGTGCTGAACAGGTGGAGAATTCACATGAGCCGGCCACATATGTTGAGGCCATTGATTGTGCTGATAAAGAAAAGTGGATTTCTGCTATGCATGAGGAGATGCAGTCACTTGAGAAGAATCACACATGGGATGTTGTACCATTGCCAAAGAAGAAGAAGACAGTCCGCTGCAAGTGGATCTTTAAGAGAAATGAGGGTTTATCTCCAAGCGAGCCTCCAAGGTATAAGGCAAGGTTAGTAGCGAAAGGCTATAGTCAAATTCCTAGTGTTGATTATAATGATGTTTTCTCTCCTGTGGTAAAGCATAGTTCCATTCGCACATTCTTTAGTATTGTTGCTGCACATGATCTTGAGCTCGAGCAGCTAGATGTGAAGACTGTATTTCTGCACGGTGAACTTGAGGAGGATATATACATGGACCAGCCAGAAGGGTTCATAGTGCCAGGCAATGAGAATTTTGTGTGCAAGTTGAAGAGATCATTGTATGGTTTGAAACAGTCCCCTCGTCAGTGGAATAAAAGGTTTGATTCATTTATGTTGTCGCACGGCTTTAAGAGGTATAAATTTGATAGATGTGTCTACATCATGCATGTTAATGGATCACCTATTTATTTGCTCATTTATGTTGATGATATGTTGATTGCTGCCAAGAGTAAAGTCGAAATTGCTAAGTTGAAGAAATTATTGAGTAGCGAATTTGACATGAAAGATCTTGGTGCTGCTAAGAAAATTTTGGGCATGGAAATTACTAGAGATAGAAAATCTGGTGTGCTATTTCTTAGTCAGCAGAATTATATTCAAAAAATTCTTCAGCGTTTCAACATGGATGATGTTAAGCCTGTCAGTACTCCTATTGCACCTCATTTTAAATTGTCAGCTGCTCAGTGTGCTAGTACAGATCAGGATATTGAGTACATGTCCAGAGTTCCTTATTCTAGTGCTGTTGGTTCTTTGATGTATGCCATGGTCTGTTCTCGTCTGGATTTATCTTATGCTATGAGTCTGGTTAGTAGATATATGACTAATCCTGGTAAAGAACATTGGAAGACAGTTCAGTGGATTTTCAGGTACCTCAGAGGCACTGCAGATTCTTGTCTGAAGTTTGGCAGAACTGAGAAGGGACTTATTGGCAATGTTGATTCAGATTTTGCTGCTGATGTTGATAGGCGAAGGTCGCTCACAGGTTATGTGTTCACTGTTGGCAGTTCTGCTGTGAGCTGGAAAGCTACTTTACAGTCCGTTGTGGCTTTGTCTACTACTGAGGCAGAATATATGGCTATTGCTGAGGCGTGCAAGGAATTAATTTGGCTGAGCGGATTATACTCTGAGCTGGTTGGGGCTGATTCTTGCATTGATTTATATTGTGACAGTCAAAGTGCTATTTACCTTACCAAAGATCAGATGTTCCATGAGAGGACAAAGCATATTGACATCAAGTATCATTATGTACGAGATATGGTTGAAGAAGGTAAGCTGAAGATATGCAAGATCAACACTCATGATAATCCAGCTGATATGATGACTAAACCTGTTCCTGTTGCTAAGTTTGAGCTGTGCTCAAGCTTAGTTGGTTTAGTTAATTAGCCCAAGAGGCTATTTGACGCCAGTCGTATTTTTCTTCGTGATGATTCAGGATGAAGTGAAGATGCTGCAAGAGAATTTATCTCAAGGTGGAGTTTGTTGTGATATGATCCAAATTCACCTACGGAGCGAAGCGGAGGCCCATCACCAGATGTTTGGGCCGGAGCGAAGGGGTACTGTGTTTTTCTCTCATGAGCGCACAATTTAGTCCCACATCGGCAACGCAACCAAGCACGGTCACGTGAGCTGGCTATATAATAGAGCTTCGCCCTTGATGAATAATCATCCTGTTGTAAGCCGCCAATAGGCGTTGTAAACACACATCTGATATAGTAAAGTTTTGCTGGCTGGCGCCCGTGGTTTTTTCCCTTCTACATTGGGAGGGTTTTCCATGTTAAAAATCTCGTGTCTCCTGCGGTTAGATTCCTTTACTTCTAGTTGTTTATTCGTCATCATTTATAACAAGTGGTATCAGAGCTAGTTTCAGATTCGGTTCCTTGATGTCGACGATGATGAAGTTTAATCTACCGCTGTTGGATTACAAGACGAGGTTCGCGTTGTGGCAAGTTAAGATGCGGGCTGTTCTGGCGCAAACTCATGATCTTGATGAGGCGCTGGATAAGTTTGGTGGCAAGTCGTCCAACGAATGGTCTGATGAGGAGAAGCGCAAGGATCGTAAGGCTCTGTCTTTAATTCAGCTTTATCTGTCTAATGATATTCTGCAAGAATGTCTGCAGGAACAGACTGCTGTAGCACTCTGGTTGAAACTGGAATCGATCTGTATGTCTAAGGATCTAACCAGTAAGATGCACATGAAGTTGAAGCTGTTCACGCTCAAGATGAAGGAGGGTGATTCGGTGATGAGCCATATATCTGTGTTCAAGGAGATCGTTTCTGACCTAGCGTCGATGGAGGTTAAGTATGATGATGAGGACTTAGGTCTCCTATTGTTATGTTCTCTGCCAAACTCTTTTGCAAATTTCCGTGACACCTTGTTGATTAGCCGTGATGAACTAACCGTTTCGGAAATTTATGAGGCACTCCAATCTAGGGAAAAGATGAAAGGCATGGTGCAGCCTGACGGATCGTCGTCGTCCAAGGGCGATGCTTTGCAAGTGAGAGGCAGACCGGAGCAGAGATATTCAAATGAAAGTAATGATCGTTACAAGAGCCAAGAAAGTAGGGGTCGTTCTAAGTCCAGACCACCCAAGAAGTTCTGTAAGTATTGCAAGAAGAAATCACATTTTATTGAGGAGTGTTGGAAGCTTAAGAATAAAGAGAACAAAAAAAATAATTCGGATGGTAATGCCTCTGTTGTTTCTGGTGCTGGGAATACTTCTGATTCAGGAGATTGTCTGATTGTTCTTGCTGGTTGTGTTTCTGGTCATGATGAATGGATACTTGATTCTGCATGTTCGTTTCATATCTGCACTAACAGAAATTGGTTTAGTTCGTTTAAGCCTGTGCAGAAAGGAGATGTTGTGCGTATGGGAGACGATAATCCGTGTGACATTGTGGGGATCGGCTCAGTTCAGATCAATGCTCATGATGGCATGACACGCACGCTACAGAATGTGAGATACATACCAGGGATGACCAGAAATCTGATTTCGCTTAGCACACTTGATGCAGAAGGATTCAAGTACTCCGGTTCAGGCGGAGTTTTAAAGGTATCAAAAGGTTCTCTTGTTTGTTTAGTAGGTGATCTGAACTCTGCAAAGTTATATGTTCTAAGAGGAAGTACTTTACATGGTTCTGTTTCCGCTGCTGTTGTTAGTAATGCTGAACCTAATAAGACTAACCTTTGGCATATGCGTCTTGGACATATGAGTGAACTTGGTATGGCAGAATTGATGAAGAGAAACCTACTGGATGGTTGTATTTTGAGTAGCAAGAAGTTCTGTGAGCATTGTATTTTCGGGAAGCATAAAAGGGTAAAGTTCAACACTGCTGTTCATACCACCAAAGGTACTCTTGATTATGTACATGCTGACTTATGGGGTCCTTCTCGTAAGCCTTCTTATGGTGGTGCTCGTTACATGCTTACTATTATTGATGACTACTCTAGAAAAGTATGGCCTTATTTTCTGAAAAATAAAGATGATACTTTTGCTGCTTTTAAAGATTGGAAAGTGATGGTAGAAAGGTAAACCGAAAGGAAGGTGAAGGTGCTTCGTACTGATAATGGCGGAGAATTTTGTTCTGCTGCATTTAATGATTATTGCAGGCAGGAAGGCATTGTCAGGCACCACACCATACCGTATACTCCGCAGCACATCTGATATAGTAAAGTTTTGCTGGCTGACGCCCGTGGTTTTTTCCCTTCTACATTGGGAGGGTTTTCCACGTTAAAAATCTCGTGTCTCCTACGGTTAGATTCCTTTACTTCTTGTCGTTTATTCGTCATCATTTATAACACCGAAGACCGGCGCAAGCTCTGCTTCCTCTGCTTCCACGCCGCAGACACTCCCGCCAGTGGTTGCGGGAGCTGCCGGGCCGGCCGCCACGCGCCGGTGAGGAAGCCGGACCCCAGATTGCATCCGGGTGCGGCGGCGCTGGACCTCGGTGGCGACGACGGCTCCTCCTCCCAGCGTAGCCCAACGGTCGCCGGAAACCGCGTCCACGTTGCTGCTGCCCCATGGCCGAGCGCTGGAAGCAGGCCCTTGAACGCCGCCACCCCATCCGAGTCGATCTCGTGGCCCAGGTGCAACACCTCCATGAGCAAGTCATCCTCTGTCTCGACGTCCACGAACAGGGGCTCGCCGGCGAGGAGCTCGAACATGACGCACCCCAGCGCCCACATGTCGACGGCCGTGCCGTAGCGTCGGCTGCCCTTGAGCTGCTCCGGCGAGAGGTACCACAGCGTGCCGACGCTGCACGGGTCCTCCGGGTATGGCGGGCGCGCCGGCGTGGCCATCCCGAAGTTGCAGATCTTGAGCGCGCCACCGGGGCCGACGAGCACGTTTTCCGGCTTGATGTCGCGGTGCAGCGTGCCCATGGCGTGCACCCACGCCGCGCCGCGGAGGAGCTGGCGCATGGCGGCGCGCGCGCCCCGGGCTCCGGGAAGCGGCCGGCGAGGTTGAGGCGGTCGCGGAGGTTGAGACGGCGACGGATGCGCGGCGGAGCGCAGCTCCCAGATGGGACGCGAACAAAAGGAAAAAATGAGAAAAAAAAAAGAAATCGTGGGACCCACTGTTGGAGGGGGAATTGGAGGGCCTCTAGGGATGGAGGCTAAATGCAGGCCCATTTGAAGGCACTGCTGGAGTTATGTTTTTACTGTAAGTCTCTAAATTTTGTAGTAGAGACCTGTATAGACACCCCCGTTGAAGTTGCTGTTAGCGCTGTCCATCGGATGGGTAGCGCTAAACTGACCGAACGAACGAACACGGCCGGGACGGGTCGGTCGGTCGGTCTCACGCGGCAGGACAGGACGCGCGTGGTCGTGGCGAGACCGCGGGAGCCGTCGCGCGCGGCAGAATTGAAAGTGATGAAGGGCCACGAGAGGGAGACGCATCACATCGATCAGTACGCCGCCGGGAGCCAGCGAGATGCCGAGATAGAACTTACGGTGCCATTCTCTGCTCAAATACGCACATGCACCGTGTGCAAACCGGAAAGAATCTAGTACTAGTACATATTCAGAAGCGTGCACATCAGCTGTAGCTGCTGGAAAAGGCCGGTCCTCATATCATCATGAGACGGCGACGGGGAGATGGGCTCAACGACCGGGCCGACTTGTCCAGCCCAAAATCAGACAACCCCAATATGCCGCCTTCCTTTGTTATTAGCCACAAATTATAACTATGCATTAATTTAACATGCAAATCAAATATGCCCACCTAATTAGTATATTCCCTCTGTCTTAGAAAAAAATACAATTCTCACTTTCAAGAAAGTCAAATAGTCTTAAATTTTACTAAATTTTTTAAACAATGCATGCTAACATTTGTGACTCCAAATAGATTTACCATAAAAGTATCTTACTATTACTAATTGGAGGCTTCTTTTGTAGCCTCCACGTTAATCCTCACGAGACATGCTAGAAAAAGAGATAAATCCTAGAAATTCTCACAAAAATCAGAAACATCTAGCCATTAATTTGGTGGACTCTAACGAAGATAGCCATTGGATCTATTCTGATTAAAAAGGTAGTCTAAAAATAACCCCCAATAGTTCATTCTAAATTACCCACAAATGCCACCACGGAAAATATTCCAACAATTCTCCTAACCATCTAAATTATCCTACAACTACGTGTGTTATTTCAATCTTATCACTATATATAACCTACCCACAGCCTTAGTCCCTCTAAACCCTAGCCGTCGTCAGGTATCATCGTTTGCAAGGAGGCGAGCACCATCTACAAGATCGCGTGCAAGCCTTGGCGTTGCTCGGGAACTGAAGATGGCCCTCGCCGCTGTGGCCGGACCAAGCATTAGCTCATCGGACACCAAGATGTCGTCACCAAGTCCTGGATAAAACAGCGGTCGTTCGGTGGCTTAATTCCTGTAATCCTGCAACACATGCGAGTTCCTTTCGTCATTTGGATTTGCGAGAAGGGCTATATCAGCAAAGGGCGATGGCACGAGAGAATGAGATGGCGACGGTACGTACAGGGTGCAGGCAACAGATGCATGTGTTTGTTGCGAACATTCAGCCAGTCAACAAAAAGAGAAGCTTGGCAGTGAAAAAGAAAACTGGATGCGTAGCACTGTTGCAGCAAGATGTGCGTCCATGCAAATAAACCGGATGAACGAAGATTGGATGGAGGGCAGCAACAAGATCGAAGTTATTGCCAGTGAAGCCACTGAGAGATGGTAGCGGCATCTTCATGGCTCGGAGCTACATGATTGGTATATAAACATATATTGTTGAACGTATTGCTTTTTTAATTTGTCTCAAAATTTCAGATATGGCTTTGAAGAGCACATGATGATTGGTATGGTCGATATTAGTCCTGACGCCCTTACAGAGAACGAACCAAATCCATGATCATACAAGATGTGTACGTCTTCCGCGCAAGGTTATAAGGTACTGCTTGAAGTTTTATGATCAGTAAATCTATTACATGGTACTATTAGAAATCTTTCCTATATTATCTTTCTATTATTCCGTGCAAGCATAACTGCTCAGTGTGAAAAATGTTGACAATATGAGGATCAATTAGATCCAGCCAAATGTGTAGTTCAACTTTAGTAAAAAAAGGGTGAGTATATATGTGCGCATCCTACCCAAATGACTATTAATCCTCACTGAAATGCAGATATTAATCTGTTATCCAAAATAATATTAATATGGTATATATCTATATACAATATCTAAGTTTAAACTTACAGGGCATGGCAATGGGCACCCAGTGGTTGCAGAATAATATACCTAACCGAAGGCTGTAAAATCCCATGCTAAACCTAGGAGAAGAAAATCTAGAAAATCATACATCAAACAGAACAAACATATTCAACGTAGAAGTGGGCTCAGGAAAGAGGTCGAACTAAACATGACACATAAAGCTTGCTTAGTGATGGATTCCCAATGGCATTGCTAACCACAACGATCGGCGCTAGGACTTGCACTATTATTTGTTTCATGTTATGAAAATTAGGAAGTCATAAGAACCAAAATTTGGATACTTGAATATGAAATTAGGGCATATTTAGAGCTTCGTGTGATGTGACTTATCAACAATGTACGAGTAGATGGGCGATCTAAATGAAACAACATTTACATGACAAGGTGGCAGATGTAGACTAGAAAACATCACTATGTTCACCAATACACACTTTTGACATTAACTTCTTAAGTATAAATGCAAGTAAAAGTAAAGAACAATTGTTGATGTAAAATAACTAAACAGGACAAAGGAGCATTAGAAATGAAATGTACACACAAATCTCCATTAGAGTTTCTAAGAATCATCATGGGTAATCCCAACATATATTCTTATATTTGTTTGGGATACTTAGAGTCACTTCGAAGTACAAACACAACATTTTCAATACTTATTCCCATCCATCTCAAAGAAAAATACTTATTCCCATCAATGAAGAAACAACATTGAAATTTTTACTATATGCTTTTTAATTATACAAGTAGAATCCATTTAGCATGCATACTAATTATGGCCTTTTTTATGTAGGAATATAAGCATGTCATGTAAATTTTTGCATCAATAGTATAAAATAATCTCAAATATTTCCTAGCCCGTGCAGTAGCACGGGTTGATGGACTTGTATGTTATAATTAATATATTAATATATATTTTGTATAATAAATATTATTACAATCCGGTCAAATTTGAAATTTCTTGATTTCTTAGGAAGTCAGAATTACATTTTTTTATGGAGGGAGTACAATTGAGTTGTGTGTTAAGCACTAGTGTTCTTATTATTACAGCACTGTGGATGTAGTGCGTGGAAACACGTACATTCTGGGGCGAGAATTGATTATACAATGTTTAGGATAAAATAATTAATTTAAAAGACTAACTAGCTTGTTATAGATAGACAATATTTTAAAACTGGAAGTACGCGTTAACCGTACTCTATAACTACTGATCAAATAAGGCCGAAAGAAGAAATCTAGCACTTGTACTTTTTGGCTTTCCATCGAGTCGTGACTCATGACTTCATGAGACGGTCGCCGTCGCGACGGCCGACGGTAGCCATCGATCACGCGCGGCACACAAAGTTGTTGGTGACCAACGACCGGGGATGCAGACGGCGTGGTTCATTAATTCACGCCGAGATGGAATTTTGATTTGGCACGGCCGCGCCCTTGCCGAATGAGAAGCGCGGCCAGGTACTAAACGTTTAATTTGGAATAAAATTGTATGTCAGCGTGATTGCATTGCATATTTGGGGCAGCATGTTTGGAGCTAAACAACATGTACGTGCGTACGTAGTTACGTACGTATAAGTACACTAACATGTACACGTTACGTATAGTATCAGAAGACGCGGTTTCAATTCATCATGCCACGTACGTCGGTACACTTGTCTTGTCCTACTGGCTGACCAGAACGTTCGAGGAACCTGGCAAACATCTGACGCGGAAACAAATAAAAAGAATGCTAGGTCAGGTTGATACTGGTAAATTTCTGTGCAAGAGTAGCTAGTGAAGTAATTAGGAAAAGGTTTAGTCCACCTAGTCAAGCTCTCGCAAGCGAGAAAACCAGATCTTATCTATGGTTGCAAAACCATGGTCTCATTCTTCATTCCCTGGTTTACAATTGTCAATTGACTCCTTTTTCTTTTGCCAAGGGATTTGGCCCCTTTAATATATCTTTGCTTGTTCCTTTTTTTGACTAAACCAAGCGCGGGAGTGGTAGCGAGTCAAATCTCCGAGAGGCACCAGAACAAGAGAGCAGCGTAGCTTACATCAGTACTTGATGCTCTGTACACTGTACTCGTGTTTGTTTACTGATGAAACCCCGTTTGATGTCTTGACAGTCCTGTAAAAGGGCTCGGAGCATGCGACTGAGGCAGCTTCCTCTCGACGTGTGTGATGGATGGAGTGGAAAAGGACTACACGTCTACACGCCTGCACACGTGGCGAAGGACGAGCCGGTGGCGAATGATATGATGGAGCTGGTGATGGTGACAGTTTATTATTACACGTCTAGTTGGTTTTGAAGCAAAAACACGTCAAGAGAAAAGCAAAGATAAACCAGCAGAGAAAATGGCAGCATTGCTTATTAGCTCCAGAAGATCTTTGGCTTGTTGGAGCTCGATCCTGCATGCTTATTGGCGCTTGGATTCAAGCGCGTCTCTTTAGCTATGGCAAACTAGTGTTTGGCTCTCTCCAAGTTGGAAGCGGGCTCGATCCGCGTCAGATTGTGATAGGAACCGGATCTCAGCAACGCGGCGTCGATGACTGCTTCTAGCTCATCGCGCGTCGTATATATATTATATATATACATATATATAAAAATGCCTTCCCGCGAATCTCTGTTTTCTTTGTAGTAGTTTGTTTTCTTACATTTTGATATAGGATAACGAATTCAAAACATGATCAATAGTGGTTCAGAATAATCCTGGCCTCCTATTGGTTTCAGAAAAATAATCTCTGGCCACGTGTGATTACCGCGTTAGAGAAACGCGCTGGAACCGCGCGAGAAAAAACCCAAACGGATCGAACGCGCTTTGGCCTTGCCCTTGATAATGCCCGATCGGGGCCGTCCGTCTCCGGCTCTCTGGCCCGGGGGGCACCCAAAGACTACGGGGAAACGAAAGAAGAGAGATCCCGTAGCTGGAGGTGATCGAGATTCTGTGATCGACGAGATGATCCAGCAGGTAGCTAGGGTAATAATAACCTGCAACGTTGGATTAACAGATATGAAAGAGAACGAACACAATGCAAGTCCTGGTTACTACGTTGGAGTAGCTTATATCACACAAAGAGTCCACCCCTAGGAGCTGGTGAATGCGACATGCTGAATATAGTAACGGGTGCATCAGAAATCAACCGCCCGTAGTAACAAGCAAAGAACGAAAGCATGGTCGATTTGTAGCACTGCATCAGTTACATGTGTCATGGATCATGGATGCATGCATGAACCAATCATTGGTTTTCACTGCATGCGCATGCGCCTACGCCAACGCCACCCGAGCCTCTTGCTACCCAAAACCACACGCACTGGCGCGAGCCAGGCCCGTTCAACCAGACCCCAGGGCCCCATCGTCGGTGCTGTATAAAAGCGCAAGGGCTCCATCAGGAGCTCCTCCCTTTCCTCTCCGGCCACTAGCTCCTCAGCCATACGCTACACCGAGCTACTGCTACTCCAAGCCGGCCGGTAGCTACAGGCTCCCAGCTTTTAGCTTTCCATCACCGGCCTCTCACCTCAGCTCCCGCCGCCGGCTGAGCTCGACCTCGCTCCAAGCAACTGGCACACACACACACACACGCACGCACACACCGCGCCGCACACGCACACCCAACGACCCTAGTCCAATCACACGGACGCCGGTGATGGCCGCCACCGCAGGGAAGAAGCCGGGCGGCAGAGCGCCGCGGTTCGTGCCGAAGCGCGGGCAGGTGCTGAAGAGGGTGGTGGCGGAGGTCTTCGCCTGGCTGCCGCGCCGCTGCCTGCTGTTCCGGCGGAACCGCGCCCCACGCGGCCGCCGCGGGAACCGCGTCCCGGCGGGCGGAGGCCACGTCGAGCCGGAACCCGACGTCGCCAACAACTCTCTCGCGCACGCACGCGCCACCACCACTGCTAACCCATCACCATCAGCTGCCAGTTACTACTAATTATATATTCAAGGTGTCGCTGGTTTTATTTGATTTGATTTCCGGGTTGTTTTACGTACGTGCGCGTGACCATTTATTCCATTTTTCAGGTATTTTAAGCTAGTAATAAGCATCTAAATCAATAATCAGGGTCGCCAAGTACAGTATAAGTACACGACGGACACGGCGGGTGGTGACGGAGGAGTGGGTCAACGTGTGCCAGCTCGTGGATTCAGACCGTGAGAGGGCCATCATAAGTTGGTCAACGTCGTTGCTCGCGGCCTCGATCGCTCTCTAGTCTGTAGCGTGCTGCTGCTAGCTACTCACCTTGTATATTATTGTTTCATTTCTTATCCCTTCATTGTCCGCATAGCTCCGGTTCAGTAGATGGATCGTCGTCGTAATAGCACGCCAATTACGTCTTGGTGGTGTGATGGTGTCATCAGAAAGTAGTCCATCAGTCCATGCATGTATGTTCCGCTTCTGTCAGCTGCAAATTATATTAAGCTTTAGCTCAGTGTACTACTGTTACGGCAGTAATTTGCGAGTGTTCATTCGCTCGACGCATATTCCAGTGTGTTGCCTCACGATCTACAATAAAAGGTGCCAGATTGTTTATATTCATCTCCAGGACCAGAATAAATCTGCTGTAACCTTTCGTTAAAAAAAAACTGAAACGACTTGCCCTGTTGTTAGATTCACAACAGAAAAAAAAAGCCACAAGCCTTTTCGTGAAAAAAAAAACAGAAGCCCGTGAGGGGTTTTCTCATCTGCTCTGTGAGCCCAATAATTCGGCCCAGAGTGAAGCTGATGGGCTTGATGAATTATTCGTATAGAACAAAGACTGGGCTAAACTATCCCCTGTCATATCATTTAGGCTACTCCCAATCCCAATGGGCAGTAGATATCACACATATGTTCCTAAAAAAAAAAGTAGATATCACACACATTAATTAGCTACCACATAAGATCTTTTGATGCACGAGAACGGAGATATTTGCTTAAGTATATGAAACTCAACTATTGGAATATGATATTTGTTTTGGGTTTGCTATATTATAGACATAATACTCTCTCTGATGCAAAAGACGTCATTTTAGAGTTACGCGCATGGAAAGCTATATGTCATTTAATTGTGACATAGTGTCATAGCCAAGAATTACACACAAGGAGGCTAAACAAAGACGAAGACATCATACTATAGGTTATCAGGAAGTGAGATCAACTTTATATATTTTAAAAAAACATTAATCCTTATATGAACAATATTATTCGTGACTCAAAATTTTTTTAAAAAAACTTAAGGTTCACAAAAGTTATTGGTAGATTTTATATAGGCAGACTTAGCATTTTGTTAACAGTATTAACACATAATGTCATATTATTTAACACTAAATAGACGGATTATCACTAATCAAGCAAATTATTCAATGTTAAGTTGATGTGATTAGGCTCACCATGTCATATTAATATGGGCCATAAACTATGTTTGTTAGGGGAGGCAATGACACTAGCTAAGTCCTCTACGCCACTAATGTGAGATGATATGTATGATCTGAAGTTATTCTAGTTGTAATGTCGGGGGTATTTTAGTTATTCATCATGGATCTATATATATTTGGGATGACGGGTTAGAGAGTGATGGTAAACCTAATTTTATTTTCCGCTTAGAGACTAATCAAGTGCATAAAGAAGCAGAATAGGTGAGAGATCAGAGGTAGTGGAAACTATCTATTATATTAATACAACAGTGTTAAAAGGAGCCACCACGTTCGCCGAGAGGGTCAAGAAATTCCCACGTTAATCTAAAAAAGAGAAAAATATGTACCGTCGGATTTTATGAAGATCTAACGGTCTATATTATTTCGTAAATCTAAAAAAGAGAAGAATATATGCCGTCGGATTTAACGAAGATCTAACTGTCCATATTATTTCGTCCGCCGCACGCCACCCCTCCGAGGTCGTCACACGGCCTTCTGCGGCCGCCGCGCGAGCCATCCAATGTCGTCGTCGCGTAGACGTCCGTGGCTGCTACAGGAGGCCTCCACGGCTCCACCGTCGTTGCGTGGCTGTTCCCGGCCGCCGTGGGAACCCTCAAACCGCCGCCGCGCGCGCCACCCCTCCGCGGTCGTCACACGGCATTCTGCGGCCGCCGCGCGAGCCATCCAATGTCGTCATCACGTAGCCGTCCGTGGCTGCTACAGGAGGCCTCCACGGCTCCACCGTCATTGCGTGGCTGTTCCCGGCCGCCGTGGGAGCCCTCAAACTGCCGCCGCACGGCCGTCTGTGCCCACCGCAGGAATCTTTCGCCGTCGCTGTTTGATCGTCCACCGTCGTCGCCGCTGTGGGAGCTGCCCGAGCATCTTCGGAGTTCGCGGTCCAACCGTCGCGCGAGCCATCCAATGTTGCCGCCGCGCAGCCGTCCGTGGCCGTCGTATGACTGTATGGGGCCTCCACGGCTCCATCGTCATCGTGTGGCCATTCGCGGTTGCCGCGGAAGCCCTCCACCGCTGACGTGTGGCCTCCGTGACCGCTGCGGGAGCCTTTCGCCGTCGCCGCGTGATCGTACGTCGTTGTCGCCGCTGCGGGAGCCGCCCGCGCGTCTTCGATGTTCGGGGTCCGGCCGCTCCGTGCGCCGCTGGAGGCCAGCGGGGCTGAAGGGTGCCGGTCAAAGCTCCACCGTCGCGGCGTAGCTGTTCGCGGCCGCCACGGGAGTCTTTTGCCGTCCCCGTGTGATCATCCGCCGTCGTCACCGCTGCGGGAGCCACCCAAGCGTCTTCGGTGTTCGGGGTCCAGCCGTCACGCGAGCCATCAAATATCGCCGCCGCGCAGCCGTTCGTGGCCGCCGTATGAGGCCTCCACGGCTCCACCGTCGCCATGGAGCCCTCCACCACCGCCGAGCAGCCTCCGTGACCGCTGCACGAGTCTTTCGCCGTCGCTGCGTGATCGTCCGTCGTCGTCGCCGCTGCGGGAGGCGCCAACGCGTCTTCGATGTTCGGGGTCCGGCCGCTCCGTGCGCCGCTGGAGGCCAGCGGGGCTGAAGGGTGCCGGTTGGCAACCACTGGAGAAAGAGGGGGAGATAGAGGGAGAGAGATAGAGTGGGGGAGGGGGAGTGGTGGAGCGGTGAAAGAAAATAAGAAAAAGAGATTGGTGGGCTCATGTGTTGGTAGTTGGTATAGAACATTAGATATAGAGAATAATTGGTGCAGAAAAATTGATATAGACGAGAGAATCTGACCGGAATATTTCTTTTGGTGACTTGCAAAAAAAATATTTCTTTTGGTGGATGAGAATAGAGTACGACGAGTGCGAACAGCCTAAAGCCCTATGTGCCCTACAACATTCCTCTATATAGAAGGCATTCAACAATGAGCAGATGACAACATGTCGATCCGCACATGTATCTGATGAGAGGTGCTCGGATTTAGGGCATCCAACAAGGCTGTGAGCACAGCGGGAGAGAACGATTCTCCCTATCCGAAGATCATCAAATGGGTTATCCGCGTTCAAACCCGTTTGATGGTCTTTGTTAACGAGTTGGTGTAAAAACGAGCAGAGAGAGGAAAAACAAAGCGGAGAAATTGAGGTGGTGTAGTGTTCAACATTGTGTGGAAGACATCACATTGATTTTCACATTTAACTGATGAAAGGTGCTTAGATTTAGGACGTTCACCAAGGTTGTGAACACAATAAGAAAGAAAAATTCTCTATATCCGAAGGGAGTGAATCGTTGTCCGGATTGATCATCACCATGGCCACGCTCGGCACTCATGGAAGATCATCAAAAGGTTTGCCCACACTCAAACCTATTTGATGGTCTTCATGAACGAGTTAGTGCAAAACGTAGCAGATTTATGAAAAGCAAAGTAAAAAACTCAGGTGTCTTATGGCTTTTACGATGGACGTGCTTACCATGCACATGTGTTGACATGGAAGTTGAGTAACAATAGGCTGGGCAAAGAAATGTTTCTCTTAATGCCTGATACAATTATGCAACTGTAAACTACTGTCGATCATTCACTAGATCGGGCATCAACCATATCTATATATTACTCCATCTTTTATCGGAGGAGGAAAAAGACAAAAGATTGATCCATAACCGTGATAGGCATCCATTGGTTACAGCAGCCTAAGTTTTCATTACATTTTTCTAATGTGATTAATTATCTTTTATATTTGATTTCCTCCCTCCTTAAGCTTTCCTTCATGCTATGCCATTCTGATCAATTAAACCGCAATAAATATTTAAATAAAATTATATTTAAGTTAAAGGAACATAAATATGATAGCATAACAGACTAGCTACCCGCACAAATTTGCGCGGGCTACCTTGCTAGTTCTTCATATTGTAAAGATCTCGTGATTTAATCAAATCTTGATTGCAAATTCATTTCTAAACTTTGTCTCAAAGGTAAACTAATCAGAGTATCAACAAGTCAAGCTAAACACTCTCTACCATCGGAAACCAAGGCAATGTTACAACGCTTATCTCCACAAGACTCAACTTCTCCCGTGTCAGCTATCTCTCCATAGTCAGATGCTGATACAAGTCTAAACCATGAACACCTTATATCCAATGCTCCATATTACAAAATTAGAGGAGACCTTGCAGAAATATTGGATTCTAACAACGACCAACACAACAAGTACTATAAGATTTGTAGACAATAAAACTTTTATGCACACAAATTAGCAATCATACGATACAATGCCCAGTGAAGGAATGCCTTCAAAATGTACAATGAGCAGCTTTTGTCTTATCTGTATAACCTACCATTGAGTATTAAATAAATATTTCAAGTATAAAAAAATTGTATCTCCTCTTTGATTTATGAATTTTATGATGTCCGAGCTCCATTTTGAGTGATTTTTTATCGAGAGTTTGCTAAATTTATTTTGTATGGTTTTTGGTGAAACTTGATCCCCTACCCCTAGCAACTCCATGCACGGGCACTCTTGAATTTGAGTTTTCTCTAATTGTCTCTTGTCTTGCGTTCTTAACCAAAATTATAAAATTCATGGTGAAATATTGATCTTTTTGGAGAGATATTCTGGGCAAAGAATCATCATAGTTGCATGAAACTACTGGTAAAAGTTTACAATTATGGAGGTCATACGATTGAGTTTTCCCTTTTCTTAGCTAGATTTTTCTTGGGCTCGAAACATAGGAAGTTTGGAGTTTTGCAAGTTGCTGTTTTCAAGGGTATTTGTTGAGGATAGACTCATGATGACTATGGAAGTCTATGGTTCAAATATCTTTATTTTTGGTGGTCGTTTGGGATAGTTTTGCTATTTTTGTCGAAGCTTCTGCAGGTTGTTTGGACAAATTCGGAAGTTTTGGGTTTTGAGATTCTTGGTTTGGGTTTGCTTAGAATTGTTCTTCCCCAATCTTCTCTATCGTGTGTAAAGAGCTTCTAGAATTGTGTGTTAAGAACTCCTAATTCGATTGTGTCTTAACAATAACTATATGGATAGGTAATTCTAAAAGTAACTAGTAAATATGTCCATGCGTAAGTAGAACGGATTTAGAATATAGGCCAAATCTTTTCTTCAGCCAAAATGTTAATTGGCTTCCATTCATCGTCGTCTTTTAGATCCTTTAAAAGGAACGCCTATGTGGTGGAAGGTCAATTCTTTCCTCAAGGTCCTTTGCGTCGGCGTTGTTCGTGGGTTCCAAGATATATAGCAGGGAGATCAGGAACGCTTTTGGTGCTCACGCCCACTACTAAATTCTGTCACGCGATTTTGACCAAAAATATTAAGTAGCTGACAAAATCAGCTTTCTTGGTGCAGGAATTGTGGCAATACTGGTCAAGCTCATAGGGGCTAAAGGCTAGGTTAGCCCCCCGCGTCATTTGGAGTGCTATACTTTGTGGCGTTCATCTCCTTGGAAGGCGTGTGTATGTGACCGCCGTCATGACCAAGTTCGTCGACGTCGGCTGGCTAACGTTCATAGTGTCGACCGTCCTTATGTATGTATCGGTGTCATCGTAGATTCCATTGCCAGAATTTTGTCAGCACCGGCCGGCACGGCAAGGCGGCCGAGGCTGTGCCTCTTCTACGCCGCCAAGCAAGACACCTCCCAGCTTCACGGTATTCCTCACCTTCAGAATTTTGGGCGGAATAAAAGTTGTGTTACTTTTGAGCCAGCCCATTTCTGAAAAAAAAAGGCCCAATGCTCAGTGACCTTGGACCGGGCCATTTAAAACATCGCTGCTCAGAGTCCTTGTAAAAATTCAATTTGCCAGTGAATGGTGCACAAAACTTGCTGAATAATTTGGATACGTTCCTACTACCCCGTTTTGGAATGCAAGAAATTATTAGATAGCAATTTAACTCCTGAAGAAAAATCATTGGAGAAAATAGTTCACACAAACCAAGACTAGTACCCAGACACCAAGTACATTCGCTGACTACATATGGATTGCAATAGTAAACGAACTAATTTCCCTACCAATCCCCTTCCATTACTAGGATTATATTATCCTCTGTCCAAACAAGGCTTACGACAAAGTTGCCCCGTTTTGGCTCAACTTATACACTGAACGTTGGTTACGGGACAGCAACAGTACAAGCCAACCGATCGACGATACAAGTTGGAGGTAACATTGGCACACGTTTTAGCTTTGCAAGCAAGCAAAGTAAATAGCTACTACAAGACCCTCTCTAGCTAACAGCAACAACCGTGATCTATCAACACAAGTACATCTATCTACTAGAATCAAACCGCATGACGTAAAAGACAAAAATCGATTGTCAATTTTGCCATAAATATGTTGCCTTTAATATTGCATCTTAGCTTCATTGATGCTGAGCTTATGGCTTTAATAGCGAGGTCCTTGTCACTGCTGCTGGTTGTTAGTCCAGCTCTTGATCCTCATCATCAGCACCGAACCATTGTGTGCCAAAAAAAAAAGAGGGTTATCAGTACTGTCCAACAACTAAGGCCCGTGACAACAACATTTGAATCAATGGAAGTGCCTGTCACAGCAGGCAATATCGGAATCAAGCAAATATAAATGTAGAGCAGCTAGACTGCCACTAAATAACAGTTCTTTATGTGGATTAACTAAATTATATTGAAAGAACAGAGGATATATACTCTATCCAAATATCCAATTATAGTACAGCCTACAGCGCATGCTTTTGGAAAACTGAAACTTTATAGATTTTCACCAGCACTTTTATTTATTCATGATACAATGCAAGTGCGTTTATAGCATATAAAAATTCATACAACTATATTCGTCTTTTAGCTAAAACGTCATACTATGTGAGAAAACTATGGCCAAAAGTCTAATTTTGAAGATGGTGTCAAAGCGAACTTAAGGTTTCTTGTGACGGAATATGCCCACTGGATTCATTAGTCATCAACTTTGCACGGGTGTTATTTTTATGGATTTGTTACAATAGGTACTGATCTGTCCGTCGACAGTACGTGGACATTTAAATGTCTGCATTTTTTGCATAAATAAAGATTGTGTCAAAGATTTAATAGTGCATCCTATATATGATACGTACTTGGAAGGATGATGGGGTACTATCAATGTATTGATGATGGTAAAAAGAGCAATATTGCAATCATTATCAAATCTCCAAAGACATGCACACACTGCAATAATCACGCACGAGAGAACGGCGGCACATCATTGAACAAATCATAGTATATACTCCTACGTTTCTTTCTCCTTTATTGTGCTTGTGCTCGCTCGCGCGATCATCGTCTGGTTTTAATTTCCTTCCGCTCTACGGCATGCCTCCTGCCCGTTAGTACGTACCGGAAAGCTAGTCAAGTGGCCGGCCGCGCATTAACGCCGAGAGTCATCCGGCGATCACCTCACTGATTTGCACAAACACGTATGCCCGTACGCTCCCTAGTACAGAAAAGATGGAACTGATCGAAAATCCACCGTCTACTCAATGCATATGTTTCCAAACACGATCGCGCCGATCGCATCGCATGCATGCATTTGGCTCGCAATGATTTGCAGGGCCGTGCTGCTGGTACCGCCATTAACCCCGGCCTCCCACCATCATGCATTTGCATTCACTCGCGAGAACAGTTAGTTTGGGATCAAGAACGCATATCATGTCTTCTTCAATCCTCATCGATCTGACGATCTCCTCCCTCCCTCCCATGCATCTCGCTAGTCTCTAGTTAGCTCTCGACCTCTCGTCCCCGTCGTCGTCGCTGAAACCCTGCAGGGAATCTGGTGGACGCATGGATGGCTTTGAATTAACGGCGACATTGAAGGGTGAAGCTCTCTCTCTCTCTCCGATGGATCGGACGATGCATTTACTTTGGGATCAAATGCACATTTATTCGCGCTCGCGCGAGCGAGCGAGAGGGATCGGAGAGAGTTACTTCGAGCTCATCATCGCGCAACAACCCTACTGGGGGAGCTCCAAATGCGATCGAGAGCCCAGAGCTCTTCTTTCTTCCCCCTCCTCATCATCTAATGGCCGCTGTCCTCGTGCCCCCTGGCGATCAGGCGTGTGCGCGGCGACATGTGTCCGCTGCTCCCGTACTGTCTCTTCTCCGATCCTCACCGTCGTCGTCGCCCTTCCCAGATGAATTGAACTTGATTGCGCGTGCTCCAAAGATTTCTCTCTCATCTTCGCCTGTCACTTGGTTTCATCGAGTTCAGATAATCAGATGGGTTTACTTGGCTCTTTGGACTGTGCAGTCAACTTGGTCTAGCCGGTGGTAAGATACTCTCTGTGCTCCCAACTCCCATCAGTACTGTGTATGTGTGTCTGTCTCTCTGCAATTCAGACACCTAATATTTCTATTCAATGCTGTGGGTGCAAACACTATCAAAGTGTTATAATGCTTTCCTGTAGGGACCATTTGCAAGACTCCATGACCATGAGCGAGCTTGCCTTCAACTTTTTTTTGAAAAAAAAATGTAAGAATGATAATCTCATAAGAATGGCAAAAATCATGTGAAATCGATCATTCCCGCGTTACAAACAGGGCCTTCTGCTGTGGGTTTCAGCTGCTGTTGGGACACTTCAAAGCGCGGAGTGCAGCTGTGGTGTGATGGTAGTTGCGCGCCATCGCTGGCACTGCATGACATGTCTCTTTGCAACGACAGTGACACGGGTAGAGAGAGCTCTGGACTGAAGCTGCAGCGGGAAGCAGTACTTCTCTTTCCCAGTCCTGGCCACACTGTTTGGGGGTTCTTTTTGGTTCAAGGTGCTACATTTTGGTGGTTGTGGAGATGAACCAAAAAGACAGCCCCAGAACCAGGGGTAAGCAGTTCGTGCAGGGACCATGGCATCTGCATATGCCATTTTGAACCCAGAGCTTGACTATAGCTTCAGAACCAGTTGACCCGAAATGGAAGGAGGAAAGCATAGGACAACAGTAGTACAAAAACTACTTCAGCTGCTAACAAATATGCCAACAGAATGAATTCACAAAGTGTGTACCGGAATATAAAGATGATTGTTTGATATTGCTGAAACTATATATAGTTTTTCATTAAAAGAACATGGAAACATAAAGACAATGATTATTCTATATCAAATATGCAATGTGGAAATGCAGTCTGCAGCAACAGCAAGAAGAGTCTAAACTACACTAATTAGTCTATCCAGTATGGCTTCAACGGACACAAAGGGTAAACACTGTAGTATAAATGAACTCCAAGTTATAAAGTTACCCAAATATGGGAAATATAGTTTATTGCTGACGAAACAAAAGTACTGAATGTGAGCACAGATATTTATCGGGTAACAAATTCATGAAAAGTTCACAGTACGATAGTGGCACTACTACTTGCCAAACTACCGCTTCATTGGTTTTTCTATCAGATTCTTTTCCATCCCAGTTCTAATTTAAAACACACACAACCACCGCGAATTGACCTTAAATTCTCCGGACAACCACCTTCACTTTGCAGTACGCGTTGTAGGCTCGCGAGAGTGAGTGCGGCATCGGGCAGGAATCAAAGCGATTCGACACTTCGCGAGGCATGATTCGCGTTCGCTAGCTGCTGGCTTGCTGTCAGGCAGGGGGGAGCGCCAGGGGAGCAGCCAATGGCGATTGGCCTGTGCACGCGCGCTGAGCTGTGAGCCGTGACGTGGGATCGAAGGGCGCGTGCATATGCGCCACCGGTGACCGGCAGGGAGAAATCGGCCGTCGGTCGCCTCGGGACCAGGCCGGCCTGCTTGCTTGGGCGCCGACTATGATTAGTCCAAGATTGGATGGGTCCGAACTATAGCTACTAGTCCATCAACCCGTGCTGGTGCACGGGCTGCTAGTTTGTAGTTATATTTCCTCACGATTTATATAAACTATAATTTAGAATGTACTGATCAAATGGGGAATCCATAAAAGAAATGCTTGTAATTAGTATTACCTTATATACGCATTAGAATGCTCACAAAATTGTGATAATGAACGGATTCAGTATACCTTTTCTTATATCTTATCCGGAAAAAGTATAATGGCATAAGAAGACATCAAGATCGAGAAAATTATTACGTTTGGTAATTAAAAACACAACCATATTTTGCCTTCTCACATTCGTTATGTTTCTACAAATAATCTAAGTCAAGGTATCAATTAACAGAAAAAATAAGCGAACTGATCATAGGTCAGTTGGTAAGCTTCTCAAGATTTGATCTGATGGCCAGTCTCTTGGAGGTGCTCATAGAGTTAGGATTTGCCCGACATTTGTACTGGTCTTTCGCAAATGAAAATTAGTGGAAAAAAATGTTGACTCACATTTGAATAGTTGCTCAAATATGAAAACTCCCAATATCAATAAAATTATCTGACTTGTACTTTGGTTGGTCAGTTCCACCGTAGTAGAACCATATATACTGTCTGGGTTCGTAAATATACATTATCCTAGAAACTTTGAAATCTTTGTAACCTTGACTATGATTTACGATCAATTTGTATTGGTCATATCATTGGACACATGTTCTGACAAATTCTTTTGTACAGTATGCTCCTTTTAATGTAAAAACTGGCTATCCACCTTATACCACGCCAATTCATAATCTTGTAGAACAAATAGCTTAGCAAAAAGCTTATTTCTTCTGTAATATCTAGAAGTCGTATTGTTGTAGTTTGAATCCAACATATTGGTTTGATTCCTGACAATCTTTTATTTTTTCTGCATTTAATATGTTAAATTTGGACAGAAGAAGACACTATAAATGAAACTGATTCATGCAAGTATTTTTGATTTCCCATCCCACCGCTGGCCAGATTGTTGATACAACAGCAGCCTCAAGAAAGGAGTTTCTTTCTAGGTTATTTAAGTGATTATATATATAGCTCATGAACAACCATCAGACTTTCGCTTCTCAGTTGTCTCCCAGCCCATAAAGTAAATAGTAAATAAGTGGAGGAAATTAATATTGTAGTTGCATTATTTAGTAGAGATATAAGAACTGTTACATTGATGATAAATAGGATCCTCATACCGATCATTGCAGGATGCAGCTGAAACAGAATGCTTGGCTCAAGCTATTAGTTATGGTCTGCATCTATGATCATCACGTGGTCCTCGTCCATTTCCTATATGTAGAAAATGCATGTTACTTAAGGCAGATAAAAATAATTAGCATAAGATCCTAAAGTCTATTATTTAACAATAGATATCATGCATATGAATTTGGCAAGGGTCGGCTTAAATTTATCTTGTCCCCTCACTATTTCTCTCATCTGGATTGGTTTTCTCACCGTAATCTTAACATAAAGCATCCCCAAATTAGTCACATGATACAATGGCTTTAGTGGAAAAGAATAAGAGAAGATTGCCTTGGGGAAGATGATCCATCGGAAGTTGCATGCATGAAGACGTAAACACGCCACTGTGACCTCATCAGGATCTTGGCCCAGCAACAGCGAACTATGCATGGCAATTTGATGCCTCATCGGATCAGATGCCACCATGTAGTTGAACCATGCACGCATGCCGATTAAAGGCCACTAAACATGATGTCAAAGCCGCCGGTGTCAAGCAGCCTCCTGCAGATGACAGCGCTGCGGCCATGTGTATGTGTAGGTGGTTTCTCATCTCGTGTCTCCCTTATGCAGGATGCAGCACCAATGTCAACCACAGCATGGCCCGGCCCGATGAACAAAATCTTTCCCATGCATCCTGCATTGCCATGTTTACAAAATCGCTTGGGAGAGGAACCAGATATACATAACGGTGGTGTTCCCGGATTCCGTTGATGCTCGAATAGATGAGTTCGGGTGTTGCGTGTAGAGAACGAAAAGCGGCCGGATTATTGATATCAGGTGGAGATATATAATACAGGACGGTGGATCTGTTTATTTGGAGGAGGCCACGGCGGAATTTTTGGGATTTTGGATTTTTTAGTGGCAAATATTGTGGGTATAATAAAAGATTTAAAAATGGAGTACAAAAGTTAGTTATTGTTGGATGGATCGGTGGGATCTACTTAGTTTTCGTGTATCGATATTAAAATGATGGCATTGGTGGGTAATTTAGATGTATATGTAGGGGGTTATTTTAGTTTATTTTTTATAATGGCACATGTGTGTAATTCTTTTAGAAGCACGGCAGATCTAACGGTTATGATTATTACAATAAACTCTACGGATGGTCCGATGTTTCTGATTATTGTGAGAATTTCTAGTATTTATCTTTTTTCCTAGCGCGTCTTGTGAGGATTAACGTGGAGCCTCCAAAAAGAGCCTCCAATTAGTAATAGTATGATACTAGGCGCGCGGCAGCGGGCTTTTACTGTTTCATATGCCATTCCACTGCACTGCGTGCGTTTACATGATGTCACCTTGGGCTTTTTAATAAATCCTCTTCTTCCAACTGCTTTGGAGGATTGTCAAATGCATAAGTTTTGTGCAAGGCCTTCGGAGAAATGGGATTTTCCTCATAATTCGGGAGCCTTCCAATCGTCTTGTTGTCCCCGGATGCGATAGTACATTTGCTCGGCCTCGCCTTACCATCTCACATATGCTTCATCATCGCTGATATAGTGATATGTGTGACTGGAAGTTCTATTTCTTTTGACTTCTGACATCAAAAACTCTGATCAACTATTTTGACACCAAATGACTTCAAATAAAAAAAGCCACAAACGAAAAGCAGGTATATGCAACATGTTAGCCGTCTCAAAAATCACCTCAAGCAACTCCATATAGGATCTTTGATGGTAAAAAAGAGGGAGAGGGAGGTGAGAGAAACAAGAAATAATCATACGCCACAATTTAGAATCATAAGACCACTCTTCTATCATTGTATGAGTTGTTGTCATGCAACTCATAATATTTTTTCCATGCACAAATTAAAGGATATAGTGTTAGTACAAGACAACAAAACAACAACTTATTTTAGAAGTTGTCTATTAAGTCATCAACAACAATGTACACTTACCCTAATATGTCGTAAATCTCACTGAAATCTACTAATAAGTCTCATTAAAAGATTGTCTCTATCTAAATCCATATACGAAAAAGGTTATGGATTCCTTAAAGAAGCTCAAAATAAAATTACATACTCCCTCCATCCCAAAGTGTCTTTTTAGGATTTTTAGTAGTGTTAGTTGACTTATCATCGATGTTAGTTGCACAGCCGACACGGATGACTTATTTCAGTGGCAACGATGAGTCAACACGAATAAAGATTTTTAGTAGTGTTGGAGCTTTTTATGGCAAAGAAGAAGAAAAAATAGGCATCAAGTATAGTAAATTTAGTCAAGAAACTAAGTCCACGTGTGTAGAAGATGGTGCTAGAAAAGTGTGGCATGCCAAAGTCAAAACTGTACCACGGCTAAGCTGTGACCTGACGATATTTGGCAACGTACTAATAAGGACCCATAAGTTTACACTTGTAGAAACAGTTTGAAGCAGGCCAAAGGAGAAAAGGGGTGAAAAGGGAAGGTGAAAATGTTACATCGGACACTGTAGCGTACTGTAGCATTTTTCGTTTGTTTGTGGTAAACATTCACTATGTAAGAAACCCTTATTGGAGACGCGTCTAAAGAGTCATTGGAGACGTGTATTTTACGCGTCACTAAAGATGCGTCTCTAATGTAAAGTCATAGGTGACGCGAATTTTACGCGTCACTAATGACTGATATATTGGCGACGCGTGTTTAGTGACCCGCGTCACCTAAGATGGTCATTGGAGACACTTCCTAGGGTGAAACGCGTCTCCTATAAGGTCATTGGTGACGCGGGTTGGAAACTCGCGTCTCCTTTGATAGGGTCATTGGTGACGCGGGTTGGCAACCCGCGTCTCCCTTGATGAATTAAAAAATAAAAAAATAAAATTACAAAAATTACAAAAAGCTCCCTAATCATTGATTACCACATGTCTTTTTACATCTAACTCCCTAAAGAAAGAAGAAATTACAACACACACCTCGAACAGCCTAACACATCAGAAATTACAAACAGCTCCCTAGAAAAATTGGAAATTACACCACATGTGAAGCCAATACTGTTAGCTCCCACCAACTAACACGATCTGCATTTCTGACAAGGCAAAATGTAGATATGATCAACTAGTTTGCAGTTGTAACAAACATGAAGAAAAACAACAGAATACACAAACAGAAAGAAATAATTCAAAGAATAGAAAACCTCCACTCAATTCATCCAATAACAGAAAGCAATATTACCCTATCCATGCACACTAGATATTAACAGGGGGGCACTTGTGTGAGTAACAAAAACAAATAAACATATTTCAAGCCTCAACATGGCACAAAATTAATATGTAATTGTAAGATCCATGCACACAATGAATTGTGCAATAGAACAATAAAAAATGAGTTGTATATCCTTTATGTGTTCATGGAGGTGCTTGTACCAGATATGACCATATGTGATGGTAAATAAAATTTAAACAATGGAAGACAGGCTAACAAATCATTCATACTGTAAGAATAAAAACAATTAGATAGAGCTAAAACACATCCAAACCTTGAAAAATGCAATGTAGACATCTGCCAACCGTTTTGCAGTTTTAGGCTCGTCTCCCTTGTGAGAAAGAAGAATCTGGCTCAAAAAATTGACCTGTAAAAGATGCTACCAATTAAAAGGCTATGCAAACCATATTTCTTATAATTGCATGGTTGTTTTGGTAGATAATTCAGCAAAATCTTATATTCATAAAGTATTCCTTATATATGACATTTTGAACAATACTACCACTTGGTTGTAATTTGGACTTGCTGTGGGTCAGCTCTCAAGCTTGTTTCTATGAATGGTGTCAGCAGTTTTTAGTAGGCAGTGGTGGCATTGAATTATGGAAATAAAAGAAAGAAAGAATGAAATAAAGAAATGTCCTCTTATTCACTGATCAGCAAAAGGAAATTTCATTCATAGGATAAAACAAAACTACAATAAAGGAAATGTTTATATGCATATTATGTGACAGGAGAAATACTAAAGTGCAAGCTATGAGAGTTAGAACTTATACTTTAGTTTTGGTTATGCAATACAGGTGGAAGACAATAGCAAGTGACACATGTAGCTAGCATAGGCAGCCAAATTTCTCGCAATTTGATGAATGTAAATTTAGAATAAATTACCTGTAGCACTCTAAGAAGATTTTGATGCCCCTGATTTCTTTTCTTCAACTCCTCATTTGTTAATACTTCTATTTTAAACCACTTGGAAGGAGCAGCATCAAGATCATAGATTGCCTAATATGTCATGCAAAAAGGAGCTTATCAGCAAAGTGCAGCTTAACTATCTAAAACGCAGACATATCCAGCACAAAGACATAGAGATGGATAGATAGATATGCAACACACACATATGTATAAGCATAAAAGGGACATTGTTTTGCTAGTAATCAGTAGCAAAATACACAGTAGCCACACTGTGCAACCTACTTCTTAGATTCTGTTCTAGACTTTTTGATTCAACAATTATACCGTTTGGAAACAGGTCTGTTTATTTTGGGCTCTGTTCGCTTCTAATTCTTTCAGCTTATTTTGGCTGGCTGCAGCTATTGTTTGCTGCTGCAGTTAAAGCCAGCGCTTAAAGCCAGCAAAAAAGGGCAGAAGCGAACAGAGATATTATAATGATTCGCTAGCTCAGCTAAACTTTCAAACACAGATTACCTTGACAAGAGCACCGATGACACCCAAGCTAGTAAGCCTCAAGTACTCAAAAGGTCTTGTTTTGTTGGTAGTATTCAGAAATTGATACAGGTACAGCGAGATATGAGCTGAAATGAATTTAAAATTTATCAATAATAGTTACAACGTACATAACAAAAAAGGAATGCCATAATTCTAATGTGTTGTCCCTGCAGCAGCAGAAAATTGACTATAATCCCCTTGGTTGAAAAAGCTTACTTGCAGAAGTGCAAGAGCATTGCAAACTCTGTTTGATGCACCAGGTGATAGCGTTCGAGGTGAAAGTGAAGGGTAGATAGACACTATCTCCTGTATACATTTCCAGGTTACAAAACATAACACGTTAGAAAGATTGGGTTAAACCAAAATAAGTTGCACTGAAAAAAAACCTGATATGGCCACCAAAGCCTTGCTGATTTCTAAGACAAACCCAGAGTAAACCTGCACAACCGCATCAGAATCGATTCATCATGTTACTAGCTATACTCTTTGTCCCCAGTCATTGAAACCAGAGCCTGTCTCTAAACATGGGCATATCAAGGGCAAAGTCAATTCTACACCAGGATCCAGACAGTGATTGACAAAGAGACACGTACAACAGGCGCCCAACATGTCCTAGTCAGTACTGACGTATTCGCAATCACCATCACCAAATTGTTGAAGCATTATATCGTTTACTACAACAAGGCCGACTTGTTGTCTCCTATTAATCCACTCATGCATGATCAAACAAGTGGACTTGTCTGTATTTGATGAAGCAGTAACCCAAAGCAACAGGCAATTTCCGAGACAACTGCTAGGTAAGTTCCTTATTACCTTGGCTCAAAGTCTACAGCTAACTTGATCAGAGGTCCAACGGAAGCCCCTACCACGAGGGCAGACGCCATCAGCAGCCCATACCTCTTCCTCTGCACACACACAGACAGGGAAAACCATCACGAAAGTCAGCTCGATTGACATTTTCCATTGTCAAATTTCTCACAAACTTGTACACAATCCAGCAATCAGGTTATCACGGTCAACTGACGAAGGAAAGACGAACCTCCTCCCTGATGGGCACGGATCTGACGGGGTTGGGCATCGCCGCCGCTGCCGCCGGATCTGACGGGGTTGGGCACCGCCGACGCCGGATCCGCCGGCACTGCAGCACTTGCATGGAGGACGCCGCTGCGCCCTTCTTCCAAATCTGATGATGCTGCCCACACCGGATCTGACGGAGTTGGGAACCGCCTCCGCCGTGCTTCCATGGAGTGAGGTCGCCGGATCCGCCGCCGCTCTGTTCCTCTTCCAAACCCAACGGGGTTGCCCTCACCGGATCTGATGGGGTTGAGGGCGTCGCCGCCACGCTGGCATGTGGTATGGGGTGACGATGACGGGGAGTCTAGGAGGAGAGGAGGGGAGGAGCGCGGGAGAGGGCCGAGGAGCGGCGGTGGCTTGGCGCCTTGACAAGAGAGCGCGTCGGCAGGAGGGAGAGAGAGAGGGGGGGATGGAGATGAGAACTAGGGTTCTGACGGTTTTGGGCCGAAATGGGCCGTGATATGTTGGTTGGCCTTTTGATTTAAGACTTGGTCTGTTGTCATAGAAGACTTGCTTATAGGAGACGCGGATTACCGAAACGCGTCACCTATATGTTATCCAGTTATAGGCGACGCGTTTCTATAGCACGCGTCACCAATATACCCTGTTATAGGTGACGCGTATTTATTGGAACGTGTCTCCTATATATGAGCTAGTCATAGGCGACGCGTGTTGTTATGAAGTGTCGCCTATTAAGATACATAGGAGACTCTGCAGACTTATTGGTGACGCGTCTAGTCAACCCGCGTCGCCAATGACTCATTGGTGACGCGTCTCAATTCCGCGTCGCCTATTAGTGTGTCTCCTTTGTCGAGTTTTGATATAGTGATTGTCCTATCATAATCTAACTAGACTCAAAAGATTCATCTCGTCGTGTACATCAAAACCATGCAACTAGTTTTTATATTTACCCACGTTTAGTGCTCCATGCATGAGGAGAGAGGTTTGATGTGATTTGATAGGATAGGTGAATAGTGAAGTTTGGAGAGAGAATTTTTCTCTTTTCAAGGGAACTAAACAGGGAGCTACATACTCTGAGTCAAAATCCTTGCAAACAAAATTGCTACGAAGTCCACGTGCACGTACACCCTAGTAAAAGTACGTGAAAGATAGAAGAGAACACACGGCCAGTAAAAGTGTGAATGAGAAGGGCAAAAGCACACAAAGGCCGGTGGCCAGCGTACCCTCCTCCCGTGTAACCAAGTACCTGCACCAACCAGCTGCGGGCACTGTATACGTCCCCCCATTTTCTCTCCTCCTCACCAGATCGCCGGGGAAACGGTCGATGACACGGGGCCAATGCAAGAGGAGGTGGTCAGCAACGCAGCTCACGCGATGGCCCCCTCTTGGCCGGGCGCGATCTGTGACAAGCTAGCCGGGCAAATCGTCCGTACCCCCGGCTACGCGTGTGGCAGTGTTTCGCCAGTTCTTGCTAGGGTTTTGGTCGACACCCATGTAGCCCAACAGTGTTCTAGTTGGGGCGTACTACTCGCCGTGCGGTGTGATCTGCATGCATCGCCGGAATGCATCATCGCTGCCAGCCATTACTTTCTCGCACTCTTCTCGCTGACATACTATGATTTAATCAGGTCTTTTTCTATGTATAAAAAAAGGACATATATATAGTCCTATAGGTTAGCTGATCGACACGCATGCATCTATATCGGTCGCTCCAAGGAACCTGGAATTAATGGTCGAGAATCCAGATAACCCTAATTAAATTAAGAACGGGAAATAATGCAGGAATGGAGAAAATCTCAGCAATGATGTGTGAGAGGATGGATTAGAGGGTAGCGTGGAAATCCGGCCGGGGAGCATTCAAGAGCGAGCGAGCAGCCGAGCACTGGAGTGAAAAGATGGGCAGAGGGGAGAGGATCGGAGGAGGGGGGTAAATGGGTAATATGGGTGTGTTTATCCTGAAAAAGGTGGTCGAAAAGTCACATCGGACAGTATAGCGCACTGTAGTACTTTTTATTTATTTGTGGTAATTATTGTCCTACAATGACCTAACTAGACTTAAAAGATTCATGCTCTATGCATGCATCATTTATTATATTTAATATTTCGATGTGATGTCGATATGATGGAAAGTTAGGAAATTAAAGTTTAGAGTAACTAAACACACCCATGACAACTACGAGCTCTACGCTGCCGGCCTGCCGCCGCAACAGTATGGAAAATTGAAGGACCTCATTGAATACCGTCGTACACATATTCGATCTCCAGCAAAAACCAACGCCTGCGAAATAAACCTGCTCGTATCGTGTCGTGCCCGTGCGCGCCCCGGACACCGTCATCAGCTGGGCTGATGCGTCCCTCAGCTCTGATAGATGTGACCTGCTACGAGGTTTGAGGCTGCGATCGAGCTGCATGCATGCCTAGAAAAGAGCCGGGTCGGCGGAGGCGACGCTGGCGCGTCCATCAAGCGCGTCCCCGGGGAAACATTGCGCCCGGCGGCAATGCTGCTACCGTGCGTCGTCGATGGGGCGCTTCAAACTCGCATGCGTATGGACCTAGGTGGCTAGGTGCCTCGGCCCCGGATCGATCTGGAGAGTCATGTACATGAATGCATGCAGACACGAACGGGCCGGCGCATGCAGGTCAATCGATCAGCTGACCAGATGATGAGCGGTCCGGATGTGTCGTCTTGACAAAATTTGGGGAGTTGGGGCGGACCAAGCCGTGGCTGTTGTTTTGGGGAGCAGTTTTCTGTGTGCTATGACGAACGGTCAAATTTTGGAACCCTAGATCTTGATCTTGATGGTTTATTAGGCCATCGTCCTTTTATAAAAAGACATTTGATAGAGTTGCTTTCTTTGTCAAAATTATACTCTTTCTATGGGTGCAATTTATGACCCGTCGTATGCGTTGTCGCCTCTTACGACCTTCGGGGCTTCATTGGAACCTATTATAACATTAACCTTTTCTTTATCTTGCCGCATCCACCGTTCTTGCAATCTGCTACAATCTACAAAACTGAAACGGATGGGTTCATAATTGCTATTTGCAACAATCTTCTTATCTCAGCTTGCAAATTATAATGATCTGTAAACTAAAAGAAACCGATCGATTCTAAGATGAGTGAACCCAAAAGGTTGATCACTTGACCTGGATTGTCCCATTAGAATCCTCCCGGTCAGGATTCATTTTTAACCTTACCTTTTGTTCTTGCCACGTCTACCACTCAGGTTGTGTGGGTCATAGCCGGATCTGGCCACGCGTAAGTTCAGTGTGCCGCATCCGTGAGGCAGCTGTTTGGTTGATGCATAAGCATCGGCGACAAATATCAACGTTGTTCCCCATTCATTCCACGCCACAACTCGCCTGCACTTAGCGTGGTTGTTTCTAGAAACAAATCAAACAGAGCCTTAGCCTCATTTGTTTTAGCTCGCAATGCAACTTGCGTCTTGTTACAATCTGTAGGCTAGAATAAATGGGTTTTGGATTGAGCTCGCAGTGCAGCTTGCGTATTGTTACAATCTGTAGGCTAGAATAAATGGGTTCTGGATTGTAACAATCTGCATACTCTACTTGCATGTCTATAATGTGGATTGATCAAGTGGTGGTTGAATATATGCTGATATCTTGACTGAATTTGGAGTTTGCAATGGTCAACTATACGCAGGTTGATTCACGTAATTTCTTTAGGATTTATAGGGTGTGTATTGGAGAAAGGAATATTGAAGCCAATTTTCATTTGTTTCCTTGGCATTTATGATTTTATCCATATGGTAATATAAATAGCATGTATTGTTTTTATCGCTATGTCACCTGATCCTGCAACGTAAATTTTGATGTATATCCCTTTTATCCATGTTGATATATTATTATGTGTCAATCTTGTAACAAAAGTTAATAAAACTGTTATTATCCATGTAGGTACCTTTTTTTATCCACACGGACATATAATCCTATGTCAATCATGTAACGTAAATTGACACATTTGTTTTTATCCATGCATGCACAAGATTTTGTAACGTAAATTTGGATGTATATTATTTTTTATCCACACGAACGCATAACATCATGTGCAGGCACCAAATCCAGTGGCGAAATTTTGTACGTACTAGTTTTCTCCACTAGGACATTAGTCATGTAATGTTAATTTGTATAAAGTGATTCATACTTGCCAATAGATAGTTTTGGAACTTTGAATTGAAGAAGTATATTTCTTAAATGCCATGTTACTATTCATATACTTTCATTCAAATATATCTTACAATGTAAATTTGAAGAATGTGATTCTTCATACATATTATTATAGAATGCATAGGTCATAGGAAGGTGGATCGCTCGATGAACTATTTGGATTTGTTGTGTTGACAAAATTTGGGGGGGGGGGGGGGGGGGGGGGGATGTGTGCACCCAGCTGTGTGCCTATTGTTCTGAGGAGTCATGCTGTAAAATTTTGGAATGTTGGATCTAAGGTTGATCCGGTTGTTGTCCTTGTTTAGAAGGATATTTTGAAGCTAGTCACTAGAGCCTCAATGATGATTGAAGAGTTATTTTCTTCATCAAAACTATTTTCTCCATCGCACCACCCTACCCTTTCTATTGGAGTAATCCATAATCCCTAGCATTTGTTGTCACCCCTTATGATCTTTGTCACGTCCTCAAGGCTCTCGTTAGGATTTAGTTTTAACTTTACCGCTTTCGTGCCACACCAACCGCTAAGACCCTATTTGTTTTAACTTGCAAACTATGGATAATAGCTTATATGTTCCTACAACTTCATACAATTTTCAAGCCGAAACGAATATGTTCCAGATTGCAACAGTCTCCTTATACCACAGCTTGCAGATTGTAACGATCTTGCAATGCAAGTTGCGCGTTGATACAATCTCCAAGCTCGGATAAACAGGTTTTGGAAACAACAATCCTCTTACTCCCAGCTTGCAAATTATAACGATCTATAAACCAAAACAAATAGGCTATAAGATTGACAAACCCAAATGCTTGATTACATGATCTTGATGGTCCCATTCGACCTTCTAGTAAGGATTTAGTTTAAAACTTACTTTTTCTTCTTGCCTCGTCCACTACTAGGACTTTATTTGTTTTAGCTTGCAATACAGCTTTACGCGTTGTTACGATCTATAAGACGAAACAAATGGGATCTAAATTGCAACAATTTTCTTAATCCAACTTGCGAGCTGTAAAAATCTTTAAGTTAAAACTAGCAGAGATGTACGCGCCTCAACCACGTGTTTATTAAAAATCATGTATGGCCAATGGGACATGTGGGTCCTCTACTTCAAACACCTAGTGAATATGACAGGCACACTCCACGATGCAAAAGGTGTGCATGACAGATAGGCCCCATGTCACACCCGGCCCAGTTGTATGGCCCAGTAGTGGCCCGTGAGTGCGGGATGCACGTGTTTAGTGCCACATTGCTAGTTTAGCAAGTGTGGAGGCAACTTATAAGCCTTTGCCTTCCAGCCATAACACCTTCGGGTTAACCCTTTTACACGAAGCGAGGACGAAAGTGTAAGCAGGGTGCTATGTGTACGCGTGCACGCCCCCCGGAAGGGCTGTGCGGGGCGGCTCGTGGAGGGCAGGGTGTTACAAGTGGTATCAGAGCCGACCCTCGCGGTTGCGCGTACGGGTCAGTGTGCGGGCATAGGGCGCATGGCGCGTATGGCCCGGGTAGGGCATACGGCATGGACTATGGCGCCGGCACTGGACGTACGGTCGTGCGCTAAGGGGGAACGGTCCTGGACATTTGCCCGTGTGGGTGAGTTGCGCCGACGAGGACGTCGGGTTCTTTGAGGGGGGTGTATGTCACACCCGGCCCAGTTGTATGGCCAAGTAGTGGCCCGTGAGTGCGGGATGCACGTGTTTAGTACCACATTGCTAGTTTAGCAAGTGTGGAGGCAACTTATAAGCCTTTGCCTTCCAGCCATAGCACCTTCGGGTTAACCCTTTTACACGAAGCGAGGACGAAAGTGTAAGCAGGGTGCTATGTGTACGCATGCACGACCCCCGGAAAGGCTGTGCGGGGCGGCTCGTGGAGGGCAGGGTGTTACAAGTGGTATCAGAGTCGACCCTCGCGGTTGCGCGTACGGGTCAGTGTGCGGGCATAGGGCGCATGGCGCGTATGGCCCGGGTAGGGCATACGGCATGGACTATGGCGCCGGCACTGGATGTACGGTCGTGCGCTAAGGGGGAACGGTCCTGGACATTTGCCCGTGTGGGTGAGTTGCGCCGACGAGGACGTCGGGTTCTTTGAGGGGGGTGTATGTCACACCCGGCCCAGTTGTATGGCCCAGTAGTGGCCCGTGAGTGCGGGATGCACGTGTTTAGTACCACATTGCTAGTTTAGCAAGTGTGGAGGCAACTTATAAGCCTTTGCCTTCCAGCCATAGCACCTTCGGGTTAACCCTTTTACACGAAGCGAGGACGAAAGTGTAAGCAGAGTGCTATGTGTACGCGTGCACGCCCCCCGGAAGGGCTGTGCGGGGCGGCTCGTGGAGGGCAGGGTGTTACACCCCAAGCTGTGGATTATAGCTTGTATGCTCTTACGATTTACTACAATTTACAAGCTAGAACGAATCGTTTCCAAATTGCAACAATATCCTTACTCCCAGCTTGCATATTGTAAGAAACTTGCAATGCAGCTTGCGCGTTGTTACAATCTCCGAGCTGGAATACACGGTTCCAGATGACAATAGTTTTCTCATCCCAGCTTGGAAATTATAATGATCTATAAATTGAAAAAATAGGGCCTAAGATTGACAACTCGGAATCCTGATTACATGATCTTAATGTTCCAATTCGACCTTCCAGTAAAGATTTAGTTTAAAACTTACCTTTTCTTCTTGCTTCGTCCACTAAGATTTTATTTGTTTTAGCTTGCAATACAGCTTTGCGTGTTGTTACGATCAATAAGCTGGAACAAATAGGGTCTCGATTGCAATAATCTGCTTATTCCAGCTTGCAAATTTGCAAAGATCTTTAAGTTAAAACTAGCGAAGATGTGCGTATCCAAGCACGTGTTTTCTTAAAATATATATATCTAATTGTCGTGCAAGAGACGAAAGGTAAAATACGTTAATTACTATGTATGGCTAGTGGGTATGACATGTGGGTCCCCTGCTTCAAGCGGCTAGAGGATATGACAGGTGGACCATAGGATGCAAGCGGTGTGCAATGATAGGTGGGTCCCACGCTGCAAATAAGGGAGGATAGAAGAAATACTCTTGTTTGTTTTTTTATAGTACAGACAAATAAGAGGCCTAAGATTAATGAATTCAAAAGCTTGATCTCCTTAATCTTTTTTTGTCAACATTGTTTTTATCCTCAGTTTGTTTCTAGTTTACTCTACCACGACTAACCACTACAGTACGATCCCAAAAGCCTCTCTTGTCATCTCCTCCATCGACCTATAGCATTAGCATCTCGTCACCTGGTATATATAAACACAAAAGCTAGCTTGACATACATAATCGTTTCTTCCTTTTTCTTGATTGAGACAACTTTTTTCTCCTTAGTAGCACGTACCTCATTTTCTACTTTCCTACAACCAACCGCTAGTCCGCTATGCCATTTCAACTCGTGATCTGTTCCCAAGCATCCACCTCTTGTCATCTCGATGACGCCCACCGACTTAGCATCTCTCTTGTCATCTCGGCTTAAAAATAAGTAGTAAAAGCTAACAAGATGGTTTGTCAAACAGGGTCCAATCACCGGCCTTCACGTTTAGGGCTTGACGGTAACAATGCCTTGTTGTGTTGCTCCATCTTTTTTTTTTCTTTCTCCGTGGAGACCTGAGGATCGGATCTCGGCCGTCCGCTGCCTGCTCCCATGGGCCCAGTACGTGCTTGATACTACGGCCGCGTGCGTCGCGCGTGCGCGAGATGCCGATCCCATCACGCTCAGCTCGCCGCTGCCGTAGGCTGTAGCCTGCCTTCATCCCGGGGGCTGCGGCTGCGCGCCCCAGCCAACCACCGTATTAAAGCAACCGTCGCAGAAGGGGGGGCTGAGCCTGCCTGAGCTAGCAGCACGGTGGTGTGTGCTGTGCCTGTGCCAGCGCCACCCACTTCCGACCGCGCGCACTTGATGAATCGCGCGCGCGTCCGAATCCGCCGCCGTGACGACGACGGCGACGGCGACGGCGACGGCCGCCGCCGCCGCAGGTCGGTGTCTTGACGGGAACGGAGATGAGGCGCCGCTGGCACCGATGAAATGACAGCGATACGACGAACTACCAGTCTACAAGTACATACTCTCAGGCAGTAGCAGTAGCAGTAGCAGTAGCGGTAGCGGTAGCGGTAGCATTAGCATCGCCCGGAAAAGGATCGGAAGCAGGGGGGCCATGACGCCATGAACGCATCTCACAGCTTTTTACCAGAACCTGTTTTTTTTTCCCTTTCCATTTATAATCGAAATGAATGTTCATTGAAGGCTTTACATTAATGGACAGAAGTCAATACCCGCACCATTCATCCCCTGCTGCGGCACCAACGACAATGGCGAGATGACAAAACAATTAGGGTGGACATGGATGATGGAAGACGAAGAGATGTTGTGTGTGGACTGGTGGTGGCTAGTGGGGTTGAAAAAATGGCTGCAGCGAGAGGCATGGAACAAGGTAACATGGTGCGTTCTTGACTCCCTCGGTCTCAAAAAGCTTTCAATGGATGTTTTTGGCTCACGAACGAATGCCTAAGGAGGAGCTGAGGTAGAAAACCAAAAAAAAGAAAAAAAAAACTCGACGAATCCTGCAAATTTAAGCAAAACGAAAACGACACCGAATCTAAAGGGGGAGGGGGCTGCTGTTATGGTGTGTGATGGATCATGGATGGATGGGTTGATGGGGAGAGAGAGCTGCGTCAGCTTCGGGAGCAGCGGCAGGTGGAGTCCATGAATGCGAGCATTCAACGGGCCAACCACTACCTCTCGTCAGTCACTGCGGCGGCGGCGGCGGCGGCGGGAGGCGGCGGCGGAGGAGGAGGAGGAGGAGGATCTATCAGGGGCCGGCGCAGTTGAGCGCCGCCTTGATCTGCTGCACGGTTGTGCCGATGAGGCCGTTGACGGTGGCGACGGACTCGGCGTTGAGCCTGGACGACGGGAGGTTGCTGACGAGGATCTGGAACGCGACGGTGACGACGCAGCCCGGGCCGGCGGCGCCGCTGCTGCTGCTGGACGCCGCGGCGCCGGCGCTGCCGGACCCCGGCCGGCCGTCGGGCAGGATGGCGAAGCCCGACGGCAGCAGCGGGATCCCCGACGGGTCCTCCCCGCTCATCACCACGTTCGCCGCCGGCAGGTCGATCGGCGAGTACACCACCAGCGACCCCCACGCGTCCGTGCTGCTCTCCTGCAGGATCAGCATGTTGTTCTGGTTCGCGTTCAGCCCCTGCAAATTCGACACAAACAATTCGACAAGATCAACTCAGCAACACAATTTATTCGGACAAGATTAATGATGAAGACGAGTGGCAGATTAATTAGTGATTGCTGGTCACGCACTCTGAGGAGGGAGATGCAGTTGCCGGGGTTGGAGCCGTTGGGATGCGCGACACCTCCTGAACCTGATTGCCGTGCGACAGGACGTCCCACTGATGAATGAGGCGCAGGCAGCAATGGATGGCAAAGGGCAAGCAACAACACAATCAAGGCCGTGAGCGTTAAATGACTGACTGGGTTGAGGTGATGGTGCATGATGTGATGTGTCCCGATCAATTCAGTACCTGGGATCGCGCGTTCTCGTCGCGGACGAAGGCGAAGACGTGGTCGCCGGGGACGGGGAGCCAGATGGAGGTGGCGGCGCTGAGCACGACGCCGCTGGGCTGGCCGGGGTCGGCGGCGCGGTGGGTGGACACGCGGACGCTCACGTCCGTGGTGCCCGACAGCAGCGTCCACCGCTGCAGCGGCGACGAGCTCAGGCTCGCGCAGAAGCTGCCCACCATCCGCTGCGACAGCTTCATCATGCTCCGCTTCCCCTCCGGCGTCACGCCGCCGGCGAGGTCGAGGTGGTGCGACGCGCCGAGCACGGCGAGCGACGCCGAGCGCTCGCACGCGCGCTGCAGCGCGGCGAGCCACCGGTGCGCGCCGAACGCGGCGCCGGTCAGCACCAGGCCGCGGTACAGCACGTTGACGGGGAGCATCTGCTCGATCTCCATGTGCTCCACCCAGGTCACCTGCGCGCACAGATAGAGAGATGAACACGAAACGAAACGCGCGTGCGTGTCAGGGACAAGTACGTACACCGCCGCCATTGTAGCACACAGCGGCAATGCACGTGGAGGCGCATGGTCGCATGGAGGAAAGCAAAGCAAGGCACAGCACAGGGGCATGATATGATGTGATCGAGTCGAGACCTTGGAGTAGCCATTGGACATGTCGGCGATGAGGCACCCCGACGGGAGGCGGCGCGAGCGCGACGGCATGCCGAAGTGGGCGTCGCGCTGCCCGTCCAGGGAGACGTCGGCGATGGCCCACAGCCCCTGCTCGATCTGCTTGCAGTAGCGGAGGAAGCTGAACTCGCGCGTCGGCACCACCGGCGTCATCACGTGCAGCTCCTCGTACATCTGCACCACCACGACGATTTCACACGATGCAAAAATTCACAAATTTCTTCCAAAAAAGAATTTTAGAATGATCACGAGAACCATTCCATCAAAGGATCGGATTCGATGATTCGACGGCGGCCGGCCGGCATTACGGCGTTACCATGATCAAGGACTCGCTCCTGCCGCCCAAGCCGTTGACGAGCACATCGACGGTGTGCGCCTGGACACGATGCCGGGGAAGAACTCCATCCACTTGCTCTGCAACGACAACAAAGAGCGAGCAATCAATACTCGAAACGGCCGGCTCGCCATTGAAGAGCGCCCGCCGGGTAGAAGACGACGAAGAGCAAGCGCGTACGAACGTACCGTGTCCATGAAGACGTCGACGAGCGCGACGGCGCTCATGAAGACGACCGCCGAGTCCCTAGAGCCCTCGACGGCGATGTCCGGCGGGCGGAACGCGGCGCCGGGCTTGGAGAAGAGGCTGTCGTAGGCGGCGGCGTTGAGGCCACCCTGACCCAGACCTGGTCGCCGGCCTGCGCGAGGCGGATGAGCTCGTCCATGGCGCGCGCCGCCGCGTCCACCATCAAGGGCCGCTCCATGTCCGTCACCGGCGCCGGCATCTGGAACAGCGGCATCCCCGACGAGCACCCGCTCAGGAGGTCCAGGTCCAGCGACGGCCCGCCGCCGCCGAGCCCCGGCCCGCCGGGCATCCCGCCCACGGACAGGTCCAGCGACGACACCGACATGGGCGGCACCGGCGGCATCTGCGTGAACGGCCGGCCCAGGTACTTGGAGGTGATGCTCGACACCCGGTCCAGCTGCGCGCATCACCGCCATCGTCAGTCAGGTTGGAAATGGAACCCAAGAACGAAGAACATAAAGCCGGCGAGGACATCGCCGGAAACATCGCGCGCGGCCGTAGCAAGAGCTTACCTCTTCCTTGAGGCGGGCGTTCTCCATGCGGAGCTTCTGCTCGTCGAAGTAGTCCTCGGCGACGGGCGGGCCGCCGCAGTTGGGGCAGATGACGTTCTTGAGCGCCTCGCGCATGGTGATGTTCTCGCACCGGATCTTGTCGTTCTCCGCGCGGAGGAAGCAGTTGTCCGCGCGCTCGTGCTGCGCCTGCACGAAGCAATTAATCGCCCATCGATCAGCAACAAAAATCCATGGAAAACACACAAGCCGGGGAAGGGAAAGATCGAAACCAAGAGGAACTCGAACAAGACGCATGGTACGGTACCTTCATCTGGGTGCGCCGGTTCTGGAACCAGAACTTGATCTGGCGCGGCTCGAGGCCGAGCTCCCGGCTGAGGGCGGCGCGCTGGTTCTCGTCAGGGTGAGGGCACTCCTTGAACATCCTGCAGTCACGGGCAGCAACGGCGTCAATCAAGGCGTACAAGGCGTCAATCATCACGGCGGCGGCGCCGGCAACGACAGCCAGCAACACGCGCCGGAGGAACACAGAAAGGAAAGCAAACCAAACCAAGAGAGAAGAGAAGGAAGAAGAGAGAGCGTACGCCTCGAGCTGCTGAATCTGGCGCGGGGTGTGGCGGTGGTAGCGCTTGCGCTGGCGCTGGCTGTCGGAGCCCTCGGGTTCGTCGCCGAAATCCATTGCCGCCGCCGCCGGGGTTCTTCTTCTCTGTCGCTCGCTTGCTCGCTCGCTCGCTCTACAGCTGTAGGAGGAGGAGGAGAGATCTCTGTGCTGTGCTGCAGTGCGGTGTTTGGGCTGGCCCCCGGGTCCTATTTATACACGGCGATGAGCAGGAGCAGCAGGCCGGGCAAGAAAGAAGCGCCGGGGTGGTAGCCGCCTTCCAACACGGGACGGGCTGCGCCGGGGCAGAATAGGCAGGGTATCGAGAAACCTTGGATCCAGCCATGCCTCACGCCATTCCCCCTTGTGTCCGCTTCCACCTGGTTTCCTTTCTTGCTCGCGCTTATCTCTCCCTCCCTCTCTGATCTCTCTCCTCCCGTTTCCCCAGCAGCAGTTACACTTGCTCGCTCCCCGGCCCGGCCTTTCTCTCTCTGCCCTTCCTTGGTCTATGAGCTGCTGCTTGCTGCCAATCTTGCGTCGTCCGGCTCCGGGGAAGGCCGGGGAGGGAGAGAGTGGTGTGAGGTAGCAGAAGCAGTAGTAACCGGTGCGAGCGAATTAAGGGGAGAGGTTTTTAAGCAGGGCAGGGCAGAGGGCGCCCGGCGAGGCCATGACCACTCTCTTTCTCTCTCTACAGTCCCTGTGTTGGGTTTGGATGGGAACAGCTGGAGCCATTTAAGGCCAAGCGGGTCGGGTCTGCATGCTGCATTTCCTCATCAGATTCCCCCTCCCTCCCTCTCCACACCCGCAAACTACTCCACGGCAGTGGCAAATTTGTTTCTTCTAGTTTTATTTTTTTTGAAAAAAATTGTTCACATGGAGACGGCATAGGCAATATGTGCTCTGGCATTTAGATTGCTATGAAACTTGAATGTCTATGATGTGGATTGATCAAGTGGTGATTGAATATGTAAGCTGCGATCTTGATTGAATTTGGAGTTCGCAATGATCAACATAGACCGGTTAATTCGGGTAATCGCTTTTTGGGTTTATAGTGTGTGGATTGGGGAACGGACATTAAAGCCAAATTGTCATTTGTTTCCTTCCCACCATTCATGATTTTATCCGTGTGGTAACGTAAATTCCGACGAATTGTTCTTATCTGTGCGTCACCCGATCCTGCAACGTAAATTTGGATGTATATCTTTTCTTATCTACACAAACATATGATCATGTACAATATTGAAACGTAAATTTCCGTTTTTTGTCTGCTGATCACCTTTTTTATCCACACGAACATATAAATCCATGTCAATCTTGTAACGTAAATTCGAATGTATTTTTACCGGTGTTGGCACATGATCCTGTAGCGTAAATTTGCACATATTGTTTTTGTCCATACGGGCATCTTTTTTACCCATCTGGAAATATAATTTTTTTCAAACATGTAACATTTGCATATATTGTTTTTATCTAGGTGTGCATCATGTAACGTATATTTGGATGTATACCATTCGTATGGACGTATGATCCTGTAATAACAAAATTTGCACATGCTAGGGCACCTAATCATGTAACTCTAATCCACATGTAGTGCTTCTTGCTTATCCATAGGACCAAAGTTTAGGAATTTAACATGTGGAGAAGTATTTAACAAATGCTATATTGATATAATTTCATTCAAACCGAACTTCATAAGGTAAATTTGAAGACTGGAATGCTTCACACTTATTACCAGAACTAGAACGCAATGTCTAAATTGGGTAATGAATTGTTGTGATGCTCCATTACTGTTCGTAAGCTTTTCATTGAGTGAAATTTTGTAAATAAATGTGAAGTATGCAGTCCTTCATATTTATTAATAGAGAACTGGTAACATATTATTGAAATGCTCCATTATTTTTGGTGTGATTTTTCATTCAAATGAAATTTTGTAATGTAAATTTTTATGCACCAAACTTATTAATAGAACTAAATCTTAGTGTGTAAATTGGCTAATGGATAGTTGAGATGCTCTGTTCTTGTTTGAATGCTTTTTGCTTGAGTAGAATTTCATAGTGTAAATTTGAAGCATGCAATGCTTCATCATACTTACTAATAGCACCACTTTCAGAACTTTTCTATGACATGAGTAATGGATCATCGACATGCTCTATTGTTGACATTATGCTCTCCATATAGCAGATGTAACTGAATTTTTTAACGAAAATTTTCTATTGTTATGATAGTGGATGATGCCCCTTTTGTGTCCATGCATATGTTTCAAAATATGTAGAATGTGGACTAGAGAGAAGGATTACTAAAGGTAACCTCCACATGTCTATTTTCAGCGGTGTTGTTTGATATCTAACGTATACTCATTGTTTCATGAAAATGAGTGGTTCTACCTTATTATGTATTAATAGAATCTTGTCTAGGAATTTTGTAAGCTTCAAATCAATGAAAGACCTATTGATATGCCATTGTACACCAATCTCTATTCATTTCCATCTATACTACAATTGAGCTATGGCTCTTCAAGTAATGTAAATTTATAGTCAAATGATCCCTCATAGCTTTTGCCATGTGAGAATTAGAATGTTGCATTATTATTCTTCTGTTTCTACTTTAATTATTATTTCCATTCAAGTGGATGATTGATATTTGTATTTAATTAGGACAAATTTGGTTTATAGTTTTGTTGTTACTAATGATTGAATTTAATCAAGGTTTGAAATTTAAAATAGTGAGCCAAGAATATAATTGTATAATATTGTGTGACTTGTATCCAAGCTTCCTTCACAACACATTATTCGTTGTGTGGGTGGTTACATTCATTAGGCAAACTATTGCTTGTTTCTTATGTATTAAAATAAACATGATCTTTACTACTTATACCATATTCATCCAAGAAAAGGTTACCGAATACCAAAATGTTGGTCTCATGTAGGGATGAAAACGGTTGGGAAAACCTTCTAACCACTTCAGTGCATTTTTTAGAGGAAACGGAAACGGAAACGGGAAAGTCAGTCGGGAAAGCGGAATCGAAATTACGGAATGTCGGAAACGAAATGTTTCGATCGGGAATATATCAATAACGGTCGGGAATCGCTAATTCAAATCGCGAATGCCGAAGTACATAACAACTTCAAGCACTCAACTCAATGCAAGGACTACAGCTAAAAATAATATATAGATAGCCAAATAGTAAAGTAGATAAGTAGATAAGTAACACCATGGCATATGCCAATAGAACAATAACATGGAATTTGCATTTTAATTCTCACGATATACATATAGAAAACCAAAAGAACAGAATTGTAAAGAAAAAAATGTACGAAAGGCTGCTCTGCTCCTTCGCTGAGAACTCACGGTCCATCGTGTGTGCCGCGCCATGACTCATCAGAGCCCCTACGAGATGCGACGTGCAGTCCAGGCACAAAGGAAGAGCAAGCAGGGGCACTTTAGTGCAGCCTCGCCTAGGTAGAGGGATAAGAGTCCCGCACTACTCTATAAAAGTCACCAGCTGGAGCTGTTGTCTAGCACCGAGCCCCAAGCGTTTGAGGTAGCGTTGCCCACTGGCGGGGTAGGCTGCCTACGGATATAGTATAAAATTTAATATACAGAATGAAAACAGGAATATCCGAGAATTTACCTGAGCAAATATGGGATCCGTGTGAAGGGGTCTCTAGCCCGGTGGTTAGAGCACCTGAGTAGCATCTTACAGACCCAGGTTCGACTCCCTGTGGGAGCGAATTAACTGGGTTTGAAATAAAAATACAAAAAATAGGTAGGGGCTTCCCTTCTGACTTCGGTCAAAAAAAATACGGGATACGTGAATTCGGTCGGGAAATTGCCCCGACCGATTCTAGTCCTGTTTCCCACCAGATTTTCCTGTATTATACCAAATTTTTACAGTAACCAATAATACGATATACGGTCGGTATATTATGGTAACGGTGTCGGTCAGGACAGGATTTTCCCGTCCCTTTTTCATCCACAGTCCCATGTTACTTTTTAAGAGTATATTATGGTAACGGTGTCGGTCGGACGGGATTTTCCCGTCCCGTTTTCATCCACAGTCTCATGTTACTTTTTAAGAGTCGGACTTCATAACTTTTACCCAATTGTTAGCCTCATATCATCTTTGAAGTACTTTATCAACTTTAATATTTTGGTGCTATGGACATTCAAGTATAAGAGAAATTATATATTTTGAAATGGAGTAGCATCAATTATGAGGCTTCGATATTGTCCAATATACAATGACGCACCATGAACCACCGCCAGCAATGATATTACGAGTACATTTGTCAAAATAGTTAGAATTGATTATGTTGGATTCGGGTGCGAATAGGCGGATATGCTGGGCAAAATGGTTTATTGGGTTTGATATTTTTCTTCGCATCCACAAATGACTAGCAGAGATATCTTCTTAATAAAGTTTTTCATATCTTAGCAAGAATTTAATATGGCATTAAGTTTATTCTACTTTGTTGCCATCTTAATATATGGCAATCTTGATTTTTATACTATGGAGAAGTAACCTAGATAGCACCGAATTTATACTCTAAAGATATCAAGTTGCATTATAATCGGTATTACTATATGTGTGCCTAGAAACAAGCATATTTGTGTGACCTTTCTGGTGAAAAAAATGGCTAGATCTTATGACGAAATTGATCGTAGCGTATTCTTCTAGTTTGAAGTTATAAGCATTATATTTAGTAGTAATACAATATTTCCACTAAGACATGTAACATGTATGTTTATGTTCATGGGCATAAAAAATAAGTATTTGTTTTTGTTTGGGGCCCTTGTAAATTGAATGGATTTATACGATGTGTTGTATCCTAGAGAACCAGATAACATTTCCTTCAAGAAGTAGTTAAGCTCTTAAGTTGAAACCATCATTTTCCTTTGTGCAATCAAAATGGACTAGACATGGATTCTATTTAATTTGTAAAAAAACATTTTGTGGTAGTTTAGTGATGAAATTATTTCCCAAAATATAAGTTTAGTGCCTTATCTCAGCTAATAACAAAGGATGGCCAAAGAGAACTAAGCAGTAAGATGAGGATTTATACACTACAACTCAATACTCTTGTTTCTTGTTCCTTAACTCTAAATAACTATTTTAACTTATATGACTATTTATTGAGCTTCTTGTGAATAAATTTTGACACTATATTCCTCGCAAAAGATAAATGTTTGACATTTGCATACTAATTAAAAAAGATATCCTCTGATTAAGTGTATGTGAATGTAATTTATGTATTTTAAACTGGAATAAGATATTAATCTATTTAAGAAGTATGTCATCACACAGTTTACATGTGTATTTTTTAATTATTCAAGTAGTTCAATGCATCTAATTCAACACAAGACCTTGGCTTAAAACCAATAATTCTCATAGCTTTAAAAGTTCCTTGGGATTTATAACATACTACAAACTTCTGGTCTTTGCAACTTATCATAGATCATCTTCATATTGCAATCATCCTAGCCCAGCATGATATACTTATTTGGTGTAAAACAAACACAACAATCTGTTATCTAGAAATAAAATATTCAATTGCAAAAGTAAATAAAATTAAATTTAATACTGACATTTAGTTACATCAACAGATTATCAATATGTATGAAATAGTTGATTAAGTTCATGCCAACATCTTGTTTCCAAATTATAGTAGCATCAATAGTGAAGCTTCCATATTGTATGCTATATAATGGCATATCATGAATTAGTGCCTCCTACTATGTATTGAGCACAATTCTAAATATTGTTGGAATTGATTATGCTACATTTTGATGCGAACAAATAGGGAGGCTTTGACTAAATGGACTTATTGGGTTTTATTCTTTTTTTTCATCAACAAATGACTCCACAATATCATGCTAATAAAGCTTTCCATACTTTAGGAATCATTTAATCTAGCATTAACTTCATGCTAATTATGTTATCATCTTAATATGGGAATCTTGATTTCATACTAGGAGGAGTGACAATATAGCAGCATATCTATACTCTCAAGTTAGCAAGTAGCATATTAAATGTGCTTCTACATTTCTATGCATAACTAGTAGTATATTAATGTGAGTATTGTAATGGAAATTTTGGCTCGGCATAATGCTAGAATGTATCAGCATGTATCCTTCTAGTTTCATAGTATAATCATTAAATTTAATTGTAATAGACTTCAATAAAGTTTGAATCTTATTTTTATTAGGAGTCTTTGAAAAAAATGATTGGATTTGATCAAAAACAAGTTGAACTCTTAAATTGGATCCATTTTTGCCATTTAACTAGTTAAATTTTCAACCACGGATGTAAATGTTCTTAAATTAGTTTGTTTTTTTACATTTAAGATTTTGATGGTTAAGATGCTCACCCAAAATATAACTTTTGTTGCCTCAGATTTGGGTTTAAAAGGCATAAATGCATAATCAAAGAAAAATAAGCAAATAGAAACAGGCTTATTTGTGGCAAAGATTCTCTCCTTCCATCTAATACAATCCATTGATCCTATTTTACGCTCCTCAGCCTCATGTGACTATTGATTGAACTTCCAATATGTAAGTTATTGACAATTGAATAAACTTACCACTAGGAAGTGAGAAATTGTATTATTCCACACATAATGGTTGCTTCTCATATTTAATATGTATGCCGAAAAAAGATATTTGAATAACTTTATGTGCACTTAAGTTAATGACTTTAAATCTATACATGTTTTGAGATTAAATGTTTTCAGTAGTTATGCAAGTAGTGAATTAAATACATATGATTATGTGGACACACTGTGCTTTGCAAGCAATGAATTAGTCATGACCCTCTCTTAAAAAGCAAATTAAATAAGTGATTGTGGCTTTAAAATTATTTTTATTAACTATGTCTTACAAACTTATGGCTTCTGTAAATTATTGCAGGCAATGGTTACGAACAGAACCATATCTTTGCCAAAATGATATAAGCATTATATTGGGTCCGATCCGGAACTATTCTTTCTCAAAAATGATATGCCATTAAATGCATCGAGAAATGTATACTAAAATACAGTGCAAAGCATAATTAGATTTGACGTGTAGTAATACTAACACCATTGTTGAGATCGAACACCACACGGACACAGAAAAAAAAAACAGAAGCCCAACAGGAGATCCTACACCAGAAAAGCTAGCGACGTGTTGATCATTCTCCCTCGGCTACAAAAATGGGTTGTTTATTAGATCGAAGCCGTCGGTCTCGCGCTATTATGAATATGAACTACTAAAGCTTACGATATGGATGATGACAAGACAAGGAACGCCAGTACGCACGCATAGCTACCAGTCTACCACAAACATTGACCGCCCTACAGTGAAGCTGCGCGCGTGCATGCGAGTTTGCCCATGCTGCAGCCCCCATTCCTTGGACAACAGCAGCCAGGTCGGCTGGAACTGTGGCAAGCAACAGATAGCAAAGGGCACGTAATAACGACCGAGGTAAACCACTGCAACGAGACAACGACGACCGATGAAAATCTCAGCACCGATCCCCTCGGCTAGCGCGGCCACGCCGCCGGCCGTATACACACGGTCGTCCAACACGACGCCGGCCGGCCGGCCCGGCGAGACGTCGCCGTCAGTGATTGGGCGTTTCGGGTGCGGCGGACTTGGACGCGTGGGGTCGAGACCCTTTGCCGCTTCCGCCGCCGCCCTACCCCATCCCTGTGTACCTCCGGCGCCGCGCCCATGCTCGGTTCGGCAAATCCCTACGGCCGGTGGAGAAATGCCCGCTTGTCCGCAATTCCGAAGCGGACGGCCGGACGCGCGCGCGCTGTGGCGATCGAGCCCCGGCGTTTGGGCCTGGCGGCAGCGGCGAAAGGCGCCTTGGCATGTAGCCCGCCCGGGACATCCGTTACAGTTGCAGAGCCGCAGTGGACTGGATACGTTTGCAAAAGGGGGCAAGAAAAGAAAAAAAAGGCTGGACTCTGGAGTGGAACTGGACTGTATTCGACGCATTCTTCGGTGACAGGGGAAGTCGGGTGCATGGTCATCGCTACAGACAGGGTGGTAAACAAGTTGAGTCGAAACAAATTTGAAATCGCTTCGGAACAGACAGGGTAATAGCAACGGAGCTGGCAACGCGGCGGCGTTTGCAACGGTTTTTGTTTCACGTTCAGAGAATCACGTCCCTAGGCAACAGCAACAGCAAAAGTTTTTTCCCTGAAAAAAAAAGCTATTTTGCACGGAAAACAGTAGGAGGAACGTCATGCCATGCGAGGTCAACACGAAGGCTCCAGACGGAGCTCCACCAGCCGTTGAATTTCGTCACGCACTCCACTCCAGTCAGTGCCAGTACTAGACGCCCCTGGGACCAGCACACGACGCTGACGAGGGAGAGGGAGAAGGTCCCGCACGCACACGTGGCGCGGGCCGGCCAGGGCGCCACGGAGGCGGCGCCTGGGCCCTGGGGGACAGCCAGCCAGCAGGCAGCAGCTAGCTAGCTACCCCCTCCAGCCCAACCCCGCGAGCCACTGGGCCCCGCGGCTCATTAGATTTAGTGGGCCCCCACTGGCGGGAAGGGGGAATTCAATCGAGCCGGGCCCGCGCCCTCCCTGGCCGCCGTACCCCTTTCTCCGCGTTAAGCCCGTCCTCAGTCCTTTGCTGTGCTGCGCTGTGCGGCCGGTCCCGCGCCTGTGGTGGGCCTCGCGGGATGAAAAGGCCTCGCAGCATCTGATCCGTGTAGGCGTAGCTGGTGGTCGCGGCGGCGATCTGACGGACGGTGTTAAGAGGGCCTGTTTAGAGAGTGGGTGGGGATTCTCGAGGCCCTGAGTGTGATGGAGAGCCCACAACTGCTCGAGGCCCTTCTCGGCCCATCCAGCTTGATATATAGGCCTCTCTCTGTGGAGCGTGTGCCTAGGCGCAGCTAGGCCGCCATCTTCACGGGCTCACCATTTGAACCGGACTGGAGATTGAACCGTCGAAGTGCTCGGTTCACTGGTCTTAATCGGTTGGACCGCCGGTTTACACGGTTCAATTAGATATAATGTTTGCTATTAAACACAACCCAACATCTGCTCTGATGGTCAGTTCGTTCGGTGGGAAGACTCAGGGAGTCTCCGCCAGCGTTCGAACGCCCACTGCTGTGCTGTTTTTGCTTAATTTCCCCCTCCGCGTGCCCCTTTCGCCTGTGCCGTTCGCTCCACCGGTCCAACCGCGGTTCAGGAGGCCGGTTAAATATTGGTTTTCAGAAAAACCGGCCGGTTTTAAGCGGTTCGATTACACAGGTGGTCTTTTACGCGGACCGGCAGGGCCACTGGTTCCCGGTTTTTTCGGGCGAACCGCAGGTCCGGTCCGGTTCAAATAACTGGGCTCACCTGAGTGATGAACAAAAGGTTGGTCATTTTTTAAGAAAAAACACTCCGTGAGGTGAGGTAAAAAGTAAAAGTAAAAACATTGACCGAGTAATGATTTGGCAAAGTATATACAGAGTAGCTTAAATGTAGAGTGTAGTACGACCAACAATCCCCGATGTTTGAGGATTCAGCTGACATACATGAAATCAAAGTACCATTTTTTTGGAGGATTCCAATTTCCAAGGATGAATTGAAGCACACTCACTGCCTCACCGGGCAAGAGCCGCTCAAGAACAACGAGATGGGCAGATGGCTCCGTGCCTTACCTTTTCACCTGGCCCCCAAATCGGATCCACCTCGACAATCCCGCAAGCAGCCTACATCTCCTGCCACGGCCCAAAAAAGTAGCCGTTGCTTTTTCCCCAAATCCCCCTCCTCTCCTTCCACCCAGAATCCCAGATCCCCCATTTCCTCCACCCCATAAACTCTCACGCGGCCGTTACGCTCTGGCGTCGCCTTCCCCAATTCAAATCAAACCCAACCCAACCTCTTCAGATTCCCCGCTTCGAGCAGACGAGCACGGACCGGAAGCGGAGGCGAGGCGGGGAGGGGGAATCGGATGGTGGAGGCCGGCGCGAGCTTCATGGTACTTGGAATCCATCTCTCTCCTGGTCTCCCCTATCCCGTCCCGCGTGCGCGCTTCCGGTCGGAGTTGCTGAACATGGGTGGGGTTTGTTTCGGGGCGCAGGATAAGGTCAAGGCGGCGGCGGATGAGGACGGCGGCGACGGCGTCGATGGGGCGAGCGGCGGAGACAAGGGCGAGGAGGAGGAGACTGAGGAGATGGCGCCCGTGGAGCCCCTGCCGGAGCCACCCGACGACGGCGGGCCCGTCGGGTGGCCCATGCCGGATTTCTGCCCTCTCACGGTGAGCGAGTCCCCCTTCTCCCCTGGATTCAAATCCCACGCCACGCGGTCTTCTTATGCGCTTGTTTGATCAGATCGATGGGGCGGTGAAGGAGTCGTTCCTGGAGACCTTCCGGAAGGACGCGGCGGAGATGGAGCAGCAGCCGCGGGAGGACGAAGCGGAGGACGTGATGAGCCCGGACTCGCGGCCGTCGAGCAGCAAGCGCCACCGCGCCGGCACCGCCTCGCCGTCGTCCAGGAGCAGCCCCTACCGCAACATCCTGCAGGTGTTCCAGCAGTGCAAGGACGTCGTCGGGGAGACTCCGGCGAAGAATTACTAGAGCCGCCGATTAGAAAGAGAGCACAGGATCAGGCCGCGATGTCGCGGCTTTTCACCGCTTGCTTGAGATTTTTGCTTGGTATATTTTGTTAGGCCGTTTAGCGACTGTCTGCATATTGATCGTGATGTGACTGAAAAGGGGATAGGGAGTTTTCATTCTTGTGTAAAGATTGGATACAGATGTTACGAGACCTCGAGTAAAGAAGAACGCAATGAGAGCTTGGTATAGTTTTGTACTTGCAACACTTCTTTTGTTTGGCATTAGTAATGAGCAACAAGAAAGCGGCGAATCATGATCACATCTCCCAGAAATGAACAAATAAGAAAGTGACTAAAAATTATAGCTATATCTGTTACGGAGTATCTATCAAATCTGGAACCCTGAAACCCCAAGTCAATGAAATCGATGAACGGGCACTTTGGCAAACGCCGCAAGATGAGGAGACAAGTCTGGAACAAGACTAAATGAAATAAGCAACAAAAAGTTTTATTGCGAACAAGGACATCGTTACAACATATATGTTCTATGATGGACACGTTACAAAATATACATCCATTTCAGGTCGCCAGTTTGGCCAAAATCACCATATCTAATATCTTAACTTCGTATGTGTCATCCAGCTTCACTATTCCGTCAGAACCATCTATGCCTATGAGTTTTCCTGTGTATCCACGGAAATTGCCATTCAATATCTTGATCTTGTCGCTCTTCTTTGGCCTGATGACCTCGAGCTCGTTCGGAAGGACTGTCACCATGTCACCGTTGCCCGATGACCCGAGTGCAACTCGGCAAGATCCATCCTGTAGGTTCAAATTCATATAAGCGTGACATGAGACAAACATAATACAACAGAATTTAGCAGTCCAGCCATGCGATGTGCAACACATACCCCGAGTACTTCCCTGACGACACCAGGACCATCGTCGCCTCCCCTCAATACGTTGACCAGAACATCTGGCAACAGCCATGTACCTTCACCCTCACCACCTGCAGGCGTTTCAGCACATGATTAAATGTGTATCTATGAACACAAGGAAGCACATTACAGGTGTGAAAACATAGTGATCACAAGAGCGCACCTATTATGGGGGACATTATATCCATTCCAACATTGCCTGGAGTCATTGGTTGACCACCAGGTGTACCCGGAAGATATGCGGCAGAATTTGGAGTCATTGGTTGACCAACAGGTGTCGACGGCACATATGGACTTGGAGCATTTGCTAGAAGGTCACAATGAAGACACATCGTCAGAAAAAACTATCCACCCAGCACATAACAACAAAACTATCCACCCAGCACATAATAAACACATCACTACAATAGTATAAATAATTGAATAGATTTCTATACCATAGTTCTCCCTAGGAGTCGGAGCATCATTGAAACTAACTCCTGGAGTGTTCGCCCACCCTGATCCAGGTGTGGGGGCTTCATATGGCCGAGCTGGTGGAGTTCCTGGCTGAAAATTTTGGAAAAAAAAACAAACATGGGGGTTACATATATGTGCAGGAAACAAGTTACCAAAAACAAGTAAAGAATGGGACTGGAGTATCAAAACCTAACCTGGTAGGCTGGACTGCTACCCCAAGTAGCAGGATTTCCATCTTCCCAATTATCCCTGGAAAAACAACAACACAGCAATGGTCAAAATCACATACAAAAAGATACTTTTAAGTCGAAAAACAAAAGTAAACGGAGAGCCGCTGTTTGAAACCAAGAAATTTTCTTTCCTGCATCCCAAACAGACCCTAAAGCTATACATTCAACTAATTCTAAGATATGTGCATGGATCAGAAATATCATTGTGGAAAAATTCACAACCTCGGAGGACTCATTGGAGCCCAGGCTCGGCTACGCATAGGAGTCCGCATCCCATCGTGTATTGGTGTTGCTGTAGCAATTTAATGGGAAAATTATTAAGGTAACACACAAAACGGATGACAAATACTGTATGAATAGTACAAACGGTGTATATCTCTCATTGCAAGTGACGGCATATGGACGAGCAGAAAAACCACTAGATCTATGGGAACAGATAGAAATATTAGGATACAAACCTCCAGGGTCCCGCATTGGAGTCTGATAAGCATGGTGTGGTGTTCGAGACGGATGCATCGGTGTTTCACCACCCAATGAATAACGAGGTTCACTGATGATACAATAATACTCCAATTAACAAAATAGATAAAAAAGTTTGACTAAAATGACAGGTGGAGAAAATATTACCGGAATGGTGTCGCGACAGTAGGTGTGTCAGCAATATCATCTCTTTTAACTGTGTATTTATAGTCATATTAGCCTTCAATATGTAAGAAATCATAGGACACGGATAACAGTACTATGATTCACCTGTGACAATCTTCATCAATGAATCAAGCTCCACACGTACGAGGACACCAGTCACCTCTTTGACACGGCCACGATACCCCTTGTAAGGACCAGACTTAATTTTGATACATTTACCCACCAAGGCGTCATGCCCTCTACCACCACGACCACCTCCAAACCTTCCACCACCATCTGCATTGGATGACAAGGCTATATATTAGTAGATAATCCACAGCTATGCAAAGCAAGGAACTAACCTTGCTTTAAGAAATGTAGAATTTTGAATAGTCAGCTGTAAAATATTCAGGCAAAATAAGCCTTGGAAATTGGAAACTTCAAGCATCAAAAGATCATACAATTCATGTGAGGTCCTCTTGGGGGCAACCTTCCTGGAGATTGCAAAATGCTTGCTGGAGACCTCAGAGCACCAAGCCTTGCATCTGCTGTGTCCATGCCCTGCATCAATAAAATGAACAATGAGACAAATATTCTCAAGCATAGCTAACCGAGGTTACTAAAAGGGTTCAGCACAAACATTTCCTCGACGGCCACCAGCTGATCCACCAACAAGAAGGCAAGATTGTGCTTTTGCACAAATAAAGCCTGCATGTTCAAGGTGATGCCTGTCATATATAAACAGTATCCCTTTGTGTATGTGTTCCACAGGTCCTTGCTTCCCCTAATTTGACAAAATATGGATGTAGATATGATAAATGTAACAGAATAAACAGGAGATAAAACAACCAAGTAAAATCATAGCATGACAGAGCTGGGGCACACCTTGCATGCTCCTTCAACAACCCTTACAACATCCTTTGTTGAGATAATATTATTTGACCGATCTTTAGCTGATGCACGCCGATCAATTTTGCTTTTTATTTCTCTTAATTTCACGAGTACAACTTCAGGTCTATCTGGCACTCCTTTCAGAACCTAAATATACAACCATAGTAAATTTGTAAATATAGTGTGAAGTACAGTCACCCTTTACTACTGGAATAATCCAATTACCTGAAATGCTTCAGCTTCTACCCTTATAATTACCCCAAACGACAAGTTGCTGAAAATAGATTATGAGGAAAAATAGGTAAGTAATCACAATAGACGAACTATGACTATTGTTCACTAGAAGGGTAAACTTACTCCAAAAGGACAAGATCATGCAGTTCATAATCACCAATTCTGGTAATTCCTGTGGTAATTTCAGAGCTTTCAACAACATGATCGGCAAAAACACGGATCTGTTCATCCAGCAATAGTGTGTTAAGACTATAATCTCAAATATATCAGCTTAAATACTTCCATTTCACAATATATGTACAGAAATTGCTCACATGTTCTTTAGTTGTGTCAGACAAAATGATCAAGACATGTCCTTCCACTTTAACAACCATGCCAGTAGCACCTTCTTGAACACCTGAGATCACCTTGACATGGTCGCCAGGCTTGAAATATTTGCAAAGCTCCTTCTCATTGAAGGCTAATGTTTTCTGCCGTCAAAAGAAATGCATTAACAAAAGACAAAATTACACCTCCCCCGTGAATTTCATAGAAATAAATAGCTGAAATTGAGATTAATTACCGGAAGATCAGATATTTTTGGTCTGATGTGAACTGTTTCATCCTCTACTTTCTCAACCCACCCCTCCAGATTTTTCAAATCCCCTTTAATAACAATGACGGCATCACCCTTCATGAAGTGCCCTTTTTTCCTGTTTGCAAACAGAGTGGACAAGCTAGCCATATCGCCATTCATATCATCACCAGGCTTCCTAAATTTCTCAAGTTCGTCGAATGTCGGCTGAATATTTGCTGTGTGGATCGATTTAGTGGAGACTGATTTGTACAAGAAGCCATCTTTGAACTTCAGATTATCTACCCACTCAAAGTACTCCCCAGATTCTCTATCCCTCCTCCGTTCCACTCGAATGTGCATCTCCCTGTTTGCATGGGATTAGCAGAATATAACAGAAACAATTAGATCGATTCCGAAGGAGAAAAATGTCACCTCGCCTCGTCGATATTGAAGAATCGTGGTGGTGGTACGAATGCTTTCTTCTTGACAGCCTCCCCTTCCTGAGATACAAATTGTCCATCATGAGAGGAACCCCAGTAGGCTAATTAACTGAACAGCTCAATAAAGCAAGCAAATTAACAAGCAATCATGATAATCAGAATATTACTTCAAACAAGTACATATCACTTTGTTTTTGCTTTAGAAAAACATGACCAGGAAATAAAAAACAAATTGAACACAACCATAGAACAGGAATATATAGGTATTGTTTGCAACTTAGTTTCTTATGTCGCATATCAAACTGTGGACCTGATATATCAGTTTTAAATATACACTTAAGCGGTTATTTGTTAACATAAGTACATAACAGAAGAGAATAAAACTGATATGGATAGATTAGCTCCACTCCTCAGAGCATAAAACTGAGACAGATATATTAGCTCCACTCCGCAATTTTTGCAAGTAAATTAGATAGGAAGTAATAATAAATAAAAGTACGAGATTGTGATAAACAGGGGTTAGAACTTACCAGTTTACTAGCCAAAGCTTGCAGATCTATTCTAGGGATCAGCTTTACATCTACTCTTTGCCGTACATTGTCAACATCAACAACCTGAAGAATACGATCACATAAATATTTGAAGAATGACAGGAGCGGAGCCAGGAATGTCTTCCACCCGGTGCTGAGCCAGTTAACAACAGATGAACAAGTATGTGAATAGCAGAAATAGATTAACTTCTAGTTTCTTGACCCTAATGTATTACGTGGTTAAATTAGATTAATTAGCTTAGCGCCAGTCCTGGTTCCACCACAGAAGAATGACATATAACAGTTATAGGAGAATCGTTGCAGTAATACCTTAGCAAGGTCACCTTTATATATGCCCAACTTCATTCGGACCCAAGAATCCCTTGAAAGGTCAACAGATTTGCTCTCGACAGAGAGGACATCTGCCATTTCTTTTATCGGAACTAATGTTATTTTTGCTGAAGCATAAATGTTCCTTAGACCTTTGCAAGCCTGCATAAACCAAGCTTAGTAGGGGAAATGGGACCAGAAGAAGTAAAATGCCGACCGTATGCTTACCTCTTTGACATGGGCTTCCTTTTCAGCTTCAACATAAATATAATTTTTTAGATGATCCAACGCCACTACAGACTTTATCTGAAGATCTGACCTATCAATATACTTTTGCATCAGACAAATCGCAGTCTCTCTCTCATGTCCAATCTGAAGTCATAGTTGTGCATTAGTAGAGTTGAAGCAGGGCTAACAATAAACATCCAGCAAGTTTAATAACACAAATCTTGTGCATACCGCACATTTGACCATCCATAGTTTAGGATCCTTCACGGAGGGCAACAAAGCTTGCTGTTCCACTTCTGCAGCTTCCTCACCATACTCAATATGAGTGGATCTTGCATATCTCTCCCGTACTTGTCTCTCAATCTCATCAATATCCTCTTCTTCATCCCTCATAGGCATGGAATGGCGTCTTGAGCCCCTAACAACATCCTCGTCAGGAATGTCGGCCCCGGCGTCATTGATAAAATCTAAACAAAGGCAACAGAGTCGAAGCATTAGACATATGAACATGCTTCTGTACATTAGTACAAAAATAAGCATAGAACTAACTCAATTTAAACATTTAATCAATTATATGGATTAGTCAATTTCTTTCGGTGAATAGTACTACATAGTCTTTAAATAGCAAAACATTAATAACTCTTGCTTGTGATTTACAGACCTGCACTCAGCTCATAGACATTTCAGTTTCCAATCCATTATTTTCAGTAATCCAGGGAGATAGATGTGTCTGAAATTAACTGCGAGAATGGATGACAATATGGAGCTGATCTGAATATTTGTAGGGTTTCAAATAAATCCTTGCGGAAAATCTAATACCCTGATAGTTCAAATGAGCACAATGAGGACAAAAGTACCCAGTAGATTATGGAAAATAATTTAGATTTGATTTCACAACAGTGTTTCAGCCTACAGGGTATAATCTTTTTCCTGTAGCATAAGACTAACCCATTTGAACTGTTATCGATAGATTTTTGATTTGATGGAAGGGCTTCGTAGAGCTTCAAGCATCTTATCCAGCATTCAGAAGAACTGGCTGATAGCATAAGAAATAATAGGGTTTGGTGAGTGTAATAGGGTCTGTTCTCACATGGAGTTTTGCATGCCTGAAATCATCAGACAGAATAAATTCCAGGTGTGTAGTGCAAGTTCAGGACATCAAGTTTGCCCCAATACCATTTATTCTAGGATAGGTTCCTTGTACCCTAAAAACTTAGGTCCAGCCAAACCATGATCACTATCAGCTTACATAAAAGAGAACTAATGTAAACAGATCAATCCAAGCTTGAACAAACTCAATGAAGCAAATTATCACCCCAATGGATCATGATTCAGCACAGGCCCTAACAAGTTCAAAAAAAAATACATGGAGGGTAGTTTAGCTAGCTTGTTTATCAGAAAAAAAATGAATTTTGCTAATCACCATCACCCGGTTGCACCTCTATCACTGTATCTAAAGATGACTAAGCTCCGTATCAAGATCTAGAGCAGAGTCAGGCACCAAAATGAGCTTCTTTTAGCTACACAACTGCTATAAACCTGAATTTCTCGGCAGCCTGTACTTAATACAGAGTCATGAAAACAAAATAAGGGGCGGATCCTATCTAGACCATAAAGCGTCATCGAAATTGGTATTTTTATCGCTTAATCCCCAAATCCAGTTCTTGAACTCGACCAAATTAGGCTCAGATCTCATCAAAGACCGCAGAAATGTCTCCAAAGTTCCAAACAGAGCATCACGACGCAATTAAACAGAGCGGCCACTCACCGTCCTCGCCCTCGCCGTCGTCCTCTTCCTCCTCGTCCTCGTCGACCTGGGCCTCCTCGTCGAAGAACCCTCGCACCCCGCCGCCGCCCTTCTTCCTCGGCCGCCCGCCGCCGTCGTCGTCATCATCCTCGTCCTCGTCCTCGATGGCCGAGTCGTCGATGAAGTTGTCCTCGCGCGACCGCTTCCGCCCGCCGCCGGCCTTGCCGCCGCCGCGGGAGGCCTTCCCGCGCCTCGCCTCCTCCTCGTAGTCGTCCTCGTCGTCCTCCTCCTCCTCGTCCAGGTCGTAGGCCTCCTCCTCTTCCTCCTCCTCCTCCACCTCGTCGTCGTCGTCGTCGCGGCCGCGGCGGGCCATGGATTTGGCGGCTAGGTTTTCGAGCTCTCTCCGCGAGGACGAGGTGCACGCGGAGGAAAGGGGAAACTCCTCGCGGCGAGTCGTGTGAGGGAAGGCGAGGTGTAGAGCCAGCCGCTGAGCCGCCCCGCGAGTCCGCGAGGCCTCCTGCAGGACCCCGCCTGACTCCTAGGGCTGCCGTGTCCCTCGACCGTTGGATCTTGTCGGGAGCGCCGAGATTCGCGACCAGAGTGGGCTGGTCTCGAGAGGCAGGGCTCAAGTGGCCCAAGTGTTTGGCTTGCAAATAGAGCTTTTTCACCATTTCGGCATAGCAGATCTACGGCTAGAATTCTAGATAGCGAAAGATATCAAATAATGTCTATATAGCTTATGTTATATTTCTCATAGCGGCAAAGATATGGATTCTCAATATTGCATCTTCCTAGGACTATAGTTAACAATGCTCAAATCATAACAATTAGAAAAAATATATATCTTGGGCCATCGAACTATAGCCATAATTTGGTTTCGACCTTCAAACTCCAAACCCAGTAATCTTCGACCATCCAACTATCAAAGCCGTTTACATTTGACAATCTAGTTTGTTTGAAAAGTGATTTTGGCATTTTGATGACTAAGATGACATGCATCGATAGAGCCCACATATCATCTCATCGTTTTCACTTTTACCTCTTCTCTTGTCTCTCTATTCTCCTCTCAGCCCAGCCCCGACCCCGCGCGCTCTGGGCCCCGTGCAGCCCGCACCAAAGCCATCGTCACTCCATGGCCGCATCTCCTTGTCCCGCCGCCATGTCCTCTCAGGCCAACCGATGCCCCGCCACCACCTCCCTACCTTCCGCGACCATGATTGAGCTGTTGTCGGTGCAACTGGGTGCGGCGAGCGGAGGAGGCGCGGGGGGTGGCAGTAAAGGCGGCTCACAACCATGTGGTGGACCGAGGCGGCGTGAAATACCAAGCTCACGGCCTCATGGAGGCAGGAGGCGGGCTCAACAAGTAGCCGAAGTCATGCTTGTACTACCCTCCCTGCCTCATGTGCTCACACTAGCCCTGCACCTCACGAGTGAGCTCTGCATGTGTTATGTGGGGTCATCAAGGGAGAAAAACAGACAATGTCACGTGGTAAAAGGGGTAGCCGGCGGTCAACGCAAGGAAGGGGCATGAGGCACAAGTCAACGTAGGGAAAGAGGCATGTGCAGCGGACGGCATGGGGAAAGAGGCAGGGTGCGGCTACGCGGCGTGGCACCATCAATGGTGGAGCCAGAGAGGGAGGGTGCGGGCGTGGCGGTGGAGTGGATGTGGAAGATGCGAGAAAGAAAAGAGAAGAGAGAAAAGGCTAACATATGGGGCCCACTGCCACGTGTCCTCCAAGTCGGCCAAATATAAACCATTTTGATAGTTTGGTGGTCAAATATTTCTCTTTTTTTTAAGTTACATGGTCATAACCAAACTTGGATGATAATTGAATAGCTAAAAATAGACTTTTCTCTAACAATTAACCCGATGAAATGACCTGTCAAAATAAACCTGTGAAATGGCCATGCTTTGTAACTTGGGTCTATTTATAGGCGAGCGTTGATGAACAAGATCCATGTAGTCCTTCAAATTTTTAGATTACTTATTTTTATTTAATGATCTTTTTATTTATGCATTTCTTGTTAAAGTGGCTATGTTGAAAAAGATATCGAGTATTTACATCTATTTTTGTCTCTATACTCATTTTCAAAGACTAAGGGCTTGTTTTTCCATGACAATTAAGGTACATTTTTATCATTATTTTCTGTAAGCATAAGGTCTAATAAATTTATAAGAATACAAATGCATTTTTTTATTTAACCTACACCATTTGATTCTATGTTTTTGAACTAAATATTTTGAAATGTTGCTGGTAGTTATTTTTTAACTTTATAACCGGTTAAAGTAAGAATAAAGTATCTACGGCCGAAAATATTTGCCTTTTGAATTCAGGAACCAAAGATTATATTTGGATCGACAAACTGAGATTTCTTATGAATACACGAAGCCCACAATAGCCTTTTCCTGGGATGGGCTATAATCGCGGGAATCATCGGGCCTGTCCAGCCCACAATTCAAAAGGCAAAACTTGTTTCACGGGCTGCGCTAATGGACCCTCGAACAGTTCATACGTAAAAAAGCCCAAGAAGAGCTCAAGACAATGAACGCCGCCGTATTTCCCATCCTTTTTTCCTTTCCGATAGCGATACCGGCCCGCGGCTCTCATGCGTACTCGTCTACTTACAGTCTACAGTCGACACTGTCGGATCCATTTTTCGAGAGAGACAGTACGCGAACTGTGGAGGATGCTAGACGTACGTGTGACTGCATACGAGTACGTGTCCACCAAGACTCCAAAGACTAAACGGAGTACGGATGAAGGTCAAGTGCAGGCTGCTGATCCGACGCACAGCACCACTTCTGAATCGGCACCAAGTGAAGCTGAACACACGACACGTCGCCTCCGGCCCGTAGTACGTAACCATGGGATCTCTCGCAAATCGGTAGCCTCGCGAAATCATTGCGACGCCACTGGTCCAATGACATGGGCAAAAGATTCTTTTCCTTTCCGTCGGGCCCGACTGATGATAGTGAATCGATCGCCATGTGAGCGGTGAGCCGCTCGCCCCGTCTTTCATCAGAGATCAAACTGGTCGTCGACTCGCCGTAGGTGAGTGTCCAGCACTCCAGCCCATGGACAACCTGGAAAGAGCCAGCCAGCAAGCCAGGGGAGGTGCCCGTCCCCAGATGCCACGTCAACGTTACGTAACGTACCCTGTCGCCCGTAGCACTCCACTGTCCACTCCAGTGCGCCGTTCCCTCAGCCCTGCCCGAAACTGTAGAGCCGATCACAGATTCGCACGGCTCACGGAGCGCGCGAGACAGCCGTGCACCGCACCGCGCCGTGCCGGCCCGAAGTCCCCATCCCAGAGCACACAATCATGTCCGACAGCATGGGGACTCGTGCGGGCCGGGAGCGGGACTACACCGTGGCCGCGGCCGAGGAACCACGGGCGCCGGGCGATCGCGGCGTGCGCGCACGGCCGGGCTGGGCGGGTGGACGAGCGAGCCAGCGCCGCGCCGCGGCCGCGCGCAGTGGCTCCGTGCGCGACAAAATCACGCGTCACGGCGCCCATGTGCGCGCGCGCGCGGTGTCCCGACCGGCAATTTTTTCTTCTGCTTCGTCTTCGCCGGGCCGCCGCCCCGGGGGTCCCGGTTAATTTCATCCGGCGTCCGCGCACGCATGATTCCAAGCGCTGCCCTCCCGTCGCGGAAAGCGGCGGCACCCCCCGTATCTCCAACCCATTTCGCACCTGATTCATCCGGTTTTGGTTGGTACGGAGTACAACAGTAGCTTTTAGGCTGCCGATGCGTGCAGTTTCAGCGTAGAGTCGTGGAGTACGTACTGAAATTGGGCAGTAACGTGCTCCGCGGACCTTATCTCTCGGCGGTAGGACTAGTCGCTCGATCGATAAGCTTATTTCCGAATCGGGGTCTACCGAGGATCGAGGGCGAGGACAAGTCAAGGGTCCTCTAGGCTGTAGCGAGAGCCACGCGCACGCAGCCGGATTCAGTGCCTTTGCTTCTTCAAGGCACAACGTACCTTTAGCCTGTACATCCATCATCCAACAAAGATCCAACGGCTTCCAACGTTTTGTGTTGCCCAGGAGGAGTTGGTGGACAAGCCCGTCGTGACTCGTGCCGCTGAATCGAAACGACAGAATCCATGCCTTGGCTGTGTGTTTAGTTCCCAAAATTCTACCGCAAAATTTCACTATGTAAAAAATTACATCACATTACATCAAAATATCGACACATGTATGAGATATTAAACGTAGACAAATATAAAAAACTAATTTCATAGTTTTGATGTACACGAGACAAATCTTTTAACACTGCTGGCTGGTTGATGGCTGGTGGCTGGTGATGGTTTTTGCTGAGAGAAAAACACTATTGACTGGTGACTGATAATCCAAGCGAACAGGACTACTAGGTCTAACCCGGTGCTTGCTTTTTTTATTTTTAAAATTTTTGGAAATAGAGGTACTTGAGGAACCAAGACACCAGGGCCTTAGTTCCGGAATCCGGAGGCCCGAATCCGGCCTGACGCGCAGCAGTAGGAATAAATACGTCACTGTAGCATTTCGTTTGTATGTGTGAAAAATTGTCCAAAAATTTATTAATTAAGCTCAAAATGTTCGTCTCGCATACTACAACAAAACTGTGTAATTAGTTTTTAATTTCATCTATATTTAATACTCCATACATATTATGACATTTTGATGTGATAAAAATCTTCTTTTTACATAGTAAATTTCTAAACAAGGCCCAGGTCCGTGTCCAACCTGTGCAGCGGTGCGCGTGCTCCACGGTGACCCCATCTGTTCGCGCTTGTGAAAAACAAAAGTCCCAGCGCACTTTGCCTGGTTGGATTGCTGGTAAACGTCGCGAGCCGTTGGATCCTCTCGTTGGATGGTGAATGTACAGGCTAAAGGTACGTTGTGCCTTGAAAGGAGCAAAGGCACTGAATCCGGCTCCCACGCGCACAGGCTACCAGCTGGACCACTTTCAGAGTCAGCAGCGCATCAGCACAAGGCACCCGATGCGAGGGAGATCAGATAGGACAGGAGCGTCTCGTCTCGTGGAGGCCGAAATCAATGCATGCCCGGAAAATAACGATCCCATTGATGATGATGGCCTATATCCGCCGCTGAGGTCTTCTAACCGATGGAAAGATGCACCTTGACGAGTGTAGCCTAGTCATGTACTAACCTGAACGTTCCGCCGCTTGGTACCTCCGAGAGTCGGAGTAATGAATCGGCAGTGATCTGGCTTGGGTGATGGGTGGACCGAAGAACAACAAGATCCCCTCAACAGTCAACACAACCCCGAAAGAGCAATATCCACTGTCAGCAAAATTTGCTGCGTGGGTTCTTTTCTGTCCAAGTTGTTTTTTTTTGAAAAAACTTCCCTTACGGGATACTGTAGTCTGTAGTTAGTACTACTATTAGTACAGAAATTCCCAAAACAAAGGAAGGATGCTTTGCTTTCAGCAATGTCTGCTGTGGGCTGGGGAATCCCCGAATCTGGAGCGGTGGGCGCGTGCGGAGTGCAGACCCACTGAACACTGTGAAGTGCTGACCAGGCGAGGGCCAAGGCGCCGCGGCTGCTCCGTATCCGTACTTCCCACGAGCAGCGCGGCGATCAGTTCATCAGTAGATCACTGACTGGACTCCATAGCACATGATTCATTAGCCGGCGACGTCAGCACCGTACCCCCACCCGATTCCGCCTCCACATGCCAGTGCCCCCTGCCGCGCATGCCTCCCCGTCCCCGAGCAACTCGGAGGCCGAAACGTATCCACCGCGCGGCGCGGTGTCGCCCCACGCCGCAGCGCCAGCGGCAGACGCGAGCGAGCGGCCAGCGCGCGGGGACGAAGCGCAGCCGCACGCTGCCCCCGGGGTCCCGGCGCGCGCTGACGAGGATGCGTGGGCGGCGTGCGCCCTCATCATCCCTGAGATTCTTTTTAACGCGCGACGTCGACGTCGTTGGTGACCAACGCCATGCTATCTACCACATCCAGATCAGGTTTACTACACAAACACACACGCACCTCTCCCGATCGAGACGGGCATTTTAAATATCTCCAAACCAACGGCCCCTGGAAGCTAAAACTAACTACCATACCCGAATGCAGCCACGGAGGTCAGAGCCCAGTGCTACACACAGCCACAGATCGAAGGCGTTAACGTAGCATCGCGATTCGTGAGCCATAAATAAGCTTCCGGCGAGGTGCCAAAAGCTCCAAAGCAAGTGAAAAGCACCAATGATTCCGCCCCGGAATATTCTCCCCAATGTGCGCATCTGTACTTGCTCCCTTTCCCGCCATTAGTTTAGCGCGAACGCACTCGATCTGCCCCTTCCGGTCTACTGGCTTCCATAGCATTATTTGTTCAGCTAGCCCTACTGACTACTATTCCCGCTAACCCAAGTGGGGGGCTAGCTTGTTGCTCTGGGTATGATGCTGGATGCAGAAAATTCAAAAGGGATAAATTAACTCGATTGTCCAAATTAATTCCGCCCGAATCTTGCATCACATCATTGATGCCATTTCACTTAATTTGCACCTATTGGATCTTTTTTTTAAAAAAACAAGATGCAAAATCGCGAAACCTAGTTGGTTTTCATATGGACTTATGGTACATGCTAACATACAGCGCATATGGATGACAGAAAACATTGGAGTCAGACAGCACTAGTGGATCTCAACCGGTGCATATATGTAGATTATCACATTCGCATGGCGCCAATTCAATTGGCTGGGCAATTTTGTGCTAAATTGAATAGCTGAAAGCTACGGCATGCACCTGCAAGCTGCAAGTTGCAAAACAATGACGGAATTGGAAGGTCGTTGCGAGGGACAAACAGACATCGGTGGGTTTAAAGGTTGGTGTTTTTTGCTACAGCATCCTTTAGTTGTCTGCCCAATTATCCCGGCTACTTGCGCCTTAGACTGGTGCACGGTGTCCAGGCACGTCTCTGTTGCCAGATCTCTCCATTTCTGTAACGGAATGGAGCATATCTGCTGATATGCTATCAGAACGGCTCGCGAAATGTGGATATATATGTACACAAAAAATTGAGAATTTTCGTACGTATATCTTAAGGGGTAAACAAACCTTTCGGAATTCAAAACGCTGTTGGCCCTAGCCATACCTTTGCTCTCTGCCTTGCCTAGCTAGGCTATTATTGATTCATCATTTTGCCTTTTCTCTTTGGGGGCGTTCATGTTCGATTCGTCGCGGCCTCTTGGCTTTTCCCTTTCTCTCTTTTTTCTTTTTTCCATTGCGTGACCACTCGTTGATTCATCTCCTGCCGGTCCTTTAGCCTTTAGCATCAGTGGCTAAACTCCCCATCCAATGTAAAGCTAGCTCATCTCTCGCATCTCTTCCGTTGATGATAGATGGTGACCTCTCACTCTCCACAGAAAAAGTACGGCCAATCTGAATTCTGAACCTTCCTTTTCGATCAGAGTCTCTTTGTTCCTCATGGCGCATCTCGCGGACCGAACAAATTGCTCATGCACGGAATGATGGGCTCGCACGATCGATGCGCCCATCCTATACGCACATTCGCAGGCATGAAAGGTACGGCCGTTGGCTCCAAAAGCTGCACGAAGATAATGGCAGGCCGTAGACAAGCGATCACACGGCAATCAAGCAATGCGATGGGCATCCGATCCGACATAAGGACCTTTTCCCTTCAAATTTCCTAGAAAAATTCAGCAGCATTATACCCGGCTTTTCACTATTTGTCGACAAGCGATTGAGACAGAAAAAGGAGTAAGAACATCTTTAAGGGCAGGTACTTTGCTACACATCAGCGGTCTCATAAGTCGTCTCATGCAGTGCCACATATGATATTTGATGATATGGAGGAGAGAGAATAAGATCGTTGTTTCGCGAAACAACCGTCTCATGAGCTAAAATTTAGGACTATGAGACAATTCACCCACCATTATACGAGTTTTGTTGTCATGCAACCAATAGAATTTCTTTATTTTTCCATAAATTAAGGGATTTTGTATTACTATGAGACAATTAAAACAACAACCTATTGTATAGGTTGTCTCATAAGTCGTCTCAAGATTACGTGTCACTGCATGAGACCGCCTATTAGACGACACCAATGTACTTGCCTTAAGAGTGCCTAATAAATACTCCTAATAATTAATTTTTGAAATGAAGTGAAAAAATAAGGCTCCAACAGTTGTATAAAGTTGTTCTCAATTTCTCCGCGTGCCCAATATTGACGGAGAAAAAAAAACTGCCCGGGTTACTGTTTAAGGTGGGTAAAAATCAGCTTTTGGGCCCACAGATGGATGATGTGGCAGTAATTAATTTTTGTCAAAAATTTTTTTGGGGAACTGTTGGGTGAAGGGATATATTTTTACTCCCACTATCTTTTAATAAGGTCATAACATTAGTTTTTTAGGACTTCATTTTTTTGACACTCTTGGAGATGCTCTAAGCTTGTTTGGGCTAAGTAGTATATATTGGTAATTAATTCATCTACTATATGGTCTACCGGAGCTGTTAGCTGTTTTGGGCGTCGCTTGAACTGCTTTTAGGTCTCGTTTTTACTTACTACTAAAAGTAAATCTTTGATGTGTGTCAAGGAGGCAAAACCACGCTATTTTAGCGTCCTAATAAAGAAAAAATTATTTCTTTTCCCTAGCTTTGGTGGAAACTTATTAACATCATCTGCAAAGCGTAATATTAGTACACTCTTAGGTCACCTCCTTACGTACTAAAATGATATCCTGTTTTTTTTTACAAGGGAAAATGATATCCTGTTGAATGCTGGTAGTATGGTCAGAGTTCATACGCAAGCGGACTCTTGCTCGATCTCCTGTTGAAAGCCGCTTCTATATGTTGACCCCGTACGGTTTGCATGACAAAGTAAAGAAATGCTTTAACCATCTCAAAGGAGAGGCAACAATGCTTTAACCCGGCCAGAAAAAAGTGGCCTGATGCATGCAGATCATATCCTATCTTCGTGCACGGCGCCGGTGCAGGATTGGGAGCTCTCGATGGCCGGGCTGTTTCTTAAGCCTTTCCACAGCCTGCCAATGAGACGTGAGAAGAGATAAAACGGCAATAGAAAAATCGGAAAGTAAATCTGCATCGTGACTCAGCTTGCAGATGCTGGAGCGTAAATGCACGACTTTTTTGGGGTGTCCCCGGCCGTGCGTCGTCGCTGTTGCGTGTCGGCCCGGGGTCTCCAAATACGGCAAGGGCTTTTAGCTAAGCCAATAATTTGCATGACACAGGTCTTATCTCACTTTGCTTATGGCACCCAATTATTTGCCCTGCAAAAGTTTGCGTCGTTAACAAAGAGTTCAGTGCGCGCTAGCTAGCTTCGTGGACAGAATCAGTACCCCGGCCGGCTGGCCGGTACCTAGTTGCGTACGCAAGCAGCGCGAAACAGAGCCATTAGTACCTGCAAGAAGACGTCTAGTGTTTTGATCATAGGCAACATGATTGATGACTAGGTTAACCCCGCAGGCATCGATGGACGGTTAGAATAGTTCCAATTACTAGCTTCCAAGGTGGATTTACCTTGTGTCAAGATCATCGCTGTCGTTGATCGATCTACTGTACTTGACGGAATCAGGTTTGACATCAGGAACCGGAAGATTTGCATTGCACGCACGGGAATGCATGCGTGATGTAGGCACGGGCGAAAAGGAAGACCAAGACCATCCTCGGCCATCGGGCCATGCACGCTTTGTTGGACTGAACGAGATATTTTTCTGAGAGAAAGAGAAGCAATCCAAGCCGCCCAAACACTTCTTCAGGTTCCGGTCACTGGTCAGCCGTCTGCCCGCAGCTAAACACAGTGATGAGTGATCGGTCGTCAGCGCATGAAGTTTAATTATTTATCTTCCTCGCTCGGTGTCGCGATTTGACAAATAAATAAACAATGCAATAAGTTTCGTCATCCGATCGATCAGTTTGTTTCCGGGGAGGGGAACAAGGGGATCAAGGTCAAAAACACTGTTCTGTTCCCCGCCCGGCCCTCCCTGTAATACTAGCCACCAACGGGATGCATATTGCACCATCGTCAATTTCGTCACGTACGGACGACACGTCAAAAAACCTTGCCCAACAAGGCTCGGCAAAAGTCGTGCGTCGCCGGTCGCCGCGCCTCGTGTCGTCAAAGCTGACGCCTTTCCGGCTCTAGGGACGTACGTGCCCGTGCCTTGTCCGCTTGCGACACGACCGCTCGGAAAATTCGCCACACGCCGAGAGGGAGACGAAAACACAGCACACAACACGAGGTCACGAGCCGGCCCGTACGTACGTGTTCGGTGATGCGCGCGTGCGTGTCTCCTGGTCGACCTTTGAAGTCGACGCGGTCCGGACCCGGCCGGCCCGGAGCAACAACGGACAGGCTTGAAGAAATGGGAGGCGAGGCGAAGGACGAATGGATAGATGGATGAGGCAGGAGCCGAGAAGGTTCGGGCCGGGTGGATAGCGCAGGGAGATTCATCAGCCGGATCACGAGACGGGGTCACGGTCACGTTTTCTAGATTCAGAAAGGGACGTCCGGCCAAGGGGCGGCGGCCAAACCCGGCAGCCGTACTGCTGCTGCCTCCCGGTTTCGTCTCGCTCGCCCGACCGCCGTGCGACGGCGGCGGCGGGCGTGCAGTGGATATATAGATGATGCATATATGGTGGATCGGCGAAGCAGGCGGCATACGCAGGGGGCTCGAGACCATCATGGATGGACCATGGGCGGCCAAGCCATTCCATGTTCGTCAGCTTTGTTTGGAATTGGACCGGACCGACCAAGGGGTGGTAGAGCTTTAAATTAAAGTTGGCATAATGTGTTGGTAATGTGCTTCTTTGGCCTGCGTTGATGACTTGGGGAAGGGGTCATGGCCGGTGTGTCACGCAAATGATACGGAGTCTACGGTATAGGCAATCCTGAATTTGCATCTCCCCTGCAGGAAGTCCACTTATTTGAATGCCAAATAATATGACTAATTAAACATAGACCGGTTGCGATCTAACTACATAGATAACAATGGCTAATTGATGATTACAATCCATTAACCTATGATTAGTCTCGATTAGCTCTGTTAGTATTTAGTAATCTAGGACCGGATTTTAGCCCATCCAAACACCCTAAAGTTTTTTTTGTCACAATTCAGCCACCCATTACTCACCTTTTTTCTATATACGCACGCAATAGTAAGATGAGACGTATTTTTCTATGGTTGCGCACTCAACACGCACATACACATAAAGGCTGAATTGGCGTCATGATCTAGCTACATACCACTTCACCTTTTTTCTCTGTACTCGTGCACGTTAATGCAACAAAACATGTATTTTTCCGTAGTCACATGTATCTGTATGTAAAGAATTGAGCTGTCAACCTGTCATCATGATTTAGCCGCACGCCACCCACCCACTTTCCAGCGCGTACACGACAAAAGCGAGAAAAGATGGCGTCGGAGGTGCATTGCATAGGGACAACATGTCATTATGGTTTAGATCTCAAGATATCCTCTCTATCGCCACAAGGGAGGTAAACCCTTTCCCCTTGCACACGCGATAGCATGAAGAGACGACATAAGAATTGTATTAGCGTAGGGGTGATATATTGTCGGTATCCATTTGATCACATGGATATACTCTTTTTATACCATAAATTCTGGTAATCTATCCCTTTACACACACGATTATGAGAAGACACGACACGAGAATTGTAGTAGCGTGAAGGTAATATGTTGTTGCGCTGATATGTATCCTATGGATATGCACTCTGTGTCACTATGGTGTCACGAAGATACTTTCCTTCACGCACACTATAGCGAGTAGAGACAACATAATGACTGCACTTGCATGGGGGCTAGAATATTTGTCAGTGTCAATTCTATAAATGTATGCTCAATCACGTCACTCAAGTGGACAGTAAAAATCTCATAGCTTGGTTAATTCTCCACCTCAATTCATCACATAAATTTGATATTTTCTAGCACTATTTGTTCTAAGGTTAAATCACCTTCACCTATTTCAATCTAAGAATGATGCATCGCAATTGATTGAACCGACCATTCCGACTAAAATTTCACGATCATAGAACCCACATCGATCGCCTCTCTTTCCCAACATTTCACCACTCCCTATCAATCATCATCAACCCTTAAAACCTTACCCAGCTATTCCTCCAACCTCATCTAAAAAAAAAATGTTTCCTCCTACTTTTTTTCGCTTCTTCCCCTATAAATAACCAGCACTTCCCGATTCGCCCTCACAGCACCGCACCGCACACACAGAAACCACACCACCTGCGCCTCGGTTTTACTACGGCTCTGCTCCCCTCCCCGCCCCGCGCGAGCCAAGAAGCCATGAAGCTGGAGGTGATGCCCAAGCAGAGGGTGCTGGAGGCGGAGCAGAGGGAGGAGGCCATGGAGATGAGCGGCCTGGAGCTGTGGAAGCACGAGAAGCCCCCCAGGATCTGCCCCTTGCCGCCGCCGCTCCCGCCGGCGGCGGCGTGCGAAGAGGGGGCGCTCGTGCCGCCGCTCAACTTCGCCATGGTCGAAGAAGGCATCTTCCGCTCCGGCTTCCCGCAGACCTCCAACTTCCGGTTCCTCGAGTCCCTCAACCTCCGCTCCATCGTGTGAGGACCCCCCCCCCCCCCCCCCTTTCTCTCTCTCTCTCGCGTCTCTCGAGTTGCCGCGGAAATTCGTTGCGTGCTCGTGCGCGGTTCTGAACGTTCTCGTGCCGTCAGGTACCTGTGCCCGGAGCCGTACCCGGAGACGAACACAGAGTTCCTCGAGAAGAACGGGATCAAGCTCCACCAGTTCGGAATCGAGGGGCGCAAGGTAACGAAACAATTAGCAACCTGACCACCTGGTTTCGACGAATTTTTGTGCTGCAACCTGACCACCTGGTTTCGACGAATTTTTGTGCTGCTTCGCGGTTCTTGGTTAAAATGGCAATTAGTGGAGTCGTAGAATATCTGTGGATGGATTAACATACGAGTTGCTTTCGGTAACATCCATGATGCACGTTTTGTTTGGTCCGAACCGACGTTGCTGATCATGTCGTCTTGTGCATCCTAATTTAGTACTAGTCGCACTTTTCACTATGATTTTGGGGAGGATTTCAGTGCTTTTCCCAGTGAAATTATTCATTTGCTATTTCTACTGACTTGCCTGATAAGTGATAAGGGTCCGTACATCCCTCGTCACGTAGGCACTAGTCCTATCTGGAGAATTTTCAAAATTCACGGCGAATCGGTAGTGGTCCCTTTCAGCATTGCTTTGATTTATTAGGCCAGCTGTGGTGCAGATTTTAAACAATTCTTTTCCAAATATTCCCAAATGTTTTAAATTGTTGCGTTCCTCTGAATGCAAGGCTACCAGCGTGTATGCATCACCCCTTTTGGCTTGGAGCATCTCCATGGTGTTGCCTTTCTATCTATTTCTTTTCATTTCTTTTTGTGAATGATTTATTTATCTTCCTTCTTTCAGTTTCTTCTTTCAGCGATTCTTTTCATTGGTCGTGCAAAGTAGATAAATCATGCATCTACTTTGATACAAAGATTTTCTTGTTGGAACCTCAGTGTGAGCAACTCAATTCAATACCTCCGTGTCCTATACCCCTCAGATGTTCGTTTGATTTCAATTCATGGGCAGCTTTATTGGTTCCAGAGGGATAAGCAAGCAACTCTTGCTGGCAATACCTATTTTTCTCCATCCTGTGATGTTCTTTTTTTTATTGTGTTGAAGATAAACTTTTGAAAAAAAAGGTTACTTTGTCACACTTTTGCTACCTAAAAACAATGAAACATGAGTTGCTTCAACACCTTGAGCTGTTCATCTTCCTTTGTGTTTGACAGCCTAATCTATTATGGGATCACTAAGCTGCCAAAGGCCTAAAACTGACTGCAGATATCTGAGTGGTAATGGTGGTGTTATACAGCATACATGAACTGATGTGCGAAGTGTACGGATTTATCTGTGTGAGTTTGTGAGAAAAGCTGCATGATATATCTAACTTCAGCACTGACGTCTGAAGATGGTGAATGCAAAATAACAAAGGGGCACAAAAGATCGGTCCTAGTTTTTCTCTATGCTGATGATGCCTAGGAATAGATACACTGACGCATTGCATAATGGTAGCACAATGTGCATCCATACATATCGCTATCCAGTGTCTTTGTTTTGTTGCTGATGAGAGGAATGGCACTATACCGGCATGGATCTGATTCAGTGTTTCGAGAAAAATAGATTTCTCCAGATGAATCCGAGCATGGACAATAAATTGAATACTTTTTTTTTACTAGAATAGCAATAAATTATTGTACCCATGTTCTGCATCTGATCTTGCTGTCATGTAAAATTGTAAATATCTGTATAAATATACATGTAGGTATAGGTGGCATTTCTTTCCCATGTTTTTTCTCTGTTGTCCTGAATCACAAATATCATGGTGTTTCAAATGTATTAGAATATCCTTATGTTATGCCACCTATGCACAAATTGGATATGTAGGACTTGTACAACTTCAACAACTTTTCATAGTGAAAAATGATTTGAAGGGGAATATATACTAGCTGAAAATGATTGTAAAGCTGTATTTATGGCTATTTTGTGTTATTACTTTCTGTATTTATTGATGCATCATTGTATCATATACTTGTATATGACAACCAAGTTTGTAGAAACTGGTGGTATCTGCTTGGTTTTTGTCAAGTGGCGGCCACCTGTTTTTGATGAAAGTATGGGTGGAAAGTCATGCCAATGGATCAAATATGCATTCATTTGTGCTCTAGATATTCTTTTCTCAGTTTCAAAAAAAAGCTCTAGATATTCTTTTTATTTTGAAGCTGGCCAATATTGGCTATCTTTTAATTTCTGAAGATTTAATTCTTGGCAATTATTTTATCTCTCATTATTTATTGTTTGAACTTTGAAGTCATCCATGACATGATGCAAAAGTGGACGACAGGAATAAAGTTATGTCAACTCAATGGTCGGGAGTTGTTTGTCAGTCATATGAACTGGCTGATTTGTTTGTTTGTTTGCTTGCTGTTCAGGAATTATAGCTGCGTGAACCGTTCACAGGTTCATAGCCGTTGATAACGGTTTCTATTTTCTAACCCAATTTTGGGGGTCATTAACTGCAAGAACTGCTACATGTATTACTTCTTGATAAAATAATTCCAATGCACGCGCATCAGGACCTCATTCCAAATCTTGGTTTACATCATTCCAAATCCTATTTTCCTTTTATGTTTGCAAGATTTTTTTTTCCTGGTGAGGAAAACTCTGACGTATCATAGACATAGCAAAGTTGCGTTTTTCTTTGGTTAATTATTATAGACCCAGTTGCTTGAAACCACTGCAAGCTGGAACATCTGTCAGTTTTCAAGGAAGTGGTCGTATTGCATCTTCTCTGACTTCTATTGACCATGCTGCATTTCTGTCCACTCATCTAACCCTATCGTAGTCGTAGAACAGTATATTCTCTACCAATGTGTCTCAGTAAATCTCTGAACTTCATTTTTTTGTCTTCATGACCTTCTAGAATTCTAGTGACACACGGATAAGAAAATTGAGACCTAGAGTTCTAGTGGCACATGGATAAGAAAATTGACTGCTATTGGCAGTGACAGGAAGAGAGCCTTATGTTGTAGGAGACCTGACAATTCTAACTGCAATTAGAATTTACAATTGTCTAACTTTGTATGACACACGCTTCTTTTTCATATATGATTCTTCTAAAAGGCGAAAGAATAGTTAGCTTGTGCACAACGCCCAGCTGCATATATATGATTCTTGTTAGAGTTGACAGTCTGTGTGTATGAATTTTTTGTTTCACCTCAAATCCTGACGCAGTTCATGAATGGTCTGATGATGCCTGAAATGCCTTTGCTGCAGGAACCATTCGTCACCATCCCTGATGACAAAATTCGTGAGGCACTGAAAGTTGTCCTAGGTACTGCATCTTTCATTCCTATTATAGACTGAATATTTGCACACCACAGAATTATAAATCGAATCTTGTTATATTCATTGCAGACCCAAGAAACCAACCTCTGCTTATTCACTGCAAGAGAGGCAAGGTATGATCAGTTTCCAATTTACAGTTTGCCCCTGCTCTCCCGAGAAAATAACTTTGCGGCCAGACCTGAACTAATTCCTGAATGTTTGCATATCTGCAGCACCGAACTGGCTGCTTGGTCGGCTGCTTGAGGAAGCTGCAGAAGTGGTGCTTGTCATCCGTTTTCGACGAGTACCACCGCTTCGCCGCGGCGAAGGCGAGGATCACTGACCAGAGATTCATGGAGCTGTTCGACGTCTCACCCTTGAAGCACCTGACACCCTCAAATTGTTAACCAAGGCGCGCGATCGCTGGGTCGCCCTTGATCTTCCGAAGTCTAGTACATCTCCCAGCCTATGTTCCTGCAGCTACTGAACCGATTCAGCAGTGAATAATTTTGGAACCCCGTAGAGTCGATGAGGTAGTGATGAGACCATTGCAAAAATGTTTGTGCTCGAGAAGTTTAGTTTTACCCGCAATGCGGAGCCTCAGAACCAGACAGTAGTGGTAGGGTTGCGAGAGGTTCTCTCTTTTTTGGTAACTCTCGCGATTGCGAGGAATCCGCCACTGTTTCCGGGTACTGAAGTATGTACTCGAGCAGCTTTGTTGAGCGGGAATGAACTTACTCTCTGAATGCAAAAGGCTCTGGCTCTTCTTACATGGGTGTGGTTAATGATCCTGCATTTTGACTAGAAGTTTTCACAATTTCACAACATGGTAATTGCCTACTTAGGCTGGCGCTGAACGAAGCATTGAGAAAAGTTTCGTCGAAAAAAAAATTTGAGAAAATTTCGCATGGTCTTATAAGTTTATTACGTTTTGGAGTGCATGAGGATGACTTGAAAATCACCGAAAAAAAACTCACGGGACTTAGAAAAACAGGAATCGAAGATGTGTTTTGATGCTCTACATGAAATAAGAAACGAAGGAATTTTAATGAGACGAAATCTTAAAACAGAGAAGGTAGGGTGCGTGATGTGTTGCATGTTCTTATCGAAAGGAACGAAGACACGATGTTTTATATAATTTTGAAAATCTTCCAAAATGCAGAGGAAACATAATTTAAGTTTGCACACTGTATGTAGATATTGGAAAAAAAAAGTAAATACATAGGGAGAAATGGACTGAAAGGGAACTTGGGCTTTTCTAATTCCCAAGAGCAAATCGGCTGGATCCGGTCCAGTGCAAACTCCAAACTTGGCCCAAGACAGGCCCAAGGCCTTTTACGCGGGCAATGTTTCCGTTGAGCAAAGGGACACGTGGCCCAAAGTATGGCCCACAGATCACAGTAACAGAGCGTTTCGTAGACCTGGTCACGAGACATTTGTCCCCCGGTCCCCACACAGGCCTCGTATTCCAAGCGCAACGTCTACTACCTGAGAAGAAGTGTCCCCGTCCTCGCATGTTGACCAAACTAGCCAGTATGTCACCGACGCATGGGCCCGAGTCCCACGCAACCCCACCAGTCATCGACTGTTCACACACCTCCGTGTCCTCCCACGCTTCCACTCAACTCCACCAACTCCGCGCACAGTTCGCCCCCGAGTTCACACTTCGCAGTGCCAGCCAGAGCCCCGACCTCGAGCCCTGCTTCCTCTTCCCCCCATTCCTCTGCCACCCAAGCCCAAACCCTAAACCCTCGGGCCCCAAATGCCGACGCCGGCGTCCGCGACTGCGGCGGCGGCGGCTTCTCTTCTGGTGATCCTCGCGGCGGCGGGGCTGTTCCGCGGCGTGACGGCGAAGACGACGATCGAGCCGTGCTCGGGCGCGGACGCGTGCCCGGCGCTGCTGGGGTACACGCTCTACGCGGACATGAAGGTCTCCGAGGTGGCGGCGCTCTTCGGCGCCGACCCGGCGGCGGTGCTCGCCGCCAACGCGCTCGACTTCGCCTCCCCGGGCGCCGCCAACCGCATCCTCCCCGCGGGGACGCCCCTCCGCGTGCCCACCCGCTGCGCCTGCGCCGACGGCCTCCGCAAGTCCGTCGCCGTCCGCTACGCCACGCGCCCCGCGGACACGCTCGCCTCCGTCGCCGACGTCGTCTTCGCGGGCCTCCCCTCCGCCGACCAGATCCGCACCGCCAACGGGCTCGCCGAGGAGGACGCCGACGCGCCGCTCAACCCCGGGCAGAAGCTCGTCATCCCGCTCCCCTGCGTCTGCTTCAACTCCACCGACAACAACCTCCCCGCCGTGTACCTCTCCTATGTCGTGCGGGTCGGGGACACCGCGCAATCCATCGCCGACAGCCATGCTACCACCGTCACGGATATCAGCAATGTGAACGCCATGGGGAGCCCCGTTGTCGCGCCCGGTGACATCCTCGCCATACCATTGCCTGGTAAACAATCTCACATTTGATTGCAGTATGGCAGCAAGATTGGAATAAATTGTCATGCAATTCGACAGAATTTCATTTGAAGAGAATTTGATATGCCATAGCTTGGCAAAATTCCACCAGTCCCCATCAAATTGACTATAAATTGGTTATGTTCATATACTGTTTTAAGCTCTGTAGAGGTCCAGTTCGCCAATAACCACCTAGAGGTACTATGCTTCTGGTTGTCAATAACAGTAGGTTAGGTAACATTGACCTGAAGTATTGTTTGACATTTGACTGGTATACCTTTGACCTCTGTGAAAGCTGAAGCATTAATTATGTAAAGGTGCAGTTTGATGTTACAATGTTACTTTAGGTCCTGTTTAGCTTGTTACTGGAATTGTCAGCCTTTGGATTTTTACAAACATATGATGCAGAAATGACTTTAAAGTACTACTATAAAAGCTGATCCATGTTGGGGCTTGGGACAAGACACGCTTGCAGCTGCTATGTTAACTTTTCTGTGTTTGTGGGATGGATGTGAGTAGCCTTTGGATTTTACAAATGTAAGATGCAGAAATGATTTTAAAGTACCACTTGAAAAAGCTGGTCCATGGTTGGGGCTTGGTACAAGAGTACAAGACACGCTTGCAGCTGCTATGTTGTGAAATATTACTTTCTGTCTTTGTGAGGTGGATGCGAGTAATTTAATTTGTGGTGCTTCAGCGCACTAGCTAAAGGGCTTATCAAAATATTCTGTGATGGATTTTTACTTTGTTTTTTTATGGCACTTTCATAAATGTCCATCTGTTTTCCTGATTGATTCAATAGTGATAGTTGAGTTGTATACTTCCTTATTTTGCTGTCCTCTCTGCTGATCAATACATCCTTCTAATGACGGCTGTTTATTCCTTGATTAGCTTGCGCATCAACATTTCCTAACTCCGCTTCGGACTCCGGATTGCTTGTGGCAAATGGGACCTATGCACTAACTGCTGGTAACTGTGTGGAGTGCAGCTGTGGGCCAGCAGATCTCAAGTAACATTATAATTTCTTTTGTTCAATCCAATTTTCTTGCAGTAATTTGTTTTGGATTATAACCCCCTATTTTTTCCTTACAGTTTGTACTGCACGCCGGCACCAGCTTCATTAGCAGCATCATGTTCAAGTATGCAATGCCCCAATAGCAGCCTAATTGTTGGTAATGTGACTGCACAACCCGGCAGTGGTGGCTGCAGTGTCTCATCTTGCAACTATGGTGGCTATATTAATGGAACCATTGCAACTTCGTAAGCAAAACATCCCAAATAGTTTTATTTTTGCTCTATCAAAACTCTGGCACTCAAAGGTGATCACATGTTAAAATGTATGTGCAGGCTATCCTCTGGTCTTCAACCCACATGCCCAGGTAATTTTTGTTTTTTTCTTTATTTCTAGTCTGCTTCATATTTGTCTACTGAAGCACCGTTGCAGTACATTTTAGTCCTTTGCTCAAAGTTCCTTTTTGCTTCTGAAATTTCCATCAAGAAGTGTTATTGTCTAATCAAAACCTAAAGGGCATGATTGCAACTTTAATGTTGATGACAGAGTTATTAGTCTATCCCCTTGGTTTAGATTTGAGCTGAACATAGTTTTGATTTCCTTGTGTCCAATCTTCAAGGCCCCTTATTTTGTAGCAGTTTGACCTCAATCTTTTTTTTTTGAGTTGGTATAACTTTTTTCCCTTGTTTTAAAATTTGTACACTTCGTCATTTGACGCAGACCCAAAGCAAATCCTGCTAAAGAAATCAAGTGCTAGCTATTTAATTAAAGGGGGCATATCCAGTGCAAACCAACCCCTCCGTGCAAACTTTGGAAACCAACATGCATGGGAGGTGGGAGGGGGAATTTGCAAAATCACAGGGAAGGTGGGAGGGGGGATTGGCAAAACCAACATGCATGGGGACATGCATGGGAGGTGAGAGGCTCATTGGATCAACATCGTGTGGACCAGATTGTGGTTTCCAAAGTTTGTAGGGAGGGGTTGGTTTTCACCTGATACGTTGCCTTAATTAAATTAACAAGTGCAACATGTGAAGCCAGCTGCATTGCAGATAATTGTCATTTTCCACCCGACCACACTTCTTATGTAAAAGGAAAGGGAAGAGTAAAAATATAGCACCGCTTATGCAGACAATATTACTGGAACATCGCTGACATTATAAAATGTTGATTAAGGCATTAAGCACATCAATGCCACCTTTAATTTGATAAAATAATATTAAGACAGATTGGTGAAGCTTTCCCTTTGTTCTCCATGTACTGCAGTATAGCAAACACTGAAGTCTACTAACAGAAATCTGTTTGGTAGATGCTGTTTTTCCATTTACCTGGTGCTGTGCATCATCGATCCTTGTTTCGATCTTTACTGGTATCTATCATTGCAGGTCCGCATCAGTTTCCACCTCTCACGGCGCTGCCAACTGCAGTAAACCATGGGTCCTACTCTCCAGCCCCTGCACCAGGAGCTGGAGAGGCAGGCGGTGCCATCCCTGGAGGATCCAACGTTTCTCCGTCGAATGGGCCTGCCGGATCCTCCTCACAAGCGCCAGTGACGAATCAGCCACGCCATATCCTCCTGCTCTCCATTCTTTGTATGGTCTTGTCATTGCAGATGTGAATTTCTCCTGTGTAGAGTATTGTTGGCTGTATTTGTATTGAACCAGAAATGCCTGATTTGGGCCCGGTGGAACCTCAATGTGTAGAGTATTATTGCTGTAGCATGTAGCTACTTCTCTTCATACCACTGGTAGAAGTTCAGCAGGCCTACGAACTCTGCAGGTTTCTCAGTTTGTGTATGGAGCTCCAAAAATCTGGATCCATGTCTCCAACTCTGAAAGCAGTGGGACGAGATGGAGATGGCAAGGTGGGTCTGAAAGCAGTGGTACGAGATGGAGATGGGAAGATGGCAAGGGCATGTGCCTGATGGGAGCTACTGAGCTAGGCACTTGGGGCACAAAGCTTATTGCCTGGTTCTCATCCTTTCGTGAAACACAGCATCTGAAAGTGGGCGTAGGCGTGTAGCTGAAATTCCCGTCCCATTATTCCTCAGTAGTGGAGGCATGTCAAACATCCTGGAGGACCAGGTGAGAACGTGATGTCCTATGTATTATTCCTCGATAGTGGAGGCATGTCAAACATCCTGGAGGACCAGGTGAGAACCTGATGTCCGTTGTTTTATCACGAACGGAGTGCACTGAGCAATCCAGGGCTCGTCCATCTCACAGGGCTGTTGCTGTCGTCTCGCTTTGTCATGTCTCTTGCTCAACCAGCAATTTCCCATGAACTTATTTTGGGGGGTTTTACACTGGAAAAAAGAAGCCGGTCAGGAATTTTATCCCCACCTCTTTCCCTGTTCTCTTCTGTGCTTCTGTAACTTTCCTCGTTTCCACATCAAGATATCTTGAAAGCCGACATGTCCTGCTGCTAATCTTGCAATCTCAAGTCGCATCGAGCGTCCTTTCTTGGTTCGATCCTCGTATATACCTTTTTTTAATATAAAGCGTTACAGGGACATAATTTTGAGCCACTTTCTTTGATTTTTGTTTTCTCAGTTTCACACTTACATTTTATGAAGACTCATGTTTTTCTGTTATTCAAGTGAATGGTCTCAAATAAAAATATCAAATGCTCACGATTGCAAATTTCAGATATTCTGTTCACCTAGATTCGAGTTCTTGATTTATTTTGAAATTTAACCAATGCTACTTCTTTTAGTGGTAGTGGACGACTTTGTGAATCTCTAAATCCGATCTATCAGGGCATCTTTGTGAATCTTAAGATCGGAGCTATGGCTTTAGTCCCTTGGAGGTACGATTGACGGGTGCAGGACCGAGGACGACATAATGCGAGCAACTTCCACCAGCAGAAAAAAGCACATCTCTGTGAGTTTTCTACCGGTGCTGGTAGCTGGTAGGAAGCTCACAACTTTTTTTTTTGAAAACGGAAATATTCCGCCCTCTGCAACCAACACTTTGAGCCTAACACAGACTATGGTGGCTGCGATCACACTGTTATTCTAAATTCCTAATATTTGCATTTTATATATCATCATCTACCTTGCCTCCTAACAACAACCAAGCGAAACACCCGCTATTCTTACTTGGATGTCGAGTTGCCGACGCTCCTGTGTGCAAAATAAACCATTGTCGGAATAATAATATGCCTTCTTAGTTAGACATCATTGAGGTCCATGGATTTGTACTTGAGCATCAGAATCTCAGCTCATCGGGCCCGATCGACACTTTACCTAGTAGTTGAGATGTCCAGGTCCAAAGATCATCTCTATCTTTCAGTATGGATTCACTGTCGAGGCATTAGCGCCAAAAGCTAACTCCACCACTGCATAGCCTATGCATCATAACAGACACCCCCACTACCCCCGCGTCTTCTGAGGAGAGGCGGCACGGGGGCGACCGCGTCGCCCGACTCCGGTCCCCTGCCGGTAACCCAGCTGGTCGCCGTCGCCGCTGCTTCCGTCGACGGCGGCGGCGGCCTCCCCTCCCCTCCCCTCCTCCCTCTCTCCGTCCCTCTCCTTCCTCCCGTTTTTCTCCTCCCCCTCTCCTTGCTTTGGTCCCTGTGGGATCCGGTGGCTGCTCCCGTCGGCGGCGGCCGGCGACCCCAGATCCGTCCTTCGGATGGGTGGATCCGCGCCCCCATGTGCTGGATCCGGGCTTCCCCCTGGTGGTGACGTCGTGGCCGCGGCTGACGGCGGCCTTCGGCTCGGCGCCCCTCTAGGCGGCTGCGTCCGGAAGGCCGACCTGCTGGGCTCCCTCGGAGGTGCTTCGGCGACGCCGTGGTGGCATGGTCGGAGACGGCTTGGTGCGCATTTGTGACGCCGTGGCGGCGTGGTTCGCGGCTTTGGTCGTCTTGCATCGGAGCTGGTGGCTGTGGTTTGGGTCGTTGAGGCTATTGCGAAAGCTAGGGCGGCGACGTTTGCGGACGCCGCTCCCTCCCTGGAGGCGTCCTGTCTCGTCGACCTACCTTGCTGGGTGATGGGGTGAAAACCCAATCCTTCTTGGGCTGGTGTCGACGGCGCCATCGGCGTCGTGTTCTTCCTGGAGACGACACCAGGCATCTCCAGCGGCTTCCCGGTTCGGCTTTTGGCTTGGAGCTCCTTTTTCTTTTTCCTTCCCTTCATGAGTAAAAAACAGAAAAAAAAAGATGAGCTGCATTTGCTTGTGTTGCGGTGATGATGGCTTTCTAGGGGAGTGATGGTTGTAGTGAGGTAGTGGTTTGAGTCAGTGGAAGTTAGAGTAGAGAAGAAGAGAGTTTTCAGTCAGTGGAAGTTGTGTTTGGTTGCTCGTGTCGATGTCCCACTCCGACCGAGCAGAGTTGGCTCGAGTCGACGTCCCAATCCGACCGAGCATAGTTGTTTTGAGTTGTTTAGAGCGGTGTGTGTTGATGTCCCAATCCAGCCCACCGGGTCGTTTCAGTTGAGTTGTGCGGTGCTGGTTGATGTCCCAATCCAACCCACCGGAGTTGTATGGTATGCGGACAAGAGTTGTAGAGTTGTTCGGGGTTTTCTACCCCTTGAGTTGTGCGGTCGATGGACCGAAGTTGTGTGAGATGGTATGATACCTCTCCAGTTGTACGGTCTTCGGACCGAAGTTGTATGGTTTTCGGACCCGGTTTTCCTTATAAACAGGGCCAACTCTCTTCTTCTAATAAAAATTTAGGAAAGCGTAAGCTTTCGCCATCCGTTCAAAAAAAAAATAGCCTATGCATCATGGCCGTGGCATACTGGCATTCGATCTAGGGTCTAGCCAGGGCGCATCATAAGCGAGCAAGTTTAACGGTCTGAAGCAGCTCGTACCGGGCAAATAAAGACATCAACTTTAGCGTCACCCTTGTGTAAGGATGGTAAAGCTCAATCATTTAAGCTCACAATTTCATAAGGAACGAGGTTAATAAAAACCAAACAAAAAATATATTTTAAACTAAAATCAATTAGGATCAAGTTGAATTATAAAGAAGATATAAGGGCTATCATCCATTACATACTACCTTGCCCTATGTTGGCGGCTGCAATTATGCCCACACGTGGCAAGGAGATACATGCCTCCTAGCTAGTTCGCAAATCATAACAATATTGTAAACGACAATCCACAATCTACGAGCTAAAAGAAATAGATTGATTTTAGAAAATAAAAAAGTTTCTGCCTTTGCAATTGCACAAAGTTTTGAGCATATTAGCTAATAAAAAATAAAGGAAGAAAGTGCACACCATCAAAGATCTAATCATAAGCAAACTCTATTATTGCTTCTTCATCCATTTTGGTAAAATATTCAAAGCCACGACTTCCAATGCCTTACTCGCCAAATGGATATTTTCTCTTCCATCTTCATGATGTAGCTGCACCTAGAACTGTAGTCATTACCTTCCCTCTTATAAGTAGCCTTCATAAAAGAGGTACTACACCATTTTCTCTCAAAACGTCATTGTGTGTGCACCACCAAATTGCCCAAATATGAGCTGCACCCTCACAAAATTCCTCTCTTTTCTCACTGTGCCTGTTAGCCTATTCTCAAGCAATAACAGAACTTGGTGAAGTTAATCCAGTAGCTATTTGTACAATTGCTCACATAGTCCTAGTGTGATGCAATCGAGAAAAGATATTTTTAACTACCAGATCAATTTCTTTTAGCTAGGTTATCTTTAAGCATGTGCATGCCCGCACAACAAAAACAATATGCCCGGAACATGCCCCCCTAGAGCATGATGATTTGCATTCATAGCTTGCAGTACCACATGAAGTGAAGCATGTAGACGTCCAATGGTGGCGACAACAAATGTCCACTTGCGAAAGTTGGATGCAGTGGTGGTGAAGCATCATGTTGTGGCAACTCAATAGGCACATGGTGCGACACCGACCCACATACGACCAACCATGAATTTTTCCTTTTAAAATATTTTTAATGAAAAAATTATGTAAATGAGTTTCCTATTTTCTTTGTTCCTAGCATTTTTTACAAAAATTATTTATTACAAGTTTCTAGTTCTTTTTATGTAAGTTTTCATGGAAAACAACCTTTTCACTTTCATTTCTCCTATAAATGTTTTGGAAAATTACTTTATATTATTTTGTTTTTTGAATAAGTTTTATGTATACTTTTTTGTAAATACTTTATCCTTTTTCCTAGTAACATTCTTCCAAACATTAATTTTATAAAGTTTGTAGATAAGTTATTTTTATAAATTTTGTTTTTCTATAAATTATTCGATTTAATTTTTATAAAATCTTATCAAACATATTTCCTTGATAAGTTTTTTTATTTTTTTTGGAATAGTTGGTTTATATATTTTAAAATGTTTTATCATGTATTTAGTTCATGAAAAGATCCGCTTTCCTGGGATGGAAGGGCCCATGAGGGACCTCTTTGTTGTTGTATAAGCTTACATGCATGTCTAGAATAGTGTGGCCCTTAACATTCCCTCCCTACCTTGGTCTTGGAATAGTGAGAATTTTCCATGAGGTAACATCATATATCCCATAGTTATAATTCTTGAATGGTACCATGAGGTAACAAAAAATTTTACTCAGAGGGGGACCAAAATATCCTAGAGTGGGATGGGCCATGCATATTTGTTTTTTTTTTGTCGTTCCTCGCTTGGTCCTCGAGCATGACTGTAAAATGGCTATTTGTTCCCTCATCATATTTACATGCCTTCGATCAATCATGGTGTCTACTCCCTACGTCAAGTGCAAAGTGCCATCCTGATATTTGAAAAAGAAAATTCCACAAAAGAGTGCAATTCCGGGAATTAGAACATAATAACTACTGCCTAGTTAAATAGTAAGTTTGTATTGCATGCCAAAATTAATTTCTGGCCGTGATTTTCAAAAGTCTTGTTTGGTGCATACTACTAACAAATAGAGGCATATGATATTTTCATGCCACGACAGATCTAAAAAGAAGTAGAATTACACTATTTATGGGATGGAGTACATACCATCTCTATTCTTTTCTTAATTGCATGAGCGCGCAACTACCCTTGCGTTTACAAGTCTAGAACTACATCAGTCGAGTGGCATAATGCTATTCAATCACACAAACCATTCCCTCAAAAAAATCACACAAACCAAATATTATATTACATCCACATATGTTTCATCATTGTAGACCTTAGAGCTTAATTGGTGGTATCGTAACATCAATTTCTACTTAGAAAGGCAACAAATGATATCCGATCCTCTAGGATTTTTAAAGACTTGAGACGAACTTTGCCACTATATATAAGTCCTCTACTGCAAGTCTACTCACAATCTAGCTGAACGAGCAAAACCCCACTGGGAAACTGGAACACTAGCGCGAACGTCCACCATGAAGGGCGGGCCAGCTGTGCTGCAAGGTTTATCTTGCGTGCTCTTCCTGATCTCGCTTACTTCGCCGGCCACCTCGACCACCTCCGGCATCACCATGCGCGCCGAGCTAACCCACGTCGACGCCGGCCGTGGCTTCACGGGTTCGGAGCTGCTCAGCCGTATGGTCTCTCGCTCTAGGGCCCGCGCGGCCCGCCTTTACCGGCGCCACAGCAACCACGGCCACCCGGCGACCGCGGCTGCGGCTCCGGGCACCGTCGGCGACCCAGCTGGCACCGAGTACCTCATCCACTTCGCCATCGGCACGCCGATCCCGCAGCACGTGCAGCTGACGCTGGACACCGGCAGCGACCTCGTCTGGACGCAGTGCGCGTCGTGCCACGTCTGCTTCGACCAGCCGTCGCCGTTCTTCAACCCCTCCGGCTCCAGAACCTTCGGCTTCGTCCCGTGCTCCGACCCCATCTGCGCCGAGTCCAGCGTTTCCGCGTGCACCATCGGCGACCGCCGGTGCTTCTACCTCGACTCCTACGGCGACGGGTCCGTCACCGCCGGCGTGGTCCTCCGGGACACCTTCACCTTCAAGGGGTCCATGTCCAACGGCACGGTCACCGTGCCGGGTCTCAGCTTCGGCTGCGGCCTCTACAACAAGGGCTTGTTCAACACGAACGAGTCCGGCATCGCCGGCTTCGGCCGCGGGCCGCAGTCGCTGCCGTCGCAGCTCAAGGTCGGCAGCTTCTCACACTGCTTCACGTCCATGTTCGGCGTCGGCGGCTACTCCAAGAGCAGCCCTGTGTTCCTGGGCACGCCGGACGATCTCCGAGCCCACGCCACGGGCCCGATCCAATCCACTCCAATCATCTCCAACCCTGAAGTCCCAGTCTTCTACTACCTTTCTCTCGAGGGCATCACCGTCGGCAAGACGCGGCTGCCGGTCGGCAAGTCGGCGTTCGCCATCAAGAAGGACGGCTCCGGCGGGACGGTGATCGACTCCGGCACGGGCGTCACCACCTTCCCGATGGCCGTGTACGACAAGCTCCGGAGCGCGTTCGTGGCGCAGGTGCCGCTGCCCGTCGTCGCCGACTCCCCCGTCAGCGACCTGTGCTTCTCCGTGGCGTCGGCGGCGGACGCGGAGAAGGTGCCGGTGCCGAAGCTGGTCTTCCACCTGGAGGGCGCCGACATGGACTTGCCGCGGGAGAACTACATGACGGCCGTCGACGACGACGGCAAGCTGCTGCTGTGCCTGATGATCAACGGCGCGGGCGACGGCATGACGCTCATAGGCAACTACCAGCAGCAGAACATGCACATCGTCTACGACGTGGAGAACAGCAAGCTGCTCTTCGTACCTGCGCACTGCGACAAGCTGTGACGTACTTGTGCGTACGTAATTAGTGCTGTGCATGTACGTGTATGGCTCTGTATGCTTCTCTGCAGTTCTACACGTACGTACTTCTACCTATACATGTTGCTAGTGCTCAATAAAAATGTCACTATCTACGAATAAACATTGGAGCCAACGCGGAAATCCAGCTTTATGGATTCGTGTTTTGGAATATACTGTAACCTTTTTACGTGATATAACATATTTTTTTTAAAAAAAATACGGACATGTGTCTGTAGCCGTCTCAATGTATATGGGACAGGTAACGATGATGTTCGTTGCATTTTGAAAATCAAACAATAGCTACATCATCAATGGGCAAAAGAGGGACTCAAACAAAAAACTTGTAGAGAGTAGATGGTTAGAAATCAAGATGCGAATAGGGAACATATCCTATATGTGAGTGTTTATGATTTTTCAATAGATTTAGGGAAAGGTTCAATTTACACAATCCAACTATCATAATATCCGGTTTTCAACTATAGACTACAAAACTAGATACCGAAGGTCATCCAAATATCGAAACCAAACATATTTGGTATTCTAGCTAGTTGGTTTCAAAAGTGTTTATTTATTTTTAAAAAAGAATATCACTACCAGAATAACCAAGATTGGCATCGGGTGGGAAAGCCCTGTAGCACTGGATTTCCCACCCGGGGCGAATCATCCGAAGCTAAAGGCTGGGCCCTTTAGCACCGGGTGGAATAACCTGTTAGGTTTAGTCCCACATCGGAAATTGATGATGGGAGAGCACAACATATAAGGCGAGGGCAGTCCTCACCTATTAGACTAGTCTTTTGGGTTGAGTTAGGCCTGAGCATTGTTGGTCGTTGCTCCGTTGGACCTGGGCTTAATATCGCGCTGGCCCGTAGATACCCGGGCTTAGGCCGAATCGGCTGCGCGTTTATAACAAGTGGTATCAGAGCCGAAGGTTAAGGAACCTGTAAAATCTCAGTGGTCACATTTGACGGGGGAGCCCGTTATCGTCACTGGGCTTAGCCCGTGAACGCCTCCAGGTGCTGCAACCGGAGGATTTAAACTCTGGGCCTATAATAACCTCTTCTGATGGAAGAGTTGGGTCCGAATGTGTGACGGGGGAGATTGTTAGGTTTAGTCCCACATCGGAAATTGATGATGGGAGAGCACAACATATAAGGCGAGGGCAGTCCTCACCTATTAGACTAGTCTTTTGGGTTGAGTTAGGCCTGAGCATTGTTGGTCGTTGCTCCGTTGGACCTGGGCTTAATATCGCGCTGGCCCGTAGATACCCGGGCTTAGGCCGAATCGGCTGCGCGTTTATAACATAACCGGCGCTAAAGGGCCCCTTTAGCACCGGTTGCAAATACCAACCGGTGCTAAAGGCCCTGCCACCACAGGGCTGGTAGCAGGGCTTTTAGCACCGGTTGTTGTTCACACCCGATGCTAAAGGTTTCTCCGTGTAAAAAAATAAATGTATTTTGCCATCATATTCTCTCCTGTTCTTCTGGAGTTCTTCAAGAACCAGAAGATAGAAGAACAAAGTTTTGTTCTTATTCTTCTTCAAGAACAGAAAAAGAAGAAGATGAAGTGACTAGAACATCAAGATCCAACAACGAAATTTAGGTTAAACGCACATGATCCAAGATCTTCAAATTTAGATTACAATGTTAAATATCCAATAGTGAAATTTAGTTAAAACATTGAAGATTCAGTGAGGAAAAAAGATTTGAAAGGGAACATTAGAGTTGGCTGGTGCTAGAAATTTGCACACGTACTGCTATATATATCTCTATCTATCTTGGAGCATTCCGTAGCTTGCAGATGATCGAATATACACAGCACATCAGCACTCCGAGACAGGAACCTATCAAGATAATTTGGCCAGGAAATAAACAAATCCAGAGCACCGAGCAAATAAACAAATCCGGAGTACTTTCACCGACAAAAAGGAAAAGGGGCACCGCAGCTCACCCGGCCAGCGCCCGTTCGCCTCGCCTGCAGCGCCGCCCGAGCCAGCCCGCTCGCCTACAGCGCCGCCCGAGCCAGCGCCCCGGCCCGCATGCGCCGCCGCCGGCCAGCGCCCGCCCGCCTGAATAAAAGAAGAAATGAGGTGAGAAGAGGAAGAGAGAAGATAAAGATCGGAGAAGTGAGAAGATAAAGACCGGAGAGAAGAAGAGAGATAGAAAAAGAGGGTGGCTGTCGGTGACGGGACTACTCATGAGCACCGGTTGTAGGATTTAACCGGTGCTAAACGAGGTAGGATAAATTAGCACCGGGTGGTGGCTACATCCGGTGCTAATAGGGGACCTTTAGCACCGGATCTTGCCACGACCCGGTGCTAATCACCTTCTCTCTGCCGTATCTGCTCGTCGTCCCGCTCCTGGCTATTGGACCCGGTGATAACACACATTTAGCACCGGGTCCAAAAATAGCCGAGGCTTTTGAGAGGGGCGGATGTGAGTGTTTCTGGTAGTGTATAATTTAATCTAACATTTCACAACTAACTTTTTAAAAATTAGAAAAATATGAAACTAGCATTTTTTTTATAAATGTAATCTACCTACTGGTGTTTTGTTTGGAGATATTTGGACCTTATTTATTTCTGCATATACTATTTTATGGCTTTAGTCATGCTTTTATTCTGCATCTACTAACAAATGGAAAATGATCGAGAGGGCCAAATTTGTTCGTTTTCAATTGTTGGATGGATGGATCTCGGTGTCTACTTTTATAATATATAAAGTTGGAAATAAGAATATCTAGTTAAAAAATAATGTAAATTGATTTTTCCACTTTAATTTATTTAGACATTATTATCGGGTCATCCATGGATTTGGTTGTCGGCTTTAGCATCTCAGCGAGGCCGACGCTTTAGCTGGTACAGTAGTCGCATCAACTTGTTCAGCTGGCTGGTGGCTGGGATTGATTTGTGCTGAGAGAAAAAAACTGCTGGCCGGCCACTAGGCGGCTGGTGCTGATTTACTGTAAGAGCAAAATACTGTTGGCTGGTGCAGGTTGGGTCCAAGGAGCGAGCATCTCTCTGTTCCAGTACGTGCGGACTCACTGTTGAGACATGCATGGGCGGCGAACGGAAAACTCCGCGGTCCACCCGTAGCCTAGTCTCGGTGATACTCGATGTGCCCTAGACCAAATATATATATACCCCAACAATGTAGCTAGGGACGTAGGCAGCATCACCCCTGCTGCGTGGCGTCGGCGAGGGGTGTGTTGGCTGTGGACGCGCGCGGCGGGAGACGAACACAAGCTTCTTCTTCTTCTACTAGTGTCTGCCGCCGTGTGCCACGGGCAGACGACGCGCTGTCTCCTCGATCAGTCCTACTGTCCCGCCGACTCGCGCGCTTCGGTGCAAAGCCAAAGACGCGCCCGCACGAGTCGATCGCGCGTACAAGACGAAGCAAACCGTGCGCGGATTGCGGGTTCAGCGCTCCACTCCACGGGAGACGCAGGAGGAGCTCGCCGGTCGGCTCTGGGCTGCGAGCTGAGCTGATGAATAGGCCGGGAAACGAACGGGATGTTGTTCGTTTCGGGAAAGGAAAAGGGAAAACCGAAATGTAGGAGCCCGTCCACCCCAGGCCTCTGGGCCGCGATGCGGAGCCCGAGCCGCGCCGTCGTCTGTGCGTGCACAGTTGAGGGGCCTGTCCACTATGCGAAATGTGCTTCGGCCCATGGGATTAATTCCATTTTTCCAGGCTAAATGTGTAAATTCCGCTGCTGACGGAACCAAACCTCCTTATGATACTCGTTTTTAAGGTAATGTTAACACCAATCGAGTCGATCAGGTTTTGTAAGATTTGCATATACTACTAGTTTTACATTTTTAAAAAATGATACATACCAATGTAACATCTATAAGCACTGCACCCAGCCTTGTTTACCGAGTGACGGGACCTGCGCAATCATCCTCCGGTACAAACACTCGTGGAGACAAGGAGCGATTGTTGGCACGTGTCAATCTTCACACGTATACTCCGTACTAGTAATAACCTGATCAACATGGTGGCTTACTTATTGAATGGTTGGCACAAACATGTCACGGTTGTTTTTTATCCAGTGATCTGTAGCGTTTACAAAAGGTTCCAACTAAGCTACACCAACCTGATCATCAACTCATGAAGTCATGTTTTCGGTAACAAATCGAACTCAAGCTAGCCTCACCTGCACACACGAGTACGTATATTTAAGGTTGTTAAAATCACGATCGAAACTCTAGCGGAAGCGTCGCAAATCGTAGAATCATAACTATTAAAATCCTAAAATTATAGATTCTACCAAATAGAATCGTATAATCATCCCGATAAACTAATATCGCAAAGTTGTAAAACCGCACGATACAATCGAGATTTCGATAAGTATATATACATATATTTCAGTACAGCACTAAAAGCACACGAGCAAATCATTTGCGCCAACAAAGATGGGCACCAGAGCGTCAACACGCAAGCACCGCTATATTCCGTGCGTTTGACCACCCCGTTCGCCCTGTCCTGCTCGCCGGTGGCAATTGGCAAATCGGGTCATTCTCTATACGCCGTTGTGGCGGAGCCGGATGGTCCGATTCGGCCTAACGCACGGTCGGTGTCACCGAGTGAATCGGTCGATTGCAAAATTCCGCTCGATCAGGATGCTGCTCCTGACAGGGGTTGTTGAATATTCTGTCTCCTTTCACATAGAAAAGAGAAGACAGACAGAGGGAGATGAATATTTATTGACCAGTGGCCACTACACTGGTTGGTTATTGCAACATTTATTTCGCACAGTTGTCAGCGTGTCATTGACCTCCTGCCAAATGTGGTTGAGTGGGAGCGAGCTGATCATCATCATTAACCCCACAAAAAGAGTATTGATCTGCTCTGAAAGCTGCCATGAGTGTCTGGTAAGTGATCTTGACACTTGACTCTGTGCCTAGCCACAAAGCACCCATGCGCGCATGATGATAAGGTGAGGACTGAAAAAAAAACCTAGTGGATTCCTCCCCTTTTTTTTTGTTAAAAAGCCGCTGCTTCTAATTTTAGATGGACTGTAGTGGCTCCTAAGCGCTTTCAGTGGAGCTACAACTACAACACCGAAATCGCAATACTGTGTTCTGTAAAAAGAAAAATAAAAGAATCCCCTGACTAACTAAACAACACCCCAAGCTTGCCGAACCGATAGAGAGCACATGACAGGCAAGACAGTGACATCGAATGATGAGGTAAACAAGAAAGATAAAAGGCAATCGCTTCACTAACAAGAAAATATCATCTCAGAACCAGAACCCATTGCAGGAGCCAAAGGGACCCTGATCAATCACCTGCACTTAGTTATCCTAGACTCTAGACAGAAAGAAAGCCACCCATATGAGAGTGCACCTGCCTTTCTCCTAGCGTTCGTACCGGTGGTGGAGCTCAGCTAACCACCCGGTTGACTCCACGGCCGGCCGTGCGGCCCCGATGCGCGGCTGCCGGTGCGGACGGGGACGCCTCCACCGCCGGGTAGTTGATGAATGAAAACTACGGTTTACTGGAAATTTTCGTCAAACGAGGGCAATGAGGTGCTCAGGTGCCCGTCTCCGTCAGGGTTTCCTTTTGGGTGGAGTCGTACGGGGGTGGAAACAAACAGCCATGCGATGCGACGCATTTTCTGTAGATCGTGCGATCCTTTTAATGTCTCCCCAAAATGAAGCAACAACAGTAAATAAATGCTGTACTGGGACGTGTGGAGGCGTTTGAGCTAGGCTTCTTTGAACTTTTAGCCAAGCCTTTGAGACAAAGCAAGGCTCAGTACAACAATGATTTTTTGTTTGGTACTTAATACAACAATGATTGTGTACCTCAGTTCTCGCGACACAGTACTTACTAGCAACTAAAGCCGATCTCTATCTCTGTTGGTTGGTGGTGTGGATGTATGAATTTCTGACTAGGTTGTCATATTCTCGATCAAATCTTTAGGGTCTAGGCGTTTCAGTTGGTTGGCAGTGTGGATGTATGCTCAAGCGTTTTTCCTTTTCGATTGGTTAATGCACAGTTTTTATGAGGTCTTAATATTCTCGATCTGAATCTCTAGGACCTACAAATCTTTGTTCTCGACCAAGTGAAAAAGATTGTAAGATAATAATCGAAATTTCAATTACATTCTTCTACCATTACATAACATATAGTTTTTGACGATTTTTACTAGGGAACACTAGTCTATCAACCCGTGCTTCTGCACGGGCTAGCAATTTTAAGGGATGATATTATTCTAAAAGATTTATATAAGTATTAGAACTTTTGCTTAAAACAAATTCATGGTTCTTTATCTTTGCTCAGTCACTCATTTATTTATACATACTTTGTAATTCTTATTTTGTTGCCATAGACTTCAGTTATGTTCCATCCTATTTAGAGTTTTCTCCCTTTTCATCGCACCTTTGTATGATCTGGACATGTGTTTCTTGACACATTAGCTTGAGCTACGCCAGCTCTTGTTGCTTCCAATCTATCCTGATTCCATGAATTAATATAATTACAGTCTGGCCTTCATAAACATGTCTCACACAATTAGTAAGTCTCTTTTATATTATGTTAAGTCGAAAGTCTACTACTTATCCACCTATTATTCCTGACCCCTCTGTACATTTTATTATAACTATGGAATTCTAGTGCCTACACGGCACTCTTTAGTCAATATATAGGCATTATAGCCTGCCGTGAAGTTTCACAATCCATGTGATGATGGCGGAGTCAAAGTAGAAACCGGCTTTCGACCCACTACAGGAAAAATGTGGTGAAAAAAGGATTTCGCTGGCATGCTCAGCACACATTTCCTCCTAGCAACTCGTACGGAGTGAGAAAGTACCTTTGTATAGCTAGTTCTAGAGACATCGATATTACTCTACCAAATAACTATATGTGTACTCATAAAAGTTTCTAAAAGACAACTTTGGATATGCCATTGTTCGATTCTTTACTCTATGTATAATAAATAAATTTATCTACAATAGCAACTTAACTAATATCCCATCACAAAGTATTTTATGTTTTCATATGGATGATTAGTTTTATTAGTACATTCTCACCAAGGAAACATATTTTTAATGATTGCATAGGTGTGGTTTACATGCATGGTGGCAAGCATTATGCATGTGTACTTTAATTAGTTTTCCGTTAATACGATAATAGCATAATGCTTGTATATGGTTACTTTGAGCTATGTTAGTAATGGAAGATATAGGCATCCTACCATCCGTTGAAAGTAAGTTTTTTTTTCATATGCCACAATACAATAAACTAAAAAAATACAATTTTAACTTGCTTATACACATACTTTTAGCTTATACTCTGTGTGTAGCATATCACGATTTATGATAGATTAACGATTATTTTGGCTAAAAGGATGGTTTCGTTCATAAATATTTGACCTATATCTTTAGTAATGATAGTATTCTAAATATAGTACAAATACACTCATACCCACATACTCACCCTATGAAATAACACATGCGCATAATAATAATTCTTAATAGACATAGTGTAGTTATTGTTTAAAAATATGTAGCAGTCAACTTCGATAATGGATTTATGTACTCACTAAACATTTGTCTTATTAGGTTCTTTAAATCTGGATCATAGATGAACCACTACCTTATCGAGGTGTTGGCCGAGTGGAGTAACTCATCTTTCTTACTCTAATATTCCAGAGTGTCGTATTAATATGGCGTGGGGGTGAGAGTGGATGAAAACCTCGAAGGCCTATGTTAGGCTCTCCATTAGGTCATCTGGCATGGCAAAGCGCTGCCTATAGACGAATACAGAACGAGGGTTGTATGATCAGTTTTATTTAGGATTCATCCATCTCTATCTAATCAAAATCTGGACGTGAGCTGCCCGCAAAAGAAAAGAAAAGAAAAAGCCTTGACGTGAGCTGCCCAGGAAAAAAGGCCTCGAAGTGAGCTTGTCTCTTTTTAGATTTTTATTAATCTATTATTTTTTTATAATGGCACAGCTAGGTAATTTATGTGGAAGTTTTGGGGGTTATTTTAGATTACTTTTTTAATGGTAAAGGTGGGTAATTTTTTGAAATTATAATAGATCTGATGGCTATTATTATCCGTTGTACTGATTTGATGGCTGGATGTTTCTGTTTATTATGAGAATTTCTAGCATTTATCTATTTTTCTAGCGCGTCTCGTGAGGATTAACGTGGAGCCTCCAAAAGGAGCCTCTAATTAGTAATAGTAAGATAAGATATCTAGTGCAAAACTCCTCCGTGTAAACTTTGAAAACCAACGTGCATGGGAGGTGAGAGGGGAAATTTACAAAATCGCAGGGAAGATGGGAGGGGAGATTGGAAAAACCCACATGCATTGACCCATTGGGTCAACATCGTGTGGACCATATTGTGATTTTCAAAGTTTACACGAATGGGTTGGTTTTCAACTTATACCTTTTTACTATAGTTGGAAATAATAAGAGCCGAGACCTAAGGGTGGGGAAATAAGAGGTACGAGTAGAGAAAGGTACCAAATAAAGAGGTAGGGAGGTAGGTTCGATACCATAAAAAGTTGGATTAGTAACAAATTTAATGTGTTTATTTTTACCTCACCAAGGATATTTTGGTAAATTCAATAGAAGGAATATGATTCATTTAGAAAACTCTTCATGGATAAAATTTGAATGCTATGGACGGAGGGAATAGTTTTCACGGAGGTTACTGATTGGTTGGCAATAAAAAAAATCAGCATATGGAGTCTTTTCAACGTGGACATTAATTATAGTTAGAGTGCCATCTTCCTTGATGTTCTTGGGTGCGGTAAATATGCAATTAGATTTGTTTGGTAGAAGAGAATTGCAATTAGAAAAAAACTGTACGCAAGGAGGCCGTCTGTTTTTGGGCTCAACACGATTCCAACACCTCTTACCGTATGTTTTTGGGTCCAGCACGATTACGTCACCTTGAATGGCTACCCTCGTTGGAAGTAAACAAATAAGCTTTACCATGTGCATTTTAGATGAGAAAACTTCAACAGCACAATGGTTTGGCTCATTGCTTGGTTTGGGTAAAGCAAACCAGTTAATTTATTCTAGGCAACAAAATCAAGTTATACAAATTATATCAGTGACACTCCCTGTCCTATGTGCCACACTGTCACTTCGGCAGAATCAGGTAGCAGCAGGACAATGGATTCGATGATTCCATCTACGGTGAGTACATTGCTATCCTTTCTCCATCACGAAAATCCTGGTCCTCACCGTGGTCCACTCTCTCACATGCTCATCCTGCCTTTCTCAGTTTCTCCTCTGCTTTTACACAGGGCGGTCGAGGGGAGGTCAAACAAAAACGCCGTTGCCGTCCTTGGGCGACTCCACCAACATCTTACTTTGTCGCCGAGTAAAAAATATTCAAGAAAAAAAGTACATGCCAAAACGGCGTATACAATGCAACTGTGTTCTTTTGAAAACATTGTCACCACCGGCTTCTGCCAACAAGTAGGCATCAGTGGCACATCACCCAACCCAACCCAACCGCTTGTCCTCACTTCTCCCAATTACTACAATTATCCAGTGCCTAATCCGCTCTCGATTCTCAAATTTCTCTCTAATCACCAAGAGCCGCGTGCTTTAGGATGCATATACATAAATAAGCAGCGTGATCCCAGTGCAAGCTCCTTGGAATCCCATTACAAGCTAACCATGAAGCAGCTCGCGGCACTGCTGGTCCTGATCGCGCTGCCGTATCCGGCGTCGGCCGTCCCCGGCGCCGGCGTCGTGGCGCTGCTCACGCACGCCGACGCCGGCCGCGGCCTGGCGCGGCCCGAGCTCGTCCGGCGCATGGCGCACCGCTCCAGGGCTCGCCGCCGGCTGCTGTCCGCGCACGAGCGCCGGCCGGTGGGCGCGCGGGTCCGCGCCGGCGGCGGCGGCATCGTGACGAACGAGTACCTGGTGCACCTCGCCGTGGGCACGCCGGCGCGGCCCGTGGCGCTGACGCTCGACACGGGCAGCGACCTCGTGTGGACGCAGTGCGCGCCGTGCCGCGACTGCTTCGACCAGGGCCTCCCGCTCCTGGACCCCGCGGCGTCGTCCTCCTACGCCGCGCTCCCCTGCGGCGCGCCGCGGTGCCGCGCGCTCCCGTTCACGTCGTGCGGCGGCGGCGGCGGCGGCTGGGGAAACCGGAGCTGCGTCTACGTCTACCACTACGGCGACAAGTCGCTCACCGTCGGGCAGCTCGCCACCGACCGCTTCACCTTCGGCGACACCGGCGGCGGCGGCGGCGGGAATGCCGGCAGCCTCTCCGCCCGGCGCCTGACCTTCGGCTGCGGCCACTTCAACAAGGGCGTGTTCCAGTCGAACGAGACCGGCATTGCCGGCTTCGGCCGGGGGCGGTGGTCGCTGCCGTCGCAGCTCAACGTCACGAGCTTCTCCTACTGCTTCACCTCCATGTTCGACTCCAAGAGCAGCCTCGTCACGCTCGGCGGCGCGCCGGCGGCGCTCTACGGCCACGCGCACACCGGCGAGGTCCGGAGCACCCCTCTCCACAGGAACCCCTCGCACCCGTCGCTCTACTTCCTCTCTCTCACGGCCATCTCGGTCGGCCCGACGCGCATCCCGGTGCCGGCGGCGCGGCGGCGGTCGGCGATCATCGACTCCGGCGCGTCGATCACGACGCTCCCGGAGGACCTGTACGAGGCCGTGAGGGCGGCGTTCGCGGCGCAGGTCGGGCTGCCCCCCGCCGCCGTGGCGGAGGGCTCCGCGCTAGACCTCTGCTTCGCGCTGCCCGTGGCGGCGGCGCTCTGGCGCCGCCGCCCCGCCGTGCCGGCGCTGACGCTGCACCTGGAGGGCGCCGACTGGGAGCTGCCGCGCGGCAACTACGTGTTCGAGGACATGGGCGCGCGGGTGATGTGCGTCGTGCTGGACGCGGCGCCCGGGGAGCAGACCGTCATCGGCAACTTCCAGCAGCAGAACACGCACGTCGTGTACGATCTGGAGAACGACCGGCTGGCCTTCGCGCCGGCGCGGTGCGACAGGCTCGTAGCGTCGTTGTAGCGTTCGTGTACATAGAAAAAAAACGTAGATTTTTTTTTACTACCGATTTGCTGAAATCTAGCAATGTAACGGTAGAAATTGGAAGCAATAGAGTAGACCTTGCTCGCAATAGAGTAAAATTTACGCTGTTTTCTGGGCCAGCCATATGCCCCCAATCAACAATCGTGGTTGCTCGCAATAGAGTAAAATTTACACTGTTTTCTGGGCCAGCCATATGTCCCCAATCAACAATCATGGTTGCTCGCAATGACGAAATAGCAGAGTGAGTACTGTGTAAAGCATAGTAGCACCTCGTGAGCTGGATTACACTGCATATTTTCTCCGCGTTCTTCAGGGTGTCATCCATACAGCTGAGCTGACAAAGCAGCATGTCCGTATCTCGGATTCTCATTTCCCAACTGATAAGAACGCTCGGAGTCTGAACAGACGCGGTTCGCTTTCAGAGTTTCAGGGCATTGTCGGCAGGTGAATACGACACCAATGAATGAGGCTGCCATCAGGTGAATATTGACCAGACAGTTTGGTCAATATTTGTGAATTGATTCAGTGCATATGTGTTGGAAAATCAGTGATGTTTCGAGGATTGGTACGAGCTATGACCCCCATTTTGTCCATAGCCACACCATTATCCTTCACAACAGATTTAGCAATTTTTTTCTAAAAAAAAAGGAAGGGGCCATTGTCTTACCCATTCCATGTTCATGCGCATCTGACATATGGGATCATGATGTACGAGTTTAGGACGTTGACATGCCTGTACGATGCACCCTGGCAACCATGATTGGGGATCACACATATGGCATCAACAAAAGACGAGAGTTACAGTAGAAGGCTAGAAGCTGCACAAGGCCGGTCACTGCCACTGGTACCATTCACAGCTCACACGCATGCCATTTGGATTAATGTTCATTGAACATGAAATGTTACAGGATCCATTCAAAAAATTACATGCATGACAATTGGAGCCAATCCATAGGCAATGATTGGAGAAAATTGAGAGATGAGAAATGCCATCAACACAAGACAGACAACCTTTGCAGCTAACTGATGATATCTTGAATTCTGGATCCCCTATTTATTCAAAAGAATTTTGTTGTTGGTATAAGACTGTTTTTCAGTCATTTACATTAGAGCTCGCATTAGCTGTTGCTGATGCATTTTTAAATTAAAGATAGCATAAAGTAAATGTCCAATAGCAAACGATGGATGTGTTCAAATTGAAATAAACCTGCAGAAAGCTCTTTGCGCCAGAACACAGAGTAAAATAGCAATTGCAACAAACAGAATGTTAAAGACCTCGATAGAGGAATACTGGACCAGATGTGGAAGATCCTCGTAGGTTAAAGTCATCGTCATCTTCATCGTTCATTTTTCTGTTAGCTTGGGTCTCAAGATGTGGAACTAAGATTTGATGACGATTATATTTCAGGTGTCAAGATGGTGAATCTTGATTTCTACAGCATACCGCAATTTTTTTTTAGAAAGACACTATACCACATTGAAAAGAATAATCTAAGAAATGATCGATTAATATTGAACTGTGATGCTCTTCAAGCCATTGCTCAATAGCTGCTGCGATGCCCCTTTCTCTTTGTTGACGACATTTCTGTAGTGCTTTTAAAACCTGATGACATTGTTTCTTTACTACTGCTGCTATTCCTTGCCTTAGGTATCCCTGGATCTGGATGTACCAACTTCCTTTGAATTTGGACTGCGCGTGCTCCCGTAGTGACTAACAAGATGAGTACTACGTAGCTTCCAACTTTCCGCTGCCAAATGATGCTGCAGTTGGCTTTTACGTTACTCTAGTTAACGACCAAGAATTCAGCATAAATTACTATGCTGCATCAGTAAGTCAGACGTGAATACCTCACTTATCCCTCGTTGCAGCAGCCTTCTCCCCAACTTTCTGAAGCTTATTATCCGTCAGCCAAGTTAGAACAGATTCGGCCCTCTTTCACACATTGAGCCCAACATCTTTTCCATTAGGCCCCACATACTTGAAACGTGTTCTTACCAGAAACAAAAAAGGCGAACGTCACGGGATCAGACGTTATAAGCAGCGAAATTTTAACTAGAGCTTGCATTAGCTATTGCTGATGCATTTTAAAGATAACATAAAGTAAATGTCCAATTCCAAACGATGGAAGTGTTCAAATTGAAATAGACCTGCAGCATAGTACATTTTTATGTTTAATCAAGTATGACTGAATTAGCGGCTATGCAAAGTTAGCATTTGACAACCTCAACTAGAGGTAGGAGTATGTCAGAATGCGTTGGGCATCCAGAATCTTGGCAAACAAATTCACAGAGCTCATAAGGCCACACACATACAAAGGTAGCAACTACACATCAATATTATTATAAAAGTAAACTGAACCCTCGAGTTGCCAACGATTGTAACATGATTAAGTGTTGAGATTCTGGAACAGCTCAGGCAGATGGGCATTCGTGAGCTTGGTCCGTTTCGTGATCTCACGCTGCTTCTTCTTGGGTTTAGCCTTGGGTTTCACCCCATTGATCTGGGCAGCTGCCCGTCGTTTGGCAGTGTTGGTCATGGGCTTGATGCCGTACTTTTGGAGCTCCTTTTCAATGTCGACCATGTCACGTGGTAACTCAATTCCCCGGAAGAGCTGCTTCAGATCATCATCAACCTTGATCTTCGCTTTTGGATCATTAGGATACACAATGTCCTCCTGGGAGTCCATGTTTGACAAAAGCCAAACTTCACCTGCAGCCTTCAGAACCTAGAGCACAGCAAATACTCAAGAGTATGCATTTATGTTTAAATATAAGTAGAAGATTTAGCTTGGTCACTTGTAATTCTAGTATGCTAGTGGACATAGTACCTACAACAGATTATTAGGCAAACTAAATAAAAAACTTATTAGGATAGACGATATGTGGGCTCATTGACTAAACTAAGGTACCACATGGTGGGTAACTTTGTGGTTAGAGAGCATTGCCAACTTGGATCCATTAATTTAGTAGCATTTTGTTATTACCTAGTTCGGTACCTTTCCGAACAATGTCAGCATCACATGTACGGAACATCTCGAATATGTGATGAGGAGAATTAGTTACCTGCAGATCTTCCAATACATTAGGGTATGCATCCTTGACTTCCACGACAGCAAGACCTTCTGGGAACTTTCTTATCAAAACAAGTAATTGATCTTTTCCCTTCAGATCATGCTTGGACTGCACATATGGAAACAGCAAATCAACACGCGAGACTTCAGAAGTCAGAACTAGTTCAGCAGCAAATAAGAAGATAAAACTAGGAGAACTCTTTAGACTATAAGACACATGACACATAATTCCAATACCATATACAATCATATAAAGGTTTGTTGTCATAAAATATGGATGATTATTGATGTTTCCCAAGTTACTTGGTGATTATTGATGTCCCCTTAACGCATCAACTATGTCCATGGCAGAAAGCATGATCTGATGGCGTTGGTATTGGAATATATTACTTCCATTTGTTTCTATTGACACATAAACATATCCCATGTAATCTGTTGCCAGTCCTTCAGAAACTCGATTCCGTTTCGCCAACCTATAAGCGTTAACAGATACAGACATACCACATCTCTCATTCCTTCTCCAGTGCCAGCAAGATTCCGCAAGGCGTCAATCCACTACACGCTGACAAGGTCGGACATGGAGACGTGATCACCGGCGGCAGTGACATAAGGGTTAGATTTGCCTTGTAGGGTGCGCTCACAGCAACTTTACCTCCTCTGCAGCGGCAATAGCAGCGTGATCTGCATCTACTGGTCTACTGGAACACAGCCACCTTTCTGTCCCACCTGATGCAAGCACCACTGTGGGAATCCATGCGCCCACCTTCTCCTTGCCATTGATGGGTCCCCTTTTCCTTTCACAGGTTAAGAGTGATTTGCAGGATGCAGAGGGCCATTGGCAAAAGATAGCAGCATCCGATTACATTATGAAGGTAAGGTACACCAAACAAAACAAGTATTAGCTTGACACCTGTTTCCATTCCAAGTGTTACCAGTACTGTTTATGTTTACATTTCCAAATTCCAATCCTCGACCAAACAGCACCAGAGAGTTAAGTAGAAGAGAAGAAACGTGTGACTCCATTGCCTATGACTAGCCTGCCAACTTACGGCAAAGGTTCAGCAGATGGATGCCGCTGAGCAATTAGGTGGCTGGCCACCTAGGCCACTTTTTAAAAAAATACAACTATCATAGGAGAACCCCCAACATGATGTCGGCTGGAGGAAAATTTAGTTGACTAGGACATATAGTGAAAATGTTCCACATGCAAAGGTAGGGACAGTAAGTTATTTCCAGTTCAGTAAATGCTTCTGAATTGTCCAAGGTTACAGAAAGATAGCAAAGATAAGCAATTGAAATTAATTATGGACAGCTATAACTACAACTTAATTTACCTTGTAAGAGAAACGCCTCCCATCATAGCTTACTTTGGGATTGTTCCTCAAGCTGTCAAAGACAGCTTTATTACCATGGATATCAACATAAGTTGCTTCATTTATCTGCTCTGCAGTAAAAGCTTGTCTCGTCTGCAAATTCGGAAGAAACAACTATTGAGATGCACAAACTAGGCACAGCATAAAAAATCATAAAGAAAATTTAAATGATATTAACTTGCTATCCCTTGTGGCAATTTCACTAGCTTCTGCCACTAGTGCAGTATTAGTCAACCAGAACAGAAAATCATCCATGGGGGCATTCTAATCTTTATAACATTGGTTCGAAATACCTACTTCTATATATTATATTCAACTCAGTCAGATAATGCATAATCATATAGCAATTGATAGTTCATATGCAACATGCATGCAAATATAACCAGCACATCATTTATTTTACCTTTTACTACATATTATCTTAGTTCCAACTATACTAGCATTAATCTATTCTAGAAATTTCATTCTATTTTGCATGGGCTGAAATACAGAAAAAGCAGCATACAAATATTATAAATTGCAGGCTATACATAGAAGGTTGATAATCTAGCATGTGAAGTAAGGCGTACAGTTTGAACGATGATTTGCAGGATCTATTGTACTTTGTGAGGCCAGAAGGGAGGAATCATTTCCTCCAACTTGCACTAGTATGGAATGAAAAACGGAAGAAGATTGTAGCTTAGCAGGAAAATACCTTGTAAAGCTGTTCAATGACAAGTTTGATCTGTGCTCCAACTGGAGATTTCCTAATCGAATTAATGTGCTGCAGCCTTTCTGTATCATTTGAAAACTTAATAGGTTGTGATGGTCTTGCTGGAGAGGATGGGGCATTTACAGGTTGGGCCCTGTGCTTTGGTTTTGCGGCTGAAGCAGCTATGCTCGCCAAAGAAGACTGGCATCTCTCCTGCTGTTGCTTAAATTTGGAGAGGCTTTCCTTGAGGTCCATCTAGAAAACATGAACCACTCGTAAGTAAAAGTTACATGAACAAGCACAACAGTGAATTTTGTGCCAGTCAATTGGTTGTTTCTCTAGGATTTGTCAATAAACAGCACTCGGTAGATTACTGGACACCTGATACACGAATTCCTTCGGATTTCCCGCTCATATTTTCAGTATTCTTCAAGAGGAAAACTTTTCATTTCTTCCCGCAGTTCCCATTCACCTCGGGACAATCCGGGTGCCTCGAGCATCCCCGCCACCGTGAGAACACCAGCTGCCCACCCTGTCCTCACAGTTGCCCCTAACAGCTAACCCTAGAACCATCCCCGATAGCCCAACCCATACGGAAACCTGACAGAACTCACCCGGCCGCGGCGTCCGTACGCCCGCGCTCGCCTGAGGCCGCGCGAATTGGGCCGACCTGCCCGCTGCTGCCCAGAGGCGGCGGTGGCCGCTGGCTCGCGCGCTCCCGGCTCCCCTGCAGGCACGGCGCGGTGGGGAACGGAAATGGAGCCGAGAGAGAAGACGCGAGCACTCTCCGAGTCCGAGAATCCGAGTCCGAGACTCCCCACGTCCCCCGCGAACCCAGATGGTGGGCCTTTTATCCGGCCTGAGACAGGGGCAGCTTACAAATGGGCCGCCGTTTGTTCAACGTGGGCTGGGGGCTTGCCCAGTGCGGGCGCCTAGGTCCTGGAAAAGGTTTAGCTCCTGTAGATTAACTATCCACGGTTAAATTGAGATTAACAAAAAAACTTCCAATTGAAATGGCATTGCTCTGTTCTGCTGTGATTCTTGTTGCTGAGGCAGCGGCACCAACAAACAACTCCGGCTCCTGTAGATCAAGGCTAGTTGTTGCTACCACAGTTGCAGCAATCTCAACGGAACAGAGTGACAAGTTGGTTCTATGTGATTTTTGAAAATGCCCCTACTTGTTGTGAACAGTCTCGATGGAGATTTTAGTCTATGGCTACGTTTAGTTCCCAAACTTTCTCTCTCCAAACTTCAATATTCACCTATCACATCAAATCTCTCTCCTCGTGCATGGAATACTAAATGTGGGTAAATAAAAAAACTAGTTGCATGATTTTGATGTACACGACGAGACAAATCTTTTGAGTCTAGTTAGATCATGGTAGGGTAATGTTTACCACAAACAAACGAAAAGTGCTACAGTGCGCTACAATGTCCAATGTGACTTTTCCACCCCTTTTCACCCTCTTTTCAGAAAAACACCCCCTATGTCACACCACGCCAACTAATCTACGTGGCCTCCGTACATAGTAAAACATACTTCATAGTTAATAAATGGGGTAAAAAATGGCTGTCACACCGTGTCACTATGCTTACCGAGCACAATTAAGCAGTTGTTGAAAGCACGCTAACGTGGTTTGATGTTGAGATCATGTTCTCGGGTACAAGGGCTCCTTTGGTAGAGTTTTATCTTATTTTAATTTTCTAGGAATTGATTGTCTGAGAGAACTGATTATGTGGCTAAAATTCATTTTCTTTGATTCTCTAGCCTAAATTGTAAGAATAAAGGAGGGGAACCACTTCACAAAAACAGAAGAAGCCCTTTTTTCAACTCTTAGTATTTTAGTTCATTTCAGAGAATTATTTCTCTCTAGAATCAGTAAAGAATTACTTGTCTCTGAAAAATTGATTGAGCACATAATCAACTCTAGAAGTTCTGCCAATCAGAACTCAAATTTGATCAAATAAGAATCTAAATAAAATTGTTTTTCATATTTTTTGGATTAACGAATCAGACGGTTTGGATTTTTGACCGAAGTCGGGAGGGGAAGCCCCTACCTATTTTTTAGATTTTTTTATTCCAAACCCAGTTAATTCGCTCCCACGGGGAGTCGAACCTGAATCTGTTGGGTGCTACTCGGGTGCTCTGACCATTAGACTAGATGAATAAATAATTGTTTTGCTTGTTAAAATGTACTCCTAGGCTGAAACCATTGTCAAAATGGGCAAGGTGCCCAAATAGGCGGTTTTAAACCATAATATATGAAATATGCTAAACAAAAGGAAGGATGCATTACGAATATGAAAAAATAAACTTCATAAATCTACATATTATTTTAGAAGACTAACAGATTGAAGAAGTCATATCACAAGACTACAAATTTATGGTGCTTATCATAAAACTACATATTTAGAATGCAATGTATCTGAAAATTACTATGTTGACAATACAAATGCCCGAGGAGGGGAAATCCAGTGGCGTAGCCAGGAAAAAAAACCCAGCTGGGGCGAATTTTTAACGATCGACTGAACCGAAATCAAGCATGTTGCAATTCACATCGCATTAATGCATCCATACATTGAAATCACACAATTTTAATGAAAAGTTGAGATATTACCTCAAATTTGAAGAAAAAATTGATGGTTCTTACACTAATACATGGTAAAATCGCTGTCAGAGTTTTAAAAATCACGGGAGAAGAAGGGGATTTATACCGCCAGTAGGGAAATCCTACCATATTCGATGTCCCAATATAAAATACTAGGAATGAAGCTATTAATTCCTATAATTTGTCTTTGCCAAGCCTTAAGTTGTGCTATTCTTTCTCACAAAATTTCAACTTCAAGTACGAGGATGACACCCTTCGTTTTGAACAATTCTTTTTCGAAGCTTTTAACAATCTTATGCATCAAATACTGACCGCCATGATTAGATCCAAAGGCCCCTTATTTGTAAAAAACCGATAGCAACGACAGGCCCCTTATTTCTCTATCTAATACTAAAGCAAGGATTGATTCAGCGGTACGTCGTAATTTTACAAAAAGATTCTTTAATAATATTTAAACTGTAAATTTGCGAAAACAACCCAAATATCTTTGAGAATCAACCCGCACAAGTGTGACCTCTCATCGGTCTGTGCTGCTCTCCCGCACAAGTGTCCCATCGCTCCGGGGCACCCACAACCTCCCGATCAACAAGCTTTGTGTCGTGTGTCCTCCCAGGCCTGCAGCTTGATGACGCGGATATGGTTCAGTGTCTCGGTGAGGGCCTTCATGCGGCTGTTGAGCACGCCAATGAACTTGAGCTGATAGTCCAAGCTGTGTGCTTGTTGGTGAGCGCGGCGATCACAGGCAATCACCACGACAATCATGACGAGCTTCATCGGCTCGGTGTGGCCGAGGTAGGCGTAGAGGAGGAAGATCGCCGGTTCGCCACCGTAACCGCGTCATGGTTTTAAATAGCGGGCTAAGGCGTTTAGCCACAGGACTGCCATTATGGTGTTTAGCGGGCTATAGCCGGCTTTAACGGGCTAAATGCCATAGCGGTTGTCCTTTCCAGCAGTTATATCCGGCTATAGGTGCAGTATATATGTACATACTCCCTCGTATATATAAAGCATGTTAACTTAAAAGTGAGCGACTCAATGTCATATAAAAACAAACGGAAGTAGTATATCGTAGCTGGTTACATCCATGATATCAATTATCATGGATAGGTGCAGTTTTGTTTTGGACTTTGCCAGCGGCATAAGAACGTTTTGGGCCGTTTCGAGTTTAAAATTTTGGGTCAGCACATTTTTATCAATTTTTTATTCATCTATTTTCCCATGTAGTTATTGTTTTGCGCACCTTGTTAATAGAAAGCACAGCTTTATAATTATTTTCATCATTTTTTTTGACCGAAGTCAGGAGGGAAAGCCCCTACCTATTTTTATAATTTTTATTCCAAACCCAATTATTCGCTCAACAGGGAATCAAACTTCTGCTAAGTGATATTCAGGTCCTCTAACCCAATTATCTTCATCATTATTGGCAACACAAATAAATGCTTGAATATTTTAATTAAATTTTTTTATTTGAGACATGTAGCAACGTACGGGCACAATTACTAGTTGTTTCTAAAAGACCGACAGCAACGACCAGATTGGAAGCAGATGCATTTCACTCCAGGTTTCGGCAGGTGAATTGGAAAACACCTGAGACTATGTAAGAGATCGATAATTCAGTTCGATGAAAATCGGTCAACTGTGATGCCAGGTGAATTGGAAAACACACTACTGTATGTAAGAGTTTCCATAATTTAGTTGACAAAAATCTGTCGACTGTATAATGCCTAAAAGAGTCAAAAGACACTGTAAAAGACACGGTATCATGCTTGGCAGAGGTGCAGGGGTATTCATTACTCCTTGTACCATTTACAATTCACAACTCATCACAACGACAAAGAGTTATTTATTTGTATGTACATTACAAAGGCGAGGTTACAGGGACCTTTCACAAACACATCACACAGGCGAGGTTACAGGGACCATTCACAAAACACAGGCATAACACAAGGCCTTGACAAGCTGCGGGCTCAACATCAGTAAGAAACAACCTTCTGCAGTAGCTGATAACAACACATCCCATTTGCCAACATGTCATCTACCAAGTTTACTAACATTTTTGGTTAACCACAGAAGGCAACATCCTACATAGAAGAATGATTAGCCTGCATGCCTGTACAAACATGAAATGACTTCAACTAGGCGAGGGTTCATCTCTCAAGTCAGAACAAATGTAAGCCACACAACAACATGCAATTCAGTTAGTACATTAGAACCCACCAGCTACCTACAACTCCTAAATATGGATATTCATGTACGGACGGGCGGCCTACTCGAAGTCATCAGTTAGCAACAATTCTCTGATCCCTTCCTTTCATCATTCAATTGCTTTGCTCCTTCAAAACAACAAATGCGCAGATGGCCATACCAGCAACAGGGCACAATGCACAAAACCTGCCCTACCTAAATCAGTGAATGAATTCACATGTTGGCCTCCAGTGACATGGGCTCAATGAGTCAAATCTTCCACTCGGAAGCTCAAATATACTTGTCAAAAGAACCCAGCTTGCACCATGTTCCAAACTTGGTCCCACCATGCCTGCCCCGGTGGCTATGGGCATGGCTAAAATGGCCAGCCCCGCATGCTGCATGTGTTTTCCACATCAAGCTTCAAAGAGTATTCTCAAGAAGGATCCATCATGGTTATCCACCAGGCCCTTCTACTCCATGCTGACTGCATTGCTTCCTTTTGGACTGGGAGCTCCGGCGAGTATAAACATATCTCTCGGGAGGGCTCTTGTTCTTCAACATAGCTTGGTTAGAACTCATAACAAGCTCCTTTTGATATGTTTCTCTACGCTGCAATGGTATGTAAAGCATCGGAATTGATTAGGGTAGAATAGAATGCAAACTTTACATAAACATGTATGAATATGAATGAAAAAGGGGTTGCAGAAAATAAAAAGAAGTGCACAAACCTTTTTATCTGTTGGTTTATTTTCTACAACCTCCGATTCCAATGCAGTAGCTGGCGTTTCAGAAAGACTCTTGAATCCAGGTGATTCCCCATCATCCAACTTCCGCTTATATGATATTGTTGACGTTGAACTGTCAGCTGTGTTCCGATCAGCATCCCTGTTGTTATTTAGAGAAAACCTGACAGTATGTTTCTTGGTAACAGTACTGTCCACTGTGACATCATCTGATCTCACTGTGATATCATCAGATCTTTGCATAGTTCCACTATATGATTTGTTATTAACAGAAGTAGTGGCAGATTCTGAACTTGCTCCAGGTCCAGATCCACAATAAGATGTCCACATTGAAGAGACAGAAGTGATCCTTCTTGCAGCAAGTGTGTCATGTGCACATACAACCAAATCTTTCTAGTACGTTGAGAATCAAGATTTAAGTTAGTATAGAAAAATTCCAGATTAATGTAGTATGATAAGATGATTACAACAAATATTTGTGGCACATAACTATGAGACTACAAATTATCAGAATGTCAAACAAGAAAATTGCGAGATGGCAATCAAGTGTTATATATTTCATTCAACAAGGATAAGGTACAATGTTTCTACGTCTAAGAATGAACGATGGAAAGGTGGACAACAGGGATGTCCAGCAAGGAACTTTCAATATTAGTTTTAAATATTAGCATCAAAACCAAACAGCAGCAATCATTTTGGTGCATACTCACTCACTGGACCCCTAGTGTATTTTGCCACATTGCTTAACATGATGCACGCATAAAACATCATCCTCTAGTATGTACTACGTAGTCAATTGCCAAAAAACTTCTATTTTACTCTTTGCATAAAGAGAATAAAATATTGGCTGATGATATTTAATTCCCTGATAAACTGAAGGTACACAAATAGACACAATAACAGCTATTGTACCTTCACTTTTTCTCTCTTCACAATCCTCTCACAAAGGAAGCGTAATAGTTCCAATTCAACCTGCCAAGAGTGAGAAAAAACAAAAAGCATATAAATCTAGAGTTTGTTGGCCATCTTCAGACAAAAACATGTTCCTATGGTACCATAGGTTATATCACTTAACTGAAGCAAAAAAAATTCCACTTCTAGTAAACTATCAAAGTCCAAATCAAACAAATCGTAGTTTGCTATTTCTTCCTACTTATCAGCTTTATGCAATTTCGGCTTTGAATGTTTTAGAATGTTCCTGATGCTAATCGGCAAGTCTGTCCTTGTCTCCATATAAAAATCTTATTGGTCACACAAAGGTACAATAGCAAACATGAGAAATTTAAAGTTTTATGTTTATATGTAATATTGTAATTTCTATCCTTTATAAGGCCTACAATAGCCAATATACTTCATCAAATACAGCATGCTAAAAATTGCTTGATAGAAAATTATAATGTCTGCTTAATACCAATAATATTTTCACCATGGCTAATGCTCAATGTCAATACAGCACAAATTGCCACAAGGCCACATTACTTGTATGATATGATCCTAGTATGGCACTAGTTTCACATAAGAACAAAATGACAATAGGATAATCTTCTTTAAATGTAGTAGACCTGATGTGAACTACTTGTAAAGATTAAAAGTCTCAAATTATTACAACCTTAGTTAGTAAAACAAAGGAAAGTAGAACATATAATGATTCAAGCAAAATATGGATCATTTTTCAGCAGTGTGTGCAGCAGGCGTGTTTACCCTCATTTGTTTCATGCTCTTGACCTCCTCAGGTCCATATTGTTGACGATAAGCCTACACAAATTTCCAGATAAGAATGTAAGGGTAATGATGACATAAGGTAGAAAACTAGTTACAAGGTAAAGACATCAACCTCGCCTAAACAATATAAAGCATCGCTTACCTTTCTCTGCTCGATACTGTGTCCACCACAGTATGCTTTATGTTGTAACATACTACCGATTCTCTTTGTATTCATGTAAAGACCAGCATCTCTAGCACAAGTAGGATGGAAAGTAATTTGACAGTCTGCTGTACTGCACTGCACAGTCGAAAAAGAAAAACTTAGCAAGATTGGACTGGTCTGTCTATACCATCTGGATTAACAGGTGTGTAAAAGCTAATCTTAGAAATCAAACCTTCAAGCATGCACCAACTCGGCGGTGGCATATAGTGCATGTATCTTTAGCCTTGTGAAGCCTCTCCTTTACAATTTACAGTCAAAACAAAATAATAAGATATTTAATCAAGGTGGCTTCTGGTTACATAATAACATAACCATGCATGTAATGAACTAATATGAAAGACGGTCTACTTAATTCCAAAATATAAAAGTTATGATTACGAGCATAGATAGAACAAAATTAGTACCATTCCGTCGACTGCATTATGTTGCCCTCTTCTGAATGTGGTCTCCAACAGCCACTAAAGAAAGTTGGGGACATTTTAAAATGTCAACACGCTAAGCAAAATAGCAATAAGGGAAGGGAAGGGTGGGGTGGGGGGTGGGGGGAATCAAATCATTACCTCAGCACAGAATGCATGAACCCATTGCCCCTTCCCAGTCTTTCTAAACACACCAGATGTTCCATGGCACAAACCACACTGCGCCAAGCATGCTTTTACACCATTGCAATCTGATTGATTACAAGAGATGACAGAATCCAAGGCCATTTCTTGGCAAAGTTCACACTTCCAGGGGCCTGTGGGATACTTCAGACTCTGGTAGCAATCTAAGTGGACAGCAGCCTGCTGATCATGCATGAGTTAATAGTTGACTGAGTGCAATTTGTAAAAAAAAGGGACAGTAAATACAAAGCACCTTGCAGCTGGAGCAGACAAATATACGGTTCAATACAGTGTCACATCGCAAGCATATATCACAGGGAAGAGCACTTTTCTTGGAGAACTTTGCCAGATCGAAAATGCCAAAGTTGGTATCTTCTGAGACTTTGCTACTAGAAAATGGTACATCCTTTGCTTGTGGCAATGAAGATAGTTGGCTAATTCTTAAGGATCCAGCATTGGCTCTTGGCATGTTCTGAAAACAAAGAGAGGCCAATAAAAATGATAATGCATGGCACGAATCAATTGAGGGAGCAAAAAGCACAGCACTAACCTCTTGTCTAGAAGATGTAACCTTGTTATCTGCATCTTTCCTCACTGTTGATATTCCCGAGGGTGGTGCAACAGAAGGTGCAGTTGCAGCTAGGATAGATAGAGCTTCCTTGTGTCTCCTCTCTGAGTTCCCGCGTTTCTTAGCTTCCCGCAGATCACGAAGGAACTGATTCACAATGATATGGTCCCATTTTCTTTTACTGACCGAATCCAACTCTTTAGAAATATTTTGGACAACCTTAAGTATCAAATCTTCTGCAAGATATAAGGACGACTGACATATCGATTCAGAAAGGTGATGAATACAAACTCAACTAAGCAGCATGTTTTGCACGGAAGCCCAATTAGTGAGTACTGCCTGGGAATTAATAAACCATTTCGTTTTCTGCTCACAAAATGGTAGCGTGTGTAACAAAAGGAAAGCACCCTTACCATATCTTTGTTTCATGGAAACAACACCGTTAAGTAGCCTGGATTGTAAATAAACTATTTCCCCTTCTACTTCATCGTCAGGTGAATATTCCAGAATATCTGATGATTTTGCTTTACGAACTTGATCCACAGCACCTGTGTCTGCTAATTGCCGAAGATTGGCAAGGTCCTCATTGCGAGGAGCGCACCATAACTCTTCTATTGAAGTTGGGAAAAAACAAAGTTTATTTTCAGATAATCAGATCAGATGTGAATAAAAAGGCTGGCAATGTATTTTATTTAATTGATGGTGACAAGGTAACAGGAATTCACCATGATAATCATTTCCTCGTATAGTTTGCTCCAAGTTATTACCCCATGAATCTTGCACCCTTTTCTCTATGAATGGATCAATATAGCAGCGGTAACCATCCATGCTACATGGGTTTGAAACAGATTAAGTCATTTGATCATTCAAATAAAACACTGTCCATAAGAACATGCATCGAAAAATAACCAGAGTCACAGAACTAAATTTTGTGCAGAAACATGACTGGGCCGAGAGCGGGGGTGAGCATACTTGAGCAAACGCCGACCAGAAACCTTATCTACACCAGGATCAGGACAGCTGTGATAACCATTTTGAACTAAATCGCCCCTACTAGCATTGTCATTTTCGGGACAGTGATGATCAATTGATGAGATGCCTTCCTCCTGTCCTGATTGAATTTCAGCAACAGTTGAGTTCTTACTTTCTCTCCTAAGCAATGCACCTGTTAATAAATACCAGAAGAATCAAGTCTACAAGTATTAATGAAATTGATATAGCATTTAAGACTTAAGTCTTCATTGCTTTGGACTAGTTTAATCATAAACAAAGGGCTAACCATGAACCCCAAGTTTTAGGGAAAAAATGAAAGGGGAAGAAAATGCAAGCTGCAAGCCCAACACTATGAAGAAACATCTAAAGCAGGTAGTAAACCAAAAAGGTACATCACAGTTAGTACTAACAACAGTGCCCTAACTAAGTTATGGCACAATATTAGATGTCATTTCCTGAAGGTTCTACAAGGTAATGGAAGTTAGCAAATGTTAGCTTATTCAGTCATAACCTGTTGAAAAAAAAAGAGTGAATAAAACTGCCATAAATCTGATCATTGAAGCCACAAGATATGCACATCACCCAGAATAAATTGTTAAAGCCCAATGTCATATCAAGAAGCATAATATCTACAGCAACCCTTAACCCTTACCCAAAATATAAAACTGAAAGTAAAGAACAGCATGGCCACAACTGTTGTAGCATTGCAGAGAATAGAGGATGATATGCAATATTAGATGTTACTTTTTACATGGTGAGCCGGAGAAGATTATGAATAAAACCCCTAAGTTCAAGAAACAAAACGAAAAGGTAAAGCATAAGAATCACTATAACACTAGCTTTACACTTGTTTTTTTATTCTGTTACCTTGTGGTGCCAGAGAACCGTCTTTAACAGAGTTGTGCAGCCACTCCATCAATTTAACCTTCAGACCACGGGAGAAGGGGATTGTTTCAGGCTGCAACAGCACATTTTTCTCAATAAAATATATAGGGCAATAGGCTGACAGTAGCATGGCATTGCAAAACACCACAATGACACCATAGAGCTATGAATACATGAAATGGTTATACATATAAACACAGTCTCACGATTAGAACTTTATTATTTATAACACTAGCTTTTTGTTTAGTTGAAAGGTTTATAACTTTTCAAATACATTATACGTATACAACCAAATCCTCCATGACTCCTAAACTATGGGGTTTTTTTGTAAAAAAATAAGCAGCTACACATAAAGAACAAATAGTGGATAAATTGTAGCAAAGATAGTAATTCTTTTATCATATTTAACATGTATGGGTAAATTTATATTTAATCTGTGTGTGGGTGTGTCAGGGTGTGTTTTGATAGGATTTACACCCTTCCAGTATCTTATATTTTTCTTCTTAATAATGGAATGACACGCAGCTCTCCTGCACATTCGAGAGGAAAAAAATGATACAGAAAATTCAAGTGATGTATATTCCACCAGCTTCGAGTCACAACCAAGTTGAGTGGGATGCAAGCATCAATTATTACACACTGCCATGCACCTGGAAGAGATAGAGGGGTGACGTTTATGAACTAATGAAAACTACAAATTACCTTAAGAGGAGCTTCCAGGGATTCTGGATGGAGACGCAGTCCTGATTCTAAGTCACCAACACTAAGCTTTCCTTGGACAACTAGCTGCGTCATCAGTGCAAACGTAAAATGCAGTTAAGCAGTAAACATCCATACCCCAATCTGGATTTGTAAGATGAGCAAATAAATACCTTTCTGAGAACTCTGCAGACATCTCCACAATTTCTCATAAGATTCCCATCTGCAGTGGGTTGATCAACAACCATATCTGCGCTTTGAGTTTCTTGGTTTTCTGCGCTTCGAGTTTCTTGGTTTTCTGCGCTTCGAGTTTCTTGCTTTTCTGGGCTTCGAGTTTCTTGGTTTTCTGCGCTTCCAACAATGGATGGAGAGGTAGCCACTTCTGTCTGTGTTTTGTTTAGGCTACAAGAACTAGTAGCATTTGTGCTGTTCACAAATTTGTCCTTGTTACTGCGTGTAAATCTCACTTGCTGCTCCTTCTTAGTGAAAGGTTTTCCATCATGCTGTTCAACTTGAGTGGGGTCCAGTTCAGAGATGGAGTGCTCCTTCTTAGTGAAAGGTTTTCCATCATGCTGTTCAACTTGAGTGGGGTCCAGTTCAGAGATGGAGCTGGTACCTCTGATGGCAGAATGCTTTGAACAAAATGCTCGTATCTCAACCTATTAACAATTTAAAAAATAAGAAGAATATTATGCAATCAAATATGATGATATGCACTTATATAAGAAGAAAAAGGTCTAACATTATCATGGCCAAACTTCCCCCATATCTCAATCTGAAGCTTGTATTCTCTTGCACATATGGGATGAAAGGAAGTCCTGCATGCTCCTGAAAATAACATAAACTTAGCAACCATAAATGAATGAATACAAAATTAGAACTATTATTCTTTAGACATTAGTTACAAAACACTCCCACAGTTCTATTTTATTTAACATTTTTTGCCATTGTGCTCCAAGACATGACTGGGACAACTGGTTTTTATAAAATTCACATCAATATAAATACTAAAAAACATTGTACTTTCATTAAAGCATTTGCCAATATAAACCTTGACTGGTTCTCAGCTACACATTCAGTTAAATTTAGTATGAGTTGTTAAGATGCCTAGAACTACAGACCAGTTAGGCCATGGAAAACAATAGTTGAGGGGGTGCCAATTCAAGTACAATTACACCCATGCAATAATGCAACACAACTCAAATGCTAGCTCTTTCACAAATATGGTCTTATCCAAGTGTTGATGGTTTCAGCTTACATAGTATCTTAATAGGAAACGCATGTAAATGTGTCATCCTATAAGGCAAACAATTGTTGACATGGCACACTAGTCAGCAATAAATTCACAAATAATTGCTTTTAAAAGGGTCGGGCCACTTGTCAGCCTCTAAAGATACATGCTGATTAGGGAGATTTAGACATTGAGCATTTAACAAGTGTGGTCCATATCTGAGCCCAGGACCTGGAAGACATGGCAGTTCAAGTTTAAGGATTGCTGGTGTAAATCCTTCACAGGATAAAAAAGGAACTGGGATATCAAAAGGAAAATAAGTGCAGAGAATGAGAAAGAAATATTACATTGTTGAGAAGCACTGGGTAAATAAGTATATAAGAAAAAACAGTTAGAAGTAGAGTATTGTACATGGGAAAAATCTGGCAGACTCATGTACCACAAAATATCTTAAACTAGAGACTCATGTTGTATATAGAAACTACAGTGTTTGGATTAAAGTGATCGATGTAGCTTTTATAAGATGTAAACAATACATACCATGGCTACAGCGGACACATGCACCATGCATGACCTTGCAAAGGCTGCAGACCAATTTTGACTGGTTCTCTTGGATATCTACTAAATTGGTGACAGGCTCCATTGATTCCATGTCCTCTACATGGAACTCTGGTCTCCAAAGACTACAAAATAAATGTACAAATTCTTGGTTTCCTCCATCTGTGGATGGACCAGGGTCCCTTTTTACAGGTTTCAAAGCACCTTTCTCCTTTGGACAGAGCACACAGGGTGTTAAAACAGTCCTGCACGTATCACTCCTTGTCAACCTCCGTGGCATCTCCATATTCCGGCTACACCGAAGACAAAACCAAAAGCGATCTGGCACAACTTGCACACCATAACACTTCTGGTGCACAGATATCTCACAGTTCTTGCAATGAAGCATCCTGTTATCCACCAAAACACTTTCACCCAAACAACAAACATCGCAGATTGAATCGGTATCACCTTCCAAGGGTGGCAGCAGCACAAGCTGCTCTAGCCCGGCATCCGCACCCAAGAGCTTCCTCTTCTTGTTTGGGCGCTCCGATGTGAGCACAAACCGTCCCCTTGCTCCTAGGAGCCAACTCAAAGAAGGTCCTGGATCCTCCCTGCTTCTTGGTAAAGCAATGCTATCAGTTCTGCCTTGATCTAGAACAATTTCAACTGGCTGCTCCTCTTGCTGCACAATCACTTCCTGCATGTCCTGATCACAATTCTCTTTGTTACTCTCATCTTTAGTAACGACCTCTACACTGGCTCCTATATAATCCGAGCTCTCCTGCATATCTTGCACTTTGCTACTCTTCAACTCCTCGTCATGCTTGCCCAAATTCGAGTGCAAATCCGAGCTCTCTTCTGCCACAGAAGCATGAGATGGATCCGAATTCTCCCCTAACTCATTTCCGCTGCCAACAAGAGGTATGAGTAAAGACGGATCGATCTTGCCAGGACAGAATTGAAGCTTCGTCGCTATTTCCTCGAAATCCTCTGCTGTGAACTCGCGGAAGTAGGGCTCCAACTGCTCCCAAAAGCCCTTGCACCCAGCAGGCACTCTCGGGTGCTGCTCCACGGCAGGCGCTGGCTCTGGCTGTTGCGGCTGCTGCTGCGGCGGCGGCTTCTGGGACTGGCCCTTCTTATGCTTTTTCCGCACGTCGCCCACCACCGCCCATCTGGCGACCCGGGAAGGCAGCCAGGGGTCCCGGGCGGCCGCCTCGTCGCCGTCGAACGGCGACCGCACGCACAGCGCCTTCCTGGCCTGCTCGGAAGGCGCGACGCCGGCCGCCGCCGCCGCCGGCGTGCCCCCGGCGGGCGGCGGCGCATCCCCGCCGGACTTCCGGGGGGACGACGAGGGCGACGCGTCGGCGGCCGCGGCGGGCGGGGGTCTCCGGCGAGGCGCCACGGCGGAAAACCTCCAGCGCTAGGGTTTCTCTCAGGTACGATTTTTTCGGAGGAGTTCAGATCCGGGGGGCGAGAGGGGGACTGAGGAAGAGAGAGAGAGATGCTTCTGTAAAAATCGAAGCGCCCGTTCGCTTGTCGCTTCCCCTCGTAGTGGGCTGGGCCTGGGAGTCGTGCTCGCACCTCGAGAAAGGCGCCCTCCCCCAGCCGCTACGCGCACCCGACGAGGCCGGCGCGCGGAGGTGCTGACTCGCTGGGCCCACTCAAGCGGTGAGACAACGCGCGTGCACGTAGCCTTTTTCCGTCTACACCTGGTCCGCTGCTGTTTTCCCTCGCGCCGGGTCACGGGCTGCGGGCGGCGACGCATGGATGACAAGTGGTACCCGCACGCCTCGACGTGTCCGCGGGTCCGCCGGTCAGTTACTGGATTGGCGGGGAAGCGACGGGGACGCGTCGTGGGGTGAGGAGGGCGAGGGTCGTACGTGGGCCCACCTGGCAGGGGTGAGCAGGCGCGCCCCCGCGCGGGCAACACGTACACACACCGACTCAACGGGAAGACGGTTGCCACCGCGCTTTCACGTGACGTGTGATGTGGGTGGTGGCGGGTGGGCCCGGATCTCCGTTTTCGTGGGAGCGAAGTGGGGGCGCCCGCCAGCAGCCCGCACGCACCTCTGACCAGTTGGTTGGGCTGAACAGCGATGTCATGTTTTTTTTTTTGATCGGAACAGCGATGTCATGTTAGGCCCATAATGGGCTGGGACCGATGCGGCAGCGTGGAGGATATGATTAAAAGGCCATTTTTAGTAGGCTATATACACAGCTGGGCCATCTCTGTTTCTTAGGCCTTTTAGGTAAATCAATTTGGGCTCTAGCCCGTTTTATAATAGACTTGTCCAACGTTGTGTCAGCTGAGGCAACAAGGACGTGGGTGGTGCCAAGTGGCTTGTAGTCCAATGATAGGACGGTCCAGTGGGACGCTACTCATCAGAGTTCAAATCGTGGTGCTCGCACTTTTCCGATTTACCGGCGCTATGCGTTAAGTGGTAAGCGGCGTTCCTGTCGACAACGAGGCGCCAATGGTGACTTCGGAAATCTCCAGATCCGCCGGTGCTCTACTCAGTCCTTTGGAGGTGCTCATAGGGGTAGGGTTTACGTACGTGTATTCATAGGGGTAAGTGTGCGTGCATGTGTGAGCGTCTACGTTGTACTGTGTAATCTTAAAAAAACAAGGATGTGGGTGGTCAATGTATGTGTTAGAGAAAATTCCCGGTAAGCGGTGTTCCCGTCGAGAACGAGTCGCCAATGGTGACTTCGGGAATCTCCAAACCTGCCGGTGCTCTGCTCAGTCCTTCGGAGGTGCTCATAGGGGTAGGGTTTGCGTACATGTATTCATAGGGGTGAGTGTGCGTGCGTGTGTGAGCGTCTGTGTTGTACTGTGTAATCTAAAAAAATAAGGATGTGGGTGGTCAAAGTATGTGTTAGAGAAAATTTCCTATCCGCCACCATCGAGGAAACAAAATTCTCATACATGCCATTTGTATTAAAATGCAGTCCGTTCGGTGCCATTGTCGTTGCTTCTGTTAGGGCATGCTTGGTAGGGGGGACGACACCGTCCAACTCCCCATGCAGTATCGTTCCATGCACTTTTAGTTTGTTTGGTTTCCCTCCCAGTATGTTTTACCTGTATGTGACCATTCACTTGAGCCCCTCCGTCCTGGTTTCTCTCGTATGCAAAGTTCGAGCTGCCCTCATGAGCCGGGATGCTCTAACCATGGAAGCGTTGGCCTTCAGGGATGGCTTGATTCTGGTGAAAAATAATGGTGTCACAAGGGTAAGTTTTGAGACGGATTGCCAAGAACTTGTGAATTTGTGGCTCATGAGAGGCAAGCAGCGGTCGTCAATATCGGCGATTATCAGGGAGATTCAAGAGTTGAGTAGCTCTCTAATTAGTTTCTCTTTATGTTATACTAGTAGAGCTTGTAACTTGGCAGCTCATGTGCTAGCCAAGCAGGTTTCTAGCGTGTGTGTGATGGGCGAGTGGCATCAGGCCCCATCATGTGTGCATCAGACCCTAGTGTCTGATTGTAATCATGCTATTCCTCAATGAATGAAACCTGAGTCTCAAAAAAAAGAGCTGGGATGGCTTGGTGCACCCATGATGCAAGGGCCCATGTGTCATTCAAATCAGACTTTCGGTGCTCCATGCATCCAAACAACAGCTCATCTCATACAAGATCAACAGCAAAAACAATCAAACATAATTGTTTGTATAAGCTTAACCCATATACTTTGAGCCTGTACTGTCCGGCCATCCTAGCCCGGGGCATGCACCACAACCAATCACACCCTTAGCCTCCCCCGTTAGAGGAATTTCGAATTGCAAAATATTGCCCCTGGGCTACCACAATTTCCTTCCCCAAATCGATGTGCCCAGACAGACCACAACCCTAATAGCCGCAGCCACCAAATCGACGACGAGAGATGCGCAGCTCAGTAAGGATGGGAGCCACCAACTCTTCCCCTGCAGTGCCTTGGGTGATGGCCTAGCCCTCACTCACACACTCGCGATCAGCTCGCCGGGGTTGCAGACGACACACAAGACTTGCCGGCGACGAACGCCACGGAGCACAAGCTCCTGTATCTTGGCTTGTATTTGTATTGATAAACTAGACTCGACAAAGATTACATGGGGACCACAAGGGCTACTTAAAAAGCCGGGGAGCTCTCCTTCACCGGCCGTTGCACACCGCCCCCAAGACCCGCTCGTCCATGGCCGCAAGCCGTTCACTCGATCTGACCAGGCGGCCTCCTCCGCAGGACGTGCGCCATGCACACCACCCACCCTTCTCCACTATGCAACACACGACGCACCAACGACGGAGCTACAATCTCACGCATGCTAAGCTGGACCTGAACTGTGTCGCACCCGCGTTCGACCTCGCCGCAGCCTCCCTGCTGGCGACCACGCACACGAACACGACACGACTCGACACACACTTCACACGCACGCAGCACACACACAAGTCCATGTCGAACTTATAACTAACAATCACCACGTAAGCTTGACGTGGTAGATCTTGTGCCTCCGTGACGCCGCGACCTTCTTCTTCCTCTCCGACGACACACGCCGTCGCTTGTTCTCCGGCGACACACGCCGTCCTCCGCAGCACCCACCCAACGTCGCCAGGAGCCTCTTGCTCGCCGAACGACGCGTCCTGACGCACGGATCAAGGCCGTCTTCCGCAGCACTGCTCAATTGTCGTCGTGAGCCACTGCTCACCGAACGACGTGGCCTCACGCGAGGATGAACGCCACAGACCTTCATATGTGGCTCCGGTGATACACGTCGTCGAGCACATCATGCTGAAAGGACCTTGATTTCACCTAGAGGGGGGGTGAATAGGTGAATCTGCACTTAACAAAACTTTTCACACAATTAGTACTGAAACCGGTCAGACCGGTTTCCCAAACCGGTCAGACCGGTTGCTGGCAGAAACACACAACTATGCAATTGACCTCCTCTACGAGTTCTAGCACAAACCAAACTTGATGTGTAGCTCTTGTAGATGATATCTAGCAGGTTCACTTAGTCCCTGCACACAATTAGAGCACAACCAAGTAGATCGAAGCGGAAGTAAATATAAATGCTAGAATTGAGCTTGTGAAGTAAACCAATGGAGAGACACGATGATTTGTTTCCCGAAGTTCGGATTCACCAATGCCACCAAGGCCGTCACAAAGACAAGGTGAATCCTACTCTCCGTTGAAGGCCTATGAAAGGCGGGCTTATCCACTCCAAGCCACTTTCCTCGGTTCCACTAGCTTGTGGCCCTTTTCCACGAAGGAGGCAAGGCCGGCCTATACAAACAATCCGCGGCTTACCACAAACACGGTAGCTCACCGGCGAAGCCTAGCCGTCTAGGAGGCTTCACCTCCAAGAGTAATAAATGCTTCAAATAGATGCTAGACTTCACCGGAAGTGCTCAAGCTAAGGATATGCTCTTTGCTGCTGCAATTTGCTCTCTCAAGCTTTCTATAGCTCACACACATACATCCCTCAACCCAAATCCAAAGATATGATCAAAATCAATCAACTCTCACAAAGAGAGGTTTGGGGAGAGCTTGCTGGTGCTTGGGAAGGCTCTAGGCGTGCAAGAATGGCAGGGGAACCAGCAGCCCTCAAAGGAGAGGGCCAAGGGGTATAAATACCCCAATCCCAAAACCTAGCCGTTATGAACAGAGGCAAACCGGTCAGACCGGTTTCCCAGACCGGTCAGACCGGTTTTTCAAACCAACTAGCCGTTACACCTGTCAGAGCCCCAAACCGGTCAGACCGGTTTCCCAAACCGGTCAGACCGGTTTGGGTCGACTTAGCACACTTGAGTCCCAAAAGACTCCACTCTCAAGGCTATCTCACATGGGTTGAGACCGGTTTGGGTCGACTTAGCACACTTGAGTCCCAAAAGACTCCACTCTCAAGGCTATCTCACATGGGTTGAGACCGGTTTGGGTCGACTTAGCACACTTGAGTCCCAAAAGACTCCACTCTCAAGGCTATCTCACATGGGTTGATCTATGAGCACTTTTGGTGTTGCAAAACAACTAATGTTGCATCCCTCTTTATAGTACGACATTCCTAAACTCAAGATAAAAACAATAAATAAACTCTCCACTTGAGCTTCCATTTCTTCATCGATGCCATACTTGATCATTCTCAACTTTGAGGGCTTCAACATCTTTATCTTGTTGAGCAAATCCAACTTGAGCCAATGGCTTAGAATTTCTGAGTATATCCAATTCATAAGCCATTTCAATTATATGATCAATAAAGAATTATATGCATTGCATAGCTTCACTCGGTAAGGCTTGATTAGTGCATAGAGACCAAACCATGATGCTAGTCTTCACCTTAGCAAAGTTCCTCGGCTACAAGACCAACTTGTCCTTCTCTTTGCTTAGTACCTGGACACCGTCATCTAGCTTAATCCCTTTCACCATATCTAGCCACTTTGAGTCTCACTTTGCATTGCATCACCATGAATACCATATTGAATTCCATGTCTTTAATTAACTTGAGATATGTCCAACATTATCTTCTATGTTGTCTTTGGTAAATCACTTGTCCATATGCTTCTATGCATTTGAGAACATATACTAACCATAGAATCATGTCTCATTTTGAATGTAACCATTGCCATGGAACAAGCTCAAGGAAATCTCAATTTCCGGTAGTTTGACAGAAATTTCCGGTGGAGCACAGCTTTATGGTCATATTTGAGTTCCGAGACTCCAGGGATTGATTCTCTGCAAATTTTACACAATATTGCTCTACTAGAGAGCCATTAAAAGCATCTCATGGCATATGTTGATTAATATTCAAGAAAGTAATCCATGTCACTATCAAGTGTCACATGAGCTAAATACTTAGAAGCACTTGATCCTACAAAAGGCACTAGTGACAAGGACTTGGTCAATTTAAGCACAAAGTTACCGAGATGACATTGGGCATAGAGTATAGAGCGGAAGCAACTTTTTCTTGACTTGCTACTTGATCATGAGAAGTTTATTTCAAGCCAAGCCTCCAATGCATCTCTTGGTTCCTATTAGCTCATCAAGCATGCTTTGGTACCCAACTTGTGTCGGGTCCGACAATGTTAGCCATAATTTGCTTAGGAACCCAAATGGCTCGTGTGCCAATCTTTGGTGTTGCCACCTTAGATGCACAAGAACCATTTGGTATGTTCCCAAGCTTCACATGAATAGAATGGACATGGTCGGGCTTAGGGATCTTACCATTAGGACAATCATTACCAAGATGTCCTTTTTCCTGACATGTGTAGCATGTCTTGTGCTTTATGTTTGTTGCCTTCTTCTTGTGTTGCTCGGTAGCCATTTCTCCCTTGTACTTTGCTTGGGCCTTGAGAAATCCTTTATTGTGCTTGATGTGGGAGTTCACTATGGGAATCGGAGTATCCGGCTTAGGAAAGCTAGAGCTTCCGGATTTCCCTAGGTGTGACCCCATCTTGCTTGGACATGATGCAATCTCGTGTCCTTTCTCAAGGCAACCGAAGCATCTTCTTTTCTCAATGTTTCTTTGCCTTTTTGGGAGTTTTGGCTTGCCTTCTTTCTTGATGGAGCACTTGATGTGAGCTTTCTTGTTCTTTTCGGCTTGATCTTGGCTTGTGTTGGACTTGACTTGATTTTTGCAAGAGCTTTGCACGGTTGATCCCTTCTCAAGCTTCTTCACCATGTTCTCACGGTTATCTTGAGAAGGTTGTGCATTGCTCTTACACTCGAGTGTTCTCAAGTTCTTTGTGAGCCTTTCCACCTCTTGCTTGAGTTCTTCATTTTCTTTAGCAACGAGGTCATCACAAGACTCTACACACACTTCATCATACCAAGATCGTTTTGCTTGAGAGCAACATGGATTAGCACATGATAGATTATATTGAATTTGAGAGCATGTGCATATGTGAGGTTGTGGTTCAAAACATTTTACCGATGTTACCAAAACCTCATGAGCTATTTCTAGCATAGCATGTGATTCTACAAGCTTTTCATGTGAACACAAGAGTTCTTTATACTTCATTTGTAGCTTCTCATGCTTACTAGATAGCAAGCCTAGTTGTTGCTTACGCATTTGATTTTCTTTTTCAAGAGAAGCAACACATGTGAGTGAATCTATAGCATGAGCATAATCATCGACCACGGCATCATACTTACAAACCAAGGAGAGGTTGATGAGTTTGACTTTCTCAAGCTCTTCGGTGAGAGCTTGGATAGTCGCATATTTTGCATCCTCGTCCTTCTTGTCGCCTTTGGCCATGAAGCACCGAGACACCTCATCAAGAGAGGATGTCACTGCTCTTGAGCTTGAGACTTTGCTTGCGCGGCGTCGACCACCCTTCTTGCTGCCAGCTGCACCTCTTCTGCCCAAACCGGTCAGACCGGTTTTAGAAACTGGTTGGACCGGTTTTGGCAGTGAGGTGGCAGCTGAGCCGTCTTGACCTTGTGGCTTCTTGGTGGTGGTCTCATGAGGCTCGGTGCAAGTGTTTGCTGATGTAGAGCCCTCCTCATGAGACATGGCTCTTGTTTGCACTTGGTTGTCGCCTTTGATGTTGGCATATAACTTCTCAATTCGAGCCCATATAAGATGAGCATCGAATAGAGTTGCTTCATCTTCTAGGATCATTTCTCTAACTTCATTGCTCACAACATCAAATAAGAAGTTAGCGACACGAGCGTTGAGTTGAAAGCAATTCATCTCATCTTCGGTTGGATTGGACACATTCCAATCAACACTAGGACGATCAATGCCTTCAACTACAACCCGCTCAAGAATAGGACTCATAGCCCTAAGATCATTAAGTACATGAGCGGACCAAGTGGAATAATTTGAGCCGTCACTAGCTAGTGGCTCATAGGTTACCTCACACGAAGTCGACATCTTTCCTCACGGCGGTTAAGCTTGGATGTGAGGCCAGGCTCTGATACCAATTGAAAGGACCTTGATGTCACCTAGAGGGGGTGAATAGGTGAATCTGCACTTAACAAAACTTTTCACACAATTAGTACTGAAACCGGTCAGACCGGTTTCCCAAACCGGTCAGACCGGTTGCTGGCAGAAACACACAACTATGCAATTGACCTCCTCTACGAGTTCTAGCACAAACCAAACTTGATGTGTAGCTCTTGTAGATGATATCTAGCAGGTTCACTTAGTCCCTGCACACAATTAGAGCACAACCAAGTAGATCGAAGCGGAAGTAAATATAAATGCTAGAATTGAGCTTGTGAAGTAAACCAATGGAGAGACACGATGATTTGTTTCCCGAAGTTCGGATTCACCAATGCCACCAAGGCCGTCACAAAGACAAGGTGAATCCTACTCTCCGTTGAAGGCCTATGAAAGGCGGGCTTATCCACTCCAAGCCACTTTCCTCGGTTCCACTAGCTTGTGGCCCTTTTCCACGAAGGAGGCAAGGCCGGCCTATACAAACAATCCGCGGCTTACCACAAACACGGTAGCTCACCGGCGAAGCCTAGCCGTCTAGGAGGCTTCACCTCCAAGAGTAATAAATGCTTCAAATAGATGCTAGACTTCACCGGAAGTGCTCAAGCTAAGGATATGCTCTTTGCTGCTGCAATTTGCTCTCTCAAGCTTTCTATAGCTCACACACATACATCCCTCAACCCAAATCCAAAGATATGATCAAAATCAATCAACTCTCACAAAGAGAGGTTTGGGGAGAGCTTGCTGGTGCTTGGGAAGGCTCTAGGCGTGCAAGAATGGCAGGGGAACCAGCAGCCCTCAAAGGAGAGGGCCAAGGGGTATAAATACCCCAATCCCAAAACCTAGCCGTTATGAACAGAGGCAAACCGGTCAGACCGGTTTCCCAGACCGGTCAGACCGGTTTTTCAAACCAACTAGCCGTTACACCTGTCAGAGCCCCAAACCGGTCAGACCGGTTTCCCAAACCGGTCAGACCGGTTTGGGTCGACTTAGCACACTTGAGTCCCAAAAGACTCCACTCTCAAGGCTATCTCACATGGGTTGAGACCGGTTTGGGTCGACTTAGCACACTTGAGTCCCAAAAGACTCCACTCTCAAGGCTATCTCACATGGGTTGAGACCGGTTTGGGTCGACTTAGCACACTTGAGTCCCAAAAGACTCCACTCTCAAGGCTATCTCACATGGGTTGATCTATGAGCACTTTTGGTGTTGCAAAACAACTAATGTTGCATCCCTCTTTATAGTACGACATTCCTAAACTCAAGATAAAAACAATAAATAAACTCTCCACTTGAGCTTCCATTTCTTCATCGATGCCATACTTGATCATTCTCAACTTTGAGGGCTTCAACATCTTTATCTTGTTGAGCAAATCCAACTTGAGCCAATGGCTTAGAATTTCTGAGTATATCCAATTCATAAGCCATTTCAATTATATGATCAATAAAGAATTATATGCATTGCATAGCTTCACTCGGTAAGGCTTGATTAGTGCATAGAGACCAAACCATGATGCTAGTCTTCACCTTAGCAAAGTTCCTCGGCTACAAGACCAACTTGTCCTTCTCTTTGCTTAGTACCTGGACACCGTCATCTAGCTTAATCCCTTTCACCATATCTAGCCACTTTGAGTCTCACTTTGCATTGCATCACCATGAATACCATATTGAATTCCATGTCTTTAATTAACTTGAGATATGTCCAACATTATCTTCTATGTTGTCTTTGGTAAATCACTTGTCCATATGCTTCTATGCATTTGAGAACATATACTAACCATAGAATCATGTCTCATTTTGAATGTAACCATTGCCATGGAACAAGCTCAAGGAAATCTCAATTTCTTTAATTATTTTGTCCCAAAAACCTTTAACAAGTATCCTATAGATGAGACCAACTAATTTGCATAAGACCGTGTCTTATTTGACATTTCACTTCACTTGTCATTGTATTACTTAGTTGCATGGGATCATAATTACTTGTTTATTTTCCTATTATATATACCAACAATGAGCTCTCATTCTTTAATAATTATATTTCATGAATATCCATAAGAATAAAACTCTGCTCATATTTTTAAACAAACAAGTTAAATACAAATCATGTTGTCATCCACAATCATCAAAACATATAAGTGCCTAGATGCACTTTCAATCTCCCCCTTTTTGGTGATTGATGACAACATGATTAAAGCTTACAAAAGATATGAAATTTAAGCTCTAGATGACTGAGATATATGGTGAGCTCCCCCTCAATATGTGCTTTGAATGGAATTTCAAAAATTGGGCCTCAAATGCCAATTGCACATTTAATCAATAAAAATGAGAGCTCCCCCTATATCTCAGCATCCATCATGTGCAACAAGTGTGTGTGACAAAATAAAACAATGTGTGATGCATATGACATGTATAGCACTCAATAAAACAAAGAGAAGCACATGCTTGCTGTCTCGGGCCAAACCGGTCAGACCGGTTTGGGAAACCGGTCAGACCGGTTTCACCCCGACAGCAAGCATGTGTGAAACAACATTGCATCAACCAATACATGTAACACACTAGCAAATTGTCACTTAGAATACATAAATAGGTTCAACACACAGAGTAGCACACATTACAAATTCTCAAGTCCACAAATAGATAAAGTACAAATTTATTACATCCAAAGTGACATGACTACAAGATCAACTAGAAATAGGCTTTAATCCATTCTTCTCCCCCTTTGTCATCAATCATCCATAAAGGGCCTGGAGAAGCTTGTAGTCACGCTCCCATCATGCATCCAATCTCCTCCGCCGCTAGAAGGTCGGGCTATGATCATCATGACCGGTACCGGAAGTGGTACCAAAGATGGAAGCTGCTGCCTGTGAAGCAAAGTCTCCAGGAGTAGGAGATGGAGCACTCGAGTACTGAAGACCTGCCATAGACGAACCGGTGCCACCATATGCATATGACGAAGAAGGAAGTGTAACAGCTGCATAAGATGGTCCTGGAGGTGCAAACCCAAACGAGGAACCAAACAAGTCACCCTCTAAAGTAGGCATGTATGGCATGCCTCATGGAGCACCAACTGACTGTGGAGGGGGTGGCGGAGGCTGTGAGCTCGACCCGATGTGTCCATATCCAAATATGTCACCATACTCCTTAAAATAGCCCGCATTCATGTGATCAGTCATGATATCTCGAAGCGGGGGTATCTCAGACAACTCAAGAGGTGGTGAAATAGGTGATGGAGGATCATTTGGACTCAATGTTGTGTGTAATCTCTTGATCACATCTCGAGTCTTCTTGTTCTCAATTCTCTGCTGCCTAACATCCACTTGGACATCCCTCTGACCTTTGCAAATGCCTGTGAACATGGATATGAATTTCCGAATGGGAGAAGTCCTTCGCTCAGGATAGGAGCTGCTGCCAGGTCCAAACCGGTCAGACCGGTTTGCCCCGGCTGCAGCTTACTGTGCTGATGCTACTGCTGCTGAGGGTGCTCTCCTCCGTGTTGCTGCTCTTCCTGACCATGCTCATGCTACTGAGGTGGATCATCCTGAGGTGGAGAAGGCATACGAAACTTGTGAGGCACGTGAGGCTTCAATGGCTTGTGTTGGGTGTCCTTTTTTATCTTCAAATTTGTCACCCTCTCTATGACAAGCATGATGAAGGGGCTGTAGGCACAAATCTTTTGAGGACTCTCAGAAATGGTCTTGATCTCCTGCCAAATGAAATCAGCAACACTAAAGGGAGGGGTCTCCTCTCCAATCCTCATATAATACATCAAGTTTCTCATATAGAGTGAGATATCTGAGGTGTTGCCATCTCTAGGAGTGAGTGTCTTGCGAAGCATCCTATAAAGAGTCCCATAGTAGGTGTAGAGACCACTCACTTTCCCCCAGTTGTCATTCTGATTTCTAGGATACATGAACTTCAACTCAGATGCCTCTAAAACACTATTGTCATGTATCTCCACAGTGTTATCATCCTCATGTGCAACTCTAAAGAGAGAAGCAAAATCAGAATAAGTGATGTGATAGCGTTGTCCTTCTGTCATCCAATGCATAGCTCTCTCCTGCCTACCACCCTGCTCGTAGTATCCGAAGTACACAGTGGCATAGAACTGAGCAATGACTTCCTTGTTCCAGCTGTGCCTGAAGCCCATGAGATGTTTGACTCTCTTTTCTGAACAAACTCTGATAATCTCATTGAACACAGGGTTGTCTTGCTTGCTCATGTACTCCCAATCTATGTACTGTGTATCTGATGTGATCTTGGTCTTCTTCATAATAGCTGTGGCATAGAAATCCTGCTGAAAAAGAGTCCAAAATCTGTAGTTGGTGGCTGTCCTATCCACATCAAGTGGACTAGTCCTCCTCAGCCTCCTGACAACATCAGTCATCCCACTAGCAAGGTAATCTGTCACTCTCCTACTAGCTGGGCCAGTGGGTCGGACTATCTCAAGAACGAGAGGGGCATTCGCCTCAACTGACTCATCATCACCTGCCTCCTCTTCGTCATCATCACCAGCAGCCATCTCCTCCTCATCATCATAAGCATCTCCCTGCTGACCATGACGGTACTAAACCCTGTAGTTCTCATCCTCAACTTCATCCTCACCACTAGACGTGGTGTCCTCTACTACATCCACTTCTTCTATTTGCTGCTCTGCTGCCCTCTTGCCCCTTCTAGGCCTCAAATTTCTCCCCCCGGACGCTTGCGAGCTGCTGCCAATAGAAGGGTCATGACGCCCCTTTTTAATCCGATCGGCATGGGGTCCCCTTGGCATCTTCCACTGTCTTTCCTTGAGAGCCAAGAACTTAGAGGAAGTTCAAGTTTTGAATCCAACACTCGATGGGAACCCAATCGCCAGCCTTGGGGCACTCCAATCCCAAAGAGAAAACTCCTTTTCCTTGGTTGAATCAAGAAATCGCCATGGGAGGTCCTCCTTGCGGTGAAGAACAGGAGAGAGATAGGGAGGCTTGGTGAATGGATGGAAATGAGAGAGAGAATAACGGGATAGCAGTAAAAACCGCATGGGCCCGCTGACTGGCCAAACCGGTCAGACCGGTTTGGGAAACCGGTCAGACCGGTTTGGGAAACCGGTCAGACCGGTTTCACCCAGGCAGCAGGAAAGAGTCTGATTCAAGATGGTTTTTGATCTCCAACCTTGCTTACTTGTCTTGAGAGTGTAAATGATGGTCCAGGTATCCAAACTCTCAAGATTGTCCATAGAATAGATAAGATTTCCAATAAATCCATTTTCTTTCGTTTCTTCCGAAAGATGTGGGAGAGGATGGATAGATAAAGGATTTATGGACTTGAGAGAATCTCACCATTTGTGACTAGCCATCAATCAAGCAAAGTTAACTATAGTCACAAATAGATCGACAATGATCAAAAGACCAAAACACAAAAATTTTCAAAAACGCACACAACCTATCATGCTAGTTGGAGTTTTCAAAAATCTATCCTATGTCACATAAGCAACATGCACATACTAGCATGATATTAAGCCTAGATGCACAAGGTAAATACTAGTTCAAGAAAACATACCTTTGCCTCTAGCCAAGCGTGTTATGCAATATAATCGATTTATATCCTTATGCCCTCTTTCATGATATATGCCAATTTTTGGACAAAAGAGAGAAAACATATCAAATTGCACAACAACTAGTCTCATAATCAATGACCCTAGTGGGTGGATGGCAAATAGGTCATGAATTATGAAACCTCATAATATAGACCAAATTTCTTTTCTCTAGTGCACATGTGATGAAATGTGTATGAGAACCTCACATGCACAAGAGTTGAATCACGAAGATCAAAATAAGAAATTTTGACTATATTATGGTGATTTGTCATAACACAAATTAAGAGCATGATCCAAGATACATAGTGACACAATTTTACCGCTTTGGATCATAGATTGAATTGACAACTCCGATTTGAGAGACAAGATCTCTCTCATTGAGACTACAAGTTCACTAATAGAAATGTTAGTCTCAAGGACACAAATGTTGAAGTAACCTCCCCCTAAATATGTGCATCATGCATGGACCGCATGTGATGTGCACATTGTCTTGTTAAGGACATGGGAGGATTAATTCAACATTTGGTCAATGGCACAAAATAAATTACTCATATTGAAAAGTGCCAAGAAAACTTACTACCACATAGGTGCAAGCTAATGTATATGTGCCAAAAATGATATCCCACAGAAATATCTCAAATATATTTCCATTTCTCACTCAAAGGCTCAAGTTGCAACATTCTGGGCCAAACCGGTCAGACCGGTTTGGCAAACCGGTCAGACCGGTTTTGCCAGAAGTTGCCACTCGTCGGAAATTTCCGGTCTAGAGCACAATTTACGGCAAATGCGACGGAGATTTCCGGTAGTTTGACAGAAATTTCCGGTGGAGCACAGCTTTATGGTCATATTTGAGTTCCGAGACTCCAGGGATTGATTCTCTGCAAATTTTACACAATATTGCTCTACTAGAGAGCCATTAAAAGCATCTCATGGCATATGTTGATTAATATTCAAGAAAGTAATCCATGTCACTATCAAGTGTCACATGAGCTAAATACTTAGAAGCACTTGATCCTACAAAAGGCACTAGTGACAAGGACTTGGTCAATTTAAGCACAAAGTTACCGAGATGACATTGGGCATAGAGTATAGAGCGGAAGCAACTTTTTCTTGACTTGCTACTTGATCATGAGAAGTTTATTTCAAGCCAAGCCTCCAATGCATCTCTTGGTTCCTATTAGCTCATCAAGCATGCTTTGGTACCCAACTTGTGTCGGGTCCGACAATGTTAGCCATAATTTGCTTAGGAACCCAAATGGCTCGTGTGCCAATCTTTGGTGTTGCCACCTTAGATGCACAAGAACCATTTGGTATGTTCCCAAGCTTCACATGAATAGAATGGACATGGTCGGGCTTAGGGATCTTACCATTAGGACAATCATTACCAAGATGTCCTTTTTCCTGACATGTGTAGCATGTCTTGTGCTTTATGTTTGTTGCCTTCTTCTTGTGTTGCTCGGTAGCCATTTCTCCCTTGTACTTTGCTTGGGCCTTGAGAAATCCTTTATTGTGCTTGATGTGGGAGTTCACTATGGGAATCGGAGTATCCGGCTTAGGAAAGCTAGAGCTTCCGGATTTCCCTAGGTGTGACCCCATCTTGCTTGGACATGATGCAATCTCGTGTCCTTTCTCAAGGCAACCGAAACATCTTCTTTTCTCAATGTTTCTTTGCCTTTTTGGGAGTTTTGGCTTGCCTTCTTTCTTGATGGAGCACTTGATGTGAGCTTTCTTGTTCTTTTCGGCTTGATCTTGGCTTGTGTTGGACTTGACTTGATTTTTGCAAGAGCTTTGCACGGTTGATCCCTTCTCAAGCTTCTTCACCATGTTCTCACGGTTATCTTGAGAAGGTTGTGCATTGCTCTTACACTCGAGTGTTCTCAAGTTCTTTGTGAGCCTTTCCACCTCTTGCTTGAGTTCTTCATTTTCTTTAGCAACGAGGTCATCACAAGACTCTACACACACTTCATCATACCAAGATCGTTTTGCTTGAGAGCAACATGGATTAGCACATGATAGATTATATTGAATTTGAGAGCATGTGCATATGTGAGGTTGTGGTTCAAAACATTTTACCGATGTTACCAAAACCTCATGAGCTATTTCTAGCATAGCATGTGATTCTACAAGCTTTTCATGTGAACACAAGAGTTCTTTATACTTCATTTGTAGCTTCTCATGCTTACTAGATAGCAAGCCTAGTTGTTGCTTACGCATTTGATTTTCTTTTTCAAGAGAAGCAACACATGTGAGTGAATCTATAGCATGAGCATAATCATCGACCACGGCATCATACTTACAAACCAAGGAGAGGTTGATGAGTTTGACTTTCTCAAGCTCTTCGGTGAGAGCTTGGATAGTCGCATATTTTGCATCCTCGTCCTTCTTGTCGCCTTTGGCCATGAAGCACCGAGACACCTCATCAAGAGAGGATGTCACTGCTCTTGAGCTTGAGACTTTGCTTGCGCGGCGTCGACCACCCTTCTTGCTGCCAGCTGCACCTCTTCTGCCCAAACCGGTCAGACCGGTTTTAGAAACTGGTTGGACCGGTTTTGGCAGTGAGGTGGCAGCTGAGCCGTCTTGACCTTGTGGCTTCTTGGTGGTGGTCTCATGAGGCTCGGTGCAAGTGTTTGCTGATGTAGAGCCCTCCTCATGAGACATGGCTCTTGTTTGCACTTGGTTGTCGCCTTTGATGTTGGCATATAACTTCTCAATTCGAGCCCATATAAGATGAGCATCGAATAGAGTTGCTTCATCTTCTAGGATCATTTCTCTAACTTCATTGCTCACAACATCAAATAAGAAGTTAGCGACACGAGCGTTGAGTTGAAAGCAATTCATCTCATCTTCGGTTGGATTGGACACATTCCAATCAACACTAGGACGATCAATGCCTTCAACTACAACCCGCTCAAGAATAGGACTCATAGCCCTAAGATCATTAAGTACATGAGCGGACCAAGTGGAATAATTTGAGCCGTCACTAGCTAGTGGCTCATAGGTTACCTCACACGAAGTCGACATCTTTCCTCACGGCGGTTAAGCTTGGATGTGAGGCCAGGCTCTGATACCAATTGAAAGGACCTTGATGTCACCTAGAGGGGGTGAATAGGTGAATCTGTACTTAACAAAACTTTTCACACAATTAGTACTGAAACCGGTCAGACCGGTTTCCCAAACCGGTCAGACCGGTTGCTGGCAGAAACACACAACTATGCAATTGACCTCCTCTACGAGTTCTAGCACAAACCAAACTTGATGTGTAGCTCTTGTAGATGATATCTAGCAGGCTCACTTAGTCCCTGCACACAATTAGAGCACAACCAAGTAGATCGAAGCGGAAGTAAATATAAATGCTAGAATTGAGCTTGTGAAGTAAACCAATGGAGAGACACGATGATTTGTTTCCCGAAGTTCGGATTCACCAATGCCACCAAGGCCGTCACAAAGACAAGGTGAATCCTACTCTCCGTTGAAGGCCTATGAAAGGCGGGCTTATCCACTCCAAGCCACTTTCCTCGGTTCCACTAGCTTGTGGCCCTTTTCCACGAAGGAGGCAAGGCCGGCCTATACAAACAATCCGCGGCTTACCACAAACACGGTAGCTCACCGGCGAAGCCTAGCCGTCTAGGAGGCTTCACCTCCAAGAGTAATAAATGCTTCAAATAGATGCTAGACTTCACCGGAAGTGCTCAAGCTAAGGATATGCTCTTTGCTGCTGCAATTTGCTCTCTCAAGCTTTCTATAGCTCACACACATACATCCCTCAACCCAAATCCAAAGATATGATCAAAATCAATCAACTCTCACAAAGAGAGGTTTGGGGAGAGCTTGCTGGTGCTTGGGAAGGCTCTAGGCGTGCAAGAATGGCAGGGGAACCAGCAGCCCTCAAAGGAGAGGGCCAAGGGGTATAAATACCCCAATCCCAAAACCTAGCCGTTATGAACAGAGGCAAACCGGTCAGACCGGTTTCCCAGACCGGTCAGACCGGTTTTTCAAACCAACTAGCCGTTACACCTGTCAGAGCCCCAAACCGGTCAGACCGGTTTCCCAAACCGGTCAGACCGGTTTGGGTCGACTTAGCACACTTGAGTCCCAAAAGACTCCACTCTCAAGGCTATCTCACATGGGTTGAGACCGGTTTGGGTCGACTTAGCACACTTGAGTCCCAAAAGACTCCACTCTCAAGGCTATCTCACATGGGTTGAGACCGGTTTGGGTCGACTTAGCACACTTGAGTCCCAAAAGACTCCACTCTCAAGGCTATCTCACATGGGTTGATCTATGAGCACTTTTGGTGTTGCAAAACAACTAATGTTGCATCCCTCTTTATAGTACGACATTCCTAAACTCAAGATAAAAACAATAAATAAACTCTCCACTTGAGCTTCCATTTCTTCATCGATGCCATACTTGATCATTCTCAACTTTGAGGGCTTCAACATCTTTATCTTGTTGAGCAAATCCAACTTGAGCCAATGGCTTAGAATTTCTGAGTATATCCAATTCATAAGCCATTTCAATTATATGATCAATAAAGAATTAGATGCATTGCATAGCTTCACTCGGTAAGGCTTGATTAGTGCATAGAGACCAAACCATGATGCTAGTCTTCACCTTAGCAAAGTTCCTCGGCTACAAGACCAACTTGTCCTTCTCTTTGCTTAGTACCTGGACACCGTCATCTAGCTTAATCCCTTTCACCATATCTAGCCACTTTGAGTCTCACTTTGCATTGCATCACCATGAATACCATATTGAATTCCATGTCTTTAATTAACTTGAGATATGTCCAACATTATCTTCTATGTTGTCTTTGGTAAATCACTTGTCCATATGCTTCTATGCATTTGAGAACATATACTAACCATAGAATCATGTCTCATTTTGAATGTAACCATTGCCATGGAACAAGCTCAAGGAAATCTCAATTTCTTTAATTATTTTGTCCCAAAAACCTTTAACAAGTATCCTATAGATGAGACCAACTAATTTGCATAAGACCGTGTCTTATTTGACATTTCACTTCACTTGTCATTGTATTACTTAGTTGCATGGGATCATAATTACTTGTTTATTTTCCTATTATATATACCAACAATGAGCTCTCATTCTTTAATAATTATATTTCATGAATATCCATAAGAATAAAACTCTGCTCATATTTTTAAACAAACAAGTTAAATACAAATCATGTTGTCATCCACAATCATCAAAACATATAAGTGCCTAGATGCACTTTCAATCTCCCCCTTTTTGGTGATTGATGACAACATGATTAAAGCTTACAAAAGATATGAAATTTAAGCTCTAGATGACTGAGATATATGGTGAGCTCCCCCTCAATATGTGCTTTGAATGGAATTTCAAAAATTGGGCCTCAAATGCCAATTGCACATTTAATCAATAAAAATGAGAGCTCCCCCTATATCTCAGCATCCATCATGTGCAACAAGTGTGTGTGACAAAATAAAACAATGTGTGATGCATATGACATGTATAGCACTCAATAAAACAAAGAGAAGCACATGCTTGCTGTCTCGGGCCAAACCGGTCAGACCGGTTTGGGAAACCGGTCAGACCGGTTTCACCCCGACAGCAAGCATGTGTGAAACAACATTGCATCAACCAATACATGTAACACACTAGCAAATTGTCACTTAGAATACATAAATAGGTTCAACACACAGAGTAGCACACATTACAAATTCTCAAGTCCACAAATAGATAAAGTACAAATTTATTACATCCAAAGTGACATGACTACAAGATCAACTAGAAATAGGCTTTAATCCATTCTTCTCCCCCTTTGTCATCAATCATCCATAAAGGGCCTGGAGAAGCTTGTAGTCACGCTCCCATCATGCATCCAATCTCCTCCGCCGCTAGAAGGTCGGGCTATGATCATCATGACCGGTACCGGAAGTGGTACCAAAGATGGAAGCTGCTGCCTGTGAAGCAAAGTCTCCAGGAGTAGGAGATGGAGCACTCGAGTACTGAAGACCTGCCATAGACGAACCGGTGCCACCATATGCATATGACGAAGAAGGAAGTGTAACAGCTGCATAAGATGGTCCTGGAGGTGCAAACCCAAACGAGGAACCAAACAAGTCACCCTCTAAAGTAGGCATGTATGGCATGCCTCATGGAGCACCAACTGACTGTGGAGGGGGTGGCGGAGGCTGTGAGCTCGACCCGATGTGTCCATATCCAAATATGTCACCATACTCCTTAAAATAGCCCGCATTCATGTGATCAGTCATGATATCTCGAAGCGGGGGTATCTCAGACAACTCAAGAGGTGGTGAAATAGGTGATGGAGGATCATTTGGACTCAATGTTGTGTGTAATCTCTTGATCACATCTCGAGTCTTCTTGTTCTCAATTCTCTGCTGCCTAACATCCACTTGGACATCCCTCTGACCTTTGCAAATGCCTGTGAACATGGATATGAATTTCCGAATGGGAGAAGTCCTTCGCTCAGGATAGGAGCTGCTGCCAGGTCCAAACCGGTCAGACCGGTTTGCCCCGGCTGCAGCTTACTGTGCTGATGCTACTGCTGCTGAGGGTGCTCTCCTCCGTGTTGCTGCTCTTCCTGACCATGCTCATGCTACTGAGGTGGATCATCCTGAGGTGGAGAAGGCATACGAAACTTGTGAGGCACGTGAGGCTTCAATGGCTTGTGTTGGGTGTCCTTTTTTATCTTCAAATTTGTCACCCTCTCTATGACAAGCATGATGAAGGGGCTGTAGGCACAAATCTTTTGAGGACTCTCAGAAATGGTCTTGATCTCCTGCCAAATGAAATCAGCAACACTAAAGGGAGGGGTCTCCTCTCCAATCCTCATATAATACATCAAGTTTCTCATATAGAGTGAGATATCTGAGGTGTTGCCATCTCTAGGAGTGAGTGTCTTGCGAAGCATCCTATAAAGAGTCCCATAGTAGGTGTAGAGACCACTCACTTTCCCCCAGTTGTCATTCTGATTTCTAGGATACATGAACTTCAACTCAGATGCCTCTAAAACACTATTGTCATGTATCTCCACAGTGTTATCATCCTCATGTGCAACTCTAAAGAGAGAAGCAAAATCAGAATAAGTGATGTGATAGCGTTGTCCTTCTGTCATCCAATGCATAGCTCTCTCCTGCCTACCACCCTGCTCGTAGTATCCGAAGTACACAGTGGCATAGAACTGAGCAATGACTTCCTTGTTCCAGCTGTGCCTGAAGCCCATGAGATGTTTGACTCTCTTTTCTGAACAAACTCTGATAATCTCATTGAACACAGGGTTGTCTTGCTTGCTCATGTACTCCCAATCTATGTACTGTGTATCTGATGTGATCTTGGTCTTCTTCATAATAGCTGTGGCATAGAAATCCTGCTGAAAAAGAGTCCAAAATCTGTAGTTGGTGGCTGTCCTATCCACATCAAGTGGACTAGTCCTCCTCAGCCTCCTGACAACATCAGTCATCCCACTAGCAAGGTAATCTGTCACTCTCCTACTAGCTGGGCCAGTGGGTCGGACTATCTCAAGAACGAGAGGGGCATTCGCCTCAACTGACTCATCATCACCTGCCTCCTCTTCGTCATCATCACCAGCAGCCATCTCCTCCTCATCATCATAAGCATCTCCCTGCTGACCATGACGGTACTAAACCCTGTAGTTCTCATCCTCAACTTCATCCTCACCACTAGACGTGGTGTCCTCTACTACATCCACTTCTTCTATTTGCTGCTCTGCTGCCCTCTTGCCCCTTCTAGGCCTCAAATTTCTCCCCCCGGACGCTTGCGAGCTGCTGCCAATAGAAGGGTCATGACGCCCCTTTTTAATCCGATCGGCATGGGGTCCCCTTGGCATCTTCCACTGTCTTTCCTTGAGAGCCAAGAACTTAGAGGAAGTTCAAGTTTTGAATCCAACACTCGATGGGAACCCAATCGCCAGCCTTGGGGCACTCCAATCCCAAAGAGAAAACTCCTTTTCCTTGGTTGAATCAAGAAATCGCCATGGGAGGTCCTCCTTGCGGTGAAGAACAGGAGAGAGATAGGGAGGCTTGGTGAATGGATGGAAATGAGAGAGAGAATAACGGGATAGCAGTAAAAACCGCATGGGCCCGCTGACTGGCCAAACCGGTCAGACCGGTTTGGGAAACCGGTCAGACCGGTTTGGGAAACCGGTCAGACCGGTTTCACCCAGGCAGCAGGAAAGAGTCTGATTCAAGATGGTTTTTGATCTCCAACCTTGCTTACTTGTCTTGAGAGTGTAAATGATGGTCCAGGTATCCAAACTCTCAAGATTGTCCATAGAATAGATAAGATTTCCAATAAATCCATTTTCTTTCGTTTCTTCCGAAAGATGTGGGAGAGGATGGATAGATAAAGGATTTATGGACTTGAGAGAATCTCACCATTTGTGACTAGCCATCAATCAAGCAAAGTTAACTATAGTCACAAATAGATCGACAATGATCAAAAGACCAAAACACAAAAATTTTCAAAAACGCACACAACCTATCATGCTAGTTGGAGTTTTCAAAAATCTATCCTATGTCACATAAGCAACATGCACATACTAGCATGATATTAAGCCTAGATGCACAAGGTAAATACTAGTTCAAGAAAACATACCTTTGCCTCTAGCCAAGCGTGTTATGCAATATAATCGATTTATATCCTTATGCCCTCTTTCATGATATATGCCAATTTTTGGACAAAAGAGAGAAAACATATCAAATTGCACAACAACTAGTCTCATAATCAATGACCCTAGTGGGTGGATGGCAAATAGGTCATGAATTATGAAACCTCATAATATAGACCAAATTTCTTTTCTCTAGTGCACATGTGATGAAATGTGTATGAGAACCTCACATGCACAAGAGTTGAATCACGAAGATCAAAATAAGAAATTTTGACTATATTATGGTGATTTGTCATAACACAAATTAAGAGCATGATCCAAGATACATAGTGACACAATTTTACCGCTTTGGATCATAGATTGAATTGACAACTCCGATTTGAGAGACAAGATCTCTCTCATTGAGACTACAAGTTCACTAATAGAAATGTTAGTCTCAAGGACACAAATGTTGAAGTAACCTCCCCCTAAATATGTGCATCATGCATGGACCGCATGTGATGTGCACATTGTCTTGTTAAGGACATGGGAGGATTAATTCAACATTTGGTCAATGGCACAAAATAAATTACTCATATTGAAAAGTGCCAAGAAAACTTACTACCACATAGGTGCAAGCTAATGTATATGTGCCAAAAATGATATCCCACAGAAATATCTCAAATATATTTCCATTTCTCACTCAAAGGCTCAAGTTGCAACATTCTGGGCCAAACCGGTCAGACCGGTTTGGCAAACCGGTCAGACCGGTTTTGCCAGAAGTTGCCACTCGTCGGAAATTTCCGGTCTAGAGCACAATTTACGGCAAATGCGACGGAGATTTCCGGTAGTTTGACAGAAATTTCCGGTGGAGCACAGCTTTATGGTCATATTTGAGTTCCGAGACTCCAGGGATTGATTCTCTGCAAATTTTACACAATATTGCTCTACTAGAGAGCCATTAAAAGCATCTCATGGCATATGTTGATTAATATTCAAGAAAGTAATCCATGTCACTATCAAGTGTCACATGAGCTAAATACTTAGAAGCACTTGATCCTACAAAAGGCACTAGTGACAAGGACTTGGTCAATTTAAGCACAAAGTTACCGAGATGACATTGGGCATAGAGTATAGAGCGGAAGCAACTTTTTCTTGACTTGCTACTTGATCATGAGAAGTTTATTTCAAGCCAAGCCTCCAATGCATCTCTTGGTTCCTATTAGCTCATCAAGCATGCTTTGGTACCCAACTTGTGTCGGGTCCGACAATGTTAGCCATAATTTGCTTAGGAACCCAAATGGCTCGTGTGCCAATCTTTGGTGTTGCCACCTTAGATGCACAAGAACCATTTGGTATGTTCCCAAGCTTCACATGAATAGAATGGACATGGTCGGGCTTAGGGATCTTACCATTAGGACAATCATTACCAAGATGTCCTTTTTCCTGACATGTGTAGCATGTCTTGTGCTTTATGTTTGTTGCCTTCTTCTTGTGTTGCTCGGTAGCCATTTCTCCCTTGTACTTTGCTTGGGCCTTGAGAAATCCTTTATTGTGCTTGATGTGGGAGTTCACTATGGGAATCGGAGTATCCGGCTTAGGAAAGCTAGAGCTTCCGGATTTCCCTAGGTGTGACCCCATCTTGCTTGGACATGATGCAATCTCGTGTCCTTTCTCAAGGCAACCGAAACATCTTCTTTTCTCAATGTTTCTTTGCCTTTTTGGGAGTTTTGGCTTGCCTTCTTTCTTGATGGAGCACTTGATGTGAGCTTTCTTGTTCTTTTCGGCTTGATCTTGGCTTGTGTTGGACTTGACTTGATTTTTGCAAGAGCTTTGCACGGTTGATCCCTTCTCAAGCTTCTTCACCATGTTCTCACGGTTATCTTGAGAAGGTTGTGCATTGCTCTTACACTCGAGTGTTCTCAAGTTCTTTGTGAGCCTTTCCACCTCTTGCTTGAGTTCTTCATTTTCTTTAGCAACGAGGTCATCACAAGACTCTACACACACTTCATCATACCAAGATCGTTTTGCTTGAGAGCAACATGGATTAGCACATGATAGATTATATTGAATTTGAGAGCATGTGCATATGTGAGGTTGTGGTTCAAAACATTTTACCGATGTTACCAAAACCTCATGAGCTATTTCTAGCATAGCATGTGATTCTACAAGCTTTTCATGTGAACACAAGAGTTCTTTATACTTCATTTGTAGCTTCTCATGCTTACTAGATAGCAAGCCTAGTTGTTGCTTACGCATTTGATTTTCTTTTTCAAGAGAAGCAACACATGTGAGTGAATCTATAGCATGAGCATAATCATCGACCACGGCATCATACTTACAAACCAAGGAGAGGTTGATGAGTTTGACTTTCTCAAGCTCTTCGGTGAGAGCTTGGATAGTCGCATATTTTGCATCCTCGTCCTTCTTGTCGCCTTTGGCCATGAAGCACCGAGACACCTCATCAAGAGAGGATGTCACTGCTCTTGAGCTTGAGACTTTGCTTGCGCGGCGTCGACCACCCTTCTTGCTGCCAGTTGCACCTCTTCTGCCCAAACCGGTCAGACCGGTTTTAGAAACTGGTTGGACCGGTTTTGGCAGTGAGGTGGCAGCTGAGCCGTCTTGACCTTGTGGCTTCTTGGTGGTGGTCTCATGAGGCTCGGTGCAAGTGTTTGCTGATGTAGAGCCCTCCTCATGAGACATGGCTCTTGTTTGCACTTGGTTGTCGCCTTTGATGTTGGCATATAACTTCTCAATTCGAGCCCATATAAGATGAGCATCGAATAGAGTTGCTTCATCTTCTAGGATCATTTCTCTAACTTCATTGCTCACAACATCAAATAAGAAGTTAGCGACACGAGCGTTGAGTTGAAAGCAATTCATCTCATCTTCGGTTGGATTGGACACATTCCAATCAACACTAGGACGATCAATGCCTTCAACTACAACCCGCTCAAGAATAGGACTCATAGCCCTAAGATCATTAAGTACATGAGCGGACCAAGTGGAATAATTTGAGCCGTCACTAGCTAGTGGCTCATAGGTTACCTCACACGAAGTCGACATCTTTCCTCACGGCGGTTAAGCTTGGATGTGAGGCCAGGCTCTGATACCAATTGAAAGGACCTTGATGTCACCTAGAGGGGGTGAATAGGTGAATCTGCACTTAACAAAACTTTTCACACAATTAGTACTGAAACCGGTCAGACCGGTTTCCCAAACCGGTCAGACCGGTTGCTGGCAGAAACACACAACTATGCAATTGACCTCCTCTACGAGTTCTAGCACAAACCAAACTTGATGTGTAGCTCTTGTAGATGATATCTAGCAGGTTCACTTAGTCCCTGCACACAATTAGAGCACAACCAAGTAGATCGAAGCGGAAGTAAATATAAATGCTAGAATTGAGCTTGTGAAGTAAACCAATGGAGAGACACGATGATTTGTTTCCCGAAGTTCGGATTCACCAATGCCACCAAGGCCGTCACAAAGACAAGGTGAATCCTACTCTCCGTTGAAGGCCTATGAAAGGCGGGCTTATCCACTCCAAGCCACTTTCCTCGGTTCCACTAGCTTGTGGCCCTTTTCCACGAAGGAGGCAAGGCCGGCCTATACAAACAATCCGCGGCTTACCACAAACACGGTAGCTCACCGGCGAAGCCTAGCCGTCTAGGAGGCTTCACCTCCAAGAGTAATAAATGCTTCAAATAGATGCTAGACTTCACCGGAAGTGCTCAAGCTAAGGATATGCTCTTTGCTGCTGCAATTTGCTCTCTCAAGCTTTCTATAGCTCACACACATACATCCCTCAACCCAAATCCAAAGATATGATCAAAATCAATCAACTCTCACAAAGAGAGGTTTGGGGAGAGCTTGCTGGTGCTTGGGAAGGCTCTAGGCGTGCAAGAATGGCAGGGGAACCAGCAGCCCTCAAAGGAGAGGGCCAAGGGGTATAAATACCCCAATCCCAAAACCTAGCCGTTATGAACAGAGGCAAACCGGTCAGACCGGTTTCCCAGACCGGTCAGACCGGTTTTTCAAACCAACTAGCCGTTACACCTGTCAGAGCCCCAAACCGGTCAGACCGGTTTCCCAAACCGGTCAGACCGGTTTGGGTCGACTTAGCACACTTGAGTCCCAAAAGACTCCACTCTCAAGGCTATCTCACATGGGTTGAGACCGGTTTGGGTCGACTTAGCACACTTGAGTCCCAAAAGACTCCACTCTCAAGGCTATCTCACATGGGTTGAGACCGGTTTGGGTTGACTTAGCACACTTGAGTCCCAAAAGACTCCACTCTCAAGGCTATCTCACATGGGTTGATCTATGAGCACTTTTGGTGTTGCAAAACAACTAATGTTGCATCCCTCTTTATAGTACGACATTCCTAAACTCAAGATAAAAACAATAAATAAACTCTCCACTTGAGCTTCCATTTCTTCATCGATGCCATACTTGATCATTCTCAACTTTGAGGGCTTCAACATCTTTATCTTGTTGAGCAAATCCAACTTGAGCCAATGGCTTAGAATTTCTGAGTATATCCAATTCATAAGCCATTTAAATTATATGATCAATAAAGAATTAGATGCATTGCATAGCTTCACTCGGTAAGGCTTGATTAGTGCATAGAGACCAAACCATGATGCTAGTCTTCACCTTAGCAAAGTTCCTCGGCTACAAGACCAACTTGTCCTTCTCTTTGCTTAGTACCTGGACACCGTCATCTAGCTTAATCCCTTTCACCATATCTAGCCACTTTGAGTCTCACTTTGCATTGCATCACCATGAATACCATATTGAATTCCATGTCTTTAATTAACTTGAGATATGTCCAACATTATCTTCTATGTTGTCTTTGGTAAATCACTTGTCCATATGCTTCTATGCATTTGAGAACATATACTAACCATAGAATCATGTCTCATTTTGAATGTAACCATTGCCATGGAACAAGCTCAAGGAAATCCCAATTTCTTCAATTATTTTGTCCCAAAAACTTTTAACAAGTATCCTATAGATGAGACCAACTAATTTGCATAAGACCGTGTCTTATTTGACATTTCACTTCACTTGTCATTGTATTACTTAGTTGCATGAGATCATAATTACTTGTTTGTTTTCCTATCATATATACCAACAATGAGCTCTCATTCTTCAATAATTATATTTCATGAATATCCATAAGAATAAAACCCTGCTCATATTCTTGAACAAACAAGTTAAATACAAATCATGTTGTCATCCACAATCATCAAAACATATAAGTGCCTAGATGCACTTTCACATGCCCGACAGGACCGACACACGATCCGCTGCCGAGCACCATGGGCGACCACGCACAGACCGACACACGGTCCGGTGACTTCGCCTTGCCTTGCCGCCGGTGCGCTCCTCGCTACTGCCTCGTCGATCGTACACACCGCTGACCGGCGCACGTACGGCACCTGCGCTGCGCCTCACGTGCGCGCCATGTCCGCCGACCGCCTTCCTCTCTTGAACCTGCTCTTGACACCAATTGATGGCCTAGCCCTCACTCACACACTCGCGATCAACTCGCCGGAGTTGGAGACGACACACAAGACTTGTTGGCGACGAATGCCGCGGAGCACCAGCTCCTGTATCTTGGCTTGTATTGATAAACTGGACTCGGCAAAGATTACATGGGGAGCACAGGGGCTATTTAAAAAGCCGGGGAGCTCTCCTTCACCGCGGTCGTTGCGCAGCGTCCGCAAGACCCGCTCGTCCATAGCCACGAGCCGTTCGCTCGATCTGACCAGGCGGCCTCCTCCGCAAGACGTGCGCCACGCACACCACTCACCCTTCTCCACTACGCAACACACAACGCACCAATGGCGGAGGTACAATCTCACGCACGCTGAGCTGGATCTGGACTACATCGCGCCCGCGTTCGACCTTGCCGCAGCCTCCCTGCTGGCGACCACACACACGAGCACGACACAACTCGACACACACTTCACACGCACGCAGCACACACACAAGTCCATGTCGAGCTTATGACTAACATCAGGCAATCAAGACTCGCCAGGACGTGGGGTGCTGCTCGGCACGTGCGCTGACTCCCCCTCAGGTACATGTTCCAGCGTTGTCGCCGCTCGTACTGTGTCGTCCATCCCTCTCTCTCTCTGCGCTGCCGTGGTCGAAGATACTGCTGCTCTTTGTAGACTGAGTGCTCGCGCGTATTTTGTACCCAACCATTACAGTTCTCTTATATATTGAAGTAGCTCTGAACCTGAAAGTGAAGTGCTGCTCTCTGAACCTAGTTATTGTCTATAGGTATAAAACATTCATATTCCATTATACCATATTTGTAATTTGTGAAACCTATATGCAAATAGCTTCAGATGGAATTTAATCGTATCTGGGTTGTTTACTGTCAAGTCCATGTATATGGCTCTTATTAGTAATGACGGTGCACAGAGGAATAATCAAATATGAAAATTGAAAGTACCTCTAAAGATTAAAGTTTTTTTGTGGTACCTGAAAAGAGGAGTTATCCTTACGAAGGATAATTTAGCTAGACGGAATTGGAACGGGAGTAAAGTGTGCACTTTCTGTTCCAAGGAAGAAACCATTCAGCATCTCTTTTTTGATTGTCATATGGCACGTTTTCTCTGGAGATCCGTTCAAATTGCTTTCAACCTACGACCACCAAATAGTTTTAATGCTATGTTTAATAACTGGCTTGCAGGGATGGGGGGAAGGTTAACAAATCAGCTGTTAGTCGGTGCCTCGGCTTTGTGTTGGGCATTATGGCTCAGTAGAAATGATTTGGTTTTTGATAAATCTCCGATGAAAACTTATTTGCAGGTACTATTCAGATGGACATACTAGCTTCAGTGTTGGGCGCAGCTACAAAGGCGTGAACAAGATAGAGATGCAATAAAGGAGGCATGCCAAACTTTGGAGGTTTTGGCAATGCGTATTTTTGCTCACCATGGGTGGAGATTTAGCAATAGGATTGCTTTGTAACTCTCTCATCGTTTATGGTGTTTTGCTTCTTTGTTTCACTTTGTGAGGGCAGACAGATGTGCTGCTAATTTGTAAACGGTGGCCGTAGCCCTTTGGGTCTAAGGCCGGATTTATTTTAAATCCATTATCTAAAAAATATGCAAAGATTAATAGTATTTTCAAACAAATGTTAGTAGTATATATGACAAAGGTAACTAATTGATCCTCGTATGGTCTCTGACCATGTTTGCAGGATTTTAGCATTGACTGAAATTGGCTGTCCCAGCCAACTAAATCCTCTCAATGTGTCTACTGCTATTCCTGAGGCTGAAAAGGGGTGAAGATAGTCCTGTCCTGCCATGGGGACTAGGAACCAAAAAAAGGGGTGAAGATAGTCATGCCATGGTGACTATAGCCAAGAAAAGGATCAGTGACTTCCTATGAGTATTTGAAGGCTTCTATTTTGTGTGTTCTGTGTGAAGGGAATTTGAATATTTTGGGATATTCTATGACTATATGTTGGTGGCTTTTGGGGGAATTATCGATGTACGTAGAGTAAACATGATGATGTATATGTATTTGGAAGTCCTAGGATGCTATGTTATGTGAATTCGAAAACTCTGGAATGATCATAGAGTTATTGTGATAATCTTGTGTTAGAATTATTGTTCATACTCATATACAGATCGCTTAAACTCATTCGATGGCACAGAAGAGATCAGTGGAATTTGAGTCCAACTAAGGGCAAATATGTCCTTCTTTATACGTCTGTTGGCCAACATTACCCGAATATAGTCAACATTGGTATGGAAGAGATTAAAATTTATAAACAGTGGCATATACGGGATATGAGTTTTTTAGGTGGCAGATCAGGGATAGAACTTTTAGCCAATGGCATATAGAAAAAAATCCTTATGTGTTACTATGCACCGTGCGGTTGTATGGGAGAAGCACACGCTTCACTACCAGTTTTAAGTACTTAGTTATTTCAAAAAAGAAGTTTAAGCTATGTGTAGTACAGAGCGCCATGGCTGCTCCTCCTACTGACACAGTGACACCAGCACCGTAGAAGCCTCCACACCAGTAGCTCCTCGGCCCACCATGCCTCACGGTAACGTGATGGAGATCCTCCCTTCCCTCCCCCTCTAGACCCAAAGCCCGTCGCGCCATCTTCGCTGCTACAAGCCTACAACGGCTTTTGCCTCCCCGAGAAAATCCTCACGGACCCCCTGGCCATCCACGCTGGCTTTGAGTCGAGGGCCATTGACATTTTTGTGGCTACCTGCCTACCTCTCCCAAGTCTGGCGCTAGCTACATGGTTCAAAGCTATGGCATTCTCAATGACAACCGATGCAATCATGCAATCCTCGTGACTATGTAAGGTACTCCTTGGTAAGCTAATCTCTGTTCTAAACAACTTCTAATACGATATGGAGGGAATACATATCAAGATATGTTTCAATGGTGTGAAAGATGATTTGGCGACGACCCGCTCTCCATGGGAACTCTCCACCCACTTGCCTTATTCCATGCTGTCCGAGTGCATCACGAGTGATGATTCTAGGAGCTGAATTCTTTACATTTGCCGGAAACCCAAAGATGTATTAGTATCTAGATGGTTCTACTTCAAAAAAAAAAAATCCCAAAACTGGCTTGCAGATACACACTCGTTCACGCGCGAAAAAGCATTTGAACTATTTTGCAAGGGACGCTCCTTCAATATTGAGAAGAAAGCTTGAAGATGCCCGATAAGACATTCTTTCTTAAATATGAGGAGATTTTGTGCCGGACTGTTATGAACTTGAAGAAGCTGGCTAGGTTCGTGGGGTGTCCATTTTCAGGTGAGGAGAAAAAAGAAGGGGCCCAAAATGAAGAACATGGAGATGAATAAAAGCGGGAGCAATTAATTGACTACAAAGAACGAGGACTTCTTCAGCAAGGGGGTGATTGGTGATCGGAGTAATCACCTAACGCCGAACATGGCGAAAAAGCTGGACTAAAAAATTTATTCTACAAAATATGTAACCATTGGACTCATATCTAAAATCATGTACACTTCAAATTGTTGATTTATTTGTAACTCCTAAAATAAATGAATGGTGAAAAATTTCTTATAACAAAACCTAAAATTAAACGATAAAATAATAAATATATTAAATAACTAAAATATTTATAAAAATTATAATACTCAAAACATTATTATAAAAAATTGGCTAGCTACCAACGTTGTTTGCGCGGGGCACCTTACTAATGGTATGGATTTTCTATTACATTAGGATTGGTTCATTGAATTTTTTAAAAGAGACGATGCTTGCACCGCCTAATCTCCCTAATTCAGGTTGCTAATGACTGTGATTCTTGTTAAGCTATCGAGCGGGAAACCTTCGCTGTAGAAGTGCGCGATGACCTCTGAGCCGTGACGCTCCCGTAGGGATTGCTGCCTTTGCTGGCTTGTTGCCATCAGTTGTGGGACCATACTGCCTTGTCGGACTGAATGAGATGATCTCTCCCTGGCTAGATGCACATGCAGGCACCAGGGACCGCACGAGCACGGACATGCATGCTGCCTTGGCTTAACCACACGCTTAAACACGTAAAGGGCCTACCTGCTCGACCGGCGCTGCTCAATCGCCATCATCTACTATTCTACTTCGTTGGAATCCAATGCCATCTACTATTCTACTTCGCCCAGCCTCCGCCTATATATCCTACGCACCATGGGTTTGGGGTTCCTGGGGCATAACACACACTTCACACTCTTGTAGTCTTGTTAGAAATATAGTGCGTGCCGTATCCTTACCGCCATGGCGGCTGCTCCTGCTGATGACACCAGCGCCGCTACGGCAGCAGCATCGACGATAGTTGTTCCTCCTAGACCTTCTTCTACACTTCACAGCTACATAGCCGAGATCCTCCCTTCCCTCCCGCTCGAGACTCGGTGCCCACCTTTTCATCTTCGCTGCTACAAAGGCTTTTGGATATCAGAGAAATCCCTCACGGAACGCATCCCTGCCATCCACACCCACTTTAAGCCTAGGCCTGACGACATCTTCTTGGCCAGCTTCCCCAAGTCCGGCACCACTTGGCTTAAAGCTCTCGCCTTCGCGACGTTGAATCGGGCCGTGTACTCGCCATTCGGCGCTGACCACCCGCTCTACCGCTGCAACCCCCACGACCGTGTGAAATTCCATGAGAGTGTTAACGACATAAAAGATGATGAGTTGGAGTTGAAGGCTTTCCATTCTTCAGGTATGTTTGCCACCCACTTACCTTACTCCATGTTGCCAGAGTGCATCAAGGGAGAGGGATCAAAGAGCCGGATCGTGCATATCTGTCGGGAACCCAAGGACGTACTAATCTCCGCGTGGCTCTTCACCAAGAAAACATCAGCGGCACTCGGGCTGGACGTGCAAGCGTACACACTCCAGGAGGTGTTCGATCTATTCTGTGAGGGCCGCTGCATCGATGGCCCCCACTGGCAACACGTCCTTGAGTATTGGGAGGAAAGCGTGAGGAGGCCAGACACGGTGTTGTTCCTCAAGTACGAGGACATGTTGTGCGAGCCTGTGAGCAACTTGAGGAAGTTGGCAAAGTTTATGGGATGTGAGTTTTCCAGGGAGGAGGAGGACGGAGGGCTTGTGGATGCAATTGTGGAGCTATGCAGCCTTCGCAAGTTGAAGAGTATGGAGGTAAACAAAAATGGGAGTAATTATGTGGCTGTAAAGAACGAGACCTACTTCCGCAAGGGAGTAATTGGGGATTGGAGCAATCACCTGACACCAGAGATGGCAAAAAAGCTTGACAAGATCGTGGAGGACGCGTTGCAAGGATCTGGGCTTACATTCAGCAGGGATGGCATAAAAGCTTGACCAAGATGGTGGAGGAGGATGCGTTGCAAGGATCTGGTACTTAAAGTGCGTTGGATAATGCAATCGTTTCGTTGTTTGCTATAAATATTTTACTATTCATTTCCTTTCACCATCGTGAACGGATATCATTTGGTCGGATTGATGGAAACTAAATTTGGAGTTGATTTTCCAATGAGATTATCATGTGTTTGAAATGATCGAGTGGCATACTGGCATGGTGTGTTTGGAGTAGCAAATATATTACCCGTGCAAAGAAAAAAGATCTGATGCATTCCGTCGCAAAGCTTTGGAACGAACTATTTATTGTTTATGCGAGATTGTAGGTAGATGTCTAGGAACAATTGTTTTCTTTATCTTTATCTAAAAAAGGATAAGTGTAGGCCAACTGAGAGTATAGCTCAGTGGTTAGTTGGCGCATGTTATGTCTGTTCACCGGTAGTAAGGCCTCATTTGCTTTCAAGGAACTTTAGTTCCTTACATTGATGATAATTAGAAGTATTAAACATAGATTAATACCAAACTAATTGCATAAGTCATGGCATTTGCGAGAGGAATCTATTAAGTCTAATTAATCCATAATTAGACCATGTAATGCTACAATAAATATATGGTAATTATGTACTAATTATCGCCCTACCACCATCGCTGTCTCGGTTAAATCTGATCCTATTGGTGGTGACGATAGAATAGGTGTGTTGGTTTTTTGTGATAAGATAAATATTCAGTACCCAAGGTTTAAAAAGGTGAAAAAAATATTAGGTCGGAGAGGGAAGGTAATGGGTGACAATAGAAATTAATGCTTGGAAAAAACAAAAATGTTTCCCACTTTATCCCCTTTCCCGCTCAGAAAAGAGATGTGGAAGGACAAAGCGTTTTTTTCATATATATCTTCAGCTAAAATTTAACCATGGATCCAGACAAAGTGTGAGCTAAAATTTAGCTGTGCGAACATCGAAGTTTAGCCATGTAAAATTTAGTACTGGCTAAACTTTTGTTGTTTTAACCTATCCGTCCAAAATGGAACTATCCAAGTACATCTTGAATGGCTCGGACTAGTTGAGGTGGTGGGGGGCTCAGATAGTGCTCGCACTTGCTTCAATTCCTGCCCGATTGAGCTGTCATCCAGAGAATTTAATTTTCATCCTAGGTGTTATCGTGAAGGCGGATCGGGTCAAAATTCACGACTGTTGTATCACTGCTTGACCATGTGATCAAGCACCTCCTACAAAGTGCTGGTGGTAAATGATCGTACGAGTAGGACCGAGCCCATGCACCGTTTCTTGATACTGAATCACTCATTACACCGTGTGATACACATGGAGAGTGGCTCTGCATCTAATTATTAGCTAATCTTATCAGATCGCCACGCGACCAACCTACTACTAGTATGTCTCATGGACTCATGGCTCATGGCCCTTGGCCTACGACCAGCTCGACGTCGCGTTGAAGGCCATCTCCATCGCGGCGGTGGCCGCGGCCAGCGCGTCGGCCTCGTCCGACGACCCGCGGTACGTCGTACGTGCCCACGGCCGCGCCCATCACGGCGTCGAGGTGGCCCTGCGCGGCCTTCGCGGCCGCCTCGGTTGCACGCGCCACGGCCCCGTGCTCCGCCTCCGCCGCCGCCCACGACGTGCGCGCCTCGCCCTCGAAGAGCGCCAGGACACCGTCGAGCCGCGCCGGGTCGAAGCCCCCGCCGTCCAGGGCCATGTCGGCGAGCACGGAGAGCTGCCCAAAGAGCGCGTCCATACGTACGTAGCCGTTGCCCTGTCGCTGCGCTCCTTGCGCCCTCCCTCCAGCCCCCTTTAATTTATACTCGAGGGGCGCCCGTGATCCGGCCATGTTTGTAAATGGTACGGCGGCGGCGGAGCATCTATCTAACCTTATTCAATTGGCGAAAATATCTGCAAGCCCAATTCCGCCTCGTCTTCCGCCCCCTTCTCCTCAGATGGCGGTTCCCCTCCATTGGCAGCCAATTGGCTTTAGATCGTCGTCTCTGTTCCTGCGTCTCTTCCTCTTCTCCCCCGTATCCAGGTGCAGCCGGCCTGGGCAAGCCGTGCGGCCAGATGGCGGCGGCGATGCGCACTGCCTAGGCGGGTTGTGCGGCCATATGGCCACTGCAGCGCACGGCCGCGAGCGGACGGCAGGCCAAGCCGGTGCACGGATGTGCAGCAGCAGGAGCACGGTGGCGGCAGCGTGTGAGCGGAGCTGCGGGCGGCTGCGGCAAGTGGAGGTGCAGCAGAGGGCGTAGCAGCAAACAGTGGTAAAGCAGCGGCGGGCGCAGGGCACAGGCAGGTGCAGCGACGGCGAAGGATATGGTGATTCAGGTAATAGCCTGATATATATGGTGGGGAGGGCGATCTGTACCTTGCTGTGATGGCCATGGACATCGACCCTCCCATCATCCATCCTGTTTCCTGCTTTCCCTCGTATTTCCTCACCTGGCATTTGAAGATTCAACTAGAAGACAAGGCACAGCTCTTTCTTTTTGTTTATCCCTTGGGTAAATAGGCACTTGAAGGAATTGGACATGTGAAATACCTTTTTTAAGTTGCTCAGTGTTTGAGTTTCATTCATGGGGTTGAACATCGTGTTTCCTACAGGAGATTGCCAGCAAAGAAGCCAATACACTATACAAAGAGAGTCACTTCACTCAGAAAGGGGCAAGTATCTGTTGTGTAAGCATTGTCTGACCTTTGATCCTACAACCATGCAAGTGTTGCCACTAAACCATATTTGGATGCTCAGGTATCAAAAAAACATGGAAGAGCTTCACATGTCCCTTCACAGTATATGGCAATAGTGCAGGTATGCAGCTCCTGGACTCCGCAGCTCCTTCACATAGGTTCAATCTAAAAGAGAAAATGGTGTTCACTTCTCTATGGTGCAATATACGTGCTACCTAAGTTCATTTAATGAGTGCTTTTTTATTACTGAAAAGAAAATGAGATGTTTATAGAATAACCTGAAAAGGTTGAACTACAATAATGGTTGTTTTTTAGAGTAAGTGATGTTCTTGGGTACAGCAACAGCTTGCAGTATGAAGGCCTTCATTATTTTGTTACCAGCAACATAAAAGCTGGAGCATAGTGTCTGTACTATCCTATATTTGGAGTATGTTTTCTATTTTGCAGCTTGGTTTGATAAAATTGCAATTGAGTTCGAGCAGCCATTAGTGTACAACTCAATCATCTCTTGTTAATATAATAGCTGCAAGACCTTATTGCAACTGATTCTATTAAATTTGATGTATTTTTTTTATCAACACTTTAGGAAGCTTTTTACCAGTTGCATGCGTAGTATACCGGGATATCAGTTTTTAATGCGAGAATCATGTCATTTGCCCCATGTTTAATTCAAATGTCATAGAATCTCAAGGTTTGTGAGGCACTCACTCTCTGCCGAAGATTTTTATGGTTGCCTTGTGTATTCAGTTGATATTCAGATGCATTGATTGTTTAAACTGGAAGGTAGCGAAAATAGTCAAAAAGTGATGATTACCCATTTTCTTTCATTCAGCTGGTCAAATATAGTGGTCCCACAGAATGGACCATTATTTTCTAGCTACATCATTTTACCATATATGCTGCTGTACAGTATGATACTATCTATTTTCAGATTTTTGTTTGTCATTGTGCTGCACTGCATCTATATGACTCTGATGTATCTTGCTACATAGACTTTCTTTGGTTATCAAATCACCACAAGACCAGGTAACAACTTGGATAGAGACTCCTCTTTAAAAATCAGGTTGATTATTGTGGTTTTTATATTTTTCCCTCATATATAGCTTATATATGCATTGAGCTTTCCAGGTTTGCTGAATAAAAACAGTTTCTTGCACCATCACTTGATTAAAAAAAGTGAATGGTCATAATATTGTAATGAATTGAACCTGGATGAGTTTATTTCTTCTACTTATGTGTGATGGTATGATTAGTGGTAACGTGTAGAGCAAATTGGAAACTACAACAGAATGCTGCTTCTATACTTGAACGATATTCATCGTGTTCCTGTGACTCAACCGTTGTAGTTCTGCTCCTATTCTTTGCTATATATTGCATCATCAATCTGTTATTCCTCTCCACTGCATTCCAGTGAATTATCGACAGGTATTATTTCCCCCTTCTCTTCTTTCTCCCTAATGTAACGACATCATTAACTACATAGCTGGTGTTTCCGAACACGACTTGATTCCATGGCCTTTTACATTATTTCAGCAGAAGCGGTGTGCTTTGGTGTGGCTACAGCAACGGCCTGATTTCGTATGGACATTCCTGATCTGGTAGGTTTCTAATTCTATACTACCTTCTTTTTGTATTACAGTAGTGCCCATTCGGTTTTTAGTCATTTGATTTGTAGGGCTACTTCATTTCCTAATGTCTTTCCCCCTGAGAAACTGTCAAGGCTGCTCCATTGCCAGTTCTCAGTAAGTTCTTGTTAATTCCTTATGCTCCTTTCCAGAAAGTGTATGATACATACTAAGGATTTTGTATGATTTGATTGTCCTGCTTAATTTAAAAATCAAGCTACCGAGGTCTGCATTGCATATTTATCCGTGCGCATGTACTTGTGTGCTTGCTATCTTTCTATTTCCTCCTGCTATTCTCAAATGGTTTGTTAGTGTTGCCAACTCCAGCATTGTTTTCTTGACTATGTCCTGGTTTGTACATATTTATTTGTTTTGTTTTCCATTCTCAAATCAAGGATCCCGCATCTCTATCATGAATATAAAAGGAATTAGTGTGTTCTTGAATCGTGAATAAAGAACAACTTTTATTTTATGATTGTGCTTACAAATATTGTTCCGATATAAATCCACTAAATATAGAGTACAAATACCTTCAGATCCATTATTTGTACATCTGTTCTTGCCTTCAACTAGCTATCATCATCTAGATTTCTAAACAAACTTATTCACCTTGGCATAAATTGTTCCTCCCACCACCGTGTGCTATTTCTGGCAAAATAACTAAAATAGTACTTTATTCTTTGAAGAAAGCATGCCCTATTTTTTTCTTATAAAAACACTGTATCCACACTTCTTTGGATAATACTACTTTCTACTACATGAACAGATCCTCAAGAGCAGAATAACACCGACGTAAAACTGCAAGACCAACATAACTCTTTAAGCTACTTTCTTTATCAACCAATGTGCACTTATCAACACTACAACCTACTTTCTTTTATTCTTCTGCTTCATGATAGCCCAGAAGAAATTAGGGGAGATGAAAAAGATGCATAGGAACTATGTCGCAGCCTATTCAGAATATAAATTGATGTTGTTTCACTCTGGCGTCATTGTTGCAGGTACTCGCAAACTTCACGGATTCGGATTGTGAGCCAAGGTAATGTAAATACAAGTGGTAATCACATAATGAAGAAGTGCTTCGACTCTGACCGCTGTTCATGGCAAATGGTATAAAAAAATTTCCTCGAATCTATATGATGTTTTTTCTTCCCCTCATTTTTGTTGCAGACCATGACTGATCAACCTAAAGACATCAACTGCTTCACATCGATGCCTGATTCGGTTATGGCACCACTACTACCGTTCGAACAATAAGATTAAACACTCAATATCCTATAAATTATGGCTTGATTGGTTTACTTCCAAATTTTTGGCATGCCCAAGTTTTGGCAAGCCAAAAGGTGGGCAAAATAGTTGCCAACGTTTTGGTAGCACAAATGTGAGACAAAGGCAGTTTTTGGTAGAAAACCAAATTGTCGGGGACAAACCCAGGGGGTCCCCTAATCATCGGGGTAATCACCCTCAAAAAACATTAACCGCGAAGGGCCGAATCACCGGCAGCCCGAAAGGGCCACCAGGGCAACGCGGCCCGCCACAACTTACGGCCCAAATGTAGCCGCCCGAGCTCGCCTGACAAGGGGACCTAGGTGGCGACCTCCGTCTCCGCCTCGCTCGAGGGTCGCGTACCCCCTCAAGCAAACGGACCAACTCTTCCTCGCCCGACAATGGCATTTAATGACCGCCCCATCAGGCGGGCGCCAAAGTCAAAAGGCAATCTTTCCCCCACGCCGCGCCGCTGACACCACTGAGCTCGCTGTTCCACCTGCTCCGGTCACTATGCGTCCTCACCGGCGCTGTGCGGACGTACGCGGCACTGCTCAAGGCCCTGTGCGGATTTGCAGGCGTCATTACGCCCCACTATTCCACCCTCTCCCGTCCTTTTCTCCCAGGGGGAGCCCTCGAATGAGCATGGAGGACCCTCAAACGAATATATGAGCAGCAACCGAGTATGAACTCCGGTCAGGCGCGGCCCGGTGATGACGAATGGCGGGTCAAATCCACCAACTCTCGGCCATCCCCTGGTAAGCCGAGAACGCCGCGCACTGTGGTCGACAGCAACCACCATGCCGACCCTTGTGCTGCCAACTCTCGTCCTTCTTCACCTGCCCCGCCCTCGAATCAACCAGCGACGGGCAGCTGGACACGGATTGCGGCAACGACACCCCTCGAAACCACTCCAGGACAAGCACAGGGACGGCCACGACACCCGCAGAAGCCGGGGCTCCCCATAAATCTCCTGCCAGGGTCAAGGACGATCGCACGCCCGACGCCATGCTCTCCAGTGCGTATCCCTGTAGCACACATCACGCCTGTACTTGTAAACTCCTTCCCCTCCTTTTTCTCCTTTACCTATAAAAGGAGGAAGGGAGCGACGCGGGGGGAGAGGACGGAAAAACAAACAATCACACACACCACCTCACACGATATTGGCACTCGCCTCAATCACTCTCAGACTCATCCTCAGGGACTTGGAGACTCCTCCTCTCCCACCTTGCTTGTAGCCCTCCACTGCAAGCACTCCGGTGCAAGATAGTACAGCGCCCCGAGCGCACTCTGCTGGACGTACGACCTCACGGTCGGAACCAGGATAAAACCCTTGTCTCACCGTGCTAGCTCTTGCATCAACCGTCAGGGGACGGGACACAACGCATTTTGTGTGGCGCTGGGGATTGGCCGCCCGATCCCAGCACCGACAGTGGCGCGCCAGGTAGGGGGCTGCGCTGTGATCAACCTCACCCGATCAGTTCCCTTAACGGCAGGCCACGCCAAGGCCTTGTCACCACGATCCGCCCCGGGGTCCCCCGGCCCGCTTCCGCGCGGGTACCGGATCATGTTCGGGAGCCTGGAGTTTGAAGCGACCGGTGAGGGCCTCCTCATGCGGCTCGCGTCCAGGGCACCCGGCATTATAGCTATTACCCCGGCGCCGCCAACGCCGCCCAACCTCAGGGGACGTCGAAGGCTACACGAACTGCAGATTCGCACGGAACTGCGTCGTCCTCCCTGATTGGGACGCACACCTGTGGCTCCGACCCGCCTCCACATTACAGGGGGGCGCACCCCCACCAGCGGCTCCCGCGGAGGGAGCATGCCGGGAAGATGTGGCCGGGCCGGCACCGCTCCCGCTCGGAATGAGCAACGTGGCCGCGAGTTACTCCGCGGCAATCAGCGCCAGCCTGAGCGCGCGAGAGGATCCGCCGGGTCACCAGCTGGGTTCGATCCGCAGCCTCGATACTTCCTCGCCCGGCGGGTCCCAGCCCGAGTCGGACGACGGGGAAAGTGTGCACGGTCGGGAGCACCCAGACCTGGACTACTCCGGGCTACGCGACCGCGAAGGCCTTGCCACCTTCCAGGCCATTGCGGACTTCTGCCTCACCTGTTTCGACGATTCCAGCGAAGGGGAATACGACCCCACGCGGGAATGCTTCGTCCTCGACGGCGAAGTAGAGTCTGTGGGAGAGGATGAAGAAACGCGCGATGGGGCCGGACACGACGAACCGCCACCAGCGCCCGCCGAGCCAGCGGGCGAAGCCGCACTCGCGCAGGCACAGCTCGCGCAGGTGCAAGAGCTGGAAGCCAGGCTTCAACAGGAACGCCAGCAGGTACAGGAGCTGCGCGCAGCTCTGGAAGCCTGGCAGCCCGAGCGCGGCGAACGTGCGCGAGCTGCTGGGCGTATCGCTCAAGCGCGCATCATGGGTGATGGCGACGAAGTCAGCCCTGCCATGCCGCCACGAGCAAGCCAGAAGCTCGTCGCCACAGCAACCCTGATTCGGGCCATGCCCGAGCCATCGACACCGGAGGCGCGCGATATGCGGCGCCAGGCGGACCAACTTCGCCTCTGGGGAGGAGGCTGTCGGGGTGATTTTCGACGGCAAGACCAAGGGGAAGCGCGCGGAGGAGCTGCCCGCGGGGTGATTTTCGAACAGTGTGGGATGATCAAGGGTTACTTCAGGCGCACCTCCGCGAAGGAGGATGGCCCGAAGAAGGATACGGGTGATGGCGGCAACAACGAGTTCCCCCATGTGGAGAATGTTTTCTTCATTGTGGGGGGCCCACGGTGAACGCGACGTCCCGAGAGCAGAGGCGTGAACGCCGAGAGGTCTTCTCCGTTCACCCCGCGACGCCAACCTACCTCGCTTGGTCGGACGAGACCATCTCCTTCGGCCGCGAGGACCACCCGGACTATGTCCCGAATCTGGGGCGATATCCGCTTGTCGTCGACCCCGTCATCGGCAACACGCGATTCTCCAAGGTGCTGATGGACGGGGGCAGCAGCCTCAACATCCTATACGTCCACACCTTAGAGCTCATGGGCATCGGCACGAACCAGCTGAGGCCAAGCAGGGCGCCGTTCCACGGCATCGCGCCGGGAAAACGCGTCCAACCCCTCGGGCAGATCGACCTGCCCGTTTGCTTCGGCACTCCCGACAACTTTCGAAGGGAGACCCTCACCTTCGAGGTAGTGGGATTCCCAGGAGCGTACCATGCCATCCTCGGGCGTCTGTGCTACGCCAAGTTCATGGCGGTCTCCAACTACGCCTACCTCAAGATGAAGATGCCGGGGCCAAAGGGCGTCATCACCGTGGGATCGTCGTACGAGCATGCTTACGCGTGTGACGTCGAGTGCGTCGAGGGCGCGAAAGCGCTCGCCTACAGCGAGACCCTGGTGGCGGACCTGGAGAAGATGGCGAACGAGGCCGTCGACTCCGCCAAGAGGCACGCAGGCACATTCGAGGCTGCGGAGCACACCAAGGCGGTGCCCCTCGACCCCAATGCCCTCGAAGGCAAGGCGTTGAGGGTCAGCACCACCCTCGACCCCAAATAGGAAGCAGTGCTCGTCGACTTCCTCCGCGCCAACGCCGACATCTTCGCGTGGAGACCCTCGGACATGCCGGGGATTCCAAGAGAGGTCACCGAGCACAGCCTCGACATCCAGCCCCACTCCAAGCCGGTGGTACATCGACTGCGGTGGTTCGACGAGGAAAAGCGCCGCGCCATCGGGGAGGAGGTGCACAGGCTCCTGCAAGCCGGATTCATCAAAGAGGTATTTCACCCGACCTGGCTTGTTAATCCTGTTCTAGTTAAAAAGAAAAACGGAAAATGGCACATGTGCGTAGATTATACCGGTTTAAACAAAGCATGCCCTAAGGTTCCATTTCCCTTGCATCGAATAGATCAGATAGTAGACTCCACCGCTGGGTGTGAATTGCTATGCTTTCTTGATGCTTATTCCGGTTATCATCAGATTAAGATGAAAGAGTCCGACCGGCTCACGACTTTTTTTATCACCCCGTTTGGCATGTTTTGCTACGTCACTATGCCGTTCGGCCTCCGAAACGCCGGAGCTACATACTAGCGATGTATACAACACGTTTTCGGAAGCCACATTGGGTGGACCGTTGAGGCATATGTTGACGATATCGTTGTGAAAACCAGAAAGGCGGACGATCTGATAAACGATTTGCAAATCGCATTCAGTTGCCTCCGGGCGAACGGGGTAAAATTGAATCCGGAAAAATGCGTGTTCGGGGTGCCGCGAGGCATGCTATTGGGTTTCATCGTCTCCCAACGAGGCATCGAACCCAACCCCGAAAAAGTCTCGGCCCTGGAACGAATGGGGCCAATTCGGGACCTCAAGGGGGTGCAGAGGGTACTGGGCTGCCTCGCAGCTCTCAGCCGTTTCATCTCTCGACTTGGTGAAAAGGGCTTATCTTTGTACCGGCTCCTAAAAAAGCACGAACGCTTTTCATGGACCCCCGAAGCCCAAAAAGCCCTCGACAGGCTAAAAGCGTCGCTCGTGCGCGCACCGATCCTCACGCCGCCGTAGAACGGCGAGCCCCTCTACCTATACATGGCCGCGACGACGCAAGTTGTCAGCGCCGTCATCGTTGTGGAAAGGACAGATGAGGGCCACGCTCTGCCGATCCAGAGGCCGGTGTACTACGTCAGCGAGGTGCTGACCGAAACCAAGATGCGGTATCCACAGATCCAGAAGCTAATATACGCTGTAGTGCTCGCGCGACGAAAGCTGCGACACTACTTCGAGGCCCACCCGGTCACCGTGGTCTCATCCTACCCCTTGGGGGAGATAGTCCGCAACCCGAACGTCTCAGGTAGAATAGCGAAGTGGTCGATGGAGCTCGTAGGAGAAACTCTCTCCTACGCGCCGCGAAAGGCGATAAAATCGCAAACCTTAGCGGATTTCGTCGCTGAGTGGACCGACGTCCAACTTCCACCGCCCCAAATCCAAGCCGAATGCTGGACCATGTACTTCGACGGGTCGGTGATGAAAACCGGGGCAGGCCCGGGCCTCCTCTTCGTCTCACCCCTCGGAGAGCACATCCGGTACGTGGTTCGCTTGCACTTCCCGGCGTCGAACAACATGACAGAGTACGAAGCCCTCCTCGCGGGGCTCCGCATCGCCATCGACCTCGGCGTCAAACGCCTCGACGTCCGCGGAGATTCTCAGTTAGTCATCGACCAAGTGATGAAGAACGCAAGCTACCGTGACGAAAAGATGGAGGCGTATTGCAACGAGGTTCGCCACCTCGAGGACAAATTCTATGGCCTCGAGCTGAACCATATCGTGCGCAAATACAACGAGGAAGCAGATCAGCTGGCCAAGATCGCGTCAGAGCGAAATATCGTTCCCCCGAACGTCTTCGCCCGCGACCTCGACCGACCCTCCGTCAACTTCGAACAAAAGGCCAGAGCCCTCGAGACGTCCTTGGGGGCTGAGGAGGTCGAGCCCATGGAAGAGGACCCCCCGAAAGAGGGGTTCGAAGCCCTCGACGTTGAAATTTCCTCGGCCGAGGCCATGGAAGTCGACGTGGATGCGCGACCACAAGACTGGCGCGGTCCGTACCTCGCGTGGATCGACCGCGGGGAGCTGCCCTCGGACCGAACCGAGAGGCGCCGCATCGCCAGAAGGGCCAAGACCTTTGTCTCGGTCGGCGGCGAGCTGTACAAGCGCAACGCCTCGGGGATCCTGCAGCGATGCATCCCTATCCCAGAGGGAAGGCAGTTGATCCGCGACATCCACGCCGGGGCATGCGGACACCACCCGGCGCCGCGTACCCTCGTGGGTAACGCATTCCAGCAAGGCTTTTACTAGCCTACAGCCGTATCCGACGCGAACGAAGTCGTGCGCACCTGCGAAGGGTGTCAATTCTACGCACGAAAGACGCATCTCCCGGCGCACGCCCTGCAGACCATCCCAGTAACATGGCCTTTCGCGGTTTGGGGGTTGGATCTCGTGGGGCTTTTCCGCCCAGCGCCCGGGGGCTTCACCCACTTGTTGGTGGCCATCGACAAGTTCTCGAAGTGGATCGAAGTCCGAGCAATCACCAGCATTAGATCTGAGCAGGCCGTGTTGTTTTTCACCGACATCATCCACCGATTCGGGGTACCCAACTCGATCATCACCGACAACGGCACCCAGTTCACCGGCAAGAAGTTCTTGGAGTTCTGCGACGACCATCACATTCACGTTGATTGGTCGGCCGTAGCACATCCACAAACGAACGGCCAAGTAGAACGTGACAACGGCATGATACTACAAGGCCTGAAGCCAAGAATCTTCAACAAGCTAAACAAGTTTGGCCGGAAATGGGTTGCTGAGCTGCCATCGGTGATCTGGAGTCTCAGGACAACCCCAAGCAGGGCCACAGGCTTCAGCCTGTTCTTCCTCGTCTACGGCGCCGAAGCCGTCGTCCCAACAGACTTGGGGTACGGGTCTCCGAGGCTCAAGGCCTACCAAGAAGACCAAAACCAGCGGAACCACGAGAATTCGCTGGACCAGGTGGATGAGGCTCGCGACGTAGCGTTGCTTCACTCAGCACGCTACCAGCAATCGCTCCGGTGATACCAAGCTCAGAAGGTGCGGCGTCGAGACCTCCACGAGGGGGACCTGGTGCTGAGGTTGCGCCAGGACAAAAGAGGGCGCCACAAGCTCACTCCGCCATGGGAAGGACCATTCATCGTCGCCAAAGTCCTCAAGCCTGGCACTTACAAGCTGGCGAACGAGAAGGGCGAGGTCTTCACCAACGCCTGGAACATCCAACTTCATGTTCTTAGTTAACAACGATGAAAAGTTTGCGAAAAACATGGAAACATTGCTACTAACAACATGAACATGGGGGACTTGGTTCTATTCTCATTAGAGCCAAGCCCCCCTCGGGGCCAGTAGGGGGGTTTACCCCCCTATCGTCCCAAATTTTCAAAAATTGTGCTAAAACTCAAGAGCGCTTAGAGAGATGCGGGGCGCGAGATAACTAAAGCTGGAGCCTCCTGAGCCGTGAGACCGCCTACGCCCTCGAAGGGATACGACATCTCCATCTCCACTCCACATCTTAATTACTCGCGGATTCGAAATACCCGGCCAAAGTCTCTCCAAGCTAAGAACAGCACAATAGAACGATTAAACAGGCTGCCAAGCCTTTCCTCCTTAAATCCAGAAAGGTGAAAGTAAGACACGAGTCTACCGCGGCTGAGAGTCGGCAGAGTCGTGGGACCGCCTACGCCCCGAAGGCTACGACATCCCCCTCACCACTCGACGCCAAAGTTACTGGTGTTCCTCTGCCGAAACCGATCTAGAGTTAGGAGGAAGGCACGGCACGCCGAACAAGCGAAACTTCGGTTGCAAAACCCTAACTAAATCCTAACGCCCTTGTTTGTCATACTGCTAACCGCGAAAATACGGGACCAAACTCCCGCAATCACTGCAGGAACGCACGGAGACGGACTCGGCATCCCAGAGATCGCAAGAAGGGTCTGCTTTTCCTCTAATCGAAACCTAGAAAGCGTTATTAATCCTTTCCCCTCAAAGATCGAGGAAGACTAAAAGCAAGACGTGAGTTACTACAGAGGACAGTTGGCCGGGTCGTGGGATTGCTTACGCCCTCGAAAGGCTACGGCATCCCCCCCGTCGCACAACGCTCAAGTCACTCACGAAAACGAAATCCTTTGCAAAGGTCATTCCTAAATCATGAGCAAAGGCGCAATTTCGCACAGAAATCCTTAAACACAAATACGAGATCGTGCTAACCCACGAAAGGGTTAGACACAAACAGGATTCATTCCTTACACGCCACGAATGGCGAGATCACGATAAGAAATTACACTCGGCCATAGGCCGTTTTAGGGATACATAGACTGGAGCCACCCTGATGGGGCTCTTGTACCACTTCAGCTAGCCGGCCAGCACACTATCGCGAGAAGCAGTTTCCACGGCTTTCTCGTCGATTTTCTTCTGGCACCCAGCTAACCGAAGGACCTGGTGGTCGGGCGACTGCGGAACAGAGGACGTTGGACCACTTGACCGCCCAACAGGGCCTGGCCTCCGCGCCCTGCCGTCGATGAGTGCCCCCACAAGGATGATGGCCGGCGAGAGTCGTCTGCTAGTTTCCTAGCAAACGAAGCGCCCGCCGCAACGTCCTTGCAGCGCCTCGCCTCCGGCAAGGTCACCGTCTCCCCGATGAGGAGCGCGATGCCCTGCTCCTTTCTCGCAGCATGCCCACCACCTCTCGTCGACTTTCTTCTGGCATCAATGGCGCGCGCCAAGAACGAAACCCCGGACCACTCTACTCCCACTCTCAAACCCATCGAGAGGATGAAGTTCGTGACTCTGCATACCTGACGAGCTACACAAGAACCCGGCGATGATCTTCTCCCCTCCTGGACGCCTGCTTTTATAGCCGCCCAGGGGTCGCGACTGTTACTCCCGTGGGTGGAGGATTGCGAGATTCTCGTGCGGATACGAACCGCCAGCTGTATCAAACGGACAGCCTAGATCGCCTCTTTGACTCGGCCTGCCCACGATACGGTTCCCGCGCCCAACGACCCACGGGCGATTCAGTCGCGGACCAGGCGGACAGACCGAGACAAAGGGAGTCACCCGAAAGCACCTGGATAGGGAAGCCAGCTCAAGCCACTGATAATTGGGCCCGACCGTGTGGAAAACCATCCCAGAGCGGGGAACCACGTTTATCCAGTGGGCGACGAGGTGAGTTGGCACGACAGACGTCCAAACCGTCACGTCGCCTCAGATCCTACCCGTACATGGCGCCTCATCATAAAAGGCGCGCCCGTTCAACCGCACCATCAACAGCGGCCCGACTGCTCGGTCCGAAGAACGCACGCGAAGTGCGGCCGTGGACTGGGCCGCTGACACATGGGCCGGGCGCGCGTGGCGCGTCGATGACAACCGGGGGCCCCTCTCCTTTTCCCCGGGGAGCGGCACGCGCGAGCGTCGACATTTACTGCGGCGCGGTAAAACGAAACGACGCGGCAGCAGCGCCTGACCACCCGTCGCCTCGCTCCCCCAGCGCACGCCAACTCCGCCTAAAAAGGCGCGCCAACTACGCTCATCTCGCCCACGCCGCGCCACGACAGCCACGACCACGACCGCCAGCGGTCGTGCGCGGGCTCGCAAACCGAAACGTCCCAACCGTTGGGTTCCTTCCAAGGTAAGGCAACGACGCCCCTCTCCCCCGAGGTGCAGGGTGATACTAATCAGGGGCCCGAAGCCCAAAACCTCGAAAGGATTCGATGGGTGCCCCAGATTAAGCGATGCGAAGGCTGCCGGTCACACTCGACCAACCCTCGAGCCCGCCGCTCGAGGGTGACCCGCACCTTTCGCAAGGCCCCACTGATCAGGAGTACGAAGCCTGGCCCGCGAAAGGGTTCGACAGGCGCTCCGGATCAACAGAGTCAGGGACAATTCGGGAGTGCTCAACGGACTTTACCCCGAATGCGAAGTTTGGGGACGCCCCTGTTGTGTTCAAGGCCGGACAAAGGCAGCTAGTAGGGGGGATCCCAACGAGGGAGAGCTTTCGCGCCCTCGGTCCCTGACGAAAGGGACCGAGCCCCACCTAGCAAACCTTTGCGAGCGCTACATGGACGCGTCTCCGGACCACGAGCCGACCCCTAGCGAACGGGGCACGGGCGTCCACTTGAACTACCCGCTAACAGCTCACCGAGGCATCCGTGTACGCTGCCCGATTCGAGGGTTGCACGAATGACCTCACCCCTCTCCCCCGCGAAGGGGAAGCGAGGGTCATGACTCAAAGACAAGAAGCCCCTCCGACCGCCTCCGCTCGGGCTAGGAGCTCGGGGGCTCCTTGCAGCATGTCCTCCTCCACTTATGCACGAAACACGTCGAAGCCGTGCAGGGTCCACACCCCGAATTCCGAAAAACTCGACATCATCCCCGTAATCCGCCACGTCAAATGGGGAACGGCTAGCACAACCGTCGGGAATCAAAGCCCTTGCACGAATAAACTCACTCCTCCAAGGGCTCGGGGGCTAAACCCGCGGGTGCGCTCGCGCGCCCCCACGGAAGAACGTGCATAATCAAGAAGGAGCAATCCCCGCAGAAGGCCTGGGAACGACCCTGCGAAACCGTCAGCCTCTGCCCGACTGACCCTTAGTCCGCCAGAGGCTCAGGGGCTACTGTCGGGGACAAACCCAGGGGGTCCCCTAATCATCGGGGTAATCACCCTCAAAAACATTAACCGCGAAGGGCCGAATCACCGGCAGCCCGAAAGGGCCACCAGGGCAACGCGGCCCGCCACAACTTACGGCCCAAATGTAGCCGCCCGAGCTCGCCTGACCCGGGTGGCGACCTCCGTCTCCGCCTCGCTCGAGGGTCGCGTACCCCCTCAAGTAAACGAACGAACTTTGCCTCGCCCGACAACGGCATTTAATGACCGCCCCATCAGGCGGGCGCCAAAGTCAAAAGGCAATCTTTCCCCCACGCCGCGCCGCTGACACCACTGAGCTCGCTGTTCCACCTGCTCCGGTCACTATGCGTCCTCACTGGCGTTGTGCGGACGTACGCGGCACTGCTCAAGGCCCTGTGCGGATTTGCAGGCGTCATTCCGCCCCACTATTCCACCCGCTCCCGTCCTTTTCTCCCAGGGGGAGCCCTCGAATGAGCATGGAGGACCCTCGAACGAATATATGAGCAGCAACCGAGTACGAACTCCGGTCAGGCGCGGCCCGGTGATGACGAATGATGGGTCAAATCCACCAACTCTCGGCCATCCCCTGGTAAGCCGGGCACACCGCGCACTGTGGTCGACAACAACCACCATGCCGACCCTTGTGCTGCCAACTCCCGTCCTTCTTCACCTGCCCCGCCCTCGAATCAACCAGCGACGGGCAGCTGGACACGGATTGCGGCAACGACACCCCTCGAAACCACTCCAGGACAAGCACAGGGACGGCCACGACACCCGCAGAAGCCGGGGCTCGCCATAAATCTCCTGCCAGGGTCAAGGACGATCGCACGCCCGACGCCATGCTCTCCAGTGCGTATCCCTGTAGCACACATCACGCCTGTACTTGTAAACTCCTTCCCCTCCTTTTTCTCCTTGACCTATAAAAGGAGGAAGGGAGCGACGCGGGGGGAGAGGACGGAAAAACAAACAATCACACACACCACCTCACACGATATTGGCACTCGCCTCAATCACTCTCAGACTCATCCTTAGGGACTTGGAGACTCCTCCTCTCCCACCTTGCTTGTAGCCCCCCACTGCAAGCACTCCGGTGCAAGATAGTACAGCGCCCCGAGCGCATTCTGGTGGACGTACGACCTCACGGTCGGAACCAGGATAAAACCCTCGTCTCACCGTGCTAGCTCTTGCATCAACCGTCAGGGGACGGGACACAGCGCATTCTGTGTGGCGCTGGGGATTGGCCGCCCGATCCCAGCACCGACACAAATGGTGGCCAAAATTTTGGCATGCCAAAACATGGCATGCCAAGATTTTGGCACCAAACCAAGCAGGCCCTATGTATTGCCACTTGGACTTGCCACTCTTGTGAACTGTGTGTACCTCCTAATGTTCAATCATCAAGTTAACCTAAACAGTTGTGTTGTCTGTCTACTAATATTGCTATGGTATTCTTGTATACCCATGCAATTCTATTTGTTTTCCTAAACCGCTGCATCATACATTTTTGTGATTCGCGCGCATGGACAAGTTCATAGATTCGCGCGCATGGACAAGTTCATAGTAGAATATTTATATGCTAGAAATTCAGTATATGATATTATTCTTGTCTGCCGCGCGCTGGGCGCGCGTCAATCACCAGTATGTTCTACGCTTGCCGGGGAGGAGATTCGAGCACGATGGTTGCCGACTTGTAGGCACTACGCAAAAAACCTTTCGGCGAGAGTGAGGATTGACCTTTTCGGTGTAATATAATCTTCACTCTTCACCTTACACACTGACGGCAACGAGTTATTCGAATCATGTTCGCTTGTGCTGATCACTTTCCTTATTACACCAACGTGTGAAGAGTGGCCGCTGGTGCGTCCACACGCACTATAAGTCTCTATACAGCAGGTCTTGGACTTGCGGTCTGCTAATGCTGCAACCTGAAATGATCGAGCGCGCGACCTTCGAGGCCCGTGCTGTAAAAGCGCGCCATGAACTCTTGAACCGTGACGCTCCCGTAGATCGTTACTGCCACCCGTGATGGGGCCATACAGCGTCGTCGAGCTTTCCACGTCCGCGTTGTAGAAGCACGGCACTGAAACCCTCGCCGTGTCCCTGCTCCTGTTCACCACGACCCGGTGCTCCTGAACCGGTCGTTGCTCAGGAACTGCATGTCATGCGTGGGCAAGACGAACAACAATCATCGATGGATTTGTGTGCATATATAATTAACAGTACGTCAGATCAATCGATTGGGATAAAGAAGGTAGCGATCGAGCTGATGCGTACGTGCCTGAAGAAAGTCTCCGATGTTGACGATGAGAGCACCGGGACAGGGAGGTACGTCCACCCAGCCCTGGCCGAGGAGCACTTGCAGGCCGCCAATGCCGTCCTGCAGGAGGACGGTGAGGCAGGCCGGGTCGGTGTGCCTGACTGTGCCGAGGGTGAGGTGCGCGGCGGGTAGTACTGGCTCACCATGTTGAGGCTCTGCGCGCAGCCCATCTCGCGCAGGTGATCGCTGGGCATCCCGAGCGCCTCCGACAGCAGCTCAAATACCCGCAGCGCCACTTTCGTCACCGCGTCGCCGTACTCCAGCGTCACGTTCCTGTTTCGTTCGTTCGTTACGAGTCCATAATATTGTTCTGTTGGTTCAAGCAGTATCGCGGCTATGGATCATGCCGTACGTGCACGTGTGTTCTTGTTCGTGTTCGTACCTGACAGGCTCGGGCAGCTCCTCCGGGCGCGGCGCGAGGATGCAGGTGAGGGTGTCGCGCCAGTTGGCCGCGCCGGACTCGAAGAGGTCGAAGTTGGAGCTGAACCTCACCTTATGGGTGATGTCCCTGCTATACAGCCGCCGCTTCGCCTCGGCGGGGCCCTCGTGGAACCGCCTCGCGCCGGCGAGCACAGCGGCCATGAGCTCGTCCGGCACGCCGTGGTTGACGATCTGGAAGAACCCCACGGTCTCCGCGGCCTGCTTCACCCGGGCGACCGTCTCCTCTCGCCGCGTGCTCGAGAGGTCAATGACCGGGATGGTGGGTGCGTCGTCGTCACCCGAGGATGGGGATGACGTTGTTGGTAGATCCTGCAGAGAGTCCGGCGGGTGATGGAAGATGGCCGGGATGGCGGTTACGCCGGCGTCGACAAGGCCCTTCACGCCGGCCTCTGCAGCTCGCGCCGACGGTCGTCGGAGCCGTCCGCGGCCACGCCGGTAGCGGGGGATTCGGTGGTGGACATCGGGCGTGCTTGGCTGCCGGTCGCGGCTCGCTAAGTCGCACTGAGGCGATGTCACAAAGTATGGCCTAAAAAAGGGGCCACGACCGTGGCGGAAAATGGACTGCGTGGCGTGAAGAAAAGTTGTGGCTGTCGCGTTTTACGAGCTCGCTAACTAAGCAGAAAACACCTGCAAATATTTTCTCTGGCCGCCGCAGCTGTGACGTGGCCACAGCCGCGCCCGACAAGTGGGATAAGATGACGTTTTGGTGGGCCGGTGTCCGGAGGAACTGGTGGCCCGTCACCGTCAGGTGGATTTTTTTTTTACATGAAACCGGTGTTGGTGGCCGCCCGGCCTATCCACGTCGGTAAAAACTCTACGGCTCTAGCGATTGGTTCACAAGTCACAGCATCTTTCCATTCTTCTATATACGTGTGTGGCTGGAATTTGATTGCAACAAAATATCTTAGCTCCAGAATTTTCCACTATAGTTGCATCTGGTCTTTTGGGACCGATTGCATCTATACCTGTGACTTTGCATCAGGAGTGCGAAAGGTGTGTTTGAGCACATGCCGAACAAAATCAGGGGTCTGATGGGAGGATGGAGTGAAAAGAAACTTAGCTCAGCTGCCCGTGAGGTTCTGATCAAGTCCAAGGTACAAGCCATTCCGACGTACTCAATGAGCTGCTTCATGCTGTCACCAGAAACTTGCAAGAAAATGACGAGCGCGATCACTAATTATTGGTGGAGCAGCAACATTGATCGGAGGAGTATACATTGGAAGAAATGGACTGACCTGACAAAACCAAAGTGTTATGGTGGAATGGGATTCAGAGACCTCAAGCTTTTTAATACTGCTATGTTAGGTAAACAAGGTTGGAGGTTGATGGTTAGACCGGAATCGCTGTGTGCACAGGTACTCAAAGGGAAATATTTCCCACGGTGTGATTTTCTCTCAGCGAAAAAGAAGAAGAATTCATCGCATACATGGCGAGCAATCTATTATCTTATTACAATAGAAGCAAAAGGAGCCACCACGTTCGCCGAGAGGGCCTAGAAAATCCCACGTTAATCCAAAAAGAAGAAGAATATATGCCGTCGGATTTTATGATGATCTAACGGTCTATAATATTCCGTTAATCAAAAAAAGAAAAGAATAGATGCCGTTGGATTTTATGAAGATCTAACGGTCTATAATATTCTGTTAATCCGCCGCGCGAGACGTCCGCCACCGCCAGCGCGCAACCGTCCATGGCCGCTGTAGAAGGCCTCCACCGTCGCCGCGTGGCCATCCGCGGGAGCCCTCCACTGTCGTCGCGTGGCCGTCCGTGGCCACCGCGGGAGTCCTTCGCCGTCACGGTGCGACAGTCCGCTGTCGGGAGGCCGTCTGCTGTCGTGGGAGCCATTCGTGGCCGCTGGGTAGCCGCCTACGCGTTTTCGGACTTCGAGGTTCGCTACCATCGCACCGCCGCACAGCCGTCCATGGCCGACATAGGAGGCCTCCACCGTCGCCACGTAGCCGTCCGCGGGAGCCCTCCACCGCCGCGGTGTGGCCGTCCGTGGTTGCCGCAGGAGTCCTTCGCCGTCGTCGTGCGACCGTCCGCCGTCGTCGCCACCGCGGCAGCCGCTTGCGCGTCTTCGGAGTTCAAGGTCCGCCGCCGCTCAGCCATTCATGGCCGCCATAAGAGGTCTCCACTGTTGTCGCGTGGCCATCCGCGGGAGCCCTCCACCGCCGGCGCATGGCCGTCCGTAGCCGCCGCGAGAGTCCTTGACCATTGTTGTGCGACCGTCTGCCGCTATCGTCGTCGTGGGAGCTATCTGCGGCCACCGCGGCAGCCTCCTGCGTGTCTTCAGAGTTCGTGGTTCGCCACTGCCGCCGCGTAGCCGTCCATGGCCGCCGTAGGAGGCCTCCACTGTCGCCGTGTGGCCATCCGTGGGAGCCCTCCACCGTCGCCGCGTGGCCATCCACGGGAAGCCTCAACCATTGTCGTGTGGTCGTATGTGGCCACCGCGGGAGTCCTTTGCCGTTGTCATGCGACCGTCCGCTATCGGGAGGCCATCCGCCGCCGTCGATGTCGCGGCAGCCGCCTGCGCATCTTCGGAGTTCGGGGTCCGGCCGCTCCGCATGCCACTGGAGGCCGACGGGATTGAAGGTTGCCGGCTAGGGAGACCGGCACCTCTCGCCGCCGCCTCTACTAGAGAGAGAGGGAGACAGAGGGAGAGAGAGAGTGGGGGGGAGTGGTGGCGTCCGTGAAAGAAAAGGAGAAAAAGATATGGGTGGGCTCACATGTTGGTAGTTGGTATAGAATATAAGATATAGAGGATAACGGGTGTATAAAAATTGATATAGAGAAGAGAATCTCAATGACTAGGCAGGAATATTCCTTTCGGAGGATGAGAATAGAGTACAACGACTGCGGACAGCCCGAAGCCCCATGTGCCCAACCACGTTCTTCTATATAGGAGGCAACATTCAACAATAAGTGGAGGACAACACGTCAATCTACACGTGTACCTGATGAGAGGTGCTCGAATTTAGGACGTTCAACGAGCTTGTGAGCACAGTGGGAGAGAACAATTCTCCCTGTCCGAAGGGGGCGAATTGTTGTCGGGATTGATCACCGTGGTCGCGTTCAGCACTTAGTGTCTTTTTCAACACAAGTGGAATATCATCAAACGGGTTACCCACACACAAACCCGTTTAATGGTCTTTGTTAACGAGTTGATGCAAGAAGGACCAGAGAGAGGAAAAACAAAACGGAGAAACTGTGGTGGTGTAGCGTTCAACAATGAGTAGAGGACATCACGTTGATTGGTGCATGTAACTGATGAAAGGTGCTTAGATTTAGGGCGTTCACCAAGATTGTGAGCACAGTGAGAGAGAAAAATTCCCTTGATAAATAAATAGTCGGTTCCCTGCGCAAGCAGCAAGTGGATCTCGCTCTTGCTGGAGAACCCGTCGGCCACCGAAAGCTCTAAATTAACCCTATAGACGATTATAGAAGCGGTGGACGGGAAGAGACGATGACGATGACATGATGTATTTACCGGGAGATGACCTTGATGCTCGCACGACCAGGAACCCCTGCCCTACCCCGCGCCGACCTCCGCGTCGGTGCCGCTCATCTGGTGCCACCGAGCTCTACCCCTCCACCTTCCACTCACCCCTGAGCGCCCGAGTGATCAAGCTCCACCCTCATCTCATCCTCCCTGAGCCATGAAGATGTAGTGCTACTGGGGGGAACATAAAGGCTAGATGAAGAAGATGACATATGGGGTCCAAGGGTCTAGGAGAGGGAGAGAAAGAGATGGTGTAGCAGGAGCATTTTGGGCTATACAGAAATATTGTGGTTTGCTGGTGGGTCCAAAGGAATCAAAGACGTAGAATATGGCATGGTTTGAACTTTTTGTAAATTGTAATGGCATCTTTTCAAATAGACGAATTGTAATGGCATATCTTCCAAGCCATCAAGTTGCAATTGCATATATCCAATTAACCCTTAATAAATAGACAAAAAAACACGAGAACTCATTGTCTAAATTGGACTCGATTATTGTGTAGATAATTTTTTACCCTTGGGATAAATGTAATTCTATCATTTAAACTCCAAACAACTCATGTGAATAGTGAAACGGAATGTATTCAACACGCTCTACGTGTTCGTGGTCTCTAATTGTCCAATTAACTAATATATCAAAAGGTAAAATTTTACATCTTACGGACTATTTGTCCAACCTTTAATTCTACAATTTTGAGAAAACATAAAAAATAATTTATCACCATATGTGAAACTCCGTGACGTAAATTTATATTATAAGACAATACAAAATTATAGTACTTGAATAAATACTAAAAACTATATTGTATATAAGGTGCTTTATTTTATCATGGATTCATGTTCTGTGCCATATAGCGTGATGATAAAAAAAAATCAGACCACATAGAAAAATAATGTCAATGCATTTAGATAAATATATTATCATGTAAAAACCCATCAAGTTGTTAGTATAAAAAAGCTAGCTACCCGCGTTGTTTACGCGGGCCACCTTGCTAGTTCTAGCTGGCAGGGACGTTCTGAACTTGGGCCTCATCAGAAGGATTGGCAATGGGGCAAATACGAATATTTGGGATGACAGATGGATTCCCGGAGGTGTTGGTCTGAAACCTCTCTGCCCGAAAGCAACTGCAACGGCTACTCGGGTGGAGGAGTTGATTGATCATGAACGGAGATGCTGGGACATGGCTGCTCTTGAATCAAATTTACTTGCTTCTGATGCAGCTGCTGTGGCCAAGATTCCTCTAGGAGCTAACACTGAAGATATCTGGGCTTGGTCAGCTGAACGCCATGGTTTCTATTCGGTTAAGGCCTCGTTCGGTTCCACAGGATCAGCCTGGAACGAGGCCCAATCCGGGCGGGTTGGAATGGGCCGGCATAAAACCAGGCCTTGCTTCAAATTGTTGTTCGGTTCGATCGGATCCGGAACGAAAGCAGGCCCGGATTGACAGCCCCTTCACTCCACCGGCCCGGATATTTTCCCCGTGTGCTACCCTCCGGATCTTATCCAGACGAGCGGCTCGCAGGACGCGACGAGAGCGAAGCGCGGCACTGGTGTGCGGCGGCGCAGGCGAGGCACGGAGCTGGCGGCGCGGGAGGCAGCGAGACGGCGGCGCGACTCATCCTCGGCGGCGACCGCCTCCCATCCAGCGACAACCTCCTCCGCCGCCTTCTCTCCGGTGTGCGCCGTCCTCCCTTCCTCCCATCTCCCCCGTCCTCGCGGTTTTGTTCCTGAGATTGCTGAGCCTAGGGTATAGTAGTGGATTCAATTGTTCTTGCGGTGCAGTGGATTTCCATTGCCTAGGGTTCTTATGTTTCACTGGATCCACTTTTTGATTTCTTCTAGGGTTCTTGTTCAGGAAGGTTGTTCACGAAGTCTCATGCAATCAGCAATAATATGGTTATTATTGTCCGTGTAGTTTTAAAGATTACCATATGAACTTGTATCTTTGATTTCTTGGAGTGTAGGATCAGGATTAGATCAGACTTTATATGGCTTGGTCAGGTTATTTCTATTTTTCAACAGCCATCTGCCTTGTGGTATGAACTGATTTTGCTCATGGATCTGAAAAAACTAGCCTCGTGTATCATTTACTGTCTTCCATGGACACTTCACACTTGTCAGTATTTTAAAGCAACAAACCTGTATTTACCACGGGCTGAACATAGTTTAGCTTTCTGAAAATGATAATAAATGTTGTGTCGTAGGATATTTTATACAAGTATGTATGGTCATGTTTCAGTCCTGATTTCTCCATTAGCTACTAAAAAGAAGCTGAAAGTGTTGCACAAATTTCAGTCAGCATCAGCAACGACAAAAGTTGTTGTGCCATCACGATTTTTGCTCTGCTCTTTGCCTTTTTAAGAGCATCACTGGAAGTGTGCATTTGTCATGTTCAGCTGAAAGTGTGCATTTGTCACTTGAAAAAACAGAAGTTTACTAGTGATCATGCAGCATTTCAGCCACTCTAGATATTGTTAGTTGCTACTTACAGAGTGATCTTTCTTTCTTGTATTATCCATGTCGCCACTGAAGATTGGTTGAGTGATCATGCATGCACGATGGAATTAAGCAATCAATGCATCATGTAAAGTTTTGGAGTTTCCTATGGGGATGTATATATATAGTTTAGTTTCGATTCTGCACCACGTGTTAAAGAGGCAGGTCCTACTCTGAAAAAGAAAGATCTGAATTTTTGCTTGTAAAATGCAATGCTGTAATAGTTACTGGTTCCCTGCGGTGAAAATTTCTTGCCGTGGGGCAGCTCAACATTTTGCTCTGGATCCTGGCTTGACATTCCTGAAAATATAGCAACATTTTTGCACCATTTTCATGTTGCTCCTGTGATGTTATGTTTTTGCATGTGGTTCACCGGTCAGTGGCAGGAAAACATTGCTCCTGTAGTATGTTATTATTTTTGTTATTGCCTTTTTCAGCTGTTGAACATATTGGACCTACTTTCGTTGCTGTTAACCTAAATTTTGCACTTATCTGCATTACCCATTAGGTCTAGGCTAGTCTGATCTTTGACTACCATTGAAGGCCGTATTTTACAGTCACTGTGTCAATGGAGCTTCTATATGTTGCGGTGGCATGTTGCTCACACTCACACATGGCTACATGAGTACTGTAGAAGACTGATAGTAGTTTTCACACTTGATGATATATGTGTGCAGCTGCATCTGAACCTATTTGTTTATCTTTGGTTGATATATGTTATTTTTTCTGAATATTGTTTATCTATTACTGTTGTAGCAGGAGCTTAATGAATACTGTTTATTACTGTTGTTACATGTAGATCCCTCCAGCACCGATTCGAGTTGGAGAAGGTGAACCTCCCCCTTCTTGGGATCCAGTACCAACTCCAAAAGGTACTCATCTGTCTATTATTAGAAATGAGATGTCTTAGCAGGTGGGGTTCATGACTTTGAATTGTTACTTGCCATATTAGCTTTTCTTTTTTTATATACTTTGGCTGATAGCTTTGCTTCTTGTTTTTTCTTTGCAGAGAAGACTGTTGATATGCCCTTGTTGGTTCCTGTTAAGGTAATTATCAGTGGCCTTGTAATGTAGCACTTCTTAATGCAATTGTTTTAAGTTACTGACCACCAAGTTTGCTACTGAAGTTTCCTGTTAATGCAATTGGTTCTAGACTTTGGCTGGTTAATTCACTTCTAGAAGCTACAAACTTCATCATGTTATTTTTGCCATTGTCGTTTCTGTTCTGTATCTGCATGAGAAGGTGTTTTCTCGGTCTTTTTCTGTTTGCAGCATAAGCTTTCATTGTTGTTTTCTGTTTGCTGTCAATACTTGTTAATGTAGTTGTCAGATTGCCAAGTCCGGTGTCTAAGCAATAGCTGCTGTCAATACTTGCTGTCATATAGTGCTTCATATTGTACTACTTGTTTCCTAGCCCCTTTTATCTCCAGATCAAGACTGTTACCTCGTTTTCTCAGGCAGCTGCCACTGTATTGAAGTATCTCACTGATATAAAATTGCATACTGTTTTTAGTTACTGGCCACCAAGCTTGTGAAATGTGGAAATTCTCTGCATCTTTGCTTGCATGTCATACACTTGATGATCTCTAAAATCTAAATGTTTTTTTCCTTGCTTCAGTGTCATGTCATACACTGAAGTTTCCAATAGGATGATTGGGTGTGTTACCTCTTCCTGTGTAGGCTGTAATTGCATCAGGTTGAGTTGCATTTTGAAAGAGGTAGATACTCGCTTTTAATCTAGTACAATTCATATACAAGTGTTCACTATGCAGCTATGCTATACTGTTTTTTGGATCAGTCCCAATGTTATTGGGCGGACCATCATGTGTTTTTGGCCATGTTAACCTTCTATGATAGGTTTAAGGTCTGGCAGTTAGCTAGTAGTAGTTCTAGTGAAGTCATGACTTGTCTCTGTTCGTCCTTGGTGTGAATTCTTGCACAGTTTCTTGGTTTCTGGAAGGAAGTCTCATTCTTGTTTGTTGCTTTCCTTATTGCCCAACAGGTCAAAGCAGAGGAGACATTCAAGCAGAAATCTCATCTACAGAAATTCAGAAGATATTTATTGTAATCCTTAGAAGCAACTATGGCTCTAGAAATTCATGAAATTCAACTCTTTTTTGTTTTGAGGTGGTAGGGGTTCCTGTTACCAGTGGCATGGGATGTTAAACTCTTCTTGGATTTGTGGTTATGAATTGTTACCCGTGGCATAGGATGGATGCAGAAAGATAATTTTTATACTGCATTGTTTGATCTGATGGTACTGTATATATTATTTCCTGTACTAAATATGGTCTGATATGGTCTGATGGCATAAAGATCCAAAAATGATTCCTGTCCATCCGAACACATTTTATTATAGGGATGGAATGGTCCTGGACAGGAATTGAAACAGAACCAGGATCGAGTGATGGGAGGGGGATCACTCGTTCCTGCCCCTTAACCGTTCCTGGTCCGGCATAGAACCTGAGGAACCGAACGAGGCCTAAGTCTGCATATTGGTTGCTGTCAGATAGAGAGCGACAGAAGCGTGATTATGCGACTGGCAGTGCATCGGCCTCTGATCATGGCAACAACATAGTGTGGAAGAGACTCTGGAAACTAAAAATCCCTCCTAAGGTGCGTGTATTTTGGTGGAGAGTCTTGCATAATTCCTTGCCAGCGTGTGCAAATCTACACCGAAGACACATTGATCGGTTGGGCACTTGTTTCATCTGTGGCAGCCAAGATGAAACAATATTCCATACACTGATTGAGTGCACACCAGCAATACAAATCTGGGAACTACTAAAGGAGACAAGGGAAGTTAAACTCCCTCAACTTCATCCTGCTACCTGGGCGGTGGATTTGATTGACCCTAGCTTTTGTACTTCCGAGAGCGCTGCTATCATCTTGTGTTGCATGTGGTCGTTGTGGTGTTCAAGAAATGACCGGCGCCATGGTAAGAATCCGATCCCAATCCGCAAGGCCCTGGACTGGGTCATGGAGACCACTGAATTTTTGGCACCATCAGGACAAACAACCAGAAGGGGAACTCAAGACCGGGATGTAAAGTGGCAACGACCGCCGGAAGGCCACATCAAGCTGAATGTCGACGCTGCCTTTAGATCTGAGGATTGTACGGGAGCATGTGGTGCCATTGCACGAGATAGTGATGGGCGTTTCATAGCAGCGGCTGGATCCTGGATACAAAGCGTGGGTTCGGTGCTATCAGCAGAAGCACAGGCATGCAGGTTCGGGCTTCAGAAGTTGCAACGATGGACCTCGGCGCATGTGATTGCAGAGACGGATTCCAAGCAACTTGTTGATCTATGGAACTCCAGGTCAACACAGAGGTCGGAGATCATGGCGATAATCACTGAAATTCAGGAGCTTAGTAACTTTTTTTCCTCTTTTAATCTTGTGTATGTTAAGCGCAAGGCAAACATGGCGGCTCATTATTGTGCCAAGGAGGCCTTGACGGGTAGGTGTAGCGCCTTGTGGGAAGCGCAACATCCAGATTTCTTGCTTCGAGTTTTGCAAGGAGATTGTAACCTGTTGAATGAGTAATATAGAGGAGAAGCTCTTGATCGCAAAAAAAATTGATTGTATTGTGTCTTGTTTGCTGCTTCATATCGAAGATTAAAGTAGAAGCAAAGTCTTGGCCATTGATTGCTTGGATTATATTGAATATCTGGATTTATCACAAGACTAGAAGCATCAAGACCTATTATGGCGGGCTATTAATATAGTTCACATCAGTTGAACTATAACGGGTCCGAGGTACAATTTACAAATACATTATCTATGTATAATAATTATTTTACAAGTACCATGAATCTTCATGTTGATGTTGCTAGATATAATACTAGCAGGCATATTGCATCGGTTACTAATTGTTCAAACGGAGTTACTTATGCAAATTATAATTATTGTTCAAACGGAGTTACTTATGCAAATTATAATTCCGAATAGATCGGTCTCTTCTTGCTGCACGCTTGCACCTGCGCACCGTGCCAGTGATCTGATCGTCCCATGCTCGGAGCGCTGGTTCTGGAAGGCCGGCGCGTTCCCGTGGGTGTACCGCGCGCTCACTGCCAGAAGCCATCGTTTCAGGGTCGCAGCTCGGCAACCGGGTCCCTCCGCAAGTCGGCACGCACGGCATTGCTGCACGCAGCACGGCTCTCCGCTATCCGCTCCATTTCTAGCACTAGCAGGAGCAGAGCAATCCTCTCCCTCGCACCGCCGCGGATCAGGTGTGCCACTGCACTGTGCCAGCACGAGGAGACCCCTCTGAGCGCGATCAGTAGACGACGTTGGTCGGGAGGATCGACGAGTTTACGTTTGCGCGGGTGCTCTGTTATGAGTTTATGACAAAATGATTTGAATTGTTGGAACCATAAACAAACAACCACTTAAGTGATCAAGCCATACGATCTATTGGTTGTATATAAAGCAGTTTTACTATCAGACTGTGTACCACTGCTTGTACGTCCACATGAACTATTTTTATAGGATGCTAAATGAAGGGATTGAATGCCTTGAATTGTGAGTTGTACTGTGATCCAATGAAGGTTTACAATAGTTGGTAAGATGTTGGTACAACTGATTGAGTTGGTACTCTGAAGTATCTTAATTTGATTGCATTTTTTTACATGATTTTATAGAGAGCTCTACTTAACACCAGCGCGAGAGCCACCGTCCACATATGCTCCTTCTGCACCCTACCTCAATCTTATCTTTTTTTTTTCTCCTGCTCGTGTATCTTGACTTCAATCCCGATGTGACCGCTGCCCCGCATGTCTTCATGCCCACTTCCTGCCCCACCGCTAGCCCATCGCTGGCCTCCACTGCCGCCCATGGTTAGTAGCGACCTGTCCATCGCGACGCTCCATCCGCCTCCCACCACCGCCACACAATCTCCCTCCTCACATGCCTCTACCGCGTTCGGATCGAGCTCCCCCTCTCCCCGGGCCGCCATTCCCAAAGCCATGGCCGAACCCGCCACCCACGCGACCGCAAACGCCGCTAGCCACTACGGCTATGGCGCCCCCCGCCATCTTACCTGGCCCAACCGCCGTCCACCACCACCGTGGCGAGCGGCCTCGCAGCCGCCACCTCGCCGTCCCATCCAACGCCTACCACCACCGTCAGTCATCCAAACCCCCCTCCCGATGACCCCTCTGTATCTTATATCTTACACTTACTAATCCCCTCCCCAATCCTAACCCAAATCTAAGTTTGCCGGAGATGTTGTCATCACCGGCGAAGACGAGGTCCTCGCTCAAGGAGGAGGGCGCATAGAGGAGATATCTCGACTGTCGGAAAAACGGATACAGATTCCCATAGCATTGCTAATTACCTTCATTATTTTCATCCTGTTCGCCTGTGCAGGTTTTCCTATTTGACATCGATGCATTGTTCACTAACTCCAACTATTCATGTGAGAACAGTGGCCGCTGCATCCACACGCACAAGCATGTCTAGGAGTACGCTAGTTCTGCAACCTGAAGTCGTCGAGCGGGCGGCTTTCGAGGCCCTTGCTTTGGAAGCGCGCGATGAACTCTCGGGCCGTGACGCTCCTGTACACCGGCGGGTCGTCGCTGCCCTCCGTGATGGGGCCGTACAGCCTCGTCGATCCTTTCACGTCCGTGTTGAAGAAGCACGCCACCGAGACCCTTGCCGTGTCCCTGCTCCCGTTCGCCAGCACCCGGTGCTCCACGCTCCTGAACCTGTCGTTGCTCACGAGCTGCACGACACGGACATGCATTGGAGCAACAGCAATCAACGATGGATTTGTGCGTACAATAATTCACACTCAATCAAATCTACTAAACTGGTAATTAAGGATTAAGAAGGAAGGAAGCGAGCTGATGTGCGTGCCTGAAGGAGGTCGCCGATGTTGACGATGATTGCGCCGGGCATGGGAGGGACGTCGACCCAGCGCCGCCGGTGTTCCCCGCCGCCGTGGTCGAGGAGCGCCTGCAGGCCGCCCATGCCGTCCTGGAGGAGGACGGTGAGGAAGCCCGGGTCGGTGTGCCTACCGGTGCCGAGGGTGAGGTGCGGCTCCGGGCACGGCGGGTAGTAGTGGCTCACCATGTTGAGGCTCTGCGCGCAGCCCATCTCGCGCAGGTCGTCACCGCCCAGCCCGAGCGACTCCGACAGCAGCTCGAACACCCGCCGCGCCAGCTTCGTCACCGCGTCGCCGTACTCCAGCATCACGTTCCTGTTTCGTTCGATATGAATCGATGAGGTAGTTTTGGTCATGGATCGGAATCATGCGTGCTGTAGCGTGTGTCCGTACCTGAGTGGCTCCGGCAGCTCCTCCGGCCGCGGAGGGTCCGGCGCGAGGTCGAAGAAGAGGGTGTCGCGCCAGTTGGCCGCGGTGGACTGGAAGAGGTCGAAGTTGGAGTTGAACCTCACCTTGGGGACGGTGTCCCTGGTGTACAGCCGCCGCTTGACGTCGGCGGGGCCCTCGTTGAACCGCCTCACCCCGGCGAGGACGCCGGCCATGAGCTCGCCGGGTGTAGCTCAAAGTCGCCGGGAAAGTCGTGGCGGCCGCTGCACGTACGACAGCGATTCACCCAACGGGTGTGTTTAGTTCCAAGGCGGTGTTCACTTCGGGAACGTGAATTTGGGTGAAAATGTCACATCGAACACTGCAGCGCACTGTAACACTTTTCGTTTGTTTGTGGTAATTATTGTCCTACCATGACCTAACTAGGCTCAAAAGATTCATTTCGTCGTGTACATCAAAACCATGTACTTAGTTTTTTTTATTTACCTACATTTAATGCTCCATGCATGAGGAGAGAGATTTGATGTGACAGTGAATAGTGAAGTTTAGAGAGAGAAAGTTTGGGGGAAGTTTTGGATTTGAAGGGAAGTGAACACCGCCCAAGAAGGAAAAGGGAAAAATTTGCTAAAAATGTCGTATCGGACACTGTAACGCACTGTAGCACTTTTCATTTGTTTGTGGTAAACATTGTCCTATCATGACCTAATTAGGCTCCAAAGATTCATCTCGTCGTGTACATCGAAACTATATAATTAGTTTTTTATTTACCTACATGCACGAGGCGAGAGATTTGATGTGATAGGTGAATAGTGAAGTTTGGAGATAGAATTTTTGACGAGGGACTAAGGATCATCGTCGTCGTGGATTCCGTAACACGCCTCCGCTGCCGGCGCCGTCTGATCCTCAGCGTCCGTCTTTCTGCCGTGCGCCCGTGCTTTTGCAGGCTGCCCGACCGGAGCTGCGTCATCCTCAATTGCGTTGCGTTCGGTTCAATCCAACAGATCGGACTCCTTTTCCTGACCGCGCCGCGCCGTGCGTGCCACACGCCCGGAGCGCAGGCAGGCAGACTCCGGAAGCGGGAAGGCGGGGGCGCGTTCCCGTGGGCCCTACGCGCGTTCGGTGCCAGAGATCGACCAGAGCGCGCAGCGCGTGCGGCACGGTGGACAGACACGGCGCCGGGGTCGCGAACCGCCACGAGAGGAAACCGTAGCCCTTGTCCGTTTCAGGCTCGCAGCTGTAGCACGGCAAGGCAAACGGGTGTCCCTCGGCGACGCGGCACGCCGCGCCGCGCCGCGCCGCGCTCCGCTCCCTTCCCGACTCCCAACCCAAGGGCACCAGCCTGCGCCGCGGCGCTCCCCACTCCACCCCCCGTCCCCTTCCGCCTCGCCGCCTCGGCTTCCCCCCGTTTCATTCCTCCCCCCAATTCCCCCCACCGAAATTCGAATCGCCCGCGTGCAGAGCCCTTCTCGCCCCCGCGCCGCCGATGCCCTCCAAGCGGCCGTCCCCGCCCGCCATGGACGAGGGCGCCGCCGCCGCCGCCACCGCCGCGCGCCTACGCACCTCCACCCCGCGCTCCAGGAAGCGCACCTCCCGCTCCAAGTCCCGCGCGCGCTCCCGCGACCGCCGCCGCTCCCCGAACCCTAACCCTAGCTCCCGCCGCGAGCGCGCCGCGGAGCCCGCCTCCGCCGCGCCCGCGCCCTCCCGCAAGAGCGACCGCAGGCCCAAGCCGCGCTACATCCCGGACAACGCCACGCTCGCCACGGCCATGGTCTCCGCCGCCGCCGCCGCCTCGTCCGGCGCCGCCGCCGGCGGCGGCGGCCGCGGCAGCGCGGGCGCCGTCTCCAAGCTCTGGACCGAGTCCGACGAGGTCGCGCTGCTCACGGGCGCGGCCGCCTTCAAGGACCGCACCGGCGTCGCGCCGCGGCTCCCGGACATGCCCGACCTGTTCGAGTCCATCAGGGACTCCCTCTCCCCGCACCTGGACCAGGCCAAGATGTACTACAAGCTCAAGCGCCTCAAGAGCAAGTTCCAGCACTCCGTGCCGAGCGACTCCAGCACCGCGCACGACCGCAGGGTGCGCGACCTGTGCGCGGCGCTCTGGGGCGCCGAGCTCGCGCGTCGTGAGAACGACGACGTGGAGGCTGAGGAGGCCGAGGAGGATGACGCCGACGGGGGATTCATTGCTGGGGATAAGGAGGGGGCCGTGAAGCTCCCTATGGTCAAGGAGGTGCTTGGTGAGTACTGGAAGTCGAACGGGCAGGGCCTGTCAGGGGTGTCGCTGGAGAAGGGGCTGGCGGTGCTTGGGTCACGGGAGGCTAGTGTGGCTGAAGCCAAGTGGAGGCGACAGCTTGAGGCGGATATGCGCTTGCAGATGCGCCGGCATGATCTGGAGAAAGAGGTCTATGGCCTGCTCATCGATGCCATCAAAGGCCTTGGGCCTTAGCCTGGGTACAGACTTTACTGTTCTCTGTCATTTGTGAGAGGGAGCGATTTCCTTGTTTACATTCTGTAGACACAGTTGGTTTCATTTTCTGCTCATCGTCAGTTTACCATTGGATTGAGGTGCAAATGCTATTAAACTTTCATCGGAAATTAGCATGCTCCTTTAATTAGTGGGATTTAGTTTTCCAATTCACCATGCTTGTTTGATTTACTGATGCCGTGAAGTATGCTTGCATTGGCAATTTAGTTTCTTTCGCTTCTAGCCTCAATAGTAAATAGCCTATTTTCTTTTCGAGGAACTCTGAATTCGGCATTTTCATTATAAGTTAGGCTATGCCATGTTTTTTGTTTTCAAACAAGTTAGGCTATGCCATTGGATTTGTAACATTTGCCCTGCATTGTTTGTAGCATGGTATTTGTCTGAAGAAAAATAAATTTCTCAAGCAGGGTATTGGCCATATTTTTAGTTCTCCGTAGGGATAGTGTGTTTATCTGGTGTCTTTTTGAGAATTATCTCGCCTTTTATTTTCTGCTTTAAAAGTTGAATTGTTTGGCTCCTTTCTTCCTGTCCTTGTAAAATAGGCCATTGGTGTGTAACGTGTTGATACATATGCCTGATGCTCTAGGGTGGGTGTTTGTTTTGTAACTAGTGAGCTCAAGTTACTGTATCGCATTTTTATTGTGTACAGTAGGTGTGATTCCTGATTGCAGCTTGCCTTGGATTAATTGGGTTCCATGTTTTGTTTATCATGAGTTTAACATTGGTTTAAGTCACAACATTACGCATAAATTTAGTCGGTTGGCATGTTCTCTTAAACATTTGGGATTCTTTAAAAAGATTTCTTGCCTGTCTGGTTTACTCTTCTTGTCAAGTACAATTGTGTTTGCAGTTTGGTTTCTTTGCCATCCTAGTTCTAGCCTCTACTGTAAACTTGCCTATTTTTTTTCCTGCCCTGCAGGATTGGCACATTTTTACAAATCATTTACGTGATAGCATATGTTTTTTTAGCTACAACATTTATGTGTTCCATTGCAAATTAGTATATTGTTTGTTTCATGATTTTTTAGTGCATGTTTTGATTATTCTACTTGATGAGCAGGACTGCCTTTGTAGTATTGTTTATTTTTTATTTCCAATCTTAGCTTTATCCTTGATGGCAAAATATCCCATCCTTACCTGGAAAAGATCACTAACTAGATATTTCGTCATGTTCTTGCTAGTGGTAGGCTACGCTAGTTTTGGATGGTTGACTACTAAAGCCTAAAGGTAGTGTTTCTAGCACTATGAAGGTGGTTAGGTGGCGCTCCACGCTGCCTAACCCCTAGGTGGGGGCTAAGTGGCTGATTTTTTTTGTTTTAAACAGTGAGCATGATATTGGCTTTACAATTGGAGTTTAACAAGGTAGTCGCCAATTGGCATGAATAACAAAGAATACCATGAGCCAAATTGGCTCAAGTGGCATAGATAGTTTCAAGCCAAAGAGTCTGAGACTTAAGTTGTGTTCTTTTTTTTTTCTTCCATTCAAGCATGAACACAACCAAATTGGCTCAAGTGGCATAGATAGTTTCAAGCCAAAGAGTCTTAGACTTAAGTTGTGTTCTTTTTTCTTCTTCCAATCAGGCATGAACACAGCCAAAAATCAATTGGACTGATGCTGAAAGTTGATTCTTCATTTTGTGCATCTCGTGGTTTCGATCCTGGCCCATTGGTAGGCATGGTTTTTTCTGTACTCTTTGTATAAAATTGAATTGCATGATCTTTCTTTTTTGTTTGAAACATACCTTTTTGTACTCTTTTTTTGTTTACAGTTTGGCAAAACATATCTGCTTCCAATGAAATTACCTGAAGAGAGTACCACTATTTGATTTGGATGCAGTGTGTTGGGAAGAAGTGGTCAAGTATGCATACTTGTTTGGATACCTAATATGCGGTATCCAAATTATGTGTGCACATTATTGAATCAAACATGAAAAATCTTTAGCACAACTATAGTTGTTTAAGATTTTGGCATAGGGGATTACACAAATTCATCACTCATGCTGTTTGTGTTTTGTGCTGCATTTTAAGAAGGGGCAGCAATGTAGTCTAGGCATTTGGAGGATCTGCTTGTGCTGGGCGTTCAAACCTTCATGGCTTTTTTATTTGAACTTGTGGGTTGCTTTGGGTTCTCCTTGATAGACAATCTTGGCTTAGGCAATCGATTTTGAAAGCATGATATTTGTTTGGTAGGAAAGCTATCCAGCTTTCAACATATCTTCTTTTACATGGAAAATTATGGTGTGACCTCTGCTTTCCGAATAGGGTCACAATAGATCCACTGTCTCCACTTCTTGGCTAACCACTGTAATGCAACTTGTGTGATGTTACCTTTTGCTGTCCATCCTATGGTTCATCTTATTGTTCAAGTTATGCTGGGAGTTTCATCGTCCATAATGTTGAGATAAGCCACATGGTGATTCTGCGATTCCTCCCTCTTGTTAGTGTGTGTTGTCTTTGATGTCGACTCTTAATGTTCTCTTTGTTTGATGTGGGGCCAGCCTGTGGTGGAGAATGAGATCAGTGCCCATTTATTCCACACACCTCATTCGATTTAATGGGATAAACACTTTGTGTATATAGTTTGTTTTTGTTCTATGCTTCAATATCCACGATAGAAGCATGCGATTTACCCTTTTTCTTTGCCCCCCAATGGAACAGCAAGGTCCACTAAGTCACTTGTCTTGCGTACCAGATTCGCAAGGCAGTTAGATAGAAAGCACCTATCAGTGCATGATTGCTGAAGCATTTTGTTAATCATAGTATTGAATTGTGCCCTTGTGTTTTCCCCTTTTTATCAAGTGTCTCCGCATTGGCATGCCCTATTCAGAAAATTGTAATTCTACACCATTGGTGAGGTCCATGCCTTATAAGTTCCTTTGTACTGCATGGGAAATCTATTGATACTCTACTTCCCTCTTTATCAAGGATCGATTGTGTGTATGTCATTCGTCTTGTGGAGCAGGGACACTAGGATTTTCATGTCCTTCTAGATTAGCCCTTGTATGGAGTTGGGCTTTGTCCATCTTTCTCTGCCTAACCCGGGATCTGGGTCAGGCAGGTCTGTAAGCCACTAAGCTCTATGTCCATTTTTAGGGCTAGCATAGTGTAAATGCAATTCGCTCGTAGACTTCCGACTTTCCGAGCATCATATGAGCATGCAATGGACCATTCATTCCAAGATTTGGCCTGATGAAAGGTTGATAATATGATGGAATGTCACTATGGTCTATATACTATATAAGGTAAAATCAGAATGTGCCCTCCAATGCTCGCGCCCTTGTTTGTTTGAACATTCATTGCAATATAAATTCCTGGAAAAAATATTAGCCGTGATACACAAAATGCCATATAGATCTAAAATCTCCATGTGAAGTGCTTTCATACCATATAGAAATAAACGGACAATGCAGTAACGGATCATGCATTATGCTTTTATAGCTGCATGCTTATGCTATTTGTCTTGTTTTGGTAGATAAAAGGGGAGAATTTGGCATTGGAATATTTCATACTTTTATGACTATTTTTGGAAATGTTCATTGTGCCTTCCACAGCTGAATCGAAACCCCCAAATGGTCTCTAAAGCTCTGTTCATACTACCTCCGGATCTTTATATATGACGTCCAGACAAAGAATTTTAGCCTCCTGCTAGTTTGTTTTGCTGGTCGGAAACGTCAACTATTGCGGAACGGAGGTAGTATTAGTTACCGAAGAAAAGCCATGTTGTTAACTTATTATTGTAGTTTATGAATTGGATCAAACTTCCATATGCTACTCTTAGTATTGATCGAATACTGAAAAAGAAACTAAAGATAACTTATGGGGCAAGTAGCCATGTAGATCAAAATAATGAATGATATGGTTCATGCATATTGTGCTTGTACATTGTTTGTCCACTTGAACAAAATGATTGAGAATCTCTAGGAGATTGTATTAAGCAATTCGAGAATGATGATTTTTCATCAAGTAGTAAAAACAGTGAATTTTTAAGGAATTATTCAGCGTCATGTTAGTAGCCATGGAATTAGCCTGAATCTTCGGACTGACCTTCCTTAACTAGTGTAATACTCCCACACATGGAGTTGAAGAGTCTCCTCAAATTATCTGGTACTACCTCCGGACATTAATATATGACGTTGGGAACTTGGGATAGTATTTTTTAGCCTAGCGCTAGTTCATTCCTCCTGTCCGAAACATCAATTATTTCCGACCGGAGGGAGTAATACTTTTAGTATGTTAGTGAATGCATTTTTTTGGATGGGTGACCATGGGGTCCTAAAAGTGCCTGAACTTGTACTTTCTCTACTAAACAAAGTTAGTCAATTCCCTACATGAATACTTCTCAGTCTAAAGCAAGATGTGGTTGCACAGCAGTTGTTTTTGTAGTGCCTTTTGTTGTGCATGTTGCTGGCTATTCTTTTATTTCTTCTTCATAACCTTTAATTGTTGTGTCATTTGTTCCCTGTCGAGTTCCTAATTGTTGCTTGATATTGTTATCCCTTTAATTAGTAAACATTTTCCAGCTGAATTTTGCACCGATTTGACTTCTGATCTGCAGAAGCCAGTTCTTTTTTACCAGATACCTTGGACTAATTTGTTTCTATAGATCCTCAGAAACCCATATCTGTAGTGATTCTGTGTTTGACAAAAATATCTTTGGTGATTCTCGCATGCATTTTGTAATGAAAATGACAGTTATTTATTAGATGCCCTTTCTTGGAGTACTTTACTTGTACAGATCCCCAGAAACCTATAATTAATGACAATGACATGCCCAAACAAAGCTTAGTAAAACAAAATTTGTTTCTTGCACATTCTGCATCATTCAAACATTGAATGTTGCAAGTGCGACAAAGCACAATTTGTCAATTTACTGATGTATTCTTAGTTGTGCCTTTATCTTTTACTCCTGCAGTTCCAAATTATTGATTGTTTTGACTTTTCTAGATTTTTGTTATATATTTAGACATAATGTATATCTAGATTCATAGCAAAAACTATGTATCTAGAAAAAGTCAAAGGACCAATAATTTGGGACAGAGGGAGTAATAGCCTAATTAAGAAGATATATGCAGATCATCTTATCATTTGGCCTCGTCTCAATAGTGATATTGTATTTGTTACCTACTGTATTAAAAACAATTCTTTAAATCTTTTATTTGGATTACCTTGTTATACCGAAAATTTGAATAGTTTAATTGTAATAAAACTGTTTTTCTGTTACTAAAGCTGAGTTCTTTTGCAGGTGGTTGGTGGAGTACATAGCTGGATACATAGGTGTGGTGTTATTTTGTAGGCTGATCAACCCGACCTCTTGGTTGCTGACTAAAGACCTAACACGGTGTGAGGTGCTGTAGGGGTTTCCACGAATCAGTCGTGTCAATTTATGTGTAGTTGTCGGACCATTCAATGACTGTCTAAGTCGCTTAGGTCTGGACCCTGGAGGTGTTCTGTTTGCTAATCAAAGAAAGCTTGGCTGATGATCAGACAGCTTTCAGATTAATGCTACGTTTCTGTAAATCATTCGCTAAGTATTATTGCGATGATACTGTGTTTTAAGTGTACAATCCAGTACTTCAGTTTCTCTTGGCGTGTTGCTGTATTACCCGACTCGATATTTCACTGCATAGAGTGCTTGAATCTGACCGGCCATAGATGTATGGGTGGCACTGGCAGAATTGCGTGCCAACCATCGGTTGGCGATGGTACGATAGTCTCATTTTCTCAGGGCACATGTTATTGTTATGTCAGCGTGTCATAGCTTACAGGTAGTATTTTGGCTTGAATCAATCTGATCTATCTCTGTTCTAAACTGTAGTTCAGTTTGGTATTTCTAATCTTGGTATTTCTAGGCACATGGATTTTGCTATGTATATAGACTGTATATCTAGTTGCATTGTAAAAGTTATGTATCTAAAAAAAGCTAAAATAACTTACATTTTGGAATGGAGTGTAGCAGCAGGAAGTTTCTTCTGCAGTCCGTAGCCTTTTACTTTAAAGAATCAAATAGATGTTTTCCAATGTATTGATGGTCGTCACATGGCAATTCCTATGCTCCCCATCGCCACACTATCCCATTGAAGTGAAGACAGTTTCCTCTTGTACACTTTGCCTTTTGATTATCCTACAAACCTCATTTTGTTGGACTGTTGGCCATGCGGTTCTTATACTTCCTACTAAAAAAAATCCGGCGCATCACGCTCAAGCATGCCAGTTGCCTAGTGGGATGTCCACAGCACGGGGGACCATGCATATGTTCACTCGAGTAGCCAAGCACATGAGCACGGGGGACTTTTTCCTAAAGCAGAACTCCTCTTGGTGACCATCCTTACCACAAAACCCACAGTGGTAACGAACTGGTTTTGGCTTTAGATCTCCACTCGGCTTAGGCTTCTCACTAGGTTTGAGCTTTGGATCTTCTTTTGGCCCTGGCTTCTCACTAGGTTTGAGACCACTCGACTCTCCCACAAAGATCACTCGCTTTTGGAAGTTGTTGGCTGGTGTGGTAGAAGCTGGTGGATCAAGAATAGTATCGAGTCTGTTTCTCAGGTGGTTGGGTATAGGATCAAAGGTGTTTTTGGCTGGGGTTTTTTGTAGAGGAAATGGCACACCCTCACAAATCATTCCCTCATTCTTAACCACCGTCTCCCAGCCAAGCCCACGAGAATCACCTCTTCTGAGCTCAGCCATCATCATTTTCAACTGAGGCTCTCGACTTGACATCCAACCCAAGCACTGTCTCAACTCGTCATTTTCTTTTTGCACACGATTCATTGCATCATCAATTTCACTGTTCTTCAAAGCATTTTTATCACACACAGCACATGCAGGTGATTTAGCAGAACATTCGAGACATTTGATTTTAGCAAGAGCATCATCAAGTTTTGCATGCAAGACAGGGCAAGAGGTACAAGCTCCTAGCAAAGCAGATCTAGATTTCAATTCTTCAAGATTTGACTTAAGCAAGTCACATTCTTCAATTTTAGACATATGCTTGTTTTTAAGCTCAACCAATTCATTCATCACAGCATCACAATCATTGCAAGTATGCTCATCAGAGACAACAGGAGCAATTTTCAAAGCATCAATTTCAAATTGAGATTTAGCAAGTGATATTTCAAGTTGAGCAATTTGATCTTTAGAGGCAACAAGCAAAGACTCAAGTTCAACAACTTTCTCCTTAGACTCACCAAGCAACGATCTAAACTCCCTCTTCTCCTTGTTGGTCTTACGAAGCACATCATCACGATTATCAAGCAATTCATTCAACCTAGCATTCTCCTCTAGCAAGAAGTTGGGATCTCGATTTACCTCATCCTCAGACTCTGACTCGGAGTCTTCTTTTGCACTCTTCTTGTTGTCGGAGTTGTGCGCCATGGTACAGAAGCCTCGGGACGCCATGCACGCCAAGCCGTTGAAGTTCTCGTTCCTCCGGCGTCGACCTTGATCTTCATCCTCGCTGCTTGAGCTTGACGAAGAGTTGCTTGAACTTGTGTCGACGTCGCTCGCCCCGGCCACCATGGCTCGTTCCTTGCGCTTGTACTTGTGCTTGTGCTTGCGGTCACCATGCTTCTTCTTGTCCTTGTCCTTGTACTTGTGGTTCTTGTGATCATCCCTCGAGCGGTGCTTGTGCTTGCGGTCCGGCTCTGCTGGCTCCGGACACTCGGCGATAAAGTGTCCCATCTTGCCGCACCTGTAGCACGTACTCCCAAAGCGCCTTGTACTCTTGCGGTTCTCGTACATGCGTCCGAACCTCTTGGTGAGCAACGCGAGATCCTCCTCGCTCAGCACCTCGAACTCCTCATCTGGCAAAGACACAAGCAAAGACAAGGCAAACTGCCGTGAAGAGTTAGCACCAGATCTAGAACTAGAACCACTCATAAGCGCCAGACTATGGGAATCAGTCGGGTTCTCAAGCTTGGCTCTAGCTAACCTATCAACCTCTGAGGACTTGAGCTTTGAGAACAACCCATCGACTGTGAGTGTCAGATAGCTAGCCGACTCCATAATCGCCTCAACCTTAGTGCCCCATACAGACATATCCAAGCAGTGTAAAAGCTTCAAAGTCATATCATGGTCTGTATACGGGAGGTTGGTAATGTTGGCTCTCATGTTGTTCACTATCACGGTGAACCTCTGAAACATGGCATCAATTGACTCACCGGGCAAATGAGAGAAGTTCTCATATTCCCTTCGGTAAGTCGAAAAGAGCCGAGCCTTAACCCCACTATCACCTCCATGGGCGATCTCCAACTTTTGCCAAATCTTCCACGCAAGATGCTCTTCGATCACACGATTGAATTCATGCTCGTCAAGCGCTTTGAACAAGAAATCAACAGCTTTTGCATTTGCCTCAAACTTGTCCTTAGCAATTTGTGTCTCTCTCGAAGCAGGGGTGATATAGGTCGTATCAAGAGTGATATCCCATATCATCGGTCCCTTGCTTCGGAGGAAAGCTCCCATGCGAACCGACCACATCGGGTAATTCTTCCCATCGAAGAGAGGAGGACCCGAACCCTTTCCGGCATACGCCATCCTTGGATCTTAAGACTGGTTAGAATCACGAAGATCCGTAACCGGCTCTGATACCAATTGAAGGATCGAAATGGCGACCAGAGAGGGGGGAGTGAATGGGAGCCGATAAAAATTTCTTCTTGAAACTAGGCCTATATCCCAAAATCACCCACCAATGATTCCTCACAAGCTTGCCAAGGTAGCATAGTCACAGCGGATCTACCAACCCTAGGAACAAGCTAGAACGAAGTATCAAGCGGAAGCTCAACTCAGGAAACCAAACGATTAGCAATCTGCCTGGGTCAGGGCAGACCGTCCGCACAGAGGTCGCGGACTATCCGTGGTCGTGGCGGACCGTCCGTCTAGACAGGGCGGACCGTTCGTAAAATCACCTCAAATCTCCAGTAGCTCCAGGCCCTTTTTCGGACTGTCCGAGCTCCTACCGCAGACCATCCGCCAGTGTTGCGGACTGTCCGAGGTGTCACGCGGACCGTCCGTGAAAAGACTTAGCCAAATTCAACACACCACCGTCGAACTCCTCTGCACGGACCATCCGCCAATCACATGCGGACCGTCCGGCAACCTCGCGGACCGTCCGCCAACCCCGCACGGACCGTCCGAGAAACACGACGGACGAACAGAACGAACAGCTACAGTAACCCGCGGATCTTTCCTCCCAAATCCATCACCGGATCTCCCAAACAGCTAGAGCTCTTGAGACGAAACTTTGGGGAGATGATTAGCACCCTAAGGGGAAGCTATGCCCCAAAAATCTCGGCCTCTAACTCCCTACAACTCGAGAAATCGCGGATCACATGGAAGAACACCTTCTCACGAGTTCATCCCAAAAACTACGAATCGAGACCGATTCCCGGCGTTTGAGAGGGCAAGATCACACACAAAGAGGCGCAAGGCACTCACCCATGATCCCCTCAAACAAATCCAGAGCCAAACGGTCTAGAAATGAAGAATCGAGCCAAGAACGAAAATAGCACAAAAAGGAACTCGAGGAGAAACAAAGAGATTCAACTAGCACTTGATTTCATTCCAACAAACAAAGGTCAGATTCTATACAAGGCTAGCAACCTCCCAAACATCCTCCCGCTAAGATCGACATGAAGCACGAGCTAGCCTAGAGAAGCAAGAAAGAAATGAACTAGGGTTCCAGAGAGATAACTTGCCATCCCCTCCACCTCCTATTTATATTAAGTGTCCTGGTGAAGGGAAGTGACCATACTACCCCTACAACTTAACTCTACGATACACGCCCTCAAGGGCAAAACAGTAAAGTTGCATATAATTCCTCCGGCTGGGCACACCGTCCATCCGGCCTTGCTTCCCTCCGACGCAAGCTCCCGGATCCCGCCACACGTCCACCGCTTCGAAGCTTCCCGAACGCGCCCGGATCACCGTCTCCGTCACGTTGGGCCTTCGGGCTCGGTTTTGAGGCCCAAACCGAGAAACCCTCCTCCGATGGTTTTGTGGCCCAACCATCAAACCCCGCGTACAAGCTTCGGTCGTTAGTCGCCACCTTGCACCGGCTCCAAGTCCACGACTTCGTCTTGCTCTTCTTGCACCATGTTGACTGCACTTGATCCCGTCTGGCCACCGGGTCCCTCGAACCAAGCCTACTTGTCTCTCCTAAGACCTTTCGCACTTGTTCTTCACCTGCACCAACGCAAACCAAGTCGCACCAACACCTGCAGTACTAGGCCAAGAGTCAGTCCACACAACGTTGTCAATCACTCATCACACTGAGAAGCGACTATCCACCGGTCCTCGGACACACATGGTCCTAAAAATTGAATAAGACACTTGGATTATGAATTGCAATTTACGTTTTATGAAAAAATTAATTACAAAAGTGGGTTAAAATGGCAAATTGGTTTGTAGTCCAATGGTAACGAGGTGCCAATGGTGACTTCGGGAATCTCCAGATGTACCGAGTGCTCAGTCCATCGGAGGTGCTCATAGGGGTAGGGTTTGCGTATGTGTATTCTTAAGGGTAAGTGTGCGTGTGTGTGAGCGTCTGTGTTGTACCGTGTAATTCTAAAAAAAGTGGGTTAAAATGCTAGTGATGTATAGTTTTATTGAAACACCAAGTATCATTAATCACCCAAGATATTTGATACAAATATACAATTAGACAAATAACCATAAAATTGTCTTCGCATCAATTTGACCATATGCAACACAACATAGGCGATTCACCAAAATGCATCACCCAGTCAAACGGGTTGTTAGAGTCACACCAAAATGCTGGAGTACCATAAAAGCATAAAGTTAACCTTCCGAGTCACCTCACCTCACTTGACCGTGTGAAACGTCATTCACCTCCGACGACCAGCATGAGCCGTCCGATCCGATGGGGGCCACCTGGTAGGCATCGGCCGTTTCGCCTTCGCCTCCCTTGTCCACATCACCCGCGCCGCACCGCTCCCCCCTCGGGTCCCACCACTCGGCCACTCCAATCCAGGAGAGGGGAAGAGAGAAACAGCAGCAGCAGCGAGCGGAGGCAAGGGCGAAATGGTGGTCGCCGCCGCGTCGCCCTCGTCGGCGGCGCCCTCCCCCGGCCGCCCCCACCCGACGTACAAGGAGGTAAGCTTCCTCCCTCCTTTCCCCCTGTTCCACCCCAGCTTGCTCCCCCGTCTCCCTCCTCGGTTCGCTGGAGTGAAAAAATTGACCCCTTGCTGCTGCATCTCGATCGATGGATTCGGGTTGTATGCGCGCGCAGATGATTGTGCAGGCGCTGACGGAGCTGCGGGATCCGAGCGGCTCGAGCCGCGGCGCCATCGCCAGGTACATCGCCGACCACTTCTCCGGCCTGCACCCTCGCCACGACGCGCTCCTCTCCGCCAACCTCCGCCGCCTCAGCTCCGAGGGCCAGCTCCGCGTCGCCTCCGGCAGCTTCTTCCTCTCCACCGAAGCTCCCCCTCCGCAGCAGCAGCGAGGCCGCGGCCGCCCGCCCAAGCTCAAGGCTGCTCCGGGGCCGAAGCGTGGCCGGGGGCGCCCTCGCAAGAACGCAGATTTAGCCCCCTCCGCTCCGGTTCCGGTCTCTCAAGGGGCCAAGCGAGGGCCTGGACGCCCAAGGAAGAACGCCCCTGTCCCGGTGGCTTCCTCCGCTTCCCCACTGCCGGGAGCGGCTGCCTCGCCGCTGCCATCTGGGCTCAAGCGGGGGCCTGGGCGCCCGCGGAAGAACGCCCTTGTACCAGTGGCCTCCTCTTCTTCGCCGCTGCCGGGAACAATGGCTCCGTCGACTCCGTCTGGTGTGAAACGGGGGCGTGGACGCCCGCGGAAGAACGCCCTTGTACCGGTAGCTTCCTCTGCTTCGCCGGTACCGGTGGCGATTGCTCTGCCGCCTCCATCTGGGGTCAAGCGGGGGCGTGGACGCCCGCCGAAGAACTCCCTTGCACTGGTAGCTTCCTCTGCTTCGCCGGTAGCGATTGCTCTGCCGCCTCCATCTGGGGTGAAGCGGGGCCGTGGACGCCCACGGAAGAACGCCCTTCTACTGCTGGCTTCTTCTGCTTCGCCACCTCAGTCGGCGGTGAAGCAGGGGCGTGGACGCCCACGGAAGAACGCCCTTGTTCCGGTATCTGTCTCTAAACTGCTGCTGGGAGCAAGTGCTCCAGCCCCTTCATCTGGGGTCAAGCGGGGGCGTGGACGTCCGCCCAAGAATCCATACCCTGTTGCTTCACAACTGCTGGGAGTAGTGTCTGTGAGTAGTAACAGTGTGGTTGGTGTGAAGCGGGGACGAGGCCGCCCTCCTAAAGTTGTGGTTGCTGGGAAGAGAAAGCGTGGCCGACCTTCTAAGGAGAAGATACAACCTGAATCTGTGGTGCAGTCTGGGGATGCTCCATTGATTAAGAGAGGGCCTGGGAGGCCAAGAAAGGAGAAGACACTGGAAAATGGACATTTCAAAGCTGCACAGATACCTGAGAGTCAACATGAAGCTGTGCCCGCACAAGCTACAGGCCAAGATGGGGCTGTGCAAAGTGAAGTTGAGGTTATGAGTTTGCAATCCTGTGGTCCTTCTTTGACGGAGAAGAGAGGTCGTGGGCGACCTAGAGAGAGGCCCTTGGAAACTGAAACAACAGAAACAGGAGTTGCAGGATTGGTGGAGAAGAGGGGGCCGGGGAGGCCAAGAAAGAATCCATCGGCAGGGAAGTCTACAGAAACCGGGCTTACCACATCGGGGATCGAGAGAGGGCGTGGGAGGCCAAGAAAGGTCAGACCTTCTGAAACTGGGTTTGCGGAAACTGCAGTTGAGGTATCTAGGGACTTGACAGAAGGGATGTCTGAAAAAGATGAGGATCTGGCATCAGGGAAGAAAGCAGAAACTCAAGGTGGACATATGGTTGAGGAGATGGACGCTCAGCCTACAGATGCTGGATGTGTGCTAGTGTCTGGAGAGGAGGCAGCAATTGCTCCCATGGATGCTGGAGGTGCAATGCCAGGAGAGGTAGTGTCAGGAGAGGAGGCAGCAATTGCTCCCATGGATGCTGGAGGTGCAATACCAGGGGTAGTGTCAGGAGAGGAGGCAGCGATTGCGCCCATGGATGTTGGTGGTGCAATCGCAGCGGTTGATCCAATGGACTCTAACATGGGCACCAAGAGTCATTAGTGCGCCGATGGCAGGAGCACTTAGAATGAGAGAATGGTAGTACCTGGAAGGCTGAGCAGAACCTGCAGTTGTGGAAGCGTGTTCATGCCATAGTTCATCAGACATGCTGCAAAGGTTGCTATATGTTTGCAACCAAGATGATTTCTGGTATGATTTAGAGTAGTTCCATTGGAGAGTCTACATTGGATGAGCTTCACTTTTGGGATTAGATTTAAATTTCCATTCTACATTGTCTTTCTATGACAAGGACTAGAACATTTGTAATGTGTTGCCTGTACTGAAAACTAGCCCAGTGATGATAAGATTCATTTCCAGTTTCAACATCTTCTATTCATCTGTTCACATAATGTCTGTTTTGTGTTTTCTTCAATGTTTCTATGGGGTGTTTGGTTCGAGGAATATCCATTAACACCTCATTCCTCGGACTCATGACTCATGAGCATATAGTACATAGTATAAAAACAAGTATTTGTGTCATCCGAGTAAAATCTGTAGGATGATACCATGATGCATGATGTACAAAACCATCAAGAAGGTTCTCATACCAATAACCCTCATATATTTCGGTTGGTTACCTGGGTTCAGGACATTTGACCTGTCATGTTCAATTTGCATATTCATCTGATCACAACAGTAGATTAGCATATTGTATTTTTTTTATTGCCGCGTTGCCTGCATAAAGTTTGAGCCAGGATCTTAACAGTTGTCAGTTATAGATTCTCTATACTTGTGACATGGATGTTGGTCCTGTTCGAGCAAATATTTCTGATATCTTCAGCGGTAATATATCTTGCCATGTTTCTCAATGGCATCACTTGAATGTAATAATCCTACTATATTATTTCAGGTTAACCTTTCTTTCTTTCTTTTTTCTTTCTTTCTTTTTGTCTCTTGGTATTTCTTTTGCTTTGCTTACGAGATGAAAAATTGCATTCCCCTCTCTCTGCAGGTGCACTTATCTCTTTCAGGTCATCTACTGCATAGTGTGTAAACCTGTAACTGAATAACAGTTGGTGAAATATGGCCTGATTCATTTGGTGAGATTCTGATCTTTTGCAAACTGAATGCCTCAAAAAGTCAGGGCATGTGGGCGTCTATCATAATAGAATAATGTTAACACTGTATGTAATTAACCCAATGGTACAATTTTGAACAGCAGCAGCAATTCTCATGCTGTAAAGTCTCCTTTTCGATTAGGATGAATGGGTCTCACAGTCTCACTGGCCTAAAGGTGAACTAAATCCCTTTCAGTAATTCCTTATTTGACACTGATATAACGATTTGTTCTTTTCTTGGCCCTCAAAATATTTTCTCTTCAGGTAATCCACAGCATGTGACTATAAGTGTAAACCCGTAACTGTAACAGTTGATGAAATATAATCTGATTCATGTGGTGATATTCTATTATGATCTTTTGCAAACTGAATGCCCCAGGGCATGCGGAGCATCTATCATGATAGAATAATGTCACTGCTGTATGTATGTAACCCAATGTTGTAAAGTTTGAACAGCGGCGGCAATTCTCTTGCTGTAAAGTCTCACCCATGTTGAGCTGTACAGAACAGCGAGGACCTCTGCTACATTGTGTTTTGGTTTGGAAATGTTGCTTATGTTAATTCATACATTTTGATACTGCATTCACCGTTCCCTTTGTTTTGATATAACACAATACCACTGTAGTCTAGCATTGTCTAGTTTGTCTATTATATGTTTGAAAGTAGTAAGATTCACTCTCTATATGATCAATTTTTCTAAATGTTATCATAAAGCATGATGTTTTCTGTTTCAAATTTAAATTTCAGGTCCCCCCAATAAATAAAAGCTTAATAATAAGTCCAATACATCATTTTAAATAGAATAATAAAATCATAAATACTTGTAAATTCAAAGTGATTAGACGTATGTAGTACGGTGGAGTATTATTGAGTTATAAATAGTTGTAAATTCAAAGTGATTCGATTGTATACAGCACACTGGAGTCTTATCAAGGGTGAACTGTGCTCTTGCTCCCATTTCTTCAGTGATCGGCTGGATTGATAAGGATCATGAATATAATGTTCAGTTAGTCGCCGACGGCAAGCAGAGAGAAACTTCTCCAAGCATTAAGCATAGACAGACTTCCATTACATACATGACCCCTCTGGCTTCATGCATGGCCACAACAAGACCCCACAATGATCAACTTGCAACATCATACATGTTCGATCTATATGTGTGATTGGGACAAATGGATTGAAGACACTGTTTGGTCTAGTGGCAGCGGCACAAATGGATTCGAATCCTCTACTCTCAAAGACGTTCGAAGGAGACGTCTCTGCTCTCAGTCTCGTTTTCGAGTAGGATAGTTGGGTCTCAGTGGCCTGCATTCTACACCAAGGGTACGAATTCCAATCATGGCCAGCGGCACAACCACGCGTTGTTCGCCATTAGTATATCCACTAGGTTGATTTGTGAGTGAACTTGTGAGAGAGGAGTCAGGCATTGTTTGCCATCAGTGTATCAACTGGACTCCTCGTGAGTGTACCCGTCAGGAGTCACTTCTACACACTCTGCCCTGACCATGCACGTTGACAGTAGACGTGCCTCAAAGCATAGCCCTGTCTGAAATCTCTGGGCGGCTATGATTTCTGGTAAAAATGTCGACAAGCCAGGTGGATTGACCCGGTCCATGCTTTATGTTCCCAGGGATGCAGATAATGGAGGAGAACGTCACGATTGGATCGGCATGCTAGGACCAAATGTTATGGGATTCGTGGAGCAAAATGTTAACTATTTTTGGAAATATATTTATTTGCAGGTGAACCATCAATTCATGAACCCACTATCCATTTTTTTTAAAAAAATCATCAACGACTAGCTATCGTCAGTAGTGGTGTCAGGTGATGCAGTTTATGTTTATCTAGCCTCAAAGTCTCTCTATCTTAATTTTATTTTAATGATAAAAGCCCCGACCCAACCAACATTCATTAACCAAGGAGATAGTACTTGAACGAGCCCTAGGACTTAACGGTGGACACAGAGAGGTTATAATAAAACCTCCCTGCCGTCAGGAAACGTACTTGATTCTTGTCTGTTTATCTGAATCCGTCCTATAAAAATGATTCCAGCGATTGCTCTTCAGTTTGAGTTTATCTAAGTCATTTGTTTTGCGAAGTTGTGGGATTATCCATAAGGCATAATCTTCTTCCACAATCCTACGTCATTTTCTAAAGGCGTGCACTAATTGCACATATAATATGCCAACTTGAGACGGATTCCAGCAAACTAAAGAAGGTTTCGGTGGGCTGCACTAGCAACAGTTCTGGTTGGCCAGTTAAGGACCACTATGTTGATCAAGCTTCAAGCTACCCACAGAATCGCAAAGCAAACTCCCATCAGCATCTGCTCAGTAACCAAGTTGACAGTACTTCGGCCATGTTTGGTAGAACTCTATCTGATTCTGGTTCTTTACAGTGATTCTGTCGCTGAAAGTGATTCTCTTTAATTCCCTAGCATAAACTCTCAAAATCAGAATCAATAATCACTTCACAGAATCAGGACAATCTACTTTTTTAAGTTCCCAGTCCCTTAGTTCATTTCAGATAATCACTTCTCAGAGCTAGGAGAGAATCACTTCTCGCTGGAAAACTGTTCGACAGAACTCTTCTTGAACCGTGGGAGCTCTGCCAAACGGGGCTTAAAACCTCCCTACCGTCCGGACACGTATTTGATCCTTGTCCGTTTATCTGAATCTGTCCTACAAAATGCTCCCCAGCGATTGCCCTTCAGTTTCAGTTAATTCCATTACCTGTATTTGATTTGCGCAGCTGCCATAATTATCCACAACAAGGCATACTGTTCCTCCACAATCCTTCTACATTTTGTAAAGACGTGCACTAATTGCGCATATAATATGCATGCTTATCAGACTGATTTAAAGAATGTTTGGGTGGTCTGCACTAGCAACAGCAGTACAGTACTGTGGTTGGCCAGTTAAGCAGGCCCATCATGTTGATCGAGCTGCCTGCTGCAAGAATCACAATCCCCAACGCAAAGCAAACACTCCCGGCCATCAGCATCAGTTTCAGCTCAGTTCCTATCCTTCAACTGCATCAGATTCACAGCGCCGATTAGATAAACCCCAACCCCATGCACTCGCACGTACTACGCGGCCCCAAACCAACCAATAACAAGTAATGGCCTGTGAGAACACGTCAGCACAATTCGCGCCCTGGCAAGCCGGCCGGCCAGAGCCAGTGCCGGCGACCGAGGTCGTCACTCACAGAGGAGAATCGAAGCCGCGAGACAGAGAGATATACTCAGCGCTACTTGCATTGCAGTGCAGGACACGCACGGCTCCGAACATTCACGCCGCTTCTCGTCAGCTTTCGCGGTGTGGTTGCCTACACCTCATCGTCAATCTCTGTCGAGGCCTTTGCCTTTGGCCAATCAGGACACGGCCGGCCGGGAGCTTTCTGGAGGTCAACAGTTACAGACGACACATACATGACGCAGCACGGAGGTTTCCGATTCCAATGCAGGAGGAGAGGTCGATCAGCGAGCTCGGATCGAGGCCAGGCTTGATATATGCAATCCTCGCCGGAGCGCACCACGGCGACTCATCAGCAAGCACTACGAGCCGACGATGCCTCAGTTGATTGCATAATTGTTAGGTGAACGGGCTGCTGCGCTTGCTGGTCTCGTGAAAGGCACCACTCCTGCTGGGGCAAGCAAACTGCCCCCGCGTCTCTTTGGCTAGATGCGTACTTAAAGCTGGATCGGAAAAGAAAACGATGCGGAGATATGCTTTCGTTTTGCTTTGGGCAGATGGACGCCTCGATCTGTATGTGGTGTGTCCGCCCGGGTCTGCGTACTGGAAAAGGTTGTGGTGGTATTGTGTTTTGCGCGTAGGCGAAAAAGAAAAGACAAATTTGTGTTCGCCGTTTCTTGATCTGGAATAATGCACCACGAACACGTACTATCCTGAAAGTAGAGCATTTACCATGTTTTTTTTCTCTCGGAATAGGATAGGTCCGCCTAAGCTTGTTTGTTTAACTAAAGATTATGAAAAGCAGGTTATGCATAGATTGTGGAATCTAAGATCATGCAAGCTGAAACGAACAAGCCGCACTTGGATTCTAGTTGAGTATAGGATTGTTGTTTGTGGGATCAAAAACTGAAAAAACTAGTGGAAGTCAATTGTTGGATTGTGGGATCTGGACAAGCTGGGTTGTAAACTATGAGGGAAAAAAGGCACCTGTTTGTTTCAGCTAGAACTTTTAAAAACCATAACCCACAATCTAAAGGTGAAACAAACAAGGGCTTTATCATGTTGTAGTTCCTCAGACGCTAGACATCTGTACGTCTTGTATACTCCACAGTGACAAGCCACGTTTTTATGGTTAGGATTACGTGTCATGAACTCAGTTTTCTGATTGACTTCGTCGTACAATGTACTGGTTACGAACTTGCTGGCTACACTTTGGTTAACTTGCTCATCCACCTCTCCATCTTTTCCCTCAGTCTCCTTACTCATGTTATTACTTTCTTTTTCCTTGCCATCAGCTTTCATCCAAGATTCATGCACATTTCAGGTTGCGTTATGCCACAAGTAACCCTAGCCATTGCTCTCTCCATCTTTGGGAAGGAAGAGTAGTTGGGCAAACTCTTTCTCTCTCTTTTTTCCCACCTTTGGTAACTGGTAAGGAACAGATGACAAGTGTACAAAAGGAGTGCCCGGCCTGAAGGAAGAATCAAAGTTTGTACCCTCAAGGTGCTGTGTGATGAATATAGAAGCGGTTCTTGTGCCCATAGTTCCTATTTTTTGGAGCATAGTACGTCGTTCCCTCGGTTGTTGGGATCCTCATCCATCAAGAAACATAATTAAAATAAACAGATAACCTTATGCATTATTTACTTTATTAAATTAAGAGATAGCCACTTATACTCAAGTTATATTGGACTCAACCTGTATGGTGCGGTGTTCACCCATACCACCTCATCGTCCCCCACCAATTCATATGGAGTGGCTTTCTACACGGAGGCCCTAGTGTTGAAAGATTGTCCCCCATTGCATCTGCAAATTGCGACTGACGTGTGCTAGGCTGCTAGCACATACCGATCGAGATTTATGTGCATGATGCATGTGATTGGAAATGGGTCATCGTGGATGTCGACGAATCCTCTCTAGAGACTAGTAGAGAGGTAGAGTCAAGAATAGTTTTCCCATCGATTGACCCTTTTCTTCATGATTTACCTTCGTCAGGAAACAAGGACGATGGAGATCCGATCCGATCAGATTCATTCTCTTCTACATACTCCGTACACTCAGTTTCATTTGGCATGGCCAAAATTCGGCTGCCAACAGCCAAATGGAGGACCTAATTTAATTTCTACGGCATAAGCCCAAAGTTTGGTTGTGGTACATCATATCTGGGCTCAAAACCAAACATGCCCTACCACACTTGTGCCTCTAGTGTTGCCGGCACAGGGAGCAGTAGGCAACACCGACAGGGACAACAACCACCATTAATTGCTGTGCTCTACTGCTAGCTTCTGCTTTCCCCGGAGCCGGGGGTAAAGTGGATGAACGATCAAATGAAATGATCAATTATAGATGCACACACACACACACACGGGTGTGCTATTCCTCGTAGAATATAAAAACACATCGAATCTGATACTACTGCAGTGGAATAAAAATGGACCTTGGGTGCACGAGTGACTCGGATCCATGATCGATAGCGACACCCTGATGCATTGCAGATCCGTCTCCATCGAGATCGTGATCATGCAAGCTCGAGAGATGGACATGGACCCTAGCGTATGCATACGATATGATCAAGATACTTAGATACGTACTATACCCTAGCCATGCATGGCTGCTCTGCTCGATAGATCTCTGCTGCGTAGAATTAAATGTCCATTGGGAGAGTGTAGGGGTACGCGGCAACTCTGCCTTCTCCTCCTCTTGTCGTGACGTCACCCGCGCGGGCCACCCGTGCATGCGGCGACGTTGACCAGACAAGCCCCTGGTCGACCGCGCATGCTATAAATTGGAGGCTCCCCGAGCTGTCTTCCTCGCCGTGGAGCAGAGCAGCACGAGTGAGCGAGCTGAGAGCTAGCAGCTCTAAAGCCCTCTAGGCCACCATTACTACTGCTCGAGGTTGTATTTGTATCTAGATCATCAGCAGCCATGGGCGCGGGCAAGGTCCTGAACGAGGTGAAGCCGTACCTGTTCATGGTGCTGCTGCAGGTGGGGTTCGCCGGGATGTACATCGTCTCCGTCGCCTCCCTCAGGCTTGGCATGAGCCACTTCGTCCTCGTCGTCTACCGCAACCTCGTCGCCACCGTCGTCATGACCCCCTTCGCCCTCATCTTCGAGAGGTACACTTCTTGTCCCTGTTGACTGTTCATTCGTGATGCTGCCACCTTGCAAATCCATGGTGATCGATCGATCGAGGCTGACTGTTTCGCGCGCTGCTGCAGGGGAGTGAGGCCCAAGATGACGCCTCGCATCTTCCTCAAGATCATCGGGCTCGTCTTGCTCGAGTATGTACTGTACCTGCAGTGATGAATAGGACACACACAGCACAAAGTTAAGGAAATTACGTCACGTACTAACCTGCATTTTTTTCAGGCCTGTGCTGGACCAGAACATGTACTACCTGGGCACGAAGCTGACCTCGGCCGGCTTCGCCTCGGCGCTCGTCAACATCCTCCCGGCTGTGACCTTCCTGATGGCCCTCGTCCTGAGGATGGAGACGGTCAGGCTGCGGAGCCGGCACAGCCAGGCCAAGATCCTCGGCACCGTCTGCACCGTCGTCGGCGCCGTGCTCATGGTCCTCTACCACGGCCCCGTCGTGCCCTTCCCCTGGACCAGGGGCCACCACCACGCCGCCGCCGCCGCCGCCAACCAGAGCAGCGCCTCCTGGCTCAACGGCGTTTCCATGGTCATCGGCAGCTGCGTCTCCTGGGCCGCCTTCTTCATCCTCCAGGTATATATATACACGACGCCATTGCATGCATCAACTAAGTAGCACAGAGCTAGCAACATCATCATATTCGTGTGTGCGCGTACGTGCAGTCGAACACGCTGCAGAGCTACCCGGCGGAGATGTCGCTGACGGCGCTGATCTGCGGGGTGGGCACGCTGATGAGCGGCGTGGTGGCGCTCGTGGCGGAGCGCCACGACATGAGGGCCTGGGTCATCGGCTTCGACACACGCCTCTTCACCGTCGTCTACTCCGTACGTACCCACAAGCCTAACCGAATCTCTCGATCTATCGTCACCATTAACACCACCAACATATGATTTCGCTTCACTGACAAGGATTGTTTGTTCATTAATCCCGGCGTTCCAGGGGATCGTGTGCTCCGCCGTGGCCTTCTTCGTGCAGGGGATCGTGACGCGGGTGCGCGGGCCGGTGTTCGTGACGGCGTTCCAGCCGCTCTGCATGATCATCACCACGTTCCTGGGCTCCATCATACTCAAAGAAGAGACCACCCTGGGAAGGTAACAAACAACTTAATTAACAATTAAGAATTAATCATCGATCGAGGAGTGTCAATGTCAACGGAGCTTCACTCACTGATCACTGATCAGTGATGACTAGATGAGCACTTGATTGCTGATGGTCGATTCTTTAATTTTCTCTCCTGCACGTACTTGTGGTTTACAGCTTGATTGGCGCGGCGATCATAGTGGTGGGGCTCTACTCCCTCATCTGGGGCAAGAGCAAGGACCACGTCGGCAACGGCAACGGCGACGGCAAGGCCGCCGGCGTCGAGCTGCCCATGACCGCGGCTCCCACCACTGCGAACGGCAAGCACGTGCTCGGCGGCGGCCATGTCGTCGCCGACGTCGAGACGCCGGCGGTGACGACGACGAAGTTCACTTACTGAGACGAGCCGATATGATCGAACCTGCTTCCATTACAAACTGAGCACTACTACTAGTACATGCACTGTCAGTGTCTGTACCGCGTGTATGATCCAGAAGGGGCGCGCGCTGCTGCTGATCTCGTAGAGACACGAGACCTACAACTATACTCTCGTATATCTCATTGCATTAACCACTTTTGATTGACTCGATCCGCCCCAGCTTTTGCGTTTAATTTGTTGTGCCACCACCACTATTTCCACTGATTAATATAAGCTCGATCTGTTTAATTTGTGCGAGAAGATCATCATTGGAGCCTACACTGCATGCATATTTGATTCGATCAAATCAATTGATTCGTATGTAGCTCAGTAGCTGCCCCGTTCCATCGGGAATCCAATCGTATATGCAAAAGTTGGCGCTGCTCTCCCATTTGAATCTGCAACGGACAACCACCGTACGTCACCGTCAGCTAGCTTTGCTGCCGCTTTCCAAACCATATATGCGCGCGCATAATTCATGGCTTTAGCTTAGTGCAGGATGACACTGATCGAACCATTCGATCGGCTTGCTTCATCCCGGCGGTTTATTACCTCGACCGCTCATGGATAGGACAAAAATGTAGGCAGCTTTGTTTAGCTAGGTAATATAGGATGTATGAAAGTAGGTAGCTTTAGCTAGGTAGCCATTGGATTGCCGTATTGATCACTCTTAGCACGGAATAATTGGGGACAAATGGGACGGTGCAAGAAACTTTCCGGCTCGAGGATTTTGATGCAAACAAGATCTGGATTCCCGTTCCGGACTGGTGCCTATATGCTTCCTGTTCCGTAAGCACTCCAAATTAATACTGAGGTCTAGTGAAGTAATTAATTTATTGTTCAATATAATGAGGAGAGGAAAATATGGATAGGTACGTACCCTCGAATGGAACTAATAATATGAAAGTAGAGGAGGGTACACGTGTATTGCAATTATTAATCAACTAAAGGGGATAAATATGTCTTTTTAGATAATAATAAAGAAGAATGATCCAGCTTCAACCTTTTCGAAGGGAAGAGGACCAGACCAAAATTTTTGCATGCAGGTGTTAGGTCAGTCTCAGTGGTGGTTTTATAGGGAGTTTCATGACATTAAATGTGCTGATGTGACATAGGAGAGAAGGAGGAATTTCATCACCATAAAACTCCTTTGTCACAGTTACCTAGTTTCTGATCGATATAATCGTATAGTTAAACTTTGCACTGAGACTGGCCTTGGTGGTACAAGGGCACAATGAAGACAAGCTAAAAGCGAACTGATCTCGGTAAGGTTGCCACTCATGTTTTCTCAGCATGGATGCTCACATTTTTCTAGATTTATTTTAGGATTTAACTGGCGATATTCTTTCAGTAATATAGGATATCTCCGTCGAAAACATGAAAGTAGAGGAAAATATTGTTCAATATAATGAGGAGAGGAAAATATAGATAGATACGAACCCTCAAATGGTACTAATATGAAAGTAGAGGAGGGCACCCGTGTATTGCATTAATTAATCTGCTAAAATGGATAAATATGTCTTTCTTTATATAAACCTATATAGATGCACCCACTAAGAGTCATTATCAATGTTAATTTTTATCATCATTTTTGACCATTCGCCTTATTTAAAAAATTATACAAATATCATTTATTTTATTTAAGATTTTATTTTATCATATAATATTTTTTTACGAATGGTCGGATGTTGTTAAAAGTATCATTAGTAATAAGTATTTTGATTGGAATGGATTATATAGTTCCTCTTGCCAGGGGCAGATCCAAAAGAAATAACCATTGGTGTCGTCTCCATTATGCTAAGATATCATCTACTGATTTAAACACTATTTTTTGTTTTAATGGAGATTATTCAGATCAATTGATGTCACTGGACACCACCAGAATGGCCTGGATCCGCCCTGCCTCTTGGTACTAGCTTTCCCAAGTTTCCCATTAAAATAGGTAAGGGCATGTTTGGTTTCCAGCCGCATGATGCTGCGCCTCGCGGCGGCGCCGATGCCGCGCCGGAGGAAATGGCCGCCACAGTTGTGGCGAAAATCTACACGTAAATCAACTTGGAGTTTTGTGCCATGCATGCTGCAGCTTACGAAGCAAGCAAACATATGGCAAAGCATGGCGAGGAACCAAACAACCTCTAAGCTTTCCGAAGCATTGCTACTAGCTAGCATCCTATATCGTTAAAAAGAGAGATTTCTTTACCACAATTGTGTGATCGCGACCCATCGATCGGCCATCTCGTTCTTGGCCCATTAGTGTCTGCGCGCCAAAGTGCAAGCACAGCAGCAGTACATTATGCAATTCTAAAAAAAAAGCAGTAGTACATTATGCAGAGCGTAATCCGGGCTGGCGGATCGCACGACCTAACTAAAGCTGCATAATCATCCGGCCGTGTGTGGCCTTGCTAGTTGCCACGTTCGCCAAATATTGCCGAAGAGAGAAAAAAAAGGAGGCCACTCGTGTGCGGTGTGCCGCGTGCCGCCGCATCCGCATGCATGCATGCACGGCTTGACGAACTCGACGACTCGAGAGGCTCGAGGCCACTCTCGTCATTTCTGGCTCGCCCGAGCCGCCGCATCACGTTCGTCTTTGGACGTATGCACGTACAGCCTTTTTTTCATTTCGTTTTCCAGGCTTTTGGTTTGTTTGGCTCTAGGACTTTTGGTTTATTTGGCTCTTCGTTTCGTGAGGAGGAGGAGGGAGGCCTTCTTTACTGGTGAAAACGAAGATGGACGCGTACTGACGTCTCTGACGAGGGTGATCAGACGGTGACTGGTGAGCTCTTCCGAGACTACCCACAGCGTTCTCTCTCTATCGATGCTCGAAGAGGAGATAAGCACGGGGCACCGATTTACACGCTGTATATACCAATGCTTGAAAAAATTAGTCTGCATCGATGCATATATATTTGTTCTTCGATTTCTCGAAGTAAAAATTTGATTGTAGCTATAGAAACGTACAAACTTGCCAATATAAAATGTGTCGGTAGAGTAAAATAGGTCCACTCATTTTAGTATCAGTGTTCAACCAGCACACTGCGAGTTATCATCAAACCGAACACAGTTGTGATATGTCTTATGTCTACCCCAAAAGATTTTTCAGCGCCAATGATGCCGTGGACAGTCTGATCTTCCCCCCTCGCGTGTTTGGACGAGGATGGGCTTAACATAACACAGCAGCAGCAAAGGCCACAAATGTCTACGTCAAACAATTCTTCTAAAGTTCACTTTCGGCCCAACTAACACAGACCAAATCCGTCACATGAATGATGGCCCAAAGCACTTTGAGTAAACCACAAAACCCGCTGGGTGCGGTGCCAAGTTCTGACACGGCGTGCCGCGAGGCAATTTCTTCATCTGTACGGTGCGGCCCTTCCGAAAGTCACAAAATTAAAATCCCGAAAACCTCCCACCCCCGATTCCCGAACCTACCCCCGCACGCCACGCCATTACTCGTGTGCCCGAGTCGCGCAGGTCCAAAGCTCCCACGACTCCACCGCGACCGGGGGAGAGACGCCCGCGCCCAGATCGGCCGGCGCGGATGGCGGCGTCGACCTTTCCGGCACTGCTCCTAGCGGCCGCGGCCGCGGCTGCGGTGTTTCTTCTGCTGCTGCCCGGGGCGGACGCGGTGTGGCTCGAGCTGCCGCCGTCGGGGACCAAGTGCGTCTCCGAGGAGATCCAGCCCAACGTCGTGGTGCTCGCCGACTACGCCATCATGTACGAGTCCCACCCCACCTCGCACCCCACCGTCGCCGTCAAGGTACCCCCCCCCCCCTTCGGGAGGAGCTTAAAGTGCGGTTTCGTCTTGTTGGTTCGCGTGTTCGATCCCGATCTGGGCGGTGAACCGGTGCGGGCTGGGATCTCGGTGTACGCGGATTGGGACGCTGCTGACGAGCTGGATTTTGCTAAATTTTCGTGCGAATTAAGTGGTGGAATTGTATTGTTAGCAAACTGGGGCTTGTGCGAGTCAAAAGTAGCACTTCTGTATTAGAGATGGACGGAGAAAATTAGACATGTGAGTGGGGAATTTTCTTCAACTGCTGTGATGCTACAAATTCGTGTTAAGTAGATACCCAGTGCGTTTTGTGTTGGTGAATCTATCGTGGAGGGAAAATCTGCAGTTCCACAGTTCATCATGAATCTGATCCTAGTGCCTAGTTCCTGGTTTGGAGATTTGATGCAAATTGACTTATAAAAGTCAAAATTGCACGTAGTCTTTGCTTCAGATGGGGATAATCTTGGTCAATTTGGGAATTCCTATGCTGGATGACCCTCTCCCAAGTAACGTGCTGTGTGAAGGGTTCCAACTTTCTTTTGGGAACTGTCACTCTTGAAATACCATTCTTGTAGTTACCAGCCCTAATGCAATTGAGGGATCATAATTAATAACACCAAGGTACAACAGATGTTGGATCGTGTTTGTTACCGTGGCTGTTAACATATCTGTGTCATGGACATTAATAGATTCTCCTAGTACCTTGTAATAATCTTCATGCATGAGAAGACAAGTTCAACTTAGGAATATGGTGTTACTAGTGCCCCCACCCTAAACCCTGCTCAGTCAGCAGATTCCTCGCTTAAGATTCACATTGAATTTTGCCAATCCCATACAACACAAGATTTGATCATCAACGTGCACTACAGCTTGTAGCTTCTTCCATTTTCATGCCTGCTAACTTAGAAAGGATTAACCACAAGTCTGATGTTCATACATCTTATCTTATGCTTAGGCCTGTATGATATATTGAACTTTTGTAGTGATCAATATTTTATTATCTGGGTTGAATGCAATTTTTGTTTGATCTATTTGTGTGCTTAGAGAACAATTTTCTTTCCCCTAACTTCGTTTGCCGTGATTGTCACAAAGCAACTACAGCATATTGAACATGAATAAGTGGTTCTATGTTTTCCTTTATGTTTGCATATGTTTTTTTTTGAGAATTTTATGTTTGCATATGTTATCTTGTGATTATAAGCTTACGAGTCATGTCTATCATTCTTGTTCAACATACCTTAGCTATTGTGCTTGTTGATTGTTTTATAGTTTTGTTTCCTTAGATGTCCCTACGCCAACTGTTTGTTTTTGTTAGGTTACCTCACCGTATGGCAATACTGTACATCACAATGAAAATGCCACAACGGGTCAGTTTGCATTCACTACTTCAGAAGCTGGAAACTACCTTGCATGCTTCTGGATAGACAGTGCGGAGAAAGGTTCAGGAACATCTCTAAATCTTGATTGGAAGATAGGGATTGCAGCAAAGGACTGGGACACAATTGCTAAGAAGGAGAAAATTGAGGTATGGATATATACAGTCTAGCCCAGTTCAAACACGTTTCAAATTTACTGCATCTCATTTGGTTTCTAACTATTTTCAATCTGGATCTTCTTTTTTATTTTCAGGGTGTAGAACTAGAGCTTAGGAAACTTGAATCTGCAGTCGAGTCCATTCATCATAACTTGCTGTACCTCAAAGCAAGGCAAGTCTTCTATTCCTTTTTTTTCGTTTGAACTGGTCTCTACTCTGGGTCAGCAGAATCTTAATCACCACATAGTCTTACCGTCCTTGTGCAGCTAGAGTTGGTTACAGCAACAAGAAACCATACTGGCAGTAACAAATTACCTTGTGGATGTTGTTTTGACTTTTGAGTCAGTGACATTATAATGTGATGATGATCATGCAAAATTACTGCGGCTGTATGTTAAGAGTATTTGCAACAGGTAGTGCATGGCATAATTGATTGTTGTCTGTGCAGGGAAGCGGAGATGCGGACAGTGAGCGAGAAAACGAATTCTAGAGTTGCCTGGTTGAGCATCATGTCACTTGCAGTCTGTGTCGTGGTCTCCGTGCTGCAGCTGTGGCATCTTCAAGGGTTCTTCCGGAAGAAGAAGCTCATTTAGATTCCCCTTCATCTGCTTGATATGTGTACTCCGTTCTTAACTACCCTAGGAAAATGACAGTTTTGTCATTTATTTCAAGGAACTAATATGGGTGGACAGAGCAGTTGGTGTATACATGATACATGGTTTCAATAGCTAGCAACTGATATTATACGCAATCTATTGCTGTTGTTGATGGCAAACATTGTTCAGTTCTCTCTGAAAATATGTGGCATGCCTGAGATTGTCAAGTTCTATATATCCTTGTCTCGGGTTTATAATGAAAGGATAATTTTTTGAGGGTTAATGAAAGGATAATTGTGGTGTTGGGTAACATCTGGTAATGTGGAAGTAGGGATGAAGTCCATATGTTTTTGGGTCATTGGGTCGATCCAAAATTTAGAAAAATGAACTAGAGTGGCATGTCATGTAAATAATTTAGAAGATGAAATGAACTAGAGTGGCTGACCTGAAAAAAACAACGTTGGGTCATCCCTACGTGGAAGTGACCTTGGGCCAGTATCGGGCCGGGCCGGAAAGCCACCGGACACAAACCGTGCCACGTTGTCCTAAAAAAACAAACCGTGCCACGTCACTCCACGCACAGCGGAGTCAACCGAACAAACAAGCAATCCACCCTTCACCTCAAGCTCAGCTCGCAGCGCCGCACGGCCATCTCACGATGCCGCCCCTCCGGCACCGCCGCCTCCTGCTCGCCGTCGTCCTCCTCCTCTCCGGCCTCCCCCGCCCCGCCTACCCCTTCACCGCGCTCGAGTCCGACCAGATCGCCCGCTACCAAGAGTACCTCCGCATCCACACCGCGCACCCGTCCCCCGACTACGCCGGCGCCGCCGCCTTCCTCCTCCCCTACGCCGCCTCCCTCGGCCTCCACACCGCCACACTCCACTTCACCCCGTGCAAGACCAAGCCCCTGCTCCTCCTCACCTGGCCGGGCTCCGACCCTTCCCTCCCCTCGGTGCTCCTCAACTCCCACATCGACTCCGTCCCCGCGGAGCCCGAGCGGTGGTCGCACCCGCCCTTCGCCGCGCACCGCGACCCCGCCACCGGCCGCATCTACGCGCGCGGCGCGCAGGACGACAAGTGCCTCCCCGTCCAGTACCTCGAGGCGATCCGGGGCCTCCGCGCCGCGGGGTTCGCGCCCGCCCGCACCGTCCACATCTCGCTCGTCCCCGACGAGGAGATCGGCGGCGCCGACGGGTTCGAGAAGTTCGCGCGGTCGGAGGAGTTCCGCGCCCTCAACGTCGGGTTCATGCTCGACGAGGGGCAGGCGTCGCCGACGGATGTGTTCAGGGTCTTCTACGCGGATAGGCTGGTGTGGAGGCTCATCGTCAAGGCGGCGGGGCCGCCGGGGCACGGGTCGAAGATGTTCGACGGCGCCTCTGTGGGCAATTTGATGGATTGCCTGGAGACCGTGGCTGGGTTCAGGGAGGCGCAGTTCGGGATGGTGAAGACCGGGGAGAGGGGTCCCGGGGAGGTGGTATCAGTGAACCCTGTGTACATGAAGGCCGGCACACCAAGCCCCACGGTAAGGGTAGTACTGCTACTATCTACTGTAGTTACTGTACTTAGCTTTTTCGAATAGGGAGTTACTGTACTTAGCTTAGTGCAAGGGTCATAAGCAATCAGATTTTAACTTAGGTCGTTAGAGATTCTTTGAAGAAGTCATTTATGTCACTGGACTCTGTATATTTGCTTTCCACAATACAGTGTGCTACTGAACTTTATAGGCTTGATTCTATGGTAGTCTAGTAAGACCTGTTCGGCTTGTAAGGTGAACAGTGCTCGGCTCGTTTGTTTCGGCTTATTTCCTCTCGCATAATACTATTCATTCTACCAGCCGAGCCCTATTCATTCTACCAGCCGAACGGGCTTTGCATAGTTTACTTTCTGATATGCAAATGCTCTGTCCAAATTGCAAAATATTAGATCTGATAATGCTATTGAACAGGTCTAGTATATTAATAACCATGTAATCCTGGAGTACATATACTAGTCAGTGTTTCTTTTAGAGACAATGGTAAGAGTAAATCGGTTTGGAAGGCAGCATCTTCCTTTTTTACTTCACAACTTTAGGCTATTGAATTTAGTTCACAAGTTTTAATTTGCTCTTGGTTATAGATTGAGAGGTGTCACATTTGGTACTACTATTTTTGTTGTGTTTAGTCCCTCGACTTTCTAATTTTGTTCACTTGAATTCTCTTATTGTCTTCTTCATGAGACCAAAGAATGCTATGTATTTTCAAGTTTACAGTTTGAACCATTCTAGTATTGTAGGATTTGCTCCCATAAGTTTCATGCAAAAAATAAGGTGCACTGGACAGATGTTTACAGAACTTTTTTTAATGACAAAATATGTTCCAAGTTCTTTGTATCTTTCCCTAGCATTTAATTGATGTCAACCTTTGATTAAAACTGTGAACAATCCCATATGGTGGGTTCCATGTCATCTAATGATAGAGATATCAATTTGTCATGCATAGTCTACCAATCAAGTTGAAGCCTTGAGGCACACAAACACAATTGAACAGTCGCTAAATCGTATGTTCTTTATATTAGAACCAGCGAATAGTTCAGGGAGCAGTGGCGGAGGCAGAAATATTTCCTAGGTGTGGCAGGTTTGTAAATACTAAATATGTATAATACAACTATCAACTATGCATAGTTTTTTTACCCACAAAAAAAACTATGCAAGGCCGACAGACACCAAACTGTCAAATCAGTTATGTAGACTTGCGTGTTGGCTCATTGGTTATTGTTTAAATAGATGTATATCATACACTTGTATACATATATTTATTTTTTTAGGTATGGCGGCAGCCAAACCTAGCCAGATAGCTGGCTCCGCCACTGTCAGGGAGCATACTGAACCATGTATTCTGTAGATATACAGGTGGCAGATTTTCCTAAAACTAGGAGTCTCTTCATAAACCTGGTATTGTGATTAGGATTTTTTTTTTAAATAAGCATAGTAATGAACCTTTCCTGTGTCAGTCTCCATTGGGACTTGGTCTAATTATATAGTAGGTCCATCTCCCCTTGATTTCACTGAATGTTCTTTTGCTACATTTAGCAGCAGCTTTTCTGCAACATTAATTATTGTACATGCAAATATAATTTGTTTTAGAACTGAAGACAACAAATTTAAGCAGTGGATAGGTTTATTACCTTTTTAGGTAAAATTGTAAATTCCTGTGATGATAAACTCAACTTTACCATACAGTTTATTGATTTCTTTTGTGGCTTCTTTAGTCACTAAGGACAGACTGATGCAGGGTTTTGTGATGAATATGCAACCATCAGAAGCGGAGGTTGGCTTTGATCTTCGCCTTCCTCCGACCGAAGACATTGAACAGATAAAACGAAGAGTCAAAGAGGAATGGGCACCAGCTCATAAAAACTTGACCTATGAGGTGAAAGATTACTTTTGCTGTCATTTGGATATCTGAAAATAAATCGAGTTCTGCATTTCCTGAAATCCCTTGTGACCGTACAGCTGATTCAGAAAGGACCAGTAATGGATGTGGCAGGACGTCCCATATTTACAGCAACCAATGAGTCAAACCCATGGTGGTCTGTATTTGAGCAGGCTATCACGTCTGCAGGTGGGAAGCTATCCAAGCCTGAGATCTTATCTTCAACCACAGATTCACGCTTTGTGAGGCAGCTGGGCATTCCTGCCCTTGGGTTTTCTCCGATGATAAATACCCCCATATTACTTCATGACCATAATGAGGTACTGGTCCTGGCTTGATATCATTTTCCTCGTCTAGAATATGATGCTCAAAGTTGATGTTATCTCAATGTTTCAGTTTCTGGAGGATAAAGTATTCCTGAGGGGCATCAAAGTGTATGAACATGTTATTAGAGCACTAAGCTCCTTCCAAGGCTGATTCAGAAAAGAAGCTGATGTGGAGTTTCCTTCCCATTCACTTAAGACAGGAGTCAAATCTACTCCAGATTTCTCGCTGCTGGTCAAGTCTCAGACATACCAAATGAAACATTCCAAAGAAATGAAAACCCCACTATTGGTTCAGTCTCGAACATACTGATTTGGATGATAACCTAAGCAGATTGATTCATGCATACATATGGTATGGAGTTGCAAACTGTGTGTAATACGATGATATAACATCCATGGATGGAGGAAACCAGTGTTGTGGAATGATTTCTCACGACCTGGACACTTAAATAAGTAAAGAGACAAGGCCTGTATGGCAACTATGATTGTGAGGAGATGAATAAAGAGGCATATGTGCCCAAAAACTGTATATCATGTCCTCCAAATATTGCAATAAAGGATATGGCTGTCAGGACTATATCTCTGTTTCATCAGCTTTGATCTGTGTGGTCGATCTGCCCGTGTCGGCAGCTACTGTTTTCTGTTGAATGTTGGTGAATAGCAACCAATTGTCGTGCCGCGGTTTTCTGCCGATCCTTTTCCCCACTTTGCACCGCCTTATACAAAGCAAATAATGCATAGGGACTAAATCACTTGCGTTCCAATTAAAAAAGGAATGCAATTATTAGTGAATGAACATGCTTGGTGATGAACTTGTGGGCTCCCACTGCAGCGTCGCGAGCTGCAATTATCAGATTTCAGCTGCATCGACGAAAAGGAATGTGCAGGAGATGTTCAAAGGCACGTTGCTGATCATGGAGGAGAAATTTGTGCCTCTGAGTTGGGGCCGTGGTTTTGAAGCGGACAGTGTCATCGTTAATATTCCATCAAGGGTTCACACCCAGCTTGTCTTGACTCCTGAGCGCGTCAGACCAACGTGATCCTCCGGCTCAAAGTGAGACAATGCTCGTGCTCTTTTTGCCCGAATCAAAAGCTCTTTTTCTACTTTTTTTTGGAGAATCAAAACCTCTCAATGTAGTGTAGTACATAATCTTGGTCCTTTCTAAAAAAAAAGAAATTCTGAAAGAACTGCCACCCTTTTTTTGATGACCTGAAGAATAGTGACCATTGCTTGCTCGTGGGAAGAAGCTTCCTGCCCATCCCCTGGCTGCCTCCATTACATGTCCGCTGCGCGGTCCAATGCCTTCCAGCTCCCCACGCTGACGACGGGCCGAAAGATACTGACGGAAAGATGATTAACTATTTCCGCTGTCTATTTCCTCCATTTCCTCGGTCTCTTTGACGAAACGGACGCAAACAACAAACGGAGAGAGAAATGGAGTGAGAGACAGACAAGGGATCATGCATGTTCATCCATCATTGGTCTGTCACTCGCATCATGAGATCATCTGCAGGGGTCGGTTTCTGCGAGCTAGGCTGTTAAACCGCGTGAGCGTGGGCCACGCCGAAACGCAACCCGGCGAGCTGATCTGATGACACTAGTCTGTTGGCTTTGTTGTGTCGAGCGTTCTTTTGCTGACGCTATGAGTGAGACATCAGGATTACCAGCCCATTAGCCCAAGGCCGTCAGGCTGGCATGCATGTATTACTGCATAATAATTTCTCTACTTACTGATTTTTTTTCGTTCTAAATTATAGTTTATTTTTGACTTAGTTAGATATATAGTTTTTTTATGTATCTCGACTTAGTGTATGTCTATATGCATAAAATATATATATATATATATATATATATATATATATATCTAGAAAAGCCGATGTGGAGAGTATATGTAAAACATGCAGGACAAAAATAATGAGTAAAAAATATATAGTATGGATCAACTATCGGGTGAAAATATGAAAACTACTGGAATTTCTTAATATATTTTCGATAAGCTAGATCAAAGATAAAAAAAGGGTTAGACTTAGAAGCTAAAACAACATAAATTTTGAAACATATGAAGCAGAATATATATGTTGCTGAACCGAGGAAGTAATTTTAAGTAATCAAGCTCGGATTTCTTGTGAGATATGAAATCGACAAATAGCAAGGGAAATGACAAATTTTAAACGCTATTTCATCCTACACTCTGTCCTTTTCCTCACTGTTTGCGCGTTGTAGTTTTTATAGCGTTTTTAATATTATCGAAGCTAGATTTTAATAAGGTTTCCATGCTTCCACCTAATAATTTTTTTTCACTGCATGTTCCTCCAAGACAATCGGTTCGAGTTTGTAGCATGTGAGCGACTGAGCGAGACTACACGAGCGAGCACTACGGTCTACAGAGGATAATGGAACAGAGGAGCACTCGGAAGCCTATGCAGGCATTCTTACAATCACTTATTAGAGCCTGTTTGGATGTCCTTACTTAAAAAGTAGTCTGTTGTTTTTTTAATTGTATACTGATTAAAAAGACTAAATATAAACTAATTATATTAGTCGAGGCTAATTGATGAGAGAATATATTGATCCTGATTAATCCTTGATTAGTCCATATTTACTATAGCATCGTACTCGTCAATTGGCTATGACTTATATAATAAGTTTGTATTTAACATGTAAACGTTTGACTAAATTTAGCCATGAGAATCCAAAGAAGGCCTTGGTCTAGCTATATCTATCTTCCATATTTGCGCGCTCAGCTTGTTCTTGGAGATTGTTCTTGGTCAGGCTCTCAGCTCCATGCTCATTCTTCCAAACATCATCAAAAACATCGGCTGCTTGCTAACTACTATGGAATACCTCTGTTCCAAATTATTATTTATTATTATTTTTCTCATAACATTTAACTATTTGTTTTACTGAAAATTATTTAAATATTATTTATTTGCGTTCACATTCATTAGCTCTGAGCTCGTTTTCCATTTCCAATCGTCCTCAATGGCACCGGCCTCTTGCCAATTACACAGCCCGTCGGTTTGATGTGCAGCACAACGTGTAGAATGCATGTATTGCACTAGTACGAAGAGGAGCTGTAGCTGTCGTCGGCAGGAGCACATACCTCTGACCGTGGAAGCTCAGCTCGAGGACTCACACTGTCACAGTCACGTACTCCACCACGCTCTAGGCCTCTAGCAACCATCGGCCCCCACCCAGTGGCCTCGCTCGCTCAGTAGCTACTCCCTAGCTGCCGCAGGGCATCTCGTGTCACGCACACAACGCGGTTTCTGACGGGGGCGGGCCACGGGCCACCCCAATCCAACCCCAACCACCCTCCTGTCCTCCTCGGCAGCCGCTGCAGGCCACTAGCCAGTGTGCAGCTAAGCTCCAGCTAGCCGCGACCGGGAGCACACGGCACACGGCTTCGTACGTACCCGCCCCCTGTCTGTAGCAGAGCGGTCGCTGCCGTGCTGACGCCGTACGCCGCCGCCGCGACGTACGCCTCGGCCGGCCCCAGCCGATCTCCTGTCCCCGTCTCGCGTCCCCACCACAACCCCCGGACTCCGCGAAGCTGCCGGTCCCAATAAACAAAAATAAAACCTCCCACGCATAATCTATTTTTTTTAGATTCAGGCGGTGTTCACTTACCTTCAAATCCAAAACTTCCCCCAAACTTTCTCTCTCTTTTTTTGAACGGACAAACTTTCTCTCTCTAAACTTCACTATTCACTATCACATCATATCTCTCTCCTCATGCATGGAGCATTAAATGTAGGTAAATAAAAAAACTAAGTACGTGGTTTTGATGTACACGACGAGACGAATCTTTTGAGCCTAGTTAGGTCATGGTAGGACAATGATTATCACAAACAAACGAAAAGTGATACAGTTCGCTACAGTATTCGATGTGACATTTTCACCCAAATTCACGTCCCTTCTCAGGGAGTGAACACCGCCGGTGGTAATCTACTTCTACACATTAGTAGTACTAGTACTAATCCTTGCTGTAATGCGGTTGTTAGGGAGTGTGTGTGCGAGGTGTGAGTTCCCACCGCGCGATGTTCATGTTCCGAGCTCGAAGGAACAGGAACACCACGCAGCCTCGTAGATCGCGTGCCGAGGTGGGAAAAAGGTTGCCACGGCCATGTGGCCGTCATGTAGGCAACATGTACGGCATCAATCAACTTGCCAAGATCTAGTGTGTGCAGTCAACCCCGGCCGTCGGCAGGTTTAACTTACAGCTAGGAAACGACCAGGTTACGCATCACAACCATGCAGGGGTTAGGTTCAGTCGCAGGATCAGCCAACCACCATATATTGTGTTTTTATTACCAAAACAAAAGCAACGACCATTAGCCGCAAAAAAAATGAAAATCAACATTGGGCCAATACTGTTCAAAGTCTTAGTGTCTAGATCGATGAATGGTTATTAACGTCCAGTTGGTTGAATTTACATGTCGAGTCACATGCCGGTGATGAGAGACACGACCGAAGCTTGCCACAAGTCCACAGGGCTATCCACTGAGATCCAAGCTTAAATCTCAAGCCGTTTACCTTGTCCATGCATGATTACAAGTTTACTACGGCACTAGTATATACTATAATCTAAGCCATACGAGTCGATCAGGTCTCAGGAGCTAGCATCGATCCGTTCCAAGTGACAGGTAGCTTCAGTTGACGCACTCCGAACTCGGTTTTGCCAGTTCGTATCACACTATCACAGCTGTTCAGTGCACACACAAGTCGTACAGCATCACGCCAGATCCTAACCAAAATCCACTCATTTTTTTTTGTTTATACCACGGCACAGAGCACTACAGTGCCCACCTGGGTAAGGATGCTGCGTCGTCTACGCCACCACCAGCATCGATCCATCACCAAGCATTCAGCAGGATGCTTCCTCGTTCAGTCCTTCGCTTTAAAAATTCTTCAGTGCATCACTGGCAGCTGTACGGCTGACCATGGCTGATGTGCTCCTCCCTCCTAGTCCCCAGACTATTCTGTTCCGTCACACAGGATCGTTGTGATGTGAACATATGAAGGGATATTCAAATGCATGCTCAACCACTAAACAATGCTTAAACTAATCCCTGAGACACTCACATTGACATTAGCACAGGGTGTAACATGCCATTCCTATAAATGTGACACCACCAAAGAGTTCGCCAAGCAGACAAGCAGCAGCATCACTGATCCAGCTGGTAACCACACAGAGTCACAGACACATCAGAAGGAAACCTTGCATTGCAAACCATCGCCGTCGCGTCAAGCAGGGAACCCAAGAAGCCGGCGTCGTTGGGCAAGGAGCCAGAGAGCCAGGCAGCGATGGTGAAGACGACGGCGGCGAGCAATGACACCGCGTCGGCGGCGGCGGCGGCGAAGCACGGCGGGAAGAGGACGTACAAGGGCGTGCGGATGCGGAGCTGGGGGTCGTGGGTGTCGGAGGTCAGGGCGCCGGGGCAGAAGACGCGGATATGGCTCGGCTCGCACTCCACCGCCGAGGCCGCCGCGCGCGCCTACGACGCCGCGCTGCTCTGCCTCAAGGGCTCCGCCGCCGCCGCCGACCTCAACTTCCCGCTCCGCCTCCCCTTCGACCTGCCCCCCGCCGCCATGTCGCCCAAGGCCATCCAGCGCGTCGCCGCCGCCGCCGCCGCGGCCACCACCGACTTCGCGGCGTGCGCCGCCCACAACGCCGTCGGAAGCGCCTGCAGCGACGCCGACACCGCCCCGGCGTGGAGCGGCGCCTGCGCCTCGCCCAGCGACGCCTCCGCTGTCAGCTCGCCGGAGTCGGCGGTCAGCAGCGAGAGCGAGCTGCCGGCGGCCCACTACGGCGACGGCGGCGACTCCGACGGCGACTACTACAGCTCGCTCGCGGACATCGACGCCTTCTTCCAGTCGCCCAAGTGCATGGAGTACGCCATGATGGACCCCTGCAGCGCCTTCTTCGCGCCGGCGCCCATGGCGATGGACGACGGCTGCTGCTGGGAGGAGGAAGGCGACATTGCGCTCTGGAGCTTCTCCACTCTCGACTGCTGAAGCGGCGTCAGAGAAGCGGAAAGTAAATTCAGTTACTGACTAATAATCGCCGGTCAAGTTACCAAAACTGGTCACTGATGGCACCAAAAGTATAGTTAATTCCATATACTATATGTGATAATTTATTAATTCAATGTAAACAATTGTAATAAGCTAATTAGTAACTAGGCATTTGTAGGGGGAGCTCTCATGGAGCTACATGTTTTAAGGTAGCTTACATGGAGTTAACCTCTTTACATTTGCTTGTTTATGAGTAAAAGCAACTTTATTACCAGTATATCCTCGCACAAAGAAATTTTTTCTGACCGGTGAAAAAGTTATCTTTTAAAACCATTTGGTGTATTTTTTGTGACATGATCATCTGCGTGGTTAAGAAAAATGGTGAGAAAATGACCAACGAGCAAAATTACAAACGGAATGGCTAGGCAAGCCATTGGTCTGACCATTCATCTTTCTTGCCCAATATTCATCCAACTGTTAATTATCTTAAATCTGTGCTTTTTTCTACTGACCCTTGTAACACAAGTTGTGACACGCAAGTCTTAAAATGGATGGCGATGATAAGCTTCGTGGACACAAGGGCAAGTTTAAGTCCTATGTCGACGCATTTTGTGGGAACACATAAATTCCATGTTACGTTGTTGCCTCAAATTAGAAATGCTCTTAGGTGCCTCAGATTAATTTACATGCCTAGGATGAGTGGCATGTCCGCATGTGTGCATGGTTGCGTGGTGCAGTGCGGTGATGTTTTGAGTATGTGCATCTTCTATCCAATATATCCTCTTAATCAAAATTAAATGTCTATAAAATAAAAAATACAAAATTTCCAAAGAGGGCCTTATTGTTGTATTTCGCGGCCGCCTAGAGTATATGATGATATTAGTCCATGGAGAAATGGGTCGTGACTCGGGAGCCCGTGGCCGTGGTACAGTTCGTATGGGCCGACCAGCTAGAGTCTCGTGGGCTCGTTTGGGCCTCTTTGCACTGAAATGCCGGCCACGGTGTTGGGTGGGTGATCGGCGTCCGCCGCGATGCGGGGCGCTGCAGGCGGTGAAGCGCCGCCGACGACCGCGAATTTCAGACGCAGACGGTTGCGGCAGCACCACCGTACAATGGCGGCGGCGGTCTGGTTGCAGTGTGGCACCATTTGCTCCGGCTACGCATCACGGAACCAGCAGATTCCTTCTTCTTCACCGTGCCCAACCAACCAATGCAATTCTACGCAGCTCTGTTGATCAAGCATGGAGAAGCGTAAACTTGTGACAACTGATCTCTGTTGATTTTTTTTTTTGCACATTTTCTGCAAACTTCGTAGCTAATTCAGCGTTTGTCGTTGGAGACTTGTACAGTGACGAAGAGATAGTGTGTTTGCTTATTGGAATATCAGCTGGTATTTTTGAGGATTATGTCCGTGACCGTGAGTAGTTGGTTACTGCATTTCGTCCATTTCTTTCGCCAATTGTTACTAGATTTCTTCTAATGTGTATGAGAATGATTGGAACCCAGAAGAGGAGGACGTCTTTTCTCTCATTAATTATCTCTCAAAAAACAAATACGAACGGGGTAGAACGGATTTGGGCAGTATTTTCTGACGTTGCTGTTCCCGTGTCCGAAAATCCAGTTTCGGTGAGGACTGAAAAATCTGGGATCGATTTCTATCCTTTCTTGATAGCCAAGCCAGGTACTTTCCAAATACTAGAATCGTTTCCGACTCGAATAGTCCAATTCCATTCCTTGCTGTCGGACACGGCTCCGGTTCGCCGCTGCTGCTTCCGCTCTCTTTATAAGGCAGATAGGAGAGATTCAGGCCTTGTTTAGATCCAAAGTTTGGTGTCAAACTTTGGGTTTATAATCATTGGGTTACTGTAGCATTTCATTTGTATTTGTAAATAATTGTCTAAATATTGATTAATTAGGCTTACAATGTTCGTCTCGCTACAACAAAACCGTGCAATTAATTTTTAATTTTATCTACATTTAATACTACGTGCGCCGATATTTTTTATGAGAAAAAGTCCATCTTACTACCTTGACCTATTTACTTTATCCACTTAACCCCCTCAACAAAAGTTGGGCTCATTTTACTCCCCAAACTATTTTAGTTGGTTCAATCTACCCCTAATGAGATTTGTTTTTTATGTTTCTCACTACACAGGTTGAATTTTAAGTTCAAATTTGGGTTGATGACTTATGACATTATGCCCTATATTAAAAAATATATTTGGAACTTTTCATGATTTCTTTGCATACAGTTTTGTATCCTTAGCATAAATTTGTATTAAATATTTCTAATATATGAAAATAACCAAAAAAATCTTAATATATTTTTTTAACACAAGGCTTCATGTTGTCTATCTTCTCACAAAATTTGACTCAAAAACTCATCTTGTATTTGAAGAAACAGAAAAAACAAATCTCATTAGGGAGTAGATTAGACCAAATCAAATAGTTTGGGGTAGTAAATTGAGCCTAAATTTTGTTGAGGGGGTTAGGTGGACAAAGTAAATAGACGAGGGTAGTAAAATGGACTTTTCTCGTTTTTTTATGTGATGAGAATATCTTTTTACATAGTGGAATTTGGGAACTAAACAAGAGCCCAGAGAAAGGGCAACTCCATCCATCCCACGTCTCAGCCGCCGCTGCCGCCGTTCTTGCGTAGCTCAAGCCACCGCCGCGCCAGATCGGAGGAAGGGCACTCCATCCACGTCTCGCCCTCCCCCTTCTCAACCTCCGCTGCCGCCGTTTTTGTTCTTGCAAGTTCTATGATGGAGTCATGTGTTTTAGGTTCTCTTCCTAGAGTTGCCCCTGGTTGTCTCTGGTGTATCGACTAGAGGGCACTATTATAGGTCTGTAAGTAGTTGGTGTCATCTTGTGACCTGTACTTCACTGTAAAAACTGGTAACCCCATTATTTATCTACAAAGCAGCCATAGCAACTTTCGGAAATTTTGTATCATTCGTTGGAGACTTGTACCATGAAGAAGAGATAGTTAACATACTCCTGTGTTTGTTTATTGGATATCAGCTGGTATTTTTCAGGAATTATTTCTGTGATAGTTACTACATTTCCTCAAATCCATCGCACGGCCACGTAATAGTTATTTCTCTTCGTCTCTCTCAAGAAATTAGGTGTAGAAAAGTATTTGGGCAGCAAGATCCGCCTCGTTTAATGAATCCGACTTTGCTGCTCCTCCCGTGTCCGAAAATCCAGTTTCTGGGAGGACTGAAAATCTGGGATGATTTCTTTCCTTTCCAAATCTGTTCGCTTCCGGCAATTCGACTCGAACTCGAAACCTTTCGTCGGAGACGGCGCCGGTTCACCGCTGCTTCCGCTCTCTTCTTAAGCCAAGATCGGAGGAAGGGCAACTCCATCCCACGTCTCACGCCCTCCCATCCCCCTCTCAGCCTCCGCCGCCGCCGTTCTTGTTCTTGCTTAGTGCGAGCCGCGGAGGCAGGAAGCCCACCGCCACGAGGAAGATGCCTGGTGGCCTCAAGCCCCGTGCGCCGGCGAGGAACCGCACGGAGAAGACACGCCGCCGCGGCGCTGCTGGCCATCGCCAAGTCGCGCGCGACGAACTCGGCCCGAAGATGATGGACTTCGCCCCTGCCGATCTCTCTAGCCCTGATCCGCGCCTGATGCTGAAGAAGAGGCCCCGCGAGGAGATGGAGGCGCTCCGTGGCATCCTCTGGAAGGCGGAGCTCTTGGCCGGCAGGACCGCTGCCAGCGGCCAGCAAGAGAAGGAAGACGATGCCTCTGGTGGAGGTCAAGCCCAAGATGTCGGCGGACGAAATCTCCAACCTGGCCACACGGGTGTCGTCGCTCTCGGAGGACATGCCATCTCACATCCTCGAGTTTCTCACGAAGGAGTGCACCGGTCACGAAGACAAAAGCAGAGGCGAGATGGAGATTGACATCGGATCCATGAGGAGCTCCGCCATGTTCGAGCTGAGGAAGCTGCTGGACGAGTTCGCTGAAGAGCAGAAGCGCCAGATCGAGGAATCGACGAACGCGTCCGGAGCCATCAGTCGCTCGCCGCCGCCTCAACATGAGGATGGCGAGATCGTCGAGGAGGAGGACAACGATGCCATCGCTGATACACGCGGCGACGTTGTGGTGGCAGGCAAGGTTCTCCGTTCACCAGCACCAACCGAAGACAGCGAGATTGCAGAGGAGGACATCATATGCAGCGCTGCCGCCCCTGGTTCAACTGAGAAGCTTGCTGAAACCGGAAATAGTCCAAACAGCAGCAGCAGCTCTTCTGGGTCCTCCAGCAACAGCGATTGCTCATCTGGAAGTTCTTGCAGCAGTTCGTCAGATTCCGACAGCCGCAACTCCGACTCAGACGACAAGAGCGTGACAAGCAACCCTGCTCCTGCAGTTCTTCCCAAGACTGACGCCTCGCTCGTGGTGCCACACAAGGTTCTCTGCTCATCGCCATGCATCAGTTCATTACCTAAAGGCGGCGCCTCCCCTGACGCTCCAGAGAAGTTTGCAGCTGAAACCGTGAATATTCCAAGAAACAGTTACTCATCAGGATCTGCCGTCCTTCCCAAGTCGCTGGAGCAGCGACCGGGTGCACAAGATCACAAGCTCCCTGACCTCTCTCAGGCTCAGTATAGTGATCTGATCGCCAAGGCTCGTCAGAAGCAGCGCAGGCTGCACAATCCAAAGAGGCAGAGAGCGTATGAAAAGCTGGAAGAGATGGAGAGGAACGCGAAGCCAATCAGTGACTGGATACACCCAATGTACTTGAGGCAGCTGGGGATCACCCTGTCGCAGTACGCTGTGACCCCTGAGCGGCGTGTTCCTGGCCGTGGAAGCCCGGTGCAAAGGCTACTTGGGCTCTTCCTGAAAGCAGAGTAGCAGACCACGAAGATGACAAAGAAGCAACGAGTCACTGAAGGTAGAAACGATGGAAGATGTTAGTGCCACTCGGTTGTAACTATAAATAGAACACTATGTGGTACTAAGAGCTTAGCGAACTTGTCAGACATTGATCAATAAACTGAACTTGATGTATGTGAAGAATGTTGCCTTGAATGTAGTGGAGCAACAAGTTACTGGAGCTGAATTGGGTACATATGTTTTTTTTTGGTAAAGGGAAGCTTTATTGATCTTAGACAATTACATCGAGATGATACAATTATATAAGATCCAACCCGGCCTCTGCATAACTAAGATGCACACAGCCAATGAAAAAGAAACAAAAAATGAGAGCACCATGACCTAGCAAACTACCACAAGCGCCTTCATCTTCATCCGCTTCACAGACCAAAGCAACTCTTGGACTATGTAGTAGGCTCCCGATATAACGCCTCCAACGAGGAAACGGCACGCGCACGTGCCGACGTTGTAATGACCCAACCAATTAAGACCACATCAAATGTTTTCACGATGGAGTAATTCATCTTAATCCAAGCAATGCCTTCAACAAGGTCACTGCCAGGTTCAACCAATTAAGGTCAGACCTAGGAATTTCTTCCCGGAACCGATGAATTAGTAGCAATTACCACCACGACCAAGTCACACCGTGTTGCTTCCCCCTTCCTACCAGGCCAATGCTTCCATATAGACCATCCCTAACCCACTTTAAACGGCCACGAACTCCAAATCCGGCAGACCATCTGAATTCGTAACCTGAGATACCATGCTACAAAGTTACCGCTAGGTACCCGTGCATAATCCACTAGGAATAAATTGCAGATGAAATCCATCTTTGAGTAGGAGAATCCGCGAATGAAGCCAAGGTAACTCATGTCTCTTAGTCTATATGAAAAGAAAAGGCAAAATTGAAGATGTCATCACCAGATGTAGTTGCAAAGTCCGGAGCTAGCCCTTCCAACACCAGGGCCGAATCCGTCGCGCCAGATCCGCCGCCGGCTGCACCGGCGACCAAGCGCCGCCGCCATGCCACGGGCCGTCACTACGCCTGGCCTCAGCGCCGCGTGCAGTCGTCTCGCCGCGCCCCCGTGCCGGCCGTCCACGCGCGGCTGTCCCGTCGCGCCGACCGCCCGCACCGGCCATCCCCAGGCTGAGCCGCCGGCGCCCTGGCCGGATCCACTTGCGGAGGGAGCGGATCCGGTGCAGGGACCCGGATCTCGCCGCCGCCGCCGCCAGCAGTCGCGCGCCGCCTCCACCGGTCCTGCTCTCCGGCCGCCGGTCGCGCTCGTCGGCCGCTCCGCTGTTGGCCGCAGCCCTCGAACCTCGTCGTCGCGCGCAGGACAGACCGCTGGCCGCCGTGCTCACCTCCGCGCGGATCCGGTACCGGCCTTGCCGGATCCGGCCCCAAGGACACGGGAACCGCCGCCCAGTGCTGCCGGCGTCGCCATAGCCGTCGTGGTCCAACCTCCGCTCAGATCCGGATATCACGGCCGCCGCAGGGTAGGGGACCCCGCCGCCACCGTCCTAGGGGCCAGCGCGGGCTTCCGGCCAGCCCCTCTGGTGGCAGCGAGGGCTGGGGCGGTGGGGATTTGGGCGGCGGCGGGGCTGTGCGAGCCGCCCGAGCCGCGAGCGGGCAGTAACGTGGGATATAAAGGGATCGGGTACAGATGGTCTATGATGCTCATGTAACTCGTCAGAAAATAGAAACATAATCATGTAATCCTGATCCTGTATGGTATTATTCAGAGCTTAGCAAGCCCAATGTACGGAAATCTGATGTATATGAAGATTGCTTCTTTAAAACAATACCTTTAAAACTAGAAAAAAAACAGGGATGTTCTGTTTCTGTGCTAGTGAAATTAATACATAGTTTTCACAGGGAAAGTTCTGTTGATCAGGTATGCCACCAATTTGGGAGCATTCAGTTCATTCTATCTTTGCCTGATGCATTAGCATTTGCATAATGGCACCACTGATTAGGGATGAAAATACTTACCGGTACTGATTGATAAGGGCCATGGGACTAACGAAAACCAGTAGCCCAGCTCACGGCATCAACCACAAGAATTGAGAATTCTGTCCGTGAAATAGCTATATTAGTCCCTCAACTTTGCCTCAAGGGTCAAGTTCGTCCCTCAACTTTCGAAACGGTCAATCTAGTCCCTGAACTTTTGTTTTTAGATCAAATTTGTACCTCAACTTTTGAATCAACCAATTTAGTCCCTCAAGTTTTATTTTTTTATCAAACTCATCCCTCAAATGTATGTTTTTCTATTTATTTCACTGTTCCTCACTACCACCTTTTTATATGCAGCTGGTATTTAAATATATGTGGTTTACTAATTTATTTCTACCATCTCGTCTATATTCATCCTATCTATTGTGTTTGTGTGTTTAACTCAATTTTGTTTACGCAGCAAGTATAGGCGAGTCACTACTTTTTGTCAAACTAACCATTATACTTATCTATTTGGGCCAATTGTTTTTAAAAAAAATATACTTCTATCCTTATCCTTGTATGAAGGTAATCTAAATGGCCAGACTTCTAGATCAGTTATTCTTGTCAAACTTAATCTGAATGTTTATCTAGATGGTAAAAAATAGCATAGGGTTTTTTTAGCAAACATATACATAAAAGTGTATGGAGATAATTAATATATTTAGTTACAATTTTTTTGAGTTATCTAGGGATGGATCTGGCTCAAAAAGCAAAACTTGAGGGACTATATTGGTGGATTTGAATGTCGAGGGACGAGTTTGATCCAAAAATATAAGGCTCCGTTTGGATGTAGATATTGGAGGGCTCGGCATTGAATTGGTTTCAATACCAAATCAGAGTAGTATTGGTATTATATCACAATACCAAAGCCATTGTTTGGATGTAGATGAATTCACGAAATGAGACAATGCCGAGCAATACGGAGGGGAAGGGATGCGAATTGAGGGAGGGGGTTCTATCAAAGAGCCAATTCCTCTCGGTATTGGATCAGATTTCCAATTCCAATACCAAAAACATCCAAACACTAGGTATTGAAGGTACCTAATTCCAATACAAAATTCCAGCCTCCAATGTCTACTTCCAAACGGAGCCTAAGTTAAGGGACTAAATTGGTCAATTTCAAAGTTGAGGGACGCACTCGACCCTCGAGGAAAAGTTAAGGGATGAAATTGACTATTTTGCCAATTGTGTCAGAACTCACGGCGACGTACAACGTGAACTTGAAAACAGTAACAGAACTCTCAAACAGGCACAATGCTAAAGCTTGCAGCATGGCATGGGCAGAGATTCACAGATACACTCACACACACACAGACAGCTACACTTCAGTAGCGAAAGCAGTTACAGAATATTATCCGATTTAGGGGAAATAAAATATGGGACAGAGAGACAAGAGAACAAACCTAACTCGTCCAATTTCTCGAGTAAGCCACTAACATATCCTAAAAATCTACCACCCAGCTCAGACTATCTTCAACTATCAAGTAGACTAACCTAAATACTACTACTAAAGAATGAAAAGAAATTTTGGTTTTCTGAGTTCGAGAAAAATGTGGAAATGAGCTAATAATGTGGCAGGCAGCTCATGCAGTGATGACACCTGACATCCATGGCACTACTCCATAGTTGAGGTGGTCTCAGGAGGCTTAATTCTGGACAAATTTAAGATAGTTTAACTTGTGGTACAATCCTAAAAAGTTATTTATTTTCAAACAGATAAAGTATGCTCTCGTAGAATTCCATTTGGCATCACCAATGTTTGTATATACAGTCGATTACTGTGTCGTGCTGTCGCGTTTGCTCTGTTCTAGTGTTCTGTCTCTGTGAACTATCACATTTCAAACAAAGAACGAAAGGGCGAAAAAGCAAGCAGCGACGACGACGAACGACTGCATGATAGCCGCCGCACAAGTGCCACCCCCGGCGGCGTCACCGTCGTCCCAAGCGTCCCCGTCCGGCCCACGCGGCAACGACGACAGCCAAGCCAGCGGCCCCCATCCGGCCATCACCACCGGCCCCGGCGGCGGCGCCTCCGTCTCGCCGCTTCCTTCTTCACCGCCGGCGCCGGCCTCCTGTGACTGCGATCCGTCGTCATCACCACCCGGCTGCTGCGGCAGCTCCTGCCGGCAGACCGGGCACGAGTTGTGGAGCCGGAGCCACGGCACGATGCAGTCGGTGTGGTAGGCGTGCTTGCACGGCAGCTCGCGCGCGGCCTCCCCGAGCTCGAACTCCTCCTTGCACACGGGGCACTGCGAGCCGTCGGACAGGTGCGCCGGCGAGACCCGCACCGTGGGGAGCGACTCGATCGCCGACTCCGGCGCCGGCGCCGGCCCCGGGCGGTCGTCCTGCGTCAGGCGCTCGATCAGCGCGTCCAGGTTGGGCCCGATGAAGAACTCCTCCCAGCCGACGACCACGGGAGGCGGCGGCGGCGGTGGCTGTGGCTCGTCGTCGTCGGAGGCGGCGTCGTCGTCCGGGCGCCGCGTCGCCGGGGCCGGCGGCGGGGACGGGACGCGCCGGCGCCGGCGCCGGCGAGGGAGCGGCGTGCCGTCGGCGTCGTCTGCCGTGGGGTCCCCGGCGGCGGTGGCGCCAGTGTATATGACCCACCGGCGGGGCCCGTCATGCGGGAGGAACGGCGGCTGGAAGAACTGGTCGGGCGGCGGGAGCACGGGCCGCGGCGCCGGCAGGCTGATCTCGTGGAGGAAGCGGCCGAAGCAGCGCGGGCAGAAGACGTCCGAGGTCGGGTACGATACGGCGCGCACCGCGCGGCCGCACACGTAGCACCAGTACAGGCGCCACGTCCGCCGGCGCCGCCGCACGCCGCCGCCGGTCGCGTCGGTGGACATGGCGATCGGCAAGCAAGCAAGCGCGGCTGGCTACTAGGCTTTGGCGGCGCTGGTTGGTCTGAACCTCTCGCGCCGTGGCTTTCAGGGAGCGGAGGCGAGGTTGCAGGGCGTGCATGGAGATGCGGCCTAGTAGTGTATAAAGATGGTTCATGACGAAATGGCGGAGCGGCGGTTTGATTGGGACAGCGGCAAGGTTGGCAGGCAAGGTGCGCGGCGGCGGCAAGGAATGGCTTTTCCCGAGGAGATGATGAATATCCGCGGGTGAAGCGATGCACGTTCCTTGCTTTGTTCCGGTGGCATGCCTAAATACAGCATACGAGCCGACCGCCACTGGCCGGTGAATAGTTAGGCATGGCGGCGATGCAAAAGCATGCATGAAGTAGGAACAGCTGCTTACTTTTTTTTTGAAGCAAGGAACAGCTGCTTACTTTATCTTGCTGTCATCGTACCGGTACGAAACCATTAGCAGGTAGGGTGGTAAATGGTCCTCAAATTTGTACCGAAAATTTTAAAAATTGGCGAAAATTTTAAGAATTGGGTTCAATTAGCGTTGGGTCAAAATACTACTAGTTTTTGAGATAAAATTGATTAAAACCAAGTTGAATTGTGAAGGAGCGTAAGAGCCACGATCCATTCCCACCCTACCTATACGTACCAGCAGGTACTCGGCATTTAGTGTCTGCCAAGTGAATTCGCCAGCAGAGCATTTTCCAGAGAATTGCATATTCACATGCTTTGTAGAATGATTTTATTTTAGATTCATATGAACATACGAATGTCGCATAAGAACATGGATTCAGCTCTAAGAAATTTTGGAGGGAAATTGTATTATTAGTTCGAATTAAAACACATATTTAAGCACTTCATTTCATCATATAACTCCAAAGCTATGTGCATCTCGGAGCTTGAGTTGTGCTAAAGAATTATATATTATTTATGTATCATGAGATTTACATTCAAACTCGAAATAAATTGACTAGACTTCCCCCCCTGTTTTTGAAAGCACATAATACACTTCTTGCATTTTCTTCTTCTTTTTAACATCGCCGCGGCTCTCAACCTAAACCTTAAAACAAACGGCTGCTACAACGATAAAGAGGATAACGGTAGCATAGACGAGAGAGAAGTGCGAGCTATACAGCAGAGCAAGCCAAAACAAATAGGCCTATAGCCAAAATGAGGTATCATTTTTACTAAATGGAGAGGAGATAGGAAGAAGCTTTGCTCTCATACAAGGAATAAAATGAGCACCGATTTTTGGCAGAGTATAAATGATTTTTTTTTGTGAGGAACAGGAAAGATACTGCAAGATACAAACGAAACATGTCTTATAGGGACATGAAAAACTAGCAGCACTAAACTTTAAAACTTGCTGTAGTAAGAGGCGTGCAGTTATAATCACACACATGACATCCGCTGATCCGCATGCTACATGACGCACAAAACATAGGCAACCAAAGGCGCCAAGCCAATCGCAACGCGCAGCTGCAAGAATACGCCAAGCATACGCACACTGCCGCCGGGCCCACTCCCAGTGAGACGCGCACCGTCGCGGCCGCCGCAATAGATCGGGAGCCCTGGGACTCCGCCGCCACCCCTCCCATTCCCCCGCTGCAACTCCACGCGACCGCGAGAGCGGGCAGAGCACCGCCACCGCCGAGGGGATTGGCCCAGCGGAGCAAGCCCTCCAACTCTCGGCGGCAATGGCGCTCTCCGACCGCTCCCGCGAGTCGCTCCTCCCGAGCTTCCTCTACGCCCCGAGGTCCTTCGCCGGCGCCTCCCCCCGCTTCCCCTCCTCGCCCGCCGTGGGCCCCGCGAGTGGAGGCGCGCCGTCGTTCCCGATCCAGGCGCCCAATGAGAAGATCGAGATGTACTCGCCGGCGTTCTACGCCGCCTGCACGGCCGGAGGCATCGCCAGCTGCGGGCTCACCCACATGGCCGTCACGCCGCTCGACCTCGTCAAGTGCAACATGCAGGTGCGTGGTGGGAGGGTGGGGAGGTAGATCCAGTACGTTGCTGCTCCCCGGGTTACGAATCCGGCTGGGCTTTGTTAGATCCGGCGGCGGCGGATGAATCTTCGCGTAGATCCCTGATTCGATTTTGCTCTTTGTTAGTTAGTTGCTGTGGTCAGTGTCACTTAACGTGTGATCTGCCGATGCTAGTGAAGAATCTGCTGCCTTATGCCGTAGCCATTCATTCCTCCTTGAGAAAAAGTGGTGTGGACTCGGTGCTGTTTTGGCATTTCACCACTTGCATAGTCCAGTCATGATAGATACTTTTGTGCATCTGTCTAGTGTCAATTGCCAACTGGTATATTGAATAATGACATATCCGGTGGAATTGTTTCCTGATTACTGTTGTAGTGGCCTAGTGGGGTTAACATAGTTATGTGTAGGTAATGTGATTTTGTAATTTGTTGTTCAGTACAGTGGTTGGGTCCATATATGGATCATCATTGATAGATAGTAGATTGATTTAACTTGATCGTTTGATCTGTCACCTGCTGAAGAATGAGGTATTTGATTTTTGACATTACCATCTTTGGTTAATGTTCCAGATTGACCCAGCGAAATACAAGAGCATCACATCTGGGTTTGGAATTCTGGCCAAGGAGCAAGGAGTGAGGGGCTTCTTCAGGGGATGGGTGCCAACCTTGCTTGGTTACAGTGCTCAGGGAGCTTGCAAGTTTGGATTCTATGAGTTCTTCAAGAAGTACTACTCGGATATTGCAGGGCCTGAGTATGCTCAGAAATACAAGACCTTGATATACCTTGCTGGGTCTGCTTCTGCTGAGGTGATTGCTGATGTGGCTCTCTGCCCCTTCGAAGCTGTTAAGGTCCGTGTGCAGACACAGCCTGGATTTGCTCGTGGGCTCAGTGATGGTCTGCCTAAGTTCGTTAGATCTGAGGGTGCCCTGGGGTTAGTATTTCACCTTATTTCCTTTAAATTTGAGTTGATTTATGCTTTGTTGCCAGTCTTTTTTGTGGTGTAACAACATTTTGCTTTCAAACCTGCAGGCTTTACAAGGGAATTGTCCCTCTCTGGGGTCGTCAGATTCCTTGTAAGTAGATTTAATCTGGATAGCTTATTTGTTCTGTTATTATGTGATATGATGCTTTTTAGGCAGCCTTTCATGTTAATGGTTCTACTTTTTGTGCTTGTTAGTCACTAGAATAAGACTGTTGCATTATGCTTTGTCTTATCTCCTGCCTAGTCATTGCTAGATGGTTCCCTCACATTTGTTGTTTAAATTTATCTAATGGTGGCTTAAATCTGAATTTCTATGGTCTCTTCAATTTGACAACTTTTGTCCGCTTCAAATGATGCTTTTCCAAATCAAACTCCGTCATAACCTATATAGGTTTCTCTCAGTTAGCTTCATATGATATTCCCATTTTCCTTGCTGCTCTCATGTTGAACATGTGATTTGACACACTTGCACTTAATAGCTTATGTTGGTCCTCTTTGATGATGCCAAAAATTCACCACTACATTTTTTTTAATACGAGGTATCTTCCCTTTGGAATAGCCTTGACAAAACTGGCCTTGATATGTCTTACTAGTCTGATTTCACTGAGATCAAAACTGACCATTTTTATTGATCTCTTTTTTATAAGGGCATATTGGAGTAGAACGGCTTGCTGTATGACTGTTTGTCTGTTTCATGGCTTTATTTTAATATCCATATTGCTCTAGAATAGCAAAAAATGGGTGTGTTTTTGAAAATCTGAGACCAAGCATTCAGGAGGTTCTCAGGGCAGTGAGCACGGAGGGTGGCAGCTGGTGCATGGCTGGGGCTTCTAAGCTCCTACAGCTGGTCACCAGGTTGCCACACCAGGGTTTCTAACTCCCAGGTGGTCTGTTGGTCGTCTTCTTAAGAGTTTGTGGCGAGTTTTGTAAGTCTGGGTATTTTTGGGGTGTGGGTGTGGTGTTCGGTACTTGGGTTGGGTCCCTCCGGACTCGTGTACTTTTTTCTACCTTAATAAAATGACGCGCAGTTCTCCTGCGTGGTTCGAGAAAAAAAGAATAGCAAAAAAATGCCATGATTTAGTAAATTTTGTCGTGATTCACATGTTCTCATTGCAATTATTTTGTGGTAAACACTTCCTCGTGGCGCAACAGAGACATAACCAAATGAACCCTAGTCAATTCGATTTCTCAAAATGCTTCTTGAAGAAATTAGAAAACTATCCTGGCATTAGTCATTGTGGCATTGCTTGATCTTATACCATAGACATGTTCAATATGCTAAAATCTACATTTTCAAGTGCCTCATTCCTTCCACACCACAGAATTAAAGATATGTGGTTTGTGGTTATGGACTTAAACATGGAAACGTTGTTGGTTTTTCTTGTCAATAGTTTTTAAATAACCTTTTGGAGGTAAATTTAATGTGCAGCATGTATTACTTGAGTACATAATCAGTTGTGCTTTGACAGTTCAACTTGATATTTGTGTGGAATATTTTGTGCTTCTCTTAGCTGTTTATATATGTTTCACACTCTTACTCATTTTCATGATTTTGTTCAGATACCATGATGAAGTTTGCTTCATTTGAGACCATTGTTGAACTTATCTACAAGCATGCTGTTCCTGTACCAAAGTCAGAGTGTAGCAAATCTTTCCAGTTGGGTATCAGCTTTGCTGGTGGCTACATTGCTGGTGTCTTCTGCGCCATTGTGTCTCACCCGGCAGATAACTTGGTCTCTTTCCTGAACAATGCCAAGGGTGCTACCGTGGGTGATGTAAGCACAATCAACCTGTTTCCTTGAGATGGTTTAGTTCTTTTTTCTCTTTTGCTGTCTTGTTCATTGGTTACTCATTGTATATGCTTCTGCAGGCTGTTAATAAGCTTGGCCTCTGGGGCCTCTTCACTCGGGGTCTACCCCTTCGTATTGTCATGATAGGCACTCTTACTGGAGCTCAGTGGGGAATTTATGATGCATTCAAAGTCATGGTTGGATTGTAAGTGTCTTCCTTGCTTTTTTCAGAACACACCAGCACTTAAAAGGATTAACTGACCATTCCCTTCTGCTCTAAAAGTAACTGATGATTCCCTTTGCAATTACACAGGCCTACTACTGGTGGCGTTACGCCTGCACCAGCCCCTACCGCAGAGGAGGCCGCGTTGAAGGCCAGTGCATGATCCTTCATATTAAGACAACCAGAATGCATTGATCATTATTACCAATGACAAATGTACCAATTACATGAGTTCAACCTTATGTTCTAAAATTTTTGAGAGGATGGCTGTCATCCTTCGGACGAGAGGAACTCGCTAAGCCGATGATCATAGTTTTTTGCCAAGAGTGTAACCCTAGTGCTTGACATATAATAAGTTGTAGGTTTGCATCACTGTTAGGGGCCCAGGTTTTGCTATCACCTGCGGCAAGGTTTATTCATATTGAAGTACCTTCCATATGCTGCCAATTTTGTGATCTTACTGATCATCCATGTGAATGAGTTGTCAACAGAGGTTCAAACTCTCAGTTTCAATGGTACTCTGTTCTCCCAGTAAGATTAGATTGCGCTTTGCTTAAAGTTTAGAATTGCATTCTGTTGGTTTGCCTACCGTTGGTGAAAACATGATCACGTTCCTCTTGCTTTTGTTGACAACTTAATTTGCAGGAAGCGTATGTATCTGCTTTTGAATTCTCCTTACAAATGTTTTAGTTAGGAATCCTTTCTGATGCATGTTTGCCAACTGTTTGTTGAAATATAATCATGTTCTTGATTTTACACCTTTAGGATTAAGGGGTTTGGTGCTATGATTCTCGTCAGTATACTATGTTTGCATCATGTTTATATTTAAATCCTGTGATTATGATCTTGCGCATTTGTGTTTCTTATTAGAGTAAAGTGCATGCGTGGTCCTTAAACTTGCGCTCATGCTTGTCCAGGAACTCGCAAATCGTGCCGTTACGGTCCCTAATCACTGTTTGGGTCTCATTAGACGTCCAAACAGGTCTCCTCTTTCGTGGAGGGTAGGCGGAGGTTGAGGCCCGAGATCCCTCTCATAACCTGCCCTGATTGCAGACGCCACACGGTCAGGGAGCTTGTGGTGAAGACCAATGAGAATGGTAACAAAGGGCCCTCTCATAACCTGCCCTGATTGCAGACGCCACACGGTCAGGGAGCTTGTGGTGAAGACCAATGAGAATGGTAACAAAGGGCGGATCTTCTACAGGTGCCCTGGTGGAAAGGTATGTATTAGTCTAGGGCCTGATTGGATTTGTTGGGTCCAAATGTTGAATGTTTGAGCATTTTGATATGCAGCGTGGTAGCGGTTGTCAGTACTTAAGGTTTGAAGAGGATTATTTGGTGGACCTTAAGAAAAGCAGGAAGAACCAAAGCAAGTAGTAGAAGTGACGCAAAAAGAAGAGAAGCGGTAGAGTATTGAAGCAAGGAACCTTGATTTGTAAGTGAAAATGAATGAAATAGCTGTCATTCTAAAGTTTATTGCCCTTGTTTCTGTGTGTGTTCTGATCTGTAATGTGTATGCTGTTATGAGGATGTGAAAGGTTATGATGTAATCACTGAAATGGTTCAATGAAAAGTGTTTTGGCAGGAGTATTATTTGGCAGTAATTGAACACAACAAATGAGCAAATTTCTGCATTATCATACTAAGCATTTCTGCAGAACAAATGAGCAAAGGCCAACCAACATTAAGACATAAGAAAGGCCAATCTTCAGATATATGAAAGGCAAATCTTCAGACATATAAAAGGCCAACATTCAGACATTAGAAAGCATCCACATTGTTTTGCATCCCATACCAAGCATTCACAAATTACATTGATGCTTAAATTAGAGTACTCTTTGAACTAAGTTGCATTATCATGCACAAAAGAGGCAAGACAGAACCGAAATTATCTTGCACAAAAGCTATAATTCACCACCCTATTCAAGAATGCGCTATTCCACGGCTACCTAAGCACGCCTCTGCGCTATGCGGAGGGGTACCGCCTTGCCTAGGGGGGTAGGCGGTACCCTAGGCGGCGGCGGCGGTATGCGAGCCGACGCAGGAGGAGGAGCGTCGCGTAGAGGCCGTCGGTGGGTGAGGAGCATCGGGCGGCGGTGGACGGAGGCTCACAACGGCGGACGGACACATGTGGCGGCGACGGAGGCCGGGCTGGCGGGGCGATGAGGGGCCGCGCCGCCGCGGTCTCGCGAGGAGCCGAGAAGAGAGAGGGACGGGAAGAAAGAAGGGTCACGGTCTCACGGGAGAGGCTCGGGCTGACGATTTGCCCTCTCATATTTCTACTATTATACTTATGTATTTCTTTGTTTGGTTGAGGCCTTTGGGTGACCTGGTTGCTGTTGGGCTTTGATAGGTTATTGGGCTGGTTGCTAGTCATTTGCTAGCCCAGAGGTGATATGATTTTCTTTTTGTATGGCGCCTAGAAAACGCCTATGCTCGCAAGCAGTGATTAGGGATTGTAATGACACAATTTGCGAGTTTCTGGACCGGCATGACACAACATGCAAGTAAGTTTAAGGATCTCGCGTGCACTTTTCTTCTTATTATTATCCGTCCCTCCCAAATCCCAGTTCTTGAATCCAATGTGCCAACTTGCAATGATATACAGAGAGACACTAATCAACACACTTGCAAAGTTTTAAAACCTACCATGGCCATATCACCGTGCGTACTATCATGCATAGCTTGTCAATATCCACCAGTTTGTAACTCTGTATATTGTACAAAAGGGAATTAACCGTGTCTAATTTCTGCAATAGCTCTCCTACGCGCGTGCACGTCATCTGCCCAGTTATTTGGGTGCACACTAGCCTCGTGTGTCACATCGTGCAAGTTGAATAATGAAACGCAGTGCGAGTCGAAGGCATGCAGTCTGCAGATCTATCCATACCCCAGAGATGGCTACATATGCCCAAAACAAACTGCCTAAAAACTGATTTTCGGGCTCACAAGTTGTACCCGTATGGCGACGATGGCGATCATGGTTTCACAAGCACACACATTGCCAGGCCAACTAAAGCCCAAATACAGTGAATCATTGGATGCCCCTTGGCCAGCCTGACTCGGCAGGTCATGCTGCCGGCCGGCCACACTTCTCCCCGTTGCATTCCGCGGCTGCCCGGAGGAGTTGAGCCCACACCGGCCGGCCGACCGAATTTTCCATGCGCGCACGTTGCTCGCACACGCAACCCCCATTCGCCTTATTCTTCGCCCGGTTCCTTCCGACGGATCAGGGACACGGCTTAGCCGCCGCGAAGAAGACATGGATGCCCAGCCCAGCGACCCATCATGCGGCTAATTGAGCCGCAAGTGGTGTGCGAGTGCCGCCCTGTGCTTGGTGACGTCCTGCTGCGTGCTTGCCTCTATAGCCTGCCTGTGCCTCAACTCTTGCTTTTCTTTGAAACGGAAAATTGTTTCCGCTGCATTTCGTACACACCCGATTCTTAGGTATTACTTCCTTCGTCCCGAGTGCATTTCTTTCTTTTAAAAAAGCCAATCAATCTTAAATTTGATTAAATCTATAAAAAATATCAGAGCGACTTTTCTGCACACAACGGCAGCATGTGCCCACCCAAGAATTTGACCATTAGATAGGATATTAACGCTGGAGATTCATCCAACTAGTTTAACGGACACTAACGTCCTTACACCAGGAACTAGCAAGGTAGCCCGCGCAAATTTACGCGGGTAGCTAGTCTTTTATACTATCATATACTATCATATTTATGTTCTTTAACTTAGATATAATTTTATTTAAATATTTGTTGTGGTTTAATTGATCAGAATGGCATAGTATGAAGGAAAGCTTAAGGAGGGAGGAAATCAATTAAGGAGGGAGGAAATCAAATATAGAGGATAATCAATTATTAGAAAAATGAAAATGTAATGAGAACTTAGGCTACGGTAATCAATGGATGCCTATCACGGTTATGGATCAATCTTTTGTCTTTTTCCGCCTCCGGTAAAAGATGGAGTAATATATAGACATGGTTGATGCCCGATCTAGTGAATGATCGACAGTAGTTTACAATTGCATAATTATATTGGGCATTAAGAGAAGCATTTATTTGCCCAGCTTACTAAACTTCCATGTTAATACATGTGCACGGCAAGCACGTCCATCGTAAAAGCCATAAGACACCTAAGTTTTTTTACTTTGCTTTTTCTAAATCTGCTACTTTTTGCACTAATTCGTTAATGAAGACCATCAAACAGGTTTGAGTATGGGCAAATCTTTTGATGATCTTCCATAAGTGCTGAGCGTGGCCATGGTGAAGATTTCCGGGCAGTGATTCACTCCCTTCGGATATAGAGAATTTTTCTTTCTCATTGTGTTCACAACCTTGATGAATGCCCTAAATCTAAGCACCTTTCATCAGTTAAATGTGCAAATCAATGTGATGTCCTCCGCACAATGTGGAACACTGCACCTCCTCAGTTTCTCCGCTTTGTTTTTCCTCTCTCTGCTTCTTTTTATACCAACTCGTTAACAAAGACCATCAAACGGGTTTGAACGTAGATAACCCGTTTGATGATCTTCAGATAGGGAGGATCGTTCTCTCCCGCTGTGCTCACAGTCTTGTTGAACGCCCTAAATCCGAGCACCTCTCATCAAATACATGTGTGGATTGACGTGTTGTCATCTGCTTATTGTTGAATGTTGCCTCCTATATAGAGGAATGTTATAGGGCACATAGGGCTTCACGCTGTTCGCACTCGTCGTACTCTATTCTCATCCACCAAAAGAAATATTCTTGTCTAGTTATTGAGATTCTCTCGTCTATATCAATTTTTTTGCACCAATTATTCTCTATATCTAATGTTCTATACCAACTACCAACACATGAGCCCACCCATCTCTTTTTCTCCTTTTTCTTTCACCACTCCACCTCTCCCACTCTATCTATCTCCCCCTCTCTCTAGTGGTTGCAGCGGTGGCGAGGGCCCGAGGGGTGGCGCCGTGGCGGTCTGCCCGACCGGCACCCTTTAGCCCCACTGGCCTCCAGCGGCGCACAGAGCGACCGGACCCCGAACATCGAAGACGTGCGGGCGCCTCCCGCAGCAGCGACGACGACGGACGATCACGCAGCGACGGCGAAAGACTCCCGCGACGGTCACGGAGGCCGCACGTCGACGGTGGAGGGCTCCCGCGGCGGCCGCGAACGGCCAAACGATGACGGTGGAGCCGTGGAGGCCTCATACGACAGCCACGGACGGCTGCGCGCTGGCGACATTGGATGGCTCGCGCGACGGCTGGACCCCGAACACCGAAGATGCTCGGGCGGCTCCCGCAGCGGCGACGACGTCGGACGATCACACGGCGACAGTGAAAGACTCTCGCAGCGGCCGCGGGGCGGCGATTTGAGGGCTCCCGCGGCGGCCGCGAACAGCCACACCGCGACGATGGAGCCTTGACCGGCACCCTTCAGCCCCGCTGGCCTCCAGCGGTGCACGGAGCGGCCGGACCCCGAACATCGAAGACACGCGGGCGGCTCCCACAGCGGCGACGACGACGGACAATCACGCGGCGACGGCGAAAGGCTCCCGCAGCGGTCACGGAGGCTACACGTCGACGGTGGAGGGCTCCCGCGGCAGTCGCGAACAGCCACAAGGCGACGGTGGAGCCGCGGAGGCCTTATACAGTCATACGGCGACCACATACGGTTGCGCGGCGGCGATATTGGATGGCGGGCGCGACGGCTGGACCCCGAACTCCGAAGACGCTCGGGCAGCTCTCGCAGCGGCGACGACGGCGGACGATCAAACGGCGACGGCGAAAGACTCCCGCGGCGGGCACAGACGGTCGCGCGGCGGCGGTTTGAGGGCTCCCACGGCGGCCACGAACAGCCACACAACGACGGTGGAGCCGTGGAGGCCTCCTGCAGCAGCCACGGACGGCTGCGCGACGACGACATTGGATTGCTCGCGCGGCGGCCGTAGACGGCCGTGTGACGACCGCGGAGGGGTGGCGGCGGACGAAATAGTATGGATAGTTAGATCTTCATTAAATCCGCGGCATATATTCTTCTCTTTTTTGGATTTATGAAATAATATAGACCGTTAGATCTTCATAAAATCCTACGCCACATATTCTTCTCTTTTTTAGATTAACGTGGGAATTTCTTGACCCTCTCGGTGAACGTGGTGGCTCCTTTTAACACTATTGTATTAATATAACTAGCAAGGTGGCCCGCGGGTAGCTAGTTTCATATACTAATATTTATATTTTTTATCATAAATATTGAGGTAGTCATCCTGGGTAAGTGAATAAAATAATTCATATAACTTTACATATACAAAATATAATTTACTGACATGAGATACTCCCTTCCTAAATGGACATGTGAACTACCTCGGCGAACTTGCAATAGCGTAACACGGGACACCACCTCAATTTCTCCACTTTGGTTTTTCTCTCTCTGCTCCTTTTTGCACTAACTTGTTACCAAAGACCATCAAACGGGTTTGAGCACGGGTAACCTGTTTGATGATCTTCCATTTACGTTGGCAAATACACTGAGTGCTGAGTGCGGCCATGGTGCTCAATCCCGGTAGTGATTTGCTCCCTTCGGACTGGGAGAATCATTCTCTCCTGCTATGCTCATAACCTTTTTGAACACCCTAAATCCGAACATCTCTCATTAGGTACACGTGTAAATCGACGTGTTGTCCTCCGCTCATTGTTGAATGTTGCCTCCTATATAGAGGAACGTGGTAGGGCACTTGGGGCTTAAGGCTGTCCGCACTTGTCGCACTCTATCTTCATCCTCTAAAAGAAATATTCATCCCTAGTCATTGAGATTCTCCCCTATATATCAATTTCTTCCGCACCCTTTATCCTTTATATCTCATATTTTATACCAATTAACAACACGTGAGCCCGTCCATCTCTTTTTCTCATTTTCTTTCACCGAGGCCACCACTCCCCCCACTCTATCTCTCTCCCTCTACATCCCCCTCTATCTAGTGGCGGCGACAGTGGTGAGGGGTGCTGGTCTTTCCGCTGGCCTCCGGCGGCATGTGGAGTGGCCCGACCCCGAACACTAAAGGCGCATGGGCAGATCCCGCGACGGCGCACGGCCTCTCGCCGGCAACAGCGAGGATTCGTGCGGCGGCCACAGACGACCACGCGGCGGCCGTGGAAGGCCGCACGACGCTGGTGGAGGCCTCCTACGGCGACCACGGATGGTTGCACGGCAGCGGCGGAGGAGGGCTCCTGCGGCTGCGGCGGCCGTGGACGGCCACGTGCCGACCGCGGAGGGGTGGTGGCGGACGGAGTAATGTAGAATGTTAGATCTTCATCAAATCCGACGACATATATTCTTTTTTATTAACGAAATAATATAGTCCGTTAGATATTTATAAAATCCACTGCTATAATTTTTTCTCTTTTTTAGTTAACGTGGGAACGACATATATATATTCTTCTCTTTTTTAGATTAACGGAATATCATTATTAAATCTGGCGGTAAATATTCTACACCCACTGCTATAGGCGAGGCTCCACCCAACACCATTCTGTGCAGTCGTCGTCGATGCTCCGCACGGCTGCCCTGGCTCCACAGGTGCCATCCACCGAGCGATGGCCGCGCTGCCCACGCCTGCGCCTCATCCGGCCGTCGTGGCAGCACCACACCACACTCTCCCCGCCCCCACTCTATCTCCTTCCCTCTATATCCCCCTCTCTCTAGTGGCAGCGGCGGTGAGGGGTGCCCGAACTCCGAAGTCGCGCGGCGGCTCCCGCGGCGGCGACGACGAGGACTCCTGTGGCGGCGGTGAAGGGCTCCCGCGGAAGGCCACACGACGACGGTGGAGGCCTCCTACGACGGTCACGGACGGCTGCACAGCAGCGGCCGCGGACGGCGCGCGCTAACCGCGGAGGGGTTGCGGCGGACGGAATAGTATAGATCGTTAGATCATCATCAATTCCGACGACATATATTCTTTTTTTATTAATAGAATAATATAGACCGGTTAGATCTTCATAAAATCCGACGGCATATATTCTTCTCTTTTTTAGATTAACGTGGGAACGACTTATATATTCTTTTTTTAGATTAACGGAATAATATAGACCGTTAGATCTTCATAAAATTCGATGGTGTATACTCTTCTCTTTTTTAGATTAATGTGGGAATTTCTTGGTCCTCTCGGCGAATGTGGTGGCTTCTTTTAACACTATCAGGGAGGGCATGGACCTAAAAGGGGTGGCCGGGGCGGTGGCTAGCCTGGCGGTGGCGATGATCACCAGGTGGAGGGTCGGGCGGCAAGGGCACCGCCGGCCGCGCGGTGGGGGATCTTCGGTGGGAGGTGCCGGCGGCGGGGGCGGAGACGGCGATGGAATAGCGTGGTGGCGGCGGGGCGCAGCTGGAGCCATGGGTGGAGGAGGGCAACATGGTAGCGTGGTGGTTGTATTAATATAATAGACAGAGACACGGAATTCTCGTGTATTTATTTTTCTGTTTATTTATTAATAATCATATTCAGTCTAGACTTATTAGGTTGATGTGTACCGTTAGATCTTCATAAAATCCGATGGTGTATACTCTTATCTTTTTTAGATTAACGTGGGAATTTCTTGGTCCTCTCGGCGAACGTGGTGGCTTCTTTTAACACTATCAAGGAGGACATGGACCTAAAAGGGGTGGTCGGGGCGGTGGTCGGCTGGCGACGATCGCTAGGTGGAGGGTCGGGTGGCGAGGGCACCGCCGGCCAGGCGGTGGGGGATCTTCGGTGGGAGGTGCCGGCGATGGGGACGGAGATGGCGACGGCGACGGATTAGTGTGGTGGCGGCGGGGCGCAGCCAGAGCCATGGGTGGAGGAGGCCAACAGGTTAGCGTGGTGGTTGTATTAATATAATAGACAGAGACGGAGAATTCTCGTGTATTTATTTTTCTGTTTATTTATTAATAATCATATTCAGTCTAGACTTATTGGGTTGACATTGACCGTTAGATCTTCATAAAATCTGATGTCATATTTTTTTTCTCTTTTTTGGATCAACGAAATAATATGGACCGTTAGATCTTCATAGAATCCGATGGATTCTATTTTTCTTTTTTATTTAGATTAATGGAATAATATGGACCGTTAGATCTTCATAAAATCCGATGACTCATATTCTTCTCTTTTTTGGATTAACGTGGGAATTTCTTGGTCCTCTCGGCGAACGTGGTGGCTCCTTTTAACTCTATTGTTCGTGTATTTATTTTTCTGTTTATTTATTAATAATCATATTCAGTCTAGACTTATTGGGTTGACGTTGACCGTTAGATCTTCATAAAATCTGATGGCATATTTTTTTCTCTTTTTTGGATCAACGAAATAATATGGACCGTTAGATCTTCATAAAATCCGATGGATTCTATTTTTCTTTTTTATTTAGATTAATGGAATAATATGGACCGTTAGATCTTCATAAAATCCGATGGCTCATATTCTTCTCTTTTTTGGATTAACGCGAGAATTTCTTGGCCCTCTCGGCGAACGTGGTGGCTCCTTTTAACTCTATTATATTAATATAATAGATAGATTGGTTTTCCTTGTTGGCTAGTGCTGGTGTCTATCCTTGTAGTGGCTTTTGACCATTCCAAGAAAGCACCCGTCACCCTCTTTAGTGGCCCTCTCTGTCCATCATAGGAGTGGAGAGAGATAGATGGACAGAGAACGAAAGATAAATTTAGTTTCGGGTGGTGTCATTTAGATCCATATACTTTAAAAATGCATATAACTTTCCTGAGCTTGAGTGTGCTCTGCTGACCAAAGATGAAAATTGAAGCTACAATTTGTAAACCAAACTATGATCTACATGTGTGTTTTTGCAAGTCTAGGATGATGCAATTAACGAGTTCTGAGACAGAGATGACATCCAAAACTAAGTTTATGGAGGTAAATATGTATTTTGTAAGCCCGGACACCAGAGTAAGACAATCAAATACAAAAGAGTTTAAGAACTGACTATATACTTTACTCTTTAAATTTGACTGGATTTTAAAAAAAAAACTAGTTCATTTTTTAGGAGGAGGTAGTACTCGCGGAACAAAAGTTGAACAAAAAGGGAACTAGGCCAAAGCCTCAGCTCCTGCTGCGCGCACCATTGCTTACACTATTCGACACGCGGGGGGAAGTAGCTTGGGACATCTCGTCCTGCCTCTTGCTTTCATGCCACCAGCCTCTAGATTCTTTCTTCTCCAACTGGCTCTGCCAAACATCGGCTGTGCTCCACACAGTGGCGCCATCGTGTTAGAATACGACTTCCATCTGCCTATTCGTCTCGATCTCTATCTAGCTACTGTCGATATTTGCAATAGTGCCGCCCAAAGGATGTGTTCGAAACGGAACGTCCACCGAATGAAATTCATGTCCTTGCATATGCAGCTGACCTGGTCGCCTGTTAGGCTGTTAGGATTGGAGCATTATCTATGTATAGTGGTACTATGTTTTCTTTTCTTTTGAGGATACATGAATGTGGTATGCACTTTGCACTTTGGAGGATGCTGACTTGGCCAAATTGACGTCCAAATGAATCAAGCTTGAGACTCAAGATTGTCAAATGCTTGGGGATCAAAATGGTGGCTAGCTGTTAGCACACGGCTATCAGTTTTTCTCCTTGTGGTAATGCTACTGCAAGGAGGTTTAGAGTTGGATATATCGGAGTGCCAAACTTTGACGCACGCGCTCTGCCCACATCAACGCGTGCGTGTGCCCAAAGGACTCCTTTTTACACTACGGGCATCAAGATCTGGTCGCGGAAGCACCACTTGTAAGGCATAGATAATGGCCCACTTGGACGTTGTATCGATCGCACGGTGCCTGCTGACAAAGACCGGATGATTAAGCCTCGCACTTTCCCATCAGTTTCTCTATCTAGCAGAGCTAGTCCAACGTTAGAAACTAGCTATACAAGGTGTTGTCGAGAATGTAGACTGCTTGAGTGGCTAGCGAAGGTTCGTTGTTGTTGTACCCCTTCCTACTTCAGAAAATAAAGAGATAAACCACATGATTAATGTGTCCAGTGTCTCTCATATTCTTATTAGTGGACTATTTATTCAATGGTAGCTAGGAAACATGACTGTTTTGACACCCTTTCTAAATTTTAAGATCTATTAGCCCAGTATGGAGTACACATGTTTACAGGTTTGTTTGAGTATGTGCGTCAATGTTGTACTTTTTTTTATAAACAAGGCGTATTGGCATTTACTTTTGCGAGGGCAGGAGCAAGTACTAAAATATACTCTATGATGTATGTTTGTTTTAGCATAGCCCATGGCGGCGTTTTTTTTAAATTTTGGCCATATATAAATACTCACAATTTGACAATATAAGATAAATGTTTCCGGGACCATGAAAAGTACTTAATTACAAAGTATTTGAAATATCATATACATGAAAATTGTTGGTCAAAGTGTCACATTGTAGTAGACGTACCATGTCAACATCCTAAACAACATGTACTATTTTGAGTAGGATCGAGTATATAATTCGATTTCACTACCTAAAAAACCCTGCTATTTCCGGATCCACACAATCCCTAGCAGGAATCAAATGTGCGTGACCACCACAAACCCTAAACACAAAGCGACACCAGCTAGGGATCTCGCCAAACTATATCTGCTAGCACCTCAGACATATGCATGCACTGCACCGAAGGCAAAGCAATTCCAGCATCACCAAGCTTGCTTTTCTTACCGACCAGGATTGCTTGGTTCGTCCTCGTTGCGTGCGAGCAACACACGACGGGTTCCGAATCCATCGCGCGTGTGGCGGAACTGGTAGCTGCATCCTACTTTGAGCCGGTCCTCACCCAACCCTAATACTTTACTGGCACTTGCAAACATCAGCCTTATACCAAGTACCAACTAACGCATTGTTTTCGACGACTAACCAAATGACCGTTTACTAATGCCATGGCAACACGCCATGCTCTTACATTAATCCAGGACCCTGCTGCATATATATATATATAGACATATAGTACTCCCCGAGCCAGGGCATCCTGGCACTTTATTTGTGTTATCTTGCTATATAGCTTCATCAATTCATCTGAGATCTAAGCTTTGATAGATCTTAGCAGCTGCTTGTTGGTCGCTGCCGCCGGCGATCAACCATGGACGGCCGGGATGATTTCTTCAGCAACTTCATGGTGCTGCGGCCGGACAAGGGAGGCTTCCGCAGCCTGCTCCACCTGCTGTGCTCCTGCAAGGTCGCCGACAACGACGCCGTCGACTGCCCCATCGGCACCGAGGTCGCCGAGCGGTGGCGGCGGTGGGCCATCTTCGTCTCCCTCGCCGTGCAGATGCTGCTGCTGTGGATCAAGAGGCCCATGGCCGCCTTCGGGAGGGCCATCGAGTACTGGATGAACCTGCTCACCGAAAATGGCGGCGGCGTTCTCGGGCTTGTCAGGAATGCTTTGCAAGGTACGTACTCCACGTGAATTCTTACTTCTTTAACAACATGATCGTTCTGGTCCCGGTTAAAGGGCGCATCTAATAAATCGAATGAACTACTCCTCCCTCGTCAGTTCTTTAATTTTTTAGGGAATCATCAGTTGTTTAACCATGATCGTCATGGTTCTGCACTGCAAAAGGGTATATAGTATGATGGGCTTTTCTTGACATTGATTGGTCCTTTTTTTGTGATAAATACAAATTCATCTTAAAGGTGACAAAAGTATTCGTGCACTTTTATTTGCATTTTGGTTTGGTTTCCAACGTATCTATACTTCCTTGAAAACGACTTTCTTCAGCGTATCTGTGTAAATTTGTCCGAAAAAAAAATAGATACATGCCGGGCTTGTATTTTGTCCAAACCATATGCTTTCTTTGAGGTGCAAAGCACAAGTGACCACATTTTTGCATAAAATTTGGCACGTGTGCATGATCTGTAATGGAGTACATACCTATTTTTTTTGAAGTCTGGAAAGTTCAGCTATCCATAATGGGTGAGCAAACTTAAAAAGTTCATAAAATGAATTTCGTATGTAAGGAACATGGAACCTAAACAAGCCCCTGTTTGTGTGAACATAAAAGATCAGAGCAACCTTCTCTCCGCCATTCTAATTGTAAACAAAATGCTGACGTATTTTTGAGTACTTCTCTTTTTTTTCCAGCAAAATTCTCTTTTTATACAAACACATATAGCTATAATAAGCATGCAAAGTCAAATGCGGAAACTAATGTATAACTTGTAGTCGATATGAGAAGAAGAATAAGAAAACGGGTTATTTAAACTATCGATTGAATAAGCACACACAAATAAAAATCTAAAGTGGGTAGCCAATTAGCGATCTTAGTACTATTAGTTAGAAAGGGATATGATTCTAATGTTTATCTCCTTGTAATATTAAACAGTGCTGCAAGGATCATCATGCCATTATTTTGTTGTAGTTGTCTGCTGAAAATTCAAAAGACTCCGGTATATATATGCAAGGATCATCATACCATAGTTTAGGAATTCGTAACACAACTACCGGTATATATATAAGGCTATGATGCTTGTTATTGTAGACAACTGCAGTAGTCATAAAAAAATAATTCATTCTTCTGCCCTTGCTTATATAAGCCTGGGAACAAGTCTCAATCATTCTTCCTTCTGAAGATAAGGATGTTGTTAGTTCCTTATACTTAACAATAAGTTGAGTTGGTTGTCTTGATGCTTTAATTAATCAAGTTGAGCATTGTCATTTACTTATTAATTTCTGTCATCGGCGCTAGCTGTGGCAATCATATCAAGTTGTATAACTCACTTGAACGCGCAATTTGATCGTGAACTAAATGGTAGCATATATTTTTGAAAAATAGCCATACGGACTAATCTTGGTGTTAAATCTAATAATATATCATTTAAATGTAAAGAAACTAATTAATATTTTACATATCACACTCAAAATATATTAAGGTGGACGATTTCTAGGATGACACACCTATTCTGGAACGTGGCAGCTTTCTTTCACTTTAAAACCAGAAGGCAATGCAAGTATGAGTTCTTAAAAGTAGAGAGGTGGTTGTGCAGGCTTTGAATACATCGCATGCCATCATTTCATTTCGTCTTTAATTTGGACTTTGGATGAGTTCAACCCATACTTGGCAACTTTGCATTTGTTTCGTTTTGAAGAACTGTGAAAAAAAACTCATGCATTATATATTTTGGAAAGCCATCAGACAAAAGTCCAAACAAAAATACAAACAATGACACTGTTTTTCAAACAAGTACTGTGTACGTCCATGCATGCTCCGTATTTATCACCTCTGGTCCAAACGACATCTCTGTTTTTCAAACAAGTATGATAATAATTTTAAAAAACGTGCTTGAGCACATGTTCCATCAAGAGAAAGAGCAAGAATTACAACGACATAGCCTTAGCCTTGAGTGGAGTGAGTCTATACGATGATAACAATAACGACATTGTACGCGCAAAAAATAAATAAATAATGACATTTGTTTTTCCAAGCAACAGCTGTGCGCCTGTACTGAGAGCAACAATTCATCGATTTGTACCATGCATTGCAGGGAAAGTACGTACTCCGGACAGGAATTCTCCAAAATACCGGTCGTTCATCGGACTAATTGACACGAGGGTTGAACTGGACAAGAAGATCAAGCCAGGAGATAGCAACTATCACGCAGCTCTTGGTATCATGGCGGCGAAACTAGCCTACGAGAACGAGCTCGTCATCAAAACAGTTGTCGAAAAGGACTGGCAGGTTCGAAATTAACTTTTCTAGTAAAAAAAACATAACTTGTTCGATCAAAAGAGAACATGATGTTCATGTTGTTAGCATCTAACATCTCCTCTCCGTTGTTGGCGATTCTGCAGATGACGTTCTTGGAGTTCTTCAACTGTTGGAATGGTACGATCAGTACAGCACTGACTTATTCTTTGGCACGATTAATGCATGGCATGCATGTTTCATGTTTGTGATTGATATTAACACACGTGCCGTACGCGTGACCTTGCCCTTCTCGATCTGCAGAATTCAGCGGCGACTACACCACCCAGGCGTTCATGGCGGCGGACAAGCCGGCGGACGCGGAGCTCGCCGTGATCGCGTTCCGCGGCACGCAGCCGTTCGACGCGGAGCAGTGGTGCACGGACGTGGACTTCTCGTGGTACGAGATCCCCGGCAAGGGCAAGGTCCACGGCGGCTTCATGAAGGCGCTCGGCCTGCAGAAGAACACCGGCTGGCCGGCGGAGCCCACCGACGAGCCGCCGTCCTCCGCCGGCGCCGAGAAGCGGCGGTACGCGTACTACGCCGTACGCGAGAAGCTCCGCGCGTTCCTGGCGGCGAACCCGCGCGCCCGGTTCGTGGTCACCGGGCACAGCCTCGGCGGCGCGCTCGCCGTGCTCTTCCCCACCGTGCTTGCGATCCACGAGGAGAACACGCTGCTGGCCCGCCTCGCCGGCGTGTACACCTACGGGCAGCCCCGCGTGGGCGACGCCGCGCTGGGCCAGTTCATGGCGCCGCACCTTGGCCGGCGCTACTTCCGGTTCGTGTACTGCAACGACGTGGTGCCGCGGGTGCCCTACGACGACGCGGCGCTGCTGTTCAAGCACTTCGGCATGTGCCTCTACTTCGACAGCCTGTACCGGCCGGCGGCCATGGCGGAGCAGCCGAACAAGAACTACTTCTCGCCGCTGTTCGTGGTGCCCAAGTACGCGAACGCGGCGTGGGAGCTGGCCCGGGGCTTCCTCATCGGGTACGTGGAGGGCGCCGAGTACGCGGAGGGGTGGGTGATGCGGGCCGCCCGGGCCGTCGCGCTCGTCATCCCCGGCCTCCCGCCGCACGCGCCGCTCGACTACGTCAACTCCACCAGGCTCGGCGCCGCCTCGCTCCAGATGCTGCTCGGCGATCAATAGCCCGGCCGGCCGTGGTTAGCTTGTGAAAAAAAACTAAATTCATGGTTACTAGCCCGTGGTTATATGCAAACGATACACTTTGATGTAAACGATAAACTTTGATGTAGTAATTTATTAGTCTGTAATTTTACATATACATCAGCGTTCGTTCGGCAAAGCAATTGTTGGCGATGTCGTGCCGTGCGCGCTTGGGTCGTGCTGACCAGACGCCTGTGTTAGTGATGCTTGGTATGAACGCTGATGATTGGTGAAATGTTCTCGGTGTGTCGGACGGTGCTGAAAATACAAGCGAAGCAACGCCTGGAAGATAAGGCTGGACGGCGACACTGCGACAGTGACAGTCGCGAGCATGGCCTTCCTCGCCTCGCGTACTGCACGGTTAACCTTGTTGGGTTGCCTACTCTTGCAAGGCTCGTTGCACTAGGCGGAACAGGAGGATTAGAAGCTGCAGTCGTTGGCGGCGTGCATTGTATTTTTTTTTTTTGGAGCACAGCGTGCATTGTAAATGGGACGGGGTTTCATCGCGTACAAGTTCAGAAGTCAGAACTGACGTGAAGCCACACGCCAGGCCCAAGAAATTCAGCACTTACGTGTTCATTGTAACAGATACAGTTTGGTGATTACCTTCACTGGAATAGAATTTCGGCAACCATTCCTATGAATCTATGATTGCCATGAAACACAAAGTATGCAACTATGATTCACAAGCACGAAATAGCAGATCCATGGTCGTGTTTAGCAAATCTGATCATTACACACACATGCTGATGATAGCGAAACCATATATATTAAACAAGTCTGATCATTACACGTGCTCCCTCCATTTTGAACTAGCTTCCTAGAAGTCACATGTATTTAGAAACAGAGGGAGCAATTAACAAGTCACATAACTAGCCCACGATACATTGTTTTCTGGGGGCACTGGTACAGGCAAAAGAAGGGCCGGCTGGTATTTACTAGTCATACAATGAGCAAGTCAAATGATTAACCATAGTGCATTGTTTATGGCATAGAAAATAGAGGGGCCGGCTGCCAATCCTCATGGGATCCAAGGACTTTCAGTGTCCAGGAAACTTCTCACTAATGAAATTAGTAACCCATATTAATTTGTCATCATATGGCAGCTTGTTGAAAGCTCTAGCAATATGAGGATTGCCAACCAAATGGACATAGTATAAGGCAGAGGATATGTGTTTCTCATCAAACCCTGGAAGGCTCCTCAAGTTGTCAAACAGGTCTTCTGGAACATCCTTGTCTGAGGCACCAACCATCTCTATTGCACGTGCAAGCTTTGCACCAGCAGATTTGAATGCACTTATCAGCGCATCCTCTTCACATTCAGTTGTTCTGGCTCTCTTTGGTTTGGTTGATGAAGACGCCTCTCCACTGTCATCAGGAGTGGCCGCGGCACCATTCACATACCCTCCTTCACCTTCACCTTCACCTTCAGTTTCACCCACTTCACTGCCTAGAGGTTCATTTGGTCCCATTGCAAATTTCACCGCAGCAACACTAGCAGCCAACACAGGGACCGTCTCACCATAGTGTTCAAGAGTCTTGTTTAAGTATTCAGCACCCCTTTCTGCTATTGGCTCATAGGCAATTCGTTTTCTCCCTGCACCCCTCTTTCTTTTTCTAGTTTCAATAATCATTGCCATCATTGAAAGGAGCATATATGCTGCAGCCACACAAACTACAAGCTTGACCCTCTTGTCCATGTCTAAAATGGTTGCCACAACCTGAGGAAAGTGAACATGAAGCATATACCCAACGTCATGACTCAGCACACATCACAAGTAATTAGGGCCATATAGATCAGAATTTGCATTATGCACACGTAACTCAAATAGCTCAATAGCTCATTGTTCCGTAGCAACCAGACCATTTTTATGGTCCGATTTGTTGATTTTTCTTTAAAAAAAACAACACGAAGGAGATCCTTTGGGCTCAGGGTTACGCTTACCTTGGGCCCTTGGCAGGATGGTGATGCTCAAGCTTCAGCGGGGGCTCGAACTTGCGCGGACGAAATGAGCAGGCCGGACGACGCCGGAGATGCCCTTTCTCCGAAGTGGTCGCCTGGCTGCGGGCTGCTGCTAGATCTGCGTCGCTCCTCCTACCACAATGCGGTCTCCTGCGCCTCAATCCCTGGACAGAGGAGGGAGGCCGACATGCTCGCTTGGACGGAGGAGGGAGAAGCCGCCGGAGTGCCGGAGTCGCTGATGCCTGGTCGGAGCGCCGCCTGCCTTCCGCCTGGATGGACGACGACGACTCCGTCAAGGACAGACAGTGTGGGCTGTTTGGATCGATCGGTACCCAGCAGCCCGAGAAATGCTCGGCCCAGGCAACGCGTTTGCTTATTGCTCATATCGGGCTGGGCCAAACGTATTCGGCCGGACCCGTCGTCCCATTGTCTACCAGGCCTAAATCGCGGGCTGGGCACGGGTCTTCTTCTTTCTTTTTTTTTTGCGAAATTGACAGGGCCAAGGATCCAACAGCCGAATTTTGGCTTGGGAATAGTTATCCACACTATCAGCCGAGAAATGTTGTCCTAAAAAAAACAGCCGAGAAATGTTCCTAAAAAAGGGCAAGAAATGAAATTGACAACGCCCAATTTTGGTGCATTTGATTTTTTTTTTGAAACGAACAAAACAGGAGAACGTGCATTAGATTTTGTGTAAAGCATATATTTGACACAAATTTAAAGAACCGAAATCCAGACGTGGGCAGGTACATTGCTACACGTAAGCGGTCCGAGAGCTCGTCTCATGCAGTGCCACGTCGGATGTTTGATGATGTGGAGGAGAGAGAGCGAGGTGAGAGAATGACGTCGTTGTTTCGCGAAACAACTGCCTTATGGGCTAAATTTTAGGACTATGAGACGGCTCTCCCACCATTGTACGAGTTTTATTGCCATGCAACCAATAATATTTCTTTATTTTCTCACAAATCAAGAAATTTGTATTGCTACGATACAACTAAAACAACAACCTATTGTACATGTTGTCTGATAAGTCGTCTCAAGATTACGTGTCGCTGCATGAAACCGCCTATTAGACGACACCAATGTACTTGCCGTGCCTTTAGAACGCCAATGCAAGATTTTCCAATTCCACTTAATAACGAAAGTGATATACCAATAGAGGGTTGACAACGCCTTTTACCTCAAAGCCTACACTGGCTCGTGTTCTAGAATGAGTTGCAACATCATCGTTTACGTCACTTGTAAGCAGCGTCCTTTTGCTAACCGTGCAGCAGACCGCAACAAATGGAGTGGCAACGAAACTGCTCTCTCAAGTGCCACAACCTTGTTGATGACATGCGTCAGCCCTTGGAACCTTCGTTCCCGCCTAAGCCTGGACCGCCTTGTTTTCGTCGCGTTCAGAACCCCATCGTCCTCCTTTTAAGACATCGGACTGAGACGCAACGATTCATCGAAGATCCAAAACCTAGTATCATCAGCGAGAACACTGCTCTATCCTATCACAGCCTCAAAAAGAAGCAAAATGGCAATCAAAGACCTCGCGACCGGCCGGGGAACGGCGAGCGGCGGCGGCGGCGGCGACGCCAAGGCGCACTTCGTGTTCATCCCGCTCATGTTCCAGGGCCACCTGATCCCGGCGGTCGACACGGCGCTCCTCCTGGCCACCCACGGCGCGGTCGCCAGCGTCGTCGTCACGCCGTCCAACACCGCCCGCATCCGCCCGGCCGTCGACTTCGCCCTCAAGTCCGGCCTCCCCGTCCGGCTGGTGGAGCTCCCGGTCGACCTCGCCGCGGAAGGGCTCCCCGACGGCGCCGACGACGTCGACAAGGTGCCCTCCCACCTCTGGCGCAACTACTTCCGCGCCGCCTCGCGCCTCGCCGCGCCGCTCGAGCGCCGCCTCCGCGCCGCCGCCGACGCGCCGCGCCCGACCTGCGTCGTGGCGGACTTCTGCCACCCGTGGGCCAGGGAGCTCGCGGCGAGCCTCGGCGTCCCGCGCCTCTGCTTCTTCAGCATGTGCGCCTTCTGCCTCCTCTGCCAGCACAACGTCGAGAGGTTCCACGCCTACGACGGCGTCGCCGACGACCTCGAGCTCGTCGTCGTACCCGGCCTGGAGAAGAGGGTCGAGGTGTCGAGGGCTCAGGCTACCGGGTTCTTCCGGGGGGTCCCCGGGTTCGAGGACTTCGCCGACGAGGTCGAGCGGGCGCTGGCCGAGGCCGACGGCGTCGTCACCAACAGCTTCCTGGAGATGGAGCCGGAGTACGTGGCGGGGTACGCGGCGGCGAGGGGGATGAAGGTGTGGACCGTCGGGCCGGTGTCCCTGTTCCACCGCCAGCGCGCCGCGACGCTGGCGTCGAGGGGGAACACCGCCGCGGTCGGCGCCGACGAGTGCCTCCGGTGGCTCGACGGCAAGGATCCCGGCTCCGTCGTGTACGTGAGCTTCGGGAGCATCGCGCACGCGGAGCCCAAGCAGGTCGTGGAGCTCGGGCTGGGGCTGGAGGCGGTGGGCTACCCGTTCATCTGGGTGGTGAAGGACGCCGGCGAGGAGGTGCGCGAGTTCTTGCACGAGCTCGAGGCGCGCGTCGCCGGGCGGGGCATGGTGATCAGGGGGTGGGCGCCGCAGGTGCTGATCCTGTCGCACGCGGCCGTGGGGAGCTTCGTGACGCACTGCGGGTGGAACTCGACGATGGAGGCGATCGCGGCGGGGCTGCCGGTGGTGGTGTGGCCGCACTTCAGCGACCAGTTCCTGAACGCCAAGCTCGCCGTGGAGGTGCTCGGGATCGGCGTTGGCGTCGGGGTGACGGAGCCGGTGATGTACAGGATGGACCAGAAGGAGGTCGTGGTGGGGAGGGAGGTGGTGGAGGAGGCGGTGAGGAGCGCCATGGACGGAGGGGAGGAGGGGGAAGAGCGGAGGAGGAGGGCGCGGGCGCTCGCGGCCAAGGCGAGGGCCGCCGTGGAGGAAGGCGGGTCGTCTTACGGGAACCTGGTGGATTTGGTCAAGAGGTTCGAGGGGGACACGGGATGTTTCGCGACTGCATGAGCATCACACGAGCAACATGTTTGAAAAGCATGAACAGTTTTTTTTTTTTGCTCGGCGTGCCCTGTCATCCGTGCATGGAGCTAGTCGTGTTTTCTTGTTTCCTGCAGTTTCAAAAAATATGCTACTGTACGTACTTCGGCCTTGTGTACTTGACGCTATGAGTCAGCTACTCAGCTGCCACTTCTCGCCTTCTGCTACACAGAGGCTCAACATTGTGTTTGCCAAGTATAAAAAAAACAATGTGTTTGCCGATAGCTACACAGATATCACTGTTTTAATTAAGGGAGCTACCTCTTTTATATAGTACAATATCACAATGTAAGAACTACTCACTCTACTATTCTTGTTAAATGATAATACAGTGCTCCTGCAAGTTTTTTTTTCAAAAGAATAATACAGATATCACTGGGAGGAAACACACTCCCTTGAACAAGTCAGACTCAAACCTATCTAACGAGGCTGTGTTTCTTTGGGGTTGGCAAAATTTTGCCAGCCCCTAAATAAAGTCAGTTTACAAAACTACATTCACAACATTGGACTATTTCGCGAGACCTATCTAATGAGGCCTTTGACCGCACGATTAGAGAATTGTTACTGTAGCATTACTGTAGCAAATCATGGACTAATTAGGCTCATTAGATTCATCGTGTAAAGTTACACTCATCTCTAAAAGGGTTTTGCAAATAGACTTAATTTAATACTTCATGCATGCAAGATTCTCTTTTGGAAAAAAATTTCCGGGGAGGAACGAAACACGGCCGCCATAATTATATGTCCTAGGAAACCTTGTTTCCTCGAATTATATGTCCAGCAAATGTATATTGTACTCACTCTATTCTGGAGTTTGCGTTCATATATCTTTCTCACCTATTTATTTATCTCACGATTGCTAAAGCGGCATATAGTCAACTCGGAGGTATGCGAACATGCAATCTTTTTTGTGAATGGGGTTTTTCGCATTCAAAGAAGGTTCTCCACCACCGGGGTGTACAATAACAGTATCGTTTCGCATTTCACTAGGTTTGTCTTGACAAATTTCAAAAAGTAGACATTGGCTCTTGAATTTTTTGATATATTATAATGTTCTTATCAACAAAATCATAACCATGCTTTCATATGTCAATCTAATAATAGCGTATATCAAAATCGAACGTGTGCGAATTGTTGATCGAATCTTACAAGATTTGGCTATTGATATCCTCACATTTAATTTAGGGATGAAAACAGATTGGACTGGTGCAGAGCCATTCTAATATTAATCTACTGAGAGGAGCATAATTGCACGAATGCGGATATAGATGCGGGATTTTTTTTATGTCAGAAATAGTATGGTATCGGGTTGGTATCAAACCGGATAATGATTTTCATCGTTAGATAATACACACTTCTATATAGGATTTTTGAGACAGTTAATAATTCACAAAATAAAGCTAGAAGACCATAGCTGATGTGTGAAAAAAAAATACTCAAATATTTATGGTTTGTTAAAAACAAAGAGGCAAAGCAACCACAATTGCAGCTCACATGTCGCAGATTTACAACTAAAAAGCTCGAGTCAACATAATATGATTAAGAATGCACAACTAAGTTCTCACAAGAAAAGCAATGAAACAAATTACATCTACCTAAAGTGAAAAGGTAATAGTAGAAACCCTCCAAGCTTTGTTGAGAAGTAGTATATAGTCTAAAATTATTCTATTATACGCCTTGGATAATCTCTATTTCTAACTTTTAGATGACAGATATCCGCCAAATCTTTATGATATAATATTATACTCATTCACATGTAATCGATTAGGATTGTCCATATCCTCACAGATATCTGAAACTGCACGTTTGTGCTTAGCACTACTCACTCAAAATACTTTGACAAAGTGCACACATCAACAGAAAGGACTGTATGTTTGTACAGTACCACTACTCACTGTTTTGTCTTCCTGCTAGCTGCCTAGGAATGAAGATTTATAGTACTATACTATTAGGTTAGACTTTATCCTAACCCTAGAATCATGTACTAGGTAAAGTTTCGAGATCTGTATTGATAGGGACAGCATTATGTCAACTCAAATGTATATACTATTAGCCAATACGTACATGGTACATTATAGGTACCTGAGCTATTACAATAACGTTGGGTTCTGTTCCGTTGCACGGACCAAGTTATTATATTGAAATTGATGTTTTGAAATTCAAATGGGCACCTCATTTTGTCAAACCTCATTTTAAAATATAATATCAACACAACAACGTGACACTATTTAGTGGTGCATGTTGTAAAAATAAAATAAAATACTCATCGAGCCTAGTTGTCCACACATCCAAAGACCGTAAAACATATAAAAATCTTGCTCCGCAACCGAACTCGGGCAGACTCGAACGGCGGTCAACATTTAAACAGTGCTTTGAACAGCGAGCCAAACAACTTTATGTCATGCAAGCTCTTCTTGACCACATATGGCCTGCAACCGCACTCATCCCACTCAGCTAGCGCCGCACTACATTGAACAGAGAGCCCAGTTTTGTGTCATATACGCCTGGACAGATTCGAACTTTATATCACATCGCTATAAAAAGATCTCTATCACACGGTTCTATACTGAGAGAAAATAAAACAAGTCCGCTGAAAATACACATAGATGAGACAAATGAACACGTATTCGACACCAAACGAAGCGTCCGGACTGAAGCTCACACGATGGACGGGTGGGTAACAGTGATTTTTCGGCTGCCTAGCTCTTGTTCGATTCGTTGCTTAAATTTTTTGACAAAGTAAAACCAACCATCAGCTAGTGACCTGAAAGTGCACACAGTTGACTACGAGTGACCAGCAGAGCACGACGGAAGCAGCCACCAGAACACAACCGCCGGCTGAACACCGATGTCCACGTCTCTCACGATGGATGGAAGATTCTAGAAAACACTTTTCTCTACCCCTAAAAAAACCAAAAGGAAGAAGTTTTCGCGGTCCGTCAATAAGAACAGTAGCGATGGTCGTCCCTCCGGGTGATCTGGACCGTCCAATTCCCGTTGGACTCCTCCGCGCGACTGCAGGCCGTCCAATCCTCCCGCGACCCTCCTCCCGCACCCGCACCACTGCCTCGTCCTCTCCGCCAAGCTCCGCCGCTGCGCTGCTGGCCTCCCTCCACCAGGATCCGGGCTGCCCGCCGCCGCCTTTCCTCATCCGTCTCCTCCACGCGCTCTTCCTCCCCGACCGCCCCCTCGCGCTCGACCGCTTCTACACTCTCCTCTCCTCCGTCCGCGCCCGCCCCGACGCCGCGCACCCCGAGTGGCGCCGCCGCGACGCCCTCGTCGCGTCCCTCCTCGCCGCCGACCACCTCGCCCACCGCGAGTTCGACGTCGCCCTCGCCCTCCTCGCCGACATTGCCGTCCGCAAGCCGGGGGATCCCGTGCTCCTCTCCCGCCTCGCCTACGCGCACCTCCAGATCGGCAACCTCGCCGCGGCCTTCCGCCACGTCGAGTCCGTGGCCGCCGCGGCGGAGGACACCGCGCGGCACACCCACCTCCTCGCCCGCAACCGCGCGCTGGAGTGCATCGTGGCCAAGGACTACGCGGCGGCGGTGCAGGAGTACCGAGAGCTGCATCGAGGCGGACCCCCGCGGACGCCGTGGCGCTTAACAACAAGGTGTTGTGCCTCATGTACTCGCGGGACCTCGGCGACGCCATCAAGGTGCTCGAGGGCGCGCTCGAGAGAGTGCCCACGACGGCGCTCAATGAGACAGTGGTGGTGAACCTGTGCAGCGTGTACGAGCTCGCCTTCGTCAACCACGGCGAGGTCAAGAGGAGCCTCACCGAGTGGATTGCCAGGGTCGCGCCCGATGACTTCGACACCTCCTGCACGCGAATGTAGGAGGTAATGCCTATCTATTGCAATTCAACATTGTGCCATTGCAAACACCATGCTGAAAACAGCTTAATTGCTAGCTCTTGTGTGTTAGTGATGGATCCTATACTTCTGGAAACAAGTAGTTGGCCATTTTTGTATGTCGTTGTCGTGAATCAATTCATTGTTACCTGCAGAATGGTTGGACACCATCAAAGGTGATAGCTCGTCTTGGTAAAGAAATAAACGATGAAAGCTCCTATCTTTATTGGGCATACAAGGTAACATGCTTTGGACATTACCTGTGTATATTCTTATGAAGCATTATTAAAGGAACTGCAGAAATGGGAATTTACTGATTCTATTTCAGGATGAGTTAATTATGTTTGGATAAACAATGAAATATGAACCCCTGGGAGGGGGGTTGGAATCTATTTTTGTCCTAGAAGTGGCCGTCCTTTCCTGAGTTGAACCTTACTATCACACTGACTAATGCAGTCTATTTGCATACCTGATATCTATATTTGAACCTTTGCTCTTTTACTTCCTTTAGAATTATTCATAGCTGAGTGGATGCATCAGTATAGTAGCTATTACTTGTGATGTTAAAATAAACTGTAACTTACTTTCTCTGATCACAGATAACGTCATATGGATTTGTCCTAAGTTAAACCTTTTCAAGTTTGACCATCAATACCTTTCATCATTTAAGATAATACTACATTTTTAAAGATATTGGTGGTTAAAGTTAGAAAAGTTTCACTTACAAGAAACCTAGATGGACTATGTTCGGTGGAATTACCCTTTCGTGTAATCTTATTCCAGGTAGAATATGTTACACAAACTTGCATTGAATTTCGTGCTTTTTCTCATGTTTAAGTTCTTATTTTCACAAACTGCTTTGTTGAAGTCACACTATCCTAACTCATCAAAACTTGAACAGAACAAGATTCCTGTATACTGCCCAGCATTGACTGATGGATCAATTGGAGACATGCTGTTCTGTCACGCAGTCCGCAATCCTGGCCTTGTTATTGACATTGTACAAGGTATGATTCACTGTGCTATCCTTGCCTTCGCTTTTGTAGCTAACATTGAGCTTGCAAACCTTTTACAGATATACGGCTGATGAATGGGGATTGGGGAAGCCATCCATGCAACACCAAGGAAGACAGGGATAATAGTCCTTGGTGGAGGCCTTCCAAAGCATCACATATGCAATGCTAATATGTTCCGCAATGGAGCAGACTATGCAGTCTATGTTAACACAGCTCAAGAGTTTGATGGTAGTGATTCAGGAGCACAGCCTGATGAAGCAGTTTCATGGGGGAAGATCAAGGGGTCAGCGAAACCTGTGAAGGTATCAGTTCCTTGATGAAGTTCAGCTGGTGTTGTTCTTATGGTTTGGCATAACTTGAGTTAAACTTCCTTGGTAAACATCATTCTGCATGCACAAACTGTTGCCTTTTCTTGCAGTGAGGTCTATCTAATGCAACAGAACGCTTAAATGATTTCAAACCGTTCTTAATTTTTAAAGCATCTTAACTTACCTCAGTGACTGTACAACTTTTGCACTAACAGAATATTGTGCACCAATGCATTTTGGGCTCCAAACTGATGGATATGAATGATTATCAACTGATATAATTGTGCACCAATGCATTTTATGCATTTTGGGCTCCAAGCCCTTGAAGTTAAATAAAGCAGTCTGTATTGAGCATTCACACATGAGTACTATTAGAGTAGGTAGATTTTATAAAACATGATGGCAATGTCTGTCCCGTGCTAAGGTTCAGTCGTGGCTGTAGACATTATTCTTTACTGCACGGGCCAACATTGGACTTGTATTTTTTTTGACATGTTCTCATTCTCTTTTCTTCCTTGCTTTTCATATGGTAAAATTAATGCGTGCAATTTTCTAGACATTAACATAGTAAAGTCTTCTCCATTGAAGTGTAAATGAAATGTCTGCATAATAGAAATGAAATTATTGTTGTATTAACTGGATGCTCATTTTGAAATTAATTTTCACAGAGACCATTCAATGATAAACCAGTGAACGATTCAGATGTAGGCTCAATTGGGAAATACTTGTTTGAGGGGGAAAAAGATGACCTCTCTTGGGACCTAAAGCCTGACTGCTTGGTAAGTAGAATCACTCATTTGTCTGAACCTTTCTATACTGTACATTTAAATGAACACCGCCATTTACTGCAGGTCAATGAATTTTTCATGTGCGGTGGAGCTGCCAAGATTCTTGCTTACATAATTTTTCATGTGATGTTACCCGTTTTTGAAGCTGAAGGTCGAACTTGGTCATTAGCACAGAGTTCTTATACACTTGCTTAAAAAAAAGAAGGAAAAGCCTGATGTGGCTTTTATTAGGTGTATCATGTGCACATATAACTTATTGGATAACTAACTTGGAGGGACTGATGAATTCTCTTATGCAACATACCTGATGTTCTACGAGATTATCTTAGATGCTACATTAGCCTCAGAAATGGAAAAACATAAATGGTTGTAGCATTCCCTCTCTTGATGGTTCTTATAAATTTGTATCAGAAGTTTAAAACATTTGGCATGTTGGACACGCTTTCTTTCCATCATTTTTAACATTTGCTACTAAAATTTATTGTTTAGACAATGTATCTATCGTCTTCTTACCCTGTTTTTATAAAATAATTTTATTTTATTTTAAAATTGTGTGCCCGTGGCATCGCACGGACCTTTACCTAGGGAATACCAAAACGCAAAATCCCACAACCGCTTGGATTTATTGCCGAGCGCGAGTAGGCATCTCAACAGAAGAAGAGGTGCGCCGTGCGCCACGTCTGTCACGCGTCATCGCCACGTGCCGCGCCCGCGCCCGGCTGGAAACGCCTGACCAGATCCAGCAGGTTGGCGTGGGACGACCCGCCCACCTGCGCGGCCGCCCTCGCCTTCGCCGCCAGCGCGCGCGCCCGCCGCCGCCTCCCCTCGGCCTCCTCCCCGCCGCCCATCACGCTCCGTACCGCCGCCTCCACCACGCCCCTCCCCACCACGATCTCCTTCTTCACCGCCTGGTACGTCAGCGGCTCGGTCACCCCGACGCTGACGCCGATCCGCAGCACCTCCACGGCCAGCTTCTCGTTCAGGAACTGGTCGGTGAAGTGCGGCCAAGTCACCACCGGCAGCCCCGCCGCGACGGCCTCCAGCGTCGAGTTCCACCCGCAGTGCGTCACGAACCCGCCCACCGCGTCGTGGGACAGGATCAGCAGCTGCGGCGCCCACCCCCGGACCAGCAGGCCGCGCCCCGCCGCCGCGACGCGCGCCTCCAGCTCGCCCAGGAACCCGCGCACCGCCGCGTCGTACTCGCCGGCGTTCTTCACCGCCCAGATGAACGGGTGGCCTGACGCCTCCAGCCCGAGGCCGAGCTCCACCACCTGCTTCGCGTCCGCCTGCGAGATGCTCCCGAAGCTCACGTACACGACGGACCCCGGCGCCTTGCCGTCGAGCCACCGGCGGCACTCGTCGGGGTCGATGGCGGAGGTCCTCAGCCCCCTCGACGCCAGCGTTGACGCCAGCGTCGTGCGGATCTGGTGGTACGCCGCCACCGGCCCGACGGTCCAGACCTTCATCTTGCGCGCCGCCGCGTAGCCGGCGACGAACTCCGGCTCGAGCTCCTCGAAGGTGTTCACGATGACGCCGTCGGCCTCGGCTCGGGCGCGCTCGACGTAGTCGGCGAACTCCTCCCAGCACGGGATCTGGGTGCCCCGGAAGAAGCCCGGGGCCTGCGCCCTCGTCACCACGATCTTCTTCTCCAGCCCCGGCACGACGACCGGCGCGTTGGGGTCCTCGACGCCGTCCCAGGCGTTGAAGCGCTCGAGGTTGTGCTGGCACAGGAGGCCGAAGGTGCACATGCTGAAGAAGCTCAGCCGCGGGACGCCGAGGTTGGCCGCGAGCTCCGTGGTCCAGGGGTGGACGAAGTCCGACACGACGCAGGTCGGGTACGGCGCGTGCGCGCGGAGGTAGCTCTCGATCGGCGCGCGGAGGAGCGCCATGGCGCGGTAGTAGCTCCACATGCGCATCGCCGGGATGTTGTCGCCGTCGTCGGCCCCCTCCGGCAAGCCGGAGTTGGCGTAGTCGAGCGGGAACTCGGCGAGCCGGACCTGAAGGCCGGACCGCTGGGCGGAGTCGACGGTCCGGCGCACCAGCGCAGCCGTGGACGGCGGCGCGACGATGGTGCAGATGGCGCCGTGGGTGGAGAGCAGCAGCGCGGTGTCGACGGCGGGGATCAGGTGGCCCTGCTCCCTCAGCGGCACGAACACGAAGTGCGCCGCGTTGCTGCCGCCGGCGTCATCCTCGGCGTCTCCCCGGCAGAGGGTCGCTGCTTGTCCTTGGCTACCCATCCCGGCGTCGTCGTCGAGACCGAGCTGCTGCCTGCTAGCCTGAGGACACAATTAATATCCTTGGCTTTGGTGTGCTGTTGACTTCCAGTAGTTTTTGCGCCGTGATGACTGACGAGGAAGTAGATCTGGCTGCATTGTTAGTATGATTTTTTTATGGTGGAATGATCCGCAACGGTAACATGGGATAGTGATTTTTTAAGAGTCCATCTCAGATACTCCGCTTTTTATTTTCGTACTGCCTCCGTGTGTATTTTCGTACTACCTCCGTTCCTAGTTGTGGTTTTCGCTTCTAAAAAACATATTTAATTAAATATATAAAAATATATATTAATATTTATGGTATATAATAAATATTATTAGATAAATATTTAAATCTAGTTTTTTAATAAATTTATTTAGAGATTAAAATGTTACACGTATTTTCTATAAATCGAAGCAAAGTCGTGGTACGGAAACCAACGACAACAGTTATTTAGGGACGGATGACGTACATTAATGATTAGAATATTTTTAATCTAGATTTTCTTTTCATGAAGATGGATGGAACACTAATGAATTCGTTAAACTAGTGGAGCATTTAATTCTTCAGAGTTTTATATTTATTGAACGAAACATTCATAAATTCAAATGGTGGAAACTTTTTTACTTGAGTTGATATTTTTTTTATTAAGACGAATATTCACTAATTTGATTGACATATATGCAAATGATGAGTAACCTAGCCTCAATTAACAATATAATTTTACAATAAACTTGTCTGCTTTAATTCTTTTCATGAAGTGGCGTGTCAGTGTCAGTGTCGTGAACCAGCGGTCCTTGGGCCTGCTGGGCTGCTCGTCCATGGACCCTGTCGTGGCCCATCAACATCATTCCTCCCTTGTGTCCTCTTCTTTTATCTAATTTCCTTCAAAATTGACTCCAAATTCATTATTTATGGAAAAATCCTAGTTTATTACCCTTATCTATTCACTTTATCTATCTAACCCCTCAACAAAATTTAGGCTCAATTTAATATCCCAAACTATTTGATCTGGTCAAATCTACCCACTAATAAGGTTTGTCCTTTTTTATTTCTCTACATACAATATGAGTTTTCTGTCAAATTTTGTAAGGAGATAGAGAAAACTATGATGCCTTGTGCTTGAAAAATATATTAAGAACTTTTTATTTGCTTATGAAAAATTCTTAATATATTTTTTGCGAATAACCATGAAAAAATTTTAATATATTTTTTAATATAGGGCATCATGTTATAAGTCATCTCGCGCCAAATTTGAACTTAAATTCAATCTGTGTAGGGAGAAACATAAAGATAAATCTAATTAGAGGATAGATTGAACCAACTAAAATAGTTTGGGGGGTAAAATGAGTCTAAGTTTTATTAAAGGGTTAAGTGGATCGGTGAACACTTTTTTTCTCGAATACGCGGGCATCGTATCATTGTATTAAGACGAAGAAGAAATTGATACAATGTCGTTACAACTCAATTCGGAACGGACTCCAAATGAACACAAGCCGGCGAGCCAACTGAACACAACTCGGAAGAAAACTCCAACATGAATTACTCACATCCTATATAACCTAGACGAGTGGCTCTACACGGAGCCCTCAGTCGACACTCCATCTATGGAGGGAGAGGTCACTTGTTTTTCAACATTGGAAACATGGTCTTTATTGCATCCTTGTGATGCGGTGGAGGCCCTTCATCGAAGAATTGCTCCACTGCTTCATGATCTGCTAAAGCCGTCAAGGGCAGAATTGCTCCGGCCACTTCGTGGATTGGTGAACGTAAAGTCCATTTTACTGACTTTTTCCATTTATGGGAAAACTGCTCAAATTTCCAACAGAATCAGCTTCTGCTGCGCGTCGCTTTGCTATCGAGTCTCTAGGCAAATTCTACTCAGAAGTGCAGCACTCCGGTTCAGACCTTGTTTAGTTCTTAAATGTAGCCCCCAAATTCCACTACGTAAAAATGAGATTCTCGTCGCATCAAAATGTTGATACATGCGTGGAGTACTAAATGTAGATGAAATCAAAAACTCGAGATTAACACTAATCAATCTTTGGATAATTATTTATAAATACAAACTTGTCGGGGACCAAATTAGGGGGTCCCTTAATCATCAGGGTAACCACCCTAAAAAAACGCACAACAAAGACTACCTCCCGCAAACACATGGACCCACGCCAGCAAAATCATGCGGCTGTCTCGCACACCCTCGAGCAGTGCGAGATGATCAAGAAGCACTACCGACAACTCGTCGCGAAAGAGAAGGACACGAGGAAAGACGCCGATGGCGGCGACGCCGCCGGCGGTGGGTTCCCGGTCGTGGAGAACGTCTTCTTCATCACCGGGGGTCCCTCAGCGAACATGTCTGCGCGACGGCGATGGAGCGAACGCCAGGAAGTTTGCGCCGTGCGTCCAGCCACGCCATCGTACCTCGACTGGTCGACGGAGACCATAACTTTTGGTCGCAAAGACCACCCGGATTACATCCCTAACCCGGGACATTATCTGCTTGTTGTCGACCCCGTGATCGGCAACACCCGATTCTCCAAGGTGTTGATGGACGGAGGCAGCAGCCTCAACATCATGTTCTCCAGCACCTTGGAACTGATGGGGATCGGCGTTGACAAGTTACGGCCTAGCCTAACTGCATTCCACGGCATCGCTCCGGGAAAGAAGGTCCAACCCCTCGGGCGGATCGACCTGCCCGTTTGCTTCGGCACGCCGGGCAACTTCCGCCAGGAAGTCATCCCCTTCGAGGTAGTGGGGTTTCGAGGTGCCTACCACGCTATACTCGGACGACCTGCCTACGCCAAGTTCATGGCGGTTCCCAACTACACCTACCTCAAGCTGAAGATGCCGGGGCCGAAGGGCGTCATCACGGTCGGGCCGTCGTTCGAGCACGCCTACCAATGCGATGTGGAGTGCGTTGAGCGCGCCGAGGCCCATGCCTGCCTCAAAGCTCAGGTAGCTGACCTTGAGAAGATGCTCAACGAGGCCGCCGACGCCAACCGCAAACACGCGGGCAACTTTGAGCCCGCGGAGCAGACCAAAGTTGTACCCCTCGATCCGAATAATCTCGGGGGTAGAACAGTTAAGGTTAGCTCCACCCTCGACCCCAAATAGGAGGCAGTGCTCGTCGACTTCCTCCACGCCAACGCCGACATCTTTGTGTGGAGCCCCTCGGACATGCCGGGCATTCCGAGGGAGGTCGCCGAGCACTCCCTTGATATCCGACCTCAAGCCAGACCAGTGATGCAGCGTCTGCGACGCTTCGACGAGGAATGGCGCCGGGCGATCGGGGAGGAGCTGCGCAAGCTTCTTGAAGCCGGATTCATCAAGGAGGTATTTCACCCTACGTGGCTAGCTAATCCTGTTTTAGTTAAGAAAAAGAATGGAAAATGACGCATATGCGTAGACTATACTGGTTTAAATAAAGCATGTCCCAAAGTTCCTTTCCCTTTGCCGCGAATTGATCAAATAGTTGATTCCACTGCTGGGTGCGAGCTTTTATGCTTTCTTGATGCGTATTCGGGCTACCACCAAATCAAGATGAAAGAATCGGATCAGCTTGCGACTTCTTTCATCACCTCGTTTGGCATGTTTTGCTACGTCACAATGCCATTCGGTCTCCGAAACGCCGGAGCTACATACCATCGATGTATGCAGCACGTGTTCGGAGATCACATCGGGCGGACCGTTGAGGCATATGTTGACGATATCGTCGTGAAGTCTAGGAAGGCGAACGACCTAGTCGGCGATCTCCGAATCGCCTTCGATCGCCTCCGGGCGAACGGGGTAAAACTGAACCCGAAAAAGTGCGTGTTCGGGGTACCGCGCGGTATGCTATTGGGTTTCATTGTCTCTCAATGAGGCATCGAGCCCAACCCTGAGAAGGTGATGGCCCTAGAGCGAATGGGCCCGATCCGAGATCTTAAGGGAGTGCAAAAGGTACTAGGCTGCCTCACGGCGCTAAGCCGTTTTATCTCGCGACTCGGCGAGAAAGGCCTGCCCTTGTACCGACTCCTAAAGAAACACGAACGTTTCGCGTGGACCTCCGAGGCGCAGAAAGCTCTCGACGAGCTGAAGGCGACGCTCACGCGCGCGCCCATTCTGACACCACCACAGGACAATGAGCCCCTCCAGCTCTACGTGGCTGCGACTACTCAAGTGGTTAGCGCGGTCATTGTCGTCGAAAGGGCGGAGGAGGGCCACGCCCTGCCGATGCAGAGGCCGGTATACTACATCAGCGAGGTGTTGTCCGACACCAAAATGAGATATCCCCACATTCAGAAACTGCTCTACGCTATAGTGCTCGCGCGACGGAAGCTGCGACACTACTTCGAAGCGCACCCGGTGACTGTGGTCTCGTCTTTCCCTCTGGGCGAGATAATCCGCGATCCCGATGTTGCCGGCAGAATAGCTAAGTGGTCGATGGAATTAATGGGCGAGACCCTCAGCTACGCCCCTCGAAAAGCGATAAAATCACAAATCTTAGCCCCAGGGACGGACACACAACTTCCCCCGCCACAGATCCAGGCCGAATGCTGGACTCTGTACTTCGACGGGTCGGTAATGAAGGCCGGGGCAGGCGCAGGCCTCCTTTTCGTTTCGCCCCAGGGGGAGCACATTCGCTATGTAGTGCGGCTACATTTCCCGGCGTCGAACAACATGGCGGAATACGAAGCCCTTCTCGCGGGGCTCCGCATCGCCGTAGAACTCGGGGTCAAACGTCTCGATGTTCGAGGTGACTCTCGACTGGTGATGGACCAAGTCATGAAGACTTCGAACTGCCGCGACGATACGATGGAGGCGTACTGCAGCGCGGTACGAAAGCTCGAGGACAAGTTCTACGGCATAGAGCTCAACCACATCCCGCGCAAGTATAACGAGGAAGCGGACCAGCTAGCGAAAATCGCGTTCGAGCGGCTTACCGTTCCGCCCAATGTTTTCGCCCGCAACCTCGAAAAACCTTCGGTCGATCTCGAGGGTGCCGAACATCCCCCTCGAAAGACTTCGAGACCCTCGGGGGCTGACGACCCGATGGATGAGAACCCCTCGGAGGGTGATCCCGAGACCCCCGACTTCGAGACATCCTCGATGGATGAAGCCAAAGCAATGGAGATCGATGCCGACCCGCCGCCGCCGCAAGATTGGTGCACCCCATACCTCGCGTGGCTCGATCGAGGGGAGTTACCCTCGGACCAAACCGAGGCTCGCCGCATCTTGAGAAGGGCTAAATCATTCATCTCGATCAAGGGGGAGCTCTACAGCCGCAGTGCTTCGGGGATTTTGCAACGATGCATACCCATTCCCGAGGGGCGGTAGCTGATTTGCGACATCCACGCCGGCGTGTGCGGACACCACGCGGCGCCACGGACCCTCGTGGGCAATGCCTTTCGGCAAGGCTTCTACTGGGCCACCGCGATGGCCGATGCCAACGAAACGGTGCGCACCTGCGAGGGATGTCAATTCTACGCACGCATGACGCACCTCCCGGCGCATACTCTACAAACCATCCCCGTAACGTGGCCTTTCGCGGTCTGGGGGCTCGATCTTGTAGGGCCCTTTCGACAAGCGCCCGGGGGCTTCACGCACGTGCTGGTTGCGATCGACAAGTTCTCGAAGTGGATCGAAGTTCGGGCCGTCACCAACATTAAGTCGGAGCAAGCCGTGCTATTCTTCACCGACATCATACACCGTTTCAGTGTGCCCAACTCGATCATCACCGACAACGGCACCCAATTCACAGGAAAGAAGTTCCTGGAATTTTGTGACGATCACCACATTCGAGTGGATTGGTCGGCCGTAGCTCATCCCCAATGCAACGGCCAAGTGGAGCGTGGCAACGACATGATTCTGCAGGGGCTAAAGCCGAAGATTTTTAACAAGTTGAACAGCTTCGGTCGAAGGTGGGTAACCGAACTACCCGCAGTGGTTTGGAGCCTGAGAATCACCCCGAGCAGGGCCACGGGCTTCAGCCCGTTCTTCCTCGTCTACGGCGTTGAGGTCGTCTTGCCAACGGACCTTGAGTATGGATCCCCAAGGCTCAAGGCCTACCAAGAAGAAGAGAATCAGCGAACGCGCGAGGATTCACTGGACTTGGTGGACGAAGCTCGAGACGTGGCCACCCTGCACTCAGCACGGTACCAGCAGTCCCTGAGACGATGTCAGGAGCGGAAGGTGCGGCGTCGAGACCTGAACAAGGGCGACCTGGTGCTGAGGCTACGACAAGACAACTAAGGCCGACACAAGCTCACGCCACCATGGGAAGGACCGTTCATCGTCGCCAAAGTCCTCAAGCCCGACACCTACAAGCTAGCGAACGAGAAGGGCGAGGTCTTCCCCAACGCTTGGAACATCCAACAGCTACGTCGCTTTTACCCATATAACCTCTTATATTTTTCTGCAATCTTGTTTTATCGCACGATGATAATAATAAAGATTCGTAATAGCATGGAAACATTGTTACTAACAACAATGAAACAGGGCAACTCGACTTTACCCTCGAAGCTAACTCGAGGTAAAGACGAGCCTCCCTCGGGGGCTACCAGGGGACTGACCCCCCAACAGTTCCAACCTTTTTCCATGCGTTTTTCGAAAATGCGTTGCCAAACCCTACCTCGATAGCTCAGAAAGATAAAAGCAAGGCGCAAGCCTACCGCGGCCAAGAGCCGGCCGAATCGTGGGACCGCCTACGCCCTCGAAAAGCTACGGCATCCCCCTCGCCACTCGACGCCAAGGTTACTTGTGTCCCCCGCCGAAATCAATCTCGGGCTAAGAGAAGGGTGCAACACATCGAACGACTAACAAATACAAATCACTCTTCTCAAAAACATGCTGCCAAGCCTCTTCTCGACCGCTCAGAAGGATGAAAGCGAGGCACAGGCCTACCGCGGTCAAGAGCCGGCCGAGTCGTGGGACCGCCTACGCCCTCGAAAGGCTACGACATCCCCCTCGCCACTCGACGCCAAAGTTACTTGTGTCCCTCCGCCAAAATCGATCTCGAGCCGAGAAGGGAAACGCAGTACATACGAACCACAAACAAGTGAAAACTCGATCGCAGAAGTCAAGAGGTCGCGACCACACAGGGGCGACACGTTCAAAAGTTCAGCAGACAGTTTACAATCAAATACAAAAAAAACAAGCTAAGAGGCTCAAGGCCCTCCAGAAGTCGGTCTAGGCGTCGTCGGTGGCAGGGTCGGAAGCAGGGTTGGCTCCAGCGTCGTCGGCAGCAGGGTCGGGGACGGGGTTGACTCCAGCGTCGTCAGCAGCAGGTCCAAGGCCGAGGTTCACTCCCGCGTCATCGGCTGAAAGCTCGGGGAAGAGGTCGACGTCGAACTTGGCGGCGAGCACGGTGGCGGCATCGGCAGCCTCGGCGTCGGCTTCGTCGATCACGGCGAGCTGCGCGTCGCCCATGATACCTGTCGGGATGGTATACCCTTCAGCTACGAGTTCGAGATCGACCTCGTAGTGGGTGGTCATCACGCCAAGGGCCTTCTGAACCCCAAGGCGGAGAGCGCTGCGAAGGTGCTCGGTGAACACCGTCTCCACCGAGGCCAGACGCTCTGACAAGTTCACCCCCGCTGGACCACCCGCACCCTCGACCACCGCGCAAGCAGCTGCGGCAGCATCCTCCAAAACCTGGCGCTCGTTCTCTGCCCGCTCGTAAGCGGTTCGAAGAGCCGTCAACTCTGTCGACGAATCCGCGTCCATCTCGCGGAGTTCTGAAAGGACAAATGCAAGCACCTCAGTAGCAGGCTCCAAGACAGAAGAAAACTCGAAGAACAGGGACTGGGAGTCCGGAACTTACCCTCGACAAGCTTCTGCGACGTCTCGAGCGCCTGCTCTCGCTCCCGCAGTTGCTGCTTGACCTCCTCGAGTTTGGCCGGGTCCACACGAGGGTGAGCCAGCTCTGCGGCGAGCGCCTCCTCCTTCTCCCGGAGTTGGCACTCAAGCTCGGCAAAAGCTTCGGTCTTGGCCGAGAGGTCCTTTGCTCTAGACTCGGCCAGGAGGCATTGCTCATCACGCTCCTTGCAAGCCTCGTCACAGCGACCCTGCAAGGACGCTAGCTCTTGCACCTTTGCCTCGAGGGCGTTCCTCGCCTCCTGGGCCTCTTGCACTTTCACCTGCAACGAGGTCTTGAGTGAGGGTACGCCCTGTACCGCTTGCCAGGCTTTCCGCAGGGCTGCATCCTGTTTTTGGAGAAGAGGGTTCACCTTCGCCAGCCTCGTTGTCAGCTCCCCAACGGCCGTCCTTTGAGCACCAAGGTCCGACCGCAGCTGGCGAACCTCGGTGTGGAGGGCCTCCTTGGCGCGCTGGAGCTCCTCGCGTTCGACATGAAGGTTGGCCAGCGCGATCGACTTTTCGTCGGAAACACGCCGGAGTCGCTGCTAAAAAAGCAAAAGAGGATCAACGCGGAACAAAACCACGAAATAAAGAATAAGCCAAGGTAACGGAAAGGATAATGGCACCGACCTGATGAAGCTTGAACCCCCTCGAGTCATGACGGTCGAGGGTGGCCCGAAGCGCGTCCAGAATGGCGTCACCGTTCGAGCGCTGGCCCTCCCACAGCGACCTCTCTTCCTCCACGGCGGCGACCAGGCTGCTTGGGACCCCGGGATGGCTCAGTGCGCGGACGACCTTGGCCGTCGTCTCAACGGCCTGAGCCGGTAGAGATCCCTGTGGCTCCTCGGGCCATGCATCCCACGCGCTGGGGTCCTCAAGAACCCGAGAGGACGCAAAGGCAACACCACGGCTGGCAAGCGCACTGACGCCGACATCGGACGCGTGCACCGTCGTCGCGTCACCAAGGACCCACGCGCTCTCCACGAGCTCGCGGCCCTTGGCGGCGCCCGGCGCCGGCGCTCCTGCTGCATCAGGAGTGGCCCCCTCGACGACCGCAAGCCCATGCTCATCGCCAGCACGGGCCACGACCTCCTGGCCTGCGACTTCGCCCGCGGGCGTAGGGATGGTCTCCGTATCCCTCAACGGAGGCCCTTGGGGGCCCTGCTGTGGCTCGAGTTGTGGGCGCACGCGACCGGGACGACGAGGACAGGGGTAACCCCTCGCCCTTCCCGACCACCGGGGCGGCCTCCGGTGGCACGGCCGGCTGCACCATCTTCGGGAGCGCCACTTCATCGTCGCTGCTCTCCTCCTCCTCCTCCTCCGTGTCCTCTGGACTCGAAGGGGGAGAGCGGCCCTCCAACCTGCATCTACGCACCACCGCCTCGTGCGCTTCCTTCTGCTCCCGTCGCCGCCTCAGCGTCTCCTTCTCGGCAACCTTCCGGGCATGGAGCTGATCGTTCCTGGCACGATTCGCCGCCCTCGACTCGGTGGTCCTAGGCTTGGGGCAACGAACGCTCGCGGCCACCTCCTGAATTCAGAACAGGAGAATGATGAGAGCCGAGATTGAGATACAAGGTAACTAAGCGAAGGAAAGAAGAGGAACAGAATTTACCAAAGCCAAGTTGCCTTCCTCCGGAAGGAGCCGGAAGGACCAGACGTGCTTGGGATCGCACGGCATCTCCTTCTGATCCACCGCCATCCGTGCCCGCGTGAAGGCGTACTCCTCGAGAAGCGGCTCCTCCTTCATTCGAGAAGCGGCCAGGTCCTCGGCCGAGGCGTCCGGCTTCATGAGGAACAGAGGAAGCTTTCGCTCCATGAGCGCAAGTAGGGGCATTGAATCCCCGCTCATGGAATCAAACGAAGCTGACTACATACCCAGGCGGCGGAGTGGGCTGTCTGTGTGTCTTGGGTGGCACCATCCACGCCGGCGACGCCTCGGCACCCTTCTGCGACAGCAAGCTGCCGTCCACCAGCTCGGCCAGCAAATCCTCCGTCACGGTGGACGGCGTCCACTCGGCGGGCTCCTCGAGCTCAACCGCGGCGGCGTTGGGACGGCGAGGCATGATGAAGGGTTGACGAAGAGGATCGGAGACAGAGGAGGCGCTCGGGTTTGACGAAGGGATGCAAAGAACTCAAAGAAAACCAAGGCAAGGGAGGTAAGCACGAGACGGCTGAGGTAAGTCTTCCCCCCATCCTCCTCAATTTCTTTTTATATGTCAGCCATCAACAACGGCCTGACCGCCCGGTCCGGGGAACACGCGCGTCAAGTGCGGCCGTGGGCTGAGCCGCTGACACACGGGCCCCCCTAGCGGAAACCGCCCCGACGTGGGCGGCCGCATTAATTGCGGCACGGTAAAACGAACCGTCGCCGACTGACACCCTGGGCGCCCCGTCACCTCAACCGCCACCCACGCACACCACTCCGCCTAAAAAGGTGCGCCCGTGCTCCCACGCGGAGCGCCACGCCACGTCAGCTGAGATCATGTGGATGCGAACGGCCGATTCCGGTCGACGGGCCGATGCACTGCCACGCCAACCACGACTCGCGCGAAATGCGGAAGACCACCCCCGGTCAAAGATAATAACAGGCAACGATTGCTTCCAAGGTAAGCTAAATCGCCATGAGGCGTTCCACGAAGGCCAGGGTTCGAAGTCCGGCCCTCGAACAGGTTCGAACGGACGCCCCGGCTGAGTTGGAAACAAACAAGGGAAGGGCAGCTGGCTCGACCCTCGAGCGGAGAGGCTCGCGCGCCTCCTCCGTGGCCTTACTGATCAGAAGCTCGAGCCTGGCCCTCGAACGGGTTCGACAGGCGCTTCAGATCGACAGAGTCAGGGACGATTCGGGCGTGCTCATCATGACTTTACCCCGGACGCGAAGTTCAGGGACGCCCCTGTTGTGTTCAAGGCCGGACAAAGGAAGCTAGTTGAGGGATCCCACCGAGGGAGAGCTTCCGCGCCCTTGGTCCTTGTCGGATGGGACCAAGCCCCTGCCTAGCAAACCTTTGCGAGTGCTCGCTGATGGACGTGACTCTGGACCACGAGCCGACCCCCAACGAATGGGGCACGGACGCCCACTTGAACTACCCGTTGAAAGCTCAAACGAGACCGCCGCGTTCGCGAACCCGCTCGAGGGTAGCGCAGAGCGTCTCACCCCTCAGCCCTGTGGAAGGGAAGCGAGGCTCGCCTTACGAAAAGACGAGGAGCTCGACCCGATCGACCCTTCTAGGCCAGAGGGCTCGGGGGCTCCCCGCACAACAACGTAACACCCCTCGAGGGCAAAGCTCGAGCCCGCGCACGGTACTTCCTCAAAACCTAAAACCCGATGCCCGAGGGTTATAGCCTTCGCGCGAGTGAAATCACTCCCGCGAAGACTCGGGGGCTATACCCGCGGGTGCGCTAGCGCGCCCCCACGAAAGACGTGCATATCCCAAATCGGGCCCCGACACGGGACGTCACAAGACGCCGCCTCGAGATGGATCCTTTATACGAGCGAACCGCTCCCATAAAGGCTCGGGGGCTACTGTCGGGGACCAAATTAGGGGGTCCCTTAATCATCAAGGTAACCACCCTCAAAAAACGCACAACAAAGACTACCTCCCGCAAACACATGGACCCACGCCAGCAAAATCATGCGGCCCACTACCAGCCATCCAGGCCCGACAATGGCCCGCGAGGGTACGACGCATTCGCACCCAAAACTCCGCCTCGCTCGAGGGTACTACGCCTCCCCCTCGAGCCACAGACCCCAGCTCCGCCTCGCTCGAGCTCATCTCGACCCCTCGAGTATGCACCTCATCAGCGGCGCAGGGACCGGCGATCCCAACTCCCGCATCGGGCGCCAAAGTCAAAAGAGAAATCCTCCTTGCACGTCGCCTCTGACAAGATCTGAGAGCACTGTGTCCCCTGCAACGCGGCGCGGGGCATGCGCGGCACTGTATCCCTGGTGTCGTTGACTCCAATCGTACTCCCGCACAGCTTCACCGGGGGCCCCCCGTCGCCTCCCACGCCGAAACGCCCTCGAGCGGGTCTAGGGGACCCCACCAACAAGAAACCACCAATGACCGGGGGGGCGAGCCCTGGTCAAACGACGTTGCCGGTCCGGCAAGGCAACCAAAGGGTCTCCTAACCCTTGCCAACCACGTCTCCGGGCGACGGAGCGTACAATGTGGCAACGGTAGGCTGCACACCTACATCACCTGCCCCCATCCTCAACGGAAGGGGCCCCCCATGGCGAATACAGAAGATTATCGGGCCACCCGAGCGGTGGCCGCCCCGTACGAATACGGCCTGACACCGTCGCCAGGGCAAAAGCCGGTCGTACCGGCCCAACGGAGCAGGCCATATTCTCCTGGTCATCATAACTGGTAAAGGTGTCTGACACTAGGCTACGGCCTACACCACGCTAGCCTCCGTGCCCCCGGCAAGCGACCCCTCGAAGCGGCACGGAGCCCCCCTCGAGCGAGGGACCAAGCGATAGTCCTGCCGCCTCGAGGCAGCATCGAGCGACCCCTCGAGGCTTTGACAAGACAGATGCAAAGAAGCACTGTACCAACGGACAGGACCTAAAGACATTCTCAACTAAACTACAGGGGAGGGATACGCCTGAAGCAAGCACGCCCCCTCTACAAGATACATTGTACATATCGCACTGTAGGTCGCACTGTAGTACGCACTGTACCCACGACTGTAATCCTTCTCCCCCTTGAACTATAAAAGGGAGAGGCAGGAGCCCTGTAGAAAGGGGGGACAGTTCGCACGCCTTGGCTCACGCTGAGACACGAACACACAGCAACACACACCCGATATCGGCACCAGACTCAATCACTCTCACCACAAACCAGGGACTTGGAGAACGTCTCTCCTCTCCCGCATCCACTTGTAGCTCCCCTCTACAAGCACCCCGGTGCAAAGCTAATACGAGTGCGCGAGCACGCCCCTGCTGGACGTACGGCCCCGTGGCCGGAACCAGGATAAACCCGTGTCCTTGTGTTAGCTTCCGCATCGACCATCAAGGGACGAGACACATCGTATTTCTGTGCGGTGTAGGGAGTGCCGACCATTTCCGACATCGATAAAACTAAATGTTAAGCAAAGTTCAAAGTTTGGACACACTCCAACCCAGTGGAGATCCAACGTCGAATCAACGGCTGCAAATTCTGCCAGTTAAGTGTCAGCTGACGCTGACATTTGGTTGGATTTTTGGGCCTCTGACTCGGACAAAGGTATAACAGTGTCGTGTCTCTAAATTCACACAAGTGTAAATCCTGGGGCCACGCCACCAGGGACGTCCGGCCTGGTAATCGTCGATGCCGACCGCCCGGCCATGGCCGGCGCTGCGCTAACGACGCAAGCAAATCTCCAAACCGACTCAAATGTCTTTAAAGGTGTCACAGACAGTAACTCCAACACGGGGGAGCCAATAAGAAGAAACCCACTAACCTCACTGCCCACCTATCCTATCCCCTCGCCCCGACGATCGCCTGGAAGCTGGAACCAGGATGGGTAGCCAAGGAGAAGCAGCCACCATCGGCAGCGGAGACGCGGACGACGCCGGCGGAAGAACCCAGGCGGCGGCGCACTTCGTGTTCGTCCCGCTGATGGCACAGGGCCACCTGATCCCGGCCGTCGACACCGCTCTGCTGCTCGCCACCCAAGGCGCCGTCTGCACCATCGCCGGCACCCCGGCCACGGCCGCGCGGGTGCGCCCGACCGTCGACTCCGCCCGGCGGTCGGGGCTGCCGGTCCGGCTCGTCGAGTTCCTGCTCGACTACGCCGAGGCCGGCTTGCCGGAAGGCGCCGACAACATGGACAACGTGCCGCCGGCGTACATGCGTAACTACTTCAACGCCGTGGCGCTCCTCCGCGCGCCGATCGAGAGCTACCTCCGCGCGCGCGCGCCGTACCCGACCTGTGTCGTGTCGGACTTCTGCCACCCGTGGACCACGGTGCTCGCCGCCAACCTCGGCGTCCCCCGGCTCACCTTCTTCAGCATGTGCGCCTTCTGCTTCCTGTGCCAGCACAACCTCGAGCGGTTCAACGCGTGGGACGGCGTCGAGGACCCCAACGCGCCGGTCGTCGTGCCGGGGCTGGAGAAAAGGTTCGTGGTGACGAGAGCGCAGGCCCCGGGCTTCTTCCGGGGCATCTCGATCCCGTGGTGGGAGGAGTTCGCCGACTACGTCGAGCGCGCGCGCGCCGAGGCCGACGGCGTCATCGTGAACACGTTCGAGGAGATGGAGCCGGAGTTCGTCGCCGGCTACGCGGCGGCGCGGAAGATGAAGGTCTGGACCGTCGGGCCGGTGTCACTCTACCACCAGCGCGCGGCGACGCTATCGGCGAGAGGGAACGCCGCCACCGCCATCGGCGCCGACGAGTGCCTCCGGTGGCTCGACGGCAGGGAGCCTGGCTCCGTCGTGTACGTCAGCTTCGGGAGCATCGCGCAGGCGAACGCGAAGCAGGCCGTGGAGCTGGGCCTCGGGCTGGAGGCGTCGGGGCACCCGTTCATCTGGGTGCTCAGGAACGCCCACGAGTACGACGCGGCGGCGCGCGCGTTCCTGGGCGAGCTGGAGGCGCGCGTCGCGGCGGCGGGGGGGGCGCGGCCTGCTGGTCCGGGGGTGGGCGCCGCAGCTGCTGATCCTGTCGCACGCCGCGGTGGGCGGGTTCGTGACGCACTGCGGGTGGAACTCGACGCTGGAGGCCGTCGCGGCGGGGCTGCCGGTGGTGACGTGGCCGCACTTCACCGACCAGTTCCTGAACGCCAAGTTCGCCGTGGAGGTGCTGGGCATCCGGCGTGGACGTCGGGGTGACGGAGCCCCTGATGTACCAGGCGGTGGAGAAGGAGATCGTGGTGGGGCGGGACGTGGTGGAGGCGGCCGTGAGGAGAGTGATGGGCGGCGGGGAGGAGGCGGAGGAGAGGCGGCGGCGGGCCCGCGCGCTCGCGGTCAAGGCGAGAGCGGCCATGCAGGAAGGCGGGTCGTCGCACGGCAACCTGCTCGATCTGGTCGCACGCTTCAAGGCGACTTCGTGATGAATGGTGACAGTCTGGTGGGCCGCCGGCCGATGCATGTCGTTTTCTGAAATTTTAATGGGCGGCTGAAAAATCATGCAAGGGACATTTCAGTGGCTCCATGTACTATTTCTATTTCCATATTCTTTACGTAGGGCAGGGCTAGCTATTTTAAAAAAAATATATCCACATAATAAGATGATGTTTTATATTATATATATACTACTTATATTATAAGAAAAAAAGATCACTGAACAACTTTCCTTGCTAATTGCACTATAACAGCAGTTGTTGGTGATGTTTGTATTTTCATTCCTTTGTAAATTGTATGGTTGTTTTTTTTCTTGAAAACGAGGAGCGGCAGGATACAACAAGTGAAAAATGAATAATTTCCTAAAATACAAAGTGTGCCCCAGGGATACTTTAGTCCGGTACAGTTAGAAATTTACTTATCTTATTATATTTGTAGATACTCCACCTCGATCCCTTGCTAATTGTACTACAAATAGTTCTCGGTGATGTTTGTATCATTTTCCTTTGTTACTTATTTTTTCTTGACCAATTAGACTATTTTTTCTTGACCAATAAGGTGCATGTGAGGCGTGAAAGGGCCTCTAGCCTAATGGTTAGAGAACCTCAGTACCACCCAAGTTCGACTCCCTGTGGGAGTGAATAATTGGGTTCAGAATAAAAAAATAGGTAGGGGCTTCCCCTCCCGACTTCGGTCAAAAAAGGTGCATGTGCGGCACTCGCATGTATAAAAATAGCATAATCAAGTTTAACACATATCGCAATAATTTTATTTTCTACACCAAAACGTTGATGAGATGAAAAAAGCCAAGTAAATAAGAGATAGTCAACAGAAATAAATAGTGTATGACTAAACGGCCGTGGCCGAGCTTTATATACAAATCAAATCAGATGCTAGAAATACCAGTTTACAATAAAGCATAAATCCACTGATGACACCCGACTACTTGCAACTCCACAACAGTGCGACACATCTGAGATAACCAGTGGCAACTCAAGATCGGAAACCTAAAAAGCCAAGAATCCATCATAGACCTGTAAGATCGAACCGTCAACGGTGCCCCAAGCTTCGACTTCACGGCAACTGGCGTAACTCCAAAAGACAACGCTTTTAGAAAGGAAATGGCGCTGAGCCGGCGCCAACGTTTGGTTTTCACCAAGGAAAACCCAACAAGCGCTGTCAAAGAAGTGCTCCCACAACAACGCCCTCAACACGGAAATTTGTTGCCCATCCAGCCCACCGGACCGAAGCAAGCGCTAATGGAACACCACCTAGAGAACCGGAAGAACCTGCCCTGCCACCGATGGCCCCGAACAAAATCCACGTGCCACAACCATCGAAACTTTCTACAGGACCCTAGAGGAACTAGAACCACCGCCAAATCCACCGAACTTGGAGGGCAGGAGCTCGCCTTCAATCCCAGAGTTGCCCGCCTCAATTGTCGACGCACCCAGGTGAACCACGAGGCTCCCGAACCCGGAGACGCCCCCTCCTAGTAGGCAAAACCCGATGAATCTAATTGAAGTATCAAGCATGGATCCTGCAGTATGGCAGTGATGGCATAACGGAGACGAAGACGAGGGACATCACTTGAGGGACTGCCTACCGGGGAAGTCGAAGCCGGACGAGCTCCCCTCCCCCATCCAGTGCCGACGGGGGCCCAAACTGGCCGAGGCGGGCAGCGACGGGGGAGCCCATCCGTCAGCGGACCGACCACCACAGGAGACCCATAGCCCGCGCCAGGCACAGGCCCCCCGCAGAAGTCGCCCACCCAACTGGCGACGCGCATCCGTGCTAAGACACGGCAGCCCACTGGGGAAGAAGCGTCCGTCAACGCCGCCCCTCCATGGCAGCGCCATCGTCACGGGCGCTGCTAGGGAGCCCCCCACCTTCCCAGATCTTGGGTCCCCTCCACCAACCCCGGCCACCCTCGCCGGCACCAACGGAAGGGGGCAACCAAGACCACCGGAGCCACGCCAGGGAAAGCTAGGGCGGAGCCGGACCACCCGGGGCGGAGCCGGATCACACTGACATTTTTACCAAACTCACATATTGAACGAAGCGTCATTTGGTTTTAGCCCGGTACCGAAATGAGCAGAACAGGCGTTTCGGCCGGTATTGGCCGAAATGGCCGGAATTGACCGGTATTTGACCCGGTACGGGATTTCAGCCCTTCTATGCCGGTTTAGGCACCGGAACGGGGCATTCCGGCCATTCCGGCCGTTACCGGAATGGAATTTACAACTATGCCATAGAGTCCTTTTGCTGCTACATGACACTCCATCCCAGTGTAGCGTGAGACAGTAGAAGCAACAAAGGTGAAGTCTTGCGCCCTCTTTACTCAGCAATCTTTAGAGAAAGTTGCCATTTTTTCCCATTCTAATTTGTGTAGAAGAAAGTTGCCTTGGTATATCCTAAAATTTGGCATATTGTTTAATAAATATGTTTCTTCTTAAATTACTTTGCTTCTATTGGTGCTGAAGACAAGTGTTCAAAGGGTATTTTCTGCAATCACTTTAGCCAACATTTAAAATTCTTTACGAATTGCATATGGATCATATCATTTATGTATGGATGATATCAAATTATAGATTAAAAATTGCCATGGCATATCCTAGCTAAAATTCTAGCTACGCTACTGACAACCGTCCAAGCTGCTATGGTCCAAAAAATTCTCAATGTCACCCTCGCTCTTCCATTTTACTATGCATTTCCTTCCGTACGATGCAACCTCGTTCACTTGTCGTACGCGTGAAGTGCGAGAAAGAAGGAAAACACGACCTCTCTTTAACAAACCCGATGTAGATATACGACGTTTTCCATGCATGGCTAGGTCTGTTCTGAAAATGCTAGGGCTGGGCTCGAAACATCGGGCAGCCTGGCCTGGTCAGCCAATGGGCCGCAGATGACACGCCTTGCAGAAGTTCTGGGCTGGCTCCTGTGACTGTTACCTGGGCTGGGCTCCACGCAACAACACCAAGCCCCTTCTAGTGCTTCCATCATCAGGCCCAAAAGGCCCATGCTGCTTACGTGGTGTTTTGCGGCTAGTAGGCCCACTTGTGAAACGATCGCAACGAAAAAGGCACGGCTGCTGCTGCTGATTACTACAGTATTGATCATCCCTCCCTCCGATGAAATGATGAAAACAACAACAAAAGTTGCTTGCCTAATCCCATCGTCATCACCACTCATCGCTGCCTATTTTGCTCTCTTTCTCTCTCTGCTTTCTCATCGATGCCGTCACCATATTATCCCGCCCAACTTAGCTTTGCCGCAGCAGATAAGATCCAAGCGCCTTCACTCACTCATCACGGGGGATCGTAATCTCTCGACTAATCTCAGTAATCCTCCTCCTCACCCCTTTTCCTATGTTGCCATCAACACCGTAACCTCGCCGCTTTATTCACGCGCAGCTCGCTACCCTGCAGGACTTTTAAGCTTGAAGTTTCCATCGTACGTGTATGGTTGACGTGGCACACGGCTAACTTTTTTTTTATTTTGAAAAGGATACGACTAACTTTTAATTGTCGCTTTTCAGCGTGAAATCACACCAGCTTTTCCTGCAAACCTAAGCCAAGGCAATCAGTAACCACGCACGTTTCACGTTGCCGGTGGGTACCTGTTCCCCTTGCCTATATCCACACCCGCAGCATACGGGTAGGGCACGGTGTATCCGTTTGAAACGGGTAGAGGATGGATTAATCCATTATGTGAAGAGGTTAGTAATATTATTATCTGTTTCTCCCGTTCACAGACTCTGGTCAGGTGACTCTGGTGCTTCCTCATCGCCAAGGGCGGTTGCTGCTGCCGAGGGATCCGTGAGGCCTGCCACCCTCTCCCGTAGGACTCGCTACCCATGTTCACTGGTTTTCCCCATTATCCGTTGGACATGGATAATTGAAATTTGGCTGGGAACGGGGAGGATGTGGTCGTCTTGCGGGCATGGATCGGATAAATCATGGGGATCCCCGAAGCCTACCCAACGGCATCGTGAGCATGTTTCTGTCTCAATTCTAGAGAGAGTTTTAAGCACCTATTGTCATGACGGTAATAGGACATGTGGTCTTGTGATTGTGACAGGGAATGATTTGGTGAATTCTTGTACGGCAAAAGTGGAGGGCAAAGATTCAGTTATTTTCAAGTGCTAGGATTCATTTTAGTTGCATAAATATGTTTATGGACCTTAGTCTTGCTTTTTATAGGGATGCAAGGAAGAGAAATGGGATGGAGATATGCACTCGCGGATAAGGACATCATATACATGGGTAAGCTGCTAAGTACTGAGTTTATCAAAGTCAGTCTGCCACCCATAGACATATTTTTGTCCTTCCAGCTGCTAAGTCATTTTTCAAATCGTTCTTCTACTTTTACCTAGTCGGAATTTGATAGTTTCTTGAAATGAATTGGGATTCCCAAATACCGCATTGGAAAAGTTCCTGGATTGCAGCCAAATAACTCCATATAGTGGTTCCCAAAGTTTTTTGCTTCACCAAAACAATATGCCAAGTTATATCACAATTTTGGAATATTCCATGAAAAATAAACTAGAACATATATGAAATATATCTTCTAGGGGATGTGGAAATTGATCATTGTATGTGACCAAAGTATCCAAGCATACACAAGCATCATGACCGGTCTGGCCCAACCAATGACAACAAATGTGAATCGCATGTCCTGGTCGCCACAAACTACCATTACATTTGCGAAGCATAATAACCATGGCAACCGATATATTTTAGTTAATGTTCACTTAATGCTAGAGCGACTGTTATATGTGTGCCATTGATTGTGCCTATATATGCAAAGGCCAAAACCTAGCTTCTTGTAACTCATGATGGATTGCAGCAAATTTTGGATCTTTAGGCTTTATGTCAACAACCATTTGATTGGTACAATCAAATCAACTACCTCACTGAACTTTTTGCTAACAGTTTCTAGTGAATGGCCAAACTACGTATAGAGACCACAGATCAGGAGGCCCTGTTTAGTTGCTTTTTAGTGGCTCGGCAGTTGTTTTTTTGCTTTCGGTTGTTTCTTCGTTTTCCTTGGTTGTCTGTGGTCTCCTACCTTGGGTGGACAGGGTGGAGAGACGGGTTGTTTTTTCTTTGTTTGTTTGTTGTTACCTTTCTTTCTTCTAATAAAAATTACGGCAATTTTCTTACCGTTCCGTTCCAAAAAAAACTACGTATAGAGATCAACATGAGTGGTATTATGCTGAAGGAGTATGGACTTGGCAGCTATGAAATAATATTTTTCAACAAGAGGGCAAGAGACCTACTTGTAGCAGTGCATATGAAAATTCAACATTTAATGAAATCAAGTACTATGCATGAGTATTAGAACTGTCCTTTTTATTTGGCCAAAGGTACATCAAGGGCAACTTTTTCTTTTTTTTTACCATGATGTTAAAAGAGTACTGAAATTCTAAAAATAACATGTGGATCGGATCCGGTTTTGTGATAAACCTGTCTCTAATATTATCATAGGTTTGGTTCTACTGAGATAATTTTAGGCTAATGAGAGTTCAAGTTTATTAAAATACTACTTTCAATAATAATTTGCCAATTCATTGGGACTTTTTTTTAGATAACGGATATAAATCCGGCCTCTATATCCACAATAGATATATGCAACAAAAGGTACAAGAGTGTTTAGACTCCAACTCTCAACACTAAGCTAAAGACTAAATGAGAAAATAAAGACTAAGTTTCAATCTTCCTCCATGTCCTTGCTTCCAACTTGAGTTGTTCATACACAACAATAGTCTTTCACCACTCTCGTTTACTTAGAAACACTTAATGATAGAATCATTACTGCCATAGAATATAAGAGATCTCCACCATGGCACCTTAGGGCTCAACATTTCCATGGCGACGCTCCTAAAGGAGGAAAAACGACGGCACGATACCGGCCACCGCCGTTAAAACCATCACATAGTTCAAAGGTTTTCACCTGGAGAAGGAGACGGCAAGATCCTTCCAACGACGCCTTCAGAAAGGGGAGCTATGAACTGCCATCATCATCACCAACCGATCTAAGATCGAGTATAGCTTTCGCCCAAGAATCTGCCAAGAGCCCGAATCAGTATCACCATGGACCTGGCGGTACTCGCACCCACTTGGACATGTTGTAAGCATCCATCCACCTAGGGTAACGCTCCTCCGCAATCGCTGCGCCACCGCCCTCGCGAGCAGTCACACGCCAACGCCACCATCGTGCAATCGCCTAGGCTCAATGCCACTGAGCGTTGCGCCTGTTGCCGCCATCGCCCCC